>JARKIA010000011.1:0-1357165 GCA_029289565.1 Mycena galericulata | reverse complement strand
TGCTGACTTGTTTTCTGGAATTCTGGCTAAATTCTGGGTAGGATTGCCCCCAAGGCCAGCGGGTTTGGAGCCGTATTGAGGGAGCCATGCTCATGCCGAGTCCACAGTTTGAAACTCGTGACCTCAATGGCTTGGTGGCGATGCAAATCAATTCATTCAACAAATCGCATCAATTGAATTGAAACAAATGAATGGTTTGCAAGGCATAGCTCACGCAAAAAATGCTCGGATTTGAATGCCGACTTGTTTTCTGGAATGCTGGCTAAATTCTGGGTAGGATTGCCGCCAAGACCAGTGGGTTTGGAGCCGTATTGAGGGAGCCATGCTCATGCCCAGTCCACATTTTGAAACTCGTGACAGCTGACTTACTTCGAATGCGACTCTGTTTCGTCTCCTTCAACTATATGTTACTTGCAATGAGGCAGTTTGAACTTGTTGTATGTTGGAGGTGCGACGGGGAGCGGCCCTCTGGTTATCGAACCGTGGGAACGAGACTGGAGCGGGACTACCTTATTGGGATAGGAGATTGTTGAGCAGCGAGCGGTAGGTACACGCTCGACCAGTGGAAGGACTCCTACATTCAACTGGAGCGGACTCTACTCTCGTAGTCCGCTCTTCTTTGTCATTGGAATTACTTGGCTGTATTTACAGCTAATTGCAGTACCGAAGGCGCGAACAGAAAAATTACCGTTTTGGGCAAATTTTGATCCTCGTGACCGATTTGCCCATATCTCGGTGAGTTCTGCACGGATTGACATGAAAACTAGCTAGATAATTCGTACTAATTCATGCGCAATTGGTCATAGAAAGGAATTCCAAAAAAATCTCATATTATGCATCTCCTGGCACTTAAAGCTCTTCTGGGTGTAAATTCAGGCTAGTGGGTCCAGTTCATGTCAGACGGAGCTGATTTTTTGGGCGTGGGTACTTCGTTATGTTTCAGGTGAGGTGATAGAGCCAGAAATAGGAATAATTCGCTTCTCAACATGGGAAGAGCAAAGTATCATGCACCAAGAACCGCGCACAAAAACAGAAGAGAGCAATAGAAATATTTAGACATCTGCCTCTATGAGTTTGCTCTATATGTATTGAAATACCCAGTCCCAAAAATCTAACTTCTTTGGACAAGATCTGAATGCCCTAGGTCAAATTTACTCCCCGAAGAGCCTCAAATGCTGGAGGATGCAAAATTTGATATATGTATACCACTGATTAGCCGCTGGCAAGTGTCTCAGATGAAAGATCTTGATGAGGGGAGTCCAATGGTACTAAAATTAAGCGATTTCATCGAGCCATTTTGTCTAGAAATAGGCATTTTGTAAATGAGTGGTCGAAATTTTGGTCGTACCACAATATTTCATCCAAAAAACTCGGAAAAATATGCAATGAAGAGCTCTTGAAGAGAGCATTCTGAATATGCAAATATCATCGAAATTTAACGAGAGGTTCCCCTCCAAAATATTCCCCGAGTTTAAGCTTTCGGCACACAAATCCTGTTCAACTTTCAAGTTCATAGATTGGTGCTTCCACACACAAGATAGGACAGAAACGCCCGAAAATGAAGTTGTCAAGTGTCCGGCTGGAAGGCTAGATCCGGGGCAGTTGTATTCGCTTCGCCCGGCGAACATGGGACAAAGCCGATATCGTCAGGGCCATCAACGTCGGATACACACGGCAGAGGTTCGAATATCTCAGGCGATGTCAAAACAGTTCCGAGTCGGCACTCATGGTGAGAACTGCTTATGAGGATCTTAATTGACGCCAAAAATATTGTCTCCGGAAAAAATCAGTATATGTAGAGATGTATCCATGTGACCCACTAACTCACCAAAAAGGCACAATTCTGGATTAATGTGGAAGGAGGTGTGGTAAGTGCATATGTGACAAGCCTGTAAATGTCCTCTGCTTCCTCCATAAGCATGTCAGAAAATTTTGCGATGGCAATGAGATCGACCGCCATTGCTTGTAGTTGGTCCGTGGAACCTGCCAAGACGAACCAACTGGGCATTCCCCTCGCCTTTTATTGGTATTCGGCCCCCGCTGCTGCCCCCCGCTTTGTTTTGAGGCACGATTGCACGCGCGTTGTCAAGCGGGTTTCCAGCGCTCGGGAACTTCCCGAGACCAAATACGAAGGGGTAAGATATAACGGGACGCGATAGACAAAGTGTCCCGAGTCCGAGTCAGACGATGGAGACGATGACCACGTCTCAGAAGGGGAGCCCGAAGAGCCAGCTGGTGAAGGTGAAGATGCAGATGCTGAGCCCGATTTAGGTCCAGAACATGGACATGGCATCAGGAAAATCCAAAGTTGTCACATAGACCCACATAGACCTGGACACTCGGGACCTTGCTCAGTGTGTCTTCATGAATGGATCTAGGGTATATTTGGAGCTTATGGCTTGGGCTTACATGCGTACCAGGTGTGGACAAGTTTATTGTTGTTCGTGTGCATGATGTGTTGGGATACTTAGGATTGAAATGCTTCTCCGTTTGCCGGTGGGAATGCTACTGTATATTAAGCACTTACCTGGTCTGCTGGTGACTATCAAAAAGTGCTCAAAATGGAAAAAAAAAATCATCCGTCCCCTAAGTTCTGCAAAGAGCTGTAAACCGGCTGCTGGCTCAAAGCCCAATGCTGTTTGGCCAAATCGAGTGCAACCGGCACCAGACCAATCTGGAAGATAGTTAGTATGCAAACACATGGTAAGGAGCGTAATCTTACCGATATGCGATTGAAGAACTGGCAAAGAATATCCTAAAGACATTACAGCTCTTTGCGGAACATAGGGCGCAGCCATTTTTTTTTTTTTTTTTTTTTTCATTTTGAGACATTTTTGATCTTTTCGACCATTTCCCTCGCTGCGGGCTCAGTTCCCAATGTAGCGCTCTGAAAACTATATGAGCCGAACCGCAGTGCAATTCCGCATGTCCTCTCGTGCTTCGTTTATTTTTATTTTACCTGTATAATATGTAGTATGAATTCATTACTCTTTCAAGCAGATCTCCTCCCACAAGGGGAGATGTTAATACAATGCTCCAGGCCGTGATTACAGCAAACATAGGCGTATTTTAAAGGTCACCTCGTCGCCGTATTTGTTATTTGTGCCCTCTGCTTCCCAGACGATGCAATTGAATGTGAAGATATTAGTGTCTACTCAAGTGCAATGTTTCTGCATGATATATTGACCGGTTACTCAGAGGTTTGTTCTGGGCCACCTATGATGTCTTTGGAATGAACCCCACGACTCATATTTTGAGTAAATGTCCTTGCGCCAGTCCGCGACGCGCGCCATATTGCCATCTGTAACAGTCACGTGGTGCACTAGTTATGCGTAACTGATGTCGACTTGAGGCGCGTCGCGTTCCATCGTGAGGGCATGCACCCAGAATCTGGGTTTGTAGGATTCATTCTAGGGACGAGCACAATCCAACCAGAGTCTCCGGCCTTGATGGAATCGGGTGAATTCCCTGGTCGAAAGCAGCGTACCACCGCATAAAGAACAACGGTTTCCATTCTAATAAGGAAATACCAATCGTCTCGAGATCTCAAAAAAGTACGTTCTCCCATTAATTCATTTCACACTTCCCACAATCCTTAATGTTAACTGTTACATCAGGCCCACTTTCGTGGTAGGAGAACATTTCCGGCACAAATACCTTCCAGCAGTCGCACGCTTTCGCAACACCTGTCTTCAACTTTTTCGAACCGGGTAAACATTGTGTACTTGACTGCGAGAGCAACAAATCTTGTATCCACACTTGATTGGTATGTAGCACTAATTGGCACCCCACTGATCAATACAAATCCTTTGCTAGAATCTCTCGGGCACAACGGAGCTCTCGTCAAAGATATGGCGGACTACATACTCCTTGCATGCAGCCATAATAGCACTGGAGCGCTACAGATGAATGAGCCGCAGCCATTCGTGCTACCACCTACTTTGAAAGTGGGCTTCGACCCTGACATTGAGCTACTGCACCACATGTCCATTAACAATACCAATGTAGATATAGGGTTGGTTTCGTTCTTTTGAACTCATCAGGTGGGCAACACAGCCCACAACCAACGGCATCGATATCAGGCAGACAATTTGGCATATTGTTTCCCATGATGATGGCCTGACAGCAGGCAAAACAACTGGCCGGGTTATTCTGCCTACCCTCAAGGACAATCATCGCCGACTGGCCAGAAAGAGACTGTGTGACTGGCCGGGCCACAGAGCTCAATCTGTCCCCCAGAACCCAAACAGAAGTCGTAACTTGCCAGGTTGCGACTTTTATCCCCCAGAACCCAAACACAAGTCGCAACTTGCTAGGTTGTGACTTTTATCCCCCGGAACCCAAACAGAAGTCACAACTTGCCAGGTTGCTCTTCCAACCACGGCGTCAGACAGGCATTGAACCAGAACAGAATTCGACGTACTGCATTGGAACAGGCGCAGCGACTTGAAGGGCCGCTCCCGGCTTTCCACACGCCATCATCCACACCCAGAGGCACTGTATAGCTAGTTGGGCCGTCAGGCCGAGAGCTGGCTGCCACTGCCCGGGCGCAAAATAGGGCGGAGGGGAGAGCACATGGGGCATGACCCGATTTTGGAGGTTGATAGTTCTTCCAAGCACGGCATCAGACAGGCATTGAACCCGAACAGAATCTGACGTACTGCATTGGAACAGGCGCAGCGACTTGAAGGGCCGCTCCCGGCTCTCTACATGCCTTCATCCACGCCCAGAGGCACTGTATAGCTAGTTGGGCCGTCAGGCCGAGAGCTAGCTGCCACTGCCCCTAGTGTGAAATATGGCAGAGCGGAGAGTGAGGCATGAGCCGAGTTTGGGGGTCGATAGTTCTCCCAAGCACGGCATCAGACAGGCATTGAAACAGAACAAAATTCGACGTACTGCGCCTGCAGGCGCAGCGACTTGAAGGGCCGCTCCCGGCTCACCACACGTCTTCATCCACACCCGGAGGCACTGTATAGCTAGTTGGGCCGTCAGGCCGAGAGCTGGCTGCCACTGCCCGGGCGCGAAATAGGGCGGAGCGGAGAGCACGTGGGGTATGAGCTGAGTTTGGAGGTCGCAGATCTTTCCCAGCACGGCGTCAGACCGGCATCGAAAAAGAGCGGAATTCGACGTACTGAATCGGAATGCAGCCCTTCAAGATTCAATGTGCAACAGGGCGGCGGTCTGGCCGAAATTGGATCTGAAATGTCTCCCCCTTATATATGTTTTCGGAAACCGGCTTCCGGGGAGACGTGAACTGCGAACGGATGGGATGTATCAATCAAAGTGGACAAAAAATTTCACCAATTATTTCGACCCCGGAGGGTTCTAGATGAAAGAGGGCATCTGGAAAAATCCTACAGACTATACGCTCTCAGAGAATTATATTAAGGCGTAATTAACAGTTAAGGCCTTAAGAAAAAAAATTGCCCTTATTAACCCCTTAAGGGACAACACTGTTTTGCATATCCCAGCTCCCAGCTTCCGTCACGTGCATTTGGGTATATTTGCTCGCTTCGCTCGCAATAAGGTTGGGCTCCAATCACAAGTCCAAGGGAATCAACAGACTACAAGTTCAACATACGAGGCACGAGCACAAAAATTGTTGTAGCGTCTGTTTATAAGAGACAAGTACTTAAGCCATAAGCCATCAACTTGCGCAGCGCACAAAAGCCATCAAATGGCTCGAATGGCTGCAACGCAAACGTCCCTATGCCATCTAGCATTTCCCGATCTCTTTCGATTCACAAAATATTCAATTCCACACCTCACCGGGGCTCAAATATTCCCTGGCCCTGATAATGAGGAGATTCGAACTCGTAGGCTGTGATTTCAGTGGAAAGAGCGTACTCATGAGCGAGTCCGGTCCGCGGGAATTTGGGAATTTTGCCAAACATAGTCTCAGTGCTAGACTGCGACGACATCCGAATTTGGGAGCCCAATGTCCACGTTAGATGATATGGAGGGTTCCAAATCCTCTGGGCTCTCGTCGGGATCTTCATTGAGCGCATCAATCTGGTCTCGGATGAATGTCGCAACTGTGCGAGTCAAGGAGGAGGAAAAGGGGTAAATGAAGGGGCAAAAAAGAGGTCCGAGAGAATGGGATGGCTGAAAACCAGCTCAATATATTTCTTTCAACCTACCAATGCCCGTGAATTTATTCACGGGGTTGAGCTAGTCCATCTATATAATAAAATGGGGGAGATAACGAACATCAAAGAATGTTCGATAATCTCACGCCCACGGCATCTGACTGAAATTCACGCCGGGGCCCCAAGTCGAGAACGCGCCGAGCCAAGAAGAGCCCCGGCAGTGGAAGCATGCCGCAGCGGGGCCGAGCCGGGCCCAAAGAAGCCGCAAGCCGCAGATTTCCTGAGCCGTATACTGTACAATGCTGGTACTTGAAGTTGCGGGGATCAAGCGAAAATAGTGGGGAGTAAGTAATTGGTAATGGGACGGGCACCAGAGGAAAGGTTGATGCCGAGCAAGGTCGAGAGCATGCCGAGCGGAAAAAGGCCCAGGCAGTGTAATCAGGCCGTAGCTAAGCCAGAGGTCGTCTCGCAGATGCCGAGGAAAGATTGAAGCTTCAGAGGGAGGGAGCAGTGAAATAGGGTGTGATATGGTGCTGCTCACTTAGTCACCGCTACATTTGTACGGCGGCCAAATTGGCCAGAGAAAATTTTTGGCTGGGAGACACCCAAAATTCACTTGTTTTGGAGGTGAAAATGAGGGAAGTGCAAGGCATATGGTGCGCGTAGTGCGCCGGTGATTTGTGTGCTCGTAAACAGTATGGGAAACTAAATAACCTAATATCCAACTTTGTGGTAAACGGATATAAGCGAAAGCGTATATCAATCAACCAACAAAACAACGAGGATATAAGACAATATGCCCAGTGAAACCGACGAGTGTCAGTCCCCTGCTCAGAGCCTTGTGAAAGGTTGAGGGGAAGGTTTTATTATAGTAGTGGGTTTGTAGAGTGTTGTTGTTATTAGATAAATCGCTTGGTATACACCAGAACAATATATCCAAAACTAAGAGATGTAAAGCTTCACAGCTATGAGACACAACAAAGCACAGACGACGTCCAAAAGGACAGTGGGCTCAATACCCAAGATTCGGACTAATATCCGAGAGGATGCCACGAGGATATAGGTAATCCAAGCTGGCTTCCAACAATTAGTAGACACTACGAGGGCTTCTGAACCCAGGCTAGCTCCAGACGACAATAAGTGGACACTACGAGGGCTTCAAAACCCAAGCTAGCTCCAACAATCCCAATAAGTGGACACTACGAGGGCTTCAAAACCCAAGCTAGCTCCAGCAATCCCAATAAGTGGACACTACGAGGGCTTCAAAACCCAAGCTAGCTCCAACAATCCCAATAGGACACTACGAGGGCTTCAAAACCCAAGCTAGCTCCAACTATTCTAACCGGACGCTCCAAGGATATTAAGAATCCAAGCTAGCTCCAAGTATTTCCAATAGTTCAATATGACGTCCAAGGCAGTGTTCTCAATTTCCGTACACAGTGTTCTCAATCCCAATCCAATCCAATATCAATGCAATACAATTCCAATATATAAGGTTTTCACTAGCCACTACCCTTCTATATGATAGTGCGCAATTGAAAGCCCCGGATCCAACCCGTTCGCAGGCATATAGCCTACCAGCCGTGGGTGGATCCGTTGCCTTCAACTACAACACCATCCTACTTAAATACAATCCCCAGAACAAACATGTACAATCCGGATATAAGCATTAATGAGCCAATCTTCCGTATATCCGTCGGATGTCTTCCGTGGTATTGCTATTCCCGTCGTCCTGATTGGTTGTTGAACCCTATCACGCCATAGGATCGCCATTTCCGAGTCAGCAAAATGATCATAAGCATCAGTCATCCTAGTCTTATGACTATTTCGCATGTGTTGCCTTGATGAGGGATAAGATCCCTTATTTCCTAGTCAGAGACTAGTCTCCCCTAAGTTATCAGTCCAATACTGGATAGTATAGGTCCGTAGCTTTCGATTGATACCCAATATGTGTTGTATCCAAGAATGGGTTCTTAGTAGAAGCACCATCTTGACCCGTTTTGGTTATACCGAAGGTCCGGTATATCACGGATATAAGCGTTTGGCATCGGAGCAACTCGGAATACGGGGTTTCCGTATATCCGGGAGTCAGATGACCTTGTCGCGAACGCGTCCAACATCACAACATAACCAAAGATAATGCGCATCAACCCAAGTCACTAGTTGGCCTTATATCCAACATGACGATTTGAGTGATATAATACCCATTGGTGTTTAATGGGCTGCACAAACCCCTACACGTTTCGGAGCGAGCACTTGCCAGTCACCTCGGTGTATTACCCCCTTAATGACCCGTTACTCTGTGGTAATAGCCCAACTAGCTACTTCTGGGTCTCAGTACTAGTTCTGGATATAAGACAATATAGCGTTTAAATGATGTAAGGAAATCGCAAAAAGTGCGTGTTTCACTAGTAGTCATTTACAAGGCTTATCACCGGAAAATAACAAACTATGTCTCTCTAGTCTATTGCCGGACCGGTGTAGTGAGATTTAGCTGTGGGTGGCCAAATTGGTCGGTCCAAGATCATTTATCTCCCTCAGAATTTATTTTCAAGACAATCCCTCTTGCCAAAGTGTAGCTTGGATCCAAAGGAGCACTTATACAAGAGGGAATAAAATGCCGAATTTTTTTAGGCGAGAACAAATCGTTGTACAAAAGTAGCGGTGACTAAGTGGGCGGCACCATAGGTCCAATGATTTCTTTAATATGAGGGGCTCAGGGCAAGATCTCGAGGAAAGGGAGGGGGAGTCGGGGGGGAAAGGGGTAAGCAGAAGGAAAATAGAGGTCTAAGAGAATTGGATGACTGAAAACCAGCTCAGTAAATTTCTTTCAACTTACCAACGCCCGTGAATTTATTCACGGGGTTGAGCTAGTCTTTACTATAATAAAAAGTGGTCGATAACGAACATCAAAGAATGTTCGAAATCTCACGCACACGGTCATGCTCATTGCCGAGCCCAGGTAGAACGCGCCGAGCCGAGTCGGAGACGGGCCCCGACAATGCGAGACCCCGCCGTAGCCATCGGCACAAGTCCGGGAAGTATGCCCTGGTGAGGACAAAGCGTCGGAACTTTGCGGCAGCCGAGCGGAGTTGGCGCTTTGGACGAGGGACTCTGTTGCCGATGACAGCAGCCATGATTCGACTGGGCACCGGGGCGAGGAGTGCCTTAGCACTGGTATCATGCCGCAAAGCCGTTCCTTCCCGCCGTAGATGCCGAGGGGATTTGAAGCATCACAGGAAGAAAGATGTACTTTCATACGACGGGCTTGGAATCAGGAAAAGTTGATCAGAGAAATGGGAGGGGGATGGAAATGGGTAAACAGTGGGGGCCCCGGGGGAGGGGGGAAGAGCTGCGGGGGGAACAAGAGGCCTAGGGGAAGGGATCCGGACGTGTATGGGTTGCCAGGGGTAAATTGGATTGAATCCTTCAATAAATATTTCTTTCAACTTACCAAAGCCCATGAATTTATTCACGGGGTTCAGCTAGTCTATCTATATAATAGAATGGGGTGGTATAACGAACATCAAAGAAGGTTCGAAATCTCATGCCCACCGTCACGAGCCAAGTCGAGAACGCGCCGACCCGAGAAGAGCCCCGGCCGGCCCCGGCAGTGGAAGCATGCCGCAGCAGGGCCGAGCCGAGCCCAAAGAAGCCTGGTGTGCAGTAAACTTTGCAATACTGATGCTTGAAGTTGCTGAAAAGCGGTGGTGGGGAGTAATTGGGCATGCATATGGCAATGGCAAGGGTCACCCGTGTTGGAAATCACCCGCTTTTGTACTGCTCGATGACTTCGCTTCTGATATCTAATAAAACATCATGTACTGGATCTGCAATCTTAGCATTCCCCCTCATCTGTGGGTTTGTCTGAGCCATTCGAGTCCTCTAGGAGTCCCATTTCTAACAACCAGGACCAGAGGAAAGGTTAATGCTGAGCAAGGTCGGAAGCTCACTGGGTGGAGAAGGGCCTGAGCAGTCTTAAGTTTTAACATGCTGTAGCCAAGTCGGAGGTCATCTCCCAGATACCGAGGAGAGTTTGAAGCTTCAGAGGGAGGGAGCACGTATTTTATAGCAGGGGAATCAGGAAAACCAAAATGCCTGTGCAGTACTACGCGGTAATATGCAGCACTATGTAGTAACCTGTGGCTGTGATGTACCTATGAGGCACTATGCAAGACTATGCAGTGCTGTGTAGTGCATAGGGCCTCATAGTTCTCATAGGTACATCTCGGCTACGGTTTTCCTGATGCAAGTACTTAGCATGAAATAGGGTGTAATAGCTCCATGAATTTCTTTAATAGGACAGGCTCAGGGAAAGAGCTCGAGGAAAGGAGGAGGAGTTGAGAAGGAGGGAAAGGGTAAGCGAAGGGGAAAAAAAGGTCTAAGAGCATGGGATGACTGAAAACCAGCTCAATGAATTTCTTTCAACTTACCAACACCAGAGAGATGTACAGGACTCGGTAGACGACGCGAGTGCAATCGCTACTCAACTCAACGTTGTACCCGTCGTGCGCGCGCACTAGTTCAAGGATGTAGCTACTCAAAAGATAAAGGATGAGTAAGAAAAATGATTATGTCATAAGAAACTAAGTCCAAGCCTTTATTCCATCTTGGTAAATCTCTGGGTGAACCCAAAGATCGCAAGCCCCAGCCCCGCGACAAGGGGACGGCAGGTCGGCGAACCTCGCTGGGGGTCTATACATGCAGGACGTCCCTACCGCTCCATCACCGCTCGATCTTTCCCGCCGCCTGCCCTTCTGTGTAATAATCCCCCACCAGCGCAACGAAGACGGGCCCCGAGGTCGTGGGCCAATGAACAAAAACGGTCTAGAGCCTGCAAGTGGTGTGTTGGAGTTAGAGAGCGCGCAGTATGGAGGGAGCGCAGAAGACAGAGGCTCCCGCCGCATGCGAGAGCAATGCAGACCAGGGGTTATCGCACCCGCAAGTGGGTGAGGGTCGCGAACCCCTCAACAGAAGAATGGTCCCTGTGGATCCACCCGGCATTTATCGTACCTACACGCGTGCAAGGGCACCTCGCTCAAGTACGTCGACGAGTGGTTGAGTGAACCACCAGAGAGCGAGCTGCTTGGAGGGCATCTTGAACATGGTAGACCGCGACGACTCCTGCCCAGTCGCGCAGCTGACGGGGGGGAGACAGAGTGCGCCCGACCTACCGTTACCTACCGTGGTGGCTATGTCGTGAGTTGCGAGTGTGGCGAGTGGCGGGGACGGCGATGTGCGGAAGGCGGTAGACGATGCTTGCGGCGGACGAGGGGAGCACCTGGGGGAGGGCACGGAGGGGATGGGGGAGAAGGGAAGCAGGGATGAGGTCAGTATCAGTCGAAGTGAGAATGAGAAAGGGCTTGCTTACCTTTTTGTGGCTCGTACTGTCCTTCATTTCATCCACCAGTGCCCAATGCAGTGAACCCCGCCTCCCCCACTACCAGAGAGAGACAGCTGAGGCTGTACTCACAGCCCACTGAGAAGCGGATACATGAATTCAACGCAACTGGCGGCGCTCAATCCAATAATCCAGAGTTCAGATTGGGTACCACTAGGACCGGATACATGAACTGAACACAACTGGCCAGGTTGCTCTCAATCCAATAATCTGGGACCTGATGGCGCAAGTAAAGAGGAAGCTTAGCCGTGAGGCGTTTGTGGGGTGCTTAGATAGAAAACCGGGAACCAAATCTCCGGGCCCGGAGCGCTCTTTCCATTCCCGGAAATGTATAACCCACGGCATATGTCGCCCAGAAGATCTGAAAACACAATAATTCACCCCAGAAGAAGCAGAAGAAGTTGGGAAGCCACTGGACCCTGGAAACAGACAGCTTCTGACATGTGCGGACGTATGCCGACGTAACTGCCGATGAAATGCAAGAAGTCAGGACCCTGCAAACATTGATCGGTGAAGAATGGCAGGCTGAAAACCCCCGATTTTTCCGTTGATCAACTTGGACCCTTTTGCTCTCCACCAAACCGCGACAATCCGCGTCCGGCTCGGAGCGTGCCATCCAATTCATTGCATCTTTCCGTTCACTTAAAGAATTCAACCCTCCCAATATTATTGAGATTTGAGTCAGTATCAAAGGAGGGCAGTGGGTGTATGCAGTCCAAGCTGTTGGTGTGTAAAATAAATAAAAAGTAATTGGAACCAGGAAAAACTGAGTAAATTGCCCTGTCTGGAGCCATTTCAAAGCGGATTTTGACGGGACCTTGTTTGTGCGATAGCCAACACAATTTCGGTTAGAACTGCACCAAGCCACCATTAAATTTCATTTGTTTGCCCTGGAATGCAGAGCACAAATCTTTCCCGGAAAGGACCTGGGACACTAGAAGGAAATCTAAAGAGACAGTTCTAACCGAAATTGCGCTGGCTTTCCAACAAACAAGGTCCCGTGAAAATCCGCTTTGAAATGGCTCCAAACAGGGCAATTTACTGATTTGATGTGAAACTCGGCACACCAAGCCGTCATTAAATTGCATTTTTGGGTGCACAGCCCGAAACTAGGCACACCAAGCCACCATTAGACTAGTTATTGAAAATCTGAGACCACAGGATTGTTCCCCTGGTTAAAAGGAAGCTTTCTGTGGTTTTACTTTTTTTTTTTCATCCTGACGGTGCCGACTAGTAGCGCCGGGAAGGCGGTGTCACGCTGTGATGCACGTGACTCGATGGATGCGTATGTCGCCTATGTTATGTGTAGTTCAAAGTTGTTCTTTATTCTATTTTTAGAACTCAGTCCAATATTTCCGGACCACTAGATTGAAACTAGAGGTCACATTCACTATCGCGGTATTCCAGGAACTAGATAATAGTTGACTCATTGCCAGATCATTTGTGCCGAACATTTTTTTTTAACAAAAAAAAAGTAAAAGTAAAATTTTGTATGAGACAAGTAGCACTTAGATTTACAAAGAAGTTCGAGTTTTTGCCGTGCAACGCAGCGGCCCTACACCCCAAGTTAGTGATACGGTTGATGTAACACTAGACTCCGACATAGGCCACCACTGGCCTGCAGTGAGGATAATGGAATAATCAATCAATCAATCAATCATCACCAATATGGTAATGACCGGTACGGCGGACGGAGATGACTGCGAGAGCAGCAATGGTAACAATCAAGGGTGTGGAGTCTCTGACAACAGTTCTACTTCGTACGGTGAGGGGTTCAACCAAGCAGGATGCGGCGTGTACGTGCACACGTGGACGAGCGATGCAATTCAGATCTGGCACTTCCCTCGTGAGAAGGTCCCGGCGGACATCATGTCGGGGAACTCCAGCCCATCAATGTGGGGAAACCCGCAGGGTGCGTTTCAGGGTAGTCCAGGTTGTGACTTCTCGCAGCATTTTCAGAACCACGTTTTGGCAATTGATACGACGTGAGCACATACTTATGTCACTTACATCCGTTCGCTGAATTTACATCTAATTGGAAAATTGAAGGCTACGTGGTGACTGGGTGAACAATAGACAAAGCTTGAAAGCTGCAGGGTACCCCATGGATTGCGTGGCTCTTGTTGCAGATCCCACCGACTTCGACGGTGAGTCGAATCCACTTACATTTCTTCTATGCATTCACGTTCACAGGGGCGAAATGGAATATAAACTCTATTGCAGTGTATCATTGAGATAAACTGCTACTAGGAGTTTCACCTAGTCAGATTGATTCATCACTACTTTGTAATTGGGGTGTGCTAAGTATAATCTAGGGACACGAGGCAGCAGATCCATCAGATTAATATCCCATGTGAATGGCACCACTTGTGTCGGGCTCAAGGTTAATGAGGAAAACATGCAGTGCGGGTGCCTGGGTCTTCCACGGTGGGTTTCGAACGTTCCACTGCCTCTACGATTACTTTCAGATGACTACGCGAAAGAAACGCACCCCGAAGCAGTATGCCCAATTTATGGAGAGTCTCGAGGAACACCGAGAAATGGAGGATATTGAGATGGTTGATATTCATGTGCCTACGGCGGACGATGATGACTGGATAGATGACGACTTAGATGAGGAACCACATGAGGAATTAGTTGGTGATTGGTCAGACGCCGTGTCTATCCACCCCTTTGCCCCCGAACATCCTTTGTATCGCACACATTATGTGAGATGTGATAGGCGAGACCTTGAACTAATGGTACCCAACTTTGTGGGAGGAGCTTTTCCTAGGATGGACCAAGGGGATCGAGAATATTACTGTTGCACCATGTTAACGCTATTCAAGCCATGGAGAAGTGGCTCAGATCTGAAAACTGAGGTAGATAACTGGCACGAATCCTTCACTGACCATACTTTCACTGATAAAGCCTTACGTCTCATGCGCAACTTCAATGTACGATACGAGTGTAACGATGCTCGTGATGACTTTGCTTCCCAGGATCGGCAAAAGCGACGTGCCCTGCCTTCTTTTGGTCGTTCTTATGCTGACAATGATGAGGAGGGGGATGAGGCTGAAAATGCGAGAGATTATGGAGAAGAATATCTGCTGGCAGATGTAGATGAAGATGCACAACTTGGGCCAAAGTATCTAGCTAGAGAGGAATTGATGAAGAAGGCCGAGAATATAGTTAAAGCAAGTGGGTGGATCAAACGATTCCCAGTACCAAACAGCACTCCCCATCGTGTAGTCCCAACTATTAGACTCTCGGGCAGTCAGTGGAAAAATCGGGTTGCTGAGGAGCGCGCTAGCATATTGGATGCTAAATACAAGAATGCACCATCACAGATAAAAAAAAGAAGGCTTGTCAAGGATACTGGGTATGTAGACAATGTATCAATACTGGACTCTTATTTTTTTACCAAGTATTTTAAGGCTAAAAACAAGAAGGCACAGGGAACAGTTGAAGCTGTATATTCCGAGTTCAAACTAAATGAAGAACAAGAACGTGCCTTCCGAATCGTAGCAAATCACTCCATTGCTGAAAATCCCGCACCGCTAAGGATGTACCTTGGCGGAGTCGGCGGAACAGGTAAATCATTGGTCATAAAAGCACTGGAAAAAATTTTAATGATAGAGGGGAGGCTCATCGATTCATGATTTTAGCTCCAACAGGAACTGCTGCTGCGCTCCTGAATGGCAGCACATACCATTCAGTCCTGGGTATTGCTGATGGAGTCCAAGGGGAGCGACACGAAGGTATAGGTATACGAAATGTTCGAGAAAGGCTAAGAGGCGTGGAGTATATTTTTTTGGATGAAGTGTCCATGGTCTCCTGTTCAGCTATGTATTCTATAAGTGCAAAGCTTGCGCTTGCACTGAACGAGCCCAACGAGGCGTTTGGAGGAATGAACATGGTCTTTGCAGGAGACTTCGCTCAACTACCTCCAGTGAAGGCAAAAGAGCTTTACAGTCCAGATAATGTGGTAGCCTCCGTGACATCTGCGAGAGAGGAAGTGTTCAAGCAAAAAAAATAGCATCGGAAAAATTCTCTGGCAACAGGTAACGACGGTGGTCATCTTGAAACGTAATATGAGGCAAACAACTAGTCAGAAGACGACAGCAAACTACGTACCGCATTAGCCAATATGAGATACGGGGCTTGCACTCCAGCTGACTTGGCTTACTTGGAAAGCCGGACGATAAGCCGACGTGCTGGCCATCCGAATTTCTCGGATATACGTCTCAGAAACGTCGCAGTTATCACAGGTTTGAACTCGCAAAAGGATAAAATAAATGAATTGGGCTGTAAAAAATTTGCAGAGGAAACAGGTCAAGAACTTATTGATTTTTACTCTGATGACGTGCTGTGCCCTGGTGCGGATGACCGAAGACCAAAATCTGTGAAAAATAGAGAAGCGGTAAGCGGAACTCACGACATACCGAAAAATATCCAGGATCAATTATGGCAGGCGTGGCCAAGCTCCACTTCAGACCACATACCTGGCAAATTGAGCCTCTGTCTTGGGCTGCCAATGATGATTCGTAACAATGACGCTACAGAACTGTGCATAACGAAAGGACAAGAAGCTGTTGTGGTCGGATGGCAAGAAGCAGTTGGGAATAAGGGCCAGAAAATATTGGACACACTTTTCGTGGAATTGGTAAAACCACCCAAGGAAGTTCGCATACCTGGGCTACCACCCAATGTAGTTGCTCTCCCAAAGGCGAGTAAGAAAATATGGTGTGCCTTGAAGGATGACAGAGTGATCCAAGTTTCCAGGGAACAAGTGCTGATTCTACCTAATTTTGCAATGACCGACTATGCTTCTCAAGGAAAGTCACGAGATTTCAACATAGTGGATTTAAATAACTGTCGAACTCACTTTTCTTATTATACTGCGCTATCTCGGAGTACAACTTCGGACGGAACGGTGATCTTACAAGGCATGTCAACAGCTAAAATCACTAGTGGGATATCCGGATGGTTAAGGCAAGAGTTCAGAGAATTAGAGACAATGAACGAGATAACCTGCCTAAGATACAATAATCGATTACCAGACTCCGTCCGGGGCATCAACCGCAGAGAGGTTCTACGTGCGTATCAAGAATGGAAGGGAGAGAAATATCAACCGGGAGAACTGCATTCTGCGGTTCAGTGGAGACATGGAGACAGACCGCTGGTTCCGCAGGGCGGACCTGTTGGTACATGGGAGTTGGTCGGCTCCGACAAGCCGAAAGTGAAAAACAGCAGCAAACAGGAAGAGGTCAAAAAATCAACAAAGTCGAAAAGAAAACCACCTCCCCCATCTGGGAAACAACCTCGCTCCAAAAAGCAAAAGAAGGAGATCCCTCCACCTGATGGCTTGATATGGGACTCATCGGACTACAGTTGTGCTTATGATGCAATGTTGAGCCCGCTATTCAACGTGTGGCAAGATCATGGTCCTAAGTGGTCAGTCGCTCTGAATGAGTTGGGAAAGTTTTCCGCGTCGCTCATTGCAGGTTTCACCTCACACAGTTCAGGGACCGGAAAACTTGAAGTGGCTAGGGATGAAATGCGTGCTTTGTTGCAGGACGAATATCCTGAAGAATTTCCCAGTGGACACAGCTTAACCAGCGTAGATGATCTCGCTCTCCGGATTTTTGGCTCCGTCGACTGGGGTACAACAACAAATAAATGCCTGAGATGTGAAACCATTTATGATTCAGCCAAGGGCTTTCCAGGAATGCAAACCATTACGTATAGTAGCCGATTAAGGAGTCGACACAAATCTGAGTATGCTGTATCGCACTGGATCCGAGATCAGAAAATACGAAAGACCAATCGAAGATGTGGTTGCGGGGATCATCTGACTAGGTTGACAAGGCTAGATAAATTGCCACCTTGCCTCTATTTCTCTCTTGCAGACAGTACTGTACTAATTGACCCCACACTAACACTCGATGGGCCTCAGGGACGTCAACGATACGCCGTGCGTGGAGTAATATATCTTAAAGAAAAACACTTCACTTCTAGAATATTGAGTGCAAGCGGCAAGGTATGGTACCACGACGGAATTGAGACAGGTGATGGCAACCTAGACCATACTTTGCGCGCATTCAAGCCGATTGAGGAAGGCCGAATTTTCTTTGTTTAATCCTCGACAGTCTCCTCGGTTTCGAATCACGGATTGATTTCCTTCCTCTCATCCGTCTTCAGTCGTCAACATCCGTGGCGTTTCATCCATTATCCCGCGGGTCCGCTCCACCCCGCGACCCTCTTTGTCAACGTTTTCTTCGATCTTATAAATCCCCCCTGCGAACGAGGCTTGCTATTGGTGCCCTTATTCCAGACACCTCTCTCCGGCTGCATTTGGCCTTATCGCACGGATGGATTGCCCGCCTTTCACGTACAGTGCCCAAGAGATCCACCTAATTCATTGAAGCAGCTTCCGTCCGCGACCATTCTGTCGATGTTCTCGGTTTTGCCGTTCTCATCAAGTTCTTTTCTTGTGTGTGCAACCATGCTCCTGTCATTCTTAGAGTATGGCTACCCGCTTTCACTCCAAAATAAGCTTATGACCATCCGCAATGTCCGCACCGAGCTCTCCACGGACGACTATCCATCCACACCCGCGCCGCACAAATGATCGCGTCCGTCCATCCATTATGCAACCTATTAGCTACGTACGAAGTGGTTGGAGTGGTGCGCCCCTCTTCCTTCCTTCCTTCCTTTCTCTCCCCCGTATCCCATTCCCCCAGATGTATACGCGGACCACCCGTTGTATGGTACCCCCAGTCTTTTGGTCAAAACCGACCGCCCTCGCGCGGGAGACGTCTCGGGTTTTCTTTTTCTTTTTGTTTCAGCGGTGATCCCGCGTCGCACGAGAAGAGAAGATTCACGAGGTGCACCTTCCTCTTGCCGCGAGCCAGTCTCTGTGCGTACTCATTACTGACTGAGCTGTGGCGACGGGAGACGGAATTTTTAGCTCTTAGAAGCCGTATCGCGTCGCACGAGAGGAGATGCACGCCATCACAGGTGCGCCTGCCTTCCTCTTTCCTTCCTCTTGCCTGTCGATTACTGATTGATTGATCGAACCGATGCGATGGCTCACTGGCCCTGGTTCGGCGGCGGCGGGCGCACTGGTGCACATCACGACCCGCCTCGGGACGATGTGCATTTCTTCCCGACTATCATCGACGAATAGAAGACGATCCTATTATACCATCCCTTTTGGGTCAGAATCTCTGAAGTACTTAATTCTCCGCGGCCGACCATCTATCCATGCGCGCGCCGCGCCTGGGCACGAATGAACCGATCAACTCCGTCATGTATCCAATCATGCATGCAGGCGAACCGAACCTATTGGCTGAAGTACGATCAAAGTGATTGGAGTGGTGCGTCCCTCTTTCTTTCTTTCTTTGGCATTTCCTCCTTCTTTCTTTCTTTGCTCCCGTATCCGTATCCGTATCGTGTCGCTCTAGATGTATGCTGTGCTGAACCCCGCGTGGTACGGTATGCTACTCCCAGTCCTTCGGTCAAAACCGAGCGCCGTCGAGCGCGCTCGGCTCGGTCGCGGGAGACGGAGGTTGTTTTTTTTCAGCTCGTGGAAGCCGCGGCCCATGATAAATGAAAAGATCCACGTGGTGCGCCTGCCTTCCTTTCTCCTGCCGCTAGTCCGTGCGATTACTGATTGAACCATCGCAATGGCTAACTGACCCTGGTTCCGGCGGTGGCGCAAACTGCTGGCAGGCGAACTGGATGGAATACATCCCGACGTGCAGTTCTTCCCGGCAGAGTTCACGGATTACGACTATCGTTGACGAATAGAATAGAAACGCTGTAGTATTACTTGTACAGGAGAAATTTTCAACCGAGTGCTTTGTCTAGTGCTGGCCGAATACGAATACGATACTCAGGTCCCCCGAGGTTTTATCCGGAGGTCCCGCCTATTCAGGGCCAGCCAGTTCACATTCAGCCAGCGTCTTGTAGTCATCGCCCCCCTGGAATCTCTGTGTGTTCCGTTGGCATCTTGTGGTTTTTATGTATGGATAACCACCCGTACACTACTGCATGTTTGTCTTCGGTAAACTCGTCGTTCATGTTGTGGACCACGCGAGTATAATATATCCCCCCCCCCCCCCCTCCCGATACGGCAAATGGCGTATCGTATTCATATTCGTATCGTATTCACCTCGGAGGGCCCGTATCGTATTTGTAGTGTATCATATTCATATTCAACCCACTGAATATGAATACGATATGAATATATTCAAATATATTCTACCCCTCGCGAATTCTGATATAGTCAGTGTAGTTTACCCCCTCCGCAAGGCCCGACTTCAACCATTCCTTGCAAACAACATCCACAGACACCGTGTCTGCAGTCATGGACGCCCGAGCATCAGACAGAGTGTGTTTTAGGCTTGAAAAGAGGTGCTCGACAGAGATGCTGACACCGGGAATGGCAAGGATATCCCTGGCTTCTGTCCGGTTGTTTGCTGATGTGGTGTCAGCTGTGCAGCAGCTTGATCCGCTTGTCGCACGCACAATTGCCGCCAAGATTGCCGCTGGGCCGATCGTGATTGACAGTGATGGCCGTAAGTGAATATATTTGAATACGCCGACGGCCGTATCGTATTATATCCATATCATATCGTATTCATATTCAGTCGTATTCATATTCTTGTGGACGTCCTGGGGCCGTATCGTATCTGTATGTATTCGAATATATTCAAAATATATTTTGGCGTATCGTATTTATGGACAGCACTAGCTTTGTCTTTCAGACCTTGGCGAGCGCAACAATTCTTGAGTCACTAATTCGGCACCAATTGGGGCACACTCACTTAGTTTGAGATCTGACTGAGTCCGAGAGCATACTTAAATTTTTTGAACAGGCCATTCGGCCTGTGTGCGGCTGCGGGATACGCTCTTTGCGCGGAGTCCGATAATGTTTGGTCTTGTTTCGCGTGACTGTCACGCGTGACGCGTCTCGTCTTTCCTTCCACCGCCTTCATCTCAGCCCTCCCGCGGTTTCCCCCTTCGTTCTTGCCCCTTGGTGCCAACCAAGGCGATAAAATATGTGTCCGGGCGCGCTATACACCAAGACTAGCCCCCGTCCGAGCCCGCATCGACTGTCAAGGGCCAAAATACGCGATTTTCGGGTTTTCCGCCAACAAGGACGCGCTTGAGCACCATTTCCCCCTCAAGCCCCTCCAAAAGGCTTTAAAATTGTTGTAAATGATCTTTCCTTGCCTCCATGGCTGCTTCTCACGCTCTCTTGCCCCGACTTGGCTCTTACCTGGGACATCGGGGAGGGAACCGGCTTCGTGACAGGCTGCGCGCGTCGTGCCTCCCGTGCTTTTGATAACACTAGGTGCGATCTGGCCTTTCTTCTTTCCCTCTTCTCCCTCCTTTCCGCACCTTCCTTCTCTATTAGATTCCCTTTCGCTGGCATGCTCTGCTGCTGGTCGCGCTACACGGGACGGAAACCCCCGACTTAGTGGCCGATCAGCGGCACAATCTGTCACCTCATTCCCTCACCCAACCCGTTCTGGGCTGTTTCATTTTTTCCAGTCAACTGTTATTTCTTCCACCTTCTCCGTCGCTTCCCTTTCTGCTCCTCTTTTTCCTCTGATCGTCCACTCCTCCCTATCACTGTTCCCTCTATGCCCTCTGCATTGTCCTTCCAATCGCTGCCATCGTCGTTATGCTCGAAGTGCGCGTGTTTCCCTCCCTCTTCCCATCATTTCCTTCTGCGCGCTCGTCCTCATCGGCGGCAGCCCACTTATCTCCTTCTCTTCCCTCCCCGCCCTCCCTTTCGTCTTCTTCATCTCCGCCGTTACCATGCATATCCAAGGGGATCGCTCTGCTATCGCTCTTCCACTTCCCACCATTCCCCCTCCTACTGCGCACTCCTCACCCTCGACGGCCACTACCACTTGTCTCCATCCATTACTTACCTCCATTCCCATGCTGTCGCCTTGACTGCCCATACCGCCGTTCCATCATTTTGCGCTCTCGCTTGGCCGGCCAATGTTCATCTCGTCCAAGGTGCGTCGTCATCATTCTTCTTTTAGTTTCTTTTTCCGTTTTGTTTCATTATATTTTTTTCTCGACTGGATCTTTGCTTGTCCTCTGGTCGATTCATTTTCTATGCACTCGATGTATGCTCGCCGAGATCCCCGAGTCCGCCTTTTCTGCTTTATTCAATTTATTTCCGTATTCCTTTCTTTTGGTCTGATTCTTTCGTTTCATATTCTCATTTTCTCTGCGTTAGCCTTCCTTTTCTGCTATTTCTCTGTGTCATGTCTTGCCTTCGGCTTGCTGGATATACCCGCGCTGCGCGTTGTTATGTCACATATCCCATATCTGAGGGGTCAGACCTTGGTCTCGGAGTTTCTGGTTCATTCATTAACTTGATAGCCTTCTCTACTTCACCCTTTGGAGTCATCGTCCTCATCCACCGCCAAGTCAGTCACCTCGCCTCACTCAGACAAAGTTGACTGGTGCTATCTTCTTTCTTTCTCTCGGACTCTCTTTCCATCTGGTTATTTTAGACTCTTCTTTCCTTTTGTCTGTTTTCCTCCTGCCCTCGCCAGGATTGTTGATTCTTTTCGTTCACCCTTCTTTGTTGTCCCATTCTACAGGAGTCGGTTTCATTAATATTTGTCCTTTTCATCTCATTCCCATTGGTTTTTTTCATCCACTGACTCTTTCCATAGTCTCTTCTCACCCATACCCGCCGCCACCTTGTTCAACGTTCGCGCGACCACGCCCCCCCGTCGACGTTCCCTCAGATATGTCGCTCATTATCCTGTCTTTGCTTGTTTATTTTTTCACCTTCTTCGGTTCTTGCATTCATTTCAGTGGATTTATGTCCGCTATTTTGTCGAGTCCTGCCTTTTCCGCCCGATGTATGCTGGCCGAGATGGCCGAGACTCCCTTCTCCCCTTCATTTCTATTATGTTATTATCTTGCCTTATTCTGGTTTGCGTCCATTTTCCTGTTCACTCCTTATTCCCTTTTCTGCTGGACTTGCACAGCGCGAGGTCCCTTTGGACTTCGACTCCCATTTCTCATTTCCTGTCCCTATTTGTTCCTCCGCTTTAGTCTCTCTAGACAGACGCTGTAATGAAAACCGGCTCGTTCCTCGCCCATTACAGTCTGTTAGTTACCGCGTCCGATAAGCGGCGTCCCAGTTTATCACAGAATGATGGGTGATGCACGACCAAACAACCTATTTATTTCACGCGTCTTCTGGCTTTGAACGCGAATTTCGACGTGAAGAGTTGATATCCAAAACTCACAAAAGCTTAGAAGTGGATCTTGGACCTGAGGAGAACTTTCCCGGGTCGATTCCCATACCAAGGGCTATTTTCGCCGAATTTGGTCATCAAACCCATGATTCATTTCGTTCACCTTGTTTTCACCCGAGATTGGCCAAGGACAACTTGGACGGTAAATCAGCCATCTAGATACACTTAAACTCGTAGACTTTACGAATCCCGTACTCTTTTGCAACCCTTGACGCGTCAAGTCGCGTCATTATACCGTCCACGTGACACGTGCTTATCTAATAACCCTGGACGCCTACTGTGATGGCGCGGTAACCACAGGACTACCTCCGCTTCTCTTTTCCACCATCTATTTCCGTTCTATATTTTGTGTTCATACTCCTCAATCGAGCGCTGCTTTCCTTTTTTGCGGGCTGGATGCGTGCGCCCAACCTGCGATGACTTTTTCTGGTGTTGTTCATTCACGCCCGCCGAGAGGCCGAATCTCGCTGCCGAATCGAAATTTCCCTTGTGTTGTCCTATTCTCCGACGCCTTATTATTGTTTCCTTTTTCTTTCTCTTTGCCTTGTTTTTCTCGCCTTCAAATCGATCTATGCCTTTTCCTTGGAGCTTCGCTTCTGTCTGCTCTCGACAGATGCTCCGAGGCTGCCCTTTTTCTTCTCTGATTTGTTTTCTCCCATATTCGTGCTTCGCTTGGTCCATTTATATTCGGGATGAACATCTCTGTTGACCCGTTCGATCCGTCCCGATCTTTCGATTTCTGTTCCTTGGACTTGTGACTCCGAGGTCCTCATTTACATTCCCTTTTTTCATTGCATTGCTTGAGGGCCCGCTCCTTCACTCGCTCCAATTCTCCGTCAGTTCCAAGTTCGTTCCCTGACTCGTTTCGTAGGCTCTTCCTCGCAAGTCTCATCACCGGTAACACCTTATTAAACATTGGCCGTCATCTCGGCCTCTGTCGACCAACATCGGTGTTGCTAAGGTACGCTCCTCATTATCTTGTCCCTCTTGTTATGCGTATCCTTTTCATTCCCTTGAATGGAAACCGCTAACGGCGGATTCCTCCCAGCCACATACGCGCAGCAGATTCAGCGCTAGCTTGCCTCGCTCGACCTGTGCAAGGTGCGTATCATCATGTTGCCGCAATTTATTCCTTCGCACTTCTTCATTTGCGCGAGTCTTGCCGAATTTCTGCGCCCAATCTGGCACTTACATTCATACCCCTTCATTCAGTTGCCCTTTTATACCTCGTACTCATGTTGTCCCGACAGAACTTCCCAGATTTGACAGGCACCTCCGCTGCATGCAGTGAGTTTCAGACTTCATTTTGTTCAATTGTCTCACTTGCTGACATGTCATTGAGCAGGCTTATATGTGAGACTTGGCGTAGATTAGCAGAGACCTGTAGTAGTAGCTAAACATGATTTGACGCTATCAGTCTGAGTGAATGTACGGTCAATTGCGCTGAGTGAATAAACCAATCAGCCTAATTGAACAAAATCAATCAACCTGATTGACTGAATACACTCAAGCTGAGTGTGTCGTACACTCAGGCTGATGGAGATTCTTGCCAAATGTCAATCAGCCTGAGTGTATTTTGTCAGTCAGGCTGAGTGGGTCATACACTCAGATGGAGTGATTCGACACACTCAGGGTGAGTGCTTCCATACACTCAGGCTGATTGAATCTTCTCCCCACAGTGTTCCGCGATTTTGCCCGTACTTGGCAGCATGAAATGCAGCCAGAGAAATGGGTACCCAAGCCATGCGCCGTTTGTGGCCGACGCACTGTGCAAGCAAAGTTAACGGAAGAAAATCCAGTTGATTATGACCTCTCTCTCCTCAGAAATCAATTTCTCCCTGAGAAAACATTACCGACGACATACGCCATCGACCTGTACCAAGGCGCCATCCTCTGTCCCGCAGCGTTGCGATCTCCCAGAATCTTGGGTCCTATGGACATGTGCCCGACCTGCAAAAGCGCACTCAAGGCTGGGAGGCAGCCTGTGGATTCGTTAGCCAATTTTCACTATTACGCCCGGGATGAATTACCCGCCGCAGTCCGCCAGGCTTTCAAGGACTCGTCCATGCTCAACATTCTGATGGTAGCACGTTGTCGAGCAACTAGGATCACACATCTGTTTAGCAGTAAGCCAGGAGTTGTTGGTTTTGCAGCTAACCGTGCAACTTCTCAGCGCTATTCTAAAGGCAACATCGCCATCTTTGCCCAGGACGTAGCGAACATTCGCAATGTTCTCCCACCTCCCCGGTCGGAAATAGCAGAGGCGCTTTGTGCGTTGTTTATCGGAAGTGAAACAATTCCCACGAAGGAGAATATCCGCCAGTTGAGTCCAGTACTGGTGTCGAAAAGTAGAATTGAGATAATGATTGACTTCCTGTTGAACGAAAACGCATTCTACTCATCCTCAGGTACTACGTTCAGTCCGGATAATTTGGAGAATCTGTTAAGCAAGGAGTGGGCAGGCTCCGATACCGGGGTACCGAGAGGTGTGGAGCTCTGCTGTTTGCCTGACACCGCAACTGGGAGGGTAGATTCCTATGCTGATAGAGGTAATACCTCTGCACGACGAAGTACGAGGGATGCCGATGCCTCGACGATCGTCATGGATGCTGTTGGTTACACCGTAGGCGACCGTAGTCCGGAGGATTATCGCAAAATGAAAGTGTCTGCTGTCGCATGGTGTTTGGACAAGAAAAACTTTGTCCAAATGCAGACAGGGTCGGCTTTCATGTCGGATGCCGATCCTGGGTTGCTCACCTTCACTTTTCCGAACTTAGATCCTTGGGGTATCGGCGGCTTCAACGAACCTCATCGCACAAAGGCCCAGCAGATACCGTTCGAGCGGCAAGTTCGTAATCTACTGCTGCAACATGATGGCGAATTCCAGAACGATCCTGGTTTTGCGTACGTTTGCTGGAATATCATGCAGAAGAAAACTGTCAACAAACATGTTGCCTTCCGTACCAATGCCGCATCACAAGCGGCCACTGTCTCCAAAATTCAGGACATGTCGCCTCATCTCACCGACTTGATTAAAAAATGGGAGGTTAATCCGCGAGCAAAGGCATCGACAAAGGCTGAAAAAAAAGCACTCCGAACCTTGGCCAAACTAAGACTGGTAGCCAAGGACTTGAAAGGCAGCTCCGGGTATAAACAATGTCGGCGTAACGAGATCCGGGCTATGATGAAAAAATTCGCCACTCCGGCCCTCTTCCTTACGCTCAATCCGGCGGATATTATAGATCCTTTACTTGGCGCGATTGGAGGGATTCCCCCGGAGGAATGGGCAGCCATGACTGATTTCCAGCGCCATCGATTCGTGGCTCGAAATCCTGGCCCAGCCGCTACATTTTTTGACGAGGTCATCAAAAATTTTATACGCATCATTCTGAAGTATGATCCTTCGGCCACCTCTGAAACAGATAACGGCTTGTTTGGTAGATGCTCGGGCTACTATGCGATGGTCGAAGCACAAGGCAGAGGCACCTTGCATTGCCACATGCTTGTGTGGATTGAAGGTAACCCGACCCCGCAAGAACTCCGAGACATGATGCGGGAGAACCCCATATTTCGAGAGTCCATGTTTTCTTGGTTAGAATCTATAATAAAATGCCAATTGCCTCTGGATAGCCATGTAGTGGAGGAGCCTGACGGTCCATTAAAGCAACCCGATTTGCCTGAAGGCCGAAAAGACCCTCGGCTGCACAAGAATCCCCGCGTGGATGATTTGTCGGAAGCAGAATTCCAGCAGGCTTTCCGAGAGACTGTCCAAGACCTTGTTATACTATCGAACTGGCATGAGCACAAGGAAACCTGCTGGAAACACCTGAAAAACGGTGAGCCTAGAAATGATGACTCATGTCGTATGAGGATCAACGGCTCTACAAATCCCTTCACACACTTGGATCCCGAAACTGAATCTATTGTGCTGAAAAGACTACATCCGCGTATCAACAATTACAACGAACTTATAATGTTCTTACTGCGATGCAATATGGATATTAAATACATCGGATCCGGTGAAGCGGCTAAAGCTCTAGTATACTATGTCACCGACTATATCACAAAGGGGATGTTGTCCACCAATGTCGGTCTCTCTGCTCTTGAGTACGCATTGAAGAGGAATGAAGAGAAATTCTCAGGGACGGGTAGCGCGGGAAGCACGGACCAAGAAGTTAATAAAAGTCTTTTCACTAAAACTGTCATGGCCCTCATGTCTAAACAAGAGATGTCTCACCAGCAGGTTATGAGCTATTTGATAGGCGGTGGTGATTACTACACCAGCCACTCTTTCAAGATAGTAAAATGGGGGCAGATGGATCGCTATGTCCGCGCACAGGAAAATGCAACCGGTACCAGTGTGGATGAAGTGAACGCGTACGCACCGCGGGAAGACGTTCCGGACTATATTCCTCCTACGTTGGATGATGCCGGGACCGATGAATTATCAGATTCGTGGGCAGAGCCGGATGAAGATGAGGCCGTTGTGGATGATGAAGTCACGCTTGTAGTGATGGAAAACTTTGTCGGCGTAGCAAATGAAGTTCCGGACTATCCCCTCAGAGCGCGAGAGGAACCATTCGACAGTCTATCATTCTGGGAGCATGAGGAGCTGGTGGAAAAAATATCAGCGACTAAAGAAGATGAGAGACTGGAGAAACAGGAATTACTCGCTGCAGCTGAACAGTCGAGGGCTTCTCAAACTGGCCAGCGCCCGAGGAAACGGACAGGCCGAAAACCGCAGCCTCGAGGCGTGCTCCTTCACGATCCAGCCCATGTAACACGCATCAGACTCGTACCTCTTGTTAATGTTTTACTGGGAGAGAAAATGCCTCGTCCAGATCGAGGTAAAGCCGAACATGTGAAGTGGTGCAGGGCAATGTTAATTCTGTTTAAACCATGGAGAACCGTATCTGACTTGAAGCCTATAGGGAACACCTGGGAAGAGGCGTTTGCAGCCACGACTTTCAGTACAAGCGCTTTGGCCATCATGAAGAATTTGAACGTCGAGAATGAGTGCAAGGACGCTCGCGATACCCATGCCGCTCTAATGAAGGCAGGGAAGGCGAAACCCTTGCTTCCCGGAATGGACAACAACTTCAGGACAGCGGATATCGATAGTTTAGGGACCGCTCTCATGAATGATCCCAGTCTCGATGGTGCTGGAGCGGATGATTGTAGTGACGCGGGGGAAGATGCCAACGATCCGGTCCAGCTCCAGGCCAATGAACTGAGGAATCGCAAGACGGAGGAAGTCGTGCTCATGATTTTGGACAAAGCCAATATCTGGAAGGCAAGGAAAACGAGTAATGCTGCGGTAAGCAACGATATAGGTGCATTGCTAGTGACCGAGGGGGACCGTCCTATAATCTCCGCACATGAGGAGAACATGAAGGCACTGGCTAAAGATAAACGCCCGTTGCCGGTTAAAACGTCCGGGCGACCGAGAAAGCGTCAGCGCCTTAACGAGGAAGGTGAAAGCACTCCTAGTACGTTGCTGAACCAACTAACCTGGGTGCACGATACTATATATCAACGTGAAGAGGGGGAAGAAATTAAGACTCCGGAACAGCACTTGGAAGATATAATCAGGGAACGTAAATTCGAAAACAACCAAGAACAATTACGAGCCTTGAGAATAATTGCGAAACATTTCATTTTTGGAATGGAAGAGCAATTACTCCTCTACATTGCAGGCATTGGCGGGTCAGGAAAAAGTTTCATTGTCAAAGCAGTTGTGGAGTTTTTCAAACGTTGTGGCGCCTCCGAGCAGATGATGCTCAGTGCTCCGACAGGTTGCGCGGCTGTCCTCATTGACGGCTATACTATACACGCCTTGACGTTCCTGCCCAAACTCAAGGATGAGCGTAAAGGGATGCGTACTGGCCAATTGTCCGGTATCTGGAAAAATATTCGTTATTTGGTCATTGACGAGATATCTATGGTCTCCGCGGCACTACTTGCCCAGATCAGCGCTCGACTCAATGAAGGAAAGGTCAGCGAGACCTTTGGGACGGACCGCGTTTTTGGCCACATCAACGTCATTTTCCTCGGTGATATGGGCCAATTGAGACCTGTCAACGCATCTTCATTGTTTGCACATAGTTTAATAAAAAATATTACGCCACGCACAAAGGAGACGGTCAGTGGCCAAGACGCCTTGTACGGGGCCTGGTTGTGGCGGGAGGTTGAAAAGGTGGTTATTCTAAGAAAAAATCACAGAGCGGAAAAGGATCCTGAATATGTCAATCTACTCGCTAGGGTTCGCTCCGGACTAGCTTGGGACGGGAGATCCGTGTTAACTGCGGCCCAGCAAGGGAACGGGCAGAACTACAACACATCCGATTTCAGGACTATTCAGAGCCGCGTGTTAACTGGACTGCACCGCACCGATCAAGCTGCTTTTGAAGAAGCCCCAGTCATATGCGCTACGAAGGTGGTACGAGACCTTCTGAACCGCGAATTGACTCAAAATTATGCTAACAAGGCCGGTAAGCAAGTGCATGACTATCATTCCAAGGACAAATTCCGGGCATGTCCATTAGACGAACCTTTGCAGCGTTCCATGTGGCAGGTTCGGTCTCGCATCACCAAAGATCGACTTGGAAAGCTGCCGCTTGCTATAGGGATGAAAGTCATGGTTATGGAAAATGTTGCGCTAAAAGCGTCGGCGGTAAACGGTGCAGAAGGTGTTCTGAAAGAGGTCAAGTACACTGTTGACAGGAATGGCCGCCGCTTTGTCGAATGCGCATACGTCGAAATTCCTGAAGCAAATGTTAAATTGCATCCAATGGGGGCAGATATCGTACCAATTTTTCCAGTAACATCCTACTTTAAATACACGTCGCTTGAAGGGCAAACCTTCAGTATAGCCCGATCACAGGTGCCTCTGCTTCCAGCGTACGCCTACGTTGACTACAAGTCGCAAGGCAGAAGTTTACCCATAGTTGTTGTGGACTTGTGTGGTGCTCGTTCCTTACAGAGCGTATACGTGATGTTGTCCCGCGCCACGTCGCTCAAGACCCTTACCGTTTTGAGACCCTTCGATCCAGGTACTATGTATGGCCGACTTGGGCAGGACTTCCGGGACGAGTTTGAACGGCTGGAGAAGTTGGATGCTGCCACACGGAAGGCTTATGAAGAACGTCGACTATGGCACACTGAGGATCGTGTTAGCTTGTATTGAACGGTCCTCGATGTATGGCTGTCCGCGGGCAACCAACGTGCACAGAGAAGCACTGCCCGTGGAGGGTGTGGGCAGATGACGTAGCCGCCTTCGGGATTATCAGCACCATCATGGGTAGTACCGTGTTCCAAAGTCCGCCGTCCGCGCCATCGTCGGATTTCCCCGGCTAAGCGCCTGTTGGCGCCTATGGATCGTCCCCGAGCTTCCAGTCCGAAACTTGTAATATAATTGTGTCTGGTGCATAAATCCCCCGGATTCTTATTAACCACGACCCCTCTCTGTGAGTGGAAGCCTACTTCAGGAAGATCCGGAAGACACGATTAATCACTGTTTAAACTGATCAGGTTTAAACCGAACCTAGGTTGTAAATGTGTAATCAATTCCGGTGCCTTGTCGAAAGACGATTAAACAAGGACAGGAATATTAAACAGGAGTACTATGTTCGGTTGGCAGTCAAAAGTATTTCGGAGTGGCCGACAGTGGCATTTGAACCTCATTGGTAGTTTTGACTTTACTAGATGCATACTAAGAGCATCCATGAATATTTTCAGATTTTTTAGGGAGCCGGTGGCAGCCACGGGCTGCTCGAGTTTTTGTTTGTACTATGTTTGGTTGGCAGTCAAAAGTATTTCGGAGTGGCCGACAGTGGCATTTCAACCTCATTGGTAGTTTGGACTTTACTAGATGCATTTTCAGATTTTTTGGGGAGCCGGTGGCGGCCACGGGCTGCTCGAGTTTTTGTTTGTACCTGGTTTGGTTGGCAGTGCGAACAAAAAAAAGAACCAAGGCAAAGGATGGAACACTGAACCTCAGCAGTCCGGAGTACCCAGACCTGCTAACAACACAACCCACTGAGCAACTCATTCCATATTGGTCCTCTGCATCAAAGTCCACTAGTAGTAGAGCGCGCTCTAGCAACTAGCTTTGAAACATGAGTTTGTATCACCAAGACTGCTTCACTCCTTGAGAATGGCGCACTGCCAGGCATATTCATAAGCTCATATGCTATCAAGCACATAACTATAGTATGATAATAATCTACACCATTGAATGCTCTCAGTTCTGCACAAGTTCGGCATATCCGCGGACGCGATCACGTGATTTGACCAAACAAACAAGATTACATAAGTTGGTTCCTTTACACTTCACGCTTCCGTCTTTCACCACAGCCGCGTTGGTCCTCGACCTCTGCACTGTCACAACAGATACATCGATTCCTATGCCTGAAAAAGGTGTTCTTAGACTCAATGAGCGCGAGGTTGGCTGGGAAGAACTCCAGCCTTCCTCAATCATGGGGGAAATGGGGGAAGATGACGATCCTCTCATCGGTGCTTGCTTTTATTCTCTGCTCAAATAAAGTTGTTGATTTATTGTTTCTGACTATACAGGCCAGTTTGTGACTCACCCTGTATGCTGTGCCAACCCCAAAGGCAGTCGTCCCACCTTTTCACTGCATGTCTCATCTCCACTGGATAAAAACTTTGTTCAACATCCCAGCCACCGCCAGCCAAGAAGGGTGAAACACCACCTCCTCCATCTTATCACTGCCAGTCTTGCAACGGAGAAAGTGATGAAGAGGAGGACGATGAAGACGATGCCGTGAATAATCTTTACTCCTTCACACATCCCGATTTGACGGTTTATTCAGGGTTCAACCAGCTCAATCCTCACTACAAACCTCCCTTCCAAAATTCTCAACAAATCCCCTGCCGACTTTATCAATGAACTCAACATTACTGGCCGCATTTTCGCCAAGGCCCGGGGAAAGGAGCTGATCGTAGCCATATTCAACCCTAGGATTAGGAAGAATGCAAGTACAATTTTAGACTACTGTGACCCATTTGCTGACATGGATCTAGTTTGCATTCCGGCTTAATTTCGCTCTCGAAGGCCACTGCTACTGGATACCGACTTCCTGGTATAAGCAAATCGTCTCGCAACCACCAGTCCCCAGAGGCAAGAAGAGTATGGCATATCTCATTCCCGACGAATTCATCGATGGCCCTGGTACTGGACGCAAAATTTCGATTCAAGCTGCATTCATTCGTCCGGAGTATACATTTATCTTCTCCGACCATAATGTTATGATCACATTCCACCTCATGCAACTTGCTCCGTCTTTTTTTCTAGTTCATCTCGCACCGGGCTCTGCTGTAAGAGCTTTATTTACAGCCTTTAGCGGAACTTAGGGCGCGGCCAGTTTTTTTTTTTTTTTGTAAGTTTTCGGCAGAATGGCTATCCTGACCTCAATTAGTGTGGCAGTGCTGCCAGTTACTTAGAGGACGGAATCGCGTCCATTTCGACTTGTTCACAAGCCATACCACAGTTCTAAACAGGCAGAACATGTCAAAGGACAAAAACAAATGACTATGTCTCCAAGTTTTGAAGTACAACCACTCATATAGGCCAAAGTAACAGATACGGGAAATGCTGGAAAACACCGGATTTTTGATAGCGCAATGGTACGGTTATTTAGCCGGCTTTGGCCCAGACTCTCATGACAGGGCTCCCATATTGGGATGTCGGGAGAGGATGGTCCGAGACTATAGCCTGCCATCGTAGCTTGAATACAGTACCCCATAGTCGTAGGTTAGCTCAACCCGTCTATCTTTGGTCTGCCTTAAGGTTCTGTTCTTCTTATCCAGATAAGGAATATCGTGATGTCTGCAGTGATGCGGGTTGCCTAGACCGGTAATGCCAGTGGCTATTCTTGGACACTGTCCATCTTGGCATTGCAACCTTCTCTCGGTATGCCTGGCTCATCATGTGATCTGAACGCGCTAGGTCTTTGTGTCAAACACGGACAATCTTAGTCTGGTCAATCAATTATGAAGGACTTCGGTTCTCCTTTGTGCAATAATGATAGTTTCCTTCCCATCTCCTTGGTATGAGTCCCAGCAAGCAGCCTTAAGCTTTATATAACTTAGTTTCTCTGCCATAGTGGTCTAGTGTCTTATCCGGATAAGACATATGTTGGCCCCATTTGTGAAGGTACCGCCATAGGTTCTTCCTGGTTCATTCACTAGTGCTATTAGACTATTAGGCTTTTCGTTCGGAGCTCCCGAAAGCCACTTGGTATGTAGCACACATGCTTGACACCTGGAAATATGCAAAATGCGCAAATTCAGGTGTACTTGTTTACACGGCTTATCACTGGCAAGGACAATGACACCGCCGAACAGTTTCAAAGGGTGAAGCGCCGTGGGGAAGACTACCAGAAGGAGCTCTGTGGTACCCGAAAGAAGCTCAAGAGGTCGCACAATGCCAACCTAAATCAGGCCGCGGTGTTAGTGGAAACTCAGCTGGAGAACGGACAGCTCCGCGACGAGGTTGACCAGTTGACGGCCGAGGTTACAGGCCTGGAGGCCGAGTCGTCCATGTTGCGGGCCGAAGTTGACTCCCAGAAATCTGCTCGGAGTGCAGCAAGCCACAAACTATATGCCATGTCCGAAAAAATTCGCCAAATCCCCGATCGACTGAATACCGTTGCTACCAAAGCCAAGGCCTCAGCGCAGGACGAGCTTTCAAGCTATTTTCGTTCACCCTGAACGAGAAGGGTGTCGTTCCGGACTCAAAAAGAGACATGATCAATGATCTCGTTGCTGCCCAAACAAAGTTATCGGCGTAGTCGCGGATTGCTGGCAAGCTAGGAATTGGGGTTACTGGCGACGCTTCGGACCGTACCGTGCGACGAATCGTAAAAGAAGGCGGTGTTGCATCGCAGATACAGTTTGTGGAAGCTGTCGGATCGTCGAAAGGTCTGTACAAATTATTTTTGCCATCTGAATGCATGCCAACTATTTATTACAGCTAATGTCGGAACCGAAGGCGAGAATGAAAATTTTCTAGTTTGGGACGTTTTCAAAGAATTACCCATAACTCGTTCAGTTCTTCATGGATTTGGATGAAACCATGCTACATAATTCGGGCTAATTCATACGGAATTAGTGAGAAACCTGTGAAAATATTTCATATTGGATGATATAGGATTTTGGGCCACTTTCGAGATAAATGCGGTCTAGCAAGGTCCAGGCATGTTCAAACGTGGTATTTTGCAACAGACGGCCTACATAGATTTAGAAACATGTCATAGACTCAGAACTTTGAATAATTTAATCTGTGATGCTTGCAGTCAGGTTGGGATAACAGGCAACCCAACAGGCTCTGTAATATTATGGGGATTGAACCAAAGACAAGATATTATGTACTTTTGACTATATAACATGTTTTAGATTGTTAACAAGTCTTCCCTAGCCAAAGCTCAGGCCAGTAGGACATGAATTGGGCATGCCAGATCAGATTCATCGCCAAAAAGCCTCAAAATGGCAGATCATCCAATATGACATATTTTCACCACATCCTTTCTATCACTAATTCCGTATGAATTAGCCCGAATTATCTAGCATGGTCTCATCCAAATCCATGAAGAACTGACCGAGTTATGGGTAATTCTTTGAAAACATCCCAAACTTGAAATTTTTCGTTGGCACCTTCGGTTCCGACATTAGCTGTAACAGGGGTTACACTCAATAGCGACGGCACAATTCACAAGAACATCAATATTGAGTCGCGTCGCGCTACCGTGATCAAGACCAGTACCTTTCTGCCGGAAACACTCCTTGAAATAGGAGTATTCGGAGAGATACGGCAGCTCCTTGATCCAATTACCGCGCATCGTTCCGTTCTTGAATCCCACCGGGTGTGGCCATATGGTGATGTAATTCTCGGATTCTTCGTCGCCGTTGATAGACGCGGAATAATCCGTAAAAAATAGCGTATTTGGGGATTGGTTGAATATGTCGCCGTGAGTTGCCTAGGGGCCTGAATTTGAGTCCAGTCCATGCGTAAAATTTAAACGTACTGACCCGATTTTTAGCATTCTGAGGCAAGGGGCTTTGGGTGATGTTCAACTGCTTGCGTGAGCGGGCCATGATGAGGGCCAGATATGTGTTACAATGAATGGAGGGTTCTGGTGGCACAATCATCAGGAAAATCTGAAATTGCTATATAGACTACGAGAGACCACGAGAGACGCCATAGACATGATAGCAGAGCCCTGTCTATGATAGACAGGTGGGAGGGGGGTGGTGTTCTATCATAGACACCCAGAGACACTGCCCGCACTATATAGAACCATAGCCACAGTAGACATAATAGAACTCATAGTACTTGTTCTCGACGGACTTTTTAAAACACACGTAAGATAGAAAAACAAATATATATTGCAGCCAGCCAAAAACAAAGTAAATATGGTATAGCCGAACACAGGAGCCCCGTCTGGCTGTAAACTCCCAGATTGACGCGCTGAAACCACAAAAAAGGCAAGAAGCAATGAGGAGAGAAGTAGATCTTGATATCTTGAGCTTGAGAGGGGTGCAGGAGACATAAAAGGGTTGACAACGAGAGCTTGAGAAAACTTGAGAGTTCCGTGTCTGGATGATGGGGCATCAAAGAAAGACTTGCGGAGGACGACAGCATCACAGAAGCTTGCAACGGCTCGGGTTAACAGAGAGAGATCACAGCACAAAAAAGCTTGAAGGTAAAATTTTGCTTTCTTGGGGCTCCGCACCAGGATTGCATCTGAGTTGTTAGTGGGCGGCGATGAGGTTGCTGTTGCGAATACGAGGATCATCCGGAAACACCCTATTTGACAGGTTGAGAGGTTGTAATGCAGGGAGGCCATTGGCAACGGGTGCTAAGAGTTGCCTGAGGGAAGGTGGTGGGCGAAGAAAGAGACGTGGCAGATGCCATGAACATTTGGTTCTGTTTTGACGACCTGACAGTTTAGAGATTGCCGAGCGGCGAACTTACGCGATGACGGCACCGTGCCGCGGTCTGCGCGCAACTGTCACTCTGGCTTGACTCTGGCTTATGTACATTGACAATCATACTGTAATGAATCATGGCAACGACTAGAGCGCTGTATAAGTAAGTGTAACTCGGATTGAGGCTCATTGTTTCATTTTCAGACTTGAATGGCTCAATTTCCTTAGGGTGCGGACGCTGTAATGACTCCAGACTTGGCGGCGGAGGCTCAAGCTTGTATGAGAATAAGAGGTACTTAATCCCTAATAAAGTTGAATAAAATATCATCAGGAGGCTAATTTGTGGTTGATAGTTTTTTGTACTTCCGAGACTTGTGTAAACATTCATAGACCACCAGTGTTTTGCCCTCAGATGGATAGACCATGAGGGACACTCATAGACACCCATAGTAAGTCCCTCAAATCCAAAGACCTTGATAGACCATCAAAGACCCACATAACTAGCGCTTGCACTTGATAGCATTTCAGATTTTCCTGATGATGGAGTCGACCTCAAGAACCCGCAAGATTCGGCGCACCAGATGTTGGCCCCAATCCAATAATCCAGATCCCTGCTGAAGTGGTTGACCACAGCCGAAGATCTAGAGGCGCAGGGGCCCAGGGGGGAATGATGAAAATGGGAGGGTGAACCATCAAACTTATAGACCATTTCGGCCGGCGGGTTCCATCCGGCCCCGCTTGCATTTCGGGTCCGCCGCTCTCACTGGAAATTCACCCCGGGCTGAAGTGAAGCTGAGGGACAAACACCAGATGCATTAACAGCCATTTGTAAACCAGGCTTCCCGGAAATGATACCCTAGGTCGGTTTTCAGGTTCTCAGGTTTTCGAGGTTACGAGTACTTATGTAATAAGGATCGTACATTTAAGAAACTTCATATGAGGATTTCCCGAGCTCTGAACAAAGTAAGTCCCCAATTACAGCTCTTTGCGGAACTTAGGGTGCGGTCGATTTTTTTTCCGTTTTCGATCGTTTTGACGAGGACACTTATAGTGCCCTCAGTTCTGGTTCGTTTACCCTCAAAACATGCTCAATGGATTCGCAATCAAAATACGCAGTTTTCTGTGTCCTCACATTTTTCACTCGGTGTGGGGGTCTCAGGTGAGCATATTTTGGGACATGGCCAGGCAGGACAGCTGGGGCATCAGTATTTCTCCCCCGATTGCCCTAGATTTTTGATATGGTGGACTTCTATGTATAATTGAGTTCCGGGTACCGAACGCGTTGTTAGCGTTTGACTTTCATCTAGCTACGCGTCTGGCAGGCACGTGAGCATGCACTGAATTATTTTCCGAACATTATATTTCCTCTCACTGGTTCTTACGACGAACACAGTGAAAGGTATGTCTATTTATTAGCATTTCATATCTACAGACACTTACTATTTACTACCAGCTCGCACTTACTTCGTTGTACGGATCTCCACGATTCACACGCGTCAGTGCACAAACGCGACTCCACGCAACGAATTTGTTGCAACTGGAATGCTAAGCGATGTCCCAATGGCGACAGCAGTTCCAGAATGCATGTCTGCTCTAAGTGTGAGGGCAATCATTGCGCATCCGATGAGCAATGACCTCGCTCCTCCAAATGATCCCTGGCCACCCACTGGGATTACGGACGAGCTCGGGGGCGAGAGCAACGGACCTCGGCTTTCAGCTGGGTCTACAGACTTCTCGCATTTCGGTCGTACGGCCTTTGAGCACAATGGGTTGATATGTGACGGCTCTCCAGACCTCGACCTCAATCCAGACGTGCTGTCCGAAACGTTCCTTCATCGCAGTTATGGCTCGTGCCGTCGCACACGCCCTTGACCCCGGTGGTAATGGTACTCGACCGGATGCATGCTAGAACGGATATAGACTCGTAACCAGTCTCTACGTTGAGCAACAAGACAGCACGGTATGATGCAAAAGGAATTGAGCTGATAGGATGAAAATTGAATGAGAAAAAAAAAGTGGCGGAAAGGTTGCTCGAACGTAGAGACTGGGGGAACTTAGTACGGAAAGAGCCCATGAGAAATAACACGTGACGATTCAATCTGACTTGGATGTTCAAAATTTTGACCTCAAGTGATGGAAATTGTGAATCGTAGGAAAGTTGCGGATATGGCTGTATACATGATATATCTACTTTGTAACGGTCGAAATTCACGGTGTATTGTACAGGAAATATAACAGTACCATTTTGGTACTTTTGGTCCTGGCTCCCAATGACCAAAATCAAGGCACTGAAGACATTTTATGAATGGCAATGACTTTTTGAGATATACCTGGCTATTCTGGACCACTTTCAGTTCATATATGCATGCAAGCACTTGCCCTATCTCAAATCCAGTGGTGGTATTATCTACATCTTGTGTGTCTGTGATGTTGACAGTATCAAAGTTCCTGGTCAGGAAAATGCCAAATGGATGCTTCTCAACCACAAGGGACAATTTATGTGGCCTTGGCGATACACTGAGCACGATACAACGCAATGTCATAGGGGTTGATGGGGTGGCTGTGCTCTCGGTCCGGGAACCGACCCTTGACCATTCCATTATTTTCGCCATGGCCCAGACAAATTAGGAGATTCTGATTGAAGCGACCAATTTCTGGATTTACCCCGCAACTTTCCTACGATTCACAATTTCCATCACTTGAGGTCAAAATTTTGAACATCCAAGTCAGATTGAATCGTCACGTGTTATTTCTCATGGGCTCTTTCCGTACTAAGTTCTCCCAGTCTCTACGTTCGAGTAACCTTTCCGCCACTTTTTTTTTCTCATTCAATTTTCATCCTATCAACTCAATTCCTTTTGCATCATACCGTGCTGTCTTGTTGCTCAACGCAGAGACTGGTTACGAGTCTAGAACGGATACTCTCCTATGTACTTCGAGCCACACAGCGCGATGGACAACTCTTTACCACGTCCTACGAGTGAAAATCCGCCATAATTGAGTAGCTACTGAAATCGAATTAGCCTTAAGGGAGCAACAAGCTGCCGCATGAGCACGTACGGGTATGTCCTCCTGGGGGCCTTCTTCTTTCTGTCCGTTCGAAAGCTGCTTCGGCCGAAAACAACGGGTCGAGGGCCGTCTGAAATTTGTAGAAATGACGTTCCGAGGTTTCCTGCGCTACGGTTGGCATACTGTTTGCAGTTCACGCCACACATGATGTGCATCCCTACCTTGAGATTGCGCCTTCGAAGCTTCAGCTTCCCCACCCCAATAAGTATTTAGTCATAAGTGCATCTTTCCAGTCGGCCGCTGTCAACATCTTCTGCCCGCTTTCAGCATACGCGACTAACTCTGCTCCAGGGTACCTACAAAGCCGTCACAGGGACCTTTATCGTCCCCATGCCCAAAGCCCCGACTGGTGGCTCGGGCAGCTTTGCGGCATCTGCCTGGGTCGGTATCGATGGCAGCACCTGCGGGACGGCCATCTTGCAAACCGGCATCGACTTGACTGTGTCTGGTAGCAGAGTCTCTTATGATGGTTAGCACCTAAATTAAACTGCCAGGACCACCTCACAAATTTGCAATAGCTTGGTTTGAGTATTTCCCTGCCGCTGCGACCGACTTTACAGGCATTACGGTACGACTTGATCACCTTCAACTTGCATGAACCATCTGAGATACGTTAAGATCTCGGCCGGTGACACAATTACATTGACAGCGACAGTTATGAACGCCACTTCGGGAACCGTCCAGATCGAAAATCTGTCCACCGGTGTGGTACGCGGTTTATGTAAATTCGACGATGTCCATTTACCGAAGGAGGAATCAACAGACCGTTTCCAAGGCCCTAACCTCCTCAGCCAGACTCTGCCAAGAGAATGCCGAGTGGATCGTGGAAGACTTTGAGGAGGACGGATCACCCGTACCATTCGCTAACTTTGGAACCGTCAACTTCACGAAGGCCGAAGCGACCACCTCTTCGGGGTACAAGGCTGGCCCCAACGGGGCAATTATAATCGATCTTGAACAAGACAGGAAGGTTATTACCTCTGTGTCTACGAGCTCATCTGGAGTCACAATTAGTTACCTTGGAGAGTATACAGTGGCGGACAGTCAAAGTCTGCTTCTTGGATGCAGTGGCGCTATAAAGTTCTGCACGGGGTTTTGCAGAATGACTTCAAATAAAATGTGGATATGAACATTGATGAGTTATAAGCTGCTTGGAAAATAAAATCTGTTTTCTGGAAATCGAGTCCATGGATTCACCCGGTATCTGAAATTTGTGTCACTGTGTACAGGCTGAAAGTACTTACTTGCAAAATAGTATATGTATTTGAGTATGTTGGTTGGCCAAAATCCATGGGACCGAGATCACGCTAGAACGTCTGGGGCATTTGGTATAGTGTTACCCCCCATTGCGTCACACCTCCCCTGTCACGCCACCAGCAATATAACGCCGTATACACCTCAACACACCCAAGGAGTCAGAAACAGTGACTGCTCCTTAGTGTGATAAATTGTTGCCCAACATACATACATACACCCGTGGCTTAGCCACTTTGGCCAATCATTCTATTAGTTGCCCTGATCATGCAGAAGTATGGCCCACTCCAAATCTAGCATGTATTTGTGCAGGACATCCACTGCATTCAGAGGGTTCTTAGCCGAACCGTCGTCTGGCCGGAGATAGCCGAACAAATGTGGCTAGCCGGCCGGGTGACATGTGGCTATGTCTGGTTATGTCATCTCCCATCAGCTAGCCCAACCTCACATTGACTAGCCACAGCTCCCCGCATCTTCGGTCCGCCGTTTGGCTAGTCAACCACTCAATTGACTGCAGTGTCGTCGCCGAAATATCTGGACTTCAATCAGCACCCACCCGCCCGGCAGATTTCGGCAAATTTTACAAGTCCGTGTTGACGTTTCTGTGGTCTGGAGGTCGTTGGGTCTGATAGTCGTCGAGGTATAGAGGATAGTGCGCTGTACATCTACAGTGGTGGGGACAGGAAACCAAGGAAGTGGACACGGCTCTTGCGCCAGCCTCCGCCAGGGTAGGCTCGGTAGAGAAAGCTTAATCCTGATACAGGAACTTGTCCAGTCTCGATTCTTCGAAGGGCATCATTTAAGAGACATAAATAACAGAAAGAACTGGAATACACAAGGAAGGGCTATTGACAGGTATGAGCTGGTCTGGAGGTGTGGGTAAGGCTCGCTGCTGGAGGCTAGGGCTGATTAGCAGGTGTAGCAAGGGTATGGCTAGGACACGTGGGCATCACCTCGCTATGACTAACCATGATGCCGTTATATTTGGCTAGACGACTGTGGCTAGGTGAAAATCCCGCATCTAGCTATTTATAACCTGATCGTGCATCAACTAGCCAGGGCCACGGCTAAGAACCCTCTGAACACAGTGATCCACAGCCGGATTTATTTCCGCATCGAGGACAGACGGCGTGACTCATACCTCGTTGGTGCGGGGCTCAGCTACGATCCAAAGCCACCTGAATTTATTGAATGACTGAGTCGACAGAATTGTGGGAATGCCACGGTAACCTACACCAACAATATCCGGATGATGTAGCCTTTTAGCACAAATATGAGCTTAGGGAGCCTCCACTGGAGGGACCACACGTGTGAAATCTCATCGCCAAAGGAAGTGGCCCATTCGCACGTGAGAAGACAGGCCGCGGCGCCTGAACAGCCCAAAGTCACTTGTGCATAGGGGATCGAGATAAAGGCAGCGTACAAGAGACATAATTCACAATGGATGTCTGCTCTGTACTATACTGATCGGGGAGGGTAGCAAGGAGAGACATAAACACCTAAGGCAAGGGAATGAGTGGGCTTGCAGCCACCGTGGTTGTCGATAAAGAGAGTGGGAACAGTGCTGCAGACGCAAAGATGAGAAGAGTGGCCGAGTGGAAAGAAAACAGTGATGTGATGTCTTGTACGATCCCAAGAAACATACAGGGATAAGGGAAGGACACCATGCCACTTCCGCCACTTTTTTTTTTTTTGTCTCTTTCAATTTTCATCCTTATCTTTTGCATACCACGGACGCTGTCTTGTTGCTTTACGTAGGGACTGGCACCGAGTCTACTCTCTTGTATAGCTTAGCGACGAGGAACTAAATGCGAAAGAATGGGCAAAAGCGGAAATCTAATACATTAGACTCGTGACCAGTTTGCCGCGGCATTCCTTAGTGCACTGTGCCGTTTGCCTACGGCAAACATCCTCACCATACCCTTCACCGTGTTGCATGATGGTAACGAGTCTACTATTGCTCACAATGCATAGCGTCGGTGGACGCCTAAATCTGATGCATAATAAGCAATATGCATTATGAACACATCTCCGCAGTATACATTATGACCTCATGCATTGTGAGCGATCCCACTGTACATACGAAATAATGAAGGCATTTTATTTTCCTACTGGTTGGTTTCGTTCTTTTGAACTCATCAGGTGGGCCACACAGCCCACAACCAACCGAGCACACCATCATGCAAACAATTTGGCTGTTTTTTTCCCACGATGAAGCCACAACAGAGGCAAGACAACTGGCCAGGTTGCCTGTTACCATCGGGCCAAAGCATCCTCGACTGGCCAGAAAGAGGTTGTGACTGGCCAGGCCAAATCTCAATCTGTTCCCCCAGAACCCAAAACAGATGTTGCAGCTTGCTAGGCCACGACCTCAAGCTCCTAGAACCCAAACAGAGGTCGCAGCTTGCCAGGCTACGACCCAGATGCCCCCTGATGCCCAAACAGAAGTCGCAGCTTGCCAGGCCACGACCTCAAGCCCCCAGAACCCAAACAGAGGTCGCAGCTTGACAGGCCACAAACTCGAACCCCTAAAAGCCAAAAAATGAGCGCAGTTTGCGTTATCGCTTAGAGCCCAGATAGAGGTCGCAGCTCACCAGTCTGTACAACCTCGATCCTCGGGACCTTCTTACCATGAGGTCTTAGAGAAAGTCCAAATTTAGCATCCGTCAGATCAGCAGAGGGGGCCAACGTACTGCCGTATGAGAGTCGGTGTTGGAGGCCAGGGTTATTCATTCAGAGTGCTGATCGAGGTGGTGCAAGATTGTTCTGCACCTCAAATAAAACGAGACAAAGGTCAGGGAGATAATCGTTAGTTACACAAATTCGCAACACTTGCTTGTGGCTCTGATCATCATGTAACCAGCCCCCAATTACAAGTAATCCTGCGCTGAAAATCGTCAAGGAACACAGATCAACCGCAGATCAGAATGAGAACTGTGCTCGTTGTGATGCAATGTCAGTTCCCTGAGAGGAGAAGAGCTCCCGCGCCTTGGGATTCTTCTCCTCCCAGGGAGTTGTAATTACACGTCGACCAGCACTACAGCTTGGAAGTTGCCTCTGATCGGCGTGAGATTATCTTGTCTGCCATTTAATGTAATCAGGATGAACGAGTGAACGGTACTAGTGTGGGGTTGCAACTTACCTTGACCCTCTTTATTCGAGTCGTTTAGGCCATAAATAGGCCACGCCCAAATTATTCATCCTAAATGTCTTCCTAGGGGAGATTTGTGAGCGACATAAAAAGAAGGCCAAAATAGAAATAAAACTCCGTGGTGTTTGGCACTTAGGCAATTGAGTTGTGATTGATCCCCCAGAACCCAAAATGGACTCGGAACACCGATCCAATGATACCCCAGAGCCCAAATAAAGGGATTCGGCACGACTGACAAGGTCGCACTCAATCTAACGATTCTCTCGAGAGACCGGGACTCAGATACATGGAGTTGACACAACTGGCAAGGTTGTGCTCACTGCAATAATTAGGGATCGGCACCGTATCCGTATAATACGGCATACGGCATACGGCTATACGGCATAGCCGTACCGTCCCGTAAGAGCCTCTGAGAAGCCTCATACGGTTACGGGTACGGTACGGCTTATTTACAACGCGTGATTGAGCGCTCAGCTGTGGAAGTCCCGGGTCAACAGAGCCTTAGGGAAGGTTAAAACCTCTAATTCTGCCATGTTTGATCCCACCCACCTTGTTCGGCACAAGGATCGGCACCCGTATGCGGCATCCGTCGCCGTAAATTTGCCGTACCGTACAGGTCAGGGTACGGCTACGGCCCGTAATTATTTACGGCCCGTATTTGTACGGGCCGTAACCGTATACGGTACGGTGCCGATCCCTAGCAATAATCCAGAGCCGCACCTGAAGGATCCGGCTCCACCGGTGTTGCGATCAATCCACCTACAATCCTTACGAACGGTCTATCTAAATAGAGGAATGTAGGTATAATTTGCCAAGGTCACCATGGTCAATAGTCTGGATCTGTTGGCAGGGGTGTTACCGTAACTCGACGTTCCGTGACTGATGAGTGACCAACCGTGCTGTTCCCACGCTCCCAATCGGGAATCCCTTCGCGTTTTTGCTCGCTTCCACCTATCCACGCCTCTGTGGCCCAATGGCTGCTCAATTTACCTTTGAAAACGTGTTCTCTATCTATGGGGAGACTCAGACCCCTATTCCGGATGGAAATTCCCGCCCATACTGTTTAGCTCTGCTAGCGCCTCGGCTGACTTCCACAAAGTCTCCCTTCAATCTCCCGCTTTTTACAGTCATGAAAACAACTCAATTAACTCCTCTCATCACCAGCCATATTACCCGCCCTCTCCTATCGCTCCAACCCCCGACTACGATGATACTTGTAGCTTTTTCTCCGAAACCGAGGCGCGAGAAGCTGACCGGTATAATTCCTTTTTCGAAATGATTCGACCTTCTGCAGGACCTCAATCACCCCCGAGAACATATGCTGATATGTGGGAGTCTAATCCTTTCAAAACCACATCCTCTCGCGAAGAATCTGAGCCCATGGACCACATCTTGACCCAGCCGCCCCCGCGCGGGCACCACCTCTTCTCTCGTAACCACGACCCGAGTTTAGGGCACTCTCAGCTCTCTGATATCACTAGTCGGCTTCCCACATTTGGTCAGTTCGACACTTCGGACGATTTTACGATGGGAATGAGTGTGACAACTCCCCTACAAAAACGAAAGGATCGATCGTCTGGAGTTCCTACCGACACCCCGAGCCCTAACCAACAACCTACGAAGCGCGGAAGACCCAGTCTTGATACCCGTGAAAAGCTTCATAAATTCTTTGACCTTCTGCACGAGCTTGACTGGACACTGGGAGAATTTTTGTACCATGTCTTTGCGCACAAAGACGAAGACAACAACACCATCCATCGATCCTCCCGTCACGGTATCATCTGCCAACACTTCCTCTCGGGAAATACCAGTCTCCGAAATATTGGAAGCTTGACTGACATCACCAGATGGTCGTGGGTTTACGGACCAGCTCATGTTCGACACCTTGACTCCATATCAGTCCATCAGGCCAGTTCGACTCTAGAGGCGGAATCGGATGACGCTGTAAAACCCGCTGGAGGGCTGCATTCCTCGATAACAGTGCAGAGTTCAACCAGCGTCGACAAAAAACAGGTGACACATCGCGAGTGGACAGATCTCGGAGCTGCCATCCCCACCGCGGCTCGAACGCTTCAGAAAATCCAACCAGTCGCGTTTTACTTCTTGGGTAGAATTGCTGAACCTAAGCCTCGCTCCCGTAACGGTGTTGTACATATTCGCAAGTCCCGGCCTCGCGAAAATGTTGGTTGATCCGCGCATTCTTAATAAACATTGTTAACCTGACCGCAGGTCGTCACCCATTGTCTGTCTATCTTGGATTTTTGCAAGAACGACAGAGCCCGTCTCGAGCCTTTGGCGCGGGGAATACTGTACCTTTCCTCCCGCGTCCCTGTCGACATCATTGCCAATAATTCGCGCATTGGCACCATGCCTGCAGTCAACACAATCAAGAACACGTTGAAGGGATTTTCAGATCAGAAGGCGATTGTGATCCGCGCTCGTGGTCGCGATACAACGGTCATGAAAGGTGCCGATGGACGATTGACTACGCAAGCCAAAGCGATTATTTTCGACAATGTTCAGCATTTCCAACGACAGCGGGACCTCAGAATTGGCCGCGAAAATACCATGATCATCGGTATTGCCGGCACCTTCTTTTCATTCACGGTCGACGTTGCAGCCCTCGATGTTTTGGACAAGCGGCACCGCATCCTTCATAGTCGCCGCCCAAGCATAACTGTTCATGATTTACTACAGTTGATCGACCAACCTCACCTCAAAAGAATTGGCATCCTCCAATTTCTCGAGTCGCTGTCTAATTATATCCCCGAGGCGTCCATATACAAGAAAGAGATCTATATTCGGTATAGGACCCGGGTATCGAAGCTGCAGGTTCCTCCCGGAAAAACCCCAATCTCACCTCTCGCTACAAGCGGTAAAAACGAGGCTTCCATTTCGGAATTGAAGGACGGCCTCCTCGATTTCCTCGAACTTGGACAAACGGAAGCCGACTACGATTCCCAACTATTTTTTGGTGGCGGCGACGGCATGTCCTACAACAACATGCTCCTTCTGAAGAAGTATCTGCAAAACCACAAAGATCCCTTCCAGAGTTTTGAACTCCTTCGACCCGTTCTTCAACTATGGCACACGTTTTCGACGGATCTCTGTCGGATTTGCGAAACCCATTGGGGTGACCCTCTCAATGACAACCCAGCGACGTTGGGCCATAGCGCCAAAAAAAGATTGGACGCACTCCTCAGCCAAATCTCAAGAAGGTTGATTATTATCCAACGGCGCAGCTTTTGAACCTCATCCACGACATGCGAATGCTTGATTGTTGGTCGTGAGTCGACCTATCCCTTCTTTATGCAATGAACTAACGCGAGTCTTCCAGCATTCATTTCCGCACCAACGACATATTTGAATATTTTTCTAACCTCGCACGAAACGACAAACTCCCTTCGTTTGAAGAACTCGAAGAGGCAGCGAAAAAATTGTTTGAGACTTATGTCTCCTCCGCATCACGTTATCAAGTCCAGATGGACGCTCGAGACGGTATTACCTCTCCAACAACCCAAGCTCCCCTCGGAGCGCCTTGGCAGGCACCAGTGTCGAGCTCACCACCAATCAAATCGAAGCGGAAAACCAAGAAGGTTTCGGATTCCAAAACACCCAAGAAGAACTTCAAGAAAAAGAAGGCTACAACAAAACCTGCAGCGGGACCATTCACGGGAGATCAGTTGTATTTTGATGAAGCTACCTTCATGCACGACGCGATGATATCCCGCGAGGCCGCCGCCGCCGCAGCACAAGGAGCAGTTGGTCGAGTGTGGGAAGCATTGAAGGTACGTACTTTAACTGAAGTATGATTTAACTACTGAACGAAGCATAGGTTATGCTCTTCACGTTTGCTGGCTCAGCTCATTCAAAATATATGGGGTACTTGCTCGAAATGGTCGTTGATCTCGAGTTCGAATCAAACCCCTTCCTCCGAGATGCTAATTTGATGTCCATGGTTCTCAACCCCGATGGCCGGGAGGGGAATTGCAAACCTTGTGATATCTTCCAGGAGTTCCTCAACCGGTGCATTGACCCCGTCGTCCAACGAAAGGATACAGATTACGGCTCGTACCATGTGCGAACTATCTGGTCCCGCAACATCAAAGATATCTACGACTTGAAGGCTGATTTCCGAGCCAGTGTCGGTTTAGCTAAACGATCCGGGCGACACAAAGAACCTCACGAACGCCCAGAAGTGAAGATTCTGCTGCGGGAATATCAGAAAGCAGAGCTCCACAAACGCCCCGGGCGTACCTTTTCCGATGGACGCAACGTCGACAATTTCCAGGCTGGAATAAACCTTCTCGAAGGCGGAGTTCTGAGGAGATGGGCGCATCGCACTACTAACAGCCGCATTCGCAAGGTCGAGTCCATGGTCTCCACTTCCACAGACCTTCAGGACCAGGACGATTCCGAGCATGAAGGTTCTGAGCATGAATCTGACTGGTGCGACGACTCCGAGGACGATGAACCAGCTCCCATGTCGCTCGGTGATATGCGCTATACTGATGGTAGGCTCGTTATTGACGTGGAAGGGGAAGAGGATGACATGACAGCGGTACTGGAGGAGCATAGAGCGGAAGAGAGCGGCAACGATGATCAAGACTCTGAGTGATGAATAGTGTTTGTATGCCAAATTATACCCGTGTCCTGGTTCTACTCCTAGTTGCATAGTGGCTTGTTACGGCGACGGATGGAGTAGTACTGGAGGTTTGTTAGATATCGACTCAAGCATGGCCTAGTATTTACTGACTTTGCTTTCGCTTTTGTTGCTGTTCGCTTTGCGTGAGGAAGAGAAGATGGCAGGATCGGCTGCGAGTTGACGGTGGCTACTGTTACGTCTCTGGTGATGCGAAGTCATTTTTTGGTCGGAAGAAAAGACAGCAAGACATGACAAATACATACCGCAGTCCTGAAGCACAAGCCTCAGCCATAGTCGCATCTTCACCGTCACCCTCATCCTCATCCTCATCCTCTTCTGTCGGCTCCCGGGCCTTACTTCGTGCGGCTTTATTTTCAGCCTTGCGTGCGGCGGCTATGGCGACGAATTGCGGCTTAAGCTCGTCTTGAAGTACTTGAAAAATCCGTCCTGCATGTCCTGCGAGATAGGGATTATGGCCAACAAAAGCTGCGACGCGTTCGAGTGTGTCGAGGAGAACAAAATTATCCAGAATGGAAGCGATGAGAATGTCGGACAAGAAGACAGTGGGCGGGTACATCCAAAGTTTGGTTTGATCAGAATTTCGCCAAATTTCAAGACGGAGTTGAATGAGACGCTCGACTCCGTGGAATTTTTGAATTTTGGAGAGGCGTTTTGACTTCTTAATGTTCGTATTGACTCGAGAGATGCGTTTCGGTCGTTGAGGAGGCTCGATATTCTCCGGGAGGCAACCGCTACAGTCACAGGGGATTCGGGGACCGTCGGGAGGGTTTGCAGTGCAGGTGGGACATGTGCACGGGGGATCGAATGGAGGATTCTTCAGAGCTTGTTTTGTGCTGCCACTTTACACAAGGCGACGATGAGAGTCGGCATGCTGAGATCAGGAGGGTTTTCGCCGTCCTTCAAGATACCTGCGGCATAATTGTCTAGAGTCTGTTGGGCGAGCTTTCGGGCGGCGGCGGAGACAAATATGATGCCACGAGCGCGCTGAGATCCACCCTTGGTCCTGCCAACACGTCCGAGCTTCTGGAAAAAGTCATCAGCATCTTTGACGTGCCGAGCATCACCATATAGGATGACACAATCCAAACGCGCAGGCATTCCCACTCCAACGGAGAGAGAGTCCGTTCCAATGACAATCTGACAAGAATCTGCCTCTCCGGGCGCTCCCGTCAGCAATTCACGCGTTTCCGCGTTGTGGGATTCGAAATTGAGTGAGTTATACATGCGGATTTGATTCGGGTTATTGGATTTCGAAATGCCGCATAGATATGCATATACGCGCGAGCCGAGTCCATAATCAGGGGCATAGATGATTGATGGTCGACCTGAGGTGAGCATCCAGTCGAGCTCTGGAAAAGAGATGAGGTGAAAATTTGCATTGTTCAAGCCGAGTAATTTGCAGATGTTGTCAAAGGGAGCGCCGTCACGCACAGTTGCCGACGTGAGGATCCAGGGGTTATGAGATCCGGTCATCCGAGCATGGACAAAGCCCATCTGCAAAAAATCTTTCCGAAAACTAACACCCCACGTATTCAGCAGATGGGACAGATCACCATCAGGCACGGATTTTGAGGAAATGCGGCCGAAGGGCATAGAGTGGGATCATTGACAACGGCCAAGACAATGAGAATGTAGAGGATATAATATGAGGTTTTGCCGCTTCCTGTCGGTGTAATCGCGAAGAGATCAATTCCATCGAGACTCTTGCAGACACCTTCTAATTGGTGGTCGTGTGGGACGTATGGAACCGGAGTAGAGCGAATGATACGCCTGGCAAGGTCAAAGCCTTCAGGAGAGATCCAGGTGAACGCGTCAGACATGCTGAGGGTCGAGGGAACGCGCTCAGACGAAGGAGGCGACGCGTTACTAGCGGATGTCCTAATTGGGAGCGTGGGAACGGAACGTGTCGTCACTCACGGATCACGGAAATCTGAGTTACGGTATCGGACCTGCCAGTAGAATCAGACTCCATACAATAGTTTTTATCGACTATCATAAAACTTTTTGTTGGAGTCTGACTACGGGAGACTACATGGTCAATACATCCGGCAGTTCAAGCAGGCAAAAGGTCACGTGACAGGGCGCCAAAGGGTAACCGTGGTGGCCACCACGCCGTTAGTACATTTCCATACCATGTCACGTTTTGAGGCCGCAGACCGGCTTGAATACGGTCTTGTTGCACTGTGGAAAGTAAAGGTACTCCATGTGAGTACCCGGGTACTATTTACGCAAAAAAGGTACTCCCACTGAGTACCTCAATTAGTAGTACATCAGGAAAAAATGTTTTCCTACGTAGACGCCAGCCAGGGCCTCAAGCATCGGTAGCCCTGGTAGCTTTCTCCCACAGATCAATAGCCCTTGATAGCCTCGGTAGCCGCAGGCTTGGGATCAGTAGTGTGTGATTGCCGGCATGCTACGGATCAGTAGTATCCGTCCGAAAAGAAAACAATATCTTAGCAAATAAGGGAGCCAAGAATGCACGAGTTGGTTCAACACGATGTACCCTCACCCAGAAGAAAAGGCATCCAAAAAGATGACCACGTATATAATCGGCCAAAAAACGCTAAGTCATTTCAAGCTCCGACGCACGTGCCCGATTGCGTGATTGTTTCGATGTTTCGACGCCAAACAAGCGTCGTTGATGATGCATCTTTCTCTCTTTTCCCCCATCTTCGCCGTACCTTCCCCTTCGTCCGGCGTTGCATATCGGTCCCTCAAGCCCTCTAGATCCCTCCACTCGGGCCCGAAGTCCTTTCCAATCCCATTCCGCAATATCTCCAAGCTGCTGCTCCGCAATTTTCAAGACGCTGCTCCCAGATCATCTTCAAGCACCCACTGCAGTCGTAGTCGAAGGCGTGGCTCCTCATCAAGTCCTCTTCGAGTTTCTGCCTCTGTTGCTTATGACATCAAGACCAAGTCTACTATTCAACCCGTACTCATCTTAGTTCCCTGGCCCACCTCTTGAATGTCGACCCCATTACACCGGCTAGACGTCAGTATTTCCCGATGTGTCGCATACGCTTGCTCCCTAAGGTGGGTCGGAAACCATCCCTGTCATCTTCTTTTCTCACACCTATCCCCTAGTTTTCGTACGACTTGGACACCCAATGCACACTCGCACCGCTCATTCCAGCTCTCATTCCTTGCTATAGCAACGGCCATCGGTACGTTGTCAATGACTTGACACCGACTTCTCTTCTTTTCTCACTGAAGTTTTTTCTCCGTCGTGCAGAGGTGGTTTCGATGCGAGATTGTGTTTGACGGCATTGGTTCTCTCCTTGTAGTGTATCTAGTGTTGTCATGAGCTTTGAATTGATCTTTCTTTGCATTCATTTTATGCTGCACGCGAAAACTATCTGAGTTATTACCAGATATTGTGCTCTACTAGCTACTACTGAAGCTGACAGCGAGCGCTATGAGGAGCTATGGTAGCGCTACCGTAGCGCTACCGTAGCCATATGCCGGAGCTACCAGCGGCTATCAATCCTTGGCGGAGAGCTACGCGGTGCCAAATAAGGGGGACTAGACTACGCAGCTACCACGGCTATGCAGACTATTAGACGCGACATAGCCAAGTCATTTTTCCCTGATGTACTTTTTTGGGTACTCTGTCGGAGTGCTCATCAGAGTACTACTCCCTGGGGTACTCCATTGGAGTGCCCTTCGAGGCACTACCTCTATGGGTACTCCACCTGAGTTCCCTTCCAGGCACTACTTTTTGGGGTACTTCATCTGAGTTCCCTTTGGGGCACTACTTTTGGTGGTACTTCATCTGATTTCCCTTGAGGCTACTTCTTCCGGGGTCCTACATATGAATTGTTGCCCAGAGAACATGAGAAATGCTGTTGGATCAGGATTATTTCGGTTGTCACTCCCCACACCAGCCCTCCGTTGGAGTGATTTTAAGGAATCAGACTGCCCATCCTCGGAGCTTGACCACAAAGTTTAGGATACCTTCAAAATTCTGTGTATTTCAGAATTTACAGAATCTGATTCAAACTCTGTCCAATGTCCATAGAGCTTGAGGTTGTAAATTGGGAAGAACACGACTCAAAAGATTTCGTCAACTCAAAGGTCGAAAATTCCTCGACATATGCAAACCATTGATTATACTTCAGAGTAGCATGATTTTAAATAGCCCATATGTAGGTAGATAGACTGGCTGGAGGTAAAATAAAGACGTTATTGGGACAATATGCGGAATTACCATATTGGGACCTTTTATCCCATTCTCCGCATTGGTTGTTTAGTCCAGTGGTATGTTGTTCTACGTTGCAACTTTGAGTGGACCCACGCGGTCCCTCGTTCGATTCTGGGAGGTAGCAGGTAATTTGCTCCTGCGTACCGCGTCCTCTCAAGTTCTATAATGAGCCATTCCTGAACCCTTGGCATCAATAATGGTTCAGCAAGGTTCATTTTTTTTTTCTTGCTTAAAACTACCAAAAAGAAACACTCAAATGGAGTGCTTAAAGCACTCACAACGAGTACCTCTGGGTACTCCCATTGAGTACCTGAGGTACTCACATGGAGACGGTTTTTTGCAGAAAAGCACTCAGATTGAGTACCTGGAAGCACTACATTCGAGTACCTCACACACTCCATTTAAGTGCTTTCAGGGTACTCCATCTGAGTTCATTTACTTCCCACAGTGGTTGGGCACAGCCTCCCTGTAGAATGAAGAGCTTCTGAGCCTTTGGCTTAACAACCAGAGCAGCAGGAGCAAAACCGCAGCAACAGTGCTCATCAGAATCGCGCTGACTATCACCCCGGATTCAGACCTGAAAAAATAGATCTCCATACCATGTCCCGTTTTGAGGCCTCGCGTAATACCAAATGACGCGTCCAATTGCCTTTTCCCGAGCCCCTGCTCGTGGTGGTTGATGAGAACCTTGATTGGGTTCGTATAAGTGCCCAGAGTGGGCTATAAAAATTCCGAGGACAAAGAAAGCCCCAAGTTCAAAGGCCATTTCACGGATGTGATAACCTTCTTCTGAGCTATTCTTGCGCGCAGGGAAATAACACCGGTCCGGGCAAAATTAGCATTCAACGTTTTGAAAATCTACGATAGGGGCTGGCAAATTTAATTTACATTCACTGCGGATAGCCAAAAATATCCCGACTCGGACCGGCACAGAGTTGGGCCCCTTTCCTGTCTATCCGTCGATCCCGGGAAGTGCCTCTGTCCGGATCCAGACAGACACGAAAGTAGTTGATATACCTAGAGCATGTCCGGGGTCGTAGAACATTGAATTCCCGATGCACGAATCGGCAATAGATTTGGGGCATACTTGCCTGTCCGTCGTCCGGACTCGGCTACCCCAATTTGGGGAATGATCCCCAATCATAACAAGACCAACGCGGTCAAGCGCGTCGCGCGTGCCTCCCACTACCGCGTCTTGTCGCGTCCGTCTCCGTCAGAAATGTTTCCCGGCAGTAGCTTTCGCCTTCGAGGACTCCCCGCACCTGCTATTCCTTCTCACTCTGGCTCACATCACCCGAATTCGGCTCCCCAAATCAATCATCATCCAGGCTCAAGCTCTGCCCGTCCTTTTTCCGACTCATCTAGCGCACATGGGATGTATGGAGATGCCTACGGGCAGAGGGATATGCACCACGGACCTCAGGTATGTCCTTTTATACCCAAACGAGATGATAATAACACTCTTGGGACAGCTCCCGGCTCCGCGTCCGCATGATCATCATCAAGGACGCGACAAAGAACTTGTAGCTATGCAACACTCGCCCTCTTTGCCTGCCAACAATCAAATATCCTCTCCTTTCTCTCGTGCGCCAGACTTTGATCAGAATATGTATCTTCAACGCTCCGCTACTTTCGAAGCACAAGTCCACTCGCGCAACGATCTCTTCCAGTACCACATGAACCGCATGCATGATACAATCGTTAACCTTCAGCAAGAAGTCCAACATCTAACCGGCCAGAACATTGCAATGAAAGATGAGATCGCGCAAATACATGCACGGCTGGATGGAGGTTCTCTTGCTGTCGGATCTGCTTCTAAAGTCAACAAAAAGGTCAAGGAGATAACAAATCAACATCCGGAGGTCAAAGTGCGTCCACCCAGGTTATATCCCTTTTCCATATATCTCAAAGTCATTCCCAGAATGCAGTTCATGCCATGTTCTGGCGTCTTATCGCCATCGACCCTAACGCAGACGCAGCTGATCGACACGCTCAGATGACTGATGGACACGACGCTGAAGCGCTCTTCATTCTCATCGAAGGTCCTGCCGGCACCGAATCCAAAATGTGGAAACCGGATTTCTCCGCCCCGGTCAATACGCGCAAAAACAAAGCTTTCGTCCAGGAGTTGCTAGAGCGAGTATCGGAAACGGAAAAGGTGCGTTTACCACATATAGTCAAATTCCGTTAGCTCACTGTCGCGTCCCAGCTCAACCGTCAAAATGGAAAAGGTCAATTACCGGATCCATCGTTCGACAACTCCATCATCAAATCTGTCGCCCAAACATACTTCAGTAGCATCGCATCGACTTGGAAAAAAATGCGTACGGATGAGGGTAAAAAAAAGCTAGAAGACATGGGTGAAAAGAAGAAACTTCGTGGCCGGCGCGAAACAGTGAGTCCATTCAACCTTAATTCGTGTGCCGTGTTCTCAGATGACCTAGGTTACCGCAAATCGCCGCTCGGTCGTAGACGAATTTGAGACTATGTACGGCGTCTCCGGTGCAGCTGGCCTGCTCGACACCGATTTCGCGTCGTCCCTGGTCTCTGTGGATGAGTCTGAAATCACCGACCGAACCACTCAACGGCGGAAGGAGCTAGGCGCGCGTCCCGGTGACTGGATGGTTTGTGGAAAGAACTGGCGTAGAAAAGCGGTAACCAATATCGATTTTCATACCCTTGCGGTGCCGTTCTGATGCCTTCGTAGTATGTCCGATTCCTGCGGGAACTCGACAGGTTCTACTCGATCAAACTCGCGGCGACGAAGAAGCATGGGGATGCAGCTCCTCCGAGAAAGAAACAACGTTCAAACCCGAAGAAATCCACTCCCCGCTTCGCTGCAAACCTCGACAAGGCTTCTAACCGACCTCCCGCTTCGAAAAAGAACCCCCCGATACGTCCCATCGCCGGAATGGTCAAAAAATCGTGGAATGCGGGGCAGAAGGAAAAAGTGGTAACGTTGGAGGATCCCGATTGGTGGGATACTTGGGTCGATGACGCTGAATCTCTTGACTCAGACGTGCAGGAATTGATTGACGAACTGCCGACAGACTCAGACTCGGACTCGGACTGCGGATGTTGTGTAATTTCCTTGTTGGTACTCTAGTCACTGTAATTAATTGCTGTGAGATTAGCTCTCAAGAGCTTGTACATATCGGAATTAATCGTCATCGTCTTCGGAGGAATCCCCAATCTTGTGAGTTGAGCTTAGCCACTCAGATGCACCGCCAAATTGAGGAACGACCTACCGCCTTGATCAGAATGGTTGCCCATGCCTTGATGCGCTCACTGCCCGTTCTGACAACACTTCGCGCCAGATGGCAACGGATATGCGAGAGATCGATGATTGGGTGCCGCTCCTGCCAGGGCAGGTAATCCTCGATGTCCCATAGTGCGACGTTGTGTGAGGCACTGAATAAATGAGCGTGGAACGTTGTCGCGAATAGATACTTACAACTCATGCCATATGGGTTCTAGGCTTCCCTGATATTGAGTGAACCAGCGCATGCGGCCGAAGCAGAGTTCCGTGTCGCCATCAGATTGCTGGAATTTGAATACTTCTACCAGTTCGCCGCAATGAATCGACATTCCTGTGTCGGTAGGGGTGGCAAGTTGGATAAGTGACCCTCGGTTCGATTTTGCGGCAGAAGATGCATAGTATCTGCGGCCGTTGACAATTACATAGTTGTGGAAAGTCGCCTGAGTGTTCAGTGGGATGCTGTTGGGATGCCGTGGCACATCCGAAATGCAATGGACAGGGACATCGGGAAAATGCATGGTGAGTGCACCGACCATATGACGGTATGTTTCATCGCTCATCAGTTGTAGCTTGAAACGAGGGCTCAGCTCGTACAAAGTTTTCGCTGTTTCATGTCAGATTACTTATCATTCTACAGCATTGAAATTTGCGCACCGTCTCGGTGAACCCTATCCAGAGCGCTAGAAAGATTTGCTAATTCTGCAACAGTGCCCCGGTCCTCTTTCGAGGCCTTCGACATGACTTCTGCAACTTGGCCAGGCAAAGAATCACCATCATGTTTCGACAGACGGAATCTCTGTAATTCAATTATATGAGGTCAGGTGCGCTTGAAACGACAGGGAGTGCTTACAACGCGGGATAACTGACATGTCTGGTGAAATTCGCGAAAAAAAGTTGTCTCGAGCTCCCCGTTCCCGTGGTTGTTGGTTTTAATAGATTTGAGGAGCTTGTTGAGCCGTTCAAACAAGAAAGTCCAGAAGACACGAAGTGGCCCGAAGTTGCGTACACATTCGGCAGTGTGTGTGGCATAATGATGGTTCGGTTTGATATTGGACTAAGGTCATATCGAACGATCTTCAATGAAAGAAAGCGCACAGGAATCAGCTCCTTGCAATAATCCCGAATTAACTTGTCGGCACGGTCAATATCAGTGTCGGAAAGGACTTCCTGCTGGAAGATGCATAGTGCGCTCGATAATTTCAAAAAATTGCCTGGATCGTCGGGATGCAGCGCGAACGGGCTGTCGGGCTCCTCTGCACTTGCATCAGCAACAGGTGGGATCGCCGTGGAACCGTTCATCGGGACTGGATCAACCTCCATAGGGGCCGGTGACGGTACCCGACCAGATTCCAGACTAGATTCTGCCTGAAGCACTGGTTCTGCCGCGGGGTCTTGAGTGCCAGTATTTGCTGCTGCTACTACACGAGTCAGTGTTGAGCCTCTCAATTTCTTGACAACGTACCGTCCGCAGAAGTTCCGTCTTTGCCGCCCGTGTTCCTCCCGTCTTTCTCGGCCTTTTTCCGTGTCCGTTCTCTCGGCTGCCCCTGCCCCTGCCCCTCCTTCTCAGTCTTTTTCCTTGCGCGTTCCTCTCTTTTCCGCTGATCTTCCGCTTCTTTCTCAGCCTTTTTCTGCTCACGCAACAATTTCTTTGCCTCCTTCTCCGCATCTTTTGCCTTCTGTTTTTCCAGCGCTTTTGCCTCCTTCTTGCGTCTCTTCGTTTCTTGAGCCGCTTCTTGTCTCGCAATGTGAGTCACCCGATTACTGGCCAAGACATCGAAGTCTTCGGGGATGCATGCGCTCCATAACTGTGGTATCTAGGAAACTATTCTCAGAATATGTCAATTGTTGGCGGGAAGCAAGAGGCGTACGACTATCGGACCGTAAACCGTTGCAAGTAGTAACCATTGATCGGCGGTGAGCGATCCACCAGATGTCAGGCCCAGCTCCTTTGGCAATTTTCCGCAAACACCAGGAAGCGTAAACTGCACCGCAACATTCAGGGTTTTTAAACGAAAAAAAGCAGGCAATTCACGTTGGCTAGCATCTCATGGAAAACACGTAACTCATGCTTCTCTCGAAGAATTTTCCCTTGCACCCAAATAGTGTGGAAGTGTGTCTTCGTGAGACCTGGCAACGAGGTAAGTTCGCAAATTTCTGCAAGCACAATCAAGGAAGTACCGCATACAGTGACGAACCCCCTAGCGAAATGCCACGTGGGAGCGAAACACCAGCGTGTTCGGCTACTTAGAGTCTCCCTATGATCCCAGGTTTTGGGGAGCTGAAATTACTCCATATAAAACTCTTATCCACCGAAGGAATTTTATAAAAAGCTTCTGTGGTGCCCGTGCAATCCAATTTGTTTTTTGGTGTTTATTTGGCCTATTTCCATGGTAGAATGGGCATGCAAATGAGGCTGCCCCTGTTGCTCCCATAAATTAGGAATTGGTTTGGGAAGGGGGTTTTCATGGGCTAGCATTCATAATATTAACAATCCAGCACTCCAAGCTCAACGGGCGAGCTACAATCGACTGCATTGTAGTGTTTCGTTCCCACGTTATTTGGCCAAATTTGGCCTCTCACATTGACGTGCCTCGTTCTCCACCAAAACAACGTAAAATTGAACGAAACTTGGTGCTATCCGGTAGCGCGGAAGCTACTCTATGGCCTCAGCTAAGGTCGTGAGGGAAATGTCTCAAGTGTTGGCTCATAAGGCGCCCCGCGCCTTCGGCGTTTCGCTAGGGGGTTTTTCACTGTACCCAGTAATAAATTATGCCTTGGATCGATGACGATTTGCTGAACTATATCAAAATAAGGGAGCCGCGATAGTTGTGTGTATCGAGTGGCATGAGTCTTGACAAATTTCGCCCGTTGAGAGTTGGTTTTGAGTTTTTGATATTCATCCCCGAGTCGACGATGCTCTTCATTGGTCCGAGCCCGGAAAGCTGCAGATCGGGTCAGACCTCTGCACACTCTTCTGTGGTTGTTCCAGACGCACCATTAGCAGTAAAAGAGTCCACGGTTTTCTTATCCTTGATCGTGATCCAACACATAGTGCAGTAGCAAGTGTGAGAATGAGACGCAAATCCACCTATCTTGTGTGCCGCAGGTTTGTCACACACGACGGCAAGAAGGACGACCCTCACAAGACGGCCTTGGCATGTGCGATGAGCAGGTTCAGTCATTTTAAGAAGTTGAATCACATACCTTCTGGATGGGAAGGTGTTGGTACCTTAACGCCATCTTGATATAGACGGAGGAGATCAGATATAATAGGGCGAATAAAACGTTGAAGTTCGTCGCCGGTTTGTTCTTTAGGTCCCGGGAGAATACTAGTACAGATCAGATTAGCCGTGCGGTATCTTCAGCTCGTTAACAATGTTGCAAAATTTCAGACGGTTAGACAGATGGCTCACTGGTACTCCGCGGGAAGGTTGCTAATTGAGAAGGACGTCGGACATGAAGAATGGGACGGCGCATTTGCGCTTCGAAGGTAAGAGAACCTTGGCATAATTGAGTACTCATCACGAGGCCCAAGGATAAATATTTTACCAGTCGACACCCCAGTTTAAACCTAGGCGCAATTCTCCGTTTGGACCCTTCTCTTCGCCCTTCTCATTCGAGAAGAAACACATGCCATCTGCGCCTTTCATATCCTTTGCAATGCGGCCATCGAATATGTCTTGATAGACACCGGGTTTCCGCTGAATTGTCCTCCATTCGTCCATTGTATCTTCTACTCCAGGCAGCGCCAGGATAGCCGCGAGTTGCTCGGAAATGGATAGGTATGGATACCTCACAAGCGGTGTCCGAGATTTGCGCATTCCGGCGTCGGCAAACAAGTCGGAAGAGCACTGTGAACATTGCTCCGGCGTGCTCGAAGTTCCGGGAAAGACCTCTCGACAGCCTGGGCAGACAGCGAGAATATGAATGGGAATGTTGTCTAGTCCTAGAGCCGAGTTGACAGATTGTAGTTTAACAACGGGTGATTCGGCGAGGGGTGCGAGGAAAGAGAAGACTATTGCGAGAATTGCTAAAAGCGGATCGCATGCATTGCGAGGAAGATGGAACTGAGAATGTAGCCAAGAGACGACACAGTAAAGGGAAAGCAAGTGGGGAGGTAGGGAAGAGATGGCGGTCGGAGCAAAATTCAAATCCTCCGGACAAAAAGGATCCGGAGTATCCTTTACATACAGAGACACGATAAGTGTATTTGGGGCTTCGGGACACGACTCGGACGGAGCGTCGGACACCAGTGAGTTACTATCGTGGTCATCGCTGGGATCTCCTTCTGGTTCCATATGAAACTCCCGAGGACAGTCGTCAGCGGAACAACGACTATGCGAGTCGTCTTGGGAATGATCAGACCCGAGACCGGTATCAGAATTATCACCCAATTCCGTCGTGGAAGAATATGCTTCTTGAAGCGCCCGCTCGAAAGCACGCTCTTCGGCAGTGGGTCCCGGGAGAGAATGGGCGACTCGTGGAGTCAGAGGTGTGGCCACACGAGATACAGCAGCATTTAGAGTCTCGTGGTGGATGATCAATTCTCGAAAAAGTAGTGGGTCGTGGACGTTAGCACCCATATGTGGTGGAATATAACCGGAATGAATATCAAGATCTTCGCCAGTGAGGATCCCGCTATCAAGCATCTCCTGCTCTACGGGATCAGATGATGTGCGAGGTGGTACTGATGTCGTCAAAGGGACTGCGGGGATAGGTGAGAATTCTTCTTGCATTTCCAGGTCGGAAAAATCGCGAGGTAGAGGGCCACTTTTGGGTGAGACGGCAGAGGGGGAAAGAAAGCGCGTGCGTGAAGGGCCCGCCAGAGCATTATTAGCTGCTGTAGACTGCGCTCTCAGGTTTCTATTATCTATTGTCTTCTGCCGTCTCCGGGCATTTTTTTGCTCTCGAGAACTCATCTTGCTCATTTATCAGTACAGGAAGCATAAACATGCAGCGGCGTACCGTAGGGCGATGGATTTGCAGCCAAAATATCGACTACTATAGCGGTGGATCGGTAGAGTTAGCGTCGACAGATGATGTGGGTGTGATGGGATCTCGGTGTGATCGCGGGGACTTGATGTTGACCGAAAATGGACGCGACGCGTCGTAATTAGTGTTTTCAACACGTGCCCTTTGCGAATCTGAGTATGTAAGAAGCTGTAGGTACTATCTACATGTCTGTGAGTGGTCTAACCAACTTATTTGGTTCAGACTTCGGGTAGTTATAGCCATTTCATTGTTTTCTCCACAAAATGTCTCCGAGGGTCCTATAGACCTGCGGGAAGGAATTATTGATAGTTTTGACTCCATCACACAATTTTATATGTAGAAGAGCCCCAACTCCCAAAATATTACGTCCATAGGACATGGTCAGGGCTTGCTACCCGGATTTTACGGCCCATGTATCCTCAGATGCCAGATGATCCAAAATGTAATATTTTCACTCATTTGTTTCTACCACTGATTGCGCTTGAATTATTCCGGAAGATCTAGCTAGGTTTCAACTCAATCCGATGAGAACTCACAGAGATACGGACAATTCTTTCGCGAGGATCAAAAACTGCTCAAAATGGAAATTTTTTCGTTCGCGCCTTCGGTACTGTTAATAGCTGTAAACTTGCATAATCTATTAAGTTCAACTGAATGTGAGCAAGTGTACAAATGAAAACATGCTAATTTTGCGATTAATGATTCCATCGGTGGTAAATAATGAACAGATTGCTCACCTGGAGAATCAATTCAAGGATCTCGAGCCGATTCCAATCCCGGGTCTCCAAAGGGTGGCTGAATGATTGCGCGTCACGATTCAGGGCAAAGAATTTAGTGATTGGCTTATGGTGAGGATCAGTAATTGACCGCGTTATTTTTTTCTCTGCTCACCTGCTGAAGATATCGAAGGCGCCGAAGCATGTAAAATACCGAGTCCCACCGGGTCTTGACATCAGGGAGAACAGTTACGGCCGAAAGCTTAACAACCTCTGTGTTCCCGTTTGCGCCGATCTCCGTCCATAGGCCGGTGTTGTTTCCTTCATCAATGATAGCCGCCAGATCGTCGCGACGCTGGCCAGACTTCCGGCCTGCCCGACATCATCGTCGGACTCGGACTCGGTTTCTGTGTCCGGATATGTCACGGCCGTCTTCTTTCTCCATGGCCTTGATTGTTGCTTGCGCACATAGGTTAATAATATGGGCGAAGCAGCGGATGTAATTGTGCTTAGCATCGAAATATTCGATCACAGCATGCGCCGCAAGAAGAAGCGAGACATGCTGCATGAAGGTGGAATTATTGGAGGCATTGTCCATCGTGAAATGACCAATCTTGGGTGCGCAAGTCAGCAAACAGGTTCAAATGAAAGGAGAGAAATAAAACTCCATCACCTTTCCGATGATCCCAGCCTGTTCACATATGTCGAAGATGATCCGAGCAAGTCTCTCGCCACTATGAGAGCCACGAACACGCCGGAATGCAAGGAGGGCCTGGCGCAATGCAATTTGAGACTCTTTCGGGCCAAGCCAGTGAATGGTGATAGACAGGTATGGCTGCATCCCCTTGCTGCTCCACATGTCGACTGTAAATGAAATTTTGCCCAAGGAATTCTACAATAACATGAATCAGCCTTTCAAATTTTCAAGTTTGTGTTGTGCTCACCCGCAACTCGGACTTCAATTCTTGGTAATATTGGAGCCAGGCATCTATAATCCGCTCACGGATTTTTGTTCGGTGCGGAATGTCGCTATCTTGCAAGGATTTCCGGAGCATGAGAAGAAGGTCACGAAAGTCTCGACTCTCAATCAAATTTATCGACTGATGCAGTGGCACTGTTTGATTTGCCTTCCTTCATACAGTACCACCTGATACCCATTCAATTATTGGACCCCATCTTCATCTCGTGGCCACTTTTATTTGGGTACAACTTATTCTGAACGCGAGGCGACAGCAGAACACTTTCCGAGCAATAAATGACCATCTCGACAATTTTTAAATAGCAACTCAACAGTACGGTGGAAATTTGAACATCCAGGTGGAGCCGCAAAGCAAATGACATCACACAGTGCCCTGGGAGCCAATCCGAATGTCCAGAGTCAAATTGTCTTGTCTCGTGGGGACACGGGGAGCTCAATTGTAATATAGATATCGCAGGAAAGATGGAGGAACTAAGACCCAATCTCACGAGTTGAGAGATGTGATGTGCCTTGTAGACGTGATAAATCCACCGAACACACTCTGGGCCTTGCGGAGGAGGTAAATCAAGAGGCAGAAGGGTGGTCAACCGCTTGTGGTGCATTGATGCTGCTTATGAATATGTCCCATGGTACAATTCATCTCGGTCATTTCGTCGAAGAATTTGAGGTGAGTTATTGCTGGACCCCTCGATGAATTACGGTTCCCACTATTAGCTTCTTGGGTGTTTTGCCAACCAATGGCAAGTCGGACATTGCACCTACCCGTGGTCGTGCTCACCTCAGTGGTAGATAACAAATTCCTGAATTAGCATGTCAGTAACACTGTCTTAGGTTACGTTCCCAGCAATATAGTTCATTGACCTGGACCAATGGGCAACTTGGCGCCAATAATTTAAAGGCCCGGGAATCTGTGTGGAACTTACAGCTCTCAGACCGCCACAATGACCTCTCCCCACAATAATTCTGTCTCATCCCCAGAGTCAGAACACACTCGACGGCTTTTGCACATTCCACGGCCTTTGCGCCTTCCACGACTCCTGGGACCCACCACAAACATTCAGATTGACCCATGAACCTCAAACTCGGGGATTACTCTCTGGGTCAGTTTATCTGGTTGCATTCTGTATATTTGAGAGTTAAATTACATTCAACAGGCTCACCATATTCTCCGAAATCCAGATGTGTGTATCTACTTCCCTCCAGACGGTTCATTCTCTCACAGATTCCAGGGCACCCGCCCTGTGGTCAAGATGATTGTCCACGACAATGCTGTTAGCAATGTCGAAATCCAGAGGATGTTCTCTTCCACTCGGTGGATTTCGGGCCTGAGATGTGTTCATCATCTGCGCAACCTACAACTACAAGCTATGATCAATGTTAGTGTCCAGGTTCAGCCATTTTATTTTTTGAAAAATCTAATTGGGATTCAGAACCAGATTGATACCGGGAAAGCCGCATCAAATCTCAAATCCAAGTACGCCAGGCGACTGGTATTTGCTGGTCTCTAATGCTATTATTATTTCCTTAGATTGTGAAGAGTTGTCGTGAAATTCATTTATTATTAACTGTTGAACAAATGCGAGTCAATAAATTTGACTTGTCCCGCTATTTCCTGACTGATTTCCCACAGACTCCCTCCGACACAGTGTCTTCAGCTACTGAGCTCGGGTCAGGCCTGGTCATCTCTTGGGCTCGGTTCAGACTGTAGAACAAGCATGAATTTCGAATACTCACTTAACTGTACCTTGTCCATGAAATAAAAGTGTCTGTATAGAGAAGATGGGCCCCTACGCCATTCTTCCAACTATCAGTGCCATTTAAATCACAAAGAGAATTTTTTTCATCTTTTTTCATCGACTCAAGTGGCTCCGAGTCGCTCAAGTCGACTTGGTTCGACTTCCAAGTCGCGTCAATTCGGGCTCGTGACTCGACTCGACTCGGTTCAAAATGACTTCAAAAGTCGACTTTGGGAGTCGGAGTCGGAAGTCGCGGCAACATTAGGCCCTGTATATAATTCCCAGCGATTTAAAAACCGGTTTATAATACCGGTTTATAAACAGGGCGTTTATAAACGTGTTTATAAACCGACACCTTAAGATGTATTTTTTGGCCTCCCCATTGCAGAATGTGATGCCTGTGGCATCCTGTGGTGTGCCTTCGCCTCCCGAATTGTCTCCGGGGCATCAGACAACTCTGCAGGCCTCCGTATGGTGTTGGCTTGGGTTGTCTACAATTGCTCAACCTGTTTGGGTCAGCAAGCTGGATGCTTGACCCCTTCGTCATACTCTTAATACTTAGGTCACCTCGAAACTAAACATATTGTGGGCACCGGGAGTGATTGAGGCACGTCAAGAGAAAAAATTGGGCGTCGATTGACGGCGGGCCGGGTCTCCGCAATATTTAAAAACCAACCATTTTCGCCCAACCATTTAAAAACGGGTTTATAAACCCCTGTTTGTAAACCGGTTTATAAACCGGGATTATATACAGGGCCCTAGTGCATTCATAATACATTCAGCATCCATACAGATCCAAGGCATCCAGCAGCCCAAATCCCTCTCAGTTGATGTACATATATCAGCTCGCTGGTTTTGGCAATAAAACTAGGTCAGTGGAAACGCGCCAGTTCTGGCGCGTTCGGCTAATATACACAAGTGGCCCAAACAAAGGCCAAATCATCTCCCTCCTTAACTTTCGTTGAACCAAACTCCCCCGGAGAACCTGGGAGGCTGGCTGCCTACAGTGTATCACTGTTGCAGGCTGTAAGGTTAGCTAGCCCTTGCAGCTGGAGAATTCTGGCAAGGATAACTCTGTGTGTGAGTTTCAATTGTGCTACTTACACTCTCCGTGAATCTGTACTAAATATTCTTTCGAATTTATGAAGCCTCCGGGAGCCCCCCTATGACACTTTCTTGAAGCAGTGCTTCCAATATACTCAGTATTTGGCGCACGTTGACGTGCATACACACTGGGGGACCCCCGGAGCTCTGCACCAAAGTTCCTGCCGCAGATCTCCCGACATCCACCGCGCAAGCCCCGCCCCTGCCCCAGACACTCCATCCAGATCATATATCAAGACTTACGCGCCCTCCGGGAGCCTTGCGAGGTGCGCGCCCGTGCCCGGTCCCTGATCGATAGCGGGCATCGCATCGAATTCACACACCTTCAAGGGCGCCGGGATTCCCTCTTGCTGTTTGTCATGCATCCGGGGCCCTCGGCAGCCTCTCCAGACGTCACCATTGCGGATTTAAGCTACAATTTCGCTGAAATGAGGGGGGAAATGTATGTAGGACATCCATTTTTTCTCCGAACTCCTTGAACTAAGCACCATCGTAGTCCATAGGATGCCCTCTAGCTATTCGTCATGTCGCCCGTTGCCTCCGAGGTTGCGCCATGATGACCTGGAGCGGAGTTTTTTGCTTCAATATGCCCTGGACCGAAATGTATGTAAGTCATGCATTTCTTCTTAAAATTCCCTCAACTCACATACATCCGGGGTCGCCAGATTACCCTCTCGCCGCTTGCCATGCTCGCCGGTACCTCCTCACGAATCTGAACGCCTTCCCGGCCAGCGCGAACCCGCCCTCCGCCACGTGCATCCTCCTCGCGTGCTTCACCTCTCCCGCCAACAACCACCCCGGCTCCTGCCCCACGTGCGCATGCGGGATGCTATCGTCGCCGTCGTCCGCCGAGTTGCTTGGGAACGGACGGCGGAAGGTACGTTCACCAGCACAGCCGCCAACGCGAATGCGAACGCGAGCGCGAATTTTGGAGCTCACACGCGCACGCACTCGCACACGTTGCTGCATCCTGTGTCAATGTGTGTCAATGCGCGAGGTCGTTGCGGTTGCTGCGGCCGGCGCGGGTGCAGGAAGTGCAGGTGCAGGCGACGGTGGGTTTGTAAGGAGCCCGATGCTGCCGGTGCTTGGGGCTGGGTGGGGTGTGGACATGGGTGCCATGGCCGGGCGCCGGACGTCGATTTCGGCAGAAGACATGCCGCATTTAGGCCACCTCGACCGCGTCTTCTCCAGCCACCACCAGGTAAATTTTTAGCAGTACCTCCTGCATCCGCACACAGTGACCTCAAACCACCTCATATAGCGATGCGCTAAAGTTACGCCGTGACATGATGATGGACGAGGCGGAACATCGTGTGAAGGCCCTGTATTTATGATCTAGCACTAATTCGGTGCGTTTCAGTGAACGAAAATTGCACCTCCGATATGCGCCCGCGGACACTGATCAAGCCGCTGTCGTTGCCCACGTACAAGAGGTGCACACAAAAGAGACTCGTCAGGAATGTGCTCGGGCACCTTGCCTCCCTTGCGAGCATGCGCGCTGGCGGCCTCGTCGCTGCGCACCTTCCCTCGCCCCGCGCCTGCGCCGCCGCCACTGGTTCATGCGCCGTAGCCCCGACAACAACGATGGTGCCGCACACAGCACCCTCTCTCTCTCGATCGCCATCCTCCCTCGCTGCACTCCGCTCCCACATAGAACCCGTGCTCATGCGGGCGTGTGCAGCAACCACTCTCGTGCACCACATTGCCAGTCTCGCTCTCTACCTAGCGCCGCCGAACGTGCTGCAAACGCACGCAGCGCGTATCCGCACCGTACCGTACAGCGTGCGCATGGACGTTGCGGGCATTCGCAGCGGGTGCGCACCGCAACACGCGTGCATGGAGGTCACTGGGGCTGGGGTGGGGATCGCACGCACGTCGTGCGAGATGGACAGCGCTGCCGAGCGGTTCGTCGTGGATTCGGATTTGCAGGGCTCACAGGACCCAGGGCGCGTTCGGGGGGTGCTGAGATCGCAAGCAGTAGCGGGGTGGTGATGCAGTGCCGTGCGAGTGCGGGCAGAGAATTGCACGCCAGTCTCGAATGACTGGAGGCATTCGCACCGCACTACGCGCACATGGATGTCGCCAGGCTAGGGGTAGTCTTACTAGTCAGACCAAAATCAAGATTTTTTTTTTTTTGAAAATTTGGGGAGAGCAAAAAAATAACCTGATTATGGTCTGATTTCACTGGGTATGTACGAGAAACGAAAACGAAACCGGATCTATAAGGATGCCGGCTGATGGCCGCGGGTGCCGGGGCAATAGGTACATATTTATAAAGCATCACCTCAATGGCCAATTTTTTTCGATGGCGGGTTAGCGGGAGTCTGGGGTTGGATTCCGTTCATAACTTTCGGAGGCGGCCTTGGCATGACGGCACGGCGTTGATGGGTAATTGGCAGCCGAAGCGACGCCAAACCGTCGGGGATCAGATGTTGTGACGATCTGTGACCGACGACACCAAATTCCGGCCATCATTCGGCAATACAATTGCTTCATTTTCCAGTAATACACGCGGAGCTGTCAACTCGGGTGATCGGCATTGTTCGGCACTGGCTGATGTGAGTAACCACTGCCGACCGCTGGCCGGCCATGAAGTTTTAATGGACATCAGTGGCGTACAGCGCGCCACCGCGTCGCTGCCGCTGGCGACCACTGGACTTCGTTGGCTGACGTACCGAGCCAATCTCCAGCGTTCGCCATTGATTTTCACTGGACTTCACTGTGAGTCGTTGGGTCGTAGCAGAATGAATAGCCACCGAATTCCAGTATGAGCCACCGGTTTTCAATGGTTCGAGTTTAAGGTGGGCCAATAATTTTGGTCAAATGCCACTGGTTTACACTGGTCCTCATTGGCTCACACTGGCGGAATTTCTTCTCGGCGGGCCAATGACATCCACCGTGGCCCATCGGTTTTCAGTGGTTCACACTGGCACAACTGCTTCCTAGTGGGCCAGTGGATACCATTGGGCCTCATTGGAAACAAATGGTTCCTACTGGAGCTTCACATATATTTTCTGCCAAAATCTGCTGTGCGAAAGTTAGAAGAGATGAATTTCCTCCCGGCGGGTCAGTGAAATCTGCCGTGGCCCATCGGTTGTCAGTGGTTTACACTGGCACAACTTCTTCCTGTGGGCCAGTGGAAACCAAGGAGGCTCATTGGAAACAAATGGTTCCTACTGGAGTTTCGCATACATTTTCTGCCGAAATCTGCTCTGCAAAAGTTAGACGAGGTGCGGGACGTTGGGGGAAACATCAAGTGTTTTCGTTGAGAATAGGTTACAGCATTTATACAAGTAAGTAGAAAGGAGGGAAGTAGAGACGATGAGACTTATCAATTTCCGAGAAGGATAGGGGAGACGAGTTATATATGAATCAATCATAGAATTTGCGGGATATTGGGGTGACATTGGCCACAAATTGGATGAGTCGGGCGAGGAGGTGATGCAAATAGGGTACAGCGCGATTGGCACGTGAGTCGGGAAGGTGAGACGGGAGCTTGAAGGAGGAAAGCAATCGGGCGTTGTTTGATCCGAAAGCGGAAATGTGTTTCCAGTCGTGGCGCGCAAGCGTGCGCTTCATCAGGCATAATCAACTGGAGAATTTCGAATTGAGAAGATAATCTAACAGTAGACAGGCCATATAATGTTTAATTTCCCGCCGCTGACATCCAAAACTCCTCTGTGAGGCCCAAACCTTTGCTCTCCACCCGGTTTTCAACCCGCTCCCCATATATCATCATTAAGACGTGAATAAAAAAGTCATAATTCACGTCCGACATCTGCCGCAGCTGTGATTCGAAGCCGGTGAGCCACGAGTTGAGTTGTTCCGCGGTTTCGGTGTTGAATGCGCGGGTCTGATGGGTTGTGCCGTTGGCGTCCTCCTCGACAATGACGAGATCGGGTTGGGAGCCATTGGCAGGTGCAGGATTGCACCACAATCGACACAGAATATCGGTGGCGCGATGACCGATGTAGTGCCAAGCATCTACAATAAATTTCGTGGTGGTAAGCCATGTACTGTTCGCGTTCTGGGTGACGATGTGACGTAGGAGGCTGCAGGCATCGTCGTATGCGAGGAAACTAGGTTTCGATTCTGGGTATTTCTCCCAAATGTTGTCCAAAATTTGAAGAACTTGGGTAGAGCTCTCAGAGCGGTAACATTTGCCCCAACCAATCGGAAACCCGCATGCCCATTGGACGGTCTGCAAGCAGTAAGTTGTCTTTGCTTTGAATGTGTGTACAACCTGATCCCCCGGGGTGTCCCCAAGCGCACTGAGATCGACTCGAAGGGTTGGTCCCGTTGCTGCACTCGCATCATTTATATCCGCAAGCCCTTGTTGCCGACGTATGACCCGTCGAACTCCAGGGAAAGATAAGCGCGAGAACCGGTTCTCGTACTGGCGGTGCCAGTCAATGTGAGACTGGGTGTCGCAGGTCACGGCACCCGCATGACGGACAGGCCGACCACAGGGTATGATACCGCAAACATCGCGCAAGTTGAGATGCGCTTCACAAAAGCGGCCATCCTTGTAGTTGACCAACGGTGAGTCACACATGTCTAAGGCACATTTCTGCGTCCGATGATAAGAAAAGAGCAGGACTAAATTATGGTACACACCCGATGTTTAATTGTCTTCCCATCCATTACCGCAAGCCGTGTATAGCCACGAGGCTCACCGTCGGGAGGTGCTTCCTGCTGGTGCGGCGCAGAAAGCTGTGCAATGGCCGGATCTGCAGGTCCAGGTACAACTTCCTGCTAGGACAAATTAGCCACATAAATAACAAGGGAATAGGACACACTTCGTCACCAGGTCCGCCCAGAGGCATCCCAGCCACATCAATATTCGACCCAAGAACAGCACCTTCGTTGACGAGATCTGAGTAATAGCGCTTCAGATGTGTACACTCGGCACATCCGTGCGTCATTGCAGCTGGTACAGCGCCTCCGTTGGCCCCAATAGCATCCCGTACGCCCTCCGAAAGCACCCGTGTGCTGGGATGAGCAGTACAATTAAAATCATTGTGTTTCCCATGGAAGAGAAGGAGTCGGCGTGAAAAGTGTTCAATGAAAAGCCGCTGTGACTGTCGGTATGTGAGTTTCTTCTTCGACCCAGTCGATTCGTTTAACCAATCCGCAAAGTTGGACCAGCCGGCATGAAATCTATCCAGTGCTTTTTCCTGAAAGACTGCTATCTTTCGATCGACCCAGATTCCGTGCTTGGAAACTCGAATATACTGGGGCGTCATTTCGAGCCTCTGTCGGCGGCCATTCTCTTCGTCTCTGAATGTAATGCAGTCGGGATAATAATCCGCATGACAAGTAGCACAATGGGCTACCAATAGGTCCGCCTCGACCCAATGAAAAGTATTGTCGAGGAGCCACACCGTCTGCGATTTTTCACGGCGCCGTAACGTAGGAACGATATTGAGGTCTGCCACCGGACAGAATACGCAAGACAATCGTGTAGTGCAGAGCACGCGGCGAGGGCTAGGAAAGGGGGGAGATGGAGATGGGGCTTGGAGGTTGTCGGGGTCGAGACCAAGCATCATGTAAAGCGGGCCTAAATCACGGCAGATATAATCTGCGTACTCGTCGCTGCGATCGATTCCAGAAGCCCAAGTAGGAGGATGGATGTCATCTTCTTTAAAGGCAGCTTTAAGAAGGACCAAGATGCTTTTTAGCCAAGCAGTACGAGTGCGCTGTCGAGGTTGCCGCTGATTCAAGTGAAGCCGAAGCAATGGATACAGTGAGATTATGACGCCGAGGAGATACAGTGCTTTGTGCATGGAGAGTTCACTAGGGAAAAAAATCTGCAAGATGAGGATCAGATCTCTAACCGTCGGTGACATCCTCAGAGCTGCACCGCAGTGGGCGCGTTGGCAACGTCAGGGCAGGGAGAGAAAGAGATAGTCACCACGTGGTTGCATGATGCACATGGACCGGATTGACGGCCCCGAAACTTTCTGGTGAGGTGGAGAAAATGAGATGAAACAGGGTATTGGATTGGGACGACATTGAGCTGCGTCTACCGAAACCGAAATATAATTAACTACCCGGTCCTTCCAACCCAGACAAATATGGTCTATCCGTCGATGTCTTCCGAACTGCTCTCGACCTTCTTCCCCTTCCCTTTCGGAGCCTTCTTTGTGACGCGATTGTCGGAATTGTCTTCAGCTGAGGAAACCGAGGCTTGTTTCCTGTGCTTGCGAGCGGGGGCCCCGCTGTCGGACAAAGAATGGCTACGGTGTCTCACCCTTCGAGAACTAGTATCGGCCTCGGAGAGTATCAGTCTCGATAGATTATGCCACAAAATGGAGGCTGCGTACCCGTCGAGAACCGCCCACCTCCTTGCGGCGTGGTTTCGTGTGATCTTCCTTGATGTATTCTTTGAAGCGCGCCGTCTTCATCTTGCGGAATTTACTGTCGTGAGTTTTACCTTTGCTCTCAAGCCATTCCTGGACCTTCGGGGAATTTTCGATAGCGGCCGGACCAAGATACTTCTCCAAATCGGTGGCGCTAGAGCTCCCGAGCTTGAGAGCGTCGTACGCAAACTTCTTATCAAATTTGACGCCAGTAAATTCGCCAAACCCTAGGGAAGGACTGAGAAAAATCCACAAGTATGATCATGATCGGACTCGGGACTTACCTTTGGGTACGAGATAACCTCCACGTGTACGACCCCATTTCCCCAGAAAGGTGAATATGGCGTCCTGATGCAATTTACGGTCGAGCAATTGACCGGCAAATACACACCGCGGCCAGTCGGCGCCGTATTCCGGGATATCGGGGACTTCTGCCCGAACCGTTTCGTGAATGAAACGAGCGAAGTCGCCGCGCAGGCCGGGGGTGGCATTCTTATGCAGGGGATTGTTCATCGCACGATCAGATGCGATCTCGAGGGGAACATCTGTGCCCGCCCCTGTAAATTTGAGTGGTTTGGGCTACGAGGCTGAATCAATTCGAAGCACAGAGAGGTTATCTAATTCATTAAACGCACCTTGACGTCGTCAGGGATCTCTGAGCCGTCGTTCTGGAAAGGACAGTAATGTTAGTACCTCGAGAGAACAACGAAAATGAATCGAAACATACCTTGGCGTCATCCGGAATGATAGGATGAGTGGCGCTCGATGATACGCCACCTACAGCTTGGGCGGACCGATCCCAGAAGATGTCGCAAATGAGTAATCCATCATCTGAAGTCCGCAGTGCGTACTCGTTCATCTGCTGGGGCTTCAAAGCAGTCGAAGTTCCGGTCATGAGCGCCTCGATCTTGCAAAGATGATGGTGACCAGGCTCATCTCTGATATTTGGGCGGTAAAGACGTCCACCACGTTCTATAGGACGATAAATATGATGGTAGTGGAATATACAACGGGAGTATCTTACCTTTGATTGGCGAATCATTGCTAATCGCGGCAGGGATCAGCTCCGACAAAAGAGTGGTGAACTTCTGACTGCCGTCAGGCGCCGTTGAGACGACCACAGAGCAGTCGTCCACTAGCACCGGACGCGGCGGGGCCGTGCCGTCGTGTTCATCGAAGAAATTGACTTGAACAACTCCTGCAGTAATTGAATGACTAATTTCTACAGACAAACAGAACGCGCACCCGATTTTTCCTCCTTATTCTCAATGGTCTCTACCTTGGAATCAGGCTCGGGCGTGGTGGCGGTACTGTGTCGCACTCCCTCGTCCTCACTAAGGTCTGAATCTTGAAAGAGCTGTCAGCTGAGGCGTCAAACTTGTAATGGCTGAGGCTTACCATTCTCACCCACAACGTCATCTTGACTCAAAGCCTCGCCCTGCTTCTTACCGAGGGAAAGCTTCGCAAACTGCCCAGGCGGATCGAGCTTCACATTCTGAGCAAGCAGGGTTTTATTTGCACTGGGTGTGAGCTCAAAATGTCAGTAAATAGAATCGCTTCAACATGCAATGCTTGGACTGACCCAGTTGCGGCCAGTTGGGGCTTTGACGACTCAATCTCGTCCTCGGTCGACTTCTCCGCACTCGTCTTTCCTCCGGTCGTGGGTGCCGTACGGTGCGCAAAGAGAGGGAGGAAGCGAGGATCGTCCGCGATGCTCGGCGTGTCCTTCATGTGTCGCTGGATGGCCTTTACGAGCTGAAGCTTGTGGAGGGTGGCGTGTCCGTCAACCCCCATCGCACCTGCGATGCTCCGAAGCTCGGCGATGAGCTTGTTATTAAGAGGGCGGTCAGAAAAAGTGAGCGAAGTCTCGGTAGGAGACGCCATGCAGGAGAGGGGAGACAAGTCGGAGGAAAACCCTAGCTTATATAGAAAAAGGCAGTAACGATAGGCTTATCACGCCTATCATGGAGGCCATGTTGGAGGCCATGTGAAGCTGAAACATAACCACTGGTCTCCGGTGGTCGCCACTAATATACAGTGGATCCCAGTGGAAATCGCTGGCCAGCGGGGACGCGGCGGTCCGGTGAAAACCAGTGGTGATCGCCGGAAACCGTATCTTATCTCGGCGTCCACCGGGACACCACGTGAAACAATGTCTATCAACGTCTGCCAATGGCCGCCAAGAGCCACCGGCGGCCACCGGCGGCCGCCAGTGACTTTTCCAGCGGCGGGTATATTACTCTCATTTTCGTCTTCGTTTCTCGTACATACTTGATTTCACTCGCGCAGCAAAGTCCGTAGGTCGACCTTCCGGATTAGGAAATTCCCAATTGGGAAGTCAGTGCTGGAGCTCAACGAGGGCCTGGTGGGTCCTGTTGGGCCAGAGGCCGCATATTTACCCTTTTTAATGACTATACTTATCAAACTACTTCTCCACCTGTACGTTGGCGGTGTGGTGCCGCTTTTTGTTGAAAGACATTGTGGCTGTGCATAATTTCGCGAGCTGCGAATCTCGCGTTTACAGAGGAATCACATTGAAATAAATTCGGACAAAAAATACAGAGAGATACCCAAGAGGTCCGTTTAACCTTCCTGACAATTTTCAGAATGTAAATTCGCATACTGAGTATAAAACGGCTTGTGCGGCGGAAGGTCGACCTACGGCTTTTGATGCGCGACTAAAACTAGAATAGGCTAGGGGTGGGGATCGTGCGCAACGTGCGCATGTAGATGGATGGCGCCAAGAGCTCCTTGGTATCGCCCGCAGGAGACGTCTGTACCGCACGTCACACATGCACGTCGCCGGGGCCAAGGCCGGCGAGTTGCGCATCCCACGGATGTAGATAGAATGTGCCGCCGCGCGTCTCGATTGGTGGGGCTCGCGTGTGCTCAACGGCGAGCAGCACGGAGCAGCGCGCACACAGAGCAGGATATACCGGGAACGTAAAGGCGATGAAATCAATGTAAGTCGCCCTTTTCTTGTCCGAATTCCCTGAGCTAATCATACCTTGATCCTCCTCAAGATGTCCGTAGTCCGTGAGGGGTCCCGCGCCGTCCAAGGTCGCGGTTGCGTAGCCATGGTGAACTCTGAGCGGAATTTTCGCTGAAATGGGCTGCGGAGGGAAATGGAGTTACAGCCGTTTGCAGAACTTAGGGCGCGGGCTGTTTTTTTCTGTTTTTGGTAAGTTTTCACGAGAACAGCCACTACGAGCTCAATTATCACCCGATTACCTCGGGAATAGGCTCATTCAATTCGCATGGTGAATCCGCAGGGCTCGGTATACTACGATTTTTTCTAAGCATCTCAAAATGATTCGCTAGTTCGATTTTCGGTGTTTTCCACTGTCTGACAGCAGAACATGTCCCATAGTAGGTATAGTGCTCGGATTGGCCTAGATTTTTAATATGATGTACATAGAGGTATTGCGGAGGGCCTAAAATACCGGGATAGTGAATGTAACTTGTACTTCAAATATATAGCTCATAGGAAAATTCACTTGATATTCTGATTGCCACAGTGCGTGATAGATTTCAAGGAGAGGTCAAATTTACTATCCCGGTATTTCAGGCCCTTCGGAGTACCTCCAAGTACATCATATTAAAAATTTAGGCCAATCCGAGCACTATACCTACTATGGGACATGTTCTGCTGTCAGACAGTGGAAAACATCGAAATTCTAACCAGTGAATCATTTTGAGATGCTTAAAAAAAATCGTAGTATACCGAGCCCTGCGGATTCGCCATGCAAATCGAATGAGCCTATTCCCAGAGAAAACCAATTAGAATTGAGTTTGCAATCCCTGTTCTCGTGAAAACTTACAAAAAAAAAAAAAAAACGGGCCGCGCCCTAAGTTCCGCAAAGAGCTGTGAGTCATCCATTTCTTCTCCAAATTCCTTCAACTAACATACCATCGGGGGTGCTACTTAGGATGCCCTCTCGCCGTTTGTTACGTGCCCCGGGCTCAGGGAGGCCACGCTCGCTGTCGCCGTTACGGAAATGAGCGATGATTTCGCTGACATGGCAAGTGTCCCTCCCTTCACACTTTGAATCGATGCTAACATACCCAAGATGCCGCAAACGCACCCGAGAAGAACACATATCCGGATCCTCGCTGCACAGCCAATGTGCGTGGCCGTTTCGGGAGTGGAGGAGCAGCAACGGGAATGCGAATGGGAAGGGCAAGGAGAGGGAGCGCGCGCTGCGCCGCCAACCGACGAGCACAGACGGGGACGGAGGCGGGGGAGCGAGACGGAGTGGGTTGCGTGGATGGGCGACCTGCAGCGCCAAGGCGTGCGTCGCGCAGGAGACGCGTGCTCGGGTGCTCACATGGGAGGAGGCGCGGGAGGCGGAGCTTGGGACGCCCGTGCCCTTTTGGCGGCTGTGGAAGTGACGGTCAGGCATGTGGGGACAGGCATGGACGACCGGACGCGGCGGCGCGTGACAGAGCCGAGCGCGGTGGTGATGTCGCTGAGCGGGGTGAACTTGAATCCGCCCCTGCCGGCCTCTGCGCATGGGCATGGGTACGGCGGCGGCGGGGGCATGAACGGCACGCACCACAGCACGCATGGGACGGCGCGCTACAACGTGTATGCGTACGCGAGTGGGAGCCTGAGCGCGCATGCGGGACACGCGCTGTCATCGCCGTTGTCCACCGAGTCGCTTGGGGGCAGCGGCGGGGGTGGCTACGCATTCGCACCACTCGCGCCGCGGCTGCCTGAGCTCGAGGAGGAGGGGGAGGGGGAGGAGGGTACGTTCGCCGGCTCAAGCCCAAGCACCACCACCAGCCCGAGGTTTGGAGTGCACACGCGCGCACTCGCACACGCTGCTGCATTCCGTGTTGATAGACGAAGTCGTCACGGCTGCTGCGGCCGGCGCGGGTGCGGGGGTGGGTGACGGTGGGTTTGGCTGGGAGCTGGACGTCAAGTGTCGAGCGCGAGTAGCTCAACTCGCGTTCTGGTGCGCCTGTGCCTGCGGTGCCCCCGCCCCCGCCCCCGCTACCTGAGACGAGCGGCATGGGCATCATGGAGGTGCGGCGCACGAGGAGGGTCGGTGCTAGTGCGGGAAGGGCGGTGTTGTGCGATGAGTGCGAGAGCGAGAGCGAGAGCAAGCGGGAGAAGGGCAGTGTATGTAGATCGGAAGAGGGATGAGGGAGGAAGGGTAGACTTGTGCAAGCGGGGAAGAGTTTGTTTCTCTCCGTCTCCCTTTGCTTCCTCCCGCCCTGATTAGTGTCTTGCAGATCTGTGTACCACTCTTTTAAGCATGCTCTCGGGATTGTTTCCACCTACGCGTAGGTAGCTGTAGATAGTATATACAAAATGTGTCCCATTGTAATAATTGATGATGATTTACCGGTACCCAATCCGCAAGAATAGGAGACCTGTCTCCTAGGGAAGCTAACCTTAGACAATGACCACCGAAAGACTTTGGGAGGTACGCAGAGCTCTTGTACCGTCAAACTCTGCTAACAACTCATATTTAGAAACTCGTTCCTGCCTCGCAGAAGTGCTCATTTCAGCAATTCACACTCCGTGAAGGTTTTGAAACTAACCACAATGGAATCCGAGCTCTCCGTGTTGGTATAGATGGCGGGTGAGCTGTTTCTATACGTAATGTCTGTCGCGAATCATTATTTTCCTTGTAGCATTTGGTTGTCCGAATCCGAGTCTCGGGCTGGAATCTCGGGGGAATTAAACCCGGAGCTGGCAAGTTTGTTCTACAGGCTATGTGAACTACTGCGTTTCTCTGTTACGGCTATATTTGTGTTCAAGGGAACCAATGGCCCGGATTTCAAGTGGGGACAGACAGTCAGCAAGAGCTCGCATCCACTGACCCGTCAATTTCAATCACTTATCAAGGCATTCGGTTTCCATTGTCACCAAGTAAGCCTCACAACTGGGTTATAATTATGTGCAATAATGCAAGGACCCATAGGCTCCGGGTGATGCTGAGGCTGAATTGGCGTATCTCAATCGCCTCAATCTGGTCGACTTGATATTTACAGTCGATGCAAGCGTCTTCATTTTTGGAGCTACGCACGTTGTCTACAGGTAAGGATTTAGATGCCCATCTCAATATCATACTTACCCACCCGCTACAGCCCAGAAGAGGACGACTTCCAGGACGCCTATATTTATACATCTGAGGCCATTAAACGTCGTGTAAATCTTTCGCTGGGTGGCCTTCTTTTAATTGTAATCTTGACTGGGGGAGATTACGATGAGACGGTAAGTGTACATTTTCCAGATGGAATTACATTAACAATTGGCCACTAGGGCCTTGTTGGATGTGAAGAAGATGTGGCCTACTCGCAGGGTCAGCGTGGCCTGGGTGATTCTCTGCTCTCTGCGATGCAAACCTTGGGCCCCGCAGAACTCGCAGCCTTCCTAGTTGTCTGGCGTAACGCACTTCGTGAGGACTTAACTGGACAAGGGCACCTTGATGCCGCTGCACAGATATCGGAGGCCTTCCCAAATCCCGATATTTTGGACCTATATGTCCATCCTGTCACGTCGGGGTCTTATAATGGCGCAATTCTGGACGTTTCAGGTTGGGTTGTGCTCATGCCCGATATCATCTCCATCAGCCGTTTGTGCGAGGAGTTGTTTTCATGGGGTACTGCAGCAGAGCTTCCCGAAAAGTTCTCTGTGCTCCTTCCTGGTCTCTGTCTGAAACGTCTTGAGCAGGTAAGTGACCGATTTCAGGGTACCTCTAAAGCTTCATTGATTTATACGACTAGCCGTACGATGAATTCAAGTTGCTCAAGGATCATGTTCTTCATAATCGTGTTTCACCAATCATCCCCTCGCTCTCATCCTTCCTTTCGATTGACAGGGTTTCGGGCAGCTTCTATCAAGTGGAAATCTCGGTTCGGTCTCTCACGACCACAATTATTTCCTCTCTCCGTCGTACTCGGGACAACAGACGACTTCGCCAGCCAACACCAATGAAGACGATAATTCATGTGCCCATACCTCACTCAATTCTTCTTTATGGTCTGCCAGGCATGGTCAGACTGCATGAGGATGTCCATGGCGTGAACCAGGGCAACAAGATAGATCTTCCGGCGGTACCATTCATCCTTTTGGCTGTTTGTGTCCAAACTGATTTATTTGTCTTTCAGATATTCACGGCTCTTCCCGCATTTGAACGTCCACCGGCATCTCCTTTAATGCAGCTGGGGCAGCATAGATATTCAGGATATCTCTTGGATGCTGTACGAATGCTTTCTCAGAGGTTCTACATTGAGGTTGTGGATTCCACGCTCAATGAATACTTGGGGCGACTAACTGAGCAGATTGCGGGAGAAATGGAAGTAGCAGAGAAAGAAAACATAAACCCTAATTACACATAGCTCAATTTAAACGCATATATTTTGTACGACCTCTGCCTCCGCCTGCCTCCGCGAACTTCAATCATTTATCTGCAAGGAATTTCGTGTCCGCATCATGGAATGATGGGCCCCTAAAATTTGTCTTCGCACTTACTACCTTACACTCTCGACTATCTTACACTCTCTCTAATGGCTCGAACTCGGAAATCTAATAACCCAGACAGCAAAAAGGAGAAAAAGCCAAAGAAGAAGGCCCCAACAGCTGCTTTGGAATCGTTGCAGCAGAATACCAAAGCCGCTCGTGCCAAGCCGCTCGTGCCAAGCCGCTCGTGCCAAGTACAGCAACTCGCAGAACACGGTACAGTCGTATACCGGCCATTTCAACCGTGGAAAAAAGGTCTTAGCGGATATCGTTGCTGAGCGCCGAAAGAAGGTTGTGGACGATCCGGACTGGGTTTGCCTCCAGGGCATAGACACTAGTCTGTAGTTTAACCGCGCCCGATCATTGGAAGTCGACCTTATTACGTAAAGTGCGGAGTTTGAATTCTGGTTCGGGCTCTGTGGCACTTCCAGGGGCATGGATTCAAAAGTCTAGGAGACCAAATGAGTTTTATTTTCATTTTCAATAGATTTGTCTCCTCGAATTTTTCTTTCGGATCCATAATCCTCGTGGAATGAAAGGCCGGTCAACGGTCCATCAAATTTTGACCTCTTCGCCTGTGCTCTTCCGCAAAAAACTTGAGTGGGAAAATTTTCTATTCTGATTCACTGAGTGATAATCAGACAAAAAAAATCCCTCATATTCATCCTAAATGTGTGAAAGACAGCTGAGAAATCTGAGCTTACATAATAAGGTCGATGTGACGGAAGCGAGAGGATCGAGTTCCGGCACAAGATGGCAAATCGAGAGAACTGGTGTAAGTTGTCGATTAACCGAAGAAACCGTAACTACAACAGGTACACTACTTATATACTACGAATCAAAGGCTGTGCATGGAGCATATTGCAGGTAAGTCATATGGCATAAACATAATAGGCATAGCATAATACAGCGTGGAGTACGGAGCAACAAAAATAAATATTTCCGTTACATACGCCCTCCAGATCGGCGTCTCGCGACGATCTCACTTCGCGTGGATCATCGAATCATTGTGCTCAAAATTCTGGGTTGAACTTGCGCAATTGTTCGCAGTGGGTTCGTCAACCGACTGCTCACATACAGCAAGGTCAGGATCATTTTCTTGATCATGCAAGACATCAATGCTCGAGGAAACCGGGAAAAATTCAGCCGGAATAGAGTCGAAATCAAAATTTCTGGTACCCTCGCCCTCCTCGACGATCATTCCGGCACCGAGGAACGAGGTTGCGCCAACATCCAAGGTTTCAAGGACCTCGGTGCTCTCGTTCAACGCATCAGGCGTGGGTGGTTCCAAGAATTCAACACCGTGTGCAGCAATTCCAGGAGGTTTTCCCCTCTGCTTCGAGACTACCATAGTCAATTCAGGGCAGTTGCGGGCAAGATGGCCCTGCACTCCGCATTTGAAGCACAATCCCGCTGCAAGATATTGATTCCGCTTCTTTTCGGACATCCCACGCATGCCGTTCGATGTTCCAGCAGATTTATTTTCTGCTTTCTTTCCAGAACTGATTTGAACGGCAGTGGATGAGGCATTGCGTGGCTCGCGCCCTCCATTTCCAGGATTATCTGCATCATCAGAATGTCCAGATTCATCCCCATGATTGGGTTCGGAATCCTGATCGTTATCGCTATGATTCAAGTTCAGGATAATTTCGGCATGTTCAGCGCCAGCTGTCACTTCATCCCAAGAAGAGACTTCGGGATCAAGTTTGTCACGGTACATTTCCTGGCGGATATCAGCCCGAAGGCTACGCCAGAGCATAACAACTTTTTCCTGATTGTCTTCGAGACCAATCATATTGTAAATCTGTTCCCACTCGGAGATGTGCTCTGTGACAGATTTATCGTTCTGGACGCAATTGTTCAAACGAACGCGCTGCTTCTCACGAAAGTTAATCGGAAAACAAAAATTGAAAAGACCCCAAAAGAAATCTTTCAATGTCCAGGTACGTTCATCTTTCACGACCTTGCGGTCATAAAAATCTCGGGCTTTACCCGTCAAATAATAAGACAGATAAAAGATTCGCTGATCTCGTGGAACCCTTCCAACTTTGACAAAGTTGCAACCCTCTTGCACGAAACGATGGTACGCACTGGTATTCGGCGACCCATCATACTTCGTGGGAGGTATCGGCTTCACGAGCATCTTGGGATTCTTGGATCGGTGATGTTTGCTAGATCCTTTGCGCCGGCGTCGCGGAGACGGAGTTCGCGCCGATCCAGGACTGTCATTGTCTGATGAGCTGGAGTCCGAGGAGGAACTCGAGCTTGAAGGACGGTCTGACGGACCGGACGGGTGCGGGGTTCGATCTCCGTGATGCGGGGAATCGTCATCAACATCACGAAGGGCTCGTTCAATAAAGCTCCCGGCGACAACTCGGACCGGAGTCTTCGTACTGCGGGATTTATCGCGAGGTGCACTTCGACGGATGTTCTGCTCAATGTTGTTCTTCACAGCTTGCTCAGCCTTGGTCAAGGTAGGTTTGACTTTTGGCTTAGGTTCAGTCTTTTCAGTCTGTTCCAAGATGCTGAGTTCTCTTTTCAGTTCAGCAATCCTTTCCTTCGTGTCCTGGCCAGGCACTGTTGGTTCAATCTTCGGAGAAGACATCTTGGAATCTTTCGGTTGCTTGGAAGATCGACGGGACGACGTCCTCGCAACTTCGGGTCTATCAAAAAATCCAGGAGGAGTTGTAAACTGCTCCCTTTTGATCACCCGGTTGATCTCGGAGAAATTTGCCAGAGCATCGCGTTGAGCTTTAAGATCTCCATCCGTGAACTCAGTTGAGAAATCAATATTCCCCCAATTACGAGGATCAACGCCCTTCCCTTTCTTTCGGGAGGGACCTTCACCTACTGAAAGGGCAGGACTTTTAGGTGCGGAGTTCACAATCTTGGCATCAGGCGATGGTTCGGAAAAATTATCGATATCAATCAGTGACGATATATTCTCACGCTGGGCAAGTGGAGCTTGTTCCCGCTCAGTCGCAACATCCAACGCCTCTTGCGCCATAGACTGATAACGGCGAGCAACAGCCAGAAGATCACTCGCACTCATCTCACGTAGAGCCTGGGACAACGTCGACATTGAATTCTGTGAGTTATTTACAGGGGAGCACGCACGGTGATCGTTCGCCGTCGCAGAATGATCATCAGACCTTGGAGCATGATGGTTATCAAGCAAACCCCAATCGACGTCAGGATTCAACGCGGGCACGGAGGGCTCGTCAGGGACATTCCCTGAGGAGACAACTGCACTGGGCGAACCCGAGTGAGATATACCGCCCTCCTTGTGGAGAGTGGGTCTGTGCGAAACCACCTTGCTGTACAACAGCTCGGGGGAGACGCTGCGTGATTTCGGCACAGCCGCGGATGCACGATCCGTTCCAGAAGTCCCAGACGTGGGAGAGACAGCCCTAGGAGACCAGAAGCTCGGCGGAGGCGACGCTTGACCAGCGCGGACAGCAGAGCGGAGGGAATACGCGGGACGACCAGTCTGAGACATGTGTTCTTCGGTTGCACGTCAAAAGCAGAATCGGCGAAGTCGGTGGATATCGGGACCAACGGTAGCCTAGATAGAGCGTTGACAGAGCTTGGTTGAGTTCAAAATATGTGACGGAAGCGAGAGGATCGAGTTCCGGCACAAGATGGCAAATCGAGAGAACTGGTGTAAGTTGTCGATTAACCGAAGAAACCGTAACTACAACAGGTACACTACTTATATACTACGAATCAAAGGCTGTGCATGGAGCATATTGCAGGTAAGTCATATGGCATAAACATAATAGGCATAGCATAATACAGCGTGGAGTACGGAGCAACAAAAATAAATATTTCCGTTACAGTCGACTTCCAATCACACCGATCAGGGATCTGACAGACTACAACACACGAGGTACGAGTATTTTTTGTTGTAGCGTCTGTTTATAAGAGACTACATAGACACCGACGTTTTGGAGAAAGCTTTCGATAAGCCCCACAACAAATATTCCGCCATCGCTCTGGAACTATTCATTACCCAGAAATGCATTGTTGAGAACCTGGGGCACAGTACCGGCGAGAACATTCATGCCGCATTCGCAAAATATTGGGACATTGGGACACAATGTACGTTCTTGAGAAATTTCCTTCGTAAATTGATTAACCTGGTCGGAGCTAGGGATGAAGATAAATATGCAGGGGAATATCATTATGATGAAGAAACAGAGAAGGTTACAGGCTGTCCGGCTCGGGCAGGGATTGTGCAAAGCTTGCTGAAAGCGATCAAAGTGCGCGCAAAGGAAAAGGGTACAGCGGCCACGAGGAATCATGCCGAAGCGATCTCAGCGGAAGATATGAAGGTTATGATGGACTGGTCCGAGTCTGTATGTCCGTCTTCGAAGCTCGCTGAAGCTGTGAAGTCGGGTGTAGCACCGCGAGACCGGGCTACGCGGAATCTGCTTCTGAAACATGGAATGATGCGGGCATTCAGCGCCAGCGGATTTACTCTGTGGACCAGGTGCTTTCGAAGTGCTCCTTGATTGTGTATTGATTTTTGAATGTCGATCCAGAAATTTTGAATTGTGCGGGCTCCAAATGCGCGACTTGACACTTGACTGCGTCGGCCCTCTCCCATTCAGTCATCCATACTTCAAGGTCTTCCTGGATGGCAGGAAGGGCTGGCAGCACAAACAAGGTTACGATGGGACGCGTGAAAGTGAGTTGCAATTGATCACGGGGCCATGTTCCGTTCTAATTCTTTCCTTGTACTAGGCAATGAATACAATATCTATTCGCAGCCAGATCTCCCTGCCCTCGACATGCATAAATACCTGCTCCTTTGGATCCCTTTCTACGAGCTCTGTCTTGGCCGAAAGCTGGAGGACGACGACTTCATATTTCCGTACATTGCTGCCAACGGAACCATACATCCTAAGCGCGAAATGACACTTCAGATGTGCCAGGAGCTGATCACTGAATTCACAGAAGGTGCCTGACTCAAGAAGACTTATACGACCCATAGCTTCCGGCGGGGCGGCGCGCAGTATCGCTTCTGGTTTGCCCCTCTCGGAAAGAGATGGTCATTAAACATTGTTCGGTGGTGGGGTGGCTGGGCATCGGGGGAGCACGTACGTCCTCGGAGAATCTGAGCGACGCATTGCTGATTGACCTCAGGTTGACACACTGATGAAATACCTGCTCGACTCGCTTCAGAGTTACGAAATTGGTCACAGTGATGCTCTTTGTCCAGTTCCGCACGAGGCCGATAAAAGCTTCATGGGTGACCATTTGATGGTCAAACCTGTTCCGACGGAAGAATTTCGCGCCGTTACTTCCCAGATAATCACACAGCTCAGCAAGATCAGTCTCAATCAACCCCATTGCATCTGTTCTCACACGTCGTCAACTCCTTCATCCGACGTAATGCCTTCCCATCGGGTGGCGGCCCCTGTTCTACAAGACTCTTCTGCTCAAGCGGCCACAGTGGGGGCACATATGGCAGCTTCTAACTCCCCTTCTGCTCCGGCGCAGCCTCCTCATACAGAATCAGTCGCTAGGCCCATCCCGATCTCGCAGCAGATCACTATCATACCTGGCGTCGTTATTCCCGACCTCAAGAAGGGCAACACCGCCTGGCGCGACGCTGTACGGCAGTGGGAGGAGGGAGACCCAGCTAAAGGTCTGTCACCTCTCCGTGACTGGCCTCGAGCGTGGTACTCCGACGGAATGAGGCTGGTTACTGGTACTAAGCGCTCACAACGTAAACTCATTTTTGACGAGTTCGAAAGGCAAGTGTCAATCCATTCATCCCCTACTTCAATTCTAATTTTCTTTTTACTGACAGATTGGGTCGGGATGAGTCCGAACTCATCAGGACGTATCCCGTCGCCTACAAGAAGATCAGTGCCCTTCTTCTTGCAATCCGTGAGAACAACAAGGCCCGTGGGGTGTCGTCGGGTAGGCGGAGTAGTAAGCGGGGTAGCACAGAGTAGTTTGTATCCGCACATATATCTGGTTAGGTTCTCAGCGGCAACAATGAATTATTCTGCTTATTCTATCCGTCACCCAGTTGGTGTCTCATATCCTTTTGAATAGTGATGTTCTGGCATTGGCCTCAGGCCAAAAAGCCATGGCTTTTTGGCTTGGCTTTGGCTTGTTCTGGCTTTGGCTGGGGTTGGCTTTGGCCTGGCCTGGGATTTATCCGGGCCAAAGCCAAATTCAAGCTGATTTCCCTGCCAAAAGCCATGGCTCAGGCCAAGCCAAGCCAAAGCCAGGCCAAAGCCAAAAGTTTGGCCCTGGCCTGGCTTGAGATTTTCCGAGGCCAAGCCAAAGCCAGAACATCACTACTTTTGAAATACTCCCTTCGGCCGAATATACATGAAGGAAGAGGAAAATGAAGAGCTTATAAATACTTTTGTATGATTAAGTCAAAGCGTCGGCGACAAAGTCGGGCGCGACGCGACGCAACGCGCTGCCGCCCATTACCCTTTCAACTTGGTTGTTTGGTCATAGATGGCAGCGGCTCCTTCACGCGACTGACAACCGGTGATCAAAACGAAATGGATCCGCTCGCCGCGGCCCAAAGGGGAACCCCAAGCGGCGGATCACGGCACGTGATTGGAATCCGTGTAAAACAAAAAACATAAGTAATGATTTTCTGAAAAACCAAGTCTGTGGATTCATGATATATGCAAAAACCGTGTATATGGCTTCAAAGTACTCAGAAAAGTAACCTCGCTGACATTTTAATTCACCTGAATCCATGGGGTTTGGGGCTCGCAATGTGGCCGGCAAGTTGGCCATTTTGTGCAAAATTTGCATAAAATCAATCACTCAAATATATCGAAAATGAGCCACTTGTGACAGAGATTGCAAGCCCAATTCCTAATCAATCCAGGTCAAGCAACATATGGATATGGTTGCCTTTGCGAGTACTTTCAGCCTGTATGGACCATTTCTGAATATATCATGAATCCGCAGACTCGGTTTTTCAGAAAACCACCATTTATTTTATTACAAGCCAATGACACAGATGTTCTATGGGTTAAATTGTCTGTAAAATCCTGAAATTGATCATACTTCATGCCCACATTTTATTTGGAGTCATTCGACCCACAGACGACCCCAAACCGGTGCGTGCAGAACATTATAGCGCCATTGTACATGTTCCAGGAGATAACGCTCGGGTTCCGGGCGCCAATTTCTACTCTTTTTACAAGGGCCTATGACTCAATACCTGACTATGCGGAACAATTTCGAGAGATACAAAATAGGTAATTTACACCACCAATTTTTTGAGGGCTAAAGTATCCAACAAGGGACTGAATTCCTTCGAATCATGCAGGCGAAAAGAGCAGCCAGCCTCGACAGTTTTTTGTCCCACAAAGGCATAGGATCTGCTCCTTTTTTCGCTTCCTTTTTTCGCTTGATTTCGGCTTGTACTTTCTGAGTTCCCATTGTCTTTGATGCGCAGGATTATAATCAACAGTGAGTTCAGTGTTTGCCGCAATGTCGGTGGTCGCCACGAATGCTAGGTAGGGCATGTTGTCCTATGTAAACGGAAAATGGGGCATACTTAAGCTTTGAATGAAAGAGAAGATCGGACTCACCTGTGGTGTAGAGTCACATACTACCGAGATTGTCTGGGTGTTAGGGCTGCAGGAATGGCTACAGAGAAGCCGTTAGCGAAAACGACACTAGTGCACTATCCAGAAATCATTACTTGAGGAACCGGGTCCAATTTCCTGACGGTAGTTTGAGCCTCGCGGCCTGGGCGAACCGCAAGTGACGCACCAAACGCGGACGCATCAACACTATAGGAATGATTTGGAGGATCTTCATCTGAGGCTTCGTTGATGTCCAGGTCAAAACAATAGGATGCCCGCGCGCCGCTCAGTTTGCTAGCCTCCTCTCGTTGACTGTACGGAATTGGTGAGTCGCGAACAATGGAAGCAGTACAGTAGTGGATAATATTGCCGCGACTCGCGACTCCGAGGCTTTAAGTCGACTCCGCAAGTCGACTTAAGTCGAGTCGAGTCGAGTCACAGACGTGACTCCGTGCGACTCGCAAGTCGAACCGAGTCGACTTGCCCCGACTTCGAGTGACTCGGAGTCGGTCTCAAAAGTCGATTATGTACTTTTCATCAAATACTGCTCAGAGGAGTTGAGAGGACTCGGATAGCACTCATAAATCACATCAAACATTGATCTTCCATCCAACTTCGCAACTTTCCTTGCGAAGGGTTATGCAACGGCAGTGGCGGATACAACATACCTCCAAAATACTTGAGCAGGCTTGTGAAGGGGTATAGAATACCCAAGAACTCACCGTGTGAAGTGCAACACCCTTACAGCTGTTTGCAGAACTTAGGGCGCGGCGTGTTTTTTTTTTTTTTGTAAGTTTTCACGAGAACAGCGATTGCGGGATCATTTCTTAACCGTTTGCCCTGGAAATAGGCTCATTCGATTCGCACGGAAAGGGCGGAGGGCCTCATCTCTTAGGTTTTTTTATGGGCACCGAAAATTTCCTTTTTGGGATAAATTCCCGTGTTTTTCAGTGGTTGAGCAGAGAACACGTCCCAGGGGACCTATTTTGCTCCGATTGACCTAGATTTTTATTATGGTGGACTTCAACATATTCCGGAGGGCCTGATATACCGGGATAGTAAATGTGAACATTGGTTTGTATCTACCATACACTTTGGGATCAACAATATGAAAGGAATGTATCTATGAACTGTATATTTGAAGTATTGATCCCATTCAAAATACCGGTATTTCAGGCCCTCCGGAATATGTTGAAGTCCACCATAATAAAAATCTAGGTCAATTGGAGCAAAATAGGTCCCGTGGGACGTGTTCTCCGCTCAACCACTGAAAAACACGGGAATCTATCCCAAAAAGGAAATTTTTGGTGCCCATAAAAAAACCTAGGAGATGAGGCCCTCCGCCCTTTCCGTGCAAATCGAATGAGCCTATTTCCAGGGTAAACGGTTAAGAAATGATCCTGCAATCGCTGTTCTCGTGAAAACTTACAAAAAAAAAAAAAAAACACGCCGCGCCCTAAGTTCTGCAAACAGCTGTAATTTAACAAAATGCGGTGTTGAAGTCAAGGGATCAAGTTTTGATGTCTCATCATTTTCTTGTGAGGGTTATGAGGGCGCTTCGGTACTGGCAAACATACCTCAGACACATTTGAGAGGAGCATGGAGGAGGTATGTAGCACACCAAAACTGACCGCATGAAGTGCCACACCTTGAACACGACAGAGTGCGGCTTTCAAGTCAACAGGTGAAATGTTGATATCACATCGCTTTTTTGCACGGGTCATGGGGGCGCATTTAGTAATGATCAAGTAAACGACACCTCAAGCTCCTTGGCACATAGTGTTGTAACTTGGTATTGCCTCGGTCACGATAAAGGTACAGACTGGATAGAAAAAACTATGTATCTCCGGGCACTTCTGAACGTCGCATCATTCACAACCTTCACAGAGTTCAGTCTGGAAGTCGGGTGGGTTAATGAGTAGTCTGAATGCTTGCCTAGCCTGAAGATGAGTTCCCAGCTCTCGAGTGGACATCTAATGTGCGATAATCAGAGTTGATCGGAAGAAAAGTACTAAATTGAATATGCACCTTGATTTGCGAACGCGGTGAACTTTGGAGCCTGAGATTGAGCAAGTGCGTTGCACAGGCAACACGAGTGGTCCAGCGGGTGTCATATGATGTGTGATTGTTAAAAAGTCCTTGAGTAGCTGCATTATCGCCAGCGTTGTCGGAAATAATGGTGTGAACTAAGATGGAGGACTAGTAGGTGAAGAAAGTATAAGTAATGTTATCGGGGTAGAGGTAAAGCTACAGACCCGTGGATTCTTGAGGAAGATCAGTGCACTCTATAGAGCAGGATTAGTTCCAGTACCTAAGGGAAATCGGGTCATACCGAAAAGAAACGGTTGCTTTCCATTCGGGACCATGAATCAAATTGTACATTCACAGATGGATTGGACAAAGGGCGAGGGACCCGTTCGTAATGGGCGACAGCGTTTGAGGGTGGGTTGTGTTGAGACATTATCTGTTGCTGTCGAGTTCCTGATCTTTTTAAAGTTTCGACCAGACACCTGATACACGGTCGAACGTTACTGATCCGATTTAGAACTGGAGGGTTCCACGGCACCCCACGGCCAGCAAAGACCTCCGATACAGCCGACAGTGAGGATCCAGCATTTGAGAGTAATAGTTGACGTTGAGAAGCATGTTTGTGGGATAAAATACATCAAGTTTTAATCGAACCCTGGGACCTGGGACTTGAACCACATGTTAGAAGCGGGCCCCAATTCCCAGAAGATCCCGGCATGTCGGCAAAGGCGCAGCAAAAAAGGCTGAACTGTGTTTACTCAGCAATACTCCGTCCCCGAAATGACCGAGTTACCTGGTTGAACATTCAACCAACTTCTTTCTGAACTTCAATGACCCGAATTAAATCCCTGACCTGTCCTACGACAGCCATTGCCCATTGGGTTGATATTCCCCTTCGACAGGCAGTTAATATCAAGTTAATATCAAGTTAATATCTCTTGCATTGACATTTCATATCTTTTCAGGGGCGTCTCGTGAACAATTTTTGATGACACGTTATCTAGCATTCGGACTTTCACAACACGGCTTGTTCATTTAAAAAGGTCCTCCCAGCGACTCATCCTGAAATTGTCGTCATCTCACAATGCCTCCTCGATGCGGTGGGGTCCCTGCACCAGCACAACCTCCTGCACCTGAAGAATCGACCCGCACAACTCGACGCCAGGCTGCCGCTTTGGCTACCGACAACATCCCAGCCCCTCCTGCAGCAGGAGGTCGTGTGTGCGCCCCCCGGGGCTGGCGGGCGCAACACCAACCCACCACAAGAAGATCCCCAGCCCTTGGCGCCAGGGCCAGGTGCCCTAGAACCGGCTCGTGGCTTTGCTCCATTAACTGGTACGCACTTCTCAGTTCATCTTTCTCCTGAACAAACTTTTTATGCACAAGTTAGTGTTGCCTCCTACTCGAGTCGGACCCGGATCCGGATCCGGAAGCCGCGGTAACATATTCTCTCTCAGCCAGAGCTCTCAACGCTCACACATTCACTGTAGATCGGGCTGTTGCTCCAGCTGCCTCCTCTTCACGCCAGCAGACTCCGAGGACGGTAATTTCCATCGCTGTTTTTATTCCCCACTCTCTGACTTTGCGTACAGCCTGTCCAATCCACCACCAACAGTCCCTTACAATTCCCACCTCAGACCCCTGGTCGCAATGCAGCAAACCGGCTTTTAACCCAGTTGAACCACCAAACTCAGATGGCGAGTCCAGGCCCCCCTGTCCGAAATTTCAGTGATGATTCATCGCCCTCATCTTCGGAATCTGATCCGCTGCCTGTGCCCCAACCGCGACGAGTTGTTCGGGCACGAATCCAACCTCTCACAGCTCTGCACACTGACACAGAGGAAGAGTCCGCAGCTGACAATCGGCCCTCCCGCTCTCGGGTCAGGCCTACTCGTTCCAGGCAGCCGCCTGGTTCACAGGCTTCCTCTCAAAGCGGTGAGTTGAACAATATATTGAGTATCTACCTCACTTTGAGCTGACCTACATACACAGAGGGAAACCAGTCCGATGCCTGGACTGGATACCAAATTGATCAAGCGAAGTATGCATGGGCCGAGGACGCTATACTTAAAGTAAATAATGTATCGGCCGACTGCCAGGCCTTTTACGGCCAGCACATTGAGCATTACGGCTACAAGTGTCACCTATGCCCGTGAGTGTCACCACAGTCGTAGGGAGCACCACATTAAACTCTTCCAGGCAAGTTTATTCTTCTGGCAGTAGTCTTACCACTCGCCGGAAGCACCTTGGTAAAGACCACCGACCTCAATACCTCCAGCTCATTGCGGATCGGAAACTGCCAAACAAACTTCCCGAAGCTTTGCAGAAGGAAAGGGAAGAGCAGCGCGCCAGGGACATGCAACGAACACCCTTCTCTATCGCTGCCTTTGAGGAGAAATTGGTGCAAGTCATTGTCTCAAACGATTTGGTTGGTGAAACTTTGTCATTTGATCAATCACTTATTCATTTGCTAGTCAATTAATTTGATTGAAAACCACGAGTTTCGTGATTTATTGCTCCTGCTCCGCGAGTCCTTGCAAGACAAGGACATCCCACACCGAACCAAGCTTCGCTCTTTAATTTTGGATGCGTGGTTGAAGTACTACGACAGTCTCAAGAAGGAGCTGAAGGTTAGTGCCGCCCGATGCAAAGTACAATTCTGAACGCACATTAAATACACCAGGAATCACTGGGCAAGATATCATTCACCGGTGATATGTGGAGTAGTAAAGGACTGCAACCGTATCTGGCCCTCACTGCCCATTGGCTCGGTCGAAAAGGAGAGCAGGTTGTGTTGCGCCAAGCCCTCCTTGCATTTCGGCGTGTTCGGGGATCTCACAGTGGCGAGAGAATTGCTCGCATTGTATTCCATATTTGCGATCAAGCTGATATATTGGAAAAGGTAACGCAGCCCGCTGCCATAATCTTCCTGCACTCACCTCCAGATTTTAGATGGGACCCTTTACGATGGACAATGCCTCGAACAACGCGACTTTCCTCACACATCTCTCTAACCTTCTCGCTGAGAGGGGTATCGACTTCGATGCCGATACAAACTATATCCACTGTTTTGCCCACGTCATCAACCTGTGCTCTCAGGCTGTCATACGAGCCATGGAGAAGCAGGACAGCCAGGACGACCACCCGGAGACGGAGACTGAAACAGAGTCGGACGCGGCTGGACGTGCCGTACGTGCACGTCGCCGTGCCGGCCCTATTCGCCGTGCCCGGAAAACAGTTGCCTTTGTTCGGAAGTCGGGGCAGAGGCGTGATGAGCTCTTGACACCTATTAAAACGGGGAACGAGAGCCAGCTATGGACGGAGGTTCGTGTCAACAGCAGGACCGGTACCGCCGAAAGGGTCATTACTTCCCTTTCGGAAGTCACTGTCTTGCCCGATGTCAAAACCCGTTGGGACTCCGTATTCTACATGCTACGTCGCCTTCGATACCTACAGGAGGTGAGTTGTGTCATACCTTTCTCAATTTCATCACTCATCTCATGCATCTAGCCGGTGACTCGATTTTTTGCGATGAACCGTGATGCACAAGCGTTCAAGCATCCGTTAGAAAATAGGCACTGGAACTGGCTGGAAATTCTTGAGTTGATTTTACAGGTGCGTCAAGTCACTGCTTATTTTATCTCTGTGTACTTATCGGCCCACTTCAACTAGCAACCACATACCGTGCAGACAATCGTGTCCTCCGAGAACACACCTATCCTTGCAGCAACAATTCCCGCATTTGAGTTGTTCATATCTTCTTGGGAGGCCATGATCGTCGACTCCGATCTTGAGGATCAGAACATTGCAAATATAATTTCCCCTGGTTTGGAGATCGCTAGGAAATATTACGACAAGTTCGATAACACAGATGCCTATATCATCGCAATGTGTGAGTCCATACGATTCAATTAGTCTCTGATTCCTCGCTAACTTCAACCACAGTTATTAATCCATCAATTCGATTGGAATGGACCAAGAAAAACTGGTCTGCCGAAGACCAGGAGGCATCCAAGGAAGTCATCTTGCATAAGGTTAGGATCGGAGCACTTCATTTTCGCTGCTTGGCTGATACAATTGTCGAGCTCCAATCCTATCGGGATTTGGATGCGGAAAGCCCGGTGTCCGGATCCAGCAGTCCAGGCGGATATCAGGGCTCCCGCCACTCATCCAGGTCTCGCACTCAAGGATCCCGACCCCCATCTCGGTCTCGGACTCCAGCAGCAGCACCTACAATGATTTTTGCAGGCGGCACACAAGTACCGCAACGTGCAACAGGCACTGGACTTTTCTGCTGGATTGCCAATGGAGCCGGACGGTTTTTGGTCGGTACAGGAGGAGATGAACAGCTATGTTCAAAGTCCGATTCCTCCACCAAAAACCACTGACATGATTGGCTATTGGACGGTGCGGTTCAGGTTTTATTTTGGTGATTTTAGTCACTGAGTACGCAATTAGAATCACGGAATGGGTACATGGCCTACGATATATCGGCTCTTCCTCGATTACGCCCCCATTCAGGCAACATCTGTGCCCTCAGAACGAGTATTTTCATCCTCTGCAGAGACTGATACAAAGCGGCGAAATCGGATAAGTCCGCATTTAATGGAGGCACTTCAAATGCTCAAGTTCCATTTCAAGAAATCGCGGTTGAATTTCATGTCGGAGTGGCAGTCAGCCCCGGTTGCCGATGACGAAGAAGACTGGCTTCGTAACCTGGCTGCTGCAAGTGATGAGGTTGAACGACAGGAGGCGATGGATGCACTCACGGAAAGCTTCGAGATGGAGGATATCGTAGCCCACATGCCAGAGGAGGCGAATGCGTAGCTCGATTTTTTTGATTGTATTTGTAACTGTACACAACTTGGCTATCTAATCATGCACTCCTTGTTTTACCATCGATCTCAAAAAATGCTCAGAAAAGTCCGACTTCATCGACTCGAGTCGACTCGAGTCGACTTGGAGTGACTCACCGGGCCGGAATCGAGTCGAACGGCTCCCGGAGTTGACTTACCGAGTCGTGACTCGACTTTTGGAGTCGCGGCAACATTACACACAACTCTCAACACCGCAGACCACGACTCCTACATACGATGATTTCTTCGGCAGTCTGACATCTTCACGGACATTTACACCTCATTCTTCTCTTCTAGCCACTTCTCTTGTACCATCTACACCAACAGCAGGACCCTCTTCCTATAAGTCAATATGATAGTAGCATTTAATTGTATACAGTTTATTTTATTCCACGCCGTCGAAATCATTTCCACCTCCCAATCCTCCCGATCCCGCAACTCCGTCCCCATCTTCATTCCCATGTAAATCCAGGTAAGTGTCGGCTGAGATGGGATTGATGGTCAGGCTATCAAACACCGTATTGTTGTCCAGTCATTTTCACTCGTTTTCACTCATCGAAAGATGTTGTTTAAAACAATATATTCAGGTTACATTACACAGTAGAAAAGATGTATAGGAAGGGGGGGAAGCCCAATGATATAACCGAAGCTGAAGCAAGAAGTTGGTCAGATATCCAGATATGGATTGAAGGGAAGGAAAATGCACGCACTCGGATGGGGACAAGGGATGGTTCCAGCATGGCGTCGACTCGTCGGGGAGTATCACGTAGTTTAAGCTGTCATATGAACGAGGAGCGAAGTTAGTTGGCAGTAATGCGGTACGCATCTATACATGTACCTTGCAGCGCCCTTCCGCAGTCCGGAGGTCTGAAAAAGGAAACTAGGTTAGTATTCAGCACGGGCAGATATTATCCAGCGCGAGCAGATCCGAGCCCAATTGCAAGTCGCATAGCCCAGGTCCAACAGAGAGAACAGCAGCAAGCCACACAGGAAAGATGATCAGCCGACTTGTACAAGAAACAGTGGAACCGGCAAAGGCAAGCCACAGACGCAAGACATAGGGTTTGAGAATGGGCAAGAAGACACGGACAGACTGAGGACGGACTCTAATGCGATGAGATGGTGGGGGTAAGAGGGAGAGAGGAGACGAACATCCATCAGCATCATTCGATACTGATTGGTTCATCAAAATAACCTCGTGCGTCGCGGATATGTTGGGCACCGCCAGCTACAGCAAGAATAATGGAGGGAAGGGTTGTTTCAATGTTACAGTCTCTCAACACCACAGACTTATGGAGAGAGACTCAGGTTCCCTATTGACACCGAAAATTTCACCGGAACTCGAGTATGTGTGTGCTCCCGCCAATTTAATCCGACTCACTAAAGACACATTCGACGGAGACTTTGGGACCTAGAACAAACATGCTCAGACGAACAGGATAGAGTGCTTGTACAGAGGAGAAATACCTTTATGGGTTTGTTCAGGCTGTAGGCGGCAACAAGGAAACATAGACATGTACATGCCTAGTTTTAGGCTGTGCACCCAAAAATGCAATTTAATGGTGGCTTGGTGTGCCGAGTTTCGCATCAAATCAGTAAATTGCCCTGTTTGGAGCCATTTCAAAGCGGATTTTCACGGGACCTTGTTTGTTGGAAAGCCAGCACAATTTCGGTTGGAACTGTCTCTTTAGATTTCCTTCTAGTATATTGCATTTGGGTGCACAGCCCGAAACTAGGCACACCAAGCCACCATTAAATTACATTTGTTTGCACTGGAATGCAGAGCACAAAACCTTCCCAGAAAGGACCTGGGCCAGGGAGTTTCTTCGTTTCTCGAGCCAACTCATCCTCATCTTCACTCTCACTTTCATCTTCCTCTTCGCTCTCATCATCCTCTTCACTCTCATCATCCTCACTCCCATCCCCCTGATATTCACTCTCATCCCCAGTTCCCTCTTCAGACTCAACAATGGTCACCAGTTTCTTCTTTATGGACTGCCCGCTATCCATCATACATCGGTCACTAGGCTCACCCTCTTCTTCATCCAACGGGGAGACTTGAGGTGGGCTCGGTATCCCGCTCGAATTGTGTTCTGTATCTCCGCGCGAGCTTCTAAAAAATGGGATGTCCTTAAGAACGGAGGAAGCACCTCATCGGGAGTACTGTCATATTTTTCATATATCTGTACATTGCACAGAGTTTCCCCTCCTGTGTTTTCGCGCTCGTCCTAATTTGGTTTGTCGTAATGTAATTGTCAAAGGCGTTGACAGCACCGCTGCCAGGCGGTATAAGGAAAACGTCGATTTTAATCGCCTCGACGAAGTTATCAAATTCTGCTGAACAATCAACACATAATACACCTGCGGGAAGGTGACAGTCATACCGGAAGTCGTAAGATAGGTGTAAGGATGACACATAACAAAGAAGGACCCTTATATACTAACGGCGTGGTGGCCACCACGGTTACCCTTTGGCGCCCTGTCACGTGACCTTTTGCCTGCTTGAACTGCCGGATGTATTGACCATGGTGACCTTGGCAAATTATACCTACATTCCTCTATTTAGATAGACCATTCGTAAGGATTGTAGGCGGATTGGAAGGAATGGAGATTTCCAGTGTGACCAATCTTCCCTCGGGCCTTCCGTGACCGAAATTCTCCCTCATTCAAGCTGTTCTAACGTATGCAGTTACATAACATACCAGACATACTACAGTGTTTACTCCTCTCAGAAGATGTCTCTTGGGTGCGATGCCTTGGACCGTTTCTTCGAACCGTGGGAAAGGCTGCCAGATCCAAGCGAACAATGATCGGAAGTAGTTCGGCAGTGCCACGGCTCGCTCGGAGCCGATTTTCCGATCACCGTTGGGTAAACACGTATATTCCGGTGGTTACCTCGGCTACGCTACGCGGGGGTAACCAGCAAGGTAACCAGAGCGGGCTGGTTACCCTACGTATACTCTATCTACAGCACTATATACATGCTGTAGATAGAGTATACGTAGGGTAACCAGCCCGCTCTGGTTACCTTGCTGGTTACCCCCGCGTAGCGTAGCCGAGGTAACCACCGGAATATACGTGTTTACCCAACGGTGATCGGAAAATCGGCTCCGAGCGAGCCGTGGCACTGCCGAACTACTTCCGATCATTGTTCGCTTGGATCTGGCAGCCTTTCCCACGGTTCGAAGAAACGGTCCAAGGCATCGCACCCAAGAGACATCTTCTGAGAGGAGTAAACACTGTAGTATGTCTGGTATGTTATGTAACTGCATACGTTAGAACAGCTTGAATGAGGGAGAATTTCGGTCACGGAAGGCCCGAGGGAAGATTGGTCACACTGGAAATCTCCATTCCTTCCAATCCGCCTACAATCCTTACGAATGGTCTATCTAAATAGAGGAATGTAGGTATAATTTGCCAAGGTCACCATGGTCAATACATCCGGCAGTTCAAGCAGGCAAAAGGTCACGTGACAGGGCGCCAAAGGGTAACCGTGGTGGCCACCACGCCGTTAGTATATTGAAGTTCTCCTTGCGCCCTTTAAGATCAATGAAGATTTGTTTGTGTGCGTGAAAGTCATCCAGCGCGGTGCGTAGTGCCAAAAGAGTCGTTGAGGTGTGAGATTGAAGTGAGGCCAAGCAGGCAAAGTCCATGATGGCGCGGACCGCCTTGATTAATTCGGGATGGGCGCCCGCAGCTACGAGACCAAGGAATACCTTCTCCATCTCCTTGTGTTCCGTTCCGGTCCACTGAGAAACAGTCGAGATGCCGTTCTTGAAGTGGTGAAGACCATGGTGATCGGGTATCTGGCGGAAGCGCTCATCAATCTCGATTTTGCCCATGATCTCAGTACACCACTTGACGAGGTGGTCCTTGAATACACCCTTGTGAAGTTGGTGGAGGAGATCGGGTGTGAAGGCGCGAAATATGTCCGAATGCGGCAAGGACATCCAAAACGGTGGGTAGACAGCGCGTATGCCGTCATTCTCGAACACCGTGTCCTTCTCCCCCATCTGCTCGCGCGCTGATTTGTGTGCTCGTAAACAGTATGGGAATCAATAACCTCTAATATCCAACTTTGCGGTGTACGGATATAAGCGATAGCGTATATCAATCAACCAACAAAACAACTAGGATATAAGTTGCTACGCCCAGTGAAACCGACGAGTGTCAGTCCCCTGCTCAGAGCCTTGTGTAAGGTTGAGGGGAAAGGTTTTATTATAGTAGTGGTTTTATAGAGTGTTGTTGTTATTAGATAAATCGCTTGGTATACACCAGAACAATATATCCAAAACTAAGAGATGTAAAGCTTCACAGCTATGAGTCACAACAAAGCACAGATGACGTCCAAAAGGACAGTGGGCTCAATACCCAAGATTCGGACTAATATCCGACCCGACGTTACTCGGATATAACAATTCCCAACACAATTCCAACAGTTCCAATCACAATCCAATATCCCAATGCAATTCCCGTACACAGTGTTCTCGTACGCAGTGTTCTCGTCAAAGGTGGTGTTCTCAATCCCGTACACAGTGTTCTCGTCAAAGGCGGTGTTCTCAATTTCCGTACACAGTGTTCTGATTCCAATCCCAATGCAATACAATTCCAAAATATACAGGTTTCACAAGCCACTATCCTCTATTATGATAGTGCGCAACTGAAAGCCTCGGATCTGACCCTAGCGCAAGCTTATAGCCTACTAGTCGTGGGTGGATGCCGTGGTCTTCAGCTACAACACTGTCCTACTTATATACAAACCCCAGAACAAACATGTACAATTCGGATATAAGCATAAATGAGCCAATCTTCCGTATATCCGTCGGATGTCTTCCGTGGTATTGCTATTCCCGTCGCCCTATCACGCCATAGGATCGCCATTTCCGAGTCAGCAAAACAATCATAAGCATCAGTCATCCTGGTCTTATGACTATTTCACATGCATTGCCTTGATGAGGGACAAGATCCCTTATTTCCTAGTCGTAGAATAGTCTCCCCTAAGTTATCAGTCCAATACTGAATAGTATAGGTCCGTAGCTTTCGATTGATACCCAATATGTGTTATATCCAAGAATGGGTTCCTAGTAGAAGCACCATCTTGACCTGTTTAGGTTATACCGAAGGTCCGGTATATCACGGATATAAGCTCTTGGCATCGGAACAACTCGGAATACGGGGTTTCCGTATATCCGGGAGTCACATGACCTCGTCGCGTACGCGTCCAACATCACAACATAACCAAAGATAATGCGCATCAACCCAAGTCACTAGTTGGTCTTATATCCAACCTGACGATTTGAGTGATATAATACCCATTGATGTTTAATGGACTGCACAAACCCCTACATGTTTCGGAGCGAGCACTAGCCAGTCACCTTGGCGTATTACCCCCTTAATGACCCGTTACTCTGTGGTAATAGCCCAACTAGCTACTTCTGGGTCTCAGTACTAGTTCTGGATATAAGACAATATAGCAGTTAAATGATATAAGGAAATCGCAAAAAGTGTGCGTTTCACTAGTAGTCATTTACAAGGCTTATCAGCGCCATGAAGAACAAGGTCTCCATTTCGTCCCGTTTGTCGTGAGGTGCGTGGTGTCCACACTCGCCAGGCGGCACGGTGCACAGCGGGCATCGGTTTTCCTTGCAACAGGCCACCAGGCACTGCTCGGGATAGTCGGCAACGTAGGTGGCAAAAATTGGCCAGACATCGCGCACAAAGTTATCGGCGCAAACCATTTTGGTGCCGGTCTTCCCGGCCTCGACTATGGAAGCCAGGATGGCTTCCAAACTTTGTTCATTAAGGGTAGGAGAAGACTTCAAGAGCCAAGCGGAAATTCAAACTCCGCAACTTCTGGACGAAATGAAAGTAGGTTGACCGAAAGAAGATTCCACAGGACGATTTGATTTGGTGCGCTGCCTTTTCTCTTCAATGGCCTTAGCTGATTCAATTAAACGATAGGTCCGACTTGGTAGGTGCTACCTATTCAATTTCAATCCAACAAGTCCTCACTTTGATTAGCTGCAACTCCTTGCCAACATCAGTTTTCTACTCTCAATGCATGGCCCGTTGCTTAAGCATGAGATTCAACAGGAAATGGGGTGGAGTAGATAGATGTCCCCGCTAATTATCAGGAATCTCCCCCGGTCTCTCGCTTCTTGCTTTCCTGCCATGCTCAGTCATCGCAATGGAATATCGGAGAGTTTATTCATGTTCATGTGACCATGCTTTCAAAGCGGAATGGGAACTAAACAGTTTTCCGATGCACTCCGGGTTCGCCACTTGGAGCATTCTCCATCTTGCATATCTCTGGACTTTGATGGAGCTGGGGTCTCGCCATGACATGAAGTTTAAAAGCTTCAAGCCATTTGATGATACTTCTTCGCATGGATACCACAGATTTATCCCAAGCTCGCAATGGCTCCGCGACCCCCGCTACTCAAAACTCTCCCATCCCTACGTTCACCACCTTGATCCTAGCCAATCATCTCGAGCAGAACTGTGACTTCATCAGGAAAAAAGCTACCAGGGTACTGTGTTCGGAGACAGAGGTGCAGGGGGTGCCATTCTTCTTGGTTTAGTCTTTTGGCAAGTCTGGCACCCTTCTACATAAGAACGAATGTCTGTCTGTAAACGTGGCCACCAATAGTTCCGAGTGATTAGCTCCTGAGTTTTGAAGCATCCGGGATGTCCTGCGAGACTAGTGTCATGGTGCCAGCGGATTAGGTCTTCCCGCAGCCTCTTGTCTCAGGGAAAATAGAACCGGTTCTTCCAGGTCACAATATGCCCATCCAGCTCCTCCCAATCCTTCTCCTTGTATGCCAAAGCACGCTCAACAAGCTTGTCTCTGTTCTTGGCAGCACGCTTGATCCGAGCCATGATTTCATCACTGAGAGCGCTGATATCATGATGATGAACTCCGGCTTCAGCAGGACCATGTTCTCGTTGTCATTCTCCCCCTTCTCATGACCTGCTCGTCTCGAGAGATATAGTCCGCTTTGGCCATCGCTTTGCCTGGCTTGTGATGCAGAGTGAAGTGGAACTCCTGCATATCCACCACCCACCGCGCCTGTCATCTGTTCAGCTTCTGGGTAGTGTTGTTGGCAAAAGTCTGCCATTCTGCCAGCCAGGTTCTGCCAGCCAGGCAATTGCCGGCCGAACTCCATGAAGTCTGGCGGAACTTGGCAGAACTCTGGTGGCAGTGCTCCTTTCGGCGACTTTTTGTCTTGAATTCAGCCAATTTCAGAGTGTAATATAGACTTTGAAATTTTAACAACCACCTGCTTTCTGTTCAGGTTATAGTTGGGTGTTCAGTCTCCATCATCGGAGGAAGCAAATCTTGATGAAGGTTGACCCCGATTTTCCGAGGCAAATTTGACCCGAAGCCTTCAGAAATCTGGAGCACATGCAGGAGCCTTTTATTCAGATGTGCCTACTATTTCTGAGAGGCTCAGAGGATGAACAATACGAACTCAGAGTGATTTCCTTTTTTGGTTTTGCCAGTTCTGCTGTGGCCGGCAATTGCCAGTTCTGCCTGGCTGGCTGGCTGAACTGACCTAAAACAGTTCTGCCATGCTCACTACTTCTGGGGCTTCCTGAAGTATTCGAGGTTCTTGTGGTCTGTCCAGATCTCGAAGTCCTCCAGCACTCCAAGCAGGTACTGGCGAAACTCAGAGAGTGCATACATGATTGCAAGCATCTCCTTGTCATAGATTTCATAGTTGCGTTCAGTCTCGTTCAGAGCATGAGAAATGAAGGCAACCGGTCTCCAGACACCGTCCTCCTGCTGTTGCGATAAAATGCCACCAATAGCGAAATCAGACGAATCGGCCTCCAACCGGTAACGTCCCTTTGCCTTGGGAATGACCAAGACAGGAGCAGACGCGATCCGGTGCTTCAACTCTGCAAACACCTCCACTTCCACAGCCGTCCACTGCCACCCCCCTTTCCCAGTCAGAGCAGACAGCGGTCTGGCTACACCAGAGAACCCTTCAATAAACCGGCGGTAGAAGTTCATGAATCCAAGGAACTGTTGGACATCTCGCTTGTGGCATGGTTCAGGCCACTCAACAACAGCCTGGACTTTGGCAGGGTCCATTCTGACTTCGTTGTGCGAGACAATCATGCCAAGGTATTCCACTTCACTACATTCAAACTCGCATTTTGTATGCTTTAAAAAGAGCTTGTTTGCACGCAATTTCTGCAGAACCTTCCGGACCATGATCTCATGTTCCTCCAACGTTTCAGTGAAGATGAGGATGTCATCGAGGTAGATAATGACCTTTCCAGCACCGATCTCATCCTTGAAGATTGTGTTCATCATTGTCTGAAACGTAGCCGGTGAATTGGTCAGGCCAAAGAACATAACCAGAGGCTCAAACAGCCCTCTGTTAGTTCTGAACGCTGCCTTCCACTCATCTCCTTCCTTGATCCTGACGTTGTTAAACCCCCAACGGACATCCAGTTTGGTGAAGTAACGAGCCTGGACATAGGTACCTATGTTCCTTCTCATGTAGTCATTCCCGATCTTGAATCTATCTATGATGGCCCGGAAGCAACAGAAGTGCGAGGAGAGCGAGCACAAGGTTGGTTAGGGGAGTCTTGAGCTTTTTGTCAGACAAATAAACCGGCGGTAGAAGTTCATGAATCCAAGGAACTCTTGGACATCTTGCTTGTGGCGTGGTTCAGGCCACTCAACAACAGCCTGGACTTTGGCAGGGTCCATTCTGACTGTGTTGTGCGAGACAATCATGCCAAGGTTGTCATCAAGGTAGATAATGAGCTTTCCACCATTGATCTCATCTTTGAAGATTGTGTTCATCATTGTCTGAAACGTAGCCGGTGAATTGGTCAGGCCAAAGAACATAACCAGAGGCTCAAACAGCCCTCTGTTAGTTCTGAACGCTGCCTTCCACTCATCTCCTTCCTTGATCCTGACGTTGTTAAACCCCCAACGGACATCCAGTTTGGTGAAGTAACGAGCCTGGACATAGGTACCTATGTTCCTTCTCATGTAGTCATTCCCGATCTTGAATCTATCTATGATGGCCCAGAAGCAACAGAAGTGCGAGGAGAGCGAGCACAAGGTTGGTTAGGGGAGTCTTGAGCTTTTTGTCAGACAAATAAACCGGCGGTAGAAGTTCATGAATCCAAGGAACTCTTGGACATCTTGCTTGTGGCGTGGTTCAGGCCACTCAACAACAGCCTGGACTTTGGCAGGGTCCATTCTGACTGTGTTGTGCGAGACAATCATGCCAAGGTTGTCATCAAGGTAGATAATGAGCTTTCCACCATTGATCTCATCTTTGAAGATTGTGTTCATCATTGTCTGAAACATAGCCGGTGAATTGGTCAGGCCAAAGAACATAACCAGAGGCTCAAACAGCCCTCTGTTAGTTCTAAACGCTGCCTTCCACTCGTCACTTGTCTCCTTCCTTGATCCTGATGTTGTTAAAACCCCTGGATAAGCGGAAGAGGATAGTGGCTCTTAACCGTCATATCATTCAGCTTCTGGTACAGTGGCACTATAAAGTTCTGCACGCGCTAGTTTGAGCTCATTTCTGGGTCAAATGTTCTCAAATAAAATGTTACTATGAACCTTGAGTGATTCATCATATTTCCGCACTAAATAAGCCCTTTTGAGTGAAATCCCGCACATAAATGAACCACGTACTTGAATTGTGCGAATTCGGCCAAACGCGCAATCGCGCAAATCGAATTCCGCGCAAAGTCCGCGGTCATCAAACCGCGCAAAGTCGGGGAATTCAAAACCGCGCAAAGTCGGCGGCGCAAAGTCAGGTATTCCAAAAAATGCGTAAAGTTCTGGTTACATTCAGGGAGAAGTTCTCTTCGATCCCCTTTCTCAGGCATTCACGTTGAAATCCCCGATAAGATAAGCAGATAAGATAAGATAGGATTAAAATGGAGCAAAAAAAAAGAGCCTCACAAGGGTCCATGGCACGCTAGGAGACCAAGGACGTCGGTTTGAGGCGACCCAATGACTCAGTGAATCCTTAGTTTAATCTAACAGCCCAGTGATGCTATCGGCCCACTTGATTAAAGCCATCAGAAACAACGGTCACTTGGGTCCTCAATCAATTTTGGCCAAAAGCCTTCAAGGCTGATTACCAGGAGGCCTGAGATGGGTCCTCTAACATATCACAGATTTTTGGCCAGAGGGAACGGTGGCAAGTAGCCACCTCACGAGCATTTGTCATTCAAATTCTCAGTTTCAATTGGCCCGCAGGTATGCCTGAATCGAATCTGCATTCCGCTCCCTCATAGAGCTTTCTGATACTTCTCTTGACCTTGAAAGACTCCACCAAATTGGAGAGATTTGATCTTACCATTTGATACAGACAAAGGACAAGATTTGTAAGAATTATGCTCATCTCGCTTTTGGCACACCCAAACTTCGTGGTTTCACGGATTGTAACACGCCAGATTCATGTGAGTACAACTGGAAAGCTGAGTGGAGAGGAGGATTTGCGTATCTAATCCACTACCCTGATATTCCAGTCAATACATTGAGTTGCAGGGAAGCAACAACTTCGAAATTGAACCAGCCGGCCTGCATCTTCTCAATCGCCCGCTCCCAGTCCGCGTCCGCCTTGCGCACAAACTGCACGAATCCGCTGTGCTTTCCGACCGGGATGTTCACCTGCGAACAATAAGGACATCAGTGTCGTATTTCACGGCTTGAAAAAGAAAAGGACGCCGGCGCAAGCACATGACAAGAAAGAACGTGAAAACCCCACTCACATAATGAATCTCCCCAAACGGCACGAAGAACGTCCTCAGCGTCTCCTCCCCAACATACGGACTCAAGCCCCCAACAAACACCGTCGTATCATACGGGTCCGTGCTCGTCAGCTGCTCCCCATTCGGCCCAATCAAGTTCCCCAAAATCGCACGCGCGTGCGCATGGTGCTTCCACTCTGCCGCCGTCGCGTCCGGCACCCCCGCCGTCTGCTGCTGCTGCTGGGCGGACACGGCACTGATTTCTGCGATTTCTACCAACATGGGCGCGCCGTGCCTGCATTACAGCCCCAATGGACTCCAAAACCTATTGAAATCATTGTAAGTCATCCACCTTTCCTTCTTCTGCCCCTTCTGCTTAGTCTCTTATAAACAGACACTACAACAAATCTTACTCGTATCTCATATGTTGTAGTCTGTCAATTCCTTGATCCGAGTGATTGGTGGTCGACCTTATTACGTAAAGTGCGGAGCTTGAAAAATTTTCGCGTCATGTCACACACCGTTACATTGAGCTTCGACGCGTCTTACTCGCTTCCCATAGCCTCAGTTGTCACAAAACACGCGTAGAACCCATCCAGGTACCATTGTAGCTCTGCATGGAAGAAGATCCTGCCCAAAATCCACCGCCTGTGGCGAAAGTGCGGTCTTACAAACGCTTGGTGCCGCTGCAGCCGCTCACCATTCCTACCCTCCCTCCGCTGGCGTCTACCTCCTCTCCCACCTCTGTGGCACCAAGTCCTATTACCCCGGTATCGTCGACCTCAGCTCAGACCCCTCTGCGGGCGAAGAGACGCTCGAAATGGGAGAAAGTCGATGATATCTTGTCGACCTACGGATTTCACAATCTTGGCGACTTTCTGGCTACCCTTTTCTACCATCATGCCCGCGGAGAGGAAGACCCTCGTACGCCCCGACATGCAGCTGCAGTGACGGCCTTTCTCCAAGGGGCTTCTACATTCAAAATGGCCAATTTGATTGAGTTAATCTACGATCACCCACAAAGTCGGCCCAGGAAAAAGTTCCCTGATCAGGTTTCTGCGGCGTTCTCCCCTCGAAAGTCGCTTGACACCATGCGTTTCGCTCGACCCTGTTTATCTGCGTGGGCTGCGAGAACTGTCGGTGATGAAGTGTACCGTCGGATTGGCCGGCTTGCCAAAAAAAGCGACGATCCGGAAAGCCGTACGCACGTCCGTGCCGCGACAAACGGACGGACCCCGGATGCTAATGTCGCAACGTGGGACCATATGGAGTTTACGATCCAGCGCCTTGCTGATCAGTATCGCGAGGCCGATGAATTTGTTTGGTATCTAACCGAGTGCTTCTGCGCGCCGCGAGTAAAAGGCAAAGTGGTGGTCCGGAAGCGACGCCCCCATCCTGTCGTATGTCCTTTCTCCTCTCGTTTCTGGCCTCGGAATCTGCTGGTTGATCAGTTGAGCTAGATTCAAGTAGGCGCCATCAGTTCCTTTATCATAAGCCGCAACTCGTACGCCAGCGGAGACCTTGCGCTGCCTCTAGGCATCTGGCACTTCGCATGTAAATCACATGTCGACGTCAAGCGGGTTTATTGTCGGTTCGGCTCAATTGTCAGTGACAGTACTGCTCGCAAGGCTCTAAATTCGATGTCGGCGGCAAGCCTCGAGACCCTGCAGGCCAGCGTCAGGGATGCGACTGCACGGGGAGAATCCGAATGGGGGAAGATTCTTGACAATGTCCAGCAGTATTCCACGGTGTACGAGCATGGTTTGGGCCGCGAAAACCAGCTCAAAGTTGGTACCGCATGCACAGCCTTTCGCTTCCAGGACTGCAAGCCCGGCGCATTCGATGCTAATGACCATATCGCTCGCAGTATTAAACAAGAACGCCAATCGATGACCACGGAAAATGTTTTTGCCAGCATTGACTGGTCTCACAACTCGAGCGTCACTGAACTTCATTTGGTCCGCGTGCTTGCTGAATTCACTCCCCATCTCAACCCCCTCACAAAAGAAATCTCCGCTCGCTTTCGTGAAGCCCCGATTGTCAAGCACCGCCTCCGTGCGAACCGCAAGACACCGGTCCAGCCCTTGGCAACCAACACCGAGCGAGAGGTCGAGACGCAGGGAATGGCGCGCGCGCTTGTAGACTTCGACGGACAAATGGGCGTAGAGCCGGAGAAGTCCGATAATCTCTTGTCCTGGGCTCGAGGTGATGGCGCATCACATACTACCATGCAGCGCTTGAAGAAATATCTGGCAGTGACACCAGATATCTACAAATCCTTCAACGTCATCAGCACGCCGGAAACCTGGCATACAAAAGCGACGGATCTAAATGCATGCGCCTCTAATCACTACGGACCGGCCGCATCGAAGGATCCATCGAGTCTCTCACGGAGCTCGAACGCCGCTAACATGAAGCGCCCCACGGACCTCGAAAAATGCGATTTCTATCCGACAAGTCGAAGCATGACCTTGATTTGGGAGGCCCGAGCTCTAGATTGTTGGCGGTACACTCTATTCCACACTCTTCATATTTCCTTGCTTATCGACGTTAAGCCACATCCTGGGCATCGACTCTGATATTCACGCTCATTTCGAAGAACTTGCCGCGCACGATGCCCCACCATCTGTAGACGATCTTTTGGAGCAGGCCAGTATTTTGCGGGAGCGATATGCTTCCCAGAGTGCGTACGATCAATCGCTATCCAAAGAGGAGTACGACGACGCGAGCCCGCGGGGAAAAGTTCCCAGGGGATCCCCGTGGACTGCGCGTTGTGCGCGGGAAGGAGAGCCAACCGCTCAGCCCGAGATCGATACGGATATGCCAGGTCTAGCAGACATTCCTGACGACTCAGCCGAACTTCCCGACGTCGATTTGGATGCACCTCCCTTAGAAATTCCTGCAGAAGAGCTACCAAAGGCCAAAGCAGGGACAGACGGGCCGAAGATACACACCGAGGAGGCGGGATTCGATGGCGATAGAGTCTTTTCCAACGCGATATTATTCCTGATGGAGTTCGGATGGTGGATCGAATTGAACTACGCGATTCCCGAGGGAGATGTTGGCAGAGTTATGGAAATATTAAAGGTATATTCCGTCTCAATTACACCGTCATAGATTAAATTACGCGCAGATATTCATCTTCACGTTCGGTGGAACATCAAACCAGAACTACATGGGGTATATGCTCGATCTTTACGCTCTCCTCGAGTTCGAATGTTCCCCTGAACTGAAGGAAGCGCTACTCAACAACTGGTTGATTAATCTCTCGGGAGAAATCGGCAAGTGGCTTGAAGGCGACCTGATGCAGGAACATTACATCAAATGGCTGGAGGACATGGTGAGCCGGCGCGGCGGTGACTTTGACGACAAATTCTACCGCCAGACCATCTCCCCCAACGTCCACAATTTCCTCAAAATCAAGGAGAATATCGAATCTGCGTTCGAGCTCAAGCGTCGTGGAAAGTCGCATACATCGCCTCATCTCCGAGATGAAACCAAAATTCTCCTCCGAATGTACAAGGAGGAGGAGCTCCACTTGTTTCGATCTGGGCGCAGCATGGGACATGCCGCCATAAATCGGTTTGACCGTGGATACCAACGGCTCGAAGGAGGTAAAATGGCAGAATTTCTCGAGCGCAGCGCAGTTTACGCCAACATTTTACACGACATGGAGCTTACTCGGAAGCATCCCGAAGGCGCGCAGGTCACGAATGCGGATCCCGAAAGTCCGCCGTCGTCCGATCGGTCATCATCACCCCAAACGCCCCATTCGGATCGGTCACCATCTTCCACCTCGATACATTCAATTCACTCCAGCGCCTCACGTTCATCTCGCTCGAGTGCCTCTCGTTCCGCTGCAGATTCGGTTCACGCGTGGGACGATGTGGATGACAGTGACGAGCATCTCACGAGCGGTTCTGATTTAGCTGTTACAATTGATAGCGAGACGGGGCGAATGAGCGCAGACTGGTATGAGGAAGAAGAATTCGAGTCAGTTTTGGAGAGGTTGTGCGGGGCAGAGGAGTTGGAGACTTCGGAAGAAGAGGACGAACCGGATAGTAGTGAGGCCGGGTCTGATAGTGAATAAAACACGTACATTCGACAACGCGGAGAAATATAGCTGCGGGAAAGCGATAAGAAAAACAGGATTTGGGGCGGTGCTGATTTGCGTTCTTTTTGCGCTCCGCAAGCCGAACCGTGTTACCAAACGAAATAAGTTCTGCCTCCACCAGTTCCCGCTCCTTCTTCGTTAGTTTAAGCTTTTTCTGTGCGGAGGATAGCTTGGGGGACTTATCAGAGACCAACGGGACGAATGGCGGCAGAGTAAGACCAGGGGGTAGTGGAGAGGCAGAAAAAGTAAGCTTTGTTTTGCTGCGCTCGGCGCATAAGGAGCAAGGAAGGCGCCGTTTTGCAGCGATGCAGTCTAAAGTCGTGATCTCGAGGGGCGGATTTTGGTATATGCGGTTCATCGCAACTATATAGCATCGCTTTTCCACCAGGACAAGCGCCTTCGCATGGTCCATCGGCTTGGCTTTCTTCTTTCGTTTCGGTTTTCCGGTCTTGGGGTTAATCTGAGGTTCAATTGGGGTAGTGACCGGGCCTAGCAAACAGAATTAAATTTGTATAGGAAGTTCAATCAATGAAACGCACCCGCAATTTGTTTCAGTGCGTCAGCAAGTACACTCGGCTGAAAGAAAACAACTCCGCGAGCGGCGGTGTCTGGATTCCTCCCAACGCGCCCCTTCTCCTGCCAGAGTTGATCCACAGTGTCGGGGAACCCAAGTGATAAACTATCCAGAAGCGTCTTAACGTTCAAGCCGTTTGCAAATGCGATCGTAGCGATGACAACCTGACACCGAGGATCTTCGTCTAACAAGCGGAGAATCTCTTCGTTGTCTTCAAAAGGCCGTAATGAATGATACATCTGGATGCGCCGCAGACGATCTAATCCGGGCGGAAGAGCGTTCCAGAGATAGGAGAATACACGGAACACGTCGTCAATCCTTCGACAATGAATGACAGCTTTCCGACCCGAGTTGAGAAATGGAAGGAGGCAGGGGAATTGTGTGCCTCGTAAGCCATGTTCGAGCGGTTGCATGATGAATTGAGTATTCGGGCGTTCATTAGGCATTCGGAGGACATGGAAGTCATTACCAGACATGCCGAGGCTTCTGCAAACATTGTCGGAGGGAGCACCGGGCTGAAGCGTGGCAGAGAGGGCCATTATCGAGGCGGTAGAGGGTAGTCGTCCGCGAAAGAAGGCGCCGATGTGCTTGAAGGGCGGACGGAACTCGGCGCCCCATTCGTTGATCAGGTGGGCCTCGTCTGTGCAGCCGTACACAATGTTGGTGCGGAAAGTGTTGGACGCCGTAATTCGTCGCCAAGCTTTGTCACGGAGGTGCTCCGGATCGACGCAAACTACATTCCACGTCTTGCACTCTTGTATTTCAAGTACAAGATTGTGCCCGGCTTTGCGCGCATCCGTCACCGTTTCCTGGCAGTACGCAAACGCCGGGACACGCAACTTCTTGAGCTCCAGAACCTGTCAAAGTTATGATATGTACTTCAAAGCAGTCAAAATCGTACGATATTTGCGGCAAGGCCTTTTGTCGGCGTTACGACAATCCCCATCGGAAGCGCATAAATCCCTAGCAGCTTCGATTAATCAGGGAGCCCATAGACCGGAATCATGGATTCAGATTAATCAAGGCTTCTTTATGAGGGAAGGCCCCCTGGGGGCGAAAGCTCAGAGATGCAATTAATCTGTGTTTAAACTAATCGCTGTTTAAACGGGGTACGATCTCGGCACTGCGTCAAGGAAGGATTAAACTGGATTGTTTAAACCGGATTAACCAACCAATATTCACAGCACAAAAAGTGAGCACTCCGAGGTTCGATCTCGGGACTGAACACTCAACAAGGCCAAGCAATTCCGCAAGCAACATATACCACTCAGCAAATCAGACCATAAGAGATCACTGAATAATTCATGTCCAGTAGCCCCCGTTGTGCCACCACTCTCCAACCAAAAGATGAATTGAGGACACAAACATATTGTGTTTAATTGCTCATGATCAATTGAAGCTAGAACCCCAGATACATCATTGAATTGGATTGCGCAAACCTCCCCCCCCATTGGCATGACCATGTGAACAAAACCCAACAAAAAAAGATTCCTCAAGTTGAACTTCAAAGTTGATTCGTGCTTCACTGCCACATGTTCATTCTTTGCTGTAAATAAAATCCATCCATATGCTTAGAAAGGGTGTTCTGAAGCTCAGCAAATAGGAGATTTGCTGGGAAGAATGTCAGCTTCCTTCATTCATTGGAGAAGATGATAATAGGCTAACCACTGCTGGCCAAAAATAATGTGGAGTATTGGCACAGTCTACTTAGATGGGCTGGTGATGTGGGGTAAGTATGTCTATATAATTGCACAGAGGTTGTAGTGGCTCAAGGTAAAAGTAGTTATTGCCATAGTACGAAATCCAGCGGTTTAAATACTACGAGGCACATAGCCATGGGCAAGTCATATCAAGTCATAATAAATGTTCTACACTGTTATACAATGTACTATCATGACCCATATTGTTCTATGGGACACATGTTGACTCTGGTGAAGTCCCCAAGATGCCTGAAGGCAGTTCGTCCAAAATGGAGCAACCTCCCGCTTGGCAAGGTGAACATGAGGAAGAGGACAACAACCCAGCCTCGGATGAAGCAGATGAGGTAAACAATTTACATTGATTCATGTACTCATGTTTCACGATTTATTCAAGGGTCAATCAGGTCACTCTTTTCTACAAACCTCAAGTCCTCCACCAACTTTATTAATGGACTCAACATCACTGGCCACATTTTGGTGAGGCCTGGGGAAAGGATATCATTCTTGCCATATTCAACCCCTAGACTAGGAAGACTGTGTCAGTGGGCATAATTCACCAGTACCATGATATACTTGCTGACCTGCTGACCTGGATTTACTTAGCCTTCCGGGTTGATTTTCATCTTGAAGCTGACTGCTTCTGGATGCCAACTGCATGATATAAACAAATCATGTCACAAGCATCAGTCCCCAGAACCAAAATTAAGGCACTCACCATCCTCAATGAATTCAACGCCGATGGCCCGAGGTCCAGACACAAAATTTCCCTTTATCTATCCCGAGTGTCTTCATCAATTGCAATGTTATGACCACATTTTGTCTCAGGCAACTCACTTGGTCCTTTCTTACAGCCTATCTTGCACTGCAGTAGCACCAGACTCTTCTGAAAGAGCTTTATTTGATTTACAGTTAGTAATTATGGCAAAGTGTAAACCTCCTGCACACCTCTTCACTCATTGACTCGGCTTTCCTGTGAGATATTTTCTTCTTGCTTCCTTCCTCTACCTTGTACTGCACTGCACAAACTCTCAAATATATGCAACATTCTTGTTTCTCCTTGTGTAAGCTTTCTTCTGCAAGTGTTGCTTCCCTGGGTCCCAAGGTGCATTTTCACCATGGCCCAGTATACATTCAAGAGCCTGGTGTGACACCTAAGGCACTAAGCTCAAAGCTTGCAACAACAGCAATATTGATCAGGCTCGTGTAGCAAAGAGCTTACCCTCCTTGGATGGTGGCAATGAGGAGGACCCTGAGACCAACCTCTGAGTGTACCACTGGTAATGCTGTTTCTGCTGTACTGATCATTGTGGGCTCAAAACTGGGTGTATCATCTTGGAAACTGGACAGTTGGCACTGCACAGGAATTTGCATCTCCTCTCATGCCTCGTTTATTTTTATTCAACCTGTATAATATGTAGTTATAGTGTAAGGCCATCAAAAAATTGACGGGGAAGTAGTAAGACAAATTTATGTAGTACTTCATGATATACACTTCATTCTCATCCCGTTGTGCTTTCAGGTTCTACTCAGTGCTGAGTTCTGCCAAGCCCCTGTTGGAGGTCTCGGGTTAAGTCCCAGCCAGCGAAAGCTCCCGAATTCTCTTCCCATTTGCGAGTCCTACTAAGTTCCCGTGGGTCAGGGTGCTTCCGAGTTCCACCTAGTGTGCCGAGTCCTGCCGGGCCTCCATGTAGGAGGTCTCGGGCTAAGTAACGGCTGGTGCAAGCTCCCACATTCTCCCTCCATTTTCAAGTCCTGCTAAGTTCCCGTGGGCCAGGTAGGTAGGTAGGTATATTCCGACGCGGTCCAGTTAAGAAACAACCAGGGCCCATACTACATACATCACGTCAGGTGTATGCTACGGATGCTATCAATCTTCAGCCATTTGAACACCTGAGTAACCCTCTGTCCGCCTCCAACATCGAGTACAAAAAAAAACAAAAAATACTGGTGTTGGGATCTTAAGGCATAGAAAAGTCCCCAGGGTCGTATAGCATCCGAAATCAAGCACAAAGGAATCCACAATGTCATTCAAGAGTATGGTACAAATATTCCGCAGGTTTGAAAACCTGACACTTTGTGAACTCCTCTAGTACCTCATATGTGTACTTTGCCAGTCGCTGAATTACATCAAAGCTGCGGCATTGCACCAGTGCTTGGAGAAAGTCGTCGATCGAGTTCCACGTGCGAGGAAATGCGGCATGAGTTTGTAAACATCAACCAGAAATCTCCTCTCAATGCAACGAGGGAGGGCTCTGCCATGCATCCCAACAATGCATGGCCCTTGCTCTCGACTACCGACCGGCAAAAGTGGCAAAATCTCCACTCACGAGGACACGACTTGTGGTGATGCTCCTTGTAGCGTAACAGCTCGATCCCGAGTCTGTGTGCAGATAAATATAGCCGGGTAAGCGCCTTACAATGGGCAGGTACAGGAACACGGAGGTATTGGTGCAACCTGATCGGCATATGGACAAATTTCCCAATTTCAGGTCTCCAGATGCTTGGTTGATTTTTTTCTCAGTTGATCTGAGCATCTGCATCAGCATGAAACTATTCTATTATACTAATCATGTACTTCCAATGACTCGGAAGTCATTTTGAATCTTTGAAAATCAGTTTTTAAACTTATTTTTCTGGATTGGGAATTCTATCAATGTGGCGGAATCTTCTGTACCACCTCAAGAAACCATATCCAAAGCCAATTGTGGACCACCAGATGCTTCCACTCATTGATCTGGTTCCCTAAAATCCAAATTTGAACTCACAATTTGAGCACACAGGTTAGCTGGAGAGACCTGAACCCAAGCCCAGGAACTCCACCCTGAGCCCGCTAGTGGTCAGCCTCCCAGCTTCTTATACTTCTCATTGCAATTGTTTCAGTTGGCCTGGTGACAGTTTTTTTTTCAGAGAGACAACCTTAGTTTGATATTCAAATATCTCAAACACTGAACTACTAAACCAGAAGTTCAGATTCAAAGTTCAAAGTAGTGCTGCCGCGGCTCGGCTCGGCTCGGCTAGCCGTTAAAGCCGAGCCGAAAATAAGCTGAGCCTAGCCAGCCGTTCACACGGCGGCTTCGTCAGCTCAGCTACGGCTCAAGCCGGCTCCAGCATCGGCTGAGCCGCGGCTCCAATCAGCTTCCAATTGATTTGATAAATACACTCCTCTGTCGTTCTCGCCCTGCTCCTCCTTGCTCCCGCCCCCGACGCCTTCATATCGATTGTTCAAACCTCTGTATGCCATCAGCAAGTCTTCTCCTACTATTTTACCTCCAAGCCATCGACATATGACCTCAAACCATACCCGAATTGGTACTGCTATGCCAGTTGCTACATCCGCCCTTCGCGCCGCATGGTGACAACGCCGAGCCGGATGTTTTTCCCTTAGAGCCCAGAGGATGAGGAGATGTCCTGGAAGGTATCGTTCGAACCATCTACCTATCGATGAATGCCTTTCAGGGATTTTTAGACTGGGGGAACATTTTTCGTCGTCGTTGACGAACCTTGACATGTACTGACGGGATTTGGAGCTTCCATGTCCTCCTCAGTACATCTCATCGACCCGGCGCGATCAAACTGTCTCTGGTACAGTCTGGCCCTCTCCGCGCCTGCGCGTTAGAGGTATGCCTCGTACTACCATTGCATAGCCTACTGATTATGCCTGTAGATTGACTCACCTACCAATCCACGTCGTCAACGGGCCCTCTGCATCACAGGTGCATGTCGTGTAAACAGGCAGGCGACCCGTGATGAGCGTCGTCACTCTTCCCTGCCCCAGCGCCGCCGCAGACACCGCCAAGACCTCACTACCCCATCTCAGGAAGTGGCGCAGCCGACCGCGGAGCGAGGCACGAGTGGCGGCGCAACGTCGAGCAGGCCCCCGACGCCTGCTGCGGAGGTTGTGTCTATCGACGGGCCACTGACGCACCTGCAGGCTGTGCATGTCGCGGATGGTACGACACTCACACCGCCCACCGCGCAACAGGTTAAACAGCGTCGCTCACGAAATACACCATACCTAAACGGCTTCGACGGCGAACGACAACACTCCCTGCACTTCAGGAATGCTTCAACTATCGCCTTTTATCACTACGATATCGATTCCACCCGCCAATTGCTGTCTGGACTTCTGGGACGAGCCTCGCTGGCGAACAAAGGTCTACTATACGCTTTCACCCCGTGTCTACACAACATAGCATGGGCTTCCACTCCTTACAACAACGACATCGAAATCACAAACCTTAGCATCGCACCTCCGAGGCTATTTCGACGACCCTGCAGCACACCGACCACGGGCGAGTCTTGCTCCCCAGCGGTGCGCAGGCTGTGCAGTACTCAATCAGGGTTTAAAGCCGACATTCCGACACATCGCGGGACAAAAGTCCTCAATCTGGCTTTCAAGAGTCTCTCGACGGTGAGCGACACGATATTTCGCGAACGAGAGAGCACCTTGGAGCGTTTTGGGCGATAAAATCCCACAAGTCTGCGCCTCAACCTTGAAGCAAGTGTTTCACCTGAACACGAGGCTGATGGGGGGAAAGGTATAAAAGAGGACGATTTAGCGTACTTAACCACCACCTACTACCTGGTCACCGATCACATACTTGGGGTTAGATCCCTCCCACTTGTACCCAGTGTTCTTACACCCCACAATTCGAGAATTGATCACACCCTTTCGCCACCTTTGTCTTAGGACACTACTCTCGTTCCCCTCTTGCAGCTTAAGTCACCTAGGCTCGCGCTCACATACCTCGCCCACGAACTTCGCACACCTTCCTGCATCGACCAGCAGCGGGAACGACACTTCGAGGATATCCACAACACATCGCCCACGACCGAACTATTGGAACCCCTTACACCTTGAGCAGTTCGCCACCGAAGCTCTATCGACATTGAGTTCGCCAACGAATCAACCACTTGGAAGGATTCGACGACTCCGTCACGTGACCATTGATTGTAGGAGGAAGGCGCGAAGTAGGAGGCTTTGGAGATAGTTTGAAGAGACGAGTTCACAAACTTCGTTCGCCGGCGAGGAGGTATATTTCGCAGTTCCCCCATTTCTGCTAATACACACAGGACCCTACGGACGTGCCGCACCACCTCTGCATCGACAAACGTCCCCCTGCTCGGAATCTCACAACAAACCCCCTAGAGGCCGGACAAGCCTACCTCCTGAGCACCATCCCGTTCACGTCGTAGCATCGCGGTCCTTATCACAACGGGCACGCAGAGCAGTATGGGCGCGGGTACGAGGTTGATGAGTGCAGTGTGCCGGGCAGCTGGGAGTGATGCGCATCCCCGCCACGTGCACGGTGTCTTGTACAGCTGCGGGCATGTCAAGAGGTGCGCCGGGGCGGTGGTCAATACACCTGTATCATACCGTGTATACCGGACCCGCGTATGGGATACCTACTTCACTGGCTGTTTTCATTGTCGCGCTGGGCCTTGTCTACAGAGAATCAATACAGTGGGTATGCTTTTTACCTATACTTTGATTATATTTTTGTACAGTATTCACAGCGCGGTCTACTGGTGCACGGCCATCTTGAAGTGAGGAAACCCTCATGGACAGCTTCTGCACCAACAGTGGACCATCCGATGCGGAGCGCTTCTCAAGCACGCCCTGTTCGAGCCGTGTCGCTGAGCCTGAGTAGTCATTTAGCATATTCTCCCATCCTACACCGCTTCCACGGGCATTATAAATGGGCTGAACTGCAGTTTCTCCTCGGTCAATGCTTATAGAAACTCCGCTGCACGTAGGAAGGGAAGAAAAAGCGAACAGGAAAATAAAAGCTTGAAGCCGCGGCTTGAGCCACGGCTAAGCCGAAGCCGTCGAAGCCAGCCATTTTTAAACGGCTCGGCTCGGCTTTCCGACTGATGGCTCCGAAGCCATCAAAAGCTGAGCCGAGCTAGCCGTAGCCGAGCCGCGGCAGCACTAGTTCAAAGAATGGCTGATTCTGAGCCCAAGTTCAAGTTTGGTGTTTGAAGAAAATAGTCGCGAACCTGAACCAAACTTTCCCATCACTGATTAATCCAGATGTATGCGGGTTGTCTCAGAACCAAAGTCTACATTGGCAAGCCGGAATAGACAATAGACATGAATGTGGCTACAGATAGACAGTTTGACCAGCTACCTACAGTGATTTCTTGGTGTAGTTGGTTAACTCATAGATTGTCTTATCACATCACTGTCTCCAGGTGTGCATGTGTTCAAACCTGGGTTTGGGTTTTCTTTTGCTCATTACGACCTGCTTGCCATGATTAAACAGGATTAATCCTCCCGATTTACCCGGTTTAATCTCCGTTTAAACACATCTGTTAATCTACCCTCATGTTACTCTTTATTTGTTGATTAATCCAGCACCCTGTCTCAGTCCCCAGGACTATTGTCCCATCCTGATTAAACAGAATCCTTGATTCCGGTCTATGGGCCATGGGTTTAATCGAAGCTCCCGGGGTTACTGGAAGCGCGCGCACAGGAAGGTCCAGATACAGTTGAGGATTACGCGCCATCTCACGGAGAACAATAATAGGCACAGCAAACATTGCAGATTTTCCTCCTCCAGTCGCCATACAGCATAGAATGTCTTCTCCATCCAGAACGCGTACGACAATCGTGTGCTGGGCGGGATACAGACCGTCGGGCCACTCGGGAATCTCTTTCTTGACAATTCAGGTAACAGTATCCTGACCTTGAGGGTCTCTCCAGCGAAGCTGAGGCGCCATAAGAATGCTGAGCGGCCAGTCGGCGTCGGGGGAGTAGAGGAAGGCGGAATGATGCCTCCGGATTGCCGTGGGAATCAAATTCAAACTCAGCACTTTACGTAATAAGGTCGACCACCATACATCCGGCGCGCGGTAAACTACAGACTACCTTCTGCTGCCCTCCTGTACCGAATTGGATCGCCCCTGCGACATCGGTAGCCGAGTTGGGGGAAATGGTCCGTAGTGGACTCTGACACGAAAGTTTTGTTGCTGAATACCTTCTATGCTTCTTCTTAGTAGTCCTTGTGTATCTGGTCGACGCACGTCATCGGAATTTGGTCGCTAGTGCGGTTCTGTGTGGCCGAGGTGGTTTGGGGATTGGCGGTGAGTTTGTGTATCTTGCAATGCATTAAATTTGTCTTCCATCATGTCCCCCGCACTGTTCCCCTTCATCTTCTGACTTGTGCACTCGCCTTGGGAGCCTGTCCTCTATTCGTGTTGCCACTTTCTCCCTCCATCCACTCATCCACATTCTCTCTCACCTCACTTTCGTACATCTGACCGAGGAAACACAGTCGTATCTCCTCGTTCTTCTCCTCCGCCGGTACCGGGCTCATCATATTTTCAGCCCCCAATCTCAATTGGCTCAATATCGCCCAGGTCAGCATCTTTTTTGTGCAATCCCGGATCTCATGTAAGATGCTTCATACGTTGGAGATTGGTTGTTGATGGAGTCTACCACATGAGTTACTGGATTCATGGATTTTATACTTGAATGACTTACTGTAATAGCAAGTGCATCAAGAACTGGCTTGGCAACCTGCAACCAAAGCTCAGAGAGCATGTCTTTGAACACTTTTTCGGAGTCTGTTTGACCTTCACGATGACCAGACAGCCTATCTGAAACATTGCGGCGACCACCTGTAAGCAGGCGTATGTGGGGATCTGATATATCAGTCGTCCTCTAATCAGCGCAGAACCGTGATGTATCAGAGCCTCTAACTAGAGGTTTAGCCGATATGTCAGCATTCCTGTTTTGCCTGCTGCTCCGCCGTTTTTGCGCCTACGGCCGCTTCCCCGCATGCCGCCGTTGATGGTCCGTGCACAAAGCGCTCCGCCCTCCCAAATCGGGCAGTTTATTTACACTTGTTACATTCAGATCATACTATTTGATCATCCTCTTCCCCCTTCCACCGCGCTGGCTCCCCTCCGCTTCTGGGGCCCCTGGCTCCCTTGTTCCACGTACCTCTATTCAATGGTTATTTCTATGCTTTCATACTCTCTTCACTGCCTGGATCCTTGTGGATGGACCCCTGGATCCTCCGTGCGCACGGGCACCTCTCCGCTGGCACACCGCGTAAAAGCGGCTCTGCTCCCTCAGCTCCCCTGAAACTTTTCTCTGGCCCACCCTGCGCATAGGGCACCTGTATACCATTGGCAAAACGCTTGTAGTGCGCCGCCTGCGCTCGTCGTCGTCCACGCCGCTGCGCCGCTCTATTCGGTCTGGCGCGCCCGCTGTTACCCGCCTGCTCGCCTGGGGTCTGATACGGGCATTCCTATGGCCCACCCTCACCTTCCGCGCACACGGATGGCGTCTGTAGGGGCCTGGAATCGACGCTCCCGCCCGGATCGGTGCCGCCTCCTCGAGCCACTTCTGGCGCCAATACGCCCCGTCCGACGTGGTACACCTTCCCTTGGCAGGATGCATTTGATACTGGCAATTCGTCCATGCACGCCGGGCGGTGTTCCCCCCGACACGCGCGTCCCCTTCCGCTGCCCACTTCCCTCGCTTGTTCTTGCCCCTGTTCACGGCTGCTGGTGGAATCACCCCATGCTCGACCCTCATCGCTGCTGACAACCGCCTCATCCGCTGCCGCTTCGCCACTAACCGCCCCGCCGCTTGCCACTGCCGCAGCACCCGCTCGCGCCCCCTGCTGCCGCCACTCTCCTCCACCCTCTGCGCTCGCGGAATGAAAAGTCTGGCTTTTTTGCCATTTACTATCTTGATTCCGTTGCCAGTTTTAACAAGCCCGAAGAACATATACATTGTTTGCTCGCTATGCCTTGAAAGGTGTTCAGAAGACTCAAGTAATTAATGCACTCTGTATTATTTCCTGTGTATAATGATTGCAATACTAGTGTATTCCATGTGCTTTTCAGTTCCAGCGCGAGTGAGAGGGACGGAATCGGCCTGATTGCTGATAATTGTGTCTTGATGATACTCGAAATTTCCGCCCTTTGAGTCGCTGTGATCTTTCCAGAGCACATTGGAGCAGTCAGATAGCGAGTATTATACTTTCTGAACTGTTTCTATTACAGAGTTTCAAAAAAATTGGAACTTGAACATCGGAGCATGGACTCCGTCGAAGACTGGCTTATTGCTATATTGAGTTTATGCCTGCCTGCCCACACCTTTCTGGCAACATTTTTATCCAGCCACAAGTTCTCCCAAATAAACACATTTTTGGATTTGGTTACCCTCTCAGACACTGTCTATAATGTTAGAACACGAATATGAAGAAATTTTGGTTGTCGCCGAGGTGGTCTTCTGTGTTAGTGGATATTGGTGATTTTTCGATGTCGGAGTTTGGTTTAAATACCTATTGAGATGAGTTTGGCACATTGATTCTGGACTTTCTGTAGGTTCAGAATTTGTTTAAAATGTGCCAGAGCGTTTCACGAGCGTGAACTTCATGTTAGAGAACGGTGGGAACGCTATGTCACCAGAGTGACATGCGTTACTTTCTCCTTCTCACCAGCGACTATCTGCTCGACGAAATGGTCTCCACCCTCTTTTGTCACCATCAGAGTTGAGGGAAGTGTTTCAGATACTGCATTCGTTCGTATTCTAGCGCCACAGCCGTTTTCATTCCGCTGATTTCATGTTCTAGCGAATTTTAGCCGCCACCCCACCCTGCTCCCAAACTCTCCTGTCCGGTCTATTTGGGAGCTGAAAACGTACAGGAACGCTATCCAGGACATGGCAGGTTTCATTTTGCGCAATGAGCCATCTCGCTCAATCCACATTCGCAAATCGCGCTCGAAATGCGGAGCAGAGCTGAGTAGAGGCTAATTATGTGCCTTTCGGTGCGTGCGCTACTCCATTTCCCTTCCCCTCCGTGCTTAATATACCTCTCATAGCTTCCCTTGGTCGTCCGTAGTATACATATGCGGCAAAACCGCCCCCGGGTGAAATGCGCGCTGGCACGACTCTCTGACAGAAGGCCTGCGTCCCGAGTCACCCCACACCACGCAGCTCCATGAGGTGTGCTTCCGCCTCCGGGACGCACCCGGCTTCGCCGCGATGTGCTGCCAGCGCGCTCGTGGCCGCGGACCGCGCAAATACCCCGGGCCCAAGATGCCGCGGCCAAGCCTTCCATCGCATTACCGTGTTGCGGGTGTGGTGCCTACCACCTCAATGTAGACTGCCGCTGGGTGGTCCTGCGCACCCTCTCTCGGTTCTGCTCGCTGACGCTCCCTGTAGCTGTTGCTTGCGGCCGTGCTTCCCGGCTGCCAGTACCGCGTGAGGCGACGCAGCGATCAATGGGCGAGGCGCCCACCGCAGCCAAGGCTCCCCGAGTGCTGCCCGCGCTCCTGACACGGACCGACACGATTCGCCGCAACTACCAGGCTGCGCCCTCTGACCGCGGGCTGGGCCTGCTCGCAGCCACACGTTGCCGCTGCGGACGGTGCGGACAGTGCACGTACCCCGGCACCGCATAGAAGGAGCTCCCTGAAGTGCGCTGCTGTGTAGGACCTACTGCCTACGACACGGGCCATCACCGTGCCCGCCATTGCCCACGCGGGCCGTCTGCATCTCGCAGCATCGCTCTGAATGCTGCGAGTCTGCGCCGTACGCCGTATCGCCCGAGCCAGGAGCGGAACCGTTGTTCCCTACATTTGCAGAAATGTCGTTTTACGTTGCTTTACGACCGTTATTACATCATTATTATGCACCCGATGTAGTCTATCTAGTGGTCCCCACACTCCCAAATATTTTCGTGATTTTTCACCTCGAATTTGTGCTCGTTGTCGCGGACGACGTCGAGAGTGATTGATCGCTGACTTCCAAATGCGGATACTTGTGCTCGTCGTGGAGCACGATGGCGACGGCTGCTGGCAATGGCGTGATGGCTGCCAAATAAAATGGGATGAGACCGTGGCCTGATATATCAGATGGTCTTCTAAGTTAGCGGCTTTTATATATCACGACTCTGTGGAGATTAGAGACAACTGATATATCACTCCGCCATACTAAGGTGCTGTAAGATATCTTATAGAGTCTTGAAAAGCTTTTCCATCATGGAGTCCTCGTTCACGCGTCAAGCAAGGCTTTATTAGTATTTGAATATATATATATAACTCGACCGAATTTTCGTTCCCCTTGGCTATCCCCGTCGCCATGTCGTTGTTTGCCTACCCCTGCCGACCCTTCGGATGGAAATCTCAATCTCTCCACCATGGATACCGCCCATGCACAATACCTGACGCCTTATCACAACGCAGGCCTAGTCCGCCGAGCCCTCGCGGGCGTAACCCATAGTGCATTTTTGGGTATGTACAAGAAACGAGAAACGAAAACGAAGACATTGGATTACCACACTGTAGGAAGTTTGCGCAGTCGGATCAATTGCCTCAAAACACCTCGGACCAAGTAGACCGGTAACCGATCTCTCGTATGAAGTGGGAAAACATTCATAGAGAGACCGGTCGATCTGGGTTTGAATTTACATAAGACCCGAGCGATCACGTTTCTGGCACGTGTTTTCCCTCCTGCCCGGGGGATGCTAGAGATAAATCCCGCTGATAATTGCTAGAAAAATTCGAGAAGACATCCATGATATGGGAGTCAGTGCCTGTAGCTTTGAAACCATGAAAATCGCAGTCAACATAGCATAATGGACGCTTTTTTAAAAAAATGGGTCAAAATAATGCTGGTTCACATGAGACCCAGGCAGACTTATACATGAAGTCAGTCCAGCAAAAGCGGAGAGTGGGTGATTCCGGACACACAGATGGAGCCATCTGGCGAGTTCGTGCGGCGATTCCGCTGGAGGAGAATGATGTTGACATGGAAGGTGAGTTGTCTGCATATGACCCAGGATATACATACTTTAACTTGGGTGGGGGGCCGTGGCGGTGCCCGGCAAAAACTCGCGCTTATGCTTTGTTTCTTGTACGCTTTTATATCTAATAGGAAGAGGAACTTAAATATCAGCCAAGGGCCAGGGCATTCTGTTGTGAATCTGAGAAAGATGTAAGCTATAAGGAAGGGTTATTATTTTGTGTTCAAGAAGACTATCTCTTGAAAACATTTGAATGCTGTACTTGAATCACCAGTATTATCAGTGACTACTAGTACCTACTGAGCCCAACTAGGTAGTGGCCCATTTGTGGTGTTGCGACCTGAAATCCTGGGATTTGGTGACTAAGGGCGGAACTCGGCCCATGAGGACGCCGTATGTCACATTGGATGGAGAGTGACGCGGCGATCACCTTTCATCAGATGCCAATTTGTGTCTTAGCTCCGAACTGGCTTCCGGCTTGTCTTTTGCTTATTTCTCCCCCAATTCGTCACCGATTCCCAAGAATCGGGGCTCGTTCACATCCCCTAGTTGGCATAAATTCCGTCAGGGCATGCAACCCACCACAACATATTTCCTTGTATCCTGGACTCGTCAAGAAAATCTCGACCTGAACCCAAACGGTACAATTGGGCCACCTCTATGACAATCCACCTGCCTGCACTACAAACCTGGAACTTGGTAGCTGTGTTCACCACCTGTCTGTGACAAGGCTTATTAATCACTCAGTTCTTCTCCAATTTTCTTTTCCTCTTGCCAAAAGGCTGCTCTTCACTGTCCGGTGAGATTTCCAAGAGGGATTATTATCTGCGACTGGCTAGTGGGCCACACTAGGTAGTGGGCCACTTGGCTTATATTGAGCAGGACCTTCTGAAATGTCTGAGTTTGGTATGTGGGGATGGAATGGAACCTCCAATAATGGTTCATACTGTTTTTCAACCGAAAGTGATGTTCGGGTCAAAAGTTATGGCACGTGCACTATCGGCCGAGAAGCTCCGACCGCCGTTTTCTTGCCGGCTTCTTCTCTCCCTCGCTCTTTCTCTGCCAGTTCTTTGTCGTTCGACGACTTCCTGGGCTCATTTTACTCGCACGATGCAGGCCTTAAATACCTGATAGAATATGGGTCCACTCTGCACCACGCGCTCTTTCTATGGCGCAGATACACCTTGGCTTCGACTCTGAGTGCCTCAGGCTGGCCACGTACCTAGTGCACCCATCCACACTATGGGTCTGGGATTTGGCAAGGATCTTTTAATTTGGGTATACTCCAGCTTGGTATGCCCTCCTACTTTTTCCCCCTCAATTCCCTTCTCACTGCTGTCCTTTATCCCAAACCACCCAAATTCAGTGCCGGAGACATTTGAATTTTCTTTGGGAGCTAGAGACATCCCGGAATGAGGGCTGGGGTCCTAGTATGTCAGAATGCTTCATTTAAAATGATATATGTCTGATTTTGGGCCACCACAGCTGCTGGTCCTGACGAGGCGCCTGGGTAGTCTGGGATCCGTGATTCCGCCAGTTCCGCTGCCGTCTCCGGCATATTTTTTTGGGCCATCTCATCGCTTCTATGTGGGCGATAACTACACAGAACCCTCCCTAGTACATCCCTGTATCACTGCTCAACACGTTGGCCGCCATTTTGGGCCTGCGGAACTTAATTTGACGGGGTGGCCCGCTAGCTAGTATTTGCATATGTTGGGGTACCAGCGGAAAGAAATTCACCAGTCGATCAACACCCCATGTAAAATCGTGGAAATGGTCTTGAACCATTCGCAGGATACCTGCCTTCATTACACTTCACAGTCAATTGTGCAGGGATAGTATAGCCATCCATAGCTAGTGATAAATCCTAAGGTGGCCCAGTACCCGGTCACTGATAATAATTTAATTTGGAAAAATGACAGACTTATAAATTTTCACAAGGTTCGATTTGGCGCATGGGCCAACACTACATATTCTTTTCAAACTCTACCAGTGAGTATTGCAGCCATCAAGCTCAAGACTCCCCTCACCTAAGTAGCAGAGCTGCTCCAGCCTCAAGACAAGGCTTGTCGGCATTGTATAGCAGACCTATACTCTATTAAAATTGTTCGGGATCCAGTGATTTTGGATCAGAATTCCAGAGTGGAAAAGCATGCGAGGCGCCCGGGCCCGAGCCTGGTTGAACTTTCAAAAATTCTGAGGCCAACATAGGGTCAGGACCTCAAAAAGCCCGGGCTTGGGCCAGGCCACTGCCTTGCCAATATTTGGCCACTGCTTGTGGGTGTGGATGCCAAAAAAAAGGTGGTAGATTGCATCACACTGTCCTTCGGTTAACCGGTTACTCCTTACGGTGAGTGTGATCGGAACTCAAAAATCAGTATCGGGGGAGGGGAGGGGGGGCATTGAACACACGCGAAAGGATGAGCAATGTGTTCAGCCAGGCCATAGACAGCGAGGTGTCTAGCTTGTGGTAGCTGGGCTAGATGTCTATGGCCCGGCTGAACGCAGTGACTGAAAATACCAGTACACTTTCTGATACCTTTCAATAGTTTCCCCTGGACCAAGGACAGTTTTCTCACGATAAACTTGAATTGTATGTGAGCAGAACTCAATGCTGTCCACTGTTAAATTATAAAAACTAATGTTTAACAGTACAGTCCATCTACTAAAATTATCAAGCATGTGGGCTTGTCATGTGTTCGTCTTCACAACCTCAATAAATGGGAGCTGACAATATTTTTAAAATTGTTCACAGTCCCTTTTTTGGCCCCTTTTCACTTCCTTTTTCACTCCCCTTTTATCTCAAGCTCAGAGAAGAGTAATTAGATCAACATAATAGCTAGCATTTGGGTATCGGAATGAACGAGCATGAACCCGTGCTACGCAATGGTCAATCATTGGAATACATAGATAAAGTCAAGCCGGTAGATGGCAGAATTTTTTTTGAAGTACATCAAGCGTGTATATAGTACTGGATTTTTTACCCGTAGAAAGATGTCAACACTCAAGAACTCGAAGTACTTGGCAAAGAAGACGCTGGGCCTCCTCTGGAGTCAGTGTGTGAGTGCTTGACGCCGACCCAGGAAGGAGTATTGTCGTAGACAGCCTTCCTTTTAGGAGCGGAGGATGGAGGAGGGGCTGGAGTGCTTGGCATCAGAACTGAGAAGGACATAATACATATTCAAAATGACCGACCTGGGGTTGATGGTGTTGCGGCCGACGGGGTAGTGCCAAGGTAGAACACATTATCTACCTCTATCTTGAAGCGGCACTTGTGCTGTGATCCCTCCACCCTTCTATCTTCCACCCCGACTAAATACCCAGAAACTGTGACATACTTGCCCGGGAATGGTACAGATTTCTAGTTGTTGTCCTTCCAACATGGCGAGTCAATGATACAGCACAATGCGGGGAAAGTCAGCACCTTCGCAAACTGGGTATACTGATCTACATCCATGTCAAACGTGGCTGCACACTTGTCAACATTTATAGACTTATAGTGACACCGGACATGTTGTAGGGACGATGCTCGGTAGCAATCTTGGGCATATGAATTGTGGGGGTCTCAACTTGTCCTCAGAGTTGGCCTTGTCGTCCTCAGGCTGTGGTTCGTCAGAGACCTGCATGCCGTCGGTGTATCTGCTAAATACAAAGGCAAGAGAGCAGAAAAGGGAGACAAAAAATGGAGTTCTGGTTGGAAGGTTTCACAATAGCCCTTTTCCTTCCTTTATAACCCAATTTCCGTTACTTTTTGGACTTAAGCTAGGTTTCTTTTCCCTTTTCAAATGTTTTTACATGCAAAAGTTGAAAAGGGAAAAGCAAACCTAGGGCAAAAAACAAAGCAAACTCGAGAAGCCAGAAAAGAGGGAGAGAAAAAGCAGTGGAAAAAGGGCTACTGTGAACGACCCTATTTGTATATGTTGAGTTGGGATCTATTTGTATAGCTGTGCGCTAGATGCGGACAGCCACAGTGTCCCCTTGAGAAAATTGACCGCAGTTGGTTCATCCTACCTGGTGCTGGCGGATGGTTGAGGTATGCACGTCACATCAAGTAATGTTAATGCCCTGGTTTTATCTGGGCTTCAGTGACCATTGCTTTTAGGCACATTTCATGAAAAAAATCTGCATGCATTGAGGATCGAACACACGCCAGGATGCAGTTCAGAAAGCGGGCCGGTAATATAGCCGGTTACAGCCACTATTTTCTCACAAAAAAATCTAATGAAACTCGTAAAAAAGCCTTCAACACAGCCACTATTTTATCATAACGATCCTGGGGGACTGACTTGTTCAGAGGTCGAAAAATCCTCATATCGATTTCCCAAATGGACTTGGGTGGGGGGCCGTGGCAGCGCCCGGCAAAAACTCGCGCTTATGCTTTTTTTTTTGGAGTGTTTGGGATAATGAGATTCAGTCTGCAGACGCTCCCCTTTTCTAGGATGTTTGTGCCTTCGCTGGGTTTAAATTTTACAAGGTTGCAACCCAAAATCAGGCCCCAGTTCAATGTAGGCCATTATGTTTTGTTTCTCATATGCCCTGCTTCTTGTATACTTTTCTATTTATGATGAACTTAGATATCAGCCACGGAGTTCCTTTGTATAAAAAATCATTTATGAGCAGCCAGGTTGTTAGGTGATCCGGTGACACGGCACAGAAAAAATACCAGTGCGGTTCTAGGTTGAACTTCAATGAAGTAATGCTACATGGTGGCTGCAAAGATCGGCAAGGCACCAAAAGGATTCCCAAGGGAGCATCAATGGATCAATGGATCAATTTGTGATGCGCCCCTGATACGCTCCAGCAAAGGGCTGTGAAACTCTTGTGAAATGTACAAACTCCGTGTCTGCTCTACGGTGGCCTACGCATCTCTACTCATCTATCTTATCTTATGGTATCTTCTCACAGATAAGACAGGATTTACCACAGTATAATAATATTGCTCAGCTAGGTCCCCTTTCAAAACGTGCCGAGTTGTAGAGACAGTACAATCCAGCCCATAAAATGTACTACCACTACACTACAAGCCAAACAGATAAAATAAAAATTCACCGGGCATTCTTTACAGCACTAAAAGCCGACCGACCATGCTGAAATGCCTGATGAGCAAACTTGATGACCTGGCAGATAGCTGACCTTAGAACAGATTACAGAGATGATAAATTTCCTAGATAAACTCCACACAAGAGTCAGTAGAATCTGAACCCTAAGGATTCACACTGTTCCCCCATGGTACACCGGTGGCGACTTGAGCTCAAGTGCTGTGAGGCATGAGCTGCACTACAGGCTCCAGTTAAGCCTCGCTAAACAAACCAGCGGGAAGTTGCCAGAGTACACTTGCTGAGTCAGATAAGGACCTTTTTAGTCTCGACAACAACAACCTCGACTTCAGGATCGCAGTGCGCGCGCGGCGTGTGCATCGTTTCGAATTTTTGACCCACCCACCATCCCTTCAAGCATAGATTCCTTTTTTCTTTTATTTATTTTAGTACTAACTTAGTGGTGAGTGCAGTGGCAGAGTCACTGTCAAGGGGGTGTCTTACTTGCTTGGATTAGCTTGCCACAGGTGTTCTCCACTTCGGTACTTTGGGGTTTGCGCTGCGGCAGGGGTTTGTCCTCGACAGCAAGCCCAGTTTCCATTCCCATCCATGTGTTGCTTGATTGAGTTCATGATTCCACGGTGTATTGCAAATGCGGTCGGTCATGCTACGCCCTCCGCTGATCATTAGCGAGGCGCCTCCGGGGCCGTGGCAGGGCGCATCACAAATTGATCTATATGATCTATGGATGCAGCCACATGGCCGCCATGTGGTGTTTATACCTAAAAGTACCACCATGCAACAACATTGCTGACCTGTACTAAATTAATACAGGTAAGCAATGTTGTTGCAAAAACACATGTATCAGTCAAGTCGAGTATTAGTACTAATACTCGACTTGACTGATACATGTGTTTTTTTTTTTGTGAAGTTCAATTCAATTCATGATCATTTTGTAGCAGCCTGATATATATATACCACTTCTCTTACAGCAGGACCGAGTTGAGTCCTTTCAAGGTGGGGCTAATCGGTGTTATGGATACACCATGATTCGAAAATGTAACCTAAGAAGTGTCAGAGGCAGCCCTAGTCTCTAAATGTGCGTCCTAGAAAAAAAGATGGGGAGATGTGGCGGATATGTATGTAGCTGCGACAAGTGCATGTGTGAGCTTGAACACATTTGGATACTCCCGCACTATTAGGTACCTGTCAATACTTCCAGCCTGAGATCAATTACCATTAAATGGTCAAGTACACCTCACTGAGTCTGTCTCTTTCAATGCGAAAGCACTGAAAGGAAGTGTGACGATGATGTTGGACACAGGATATGCCAATATTGCCACACTCCCGCCGGAGAAAAGCCGAACTTATATTTTTACACGGTAACATCAAATTATATACGACCAACCACAGACAGTGATAAGAATAACAGAGTTAAATTGGATGGTTATACTTAACGACATGGCCCTAGCATAGGTACCAGCTACATGGACAAACCGTCTTTGCGTTACTTTTATTTATTTTCCAGCTCACTGCTTCCTGCGACCTCAAACCTATCTTGTCCATTCTTAGTACTCCGCAAGCCTGCCTCCTCTCATCCAATCCTGCACATCTATTATACATCTTTCACTTTCATCGCAAGTGTGCATGACTGAGAATGCATCGATATCTTTAAGTTTCAACGGTTTTTGCTCACCTAGGAAAGTTTTCTCACGCTAAAATACAATTGTATACGAGCAGAACTCAATGCTGTCAACCGCGGAACAATAAAAACTGGAATTCAACAATACAGTGCATGTACTAAAATCATCCAGCATGTGGACTTGTATTGAGTTCTTCTACACGACCTCAATAAAAGTGAGTTGACCATTGAGATGGCGTCGACAATTTGGCTCATCTTACCTGATGCCTCGCCCACCACAATGGAATAGATGCAGCTCAACAGCGCGCAGTTGGATCTTATGCTAATTTTGCTGCTGTCTGGACAAAATCTGAAATACAGTAAGTACATAGATACAACTTGACTGTCACCTCTTCTTCTTTAATCATCCATTGCATTTCATGCCAAATTAGCGCATGGGTGATATATGCCTGTCCTATTTAATCTGGGCTTCAGTGAACATTGCTCCTTTTAAAACTTCGCTTTTTTTGCACTGCTTCTACTTGGGCCTACGCACCACGCCACGAGATTGTTCTCTCGTCTCGGCGGCGCGTACTCCCGGTAGTCGAGCCGAAACACACAAATTTCGCGAAAACCCGAAAATTGGGAGAATTGTGGCGCAAGCGCACGTCTACCCCTCTCCGAGCCGAAGATCTGAGTCCTGGATGGTGCAACGACCGCAGATGTTCCTTCCTGCACGGTGGATCCGGCGTCGGAACAAGGCATTCGTTGTGCTCTCGGGCCTGATGGTGGCTTCGTCCTGTCACCACTCCTGACTGCATCGGCCTGGGCCCCCCTAGAGGCCGAATCGCCGGTCCCAAACCCTACTTGTCTCACTGGAACACACCCCTCCCTCTGTGGGCTACCATCCGCGCTGGAAAAGTTGGCCGGTGTTGCCCCCCATTTTTCCCCCCGCGCACGGACCATGGACAGAACTCGGATCCGCCGGGTATCCAGCCGAATTTCCCCGTCCTTACGCATCAACCCCAATGGGGATTCCCCTCTGCTCGCCGTCCGGCCAGTTATTGGTGTTGTGGGTAGATTCGTCAGCGAAATAATAAAATCCCAAAAAGGAAAGAGGAAAGGGGAAAAAGAAAGAGAGAAGGAGGGCTCTTTATTATCCTGTACAATTTTCGAGCTAGGACTAGAAAGGATCCATACCCAGGCATCTGTGGCCTCAGAATATTTTTTTCTGGCCTGCGGCGCCATGTCTTAGGGATGCGGCTTTTGCCGGGAACCTGTCAGGATAATTGTGAGAAATTGCCTCTTTGGATTAAATGGACCGGGTACTTGTGCATTGCCGCCGCCGGTCTCGTGGTTGATCGAGATACTGACCCTCTCGAAAAGGTAAATTCGTCGGCCCGGCACAAACTGATGGACAGCTTGCGCAAACAACGCGTCAACTTCGAATCAATTTCAACGGCGGCTGCATTCTTTCCAGTGCTCAAGGGTCCTGTGCATCAATAGGCTATGTACAAATCAGCAACTTGACAAGTCCTTTTCTTACTACCGCGACTTTTTTTTATACCTTTTACATATTTTGGCTTTTGTATTTTTTTCTGGGCTTATTCTGAGTTCCATCTTTTTCGGCTCGTGGGTTTTACTCCCTCCTGTCTTGGAATTCTCTTTTGGCTTTCTGGTGCAGCGGTAGTAGCTAATTATCTTGAAATGAAAATATTTCTCGGGCCATATATGACTGTGACTCTAATCATTTATTCTCTTGACAGCAACATACACATTGTTTCTGGAAATCTGCTTGGCTTCTATGTCTGAACCGGCCCCCATGACACAGGAAAATCACCAGCAAACTGTTCATAATCCTCGGCCCGTGACACCGGTACCCTCGCAAACAGTACTAGTCCGAGTAAAAATCGATATATTCAAAAGGCTATTTCATGAGCATAAAACTGCCGCACCTCGCGCAAGACGGAAAAGGCCGCCGAAGTCATCGCCACCCTGCACGTCGTACAAACTGCCGGACAACGATTCTGATTGAACATCATTTCACCAAAGTGAGTCCTATTCTGGTTGCGGCCGCCGCTGCAATGCTGATCTTGCCTCATTTAGAACCATCTGCCGTGCCGCGCTGCTCTGCCACAGGGTTACCATGTGGTAGATGCGCATTGAATATCGTAGATATTGCTCAATAAATATATATGATTCAAATTCATGAATTTCGATTCGCTAAGCATCTTTTTGTATCGTTTTTGCGAGTCATATTCATATTTGAGGGCGCCCGGAGGCCCCGGTGCGTCCCGCTGCTGTGGAAGACACCTCGGTCTTGTTTTTGGAGGCTCTCGGGCGGCCGGGCGGCCGCTTTGGCGGTGGCTCTGGAGCGGCTCCAGACTTTTCAGAGAAGCCAGATTGGTTGGGAAAGATGTGCGCGAGACAAACTTGAAGAGTTTCGGCGCCATAGCTTGAGGTGAGAGTGGGGAGAGACTTGTAAGACAGGGCAAGTGTCTGAGCACAGCTTCGATCAAACGCAAGCCGCATTTGGGAATAATATTATGTAATATAGATACTGACAGTATCTACCCACAGCATCAGTAACTGGCCCGCCGTCCTGTGGCTAAGCATGAAGATAATGGTTTCTGGTCCACGACACATACCCCGAAAATCACCACAAATTGGCAGAATTTTGGATGGCGCAGGGCGGAATCGCCCAAAGCTCCTCACGGAAGCCGCTGTCTCAAACATTTACGGCGCAAACGTCGCAGCGGGGCGCACCTGACCCTGTGTTGTCGCATTACCTTCCTGAATTATATCGCGGAAGTCGCACCATCAACCTTTTTCGAGCGTCTTTGACCTCAGTGAGACGGGAACAATGTTAAGAAACCATTCCAGCACGCTTGCTGATGCAGTGTAGCTCAAGGCTTCCCTGACTGTCGCAATCGACGAGGGGCTTTCACCGCGCGCAAACGCGATTTTGGTGCCTACGCGCACGGGCCATCCCCCGGATGGATACATCAGGAAAATCTGAAATGCTATCAAGTGCAAGTGGTAGTTATGGGGGTCTTTGGTGGTCTATGAAGGTCTTTGGATCTGAAGGACCTACTATGAGTGTCTATGGCTGTCTATGGTGGTCTATGCATTTGAGGGCTGAATAGCCTAGTACTGGTGGTCTATGATTGTAATGATTGTCTCTCAATTTCTTATCCGCAAGTCTCGGGGTCTGGTAAAAATGACGCGGCAGGCGCGCATTGACGCGCACCGGCGCGGCACTGACGCGGCACTAACGCGGCAGTGACGCGCATTGACGCGGCGTTGAGGCGGCATTTCTTGAACTTACTGGTGATCCCCGTAGACTTTAAATGCACTCAAATTACACTCAGAAGCAGTTAAATAAGAGCTGGGAGAGAATCTAACAATGTCCGGGTCAAATATAAACCCTTTTGATAGGAGAAGTCCCGTTAGTCTTTGTCAATTCTGGTGTACATTGTGCCCTAGCCATTTTAGACTTGAAAATAAATGTTGAATGACTTCTTAGGAGGTCTGGAAGACCCTTTGTATTCACTCCCTACCCCCTCGACGCCGCGCAGATGCCGCGTCAACGCCGCGGCAATGCGCGTCACTGCCGCGTCACTGCCGCGTTAGTGCCGCGTCACTGCGCGTCAACGCCGCGTCAATACCGCGTCACTGCGCGTCAATGCCGCGTCAGTGCGCGCTAACACCGCAGCAATGCGCGCCAGTCCCTGGTGTCCTTGGATGGATAGCTAAGTAACATCAACCATGGTGAACGTCCAAAAGTGGTTACAAATTAGATTAACATTTCCGGGCAACTTCCTCTAACTTTCTCACCTAGGATCCAGTATGTACAACCCGAGAATGAGCAGTTAAGGATGCATCTTAGGCAATGGAACAGGTAAAACTATGGCGGTCCTAACACACTTTTATTCCTGCCCCACAAACATGCCAATTTTTGGTATTTCTGGCCCGCAAACAGGACCAAGTTATTTGGGGCGGATGGATGGCAACTTCCGCCCCGCAAAATTGGGCCTTGCGCGCCACGATTTTGTGTCCGCCCGCATGCAAATTGAACTTTTGTATCCCAGCTGTCCAAAAGGTAAGTCCATGTTACTTCATCCTAATGGTACCATGGGTTGAATTAAAATGTACATTTTGAGTCAAGCACCACAATTGACTTGCAAGTCACCATTGAACAGCTCATCTTGTTATCCTGTTCTGTTGCCTCGTAAAATCCTCAGTCATGGAATCGGGACATCCCTCAGGCTATCAGTGAGGATTTGATAGTAGCACTCCCAAAAGTAGCTCGCAACTCTCGAATCTGGCATTTTATTTCATACCATTTCAACCAGAGGTGTTCACAGTACCCCTCCTATGGAAATATATGCAGTACCTTCCTGCTTCACTAGCCAATGCCGTTATTACAATGGTGCAATGGTGCAATGGTGCACCAGGCAGGAAGGCACAGAAATCCTTGTGAATGGCCGAAGTTCTGGCAGTATGGACGTTGCATCTAGTCGCGAATGGGATGGCAGATCGAACCTCTACTAGTTGACACATCCCCTTAGCTTCCAGACCGCAGCAAGCCACAAGCATTTGTGTAATGATATACCGCCCATATAATGATCAATCTATCTGCGGCGCTTCAGGTTGCGCGCGCGTGGACTCAAAGTCGCGGACAGGCCCGGCAAGTCCCAATTCTGCGGAACCTACTTTATTTGAGGCATTTTGCCTGCCACTCATTTTGCCGGGCACAACGGAAGACATCTGACAATAGCAGTGGTATGAGGTATACACTATATCTGATCTCTTCACGAAATTAATCCACTGGGTGAGATCAGAGAAAGCGGTCTGAATTTGATGACGGCAAACACCTCCATAGCCAACTAGGTTGAAACTGGGAATCCTTGGTTCACTGGAGTGTATTTTATGCTCCACCATATAAGCTATGGACGATTTGAATATGAGTGGATAGACACATAGGTTGCAATTGAATCTTCCCATGGTTCAATTTTGGGCGGGAAGTGGCTGCCAAAACATTTATACCTGGAGTTGTATTATATCTGATATTACATACCAGCACATCAGTGCGTGGCATAATTTATGCACAGGGACCAGTCCCGAGAATGTTAGTACTGACTAACCTTCCAACGCAAGCTGTTGGCTCAGTTTACGTGGTGGTATTTTCAATCCTCTGAGGAGACTCATGGCAGTTTCCTCATAAATATCTTGTCTGACGTCCAAGTGGTGGTTGGAACATCAAGCAAGTCAGAAAACTCGATAGTTCGGAGGCAACATGTGTTCACATAAATCTATATTAGGTTTGTATTCACCACATGGCTTACGCAAATGCTGGAAGCTTGATAGTCCACATTGAGACTCATGCTTTTCTGTTAACAATTTCCGTCCTTGAATTGGGGGTGGGGGACGTTCGTTGAACAGGTTAAGGCGGCACCTAGTGAATTTGGCCAACCTAGGCTGCATGCCAGCCATTTTAGACTACCTCACTCAAATGCATTACAACTCGACTTCATATTCAACTAATCATGGTCATATGAAATCAACTAATGTCAAACAAAATTGTCAGTTCACGAAACCGTGACTCCCGGAATAATTGAGAGTGCACACTTGAACCAAGACATGAAGCATATTGAGACTCCAGCAGCTTCACTGTTCATGCACCACAGGATTAAGAAGTAGCTGCTACTTCAAGCTGAAATGAGCTTGTTGAGAAATGGGGGACTTTTCACAGTAATGAGCTTGCCGACACAGAGTTCAGCAGAACAGTTCAACTAGAGCTACTCTGATTACTCATTGAAGGTACTTGTGAATCTGTATTTCTCCAACAATTCTGAGGGTAATGGAACATAAAACAGCTGCATCGGACAGCGAGGCGAGTCAGAATCTGGTCAAAATGTGTACTACCAGCGAGGCTTAAGCATGGCTTAGCCGATACCTAAGGGCATTTTGGGGTTTGTTATTTTGGTTCAAAGTGATGTATTACAGTCACTGAACTTTGCATGGAGTGGTTTTGAGGGACAGAGAACGATGTACGAGGCCCTACAGGCAGCGCGGCAGTGCCGCGTCAATCGCGCGTCACGCCGCGTCACTGCCGCGTCACTGCCGCGTCAAAGCCGCGCCAGTGCGCGGCAATCGCGTCAAAATCTCCAGTCCCCAAGTCTCGGGAGTACAAAATTATTGTCGGACACAAAATTACCTACCTATTTCATGACAGATGCCACGCGCTGAATGTTTCCAAGTCGATTCAGGTCGAGTAACTTGTACTCTCGAGTACATCCAAGAGTCGACTTCGCTCAATGGCGATGACTTGAGCTAGTAATTGTAATATCTCATGTTGTTTCCCGATTTTCAGAGGAGGGCCTACCACATATCATGATCATGGCACTCATTGGACGGGACATGTGAGAATGCCGTGTAGTACTCAAAGTCCAATGTAAAAGTTTGCCGATCGCGTCCCGAACACTGCCCGCTGCCAACACAACCAAAGTTTGATCTTGCCACGTCGTCTTCTTTCTTCTCTTCCCCCACCTTCGTCGTCTCCCGCCCCATCCAATTCACCCATTACTTGCACTCGCGTTGTCAAAGCCTGCCCAGACCACCCACCAATGGACTCTGACTCTCCTTCAACTGCTCTCAAGACTGTGATCTCAAGGCACTCCTCAACTCAAACTCAAGTGATGAATCCAGCGCCCTGGCCTCCCCGGCTCCTTGGTAACTTTCATTACAGCAACATCCAAGTCCATCCTCGCACAGCCCCCTCCCTTCCCGCATCCACCTTGAGGGCGCCGCCTCTACAGTATTTGTCGACAATGTCGGGCTGCGATCAAGTACGCACGTCAAATGTCAAGATGGATCAAACTCGCGTCAAATGTCAAAACCAATGTTGCAACGTCTCGCAAGCCTTTCGTCAATTCTCCGCTGCAACTATGATTTGATGCTGCAGAAAAACAGCCCTCCCACACTCTCTCGATGCTCTCGGGTGCTTCAAGTCCTCAAATTCAAGAATTCCATGCCAAATCATGTCTCAAAGCTGGCGTGGTTTTCGTGGTGGTGTCCCCTTTATGTACACACTTGTTTTTTGAAATATATTTGGTTTCCTCCTTTTGAATTCGAACTGTCGATACTTTGTAATCTTTGAGAACTATGAGAACCATACTGGCTATCATGTCTATCTGACTATGATAGACTTGGCCGAGTCTATGGCTGTCTATATAGCAAAGCACCCCCCTCCCACCTGTCTATCATAGACAGCCCTCTGCTATGGCGGCTTTCATGTCTTTTTTGGTCTATCATGGTCTATATTGCAACTTCAGATTTTCCTGATGTACCCGGTATGCTCCGTATCACCCCTTACGCCTCTGCAAACGTCCCGGGGCTGACCACGCTGAAGAGCTGGAGCCTCGAACATGCTGTTATGAATTTGTGCTAGTGCTTGAACCCTCAGCGCAATTGCTTGAGTCCGGGATTCATTACCTCCGTTGAGCAATAGAATCTGTAGTGGCAACACTTTCCCTTTGACTGGAGCTGGAAAACGGCATGTCAAGCGGCGCACATTTTATTCGCCAAACAAATGTTTCGACATGAGCTGCAAGCATTTTGCTCATCATTTCTCGTCGGCTGTGGACCTTCTTCGGAAGTTGAACACGCTGACATGCTTGGCTGTGGACCTTCCTCGGAAGTTGAACACGCCAGGCTGTCTCTTCCCAAAAGTCCGTGGGTCTGTGTCTCAGGACACAGATGGTGTGCATGCACTCTGCAAAGGGAAGACCTACGACAACTTAGTGTGAGCTGGTGGACACCGGGGATTTATACCTGAGGGGGGAGAACCCTTCTCGAACCCCAGCAATGCTTCTGGGGTCAGGTCCTGCGGGTTTTAACCGGTGGTCCTGCCCATCCAAGGTCAGCCAACTCACACTTGGTGAGCGTCTAGTAGTGATCGCCCCCCTGGAATGATTGTGTGCTCCGTTGACATCTTGTAGGTTTATGTATGGATAACCACCCGTATGTTCCTGCATGTTTGTCTTTGGTAGACTCGTTGTTCATGTTGTGGACCACGCGAGTATAATAAATCCCCCCCCCCCCCCCCCCCTCCTAGTTATATTTAATCTGTACGCACTGGGGATCGAACACACGCCAGGATGCAATTCAGAAAGCGGGCCGGTAATATACCCGGTTACAGCCACTATTTTATCACAAATAAATCTAATGAAACTCGTAAAAAAAGACTTCAACACAGCCACTATTTTATCATAACGATCCCGGGGGACTGACTTGTTCAGAGGTCGAAAAATCCTCATATCGATTTCCCAAATAGACGATTACTTATTACATAAGCACTCGTAACGATCACTTATTACTTGGGTGGGGGGCCGTGGTGGTGCCCGGCAAAAACTCGTGCTTATGCTTTGTTTCTCTTATGCTTTTATATTTATAGGAACTCAGATATCAGCCAAGAGCCAAGGCAGTCTGTTGTGAATCTGAGAACGATGTAAGTTACAAAGAAGGGATATTGTCTCCGTGGTTGCTCAAACCCGCACGCCTGCGTCTCAGCGGTTCAGAGGAAACTCTCACGACTCCTCCCGAAATGGGACCCGCGTCAACCGTAACATGCTACTAGCGACCCCACAGAAACTGCAGCTCTTCACGCCTTCCAGGCACCCCCCCCAGATCACCTCCCTCACAGATGGATTCCGTGTCCTTACCCGGGAGCCTCTGAGCGAACATGAACATACTCAAGTACCCCGGCCAAACCGCCTGACCCCGACCCAAAATGAAGAACTTTCCGTATTTGTGGGAAGCGCCTCCAGGCGAAATGAGGAAGGGAAGTCCCTCGCAGGAGGAGGACTATGGTATGGTTCCGAAGACGTAAGAAACCTAACCATCCGCCTCGTCGAAAATACCACAACCGGCGCAAACAGCTGAAAATACCTCCACACTCCTGGGTGTACAACGGGCACCCCGGGAGCAAAAATTAGAGATTAACAGCTCCAAAAGCCTGGTACGCACGGCTATGACCACCCGGCTACAAAACTTGGAAGACAGTAGTTGGATCGGTGTTGTAAACAGGGAGCCCCTTCGTGCTCTAGCTGCCGAATTAAAAGCCAGAACTGGCGATACTATTTTCAGGCAAAGCAACCCGGATGACAACTCTCTGACGCGTGAAGGACGCACCGGAGCAGCAATATTAGCCAGAAATAGCCTCCGTACGATTGAACCAACTAAACCTAGCCTCGAACATCAGGAAAATCCCCCATTGCCTTTTGACGACAAATGTTTCTAGTTGTCTGGAGTTCCTCACATTTCCGCGAAAATGTTGAGAATTGTGAGAATGGTAAAATTTTTCAGTCCCTAAAAAAGGGCACACATTCTTGAACATTTGCAGACAATTGTCGAACAATTAACAGCCAATGGCAGTGAATGTTCAGAGTCACTCCGGGCTGGAAATCAAAAATCAGAAATCGGAAATCAGGAATCATTTCGCGTGATGTAACGCGGTGACACATCGGTCGGGTCCGCTCGGCAATTCGGTAAGCATGGATCCGAGAAACCGGACATCCCGCTCACCATCGAGCTATCCCGCCATCATCCCGCAATCGTCGGTGAGAGGTTGTATCACACTATTCAGATAGCTTTTGTGGGTGCGCTTTGTGCAGCTAAGTTGAGATCTAAACTAGAATTATTGATTCCTAGTTAACTGAATTTATTGTGGTCCTGGGCAAGTAAAAGGGAAGCCACTTTGTGAGGGGCGGGACCAAGGCGGGACCAGCAACGGCGACAAGAGCATCTGATGAATTTGACTCATCCTCGGAACGATCCGAGGCTGGTGATCTGGACCACAGTGACTGATGGTGACTACTTAACCGCGTTACATCACGCGAGACGATTCCTGATTTCCGATTTCTTGGGGGGAGATTTCTGATTTCTGATCTTTGATTTCCAGCCCGGAGTGACTCTCAAGCTTCTATTCAGTTCAAACAGTTGATTTGAGAACAAGTAATGCCATTGGAAGACTACATAAATACAGATGACTCGTAGATAGTATACATAACCAGCGAGAATTATTAACATCAAATGCACATCCTATGAACGGCGGGACCTTCAGATTTGAGTTGAAGCAGTGCGGACGATCGGACTTACGGTAAGATTCCAGATAAGCGATGCGCACAGTGCAGTCCGGACCTGGACAAGTTGAAGTTAGTCACGTCGGGTTGAAGTAATGCAGGACTGTACATAATGGAAGTAACAAATTAGTAGCGAGGGCAAGGGCTCCGTGGCTGATGGCGGGGGGCATGCTGCCGTCGTGCCTTAGCAATTGACGTGCACGCCGACCCAACACAGGTGAGCGATGTCGACACACTACATTATAAGGAACGACGCACCGGAGAGCGGCGTGACGACAGGGTGGCAAGGTATGTATGATGGCACTACGCACCTGAGCCGTGGATCAGAAGCTACACGAAGCTGAAGTGGTCTGGTTAATACAATGTATGGAATAAAAGATCACGGAAGAAACATACTAAAACATATTAGTCCTGTATACGGCCCCACTGTGGTCACCATGAGCACGAGATTTGAGGTATGAGGATTGTAACATACCTCGGAGAGGCCGGTGTGGACAAATGGATGTTCTTGAACTGTTCAGCGCGACATCTGTGAGGTGACGTGGCGGCCCCGAGACCTATATAAAAGGAGATGATTACAAGTCGGCATGTAGGAGAAGGGAGACTTACATGAGGGATTGTGAAGACCCAGAAAAGGGCGAATCTCGCCGTTGTGAGCCATAGAGGGCAAGACTGAAGAGGAGAGATGAGGGGGAAAAGCAAGAAGAGTGTGTGGGCGCCATCATCCTTTGGTTTGCTATTTGGTTGATCAGAGTTGCCGATGACAGCCTATGACAGCGGGCGGTGATCGCGTGGAGCGCTTGATCGGTATTAGGCGGAGTTTAAAGGACTGGGTCGTTTTGGACGTCTGAACCAAATTTGGGCCAAACCACTTTCTCCATTGCAAGAATGCTGGGAGTCCTACATTGATTCAAACTTGGGAACTGCATGCAATGCTCCAGTCCAGACTCTGTTTTGACTACCTCGGTCAAAATGGCTGGAATTGTTGAACAAATGGTAGCATTTGGTTGCCATTTGGAAACAATTACAGACATTCCTTGATTGTTGAAAATTGGTGAGAATTTTTGGAAAAATGGCAAAGGAGGTTTTTCCTGATGAAATAGACCCAGCCTTCAGACTGCGCGGTGCGAAGCTCTCCATGCTGACACAGCGCCTGGCCTACGCCGGAATCAAAGAGATAAAAAAGCGCTCCTCTCGGACGGCAACAGACCACAATATCGAACTGGTCATGTCTGCCATTCAACGTGAATTCCACTACCTCCCTACTGTGGCACAGATATGGCCAAGCTTACGCCACAAAGACTTCTCGCGTCAAGTGTGGAATTTCCTCTGGAAATCACTCCACTCAGCCCACCGCATAGGCTCCTTCTGGAAACATAGCCCCGACTGCGAAGATCGCGGCATTTGCCAATTCTGCGATGAGCCAGAAGACCTCGAACATATACTCCTAAAATGTCAACGCCCCGGCCAACGCCAAATATGGTCCCTAGCGAAGGACCTCTGGCTACGGAAACACCCCTCCTGGCCAGGTCTAAGCCTCGGTGGCATCCTTGGCTGTGGCTTAGCAACCTTTACTGATGAACACGGGCGAATCCTGCCCAGGACCGCTCGTCTTTACCGTATATTGATTTCCGAATCCATCTTTGCAATTTGGAAGATCCGCAACGACTGTGTGATATCACGAGCGGGAGAACCGCTACCGGACAACATGATCCATAACAAGTGGCTCAATGCGATTAACCTCCGTCCACATTTTGACTGTGTTTTAACCAACCATGCCAAGTATGGCAAACAGAACTCTATTAAGCCTTCCCTCGTCCTCCAGACTTGGAGTTCAACACTTATGAACGAGGAGAAGCTACCAGAAAAATGGTTGAGAGAGTCCCGGGTTTTAGTGGGTACTGAGCCACAAACATCACCTCCCCCTTCCCGACCCTCGGGTCGGAGAGGTCGGAGAGGTCGCAGTCGATAGGCTTGGACTCCCACACTGTTGCATTTCGCTTCGTGCTTAAAGCATTTCCCCGGGCGGTGGTTGTTTCACACACTACTTTCTCGGAGGGCTCATGAGCCCTCTGTTCTTTACACAGTTCTGGAGGCTAACCAATTGTTAGTTGTCCCCTACTGATATCGTACCACCAAAAAAAAAAAAAAAAAAAAAAAAAAAAAAAAAAAGGAGAAGAAGGGCAAGGAGATCGGAAATCTTCCCTGAATGTTCATTTCCAGTTGAGTGAGCCTTATATGCGAAATAAGCATGGATGAGGGTACTTCCTTAGGAAGGTTCTGAATTTGAGAAGCAGTGACACTAATAAACACGAAAGACTGTGTTGGATGCTCAGTAGAGCTACATGGATGGAAGAAAAAGAAATTGATCACAACACCAATTTATGCCGTCGGGAGGACTCAAACCTCCACGCACCTCGTGAATTCCTTTCCGGATGGATTGTTCGAGGGGGACCTACCTCTGCTGTGGGTATACGCAGCTTTTAAGTTACAGTAGATGTGGGGATGGCTGGATGCTCACCGTGACTCACCGTAAATGTTCAAAGGTAGCCGCATGGGTTGCAAGGGAAAGAACACATCCTAGCGGATCAATATTCAGTGTGGCTACACAGGGCCCACCTACATTTTGTTTGCCCCCGATAATACTGAAGGGAATCTCCTTTGAAATACCAGATTCTTCATTGTATGTATTCAAAATCACTCACCTCGGGAAAAAACCGGGTTTTTCAGCCATTCAAGGCCATGACATCGGGAGGATTCAAACCCCTCTAGCTTTCGTAACACTTTTAGAGAGAGTATGCATTCATATGTAACGAGATGGGCCTGCCACTGGCCAACAACTTTCCAAGTAAGAGTGCATCATCTGGAAAACGGTTTTAATGTGATAGATGGCCGCCCACGTGGTAGCGGTGGCGGTGTCCCGGTAGACACCGGTAGGACCGGGTCATCAGCATAGAGCTCCATCGACCCCAACTCTCTACTATAGACTCTCGGGGGCTACTTGCCGTGTGTCTCTCTTCCTCGTCACTGGTAGACATCCACGTCGCACGTGTATGGTTACTGATGGAAGCAGATGGAAGCGCAGCCGTCCCTTATATATCGGACTTGATGAAAATGCGCCACACTCCTCTCTTCCCTCCCACTTCCACACCCTTCAAACTCAAAGTCCTATCGTCTCAGCTTCGCGGTCCCTTCAAGTTCCAAACCTAGTTTGCCCTCAAGCTGTCTAGGCTGCGCGTCCGAATCCTCAATGCTCAAACCTTTCAAAATGCGGAGGCGGTTTCAAGTTATGACCCTCGAACTCAAGCTCACCTCAAACCCTCAAACCTTCAAACCTCAAGACTGTCTGCTGCTCGGTAGTACTTGGACTCGCTGCTGCAAGATTCCAATTCTCACACGGCATCAATCGTACTCCCGGCCTTGTTTCGCTAGAGTCTCTGGGGAACTTCATGCTTTGCGGCCCAGTATAATATTTATCTCTTTCTGTACATACTTCTTCATGCTGTTTCCTCTGTTTCCTCCCTAATATATTTTGTTCTCCACTGTTTTGCGCCCGGAATGAGCTCAGCGACAGCACCTAACAACCGAATCAAAAACGTATCAACTGACAACGACCTGATCCGGGCTGTATTTGCACGTGAATGGCGAGTCTACGGAGATGTTGCAAGTCTATGAGAGCCTATGATAGTGTTGTGGTAGCGTAGGACTATCTATCATAGAAGGGGGGGGTGCCTACCACTCTATGGCTCTATAGGAGCCTATCCTGACCTATCCAGCCACTGGCTGTTTTCCAGATGATGTATCCGAAGGTAGACAGCACTATACGAATTCAAACATCAGAGAAGAGGAGGGAGAAAACTGCGAGGTAAAACCAACACCTTGTGAGTCAAGTAGCGGGAAACTGTGCTCATGCGCCTCGCGCAAGAATTATATACCCGTATATGTGCATCCAGGTGTCCGCGCCTCGTGAATGGATTCCTTCAGGCGGGTTTTGTTCAGGTTTGAGGAAGATCTGGAATCACGGGTGGTTACGACACCGACACAGACGAAGACCTGAAACCCGCATCACAGGCTGCGTATGCCGGAGTGATGAGATGGGCTCGTATGTCGGAGGGGGAAGGAGTGTATCGCGTGAGTCGGGAGATATCGTATTGCGGAATCGGATACACGAGAAAAAATGCACCAGTGACGTACAGAATTATTGAAGGCATGCCCTTTGGCCAGGTGGAGGGTTGCCGGATCCCGGCCGGGGAGAGTTCGAATCAGGCACATTAGAAGAGCAGAGATAGACAGATCTGTTGCGCTAGAGCAGTGTGCTGGTCGGTGAGAGTCAAAATCCTGATCTCGGCATTCCGAGTCAGGGGTGGATTTCTTGGAATTTTCCCCAGTGAGCACCGCTGAGCAGAAGTAGCGCTAGGCAAGCATAACTCGTCCGAAGTGGAGAGGAGGAAAATCGTCGGGGATCTGATCCGCTCGACCAATTATCTCCGCCACCGGATCAAACCACCATCACAGCCACGAGGCGACCTCTTTCTCCGAACTCTCATCGCAAGGCGTGCGTGGGTGTGTTGGTTCAACTGCTTGCCTTGAAAAATTCTCGGATGTCAACTCCTCACTTGGTATCCTGGCCTGGAATCCATCTTCGGGCCGGGCTCGATGGATCTCCCCTGGGAATTTCCCTTCTTGCTTTCCTCTCCAAATCGGCCTTTTCTCCTCTTCCAGTCAGTCGTTTCTCTTTTCAAAACTCCAACAATGTACGGTGTCGAATGGTTCTCTTCTCGGGGTTCAATCACGCGTCTACACAATGTCTAAATCTCTCAACGACCCTGTATGACCTCTGCCACAAGCTCCTTTCGCGCTTGCCTTTGGACTTACGGATTCTCGGATATCAACCCCTCACTTGGAATCCTGGAATCCGTCCTTCCGCCGGGCTTGATGGATCTCATGCATGATCCGGCCAGCTTTTTCTTCTGGTTTCCGGTTCTTCCGGCAACGATATTCTCGCTGAAACTATGCTGCCAGCCAGCTCTCTCCTTCATTACCCATGTGCCACTGTGCTGCACATACTCAAGTCCTTTCAGCTCTTGCCCCGATAGACAGTGCCCATAATCCCACACAGACTTCGAGTCAACCTTCTCTTGAAACGACCCTATAGCAGACATCCGCATCTGCGCATCGTAGCGCCGTTTGAGCTCACGCATATGACTCTGTTCGACCTGGGGTCGGGTCATGGAGCAAGACCGAGTTGATTTGTTTTGGTTCTCATTGAGGTCTCACACGCCGGACGCTCCTATCCGAGTACTTGTCTCCCAGCTCCCTTCTTATCCTTATCTCGAGAGCCGCCCGTTTCCCTCACCCTTCCTCCGAATAACACCTCTCGTATTCACGCTTCAACCTCACTCGAGACGACCTGATGGTGAGGACCGCAAACGTGCTCTGTTTGCAACATGCCGTTGCAGAGACCAGTGGATAACCTCCGTTCGACTCGGGTTCGGGTCATTTGGGGACATTGTAATTTTTTGCCTCTCCTTCATCCGGGCCATTTCGGCTGAGGTACGCTGTTCCAAGCTTTCTTGGCTGCTGAAGTCTTCCTTATTAGTTCACACCGAAACCAGGTCGACCAGTTGCTTCCTTGCACCGGCATCATATTCCCCACAGTGAACGAAATCTCTCTCACACTTCGGCCCAAGCCTTCCTTCCATCGACCCATACAGGACGGCCGCATGTACATTTTGTCGTGTAAATGTTTTGCAGGTCACACAGAAGTCCGTTCGACTCCTGGTAGGTGATTCCAAAGGGGCAAATGTCTGTACTTTTGTTTTATTTTCTTTTGTCTTTTGAAACCCTTTCGAATCTGAGAGTTTTGGATGTGATTCCCCTCCCTCGGGCAAAATCTGGGTGACCTCTCTTTCTCAGAATGGCCTTCCGCAGGATTCTTCTTTTCTTTTTCATCCCACATTTCAACTTGTAAATTCGCCCTTCCTGTATATAACACCTCTCATATTCCGGCCTCAACCTTCCTTGACACGAACCGATGGTGGGGCGAACTGTTATTTCTATTAATTTTAAATACATCTTTCACTGCCATTGCAAGAGCACGTGACTGAGAACGCCTGAATATCTTTAACTTTCAACAGTTCTTGCTGACCCAGGAAAGTTTTCTCACGTCAAAATAGAATTGTATATGAGCAGAACTCTCTGCTGTCAGCCGTTAAACAACAAAAACTGGTGTTCAACAATACAGTGCATGTACTAAAATCATCAAACATGTAGGCTTGTATTGAGTTCATCTACATGACCTCAATAAAAGTGAGCAGCTGAGCTGACCATATTGTTTGTGCATGTTGTTTGACCCTGTTTGTATAGCTGTCCGCTAGATGCGGACAGCCACAGCATCACATTGAGAAGGGACCCAATTTGACTCATCTTCCCTGGTGCCTCATGCACCACAATGGAATAGATGCGGCTCAATGGCTTGCTGTTGGATCTTTGGCTAATTTTGCTGCTGTCCTAGATTGGCAGTTGCTTGTTCAATATGTCCCACAACCAATGCAGCATGCCAAATCTCGGTCGATACAAGCTAACATGTAATCATCCATTGCATTTCATGCCGAATTGGTGAATGTGTACACCTGTCCTAGTTTTATATAGGCTTGAGAGAATGTTGTTCCTAAACACATTTAATTTGTACGCACTGAGAATCGAACACACGCCAGGATGCAATTTAGAATGCGGGCCGGTAATATAGCCGGTTACAGCCACTATTTTATCACAAAAAAATCTAATGAAACTCGTAAAAAAGACTTCAACACAGCCACTATTTTATCATAACGATCCCGGGGGACTGACTTGTTCGGAGGTCGAAAAATCCTCATATCGATTTCCCAAATAGACGATCACTTATTACATAAGCACTCGTAACATAAGCACTCGTAACGTCAAACAAGACCCGGAAGGCGCAACAGTCTCGGTATGCTGTTCAAATTGTATAAAAATTCCCGCCTCCGAAAAGTACTGTTTTCCGCGGAAAGTATGGAAAATTACGCGCGCGCGTAGAGTTGATGACGCGCGCGGAGTTTGGTGAGGTGCGCGCGCAAAAAGTAGTATTTCATGAATATAAGTTTTTGTCTGAATACCCCGCGGTTTTCTATCTACCTCGCGCGGTTTCTGAGGTCGCGGCTATAAATGTTTGCGCGCGTGGAAAGTCAGAGTTCGGGCATTTCGGGGATACCGGATTGGGATTCGGAACTCGACCCGAGGTCCCGACGACTAGGACTACAAACTCTCGAAGTACCTCTCTACAGCCCGTGCCGCCGCCTCAATCACCGCCTTCTCGGAGAAGAACCCGTCCGCCCCAATCTTCACCACCATATCCTCCTTGCACGCATCTGCCATGATCTTCCATCCCCCGACCCTCTGCACTTGGAAGACCGTTTTCTTCACCTCCGCAGCAATCTCGGAAAAGCGCAAGGGCTTCTCTGGATCCAGGACCTTCCTTGCTATCTTGGTCCACCACACCTCATTGAAGACCTCGGTGCACACCCGGTGATCGTGGTTGTCGGATACCCACGCTGGATTCGGGTCGAGTTGCGGGGGGACGCGACATGCCAGCCGTGTTTCGTACCACAAGACCTCTTTCGCATTCGCGATGATGGTGTAGACCTTGGCCCCGAAGCGATTCTGATCTACCTCTGTGATCCAATCCAGCTTTCCTGTTACAAGGCTCGCCACGGCATCGTGGATCCAGTCGTGGAGCGAATACATCCGAGCAAGCTCAAGCCTACGAGATGGAGGCAAGTACATGAGATTCAGATGGCGCTTTGCATACTCGACGGCCTCGCTGATCTCCCACAGCTTTGCGACGTGGAGGAGATTGACCAGCATGCGTTGCTTGACCACCAAGTCCGTGTTGTCGAGCGGTTGCCACTCCCTAGTTAAGGTGAGCAAGTAGCTGTATTTATTGATAATATGGCTGACGCGCGGTAAATCCATGCCAGAAAGTTCTCGAATACCGCCGGTGTAAAGAATTCAAGCAGGATGGGGTTTTCGTCGCTGCCTTGCGGAGGCCCCGATCCGAGGGAGGGAATTTCGAATATACCCTGGACCACAGGGGAGAGCTTTTTGAGGTTACTGAGATGGACCTTGTACAGCATATTCTCAACCTTGAATGACATTAATTCTGAGTCGTGCAGAAAAATCAAGGTGCATACACGGAAGGTGACAGATCCGTCGTCAATCCAATATTTGGAACTTTGTGTCAGTAGTTGCGGTGGGTTCTGAACTGGCTGGTCGGGAGGCTGCGACATTTTTAGAGAAGATGAAAGGTGTGTTGCCTGGCTGAAAAAATGTGTAGTTGCCTTGAATCTCCGCTCGGCTAAGGTTGTCTGTTTTTGGAAATCCACCTTTTGAAGGCGGGCGTCCATGCCTCCTGCCCTCCCGGGCCTTCCTCCCAATCCTGCTGGTCAGCAATGGTCCCCCAACATCTACTACGCTTTTAATATTGTCTCTGACACCTATAACGCGGCCGCGAAAGTCCTCTTGGTCGAAGCCAGTGCAAGCCGATTGAAATTCCACGCCCATGGATTGACCAAGAACGTTGTTCCAATTCTGGTCGCTCTCGAGGCTCATGCCCCTGAAGAACACCTCCCCATTCCCTGGGTCCATGAATGTGCCCACGCCGTCGCTCGGTTAGTCAAAGAACTTTGTGATGCGCAGAAAAAGGCAATGGAGCGGTATGATTCCAATATTATTGCAACTCCTTAAACTAACGGGTGTCTGGTCAGCGATAATACAAACGTGGCCATGCCAGAGCCGGTTACCATTGTGCGTACGGGGAGGCGCGGTCGACCGAGGAAAGTCATCAATATAGACTTCCTTGCCGAAGCAATGTCGACAAAACGTCGAATCTCGGTGTCCAAGCTCGCAAAGATCCTGGGAGTCTCCCGCCACACCCTCATAGCTCGGATGAAGGAAAATAATGTCTACTCCAAGTTCTCGACCCTTTCCCGAGATGGCTTGGACGCCTTTGTCAAAAAATTCCGTGCTGAGAAACCAGACTCTGGAATACGGTACCTCATCGGCTTCCTTCGCACACAGGGCCACCGGGTCCAACGGCAGCGTGTGTTTTCAGCAGTCCACCGCGTTGACCGCCTCGGGCGTACTCTGCGTAAACGCGCCACAATTCCACGGACCAGATACTATGTATCGCGTCCAAATACCATGTGGCACCTCGATGGACACCATAAACTGATTCTGTGGGGGTTCGTAATTCACGGGATGGTTGATGGGTATTCGCGCACGGTAAGTCATTGTATTTGTGCCTCTTCGCCGTGGCTACATGTTTCATTGACAGATTACGGGGCTACGGGCGAGCACTAATAACCGGTCCTCAACAGTCCTCAGCGTCTTTTTGGCTGCTGTCAAGGAGTACGGAATGCCATCTCGTATGCGAGGCGATCGAGGAGCGGAGAACAAGGCTGTTTCCGTGTACATGATACTTCGCAATGGCCTCAATCGGGCATCATTTGTGTGGGGGTCGTAAGTGCCTTGTTTGTAGTGCGAGAAAACTCAATCGCTTACTGCACAATTCAGATCAACTCATAATACTCGCATTGAGCGCCTGTGGGTAGAAGTCGGCTCCCAGTTTGCACGCCGCTGGCGGGCATTTTTTTACCGGCTCGAGCGCATGCATGGATTAGATCGTAGCAACCCACATCATCTGTGGCTTTTGCATTCCCTCTTTCTTGACATGCTCAATGAGGACTGCGCAAGATTCCAGGAGGAGTGGAATGCCCACCCCATCTCAGGAGAGGGTCACGACCAAAGCCCGATTGTACGTTCCTCTCTTGTACGTATCTTCATTTTTACAGCTGTTTGCAAAATTGATGACAGTCGGCGCGAAAAGAAATAAAGATAAACATTTGGTCCGGCGACTTGCCGGGTCCAGATCTCGCTCATTTCGAAGCCGATTTACGCAATTTTGGGCGCATTAGCAAGTGAATAAGCAGTGCTTGCATTCTTCGGCCAGTCCACTATGCAATTTCAATTCATCCAATATTTTCAAAATCCTCACAATTGAACTGGATCTCTACATGTCGCGGCCGCTGCTCAAGCAAATCTGAACCAATTCTTTCAAGTTTGGGTCCATTTTGAAGTCAGTGCTGAGGCCGATGAACTGAGTAGCAGAGAAAATGGCTTCATACAAAAATGCCCTCGCTCTGGTTGAATGTATGTAAGGAGCAGTAAATTGTGGCTCCAGGTATTTTTCGACTGATGCGACACATTTCATTTCGCGAACCGGAATTCTCCGAGTCTCAGCGTTCAAACGCGTCCAGAATCAAGCAAATCGGCCATGAATTGAACGAGCAATGAGACAAACATTCGAGGGTTGAAACCAAACAGGGTGAAATTTGATTGACAGAGAAATCGGTATTTGCATCCTAAGAGTGACCTAAATCGAAAGTGCCGCTTCCTGCCGTTTGAACGCGCCCACACTCGTAGGAATCGGTTCAGAAATGAATGAGATTTGACCTCGGCAAGGGGCCGGATCAAATGTTTGTTATTGTTTCTTTTTCGCGCCGACTGTCATCAATTATGCAAACGGCTGTAAACCCGAGTTTTGCAGGATATGTGGTTAATGTTTGGATCAGCTGGGTAGTTATTTGGCTGTGGCTGTGCATGTTAATTGGCACTTGCGCTCGTGAGCTGGTTCTTGCCCACCGTAAATCTCAAGAATAATCTGGGATGAGTATGAAGCATATCGGAGGTACTTGGCATGTTAAAAATGGCGAGATACAAGGAGAGTACCCAGTAAATAGCTCGGTGCCATATAACAATAACAGTCACATCACTTGCCCACGATGTTTTCGCCAATATCCCACATTTCCTGGGCTCAGATTTGGCTCGGAAAACTGATCTACCTATATTCAAGTCTCCGGACAGCTTCAAGGTATCTCCAAGGCCAAAACTTTGCCTGAATCTCGCCAGATTTTGTACTGCGCCCGGGCACTGTATCAAAAATGTCGGCTCAATTGCAACCTACGCTCAATCCACCAATTAAGTACTTCCAATCCACGAGAACCAGGACCCAATATACAATCAATCTACATCTGTACGACTGCTTGTGTCTGGAAGAATATCTTCCCTCCACAGCCACTAGTCTTGACCGCTGGCTCCGAGTCCTCTGAGTAGATCCACTCTGTGACACTGATTCTACCTCGGGGAAATTTCTCGCGGCTTGTGGAATGCCTTACCTGTCTCGGTTTGTGTATTTCTGCTTTCCCTCCATTGACTAATTTGTGTTATTCTATTTATTTTGCCAGCATATCACCCCGTGCTGCTCCCTTCGGTGCTGCCAGCATACTGTATATTCCGCCCTCTTTGCCCGTCTTTTTTTTTTTGTTGTTCATTCACCTTTCTGCATGAGCTTGCTTGTCTTGCTGGACTTGCCTTTTTCGTTTTTTTTTGCATAGTTCCTAGGCAATAAACCAGTATTTTAATCCTAACCAGAGCTCTGTATGAATGATTTAAACCAGCTATCATGGTTGTGAACCCCTCTGGATGCTTAACAAACTCCCCTCTTTCTTAATTCTTTTTTCGCGTTTTTCTGTCACGGGACCCAGTGTATTGAAATAAAAACCGGATATGTTTCTTATTGGCCAAACCACGAGCGGCGTTTACGTCGATGACTGTGAGGGTGTACATCCCGATGTCATCAGCCGTTACTATGGCGTACATGGGCCGGTTCGTGAGGGATAATTCTAACGGGAAACCCGGTTTCCAGAAGGCTTATTCGGAATCCGGGTTTCCAGCGAAACCCCTCGTGATGGCGGCAGGCCGGCAGCGGTGCCGGAACGTGCCGATCCACCTGCCAAGTCCGCTTCAACTTCAATTTCACACCAACATGCCCTCAGTTTCACTCCGAGATATTTAGCTGTGTAATTCCGTTCAAGGTGATGTAACAGATTGGTTGTAAGTATTTTAGTAACGTGTGAACTGGTGCTACACATCAATTTTTTCCACACTGAGATAAATTATATCTCTGGATTCAGAGACCACCGAGGAACGACTATACACTGATTGATAAGAGCCACATCACAGAATTTCCTAGCCCAGTTTAATCCAACAAAAAATCTCTTAGATGATCCCACTGGCACGGGCATTCACATACTCTGATGCAAATTCCATCGTGTGGATAATACTTAGATATGTTCAAATTACTATCTTGCAGACATTAAATATAGTGGAGATGATAGAAGCCAAACATAGCATATAAATCATAAAATGGATGCTTGAACTATGGGGTCAACTGGATTTTGAACTCCGATCACGGCTTGATTGCCGGGGAAGGGTTTCCGATTAAACTTTCTCTGAGGTTTCCCTAAAATTACCATAAAAGGCAGGGCTTCTCGGGAAACCGGGTTTCTCATTAGAATTATCCGTTCGTGAGCGGCTTGCAGGCCAGACGGGAGCGGGACAGCTTGTAGATGAGACCATCCCGGACGTCGACCCAGAGCAGGAGCTTGATGAAGATGATTGGGCGGACCTCGAGGAACAGGTCGCGGATGCTCATGAGTCTAATTTCCATCATGACGCTGTCTCTGTTCCCAAGCACGCTAATCCCTTTTCCGGAGAAGCTTCTCGAGTATTCGAAGATGCTTTGGAACAGGTCTGCGCTGCAAATATCCTCCCCGCTGGATATGGATTGCTCGAAGATGAATGGGATGACGGCGCCTACCCTAGCTTCGAAATCCTGAAGTCAGGTCGGCGAGGGCGGAAGGAACTTCGAATAGCATTACCAGATTTTATTTGGAGGCCTCGGGCTATTCTTTGGGGTCAGGCGCTAGACGTACTAAATCAAGTCAATTATATTTATTGCACCTAGAAATTGTACAGAATCATGGTGGTCTCTGTTATCAGTGTCCTCTATTGTATAGGCTGTACCATTATTTATCGAGAGCCTGGAAATGGGCGTGAAAACGTAGCCGAGAGATATAAAAACAGGGTCGCGCACTCACTGACTTTTCCTCATACCACCACCTCCCCAACTCTCATCCGCTCATACCATGGCACCACGGACGGACGAGTGCCACCACGCACACGATACAGACTCCCAGGCGGAGTGTGATTGCGCCAAGTACGTGGAAAACAAATCCAAAAGTGGCCGCTGCTCCGATTGTGGCCATCGTCGTAGGCCCCATGAGGTACAGGACTCATCTTCGGAGGATGGGCCAGACCCTCCGAAGAATGTTCTCGACATTGTACTCGGTGCCATTCCTGATGCATCCAAGGCCGCTGCTGGAAAGCGGAGGGGTGGCAAGATCATCTCAACTCTTTTCGGCCAAGCCAACCAGGAGGCAAACAAGGGTATGAGGCCGCCAAAAAGTTCAGACGCAGGGTCATCCAAGAAGGAAAAGGTATGACATTACTCTCGTTGTCGGATAGATCTCTGCTGAGTTCTGCTTGCAAACATACAGGGCAAATCCAAAGCAGATGCTCAAGATAATAATATTTTCAAGGCCCTTGGGGTTGTCGTCGTCCCAGATGGAGTCCTTTTGGTGTGTTCTATCCATGTCTTGATTTGGCCGAGCGCTGAGAGACGACAGCGTGACAAGACTCTTACCTCACTGCGGACCAAGGTTCCAGATAGGACAGCAATACAGGCGTTGGTCAGCCAGGGCTTAGCCGTGCTGAACCAGAATGGTTTTGAATTCTGCCGGACATGGTCGCATGAAGAGCTCCAAGATTTCCTTTTCAGTATTCTTCCAAACGTCTTCGGCTACTTCAAGGACCTCGAGCTCGACTCTGGATCACCCCAATGGCTCCTTGGCGATTCCGAGCGCTCCAAAATCAAAGTCGTGTCCATCCCTCGACCTACCGGATTCGACGTAGAGTATATTGCGGGCCAGAATCGTACAGGCTACCGCAACCTCCAAGTCCTCATTCGTGCGTATTCTGTTCTCTACCAGGCATTAACTGACTTGAGTTTTTGTAGTGGCACGTCACCCAATTCCCGCTGAAGTATCTTCGGCGTGGATAGACACAGAGTTTCTGTCCTTCATGGGAGAGGAAGACCAGCCTGTGGACAATGGTTTGTCGTTGAAGTTCTCTCACCTAAATTCGTCCGCTCACACCATGTCTTCAGTCTCCACCGGCGGCTCCCGGTCTCCTACTCCTGAATCGGGACCGTTGTTCCCTGCAAGGCAGCGCAACAAGCGTCTTGTATCAGTCTTGAGTGACGAGGACTCGGAGGCATCCAACATAGCGTCTTCATCCAAGCGGGCCAAGACCTCAAAAGGTATGTGGCTCAACTGTTGGCGTCCGAGTCCATACCCGACCTCCTTCATTAATGGGTTCTCAGCTTCGACGCGTCGTTGGACCCGAACCAAAGCCACAGAAGCAGACGAATGCATTGATCTCACTGCAGAAGAAGCTTCAACTTCTCGGCCCTCGACACCTATTGCTAACCAAGCCCCGTTGCCGCCCGACTACATCCAGTCCCCCGAGGAAAAAATAGATGTCGATCCGTACAATAACGCACGTTCCTTCGTTTTCTAATCCCTATCCTATACCAAAACTGCTACACTTGTAGCTTGCACTCTCCTTTCCCAAATTTACTTCCGTCGCGTACAATACTTATTGACACTTTAATAACAATTAATTTTCATCTGTAATTTCTCGTGCACCACTTGCAAATCTTGGCATTCCTTTTCAGCCACTGCTGGTCGAGAAGCCTCGGATGTCCCAGTGGCTGGAGGACTTATCGGAGACCCGGTTGTACGTCAGCTCGAGGGGTTTGAGTAGAAAATGGACAACTTACATCCAAATCCTGCGAGGCCCATTTCAGCGAAAGATCTCCGGGGGGTTTACGGCATGGCGACGACGTGCGCGGCCTCCGTCGGTGCGGGACTCATGACGCGGGGGGAGGAGGCTTCCCGGGAGCAGGACAGTACATTATTTCAAGGGATTTGAGCAGAAAATGGAGGACTTACATCCACATTTCTGATTTCTGCAGGGGCCATTTTGGCGAAGTCTCCACCGATGTTCGCCATGGTGACGGCGTGCAAGGCCTCCGACAGTGCGGGACGCATAACGCGGGGAGAGGAGGCCTCCTGGCGAGCAGGAAAGTACGTTATTTCAAGAGATTTGAATAGAAAACGGGGGACTTACATCGAAATCTCTGCTGGGCCTATGTTGGCAAAAACATATCCGGCCGGTGGTGTACGGAATGGCGACGACGCGCGCGGCCTCCGACGGCGCAGGACGCAGGACACGGCGAGAGGGGGGCCTCCTACGGAACACAACCGTACATTAATTCAAGGGATTTGAGTGAAAAATGGACGACTTACATCAAAATCTCTGCTGGGTCTATTTTGGCAAAGTCTCCGGTGGTGTACGGCACGGCGACGACGCGCGCAGCCTCCGATGGCATTGAACGCACAACGCAGGGAGGGGGGGACTCCTAGGGAGCATGAACGTACGTTAGTTCAGGGAATTCGAGTAGAAAATGGACGACTTACATCCAAATGTCTGCAGGGCCTATTTTGCAAAGTCTCTACCGGTGTTCGCCATGGTGACGACGCGCGCGGCCTCCGACGGCGTGGAACGCATGACGAGGGAAGAGGGGGGCTCCTAGGGAGCACGAAAGTACGTTAGTTCAACGCATTCGAGTAGAAAATGGAGGACTTACATTCACATCTCTGCAGGGCCTATTTTGGCGAAAACTCTCTGATGGTGTACAGAATGGAGACAACACGCGCGACCTCCGACGGTGTTGGATGCATGGCGCGTGTGCGTGAGCCTCCTCTGTTGTGTCATCCGATCCGTGTGCGCCGCTGGAGTAGGACGGCATTAAAGTGCTTGGCAAAGGCAGAACAGGAACTTGGAGAAGGGTCAGATACAGCCAAAATAGAGTGCACATAAACTTACCTGAAACTCAGTTACAGCTCCTTCAAGTCCAGGTTGAGGTGAAGCGCCAGCGGGGTGAGAAGATGAGGACAGCGACGCCGCAGCGTCGAGGACTTGTGGCGGTGGGAAACAAGATGCGGCGTCGGACCGTATCGGCCGAACAGCGTGATGACTGCGAAATGACAGTCGCGCAACGCAAGCTGGTAGGAACGTACTGTAGGTTTGGAGGACAGAGCTTCTTGGCAGAACGCGTGTCTCAAAAGAAAGAAATAATTGGGAAGGAGTGGTTGAGCACTTCCGCAGCCAGCTCTCTATGGGGTCCCTGGTGCGAGTCCAAACCTACGAGAGCCGGCTCCGGAAGAAGAGCCCTAGAGGAAACAAAAGACTCCCCGAGGGAGGGAGCCAAAAAGAAGAGGCGGGGTCTCACGAACTCTCGGGAACTCTGCTGGCCCAGAACGTCCTGGTCATGTTTCCATGACCTGACTGAACCATACGGCAAGGCACGGATGCGAGCCGCTTGAGCCAGCAGAGATGAGATCGTGGGTTAGGCCCAACCGAGGAGGGAGGTGGCAAGAAGGACAAAGTGGCAGGGCAGCAAACAAACAAACCATGAGTACAAGTATCTGCGGGAGGAAAGAAAGGCAAATTGCTTGGTTGAAACCGAACAGAGCCGAAGAAAGTAGAGTCCAATACAGAATAGGTCAATTTCAGGCCACATCCGCAGTGCGAGTTTGACCGAACGTGGGTTCATCTGCATCGCCAGAAGCTGTGGCAGGCGGGCTAGTGCTGGTGACTCAACAAATGGCAACGGGACGCGTCGCGTCGCGTTTGATGGCACGTGATTACTGTCGCTAATCCCAATCCGGTATCCCCGAAATGCCCGAACCTGACTTTCTGCGCGCGCAAACATTTAGAACCGCGCTCAGAAACCGCGCAAGGTAGGTAGATTACCGCGGGGTATTCCGACAAAAAACTTATATTCATGAAATACTACTTTTTGCGCGCGCGCCTTATGCTGTTCAAATTGTATAAAAATTCCCGCCCCCGAAAAGTACTGTTTTCCGCGGAAAGTATGGAAAATTACGCGCGCGCGTAGAGTTGATGATGCGCGCGCGGAATTTGGTGAGGTGCGCGCGCAAAAAGTAGTACTTCATGAATATAAGTTTTTGTCAGTATACCCCGCGGTAATCTACCTACCTCGCGTGGTTTCTCAGGTGTGCTTGAGCGCGGTTATAAATGTTTGCGCGCGCGGAAAGTCAGGTTCGGGCATTTCGGGGATACCGGATTGGGACTCGGGACTCGATCCGAGGTACCGTGACATCAGTTACGTGTCATCAAACGCGACGCGTTGGTTTGTTGACGTCCTTCTTTGTACTTTTTCTTTCTCATCCCATCTCCTTGCTGGTGAAGCCTTCGCGCTTTTGCTGCGGGACATGGTAGGCTGTTCTGGCGTTAACCTTAGCGTTATCTGCCGTCAGCATAGCGACAACCGTGGCCACTTTCCCCTAGTCATTGACACTGGGGAATGCGCCACGACTATTAGCACATCTTGCCCTCTTCGTGAACTACCCTGGTGGCACCCACCTCAACACAGAGTTTGAAAAGGGCCCTAAAGAAATTTCGAAGTAAGTCAGTCAACTTTGTCCGATTCCCTTCAACTGACGAACGCCCATGTTCCCTAGGACGCCCCGCCATCCTACCCGCTAACGCCAGAACGAGAACACGAACGCCGCGTCTCATAGCGCTCGGCACGCGTCCCCCCTGCACCACCTCCCGGCCCTCCTTGCCCATCAAACTCAGCGCGGGGTACGCGTCGTCCGGGCTCAAAGTCGTGCCCTTCTGTGGTGTTCCGTTTGCGTCTGCATCTGCGTCTGGTGAAGCAGGTGGGTGGGGTGTCCTTCGCATTCCCCTTCGGGCCTTCTTTCTTTTTTCCTTCTTTACCGTTTCATCTTTTCTGTCAATTCATCCCTAAACCTCCTCTTTGTTCCTTCTTTTCTTTCATCACTCCTTCACCCTCCTGCGTCTTACTTTCCTTCTTTCCTACCGGCGTCTTTCTCCTCTCTTCTTATGTCTCTCAACCCCAAACGCTAACTCTCCTGTTCCCCCACACAGCAGGACTACAACTGCTTTACGCTGGCAGCGCCCCCGTGTGCCGCGGCACTTGTTCGCCAGGGTGGGGATGGCGTCCTCATCGGTGTCTCTGCCGTCGTCGGCTCGACCCCCACCAGATATGGGGATGGGGATACTGGATCTCCCGCCGCAATTTCCGCGAACTCAGCGCCCCCGCCGACGACGACGACGCCCCCCGCCGCGCGCCACGTCCACGCCGACATTGGGCGCTTCATCCGCTGCACGTCGAGACGACCGCGCTCGAGGTGTGTGTGGCGGCCAGCGCCTTCAGGGCTGGTGCGTGATTTGTCAAACATCCGATCCCCTCCTCTCTTTCACGACAGCGCTCACCGCCCGACGTGCTGCGAAAAAAACCACGTTAGGTAATACTTAGCATACTTGTGTATTTAGTTGTATGCTACGGGACTCTAGCGGACGCCGATTGAATTATTATGTACTTCCTCACAAACCAAAGCAAGGTTGTTGGCGTCCGATTCGGAACTCGACCCGAGGTCCCGACGACTAGCACTACAAACTCTCGAAGTACCTCTCTACAGCCCGCGCCGCCGCCTCAATCACCGCTTTCTCGGAGAAGAACCCGTCCGCCCCAATCTTCACCACCATATCCTCTTTGCACGCATCTGCCATGATCTTCCATCCCCCGACCCTCTGCACTTGGAACACGGTTTTCTTCACCTCCGCAGCAATCTCGGAAAAGCGCAAGGGCTTCTCTGGATCGAGGACCTTCCTTGCTATCTTGGTCCACCACACCTCATTGAAGACCTCAGTGCACACCCGGTGATCATGGTTGTCGGATACCCACGCTGGATTCGGGTCGAGTTGCGGGGGGACGCGACATGCCAGCCGTGTTTCGTACCACAAGACCTCTTTTGCATTCGCGATGATGGTGTAGACCTTGGCCCCGAAGCGTTTCTGATCTACCTCTGTGATCCAATCCAGTTTTCCAGTTACAAGGCTCGCCACGGCATCGTGGATCCAGTCGTGGAGCGAGTACATCCGAGCAAGCTCAAGCCTACGAGATGGAGGCAAGTACATGAGATTCAGATGGCGCTTTGCATACTCGACGGCCTCGCTGATCTCCCACAGCTTTGCGACGTGAAGGAGATTGACCAGCATGCGTTGCTTGACCACCAAGTCCGTGTTGTCGAGCGGTTGCCACTCCCTAGTTAAGGTGAGCAAGTAGCTGTATTTATCGATAATATGACTGACGCGCGGTAAATCCATGCCAGAAAGTCCTCGAATACCGCCGGTGTAAAGAATTCAAGCAGGATGGGGTTTTCGTCGCTGCCTTGCGGAGGCCCCGATCCGAGGGAGGGAATTTCGAATATACCCTGGACCACAGGGGAAAGCTTTTTGAGGTTACTGAGATGGACCTTGTACAGCATATTCTCAACCTTGAATGACATTAATTCTGAGTCGTGCAGAAAAATCAAGGTGCATACACGGAAGGTGACAGATCCGTCGTCAATCCAATATTTGGAACTTCGTGTCAGTAGTTGCGGTGGGTTCTGAACAGGCTGGTCGGGAGGCTGCGACATTTTTAGAGAAGATGAAAGGTGTGTTGCCTGGCTGAAAAACTGTGTAGTTGCCTTGAATCTCCGCTCGGCTAAGGTTGTCTGTTTTTGGAAATCCGCCTTTTGAAGGCGGGCGTTCATGCCTCCTGCCCTCCCGGGCCTTCCTCCCAATCCTGCAGGGCAGCAATGGTCCCCCAACATCTACTACGCTTTCAATATCGTCTCGGACACCTATAACGCGGCCGCGAAAGTCCTCTTGGTCGAAGCCAGTGCAAGCCGATTGAAATTTCACGCCCATGGATTGACCGAGAACGTTGTTCCAATTCTGGTTGCTCTCGAGGCTCATGCCGCTGAAGAACACCTCCCCATTCCCTGGGTCCATGAACGTGCCCACACTGTCGCTTGGTTAGTCAAAGAACTTTGTGATGCGCAGAAAAAGGCAATGGAGCGGTATGATTCCAATATTATTGCAACTCCTTACGCTGATGGGCGTCTGGCCAGCGATAATTCAAACGTGGCCATGCCAGAGCCGGTTACCGTTGTGCATACAGGGAGGCGCGGTCGACCGAGGAAAGTCATCAATATAGACTTCCTTGCCGAAGCAATGTCGACAAAACGTCGAATCTCGGTGTCCAAGCTCGCAAAGATCCTGGGGGTCTCCCGCCACACCCTCATAGTTCGAATGAAGGAAAATAATGTCTACTCCAAGTTCTCGACCCTTTCCCGAGACAGCTTGGACACCTTTGTCAAAAAATTCCGTGCTGAGAAACCAGACTCTGGAATACGTTACCTCATCGGCTTCCTTCGCACACAGGGCCACCGGGTCCAACGACGGCGTGTGTTTTCAGCAGTCCACCGCGTTGACCGCCTCGGGCGTACACTGCGTAAACGCGCCACGATTCCACGGACCAGATACTATGTATCGCGTCCAAATGCCATGTGGCACGTCGATGGACACCATAAACTGATTCTGTGGGGGTTTGTAATTCACGGAATGGTTGATGGGTATTCGCGCACGGTAAGTCATTGTATTTGTGCTTCTTCGCCGTGGCTACAGGTTTCATTGACAGATTACGGGGCTACGGGCGAGCACTAATAACCTGATACTTCGCAATGGCCTCAATCGGGCATCATTTGTGTGGGGGTCGTAAGTGCCTTGTTTGCACTGCGAGAAAACTCAATCGGTAACTGCGCAATTCAGATCGACTCATAATACTCGCATTGAGCGCCTGTGGGTAGAAGTCGGCTCTCAGTTTGCACGCCGCTGGAGGGCATTTTTTTACCGGCTCGAGCGCATGCATGGATTAGATCGTAGCAACCCGCATCATCTGTGGCTCTTACATTTCCTCTTTCTTGACATGCTCAATGAAGACTGCGCAAGATTCCAGGAGGAGTGGAATGCCCACCCCATTTCAGGAGAGGGTCATGATCAAAGCCCAAATGTATGTTCCGCTCTTTCACGCATCTTCATTTTTAAACCCGAGTTTTGCAGGATATGTTTCTTGTTGGGAAAGCCACGAGCGGCGTTTACGTCGACGACTGTGAGGGTGTACATCCTGATGTCATCAGTCATTACTATGGTGTACATGGGCCGGTTCGCGAGCGGCTTGCAGGCCAGACGGGAGCGGGACAGCTTGTTGACGAGACCATTCCGGACATGGACTCAGAGCAGGAGCTTGATGAAGACGATTGGGCGGACCTCGAGGAACAGGTCGCGGATGCTCATGAGTCTAATTTCCATCATGACGCTGTCTCTGTTCCCAAGCACGCTAATCCCTTTTCCGGAGAAGCTTCTCAAGTATTTGAAGATGCCTTAGAACAGGTCCGCGCTGCAAATATTCTCCCAGCTGGGTATGGATTGCTCAAAGATGAATGGGATGACGGCGCCTACCCTAGCTTCGAAATCCTGAAGTCAGGTCGGCGAGGGCGGAGGGAACTTCGAATAGCATTACCAGATTTTATTTGGAGGCCTCGGGCTATTCTTTGGGGTCAGGCGCTGGACGTACAAATCAAGTTAATTATATTTATTGCACCTAAAAATTGTACAGAATCATGGTGGTCTCTGTGATCAGTGTCCTCTATTGTATAGGCTGTACCATTATTTATCGAGAGCCTGGAAACGGGCGTGAAAATGTAGCCGAGAGATATAAAAACAGGGTCGCGCACTCACTGACTTTTCCTCATACCACCACCTCCCCAACTCTCATCCACTCATACCATGGCACTGCAGACGGGCGAGTGCCACCACGCACACGATACAGACTCCCAGGCGGAGTGTGATTGCGCCAAGTACGTGGAAAACAAATCAAAAAGTGGCCGCTGCTCCGATTGTGGCCAACGTCGTAAGCACCATGAGGTACAGGACTCATCTTCGGAGGATGGGCCAGACCCTCCGAAGAATGTTCTCGACATTGTACTCGGTGCCATTCCTAATGCATCCAAGGCCGCTGCTGGAAAGCGGAGGGGCGGCAAGATCATCTCAACTCTTTTCGGCCAGGCCAACCAGGAGGCAAACAAGGGTATGAGGCCGCCAAAAAGTTCAGACGCAGGGTCGTCCACGAAGGAAAAGGTATGACATTACTCTCGTTGGCGGATAGATCTCTGCTGAGTTCTGCTTGCAAAAATCCAGGGCAAATCCAAAGCAGATGCTCAAGATAATACTATTTTCAAGGCCCTTGGGGTTGTCGTCGTCCCAGATGGGTGTGTTCTATCCATGTCTTGATTTGGCCGAGCAGCTGAGAGATGACAGCGTGACAAGACTCTTACATCACTGCGGACCAAGGTTCCAGATAGGACAGCAGTACAAGCGTTGGTCAGCCAGGGCTTAGCTGTGCTGAACCAGAATGGTTTTGAATTCTGCCGGACGTGGTCGCATGAAGAGCTCCAAGATTTCCTTTTCAGTATTCTTCCAAATGTCTTCGGCTACTTCAAGGACCTCGAGCTCGACTCTAGATCACCCCAATGGCTCCTTGGCGATTCCGAGCGCTCCAAAATCAAAGTCGTGTCTATCCCTCGACCTACCGGATTCGACGTAGAGTATATTGCGGGCCAGAATCGTACAGGCTACCGCAACCTCCAAGTCCTCATTCGTGCGTATTCCGTTCTCTACCAGGCAATAACTGACTTGAGTTTTTGTAGTGGCACGTCAACCCATTCCCGCTGAAGTATCTTCGGCTTGGATAGACACAGAGTTTCTGTCCTTCATGGAAGAGGAAGACCAGCCTGCAGACAATGGTTTGTCATTGAAGTTCTCTCACCTAAATTCGTCCGCTCACACCATGTCTTCAGTCTCCGCTGGCGACTCCCGGTCTCCTACTCCTGAATCGGGACCGTTGTTCCCTGCAAGGCAGCGCAACAAGCGTCTTGTATCAGTCTTGAGTGACGAGGACTCGGAGGCGTCCAACATAGCGTCTTCATCCAAGCGGGCCAAGACCTCAAAAGGTATGTGGCTCAACTGTTGGCGTCCGAGTCCATACCCGACCTCCTTCATTAATGGGTTCTCAGCTTCGACGCGTCGTTGGACCCGAACCAAAGCCACAGAAGCAGACGAATGCATTGATCTCACTGCAGAAGAAGCTTCAACTTCTCGGCCCTCGACACCTATTGCTAACCAAGCCCCGTTGCCGCCCGACTACATCCAGTCCCCCGAGGAAAAAATTGACGTCGATCCGTACAACAACGCGCGTTCCTTCGTTTTCTAATCCCTATCCTATACCAAAACTGCTACACTTGTAGCTTGCACCGTCCTTTCCCAAATTTACTTCCATTGCATACAATACTTATTGACACTTTAATAACAATTAATTTCCATCTGTAATTTCTCGTGCACCACTTGCAAATCTTGGCATTCCTTTTCAGCCACTGCTGGTCGAGGAGCCTCGGATGTCCCAGTGGCTGAAGGACTTATCGGAGACCCGGTTGTATGTCAGCTCGAGGGGTTTGAGTAGAAAATGGACAACTTACATCCAAATCCTGCAAGGCCCATTTCAGCGAAAGATCTCCGGGGGTGTACGGCATGGCGACGACGTGCGCGGCCTCCGACGGTGCGGGACGCATGACGCGGGGAGAAGAGGCTTCCTGGGGAACAGGACAGTACATTATCTCAAGGGATTGAGCAGAAAATGGAGGACTTACATCCACATTTCTGCAGGGGCCATTTTGGCGAAGTCTCGACCGATGTTCGCCATGGTGACGACGTGCAAGGCCTCCGACAGTGCGGGACGCATAACGCGGGGAGATGAAGCCTCCTGGCGAGCAGGAAAGTGCGTTATTTTAAGGGATTTGAATAGAAAACGGAGGACTGACATCGAAATCTCTGCTGGGCCTATTTTGGCAAAGACATATCCGGCCGGTGGTGTACAGAATGGCGACGACGCGCGCGGCCTCCGACGGCGCAGGACGCAGGACACGGCGAGAGGGGGCCTCCTACGGAACACAACCGTACATTAATTCAAGGGATTTGAGTAAAAAATGGACGACTTACATCAAAATCTCTGCTGGGTCTATTTTGACAAAGTCTCCGGTGGTGTACGGCACGGCGACGACGCGCGCAGCCTCCGATGGCATGGAACACAAAACGCAGGGAGGGGGGGACTCCTAGGGAGCACGAACGTACGTTAGTCCAGGGAATTCGAGTAGAAAATGGATGACTTACATCCAAATGTCTGCAGGGCCTATTTTGCAAAGCCTCTACCGGTGTTCGCCATGGTGACGACGACGCGCGGCCTTCGACGGCGTGGACCGCATGACGAGGGAAGAGGGGGGCTCCTAGGGACCACGAACGTACGCTAGTTCAACGCATTCGAGTGAAAAATGGAAGACTTACATTCACATCTCTGCAGGGCCTATTTTGGCGAAAACTCTCTGATGGTGTACAGAATGGAGACGACACGCGCGGCCTCCGACGGTGTGGGATGCATGGCGCGTGTGCGTGAGTCTCCTCTGCTGTGTCATCCGATCCGTGTGCGCCGCTGGAGTAGGGCGGGGTTAAAGTGCTTGGCAAAGGAAAGGCAGAACAGGAACTTGGAGAAGGGTCAGATACAGCCAAAACAGAGTACACATAAACTTACCTGAAACTCAGTTACAGCTCCTTCAAGTCCAGGTTGAGGAGAAGCGCCAGCGGGGCGAGAAGATGAGGACAGCGACGCCGCAGCGTCGAGGACTTGTGGCGGTGGGAAACAAGATGCGGAGTCGGACCGTATCGGCCGAACAGCGTGATGACTGTGAAATGGCAGTCGCGCAACGCAAGCTGGTAGGAACGTACTGCAGGTTTGGAGGACGGAGCTTCTTGCCAGAACGTATGTCTCAGAAAAAAAGATATAATTGGGAAAGAGTGCTCGAGCACTTCCGCAGCCAGCTCTCTACGGGGTCCCTGGTGTGAGTCCAAACCTGCGAGAGCCAACTGCGGAGGAAGAGCGTTAGATGAAAGAAAGACTCACCCAGGGAGGGAGCCAAAAAGAAGAGCCACCTGCGGGTCCGACCAAGTTTCGGGAACTCTGCTAGCTCAGAACGTCCTGGTCATGTTTCCATGACCTGACTGAACCATACGGCAAGGCACGAATACGAGCCGCTTGAGCCAGCAGAGGCCGAGATCGTGGCTCAGGACCAGGGAGGTGGCAAGAAGGACGTCAACAAACCAACGCGTCGCGTTTGATGACACGTAACTGATGTCACGGTACCTCGGATCGAGTCCCGAGTCCCAATCCGGTATCCCCGAAATGCCCGAACCTGACTTTCCGCGCGCAAACATTTATAACCGCGCTCAAGCACACCTGAGAAACCACGCGAGGTAGGTAGATTACCGCGGGGTATACTGACAAAAACTTATATTCATGAAGTACTACTTTTTGCGCGCGCACCTCACCAAATTCCGCGCGCGCATCATCAACTCTACGCGCGCGCGTAATTTTCCATACTTTCCGCGGAAAACAGTACTTTTCGGGGGCGGGAATTTTTATACAATTTGAACAGCATAAGTAGCCATCTCACGAATATTTTAATAATTGTCATTCAAATTCTCAGTTTTAATTGACCCGCATGTTTCGGGTCGATGCCTCGATCAAACATACATTCTGCTCCCTCATAGAGCTTCCTGATACTTCTCTTGACCTTGAAAGGCTCCACCAAATTGGAGAGATTCGATCTTACCACTTGATACAGACAAAGGACAAGATTTGGAAGAGCCATGCTCGTCTCGCTTTTGGCACACCCAAACTGTTTCACGGATTGTAACACGCCAGTTTCATGTGAGTACAACTGGAAATCTGAGTGGAAAAGAGGATTTGCCCATCTAATCCACCACCCTGATATTCCACTTGGACTTGGCGAGATCACCAGCAAGCTAATGGAAGTCCGGAACAACAGAATCGACGGTGTTTGCGATGACTGTCTTCATTTGACCATTGACTCGAGTTTTGGAGAAGGGAAATTGAGTCGGGAAGTTCAATATATTGAAGAGTCCATCCTTGAACTGATGAAGTATCAAACGGATGAGCCAGGTCGAGCCAAGCTGAGAGAGATAGTCAATGTCACCACTTGGCACCGTTCCCTTTAGCCCAAGATCCACGATACGTCAGACGACCCATACCAGACCTCCTGGTAATTAGTCTGGAAGGCTTTTGGTTAAATTGATTGAGGACTCAAGTAAGCGTTGTTTCTGATAGCTTTAATCAAGTGGGCCGATAGCATCGCTGGGCTGTTAAATTAGAATGAGGATTCACTGAGTCATTGGGTCGCTTATTAGCCTCAAATCGACGTCTTTGGCCTTCTGGACTAGTGTGCCATAGACTCTGTTTCTCATTCCAGTTTTATCTTATCTTATCGGGGATATCAACCAGAATGCCTGAGAACGGGGATTGGAGAGAACTTCACCCCGAATGTGGCCAAAACTTTACGCATTTTCTGGAATACCATCGCCGACTTTGCGCGGTTTTGAATTCTCCGACTTTGCGCGGCTCGATGACCGCGGACTTTGCGCGGAATTCGATTTGCGCGATTGCGCGACTGCGCATTGGGCCGAATTTGCGCAATTCAAGTACGTGGTTCATTTATGTGCGGGATTTCACTCAAAAGGGCCTATTTAGTGCGGAAATACAATTTCAGGATGTATGATGTGCGCGGGATTAAATGTGCATTTGGACACTCATAGTGAAGTGCAAATGCTGCAAAGGCACCACTACCTGGAGAAGTGATACATCACCTACTCTCAGGAGAGATCCGCCATGATGCATCAGGAACTCTCGTGAGAGATATGGTTGATGTATGTGAGGCTTCGAGTCCTTTCGGAGTGAAGCACACAAATTCAAGAAACTTAGTGAGGGAACAAGAGAAGTGACGGTGGAATGATCTCCTTGTTCAAGAGGGAAGTATGTTACTGTAGTCTACTTCTATGAGAGCTTATATAGACTAGTCACTACAGGGAAGTTGGAACTACGGAATGAGTCAGTAAGAATCAGTATGACTAGACTAAGGAATCAGAATGAGTCGAAAGACTCGGACATGTAAGTAGACGGAGGCGGAGGGACGACTGCGGCGGCCCGAATCCTGTACTCTTAAAATCAATTCGGCGGTCACGCGTCACACCGAAAATTGTTGACCCCGGCAATAATTTTTTCTCGATTTATGGGATTTTCTGGCGGAAGTCGAATATCACGTGACTGCCGAATTGATTCCCGCTATGTATATAGTGGGTTTTTGGGGGGGCCTCGAAAATTAACTCCCTAGCGTTTCATACGATTCTTTATGGTAATGCCTTGCCTTTTTTGGAAGGTGCGGCATTGCTCGGCACAAAAAATAAAATCTTGAAAAGGAAAATCCGTCCCTGTATGGCTATATTGACTGATGTAAGCATCAGCTGATCATCCCTTGATTGATCCTCCTTTGTGTCCTCTTCGTGTCACTCTCTGTATATCTTTCTCGCTGAGGGCTTGCATATCCACTTCCCATCTCCGCTTCGTCACTGACCATTCCAACAACAATGTCTGTCTACATCAACGGTGTTCTTGCTCCTACTGCCTCGTATTCTGGATCTCCGCGGACTACTATCTCCTCAGCTTTCGCTGCATTCTTGCCTCGTCCCGCTGACTCTGTCTTCGCCGTTGCCGTCGATGCTGGCACCTTTGGTCTTCGTTCCATGGCCTTATCTTGCGATGTCTCGTCCGATGCATTAACTTCCGTCATTCTCGGAGCGGAGTGGGCTGCATACCTGCGCTACAGCCTGTCGTGCGAGGGCTTCAGGCTCGACGCCTCCTTCAATCCCTGGCATTTTGTGTCGGACCCCTCTCACCCATTGTCATGTATGTTACTAGTTGGCCTCTTTCTTCTGGCTATGCTCATTGAATAAGCCGCTCCTCACCTGTCTGGAACTCCTGAACCTCTTCGCGAGTCGGTGTCGATGATTGGCCCCTTTTCGACCAATAGCCGTTCCATGGATCCCTGTACGTTCCATTTTCGAGCTCTACGGCCCTACTGACCAAGTACTTTTGTGACCCACAGCTTCCCCGGCCGTGTCTTCATCAGCTGTTGGTTCAGCTTCTGCGGGTGCGTCCTCTCATCTCTTCTGTCCTAACGCTTGCTCACTCCGTCCATCCCGCTCCTTTGAAAATTGTTGAACTTTTAAAATGAAATGAAATATAAACTGTTTTATTGAACGCATCTCATCGTTGTGAAACTTTGAATTGCTGTTGGTCTCGGTGCTTCACAGTGCCTTTCTTCGTTCATGGAAAAGTCTCTGGTTCTCATGCATCTAATACGATACCCACTGATACCCGTACACTTCATTCTGTGCCCAACGAACGTTTCCGATTCCAATCAGATCCAATTATACAAATAATACCTGTCCCGCCCGGCACCCGTAAGAGTGGATCTAGCTCGTCGCGTCCACAATATCCTTCCACACGTCCATCAGATGGCTACGATTTGCTGATTGACTGTCTCTTGTCCCCCAACCCGTCGTGCAACATTTTCACAGCAGAAAGACCGGTTCTGGAATCACTCGTTAAGGCACATCATCTTGAGTCCAGTGGGACTGTCTCGACGACCTCTCTCCGTTACACTCTCCTCTCCCACCTCATATCTGGCTCCTGCGTTTCTGTCTGTCTCTCGCAACACACGAAAGCTAAGCATCCTTGTGAGTGTGCCACATTCATGTCTGGATTTGGAACACAGAAATCTATGTCATTTGCCGCACTGAGTATCTTGCTTTCCGCGTCCAAATCTAGTCTCCCTGACGACCACGTTGAACAAGTGGGGTTGTGCCTTGGGACCTCACACGCCGTAGCATTGTCCCGGGTCCAATTATATTCTTTCCTCGGAACGAAAAGAAGGGAAATAATTTCTTCTCACTCCTCGCAAAATCCTGCCACCGAGATTTTTGATGATTTGGATGCTTTACCCAAGTCTGCTTGCGTTGACACGGTCTCATGGCATTAATTTGGTCGGTACTCCCGTGACTAAAGCGTCCCTCAAGCTTGCCATCGTTGAACATCTCGGGACTGGTGCATGTCTGTCTACGGAAAGTTCGGCATCACACCTAGCTTGTTCGTCCTTGCTTTCACAGTTCAATCTTGCTGCAAGCCAAGAGGAATATGATTGTGACAATCCAAACAAGGTTCTCCAGATTCGATTGCTTTCTGAGGTATGTCCAGTGCTAAACCTGAAGCCTTTACGGAGACTACTCGAGTTGCATGATATTTCCTACGTAGAATCTGACAAGAAGAGAGCTCTTCGGCGTAAGTTGTCAAGGTTCCTCTATCAACTACGTTACGGCAAACTCCCAGAGGACGAAACTCCGGCCACTACTTCTGAGGCTAAAAGGCATCGTGCTGAAAAACGTGCACGTCTCCAAGCAGTATGGCCGCAAATGGTACCTGACAGGCTCAAGAGTAAACTTCTGAAGATGTTTAACTTTGAAATATCCGCTGCTAATCTCGCTACTTTTGTGTGTGGAAGTTGTGCGGAGGTATGCCCTGTCAAAGTTCGAACAATTTTGGACTTTGACGAGTTCGAACTCGACCTTCTGAAACGTCCTGACCAATCTAGTCGTTCTTCTGAGGACTCGGAGATGAACGTCGACTCTCAGGACGATGAGATCGATGATTTTTGTCCAAAAAGGTCGCCGTATTGGTTACACCCGGGATGTCCGGATCCGCCCATGCCTATGGAGAACACCGCAGACTCCGGCCTCCTTATTGACAGTGACAGCCTTACCAAAAATCCGGACACAGGTCGGCCTGCAATCATTACATGCAAGAAGTGTGCAAGTGATCTCCGCGCCGATCGAGTCCCTGCCCGAGCTATCACCAATCACAACTATCTTGGACCAGTACCTGCTGAGCTTCAGAGCCTGACTGTGGTTGAAGAGGCCATGATCGCTCTGTGTCGTGCAAAATGTTGGATCATCCAGCTTCGGGACGACGAATCTGATTCATCCATCCCTACTTCGCAGCGTGGCATCCGCGGGCACATCATCGTGTATCCTCAAAAGCCATCTGCAGTGGCCACGACTCTCCCTCCGTCTCTCGACGACATTACGACTCCAATATGCGTAATCTTTGTTGGGTCCAAGCCCCCGACACCAGAATGGCTTCAAAAGAAGGCTAGCCCGCTGATTGTTCGCAAAGAGAAGGTGATGATTGCACTGGCATGGCTCAAAATCCACAACCACTTGTACCGTGATATCCCAATTAATACGGCTGCCCTAGATGCTCTCGACGATGTCACCATCCCGCCTTTCCATATCCAACACATTATTCCCTCCGCTGGTATTGACGCCTCCACTTCGGACTACATACCCGGTTCATCTCAACCACATCCCTCTGATCCGACCCTTGCTTCTGATATCCCTGATATTCGCCAGCCTGCACCCTCCGTCGTCCCGTTCCAAACTGTTGTCGTCGCAGATGTAGATGGTAATGCTCCTTCCCATGTTCTTCGCTCTGCGGCCATGTCCCACATGCGCAAATCTGGTTCGAACTATGTCGAAATTCCACACGACTCTCTCCCTGCCAATGAGTTTAATAACCCTGACTTGTTCCCCATGATCTACCCAACGCTGTTCCCTTATGGCCTGGGAGGTTTTGAGAATCGTAAACGCCGTACACCACTGGGTTTCAAGACACACGTTAAGCACCTATTCAATTTGGCAGATCGCCGCTTCCAGGAACACTACTCTTTTCTTTTCACTGCTTTTAATATGATCCAACGCCGCGCACTCTTGCTTAGAACGAGCCTGAAGGTCAAACGCTCTAATTTTGATCACGTTGCCGCAGAATTTGGTACTGTCTCTCCTGCTACAGTTCACATCGTATCCGAGCGCATTGCATCTGGTGATAGCGTCACTGCCAATACTCCCGAAGAGCGTCGCGTGCTGAGGTTGATGAAAGAAGTGAGTATCATTAACGCACATGTCCCCGGATCCTCGCAGTCAAAGCTGGTGATGCGGAACCAAATTCGTGCCCTCATGATTGAAAAGGGTCTTCCCAGTTTCTACATAACGATAAATCCTGCAGATGTGTATAACCCGCTCGTCAAATTCTTAGCAGGCCATGAGATTGATTTGGACAAACTGGTACCAGATGATATACCCAGCTACATTGATCAGGCCGTTACGATCGCTAAGAATCCAGCAATCGCTGCACGATTTTTCAATATCTACATGAAAGCCTTCATCAAGACCATATTGGGCTGTGATCCTGATCAAGACAACGAGGAAGGCGGCATTCTGGGCGTCGTTTCAGCATATTATGGATGTGTAGAGGCTCAAGGGCGTGGTAGTCTTCATTGCCATATGATGATCTGGTTAGCTGGGGGATTAAACCCAAATCAGATTAAAGAGAAGGCATTTGAAGGTGGCGGCAACCTGGATTTTCAGAAAAGGCTCATTGAGTTCTTAGATGATACGATTTCCACGTCCGTACCTCCTGCTCCCGAGAATGAAGTTGAGACTCCGTTATCGTCCTTCCATCCCTGTGCAACGCGTGGCCCCGGTCCTGATGTCGATCCTTCCGTTTCCGCAGATGCAACAGCAAAGGACTTGCACAATCTTGTGGAGCGCTGTCAACGACATCGGCATAGTCATACCTGCTATAAATATTGGAAGGGTTATCCCGAGCCCAAAGAATGCCGGTTCGACCTTGACAAATCCAACGAGCAGCCCATTAGTGTGTTCGACGCAGAAACTGGAGAATTCCATCTTCGCTGCCTGGATGGCCTTGTTAACAACTTCAACATGACCATGATCCAGGCCATACGCAACAACATGGACATCAAATTTGTCGGGTCCGGCCCATCTGCCAAGGCGATTCTGTATTATATCACGGACTACATCACTAAGTCGCAACTTCAGGCACACGTTGCCTATGCCGCTCTGGAGCTTGCCGTTGCCAAGTTGGGAGAATTTAATCCTGCAGAAGATGATGTAGAATCGCGAGCACGGAGACTACTGCAGAAAGCTGCCCATTCTATGATATCTAAGCAGGAGTTGTCATCTCAACAAGTGGTATCCTACCTTATGGATTTCGAGGACCATTTTACCAGCCACCAATATCGCAACTTGTATTGGACTAGTTTCGAGGCGTTCATAAACAGAGAGGACCCGAGTCCCGAATGCTACGCGCAGGGAAAAACGGAACATCCGGCTGCTAATGCTGAATCTGAGAATCCACCTGATGAGGATGATGATGGTTCTAGCGACGAGCGTGAAGATCTTACAAACGGATTGGACGACGCAGAAATATCCGTCCCCGACGTCCTGGATGAAGAAGATCTGGCCGTTGCTGAAATGGATACCATCACTCTCGAGGCTGATGTCTCCGGAAAATTTGTCCCTTCTGCGAATCAAGTATGTGACTACCAGTGGCGGGGTTCAGACCTTCAAGACGTCAATGTATGGGACTTTGTTGCCCAGACAGAGAAGGAACGTCTGAAAAAAAAGAAGGCTGCTGAGCGATCACCATCGCCGCGTCGTGACGAGATTGACGACCAAGAGGAATCGCACGAGGATCCCGGAGATGACGAGAAGCCGTGGAACAGGACCAACATTCTGGAATATGAAGGTAGACCCATGCCCCGTGTGCGGTTCTTGGAGGATCATCTCGAGGACGACACCCATTGCCTAAAAGTCAGCCCGTATAAGAAACGAAAAGTTCCTGTACCTATCGGGCCCGCATTGCCGAGAAGAGACCGGACAGAATCCGCTGAGCGGCACGCAAGACTTATGTTGATACTATTCAAGCCTTGGCGGCATGCGGAAGATCTCAGGCATTCGAATCAGTCATGGTCTGATGCATTTATTCAATTCACTCGAGATTGCTCACCAGATATCCTCGACTGCATTGACAACATGCAAATCTTGCACGAGTGTAAGGATAGTCGAGATGCTCATTATGCCAGTCGAAAAAACAGGAGAACTGCAGGTCTCACCATAGAACTTCAGCGCGGAGGTCGGTCTGCCCATGAATTCGGAGATGAAGATGACGATGAGGTTCTTGAGCACCTGGTTCGCATGGAACAGTCGCGCTCAAGATATGGAGAACGCAGTCTTGCTGACGTCCTTCGAGCTGTTGAGTACGCCGAGGCATGCGGGATGATCGGGAACCGTCACACACCTTCGATTTCAGCGGATTCGATTTCGGGCCGGCATCATACGAGAGTCGATGGCAATGATAAATCACATGAGGTTCTATGGGAAAAAACCTATGAGGCTCGGAAGGAGGCATAGAAACGTTCTGCCCTGGCGCACCCCGCTGTATCTTCCCCGAACGAGAGTAATGCACAGGACATTCATGGTGGTATCGCGAATGGCGACACTTTCAGGGGGGAGATTCTTCCGCGTTTTGAGACCTCCGTTCGAGATGCCGACTTGCTGATTCCGCGGGAAGATGGCAACGCAATCCACGTGCTGGACTCAGACACCATCGAAGGGATTGGGGCCAAACACGAGCTGAACACGGAACAGATGCGCGCTTTCTCTATAGTTGCTCGGCACAGTGAATCGGACTCTGGGAAAGCACTTCGGATGTATTTGGGAGGGCCGGGAGGTACAGGAAAGTCGCGTGTCATACATGCTTTGCAAGATTTCTTCACGCAGAGAGGGCAAGAGCGCCGGTTCCGTCTCGCTTCGTACACTGGAGTTGCCGCGAGGAATATTTCCGGGATGACGTTGCATGCTGCGTTGATGCTCAGTCAGCATAAGAGCACCGGGAGATCTGCGAAATCCAAACGCGAGCTCATGGCTATGTGGGAAGGGGTAGATTTCCTGTTTATTGACGAGATTTCCATGGTAGGGTGCGCAATGTTGCACGACATCAGCCATGCATTGAGTATCGCAAAGGGTAATGACTCAGCATTTGGGGGCATAAATGTCGTGTTTGCCGGCGATTTCGCGCAGTTACCGCCTGTTGGCCAGGTTCGACTGTACAGCCATCTCGACAAAAAATCTATCGCGAAAGCTGCCACGAGAGCCGGTCAGAAAGTTGTCTTCGGGAAGTTACTCTGGCTAAGCGTACGCACCGTGGTCTTGCTGTCCGAGAACATGCGACAGAGTGGGCCCGAGAATCAGCCTTTTGTTGAGCTGCTGGGTCGTCTTCGCGACGGGAGATGTACAGAGGCAGATTACGAACTGCTCAATACTCGTGTTGCCCAGAATCTGGACATAGATTGGGAAAGCGAGGAATGGTCATCTGCGCCTGTTATCGTCGCTGAAAACGGGATGAAAGACGCTCTGAACATCAGAATGGCTCACGATTACGCTGCCGCCAGCGGGCAACCTCTCCATTGGTACTATTGCTCTGATGTTCTGGGAAGAAATAGGCCCGTGGAAGATCCAGACTTGAAACGAAAGCTCATGAGCCTCGACTCGGGGAAAACAAATCAACGCATGGGTAGAATTCCATTGGTAATCGGAATGCCGGTAATGGTTGCGCAAAATTTCGATGTTCCCGGTGGTGTCGTAAACGGCTGTCAAGGAAAACTGGTCAGCGTAAGGTATCGGATGGGCGAGGATGGCAATCGCTACGCTCTGTCCTGTGTCATAGAAGCCCTGGATACCACCCTCGGGATCATGCCAGACTTACCGGATTATCATGTTGTTGCTTTAACGGACACGGTGGATATGCAGTTCAAGAACTTCCATTCGGGACACTCCATTACTGTGAAGCGTACACAGCTACCGATTTTGCCCGCATTTGCGATGACGGCCCACAAGGCACAGGGAAAATCGCTGTCAAGATGTGTGATCAACCTCACTGGATGCCGCGGGACAGAGGCGCCGTATGTGATGATATCCCGAGCGACATCTCTTGATGGTCTCGTCATTCTCACTCCGTTCTCCAAAGATAAGATCTGTTGTCGCCAGTCCGAGGATATCAGGAACGAAGTCAAGCGTCTCAAGTATCTTGCATTGCAGACCATAGTATTGACCGGTACAGAGGTTGAGATAACAAGTGCTAGAATGGAAAGTCATAGGTTGTACGGGGCTGCGGCTCAGATGGACGAGCCTCCGCCTGACGGCAACGGGGATGAGGGAGATGCGGGACGCCACGTGGCCCGCCTTCAGAAAGCGAATGCGGTGCTAACCTCCGCGCCGATCAATCGCCGGGTCAAACTTCCTGTCGCGTCTTTGCCATCTTCCACTCCCCACCATCCCGGTATCGTCGTCCCTGACCTTGGGATGACGGCGAACTCCTCCAACGCTCCCAATTTTGCCTCGGGATCCACCGATCATTTGGCTGGCCCGTCGGGATCATTGACCCGCGCCCCGAAAACCCGAAAAAAGCGCAAGTTGGATGACACCTCGATCCCGACTGCTTCCAAGGCGGCGAAACGCCGTAAATCCAAAACCTGACGCCCCCCTTTCGTCATTCCATCTACTGCTTGCCCAGCTCCGACCTTCGTCCTCGTTCTCTACCTGACAGCCCTGGAATTTCGTCCTTTCCGGGCTTCACTATTACGGCCCCATGTTTACCGATCCTGAACTTTTTGCAGCGAAACTCAGTGTTTCGACTGTGCCTCTCATTTACGACAATACCCCATCTCGCTTCCTCTCCCCGGCGCGGATCAGATTCCTCACGCGCAGGAAAGTGGTGGATCGGTTAAAATATGTCAGACTGTTCCACCGCTTTCGAACCAGTCCTTGTTGGTTCAGCCAAGTCCATCACCAACAATGTATGTCTTGATATCATACCTCTTCTTTCTCGTGGATATTTTGTCTTAATTCTTGAATAGGGACCAGGTCTTATGTAGTCCTTCCCTCGAGCTCAAGCTGCCCTTTGATCCTTGGAGTCGTCCTTCTCGCATGGCTTTCACATTTTTCTACTGCAACCGCAGTTCTCAACCCCCACGCTCGCTTACATACCCAGGTTTGGCGCTCCCACTGCATCTGTCATAGATTCTCCTTCAACGTAATCAGCTCGCTATCTTTTGCGACGTCACCCAATTTTTTTCTCTCGAATATGGCCCAAGTCTTGATTTTCCAGACCTATCTTTTTACGTCTACTTCTACGTCCACTTCTTTCTATGCTATGTATATGGAGCTCGTAATATATATCTTTCAAATTACACCCCTGCAGAGCATTGACCCATCTCGCACAACAAGGGTGCTACATAGCGGGCTCTGCCGCGAAGCGGGCTATATCGGTCATTTTAAGAGTACAGTACGCCGGAACCTCACAATGTATCATTCAAGAGATCCATCCCATTTTGGTTGGCAGAAAGGGGGTCCGGGCCGGCCAATCCGTGACCTAGGGCAGGAAGGGTGGGTCGGCCGCCAGGCGGGGGGGGGGGGGGGGGGGGGAAATGACCTCGGAAAATCATGCCCTCCCGGGATCCAAATAGGGTGGTGTCTGACATGCCTAATGTTATATTTGTGGTGCTAGTGGTCTGGAATCCCACTGTGAGCACGAAATTCAACCGGTATTGCGTGAAGTAGGGTCCCAGTGATGTTTTTAACCTGGAAAGGATCTTGGAAACCTTCAATTTGACGTTAAATGCATTTTCCCTGACTTACCTTGGTATCAGTTCCAAAGTCGAGCGTCTGCACTGAGAATGTGTGAGAAATCTTAGTGACTGAGTTACAAGCCACCAATAAACTATGTTGAAGCATGGGAAGAGTACTAATAGTATCATAGATTAACCACAGAGTGTCCTTCTCACTTTTCCGGTGGTTGAAACCTCTTCCGTAGCTTTTTTATCTAGTGGCGGCATCTTCCGGAGACATACACGTGAGAAATTCCCTTATTTGGACGTCACGTGGTAGGGTGGGTGATGGGTCCATCTACAGGCAGAGGACGGCAAAGAGTCAGTTGCTCAATATTGTGGATTTAAAGGCTAACTAGCCGTTTGCAGTTGTGCCATGGGGGTACGGGCTGCACGTCGGAACCGTTGCACGTTATAAACTCATTGTGAGGAATCTCCTTCGGATCATCCCCGAAATCCCCGTCTTCTTCCGCTCTATATTTTTCCCTTCCATCCGCATTTATATTCTTTCTCACTGCCTTTCACTGCCTCAACTCCACTCGTCTCACTCCTCTATATATTTCTTGTCTTGATTCTTCCGAAAATCTCCTTTTCTTTTGCCTATAAATACGTACAGAAATTACTAGATACTTCGCTCAATCAACTCTGTCAATAGTTGAGTATCCGAATCCATCCTTGATTTCACTCCGCCTCGTCCTTGACGTCTGTCCGCATCCTCCCGTCTTTCCTCTTTGGATTCGGTTCTCACACTCATCCGCTGACAATTTATCGTCCAGTGCTGCAATAAGAATGGTTACAAGCTGTTTTGGGGGGATTTGATTTTCTTTTCAGTCAGTTGCTCGATATTGATGCTTTGGAGCTAACTGGCCGTTTGCAGTTGTGCCGTGGGGGTACGCTCTGCGCGTCGGAACCGTTCCGACTAATTTGTCCAGGAAACCGCCGGGCACGTCTCACAAACAGCTCGCGGTTGGGCCTCCACTTACCGACTTCGCGCGTTGGGGCTAGGTTTTGAGGGCACCTGCTTGGCGTCGCAACGGTTCTGACAGCTATTCTTCAGGGCAGCGAGTTGCTATTGTTTCCAGAGGTGGGTCTGCATCCCGCTTGCTGCCGCTCTTATCTGGGCTGCCTCCCCCACATCGTAACCGTCCCGACACGTTTCCTCACACTCATCCTTACTCGCAATGCCCCCAAAGAAAGGAAAGGATGGGCCGGGGCTTAACTTCATTTTTTTCCTCGTGTCCGCCGTCCCTCCCGCCATCCTCGCTACCTTCGATGACGACCCCGAGCCTGGGGAGGAAGACTACCGATGTCTATTCATCCTCGCCCTCAAAAGGCCCAATTTTCTGCCACTCTGGAAGGAAGTGTGTCCGCTCGAGCACGAGAAAAAGTGGGGCCCCGATTGGGAGAGGCTCCGCGCCCAAATCTGCTGCCTCGGTGACGAAATGAGCGGGTACCGGAACGTATTGGCGCTGAAATGGGAGGCCGACGCTCTAAGCACATTGGCCCACCCCAGGCTCGGGGTCGTCATCGAAGGTAGCGAGGATGGTGGGAGGGACGGCGGACACGAGGAAAAAAATGAAGTTAAGCCCCGGCCCATCCTTTCCTTTCTTTGGGGGCATGGCGAGTAAGGATGAGTGTGAGGAAACGTGTCGGAACGGTTACGATGTGGGGGAGGCAGCCCAGATAAGAGCGGCAGCAAGCGGGATGCAGACCCACCTCTGGAAACAATAGCAACTCGCTGCCCCGAAGAATAGCTGTCAGAACCGTTGCGATGCCAAGCAGGTGTTTGAGCCTACTCCTGAGGCAAAAGGTTGAGGATTGAGTCCACAGTGTTTTTCTCGTGAAAACTGACCAAAAACAGAAAAAAACGGGCCGCGCCCTAAGTTCCGCTAACAGCTGTAATGGAATGAATGAAATATTCACTCCACTGCTTGCTCAAATTCGCAAAACTGCTCCGAGACACTGGAGGTCGAGACGAAATGGACGTGAAATCCACTGTGTTCAGGGTCCCCGTCGGCAGACCCTGCCGACAATGGTCGAGCTGTGCCGACACGCCAAACAAAGCCTGCCGACATCAGATCCGCAGAGCTGTGCGGACATTGATCGACGCCCTGCCGACCTCGGTGGACTTGGCGTCGGGATGGGTCTGCCTCCATCGTCCACGCACGTCGACAGACATGTACATACATCTGTCTCTGCACCGGTATCAGTCCTTGCATGTGCCCTACGAACATCAAGGGCTGTTGTACTCCGTTCCATCACCTGGATTACAGTATATCAGAATTGATCTCTAAAAGCTTAACACTGATATGAATTCTCTCTCGACCCTGCTCGGCGGTGGGGGGCGGAGTGGGTCGTCGTATCTTCTCCTCCCTCTGCAGGAGACAATCAACCAAACTAATAAACCACCTCGAGACCACCGGCTCAAGTCGAAGCCGCGGCATTGTGAACACGACGCTCCGAATCCATGCGGCGAGGGAGCGCCCCCATTTCGTCCTGTGCGCATCAGGAAAACCCGAAACTCCCAATTGGTCCCAATTGACGCCAATTTGTCAAATGTCAATAATTATCTCTGATTATCCAATTAGTTATGTCCCCGTAAATTGGTGCCAATTGGTGCCAATTGGCGACAATTATCAGTGAATGTGAGGCCTTGCGAGGGTTTTGGGCAGGTGTTGTCAGATTCTTGTTGCACAATTGAATAGAGAAAGATGCATTGTATTCAGCAAAACTAGCAACTCATACATTATGCTATCTAATGTATATAATCTATCCAGTATATAATCTCATATGATACCGCAACACAGAACAAGGCAAGCGGCACGAAGCAAAACTACGAAAGAGGTTTGAGTAAAGATATATGAATTGTATTACACATGTACGCACCGCTTGTGACTTGTGTGCGTCAGTGACCGACTATCTAATTGATGGCAAACGAAGGTCCTATGTGTCGTGTCAATGATGTGGAATGACAAGAGGAAACAGACATACCACGGCATGAAAAACGGCATGAATGCTAAAGGAAAATTCAATGGCAAACAAAGTGTCACGTTGTGGAGTAGTACGTACGGACAGATGGAGGTAGGAGAGTCACAATGACTCAACGTGCGGTGGTGGTGGGCAAGATGGATTTCAGCCTAACAGAATCGGTTCAGCGACAGCTTGACGACAGCTTGAGAGGGAGTAAAAGTGACGCACCAGCAAAGAAAGTCATATCTGGGGTTGCTGTCACCTCACGACATGTATGCGGCATTGGCCGGGTACCGCTATCGACGCCCAAGCCACTGCCAGCGCCACGCCACGTAGTGGCCGTTAGAGCAAGGCTGTGAAGTTGGACGGTGGAATGGGCGTACCTTCACCACATCCCCATCGTACTTGGCCTGTTCCGGAACATGTCGAGGGTGGGATCGGGATTGGGGAATGCACTGGGCAAGAATACCCAGGGCACATCAGCCACAGTAGTATGGAACACAGAGAGAGAGAGAAAACTCACCCTAAACGAGCTATGAGATTGCTGACTCTGTGTTGAAGCACCATCAAGTCGGCCAATGATGCGGGGGTGAGACGAGCGGGAACAGCAAAGTAACGGGAGTGAAGGTGGGGGAAAAGGAAGAGAAGGATTTACCGTTGTTTACTGCCCCATCAAAACGAACCACTTTTTGCGCTCACGTGTCGCGGTTACGTGGACAGTTGATGGGCAGTTGACAGGCTGTCACTGTCTGTCAGTTTAGGGCCGGCTTTGATTCCGGACTTGGCAGTATGAATCTTGTGGCACAGGTCAGAGTCTAGCATGTTTCCGAGAGACCAAAGCTGGGACAAGTGGTTCTATGTTCTTAAAACAGTCCCTGGGGCCCTTCCATGAATAAAAACTAGACTCCCTGAGAATTAGCCTCAAATGTCTCTGATTATCATCAAATATCCAATTGGTGCCAATTGGGTCCAATTGGTTGCCAATTATCAAATCCGGGTTTTCCTGATGCGTCCTTTGCTCCGTTGCTCTGTGAGGTAGACTGATACCTGCTAATGATGTTTCACGAAATTTCCAAGGCGTGGAAGCCACAGGGAAGCCCAGGCGAATGCCTGCCCGAAACACCGTTACGCGACACACATGTCCGCGGATGTCGGCAGAGGTCGGCAACCTGTGCTGACACGTGGGTCTGCCGACATCTGTTTCCGTGGGTCCGCACAGCCTCTGCCGACGGACCCTCTGAACGCAGTGATTCCTGGTGGAGAAGTCTATGGGGGAGATTTCTGTGTGTCATATAGGCTACATGAAGCAGGCAGGAGAGGCCACAGGCGGCGAAGAAGTGCGAACATTGCACTGGGTGCGAAAGGGAATGTAGCCACAAACGGCCCAAAATGCGACGCAACGCGAAGGATGCATGAAGTGAATAGAGTCCTCACCAAGGAAGGAGGGAGATACCCCACTGAGAGTAGGGCTAGATTGATGGAGAGACGGCCACGACAGCAAAGTGGTAGTGCGCTTGGACTTGATACAAGATATATTGCCAGAGTGGTATACACGCACTACATACACCTTCGTCTCTGGACCTTCCCATACTTCCATAGCCGACCGAGCCCACTCGTAAACCTCGGAATTGCCGTGGTAGAACTGCAGACAACAGGATCCACCACCACATCAGGAAATTTGCGGAAAGCGGATCAGGGCTCATATCGGCTCGCAATCAACGTCCGTCATCATAAGCTGATGAAACATGATTGCCGGCTGGCAAGCGCTCATTATCGCTTCAAAATAGCTTGCCACTTTGATCAGCGCTGGTGAGCGCTGGTGAGTTTGGCCCGCCCCATACAAAATCATACTGCTCGCATGGGAGCATACTGCTATATGATACCTTACAGAAGACATCGCTCACTTCCCTTCCCTTCCTTACATTCATTCAAACACAAAAAAATGGGAGAAAATGAATGAATTCGAAATGTGCTATTCACCAGAGAGGACGATATGCTGTAAACCCTCAGCGCCAGAGAACACAGGGATATACGACCCCACATCACGACCGCCGTGCATCTTGAGTGCGCCCTTCAACGCCACGAGGGGATAAGAAGCTTGGGTTGCGGTGTTTGCGGCACACAAGATCTTGACGGCGGGTGACGAGATCAGACCAGGTACAGCTTGAGGGGCCGAAAGAGACATTTGAGGAGGCCAAGATCTTGAGGGGTAGCTTGAGGATGAACAAGGACACTTGACCGCGCTTGAGGGGCTTCAGGTTGCGAGGTCGCTTGAGGTCTTGACAGGCTTGCGACTTTGGACGCTGTGGGGCACTTGATGCGACTTGAGACGTCTTGAGGGCGGCCACGGGCAGGTCCTCTGGTGGACTAGAGACTCAGGAAGGAGAGGGTAGCGGGGCGAGGCGAGGCGACATGGTGGTAAAGAGACAAGAGGCGAGGTCAACTTGCATCAAACCATCAACAAAGATGGCAACGGCGCACGGACCACACACGTGCTGATGGCGTTTCGCGTCGCGTTGCGTCGCGGATGCCCCCGCCCAAGGCCCGCATTCACAGTACTTACATACACAAGTCAATGTAGACAGACTCTCGACGAAAATATGGGTAGCAGCATGCCAGGTGTATTATGGAAGGTACGTTTATTGTGTGGAAACATACATTGATATTAACGTCTCATCTATGCCCGGATAATTAGAAACTCAGAATAAAGGTCTGCGGCTGGCCCTCAGAAACTTGCAATTGAAAGTGTACAGTAAGCACTGCACAACTTTAAATCTGACGATATTGTTACAAGGTGGATGGAAAGATCACATGGGGAATGCGAGCACTCGCCAGTAGCACCAAGGCTAATGGCCACCTCACAATCAGCCATGAACCTCACGTCCAGCTACTGAGACCTCCAAGGCTTATATCAAGCTGGCGAGCGCTGGTGAGCTGGGATATTGATTACATCAGATCTGAGGTGATCATCAGCGCCACCCGCTTAAATCCGCTTTGCGCAGATTGGTTTACCGACGGATCAGCTGGGTCACATAACCGTTATGTGCCACAGCCACATAACCGCCGGGTACCGATTTATTGCCTCACAGCTGCAGTATAATCACAAAAATATTTGAGAAGGAATGAATGGTCAATTCAGTGATATCCTCCACTTTGAATATCTCTAAAAGTAGATGTGGTCATCGCTGTAAGGCATCTGGACAAAAACAGGCTCCCATCAGTGGCTGTTCACATAACAGTTATGTGCCCGTCTCGCTTTCCTCTGGCCTCTTTTGTGACCCTTTCACCGTTTGAAACCTCAGGGTGCTTCATAGTTCATGCTTACAACCCCTGTTGCAATTTTTTCCTATGATACATCTGTATTTTATGTTCTAGAATGGTTAGAACAGTTCAATCCAAACACGGGAAAAACTACTCAAACCAGAGCTCTCGGCTTGTCATAGATGGAATCCGAGCACTTTGAATGAATGGGTTTAGTGTTTGAACAGGGTTTGAACCAGGTTTGGAATGCTATTTTTTGAATCTCAAAGGATTTTTCAACCCGCATGTTGAGTTTTATTCCTATGGGCCCTATGGCTCAACATTCTTCAGGTGCACAGAGTGGATCTATGCTCAAATACTTTGTTCTGGTATACTCACTGCCTATTCCGCGTTTTATTTTGCTTAGGCAGGTCTAAAAAGGGAAGTTGACGGCCCAATCCAACTTTAGCCATGCTGCCTGTGCACCATCCTGGTTCATTTTGAACATCTAGTAGCCTCAGACCCATTATGCAGGTCCCTCAATCTTCTTCTAACTTCCCTCTTTTTAAATTCTTTTTTCGCGTTTTTCCCCATTTGGCGACCCAGCACAATGGTCGGAAAACCCGCAGATTTCCTGATGCAGTTCACACTGCACGTGGCCAAAACACAGGAAAAGGAGACTGTGAGTTGGTCGTCTAAGGTTGGTTTCGTTCTTTTGAACTCATCAGGTGGGCCACACAGCCCACAACCAACCAACAACGCACCGATATCAGGCAGACAATTTGGCGGATTGTTTCCCATGATAAACGGCCTGATGGGGGACAAGACAACTGGCAGGTTGTCCTGCCTACGATCAGGGGCAAGCGTTGCGGACTGGCCAGAAAGAGATTGCGACTGGCCAGGCCACAGCTCAATCTGAGCCCCCAGAACCCAAACAGAGGTCGCAATTTGCCAGGTTGCGACCTCGACCCCCCAGAACCCAAACGGAAGTTGCAACTTATCAGGTTGCAACTTTTCTCCCCCAGAACCCAAACAGAGGCCGCAACTTGCCAGGTTGCAACCTTGATCCCCCAGAACCCAAACAGACACTCGGACCAAGTGCCTGATGGCAATTGGTCCGAGTGCATTGACACACTCAAACCGACTGCGCTCACACACTTGCTGGTAAGTGCATTTCAGCCATTTTCGCACTCGGAGCAAGTGTGTTCGCGCACTCAATCTGAGTGTATCCCAGCACTTAGTTCGACTGCGTAGTACATTTGTTCTGACTGCGCATGACACTCGTATTGACTGCCGAAAAAGAGGTATATTAAATTGTACATAATGACATCCATTATCCTACGACCTACGATCTGTCGAGGGACGCACCTACTGGTATTGGAGTTAGAGTGCAGCATCTTGAGCTTGACATAAACCCAGACAAAAAAGCCCAAGTCAGCGCCAGGTCAAATGAAGGATTCGAAAAATCAAGCCTGGGACGCTCGAGCGCAGTTCGGGTGACCTCGTCATTGATCTTGTAAAACAATTACAAGTCAGTGATGCAAGGGAAGGGTCAAAAGATAATCAAAATACTCGAGTAGCCCTTGACCGGAGCTTGGCTACCTTCGAACGAGATTCTATCTATCTATCTACTCGATTAACCGACGGACGTCAAAAATAAACTGCAATCACGTACATTGCGCGAACGAGCACATCTAGTATCAATAGTCCACATTAGAAGAGTCGTCAGCAATAGTACGTGTGATCCACTGGGAACTTAGCTTTTTCGACAGAAGCTCCATGAGCACGGCGGACCTGCACCAACGGACGCGCCCGCTGCACCACTCTGCTTCCCACCTCCCCTTGCTCGCCACCGCCGCCAACACTAACGCCGCCACTACCTCCACGCACCCTGCGCACCGCGGCCGCACCGGCACCACACCGCGGGCACGCACAGCATAACGCGCTGCAGGCGACCACAAGCGACGCGAAGCTCTCGACGGTGCGCAGCGCCAGCGCGACATGTTCACCGAGGCGCCGGGCGGGAACTATGAGAATGTCACCGCCGCCTGCCCAAGCCCACACACGACACCGCGGTCCCGCAGCGCACGCGGCCCACGGCTGGGTTTGAGTGCATGGGGCTGATAATGAACGCAGAGGGAAGCGCGATGAGGGAGCGGAGGTACGGAGAGACGGCGGGGCAAGGGAGCGGAGGGAGAGGAAAGGAGAGAGAATATGAGCAGCGGGCGGGGATGCGGGGAGCGGGAACGACGCAGGGATCGGGAGCAAATTCAGAGGCAGCACGAGAAAGAATGAAGGACAAAGGATAGAATAAGGGAAGAGTAAAGGAAGCGGGCGGGCAGCGGAACGGAGATCGGGAGCGGGAGCGGGAGCAAGAGGGAGCGAAGAACGGGGACGCAGGGATGCGGATGTGGGGAGTACAGGGAGAGAGGGAAGCGCGTAGACTAGGTAAGGGAGGGGCGGGATTGGGATTGGGAGATATGTAGGGCGCGGAATCGAAGTCGCGCGGCTTTGTTTCCGCGGCGGGCGGGCGGCGATTGGGTAAAGGAGGGAGGGCGCGGAAAGATTATGCAGGGAGGGGGTTGATTAAGCCTTAAGAAAGGAGAGGATGGATTAAGCAACAAGGGGAACGGATTAAGGAGGGACGTTATGGAGGAAGAAGCAAAAACGGAGACGTACACGGCTCAAGCACAAACCACCCTCCCAGATCAACCTTCGCTGTGCCCCAATCCCAGCTCTCGTTCAGCGCGGGCGTCCACGAGTTCGGCCGCGCGCCGTTGTTGAAGGGTCTGTCGGGTCCGATACCCCTGGACGCGCGTCGTAAGCAAAGGAAAACGGTCCTGAGGCGGGCGGTTTGCATGGGTTGATAGCGGAGCTGGCAGTGGAGTTCGTTGTACAGCTGTATGCGGCGAAGTAGGTAGATGTAGATGCGGTGCGGGGGGGTGGTTAGTGTTTTGCGTGGTGAAGTGAGCGGGAGGAAGAAGAATGAAGAGAGAAAACGGGAAGAAGGAGACGCAAAGGATGAAGAGAGCAAGGAAGAAGGAAGACGAAACCTCGACTCACCCACTATAATCAAACGTCGCGCCCTCGCCCGTGCCGTCCGGGTTCGCGTCCCCGACGCTGAACCCCCCGCCGGGCGCGGTGGGGTTACAAGTGCACTCCGTTGTGTTGTGGGTCGTACCCGGGTACGAGCATTAGCGAGCGAGCTTCAATCAGATGTGAAAACACGTCGATGGGTGTTGATACAGTACGGATAGAACAAAAGGAAGTCACGAAGGAAAAAAAGACAACTCACCATCAAGAAACGGCCACCAGAAGGCTTCGACAATGAAGGTAGGTCACTAGGAGAGGTATGTAGGTGCGTCAGTTCAAGATAATCCACGCGAAATGGCCCACACTGACCATTTCCCCGACCCACCCGCTCGGTGTCCCTGGTGCGAGTCAAATCTCGGTCGGATGGGCGGTGTCGCAGTAGCGAGTTGTCGGCTGGGGGACAGAAATGTCGGGTCGGTCGTCCGGAATACGGGGTGTACGAGTGAGGCAGAAAGTCGTCGGATGGTCCCAAGAATCTCGCAGACGCGTGAAAGGGAGAAAGGCTCGAGGGAGGAGGAAATATAGAGCTCGTTTGGAATGTGTTCACTGGCGACGTGCTCCCGGTGGAGCGCTCGTTTCACTGGTCGCGTCGAAGATGGTGGTTCGGGGGGAAAAAGCGTGTTATTTGGCTATGTGTACCTACAAAACAAATACACGGTCCGAAGCCCAATGTACCGTAAAGTACGTACGGAGATAGCAAAAGGAGGGAAGGCAACCTACGGTCCATCCTACCCTTCCACAGCGGGGAAATGGCGAGAAGGGCAAACTGGGGATCACATACCGTACTATGAGGCTGCTTATGAGGGAGTTGGGGTCCCCAGTGAAGGACTGCGCCGCCTTGTTGGTGAAGTTGCCTGAAATCGCGTATTCGCGCGTTTCTGCGCCGATTTGGGCACCGATTGGAGTGGAAGAGCGTGGATAGCGTGAATCTGGGGCCTAGGCAGCGGCTGAAGATGCACTGGTTGTGCGAGAAGTGCACGATGGTACACGATGCGCGAGGAGATGGTGGTAAGAGCAAAGGAAGGCGCCGGTAAATAGAGGTAAACAACGTTCTGATGGGTTGAATCTAAACCGCATCCAAGTCTCGCGGGCACGGAAGACCTCCGTGCGTGTTTAGTTCGCTCGGTAATATTCTTAATACATCATATGCCGACAGTCAGCGCACAGTTTTGTTTTGTGAGCTCAGTGGCCAGCGCCGATAATGCAATTGTACAACTTATCCCGTCGGATAACAAAGAGCAGAGTAATGCAGCATTGCATTTGAAGAGGGCCAATTGAGCACAGGATATAAATGAAGGTCTATGGAGGCCTCTAGACTGGTGTAGTACTACTGTTGCGCTTGGGAACGAGTTAACCGCGTTGTCGATGCTGACTGAAACTATATCATATAGTATATGTGAGCGACACACTGGCATTTCAATGCATTAATATACCTGGGTAGGTTCCTGTTCCGTTTTGGCTTTCTTTGCCCTGGATTGACCTTTCTTCTCCGGGGCGGCCTTCTTGGCATTGGGAGCGGGCTAAATCGCGGAGACATGCCATTAGTAGACTGGACATCAGTGGCGTATATAACTCACGGGTCGAAAATCATCAATTGTAATCTCCTCTTCAACAACTGGAGCGGGAGGTGGAAGGCGAATCTACCTGTAATGAGAATAATCTGTCTGATCAGCTAGAATATCGCGTACCTTAAGGGACCCGGGAGGCTCTAGTTTCACCAAAACTTTACGATGACGAGGAGGCGCAGTCTTGAATGGGTCTTCAACCTCGTTCTCCTGCTGAGCATCTTCACGATCGCGTTCGTGGCCACGTATGGCAATAAGGTTTTGGCGATGGATCTCGTGCACCTCAGGGTCGTCGGTATCGGCATTGAAGAGGGAACCAAACTCATTGCTGTTGTTCCGTTCAAAGATAGCATCCTGCAAGTTGTCCAGATTGGGGAGATCCTCGAGAATGAGAGCAATTGCGACGTAAGGAACAAGAACAAAGTTGGTGAAGTCTTTGAGGGTGAGATACTGCGACGAGGCGTGTTCATCATACTCTAGAAAATGTTGATCATCTGTCGTGATGATAGTGTGCAATGTCTCGCAGAGGTTATCTTCGAGTGTATGCTCTTCGTTGTCTTCAGATATCAGTCGCATCAGGCAGGAGCGAATAAGAAATTCGCCTTTCTCGCCGTAGCTGCGGGATGGATAAGTCCTGAGTCCTGATACGAAATACACAAGAAAAAATCAACTCACTATCCGCAGCGTTTGTTGCTGATCGCACCAGGAAATCCTGCCTTAGAGTCGGATTCAATGAAGTCAAATAATCGATAGTCGATGGAGAGCAGAAAGTCGGTCCAGACAGGGCAGGATGCCAGTTTTTGGGGGCTCTTGAACAAGGCGATGATGGCGGGCTTCATGTTGAAAATTCGGAAGAAAAGATCCTCCGCGTTGATTGTGTTGCTCCAGCGACGATTCTCTCCTAGCTGCCTTACCGGTTCCCGGCGGTGTTCCATTGTAATCGCATGGCAGATCTCAAGCTGTAGGAAGTGCATGCCTTTCCTTGCGCGATATCATCCGATAAGTCCCTTGCTCCATTGAATAGCGCCAAAAGTTTCGGAACAGGGGGTGCGTCAAGCTACTTAGGCAGACTCTGATGGTGGTATATTACTATTTTATGTAATTGGGATAATGTACTTGATTTGAGCACCTGCAATTTTTTTTATTTCATGGAAAACCTGGTACATAGTAATGTTTGAGACACTTTTTGCCCATCTCACGCGTCTCCGATGCCCAATTTATGTTCTTGATAGACCTCCAAGCAGAATCAAGGGTAGCAAGCTGGAATGAGGAGTTGTACGATCCTCTGGAACTTTCCCCTGGTATGTTTTATTATTTCACGCACATGATTTTTGCTAGACTCCAGTGAAAAGCAAAAGGGCGTGAGCACTCTGTGACACAAATCCATCTCTGTTCAGAAGCTTCTCTCATTTTCAAATCCGAAGCAGACTCTGCAGGACTACATGGTGGTCAAGAATGACTTTAGCTAATAGTAGTCTAAATTACAAAATTCGAAATCTCGATTTGTCCTGAGTTGGGGAGGTGGTTTCTCCCAACGGGTGTGATTCGTCGCAATTGCTGTACATAAAAAAAAGCTCTTGCTCTCCACAAATATTGTTCTACAATGAACAAGAATATGGGAGGAATAGTGATGTTCAGGGCCTGGCCTGAGGCACCTTGGGCTTAAGATTTTCCAAGCCCGAGCCCTGGGCCGGCATGCGGGGCTCAGGCCCTTGGGCTGTGGCCTGAGCCTGGGCTTGGGGGTATTTTTTAAAAAAATAGAGTCCTGGTTCAATTTTGAGGTATGGGAGAATCTCATGAATTTTATGCAAACCATAGGTATGCTCCGAAACTCTACCTGGTCCATATTCAACAGGTTGAACCATAATTTCCGCTGAGCATGCCCAAGCCGTGGGTGAGGGCCTGGCCAGCGGGCTCGGCCTAGCAGGCTTCAGGCCAGGCCGCGAGCATCACTAGGGAGGAAACCTGAATTGGGGGCCGCATTTTGTCTATGTATCCCATCCTAAAGGTTCAGCACCCGCCTCGAAGAGGCTTAGTCCCACGTCATAGATCCCTCTCTTCCTTTTCCCCCACCTTCCCTCCCTTTACTTTGCTGTTCCCGCTCATCTCACCCCCACACCATTGGCCACAAGACTCGATGGTGCTTCAACACAGAGTCAGCAATCTCATGGCTCATTTAGGGTGAGTCTTTTTCTCTCTCTGTGTTCCATATCACTGTGGCTAACTCACCCTGGGTATTCACCAGCGCGTTCCCAGATCCCGCCCTCGACATGTTCCGGAAGAGGCCGAGGAGGATGGGGATGTGGTGAAGGTACGCCCATTCCACCCTCCGACTTCACAGCCTTGCTCTAACAGCCACTACATGGCGTGGCGACGGCGGTGGCTTTGGCGTCGATAGTGGTACCCGGCCAATGCCGCATACATGTTGCGAGGTGACGGCAACCCCAGATATGATTTCCTTTGCTGGTGCGTCATTTTTGCTCCCTCTCAAGCTGTTGTTGAATCATCTGTTTGGCTGGTGGTGCCTGAAATCCATCTTGCCCACCACTGCCCCGCATTCCGAATCACTGTGACTCTGCTACCTCTTGCAATAGCAGAAAAAACATGTATTCGGTGTACAGAATACAGATGGATAATCAAGACATTCCGCGCTCATACCAATGGATACCTACTGAAAGAAATCAAAATCAGGAACTGGGAAGTGAGAAGAAAAAAAAAAAAATGAACTGCTTGCCCGTCGAGCACGCATTTCATGTCAGAAATGGAGAGATCAAAGGACTTCGGAATGTGGACCACGATGGGAGGTGGGGGAGCTGGTGGAGAACAGTGGACATACGGACACGAGGACTGCAAAGAGGGAGGCGTGACACGCCCCAAAAATTCGACACACAAGCGAAAAAATCGGCCTTTTGGCGTCGCAGGGGCGCTTTTGGGACGGCGGTCCCGCAAGGTCATTTGCTTCAACCCATCTTAACTACAGTATCTGTAAGGATAAACGCCCATGCATCGTGCATTAGTAGTACATATTTGTCTTCCGTAAACTCGTAGTTCAGGCATTTGGACCACACAAGTATAATCCCATGTTACTCTCAGCAATCCCCTATGTCTGTTTCAGACCGATGTTGTGCCGACATTCCTAAATGTCACAATCTAAGGTTTCCAAGTTGCAACTTCAAAAATTATTTACCTCGGCCTTCCTGCAGCGTCCTCTACACCTTGGCCCATGATCTCTGAGCTTCATGCTTACTTTTGTTTAGCACGATATGGAACGTCATGAGAGGGGATAGACTTGCGTCGAATTTTGCGAACTTCTCTACGCCGGGCCGTAGCTACATCCTTTCTGGCCCCCATTTGAACACGATTTTGTCCACAGATAATGAAAGCATTCTGGTTGAGAGTTTTCCTATTTCTGACGGGACTCTCCGATTTGCGCGGTCCATGGATGGAGTCAATCCAACGGTCCACAATAGTGGATTCCATGCATTCGTGCAATATGCCAGCTAAAGGGGAATAAGAATAGAGAACAGATTCCGTAAAAAAACTCAACTTGTGTAATCCATAAGTATCTTCCGCTGTGAGGTGGTGGTTACCATAACAGCCGTCTCCTTAGGCGTTATTTGAACTATGGCATCCCCCCTCGAATCCAAATTACATGGCTTCCGAGGCCCCAAAATCTATGACTTCCCATGTCAATTATGTGCATCTTCTATCCGTTATTCCACGGGTGCACGGTTCTACACTCCCCAAATTCCAGGTTCAAACTCAAGCCTATTATTCAACATTATGCACTGCAATACTCCATACCTCTGCCTGTTCGAAATAACCGGAATATATCTGTCACGGAGTCGATTCCCTTCCTATTCGAACACCCGTACCTCAATACTTATTGACTGTTCCGCGCGAGCGCCTCATGTTCACATTACTCACCCGGCAGTTCAAAATTCTCGACGAAGAGATCCCGGCAGTATGTTGTGCCTCATTGTCTATCTAGATTATAGAGGATCCGACAAGGGTATACTATGTTTATTTATCAAGTCTCGGGGATCTTTGCACCCCTTCATACCTGACGGCCCTCATCGGCGTTATTTCCCTAATCCTTGGGAGAACCGTCGCTTCTACACGCGCATCCATGTACACAAAATCCTCAAGACTTCAATGTAAATTTCAGGGCGACTTCACAGTTGTAACTCTACCTCTATCGAGTATTCATGTACAACCGCAAATGCGAACGGGCATACTGACGTCAAACACCCCATGGGCAAGAATGTATTTAGAAGGGCCTACTTCACATCGTTTTACAGCTGTTTGCAGAACTTAGGGCGCGGCGTGTTTTTTTTTTTTTTTTTGTAAGTTTTCACGAGAACAGCGATTGCGGGATCATTTCTTAACCGTTTCTCCCTTCTTTCAGACGCCCTCCCGCTCCGCCCATTTTCCATATCTTCGATCTTGTTTTTGGGACATACAACGAGACTCGATTCTCACTATGCCTGGAATTCCCAATGGTCACCCATTAAATCGGGCTCTTCACGACCGCCTGTGCCACAGGGTTCTATTGTGTGCATTCGAATCATAATGGTCGCCCGTTACTCCGGGATTCGTATCGACCGCCTGGCCACAGGGTTCCAATGTGTGCATTCGAATTAAAACTTCACAATGGTCGCCCGCTACGCCGGGGTTCGCATCGACCGCCTGGCCACAGGGTTCTAATGTGTGCATTCGGATTATAATGGTCGCCCGTTACGCCGGGATTCACAACGACCGCCTGGCCACAGGGTTATAATGTGTGCATTCGAATTAAAACCTATCAATGGTCGCCCACTAAACCGGGGTTCTCATCGACCGCCTGGCCACAGGGTTCTAATGTGTGCATTCGGATTATAATGGTCACCCGTTACGCCGGGATTCACAACGACCGCCTGGCCACAGGGTTATAATGTGTGCATTCGAATTAAAACTTATCAATGGTCGCCCGCTTAACCGGGGTTCTCATCGACCACCTGGCCACAGGGTTCTAATGTGTGCATTCGGATTATAATGGTCACCTGTTACGTCGGGACTCACAACGACCGCCTGGCCACAGGGTTATAATGTGTGCATAATTAAAACTTATCAATGGTTGCCCGCTAAGCCGGGATCCACAACGATCGCCTGGCCACAGGGTTATAATGTGTGCATTCAAATTAAAACTTCTCTATGGTTGCCTGCTACGCTGGGATTCGCATCGACCGCCTGGCCACAGGGTTCCAATGTGTTCATGGACCCCCCAAATCCTCTATCATGAATGCACCAATTCTATCTGCGCAGGTCTTCCATACCCGTCTATATTCATGGACTCCATTTTATTCGTGCCAATTATATGCGCGCAGGGTTCACATACCCATAATTCGATTGTACGGGCATCCATACCTTTTCTACCAGCGCCAATTCCATCCGCGCGGGTTTCCAATACCCAAACTATATTCACAAACCACGTCCTTTCTATCCGCGCCAATTCTATCCGTGCAGGGTTTACAAGCCTATAATTCGATTGTTCGGGCATCCATGCCTTCTCTATTAACTCCAATTCCATCCGCGCGGGTTTCCAATGCCCATATTCACGAATTACGTCCAATTCTATCCGCGCAGTGCTTGCATGCCATCTACACCCAATTTCGCGGGATTCCACCAAGTCAGGTCCATATACACAATATTCAAATCAGCGCGCCAATTCTATCTGCGCGGGGCTCATCACGCCCACAATCCCAGGGCTTACTATGCCCATCGACTTACCATATTCTCATGAATGTACGCACCAATTGTATCGGCACAAAGTCCCAGGGCCGGGATTCACGGGCTAGAGCCCCCTTGGTCGCAATGGACTCATGCTGGAGCCAGCTTTGACTGATGAATCAGCTCAACGCTGAACTCAGGTGCTGGCACTTGACAGAGGCACTGATGGCTCGAAAACCACCCATGCTGGTACGTCTTGTTGTTAGGGTTGAGATCCACAGTTCAATTGAAGCAAGCTAGGAACTGCAGTTTTGGGTTGTCACCGTTCTTTACCATCAGTTTCTGGCGGAATGCAACATCCAAGGTATTCTTAAATAGTTGTGATGCAACCGCATATTCTAACCGGATCGAAGCGGAGAAGGGCATCTCCCGCAGCTCCACTCCGAATCAACCGAGTCGATGTCATGAAATTGATTGTGCGGTTATTGCCGTGAGAAACGGCAAAAACACGACAGAGCCTATTCCTTCACCCAAAGCAGTGGAGGAGAGTCTCGTTCCAGGGAGCTCAGAACCCGATCTTTGGCGGATTAGGACGCTAACAGCTCGTGTTGGGATTGGCACACGAGAGGAAGATTACGCATTTCTAGGTTTCCCAGTTTGTGGTGACACTCCAGTCTCCATAACGTGGGAACGGACGGAAACTCTGGACATCCCAGGATTTTGTGTCTACAGGATGAAAACATCGCTGAACAGCATCGCCACTGTACTTTTTCAACGCTCGCAGAAATCCGCCGATCATCTGGTTAACATGAGACGCAAAGACGCAGCGACGCTGCGTCCGTCTATTGGCTGTGGGGCAACAAGCTGATCTGTGCACGACCAGTGGCATCTTAGAGTGATCAGGTTGAATGTCGATTATAAACTCTTCTCAATTTCTTCAATTCCATGTCATTTATACGGGATCTCGACAGTAATCGCCTTTCAGTTGGGCAATAATATACCAGATAGGGCGAAGAAAAGTCATATGGTGTGACTAAAAGACGACCCGTCAACCGCGGGTACCCACCACCCGGCCGTCGACGGGTTGACGGGTCCTCGCTAAATCGACAGGGCTGCAGAAGGACAGCTTGTAGTTGAGGACGACGCGTAGTAGCTTCACCAAGTACAAGTAAACACAATTTTAAACTCCGACAATAAAGCGATGCAAATTGTGTAGGGGGTCATCTCGGCATCATCTATGATGGATGCACGTTTGAGCAGGAATTCGAGGTCTGAGAAATAGCGGCGAAGCTCGTGGGATTTATGCGCGTCGGAAACAGGTGCATTGCGGTCACCGTGACCCGTGGGCGGGCATCGGGGTAGGATTGGACATCTGTGGAGCGGGTGGAGTACGTATCTTGTTTGTCTTGCCCGCGGCTGAATTTTTACTGACTTCGTAAGCATGTTGATGCATTCGTTCAAAAAATCGCACGGGACGAGAAGGACTGTGCTAAGAGCGCCAAGCTTAGTTCTCTGGAACTCACAGAAGCTGAGTGGGAGTGTGTAAAAGTATTTCTCGGACTTCTCGGCGTACGTAAATATGGCGGTCAAAATGCACATTTATTCTGCCCCAACTTTTTTTTGGTGTGCCCCGACTTTTTTTTCCAAAAGTGACTTTTCCGCAAGTATTTTATGGTTCCAAGGTCCCTGCCCCAACTTTTGAGATTTTAGTTTCCAACCAAAAAAAGTTGGGGCACAACGTGTTCTGCCCCTACTTTTTTTTTACATGCTCCCCTACTTTTTTTTTTTTTGGTTGAAAACTTTTTTTCGGCATCAAGTGGGGAGTGCATTTATAAACAATGCCTGCAGATCAAATGTGTGAAAAGTGTCGTGGTTAACCAGCGGGAGCACCAACATCACCAGCATCGGTCCGATCACAAATGATCAGAACTCGCAGGGATATGGTTGTCGGCAGTTCAGGTTCGAAACCCACCACCCGCAGTTCGAAGTTCCCTATTTTGTCGACTTATACCGGGAAAATGGCACCAGGTCAAAATTCCTTCATACAGTCAACCCCCGGCAAATCAAGCTACGTAATATTTTCCGTATTTGGGCAATTTTATTTCTTTCTTCGTTCAGAAGTGGAATGGGTATGAATTTCTTGGTGAAATCCTGTCCGTGGGCCGGCAATGAGTGCTCTGAGCGACCCACGGAAAATTCAACCCCCGGCGAATCAAACTATGTAATATTTTCCATATTTGGGCAATTTTCTTTCTTTCGTTCAGAAGTGGAATGGGTGCAAATTTTTTGGTGAAACCAGGCTCTTGGGTGTTCACCGCCTTGTATACAGGTTCGTTTACAGTTTCGTTTACATATTTAGAGGTCTTTGCGGAACTTAGGGCGCGAACAATTTTTTTTCCATTTTCGGCAATTTTCGGCAGAACAGCTGGTGCGGCCACACAGGAGTGTCGTAAAGAGTGTGCAATACCGACTTTGTCAGTCCGCTTGATTCTTAATAGGTCGCAGAAAAAAGAAGAGGTTCTGCGGCCAGTGATGAAACTCACAATCCGGCGGAAATGAGGTTCAGGCTCGTCGACGACCGATAACATGTCACAGAAGACAATAAGGTGCGTTCGTTCATCACCGAAGCCCCGCATACCTGATGGATTCATCAGCTTGTTACACTGCCAAGGTCTCCGACGGTGGAGGCGTTGCTCAAGGCGCCTGGTACACAACGCCATTCAGTCTGGCGCGCCCTTTCTGCCTTCTGTGCTGCTCTCACTGCCGATACCCCCGCTGCTTATAATACCGTTATTCTCATAGAGGCGCAACATCCCACCGCCCTTAGCTATCCGCAACGCTTCACTGTCATTCCACGACCATTATGCTTCTACGACGGCGGTGAGCGCGCGAATTGGACGTATGACAAATCCGATCTCGGGCACTTCGACTACAAAGCCTGTGGCAAGGCCGGCATGGTCGGATTTAATCAGTCTTGCGACCGATTTGCCATCACCCTCGGAATGGCGGGGTTGCCCTCCACGGCTGGTTCATCCCTAAGTTTGTCACGCTGTAACATCACAGTCACTCGGTCCGAAATTTCCGGTGAGTCAATCTCTCTGTATTCGATAAAACTACCGCTACTGAGATTGATGAACCTCGAAACCACGGCTGGGTAGGAGACTGGATAATCCCTGGACCTGGCGTTCGTTATTCGGACCGTGCTGTGTAATAATACCTACCTACCTGGAGATGCTGTTGCCGTCACCTCATCGAACGCCTTGCCGACATTTGCCGATCAGTCACCTGAATTTGGGTCAATGTAAGACTTGTATGAAGGTAGTGGGCCGACGAGCGGCGGGTCACAAACAGAATTATGTATAAGGGCTCTAGATATTTTATCAGGAGCAGATCCTTCATAGTTCATTATTAGCAGACTCGGATCGTCCAATCCTAAGCACTAATACTAGTTTAGATTTCCAGGTTCTTGTCCTTTCAGGCCTGGGATCGGTTGGAGAAATCTTTGCATGTGGCGAGCCATGGATCGTCAACGCCTCCTCCGGAAACAGCCTGAGATCACCCTTTGCCGACGGCGATCAGTTTTTTTTTCGGTGGGCAAAACATAATTTTTGATGGGACACGGCCTGAGCGGCAGCTCCGTTGAAGATGGCGACAGAGTAGACCGGCAAGCGGCAGGGAACAAACTTCTGATGGGACTCGGCAATCTGAACGGCACCCCCGCGGAAATCATTTTCAAAGAATTTAGCACACTCGAATCCTATCAAGCCTCAGGACTTGGGAGAAGTTGCTTCCAGTCGTACTTAGCTCAATTTCAATTTCAACTCATTCGTGAGGTTCCAAAGTACCCGCACAAAGGAAGGTACTGGTAGTAGTACATATACATGTAACCATTCGCAATGAGCCGTCGGCCTTCAATCTCCGGATTGATAACATGCCCCGATGGGGCCTAATCGGACTGTGCGTTTGGTCTACCATACGAGACTGTCGCCAAATGGGTTATGTAATTTGCGGACATTCTCGGTAGTCATAAGCACAAACTATTCTGTTTGTGAAAAAAGACCTTCCGGGGACTACTCTGGCTCTGAAATAAAGCGAACTACCTAAAAAATAGCTTCAAATCATCGAGCTTAGCTCCGGGGTGTGAAGGCCGTAAATACGGCGTAAACGTACGGTACGCACGAGACCCGTCCCGTTTGAGCTTTCTCCATGAGTCCTGACGTACGGGCTTAGTACGGGCTTGGCCGTGGCGTAACGAAAATACGGCGTAATTGATACGCCAGGCGTGCCTTGGAATCTATCACCGAGAAGTATGATCATGGGTTGTTCAGTCGAAATTCAATCTTGGACATCTGGTTCTGGACGCCCAAGGGTGTTCAAGAGAGGATTCGATAACAGTCGTGCCGGGCGAAGAAGCTTGATTCCGCGCATTACAGCCTTTTGCGGAACTTAGGGCGCGGCCAGTTTTTTTTTTTTTTTTGTAAGTTTTCGGCAGAATGGCTATCCTGACCTCAATTCTCAACGGATTCCCTTGGTGGTAGGCTCATTCTACTCGTGTTGTAAATGCGGAGGGCGTGACATCTTACGATTTTTTCTGAGAACCCCGAAATCATTTATTAGGTCAGATTGGGGTGTTTTGAGCTGTCTGAGAGCAGAATATGCCACAAAGTAGCTGTAGTGCTCGGATTGACCTATAATTTGGATACAATGCACTTATGGGTATTACGGAGGGCAGCAAACACCGGGATAGTGAATGTGACTTGTATTTCAACTCTATCATACATGTAAACAGGTAGGATATCGGGTGAATTTCCCTAACAGCAATAAATTTGAAATACAAGTCACATTCACTATCCCGGTGTTTGCTGCCCTCCGTAATACCCATAAGTGCATTGTATCAAAATTCTAGGTCAATCCGAGCACTACAGCTACTTTGTGGCATATTCTGCTCTCAGACAGCTCAAAACACCCCAATCTGACCTAATAAATGATTTCGGGGTTCTCAGAAAAAATCGTAAGATGTCATGCCCTCCGCATTTACAACACGAGTAGAATGAGCCTACCACCAAGGGAATCCGTTGAGAATTGAGGTCAGGATAGCCATTCTGCCGAAAACTTACAAAAAAAAAAAAAAAACCGGCCGCGCCCTAAGTTCCGCAAAAGGCTGTAAACTGAGGAAGAAGAACCACGAAATGACGTGGCACAATGTGGGGGGCAATTTTTACAACTCACACAAAACGCAAGTATTAAAATATAGGCAGAAAAGCCGATTGGGCGGATTAAGACAAAGCCACAGCGAGAAAGCAAAGAGACCTTACGTTGATCAAGGGCCCGATAACGATATATTCCCACGCGTGACGTGACTTTCTTCGAAACGGTGCCACCCAAGCCACCTGACATCATGGATACTAGTAGCGACCTCGTCAGTCTTCGCAGCAAGTGCAAGCATTTCCGCGTCCTTGTCATGGGTAGACCGAATGCCGGGAAGACGACGCTTTTGAAGAAAGTGTGCGATTCGACAAAGGATCCCGAAATCTTTAATCCACGAGGGAAGAGGGTGCGTCTTGCTCCAGTTTCAAGACCCCACCGGAGCTCACTGCGTCCAGCTTGGCCCCGAGGTTATCCGAGAATCGAATGAAGTTGCGTGTCCTTGGTTTGCTCTCGGGCCCCACATCTAATGTATCGCAGCGCGGATTGCACGACATCGACAATGAGCTCATCTTCACGAGCAATCCGCAGTATATCTTCCATGACTCCCGTGGATTCGAAAGTGGCTCGCTCGATGACGTTGATAAAGTCAAGTCTTTCATTACGGAACGCGCAAACAGCAACAGCCTGTCGGAGCAGCTACATGCGATTTGGTGAGCACTCCATGTCGAGCTAATATCTCACAGGACACCTATTGTTACCAGGTATTGCTTCGCGGCGGACACCAACAGGCCAATGCACAAGGTCGATGAATACTTTTTTGGCACCGCCGCAACCGGGAAAGGTAAGCCCTTATTTTTTCTTCACAGTACACTGAGAAAATCACTCCAGTTCCCGTCATCGCAATCTTAACGAAGTGCGAGGCTGTTGACAGTGCCGAGTACCAAAAGCTTCGCAGAAATGGAGGGCAAGCGACTAAGGCGCTAGCGAAACAAAATGCTCAGGAAGTGCTGGATGAGCGTTTCGTGAAGCTGCTCAAGGGGATGGCGCATCCTCCAGCTGACTATGTGCAAGTTGAGAGTAAGTAATGGATTCATGGCGGATGTATCTTGGAACAATGACTTCTCGCTAGAAATGCACAAAGATGGCGATTGCAAACAATTGATCACAAAAACGGCCGGTGCACTGACGAACGACGTCCTCCGGCTGTTGTTTGTTTCCGTCCAGCAGAACAACATTGACCTGTGTATGTTCTATGGTGTGGAGTAGTGCGTGGCACTCTGCTACATACAGGATGGCTCACAGGTCTCGAAATAGCAACATGAGAAAAGCACACGTTGTGGTGAGTTCCAGAGAAGGCATACAGAATCTCGTTCGTGAGGTACTGGCATGGTTTCCGCACACCTGGGCAAGCTTACTGCCAGTCCACTTCGACCGATGATCTAATCGTGTGCAGCGTGTTAGTGTTCGTTCTGCGCTCGCTGACAGCAACTGACGTAGAGTGCAGCAGACGGAGGTGCGTTATGGATGAGATGAGAGTTCGACTTGGCATAACATTACCGGACAGAATGTGAGTCAGTGATTACCGTGTGATTGGGCCTCTCCAATATTTTGACAGTATGTGGGTGGATTATTGCATGCTTATGGCAACACCTAAACACACGCATAGGAAGTACGAGGCCTGTCAGAACCACGAAACCAGTGTTAACGTGCCACCGTGAAATCCTCCCACAGGCCGTGAGTCCCGCCTCCGCCCGCGCCAAGCTCCGCTGACGACGACGCCGTCTGCGTGCCATCGTCCTGCAGCCTGTGAGTCCCGCCCCCGCCCGCACCGAGCCCCGCTGATTATGCTGTCCGTGCGCCATCGTCCCGCAGCTCGTGAGTCCCGCCTCTGCCCGCGCCGAGCCCCGCTGACGACGATGCCGTCCCGCAGACCGTGAGTCCCGCCTCTGCCCACGCCGAGCCCCGCTGACGAAGCCGTCTGCTTGCCATCGTCCCGCAGAGCGTAAGTCCCGCCTCTCCCCGCGCCGAGCCCTGCTGATGACGACACCGTGCGCCGTTGTCCTGCAGATCGTGAGTCCCGCCTCTGCCCGCGCCGAGCCCCGCTGACGACGACGCCGTGCGCCATTGTCCCGCAGATCGTGAGTCCCGCCTCCGCCCGCGCCGAGCCAGTGTTGTGCAGTCAATTGACTTAGTCAAAAAGTCAATTGACCGGTCAAAAGTCAAGGTTGACCAGTCGTTTTGACTCGACTTGACAGCGGGTTTACGGATGACATAATACATATTTCTCATCCACGCTGGGCAGCCAAAATAACGTAGATATGGCCCTTATTCAATGAGAATTGACTCAGTAATATCATCTACATCTACCGTCCCCTCCTCTGCCTCCCCCTCTGCATCAAAATCTAGTAATTCATACAGGTCCATCTCTTCATCCAGTGTCATTCCCCGCGAGGTTTCGACACCATGACCGCGAACGAAACTGTGCTCATTGGGAGGAAGCTAAGCACCTCGGGTTATACAGTAAACTCGGTGGAAACAAAGCAGACTTGCCCTCATTTCTTGCTCAATCACCGCGGTCAGTGCTGATTGTACTTGTTGTAACCGCCGAAAGGCTTGGTAGTGGGCTGTCCAGCGAGTTATCACAGCACGATGTCTGATAATATGCGCCCAGTACCAGGCTGAGATGTGTTCTTTGCTGGACATGTGAAGTTGGTTGCAAGCAACGACTCAGAGTGCCGAGAGAGCAGTTCATAAAGCAATCTATTCTCCAAGGTTCTACTGAGAATTCTCCGAGTATTTCAATGAAAAAGAATGAACAGATGTTATTTCAGATGTTATTCCATGTAGATAGAGTCATGAGATGCTGTATTACCGGTATTTCGACGAAGATATCATGGAGCTTCCCGATTGAGCAAAGATTGATCTCATCACACGAGTCGAGTCATTTTGACTGGTCATTGACTTTTTGTTTGGTGGCCGATGCCGGACAAAATACCGGCTTGACTTGATTTCATCAGCGATCCCAACAAATCCCGACAAACCACAATGATTCCCAACCTTTCCTCAGAGTTCCCAGCATATCCTGGCGGTTCCCTATATATCTGAGCTGATCCTAGATATTCCCTAGCCATTCCCGAGCCATCCCAATCCTACCATTCCTCGGGAATCTGAGACATTCATTACAATTCCTAAATTTTTGCACATCGAGTATGCAAATGCTTCCTGGTGTTTCCTGACAATTCCCAAGCAATCCCAAGTTATCCGAGTAACGAAATCAATGACGTGATGATTGCCGGTTGCCGTGTTCCGGCCGCGGCGCGTGCAAGTGACAAGTCCCGCTACCCCGCTTCCCTCTCTCTACTCGCCACTTCCTCGAGCTTTACCAATGGACGACGCTGTGCGATTGAACAACCTCCGTGAGTCCTACCACAAGTTCAATGACGATGTTCTCTCTGCACTCCGTGTAATGGTTGGAGATCCACCTCGGCTGAATGCCGTTAGGGATCGGGGGTTAGCTCTCGCTTCGGCAGCTGAGCAGGTGCGTGTTGAATTTCCACTATCTATGCTAGCCTGATTATTCCACAGCACAGGCTCGTGTTCCCTCCCGCCGAGTACGGCGTCCTACAGACCTCTATCTCCGACATGGTGACTGCCTTAGATCTCGCGTGCCATGAATCCATGGACCCGCCAGATGCGGGGCCACTCGTTGTTGCTCGCCGGGTTCGCACGGGCCGACGCGGTCGTCCGCGTGTAGAAATTGACTCCCAATTTCTTGGTGCAGCACTGGACCTTCGTGGCCCCACCGGTATAGCACCCGAGATTGGGGTTTGTGCGCGCACCATCCGTCGTGCAGCTCTACGGGCCGGACTTGTTCAGCCCGGAGCACCCGTATTCCAGTATCGCATCAACGCTGAAGGTGGAGTTGACCGCCTTCATACGTCCTCTACTCCGCCCGTTTCTTCCATCTCTGATGCGGAGCTGGATCAGCTCCTCGCTGCCACACTAGAAATCTTCCCTCAGTTTGGACGGCGAATGATACGCGGCCACCTGAAATCTCAAGGGTATCGTATTCCTCGGGATCGTATAACTGCCTCTTATCTCCGCGTTCATGGTGCTCCGGCGATTTTCGGGGATCGCCAGATTAGTCGTAAGAAATACCGGGTCCCAGGCCCGATGTCCCTAGCACACATGGATGGCCAGCATGGTAAACACTTTATTTCATTGTAGGAATGGCACTGAATGTACTCCGGGGCAGGATTGATTCGCTATAAGATGGTCATTCACTGCATCATCGACGGTTACTCCCGTTTTGTACTGGGCATCCGTGTGCACGACAACAACCGCGGTACTAGCGTTCTGCAACTTTTCTTGGACGCCATCACAACACATGGATGCCCGAGTCGAATGCGGGGAGATCACGGCGTTGAGAACATCGAGGTTGCGATTTATATGGAAGAGGTAAATGGCAGTGGTCGCGGGTCGTTCATTTGGGGACGGTGAGTGTTGGCTACATTCAATATCTTCCCTAAACTTATTCCGTAGGAGTGTCCACAACACTCGTATCGAACGCCTGTGGTACGACGTGACACATGGCTTCGGCAAGAAGTGGAAGGTTTTTTTCCTCGATCTCGAGACCAACCACGGTCTGAACCCCACTCGCCCGGGCCATATATGGCTACTTCACCATTTGTTCCTTGCCTCCGTCAATCGTGATGCGCAGGATTGGGCGGAGGCCTGGAACTCACATCAACTCACTGTCCGACGCCATCGCGAGCGCAGCCCTCGCGATCTATTCACCTTTGGTATGCTGCGCGAGGGTCCGCGGGGGATTTCGTCTTTCTTGGCGCCACAGGACGATGATATCGAGGATATAAACGAGTACGGCATAGATTGGGAGGTAACTGGCGAGCCCGAGCTTATGGCTCACCTACTCGAAAATAACCCTGACGAGCGCGTGGACATCGGTGATGACCCGTTCGCTGCTGCCAGCACTCCTGCAAATCTTTCCGAGGTTCTTTGCGAACCCCCCGGTTGCCCTTTCACCCCGGAACAGTTGGCCCGGCTTGACCAGCGCCTCCACGCCTCTGTAGATATTTTTTCACGCAACATGAATGTACGTAGGCTCGTCTGGCAGGCGGCACTGAGCATTGCACGCGATATACAGCAGGGTGTAGCATAGAGTACTTGAATACATTCAGTTTAGATCGCCATTTGACACTTCAATTTTCCCGATAATCTTAAATCGGGCCCTGTCGTGTGAGACGTCAGTAAACTATTGCTAGAATAGGAAGACTGAAGTACTTGAATAAAGATACCCAAGAGTTGAGGACGTCGAGCTCAGCTTCGGAAAGATTTGCATATCCTTTCACTGCAACATCTTCGGGTAGATTGCTGTACTTCGTCAGAGCATAGGATATGTCTTTCGAAGGATAGTTGCTGAATTGTTTGTTTGGGCCCAAATATTCTGCCAACGCAGTGACATCAAAGACGTAGTCTTCACCACATGATTTCAGGGATAGAAAATGATAGATAAAAGCTACAGATGTACCTTTTAAGCCGACTACAATTATGTGGCCTAGTTCACGTTCATCTTCCAAGGTAGGAAAGTTATCCAAGTCAATGACAGGTAGAGTGTCCTCCTCGAGACCAACATTAACAGTAGAGCGTGGGGGAGGGAGGATTAATTCGCGCTGCTTGTTTTCTGGCATGATATGGGGGTTAATACAAGGTTTGTTATCTGATTTCCCAGGCCTTCGCCTTCCCTCCGAGTTGGGTCTGGTGATGTGTGCTTTGATCAGCTGCCGAGCTCGGAACGGACTGTATGGGATATGACTCTGATTTTCCCATGATTATCCCAACAGAGGTCGGATATGTACCGAAATCGGGCCCAACGTTGAGTTTTGTCCGAACTTTTTTTTCTTTCCCTCGCTTTTTGAGTCTGCCAATACTGTAATACGAGGACAGGACTGTACGGGGACATGACTCTGATTTTCCATTCCGGTCAAGAATGGTGCGTGGAATTAGAGCGATGTACTATGGCAGATACGAGCGGATACATATTTAGTTCAACTTCAACCTAACAATGGCCAAACAAACTCCGGAACCCCACTGCTGCCACTGCTGGCCCGACCAGCCCAGAAATATTTATGAAGGCAGAGAAGACACTCCTAATCATCCATAATTTGTTCTGAGTCCGAATAGCTACTCATGTGGATCTGTGCTCGCGCTTTTTTGGCCTTGAACCAAAAAAAAGGGCAAACATAATCCGAGCGACGTACTGTGACGAATATGTCCATAGTATTCAGTTGTTCAATCTCTATGGGTAGCCGAGAATCTTATCTACCTGTTCTGAGCCACCACGTATTTATCTTCGCAGTTGTTCTTCATCTGTAATCATGACGCTAATATTATTAGCATTAATTTTTGTGAATTTAACTGTGTCGCGGCCCATGGCCGAGAGCTCTGAAAAACCGATTGGTGCAACAGTTTAGACAGTCATCTAGTGTGTATCATAATCTACAGTGGCCCAAGTGAAACCCCCCATGTTTTGTGAATTTATTCAAATCGACGCACCATAGCAGTTAAACCGGCCCGGACCCAGCCCGAAATTACACAATCGAAACGGCCTATCGAACAAAACTGTCTAAAGCTCTTCAAATTTTTCACATCTCTGGTGAAACCTCAACCTAAAGGTTCAGCATCCGCCTCGAAGATGCCTAATCCCAAGTCATCAGACACTTTCCCGTACTTCAGATATCAGATTGGGAATTGACTAGAAAAAAAATCTGGTCGATTCAGGAATAAACTACCAAACTAGTTATCTAGAGGCACAAAGAGCTGGTTTTTGAAAGGCCTGGCGAGGTTTTCAAAAGGCCGAATTCTTTCCTTCACATCAACAACTGCAGCTCCACCAACAGTTAAATCGCCTGCTGATGCGTCCGCCGACTGCCAATCGCCCGTGAGCAAATCTGGGGAGAAGCACTTGCCCAAAAAATCCTTCAAGTTCGAATCCTTCTGTCTGTTGTCGCGACTCTGTGCTGAGGCTTCAGGGGAATTGAGGCGAGCACGCAAACATTGCAACGTTGCGCGGGCGCTGATGGCAAAAGTTCGATTATTGCCGTAGGTCTTGGGTTTTAAACCAGCCCAAGCTGCAACATCATCAATAGTCAACTTCGCAACATGGGTTTTCGCGCGAGTAAAAACTCGCTCAATGATAAGCGCTTGGCGAATCTGTAAGTATGCAGTTCCATACCGAGCCTCCAGAAGCGAATGTAACTCATCGCCATCTGGGGTGTATCGCTCATCCAGCGCTTTCGTGATCCGGAGGAGTGAGAATAAAAATGGGGGCTGGGTCATTCCGGGAGCGGGTGTGTTGGATCGGGAGCGTGAGTTTAGTTCAATGGGTGCAAAGCGCCCAAGTTGAGCCGGTATGATGCTCGAGGGGACAGGTTCCTGTTTTCGAATTTGATTGCTTTGAGTAGCCTGGGCAGAAAGTTGTATTAAAAATCGCACCTGAGGGAAAACATAGAGAACAAAGAAGGGCATCTCCAAGGGAACATCATAATTTTGGAAAGTACTTGTGCTAGTTTCGTTGTGGTTGGCAGGTGAAAGGACCACGCGCGACCCACGCAACTGATCACGCAAGTTCCCGACCTCGCGATAACCAGTTGTGACGGAAGTGTAAGTCACGTCATGGACCTCAACCATGGTCTTAGACCACGCAACATTGAAGCCCGCCACGGAAAGACTCGCACAAATATCGTTGAGAATAGTACCGGCCGGGGATGCCAGGCTTCGCAGGGAACGTATCAAATCCATCAGGTAAGGTGTCGGGGAACTGACGGGGACACGGGGTTCAAAGAAGGTGCGACGCGTAGGTTGACCGTGATTCGGAAACCCAATGTAGACTGCAGCACTGTCGGAGGGCGGCGCCGGTGTCACAATGCGTGCCCGAAGATAATCGAGGCTTCCACGCCCAGGATTACGCTGTGGGGGTGGGGATAGAATTCCACGAAGGCCGTTGTCTGCTATTATAAGTGGGGCATCCTCGACCCTCGGCGGGACAACGTTGGCCTGGAATGGATGAAAACCATCCGCTGCCGGGGTGATCGGGGCCGAGGATGGAGTGGAAGAAGAAGATTGGTGATCAAAACCAGCGAAACCGGAATTGCGATCGAACGCAAGGGAAAATCCGAATGAAGAGCTGCCAGCCGCTGAAAGTGAGCCCGAGCGGGAAGGAGATGCGTGTACCGCTTGGGGCGAATGCACATGCAACCCAGAATTAGTAAAAGACTGGAAAAGCGCAGTGGAAGGGGCGACAGGCGGCGGAAAAGAATTAAACTGAGTTGGAGAAATGGTGGAAAGTGGAAATGACTCAGACGGTGAACTGGGAAAAGTATCGGTAGAAGAATTTTGGTCGGAGTGGCCCATCATCGAAAAAATTGCAGCGGTATGGGCGTCGAGAGCACGACCCCCAAAGATGTCTTGGTGCGCAACACTGGTTTCTCCTAAAAGCGAATCAGGCCAGTTTGCTAAGGGACTGGAAAAAAATATCAATAGGCATATTAGTCCTAAATTCTGGGGCGAACTTGGTCTCAATCTCGGATCCCGGATCGACAGGTACGTTGGGGTCCGTGCCGAAATGGTCATTTGTCGATCCTTGCGTGAGAGAACTTGTACCTAAAAGCTAATCAGGAAGATCCCTTGCAGCGTTTGCTTTGCCAGGTCACCGTGCGGGCGCGGAGGAACAGGTAACCGTGGTCTTCGATCAGGAGGTAAAGGCGGATGCGGAGATGGAGCTTCCTGCCGCAGCCTGTGGCTTTGGCGTAGCCGCGGAGGATCACTCATGGGGTCACACAACATCGGAAAAAAATCTCGAGTGGTATTTATTAAGATTGGTCTTTTCCGACCCTGCACAGAACTGATGTGATCACCGTCGTAGACCTCCAACTATTTTCTACATTGCAGTATACGACCCTCTACTCGCAAGCAACTCCCCGTGAAGCCAACGTCCAAATGCCGTGTCCCGCCCTTGTTCCGGAATCTCACGCAGAAGAAGTTGTCGAAGGCGGGCATTGTTGGTGATAGAAAATGTTTTGAAACAAGAGCGGGAGACCTTGACATCTGGACCGTAGTCATCGCGACCGTCGGCATCAGTCGTCGGGTAGTCCTCGCTCCAGTCGTGGGTGATAAGACACTGAAAACAGTTCAGAGACGACCAAAGAAAAATAGAGAACTCGCACCTTCACCTGCCAAGTCGGCCTGAGAGGAAGATGTGATGACCCAGTGACGACGGAGAGGAAGAGATTAGCCCGCAAAAGTGGGTCGGTAGTTCCGTCGTCGCCAGTTAGGGCGCTGATGACCTGATCGGGATCTGTCGGATGGCCCCGCTCCGTGAGGTAGTGAGTCATGAAGCGCTTGATGAGCTCCACTGTCTCGTCGTTGTCACCCCACACATCGTTCTCCGGGTTAGTCTGAGAGAATTCGAGATGTGTGAGAACGTCGGCTACTTCCTTGATACGCCGATCATATGCGAGGAGGAGAAACTCGCGGCAAGGAGTCTCGAACCACTGGAGATATGTTGAGTCGAATATTTGAGGCAGGTAAAGGGAGATAGACATCACCTCAAGGATGTGATGGGCACGGTCCTGGCCAATGAACGGTTCAAGCACAAGATTGAAGCCATCACCCAGCGCCAAGAAATCGGGCTGATGCTCGATATCCACAGATCCGAGAGTTACAAAGCTGATTATGGTCCCACATATACCTTCATGCTCTTCTCTGGATCGGCGTGTAGAGATCAGAGTGGGCTGAATGAGGAGTTGTTAAATTATGTGAGAATGGGATTTGGGTTGGACTCACATCGACGTCGGGAATATTCAATAAATACTGGTATGCGATGCACTCCTCAGACTGTGAGGTGTACAGCGGCTCATCCAGCGGGACAGATTCGAAGTTTTGTATGAGGGAGAGCGAGTCGGGAGAGAGAAAGCGAGAGAGGAATTCAACATCAAACTTTGATGCACTTTTGCGACCATTGAATAACGTAGAGAAGAGGAAAGGTGATGCCTGGATAGGGGCGCCAATATAAAGGAAATGGAGAAGGAAGATAAAACCAGTCGCCTTCAAAAGACATGACCGAGCGGGAATTGGATCACGAGACGGATGAAGGCGTAGAGTTTGATAATCACCACGCTCGGTCCAGTAGTGCCCATCCGACATCATGATCTGGACTGCCTGAGCGACAACCTCGTTGCGAGGACCCGCCCCGATGCCATTTCCACTGAAAATGAGGTTAGTTCACACTGCCGCGGAGGAAGTTAAGCACATACATAGTGACCCGGAGAGACAAAAGAGCCGGAGCACGGTGGATGGAGCCTTCAACCGTGGGACGAGGTGAGGAAAATTGCTCTTGGATCACCTCTTTCAATTTGAGGCCAGTAGGACGCCCGGCAAATATCCAAAGACATAGAGTAACGAGGGCCCGAGCACCCTCGTCAATGGACTGAGAAATAATATGTATGTGGTCCTCCCCGCGCTCGTGAGGCAAGAGAATATAATCCTGCCATGCAGAGAATGAAAATGTACCTGCACCAGGCATATGGCGGAGTGTGAGATCGAGAGGCGCCCCTACCCCTAGAAATGATCGGGACTAGAGACGTGCATAAAAATGTGTACGTTCACAATAATGATTATCTCACCTTGATCGATGTTGGGGTAACCTCCATAGCGGTAGTGAGCAGTGGACAGGGAGTAAATGGTTTGGTTGAAAATCCAGGATTGGTCACCGAGACGGGAATTGCAGCGGCCGCAGCTTCCTAAGGACGAATGAGTGACGCTAACTGCATGAGAAGTTATGGAAAACTTACCTCCTGCCATTGCTGGCGTCGCACGGACCGAGTTACGATCTGCGAATTTGATCAGCAAACAACAGACAGCTGAGACGTCGGGATACACATACTGTGGAAGTGCTCGAGGTCCCGCTTTGCCCGAGTGTTATCTAGAACGTAAATTCAATTCAGAAAAGAGCTAACATTCAACGTTTAACCACAGTACCTCGTCGATGATCTCATCCATCTCAGGAAACTATGTACAACATATGAGTAATAATATTTGGCAAGGCAAAACAGGTATGCCTACCTCGTCCCCGCTATCGGAGTAGATATCATCGGGAAGTGGCCGAGAAATGTCGAAGCTGGGAGTACTGTTGATTTGAGTGCAGGACGGGCCACAGACCGGATGTGGATCCCCGGACAGGGAAGATACAATGGGGTGAAGGACGCGACGTCCAAAGCATTTGTGAGGACGAACATGGTCGGGGAGCCGGGCGTTGGGGTCGAACAACGAATCAATAGGTGCATAGATATTACGGAATCTCGGAGCTGGAAACGGGATGAGCATAAGAGCATAAATTAAATCGAGGCAACGCACCAATGAATATGAACAGACCCTCGCCAATGTTGTTGGGAGTGTAGCTGAAAGGTAACGCCCCGAGAGCCTGCAGCGTGAACGTGAATCGGGTGAGCAGTTTGGGATCCTCAACCCATGTCCGAGCCGTCGAGCGTCCCTTCGGTCCGGTGAGCACCCAAGCCTTGGTATTGGGAGTATCGTTAGCACCCGAAGCGGGGGGAGGGACATAGTCGATATTATTGAGCCGGCAGTGGTTTTCGAACGCTGTGTTGATCTCCTCGAAAACGGGTCCGGTAGTACTGACCTCGACAGTGAAGACGAGATTTGCGCGGTTGAGATGGCTCTGAACCCTCTCAAGTTCGTTGCCATTCTTCCAGATGTACCGCGGAGACAGATCGAGAGTGTCGTTGTGGTCAGAAGTATCGAGCTGCGTGCGTCAAAAGGGAAATGATAGGATACGCAGTGACTTACAACTTTGGGAAGGATACCGACTGTAATTTTGGCCGAAGTAACTGGTGTGTCCACTGCCAACGGAGCAAAATCGTCCAGGATGGATGTAGAAGCGGGAGACTCGGAGTACGATCGAGGGGGGCCAGCCATTCTTTTCTTGGGTTTTCGCGGTGGGGTTGGAACGAGACTGGTGGACCCGGTCGGTTGGTTTGAGTGTAGATTCCGCTGGATGGACAAGCGGCGCTGTTGCTGGACCGATGCTGCAGAGGGACGTAGCCCAGTGAACGCAGTGACAGGCCTCTGAGGAACAAGAGGCGCAGGGGCAGCGGCGGCAGCAGTTACTTGAACGACAGGTGGAGGCGTCGAAACGGGTGGAGAGACGTTGGCGGAGCTGATAGCATTTGAGCAGAGCGACACAAAATATAGAAGACGGCAGACCTTATTAATGATGCATGCGTATCCCGTGCATGAACCCCCCACTGGAGACCACAGACACACGTCGTTAGCATGTTCCAATGCGTCTCAGGCTTCCATGTAATGAGAAAGAAATGAACAGACTGAAGTTTGGTGACTCACCGAGAAGAATCCTCCGCAGCGTCCATCAGCCGTTCCTCCACGCACAAACGCCCTATGCTGTGGAGGGATGTCGAAGGGCTGGGCATGGGCCATCCAGGTGTGATTACAAACGAAGCAAGTGACATGCTGGCTGTCGAAGTCCTGGCCAGGGTGAGTATAAACGTGAGGCGGAATTATTTTTGAATCATTTACTGAATATTTCGGTGATCCGTCCGGATTGGCGGCAACGAACGCGACACAGGCATGGCGACAGTCTCTGACAGCACAGGCTGAGCGGGGGCCCAGTGGAGGTGAGATAGGCATTGAGGAACAAGGAAGAGCAGGCGGGATAGCGGTGTTGAAAAGTATAAGTATTTAGCTAGCGGCAGTTGAGCGGCAGTCAGTGATTTCGGCAGTTCGCCTTCGAGGTTTCGGATCATTCGGAGCATATGACGTGTTGGGAACATCTAGGATATGTCGGGACGATCTGGGAATATGCAGGAATGCAATGTAAGCGACTGAACCAATATTATCGCCGCGACATTTCGTTGGGATTTCATTAGGAATCACTGGGACTCGTCCCAATGGGATTCCCGAGAATTCATCACAGATCATAACCAAATCATTAGGAATGGTCGGGATCTGGAGGGAATGGCCAGGAGACGTGTCGGGAACAGCAAGGATTCGCAATGCTCGACAAGGAAGGCTTAGGAATCGTAATGTTTGGTTAGGAATCTTGATGACAACAAAGTCGAGTTATTTTTGTCCGATGGCGGCCTTCATATTTTTGACCGAGTTCAGTCAAAACCGGGTTTGACCCGGTCAAAAAGTCATTGACTGCTCATCACTGCGCCGAGCCCCGCTGATGATGACGCGGTCCGTGCACCATCATCCCGCAGGACGTGAGTCCTGCCTCTCCCCGCGCTGAGCTCCGCTGATGACGCCGTCCGCGCGCCATTGTCCCGCAGATCGTGAGTCCCGCTTCTGCCCACGCCGAGCCCCGCTGACGACGACGCCGTCCGCGCACCATCGTCTCGCAGCCCGTGAGTCCCGCCTCTGCCCACGCCGAGCCCCGCTGACGACGCCCTCCATGCACCATCGTCCCACAGGACGTGAGTCCCGCCTCTGCCCGCACCGAGCCCCGCTGACGACGCCGTCCGTGCGCCATCGTCCCGCAGCCCGTGAGTCCCGCCTCTCCCTGCGCCGAGCTCTGCTGACGATGACGCCGTCTGCACGCCATCGTCCCGCAGATCGTGAGTCCCGCCTCTGCCCGCGCCGATCCCCGCTGACGACGACGCTGTCCGCGTGCCATTGTCCCGCAGATCGTGAGTCCCGCCTCCGCCCGCGCCGAGCCCCGCTGATGATGACGCCGTCTGCGCGCCATCGTCCTGCAGCGCGTGAGTCCCGCCTCTGCCCACGCCGAGCCCCGCTGACGACGACGCCGTCCGCGCACCATCGTCCCGCAGATGGTGAGTCCCGCCTCTGCCCGCGCCGAGCCCCGCTGATGACGTTGTCTGCGTGCCATCGTCCCGCAGCCCGTGAGTCCCGCCTCTCCCCGCGCCGAGCTCCGCTGATGACGCCGTCCGCACGCCATCGTCCCGCAGCCCGTGAGTCCCGCCTCTCCCCGCGCTGAGCTCCGCTGACGACGCCGTCTGCATGCCATCGTCCCACAGCCCGTGAGTCCCGCCTCTCCCCGTGCCGAGCCCCGCTGACGACGCTGTCCGCGCGCCATCGTCCCGCAGCCCGTGAGTCCCGCCTCTCCCTGCGCTGAGCCCCGCTGACAACGCCGTCCACGCACCATCGTCCCGCAGATCGTGAGTCCTGCCTCTGCCCGCGCCGAGCCCCGCTGATGACACCGTCCGCCATCGTCCCGCAGGACGTGAGTCCCGCCTCCACCCGCGCCGAGCCCTGCTGACGACGCTGTCTGTGCGCCATCGTCCCCAGACCGTGAGCCAGAACTGTTCATCTTCTGACCCCCTTGATCATCTCCCTTGCACCTTAGTTTGTAAGCCTACTTGATTTCGCTGGTCCCGAGGTTTCGAGTTCGCAGGAATCTAATGTCGAAGCTGCCACGGCCATTTTGAACGAAAACTACTCCGACATGGTCGGTGAAGCACCATATCTACTTCCCCCTTTCCAGTTTCATATGTTACCAGATGGAAAATCTCTCTACCCGGAGCGCATTTGCCGCAGTCATCGCTGGTATGGAGAACCTGTAACTGGGATTGCGCTCCTAACCTCATCAGCAGTCTGCATCTGTGCCGAGCAAACCTTCAGTGAAGGGTTTGCAGGAAGTGGGACCTTCGCTCATGCCTTCGAGCGCGCATTTATTGCCTACATCTCGTCCGCAAGCAAATCCGAAGTGGAGAGCACTATCAAGGCATTGGCGCTGCAGGACAATGAGGACGATGAGGACAGAGAGAGGTCTCGCCAACATAATGAAAAGCTGGTACACATTATCCAAAAACATCGGCTTCGTTCGTGTCCACCTTTCCTTCCCTTCATGACTGAGCTCATAGTATCATGCAGGTATTCCAAAGGAGACTACTTGGTTTGCAAGTTCTACGAGTATTTTGCGAAAGATACGGCAACGCGAATGGGATCACAACAAATCGACCCACAGCCCATGAATTTCGTACAAGTTTTTAGCATTAGTAGTTCCGTTCCTATGCCGGCGCCTCATATCACGGAATGATCTGAACGCCTGAATTGTTGCCGGTCGACGCTGGGGACCCGGAAACGGTGGATGAAGTGCGAGCATGTGAACAGAATTCAACGCATTGTGCAGACGGATGTGTGAATTGAACTGAATTGAATTGAACGCGACCAACTGAATCCGAAGGACGCATTATTATTATTAAACTCTTCGGTGATTTGATTCACAGGTGGTATGGATAGCTATTCCCTGTAATATTAATCTACACGTCAGTCAAGTATTTAGGACTTGTGGAATAACTCGTGGACTCAACGTGATTGTTTTTATTAAATATATGCGGCACGCCGCAGGAAATCAGTGCCGGCGATGAAGACATGGACCCAGCCGAGGCAGCATTTCAAGATACGAATAAATGTGCGCTGCGGCGCGGATAGAATTTAGGGGTATTGATTTAGGAGGAACACGACGGGAAATAATATTTCTGCAGATCGTAGATTCCCGAGACGCACCTGGCGCCCAGTGTTGAATCCCAATGCGTGCTATTTTCGTCGCTCCGCGGAATAATTGTAAATTTCAGGTAAACCACCACCATGGGTCTGGTAAAACGGCCGTTTCCTGTAACGGACACCTACTTTCATTTTATTTTTATTTTTACTTTTCAGTCATTCTGGTTTCCTTTCTATGGCGGTCCGGATGCACATTTATTCCCGCCCCGCAAACTTTTGACCCCGCCCCGCAAATTCGCCTTTTTTGGCGTCCCCGCGCGCGATTTTGGCAGTTCGATCACGTCAACATGTTTTGCGCGGACGGCATGTTCCGCCCCGCGCGATTTTGGCCCCGCGCGCGCGCAAAACCGAACTTCGGCACGCGCGCGCGCGCAAATTTTCTTTGATGGTCCCCCGTAAAAATTAACTTGATGAGCAAAGGTCTGAGATTAAATTCGGGATAGGCAAGGTGCGTGATTAAGAGTGTGTGTGAATGGTATTTAGTGCTGTTCGGGCGGCCTGGTTGGTTTTTCTCTGAACTGACATGAGGCTTTCAATCAGTTGGGAAGTGTCCTATTGGACTCAGGGCACATCTTCGATGTTCAGAACTCCTTTTTAACTGGTATTTCAACTCCATCAAAGGAGCGGAGTCTTCCATACTACCTCAAGATAGAACGAGTATCAGAAGCCAGCCAGGTTTTGTGAGAAGAAACAGCTACTCCTCTATCTGGTTCCTTGAAAATCATATTTGAACTCATGATTTGAGCAATCATAACACCCAGAGAGGCCCGGGTCATGGGCATGAGAAATTCTCAGTCAACTCTAAATCCGACTTGTGCCCGCCTCGGGTCGGACCTGGGTCGGACCTGGAAGCCTGGGTTTGGGTCGGGCTTGAGCTTGAGCCCAATCCAGGACAACACTAAAGGTATTAGAGTAAGGTGAGAGGCAGATGATGCAATTATCGGCAGAGGGCATGAATTGTGTAGTTATTAGGAGAAAATACGAAATTGAGATACATGCGATTGAAGCCCATTGAATGACGAGAGTATGGCGGTCCGGATGCACATTTATTCCCGCCCCGCAAACTTTTGACCCCGCCCCGCAAATATGCCTTTTTTGGTATCCCCGCGCGCGATTTTGACGTTTTGATCCCGTCAACATATTTTGCGCGGACGGCATGTTCCGCCCCGCGCGATTTTGGCCCCGCGCGCGAAAATCCGAACTTCCGCGCGCGCGCAAAACTTTCTTTGGCGATCCCCCCACAAAAATTAACTTGATGAGTAAAGGGTCTGTAGATATAAGTAAGGTACGTGAATAAGAGGGTGTAAATGGTATTCATTGTCGTTCGGGTCGGGTGGGACTTGGGCTTGAGCCCGCGCCTGGTTGATTTTGTCTCTAAATTTACATGAGGCTTTGTAAGTATCCCATGGGACTCATGGCACATCTTAGACCTTTAGAACTCTATTTTGAACTAGTGTTTTACTCCATCAAAGGAGCAGAATCTTCCATACCACCTTAAGATAGAACAAGTGATAGAAGCCAGCCAGGTATTGTGAGCAGAAACCCCATACTGGTTCCCTGAAAAGTAAAATTTAAACTGATAATTTGAGCCATTATAGCACCCAGAGAGGCCCAGGTCGCGGGCTTGAAAAGTTCTCAATCAACCCTGAACCTGACTGAAGCCCGCCTCGAGTCGGGCCTGGGTCGGACCTGTAAGCCTATGCTTGGGTCGGACTTGGTCATGAGCCTGATCCAGAACAACAGTAAGGGTATGAGAGGGAGGTGAGGTCCACTAAGAGACATATGATTTACCTATCAACAGAGAGCATCATTGTGTAGTTATTAGGAGAAAATATGAATACGAAATTAAGATCCGTGCGATTAAAGTCCCATAAATGATGAGAGTGGGTATTAAATGGGAGATATAGCAGGAGGGAGTGAGTGAAAAAGAAGGAGGCCAAGGTGACACAGGAGTGGATGAATGACAGGATTGATCAATAAAGTTGAATGCATGTAGTTCAACAGCGATGCCAGATGTTGCCCTCGGGATCCACATTGGCTTCCCTGATCAGCCATTGAGTTTTCACGTTACAGTCAAATCCATGCACTCCTTTACTAGGTGTACATTGCATTTTCAACACGACCATATGGCATCATTTGGTGCCTTATTGTAATGCTATTCATTGATGGAGTGGAACACTAGTTCAAAATAGAGTTCTGAAGGTCGAAGATATGAGACCCATAGGATACTTACAAAGCCTCATGTAAATTTAGAGACAAAATCAACCAGGCACGGGCTCAAGCCCAAGTCCCACCCGACCCGAACGACAATGAATACAATTTACACGCTCCTTACTTATATCTCAGACCCTTTGCTCATCAAGTTAATTTTTGTGGGGGGATCACCAAAGAAAGTTTTGCGCGCGCGCGGCAGTTCGGATTTTCGCGCGCGGGGCCAAAATCGCGCGGGGCGGAACATGCCGTCCGCGCAAAATATGTTGACGGGATCAAAACGTCAAAATCGCGCGCGGGGATACCAAAAAAGGCATATTTGCGGGGCGGGGTCAAAAGTTTGCGGGGCGGGAATAAATGTGCATCCGGACCGCCATACTCTCGTCATTCAATGGGCTTCAATCGCATGTATCTCAATTTCGTATTTTCTCCTAATAACTACACAATTCATGCCCTCTGCCGATAATTGCATCATCTGCCTCTCACCTTACTCTAATACCTTTAGTGTTGTCCTGGATTGGGCTCAAGCTCAAGCCCGACCCAAACCCAGGCTTCCAGGTCCGACCCAGGTCCGACCCGAGGCGGGCACAAGTCGGATTTAGAGTTGACTGAGAATTTCTCATGCCCATGACCCGGGCCTCTCTGGGTGTTATGATTGCTCAAATCATGAGTTCAAATATGATTTTCAAGGAACCAGATAGAGGAGTAGCTGTTTCTTCTCACAAAACCTGGCTGGCTTCTGATACTCGTTCTATCTTGAGGTAGTATGGAAGACTCCGCTCCTTTGATGGAGTTGAAATACCAGTTAAAAAGGAGTTCTGAACATCGAAGATGTGCCCTGAGTCCAATAGGACACTTCCCAACTGATTGAAAGCCTCATGTCAGTTCAGAGAAAAACCAACCAGGCCGCCCGAACAGCACTAAATACCATTCACACACACTCTTAATCACGCACCTTGCCTATCCCGAATTTAATCTCAGACCTTTGCTCATCAAGTTAATTTTTACGGGGGACCATCAAAGAAAATTTGCGCGCGCGCGCGTGCCGAAGTTCGGTTTTGCGCGCGCGCGGGGCCAAAATCGCGCGGGGCGGAACATGCCGTCCGCGCAAAACATGTTGACGTGATCGAACTGCCAAAATCGCGCGCGGGGACGCCAAAAAAGGCGAATTTGCGGGGCGGGGTCAAAAGTTTGCGGGGCGGGAATAAATGTGCATCCGGACCGCCATATCATTGTGTAGTTATTAGGAGAAAATATGAATACGAAATTAAGATCCGTGCGATTAAAGTCCCATAAATGATGAGAGTGGGTATTAAATGGGAGATATAGCAGGAGGGAGTGAGTGAAAAAGAAGGAGGCCAAGGTGACACAGGAGTGGATGAATGACAGGATTGATCAATAAAGTTGAATGCATGTAGTTCAACAGCGATGCCAGATGTTGCCCTCGGGATCCACATTGGCTTCCCTGATCAGCCATTGAGTTTTCACGTTACAGTCAAATCCATGCACTCCTTTACTAGGTGTACATTGCATTTTCAACACGACCATATGGCATCATTTGGTGCCTTATTGTAATGCTATTCATTGATGGAGTGGAACACTAGTTCAAAATAGAGTTCTGAAGGTCGAAGATATGAGACCCATAGGATACTTACAAAGCCTCATGTAAATTTAGAGACAAAATCAACCAGGCACGGGCTCAAGCCCAAGTCCCACCCGACCCGAACGACAATGAATACAATTTACACGCTCCTTACTTATATCTCAGACCCTTTGCTCATCAAGTTAATTTTTGTGGGGGGATCACCAAAGAAAGTTTTGCGCGCGCGCGGCAGTTCGGATTTTCGCGCGCGGGGCCAAAATCGCGCGGGGCGGAACATGCCGTCCGCGCAAAATATGTTGACGGGATCAAAACGTCAAAATCGCGCGCGGGGATACCAAAAAAGGCATATTTGCGGGGCGGGGTCAAAAGTTTGCGGGGCGGGAATAAATGTGCATCCGGACCGCCATACAATGATGCTCTCTGTTGATAGGTAAATCATATGTCTCTTAGTGGACCTCACCTCCCTCTCATACCCTTACTGTTGTTCTGGATCAGGCTCATGACCAAGTCCGACCCAAGCATAGGCTTACAGGTCCGACCCAGGCCCGACTCGAGGCGGGCTTCAGTCAGGTTCAGGGTTGATTGAGAACTTTTCAAGCCCGCGACCTGGGCCTCTCTGGGTGCTATAATGGCTCAAATTATCAGTTTAAATTTTACTTTTCAGGGAACCAGTATGGGGTTTCTGCTCACAATACCTGGCTGGCTTCTATCACTTGTTCTATCTTAAGGTGGTATGGAAGATTCTGCTCCTTTGATGGAGTAAAACACTAGTTCAAAATAGAGTTCTAAAGGTCTAAGATGTGCCATGAGTCCCATGGGATACTTACAAAGCCTCATGTAAATTTAGAGACAAAATCAACCAGGCGCGGGCTCAAGCCCAAGTCCCACCCGACCCGAACGACAATGAATACCATTTACACCCTCTTATTCACGTACCTTACTTATATCTACAGACCCTTTACTCATCAAGTTAATTTTTGTGGGGGGATCGCCAAAGAAAGTTTTGCGCGCGCGCGGAAGTTCGGATTTTCGCGCGCGGGGCCAAAATCGCGCGGGGCGGAACATGCCGTCCGCGCAAAATATGTTGACGGGATCAAAACGTCAAAATCGCGCGCGGGGATACCAAAAAAGGCATATTTGCGGGGCGGGGTCAAAAGTTTGCGGGGCGGGAATAAATGTGCATCCGGACCGCCATACGAGAGTAGGTATTGAATGGGAGATGTAGCAGGAGGGAGTGGGTGACAAGGAAGGAGGCCAAGGGTGACAAAGAAGTGATGAATGACAGGATTTACCAATAAAGTTGAATGGTCACGCAGTTCAACAGCGACGCCAGATGGCTTCCCTGATCAGCCCTTGATTCTTCACGTTACGGTCATATCCATGCACTCCGTTACTAGTGTAGATTGCATTTTCAACACAACCATCATTTGGTACATTCCTGCATTCACTGATGGAGTTGAAAGGAGTTTTGAAGGTCGAAGATGTGCCCTGAGTTCAGTAGAACACTTCCCAACTGATTGAAGGCCTCATGCCAATTGAGAGAAAAAATCAATGAAAACAACCAGGCCGGGGCTTATTAATAAGCCCAAGCCCACTGGCAACCCGAGCAACACTAAATACCATTTACTGACTCTTGATCACGTACCTTACTTATCCCGAATTTAATCTCAGACCCTTTGCTCATCAACTGATTTTTTTGTGGGGGGATCGCCAAAGAAAGGTTTGCGCGCGCGCGCGGAAGTTCGGATTTTCGCGCGCGCGGGGCCAAAATCGCGCGGGGCGGAACATGCCGTCCGCGCAAAATATGTTGACGGGATCAAAACATCAAAATCGCGCGCGGGGATACCAAAAAAGGTATGTTTGCGGGGCGGGAATAAATGTGCATCCGGACCGCCATACCTTTCTCCTCCCCTACGCTTACATTACACACGAATAATTCCCTCTCCTGAAACCTTCCAACTTCGAATACGGACACCCACCTCACGCACCCTCATACACACCCTGTGCGATCCCCTCCCACCCATACTTTACCAGACTTGCAGACTATATTTTACTACTTTACTTCCATATTAACTACACAGACACCACGAGTACCTCTTACAACCACCATTCGGACTGCTACCATAGCCTTAACTGGCCGCATGTAGTAACATACTTGAATCATCATCATCATCATCATCGTCTGGTAAAAATGACGCGGCAGGCGCGCATTGACGCGCACCGGCGCAGCACTGACGCGGCAGTGACGCGCATTGCCGCGGCGTTGACGCGGCATTTGTTGAACTTACTGGTGATCCCCCTAGGCTTTAAATGCACTCAAACTACACTCAGAAGCAGTTAGATAAGAGCTGGGAGAGAATTCGACAATGTCCGGGTCAAATATAAACTCTTTCCATAGGAGAAGTCCCGTTAGTTTTTGTCAATTCTGGTGTACATTGTGCCCTAGCCATTTTAAACTTGAAAAGAAACGTTGAATGACTTCTTAGGAGGTCTGGAAGATCCTTTTAATTCACTTCCTGCCGCCTCGACGCCGCGCAGATGCGGCGCCAACGCCGCGGCAATGCGCGTTACTGCCGCGTCAGTGCCGCGTCACTGCGCGTCAACGCCGCGTCAACACCGTGTCACTGCGCGTCAATGCCGCGTCAGTGCGCGTTAATACCGCGCCAATGCGCGCCAGTCTCTGGTGTCCTTGGATGGATAGCTAACATCAACCATTGTGACCCTCCAAAAGTGGTTAAAAGTTAGATTAACATTTCTCGGCAACTTCCTCCAACTTTCTCACCTAGGATCCAGTATTTACAACCCGAGAATGAGCAGTTGAGTATGCATCTCAGGCAATGGAACAGGTAAAACTATGGCAGTCCGGACGCACTTTTATTCCCGCCCTGCAAACTTGCCAATTTTTGGTAGTTCTGCCCCGCAAACAGGACATTTGCCGGACCAAGTAAATGTGGGGCGGACGGACGGCAACTTCCGCCCCGCGAACTTGGGCCGGGCACGCCGGCTCCCAAATTGAATTTTTGTTCCCCCGCCACCAAAAAGGTAAGTCCATGATGTTACTTCATCCTAATGGTACCATGGGTTAAATTAAAATACCTATTTTGAGTCAAGCACCACAATTGACTTGCAAGTCACCATTGAACAGCTCACCTCAGTATCCTGTTCTGCTGCCTCATAAAATCCGCAGTCCAGTCATGGAATCAGGACATCCCTCAGGCTATCGGTGAGGATTTGATAGTAGCACTCCCTAAAGTAGCTTGTAACTCTCGAATCTGGAATTTTATTTCACACCATTCTGACCAAAGCTGTCCGCAGTACCCCTCCTATTAAACTATACGCAGTTCCTTCCTGCTTCACTGGCGCCTGCACTTCATGTCAGGTCTTCAGAGGACTAGTACTCAGAGCAGGATTCCGAGCAGAAGCTCACAGCCAATGCCGTTATTACAATGGTGCACCAAGGCACTTCACCTTCAATCATGCGGGAAGGCCCGGAAATCGTCGCGAATGGCCGAAGTTGTGGCAGTATGGACGTCGCATCTAGTCGCGATTGGGATGGCGGATTGAGCTTCTACTAGTTGACACACCCCCCCGGACCGCGGCAAGCCGCAAGCATTTGTGTAATGATATACCGCCCATATAATTGCCAATCTGTTCGCGGCGGGAGAACAAAGTTCAAGTTGAGCGCGCGCGGACTCAAAATCGCGGGCGTGCCGCGTGCCCGGCGAGTCCCAATTCTGCGGAGCCCAGCTCATTTGAGGCATTCTGCCTGCTGCTCATTTTGCCGGGCAAAACAGAAGACATCTGCCAATAGCGGTGGTATGAGGCATACATTATATCTGATCTCCTCGCGAAATTAATTCACTGGGAGAGATTAGAGAAAGTGGTCTAAATTTGATGTCGGGCAAACGGTTGGAACTGGGAATTCTTGGTTCACCGGAGTGGATTTGATGCTCATTTGAATATGAGTGGATAGACACATGGGTTGCAATTAAATTTCTCAACGGAAGGTTAGGATCGAACATTACTGTATACAGGCATATAGCATGTATCAATACATTTTCTCTGTAATCATTCTTAACTGACCCTCATCCCCTCAGGAGACGCTACAAAATCAAGTATGACTCAGTATAGTTGAGCATCGGTAAATGAATTCACATCTACAGCACATCCATGACACAAAAAACAATGGTTCTTTTGTGTAATGAAAGCTGGGGATCCATAAAATCAGTAGACACTTCCCACGGTTCAATTCTGGCCGGAAAGTGGTTGCGAAAACATTTATAACCCGGAGTTGTATCACATCTGATATTACATACCAGCACATCAGTGTGTGGCGTGATTTATGCACACAGACTAATCTCGAGAATGTGAGTACCGATTAACCTTCCAACACAAGCTGCTGGGTCAGCTTAAGTGGTGGTATTTGCGATCCTTGGAGGAGACTCACGGCAATTTCCCCATAAACATTCTGCCTGACATCCCATTGTGTTAGAACATCAAGCAAGTAGAAAATGCGATGGTTCAGAGGCAACAAGTATTCACTACATGGCTTACGCAACATGCTGTAGGCTTGACAGTCCACATTTAGAGTCGTGCTTTTCTGTTAACGATCTCCATCCTTGAATTGGGGGTAGGGAGCATTCGGTGAACAGGTTGAGGCGGCACCTAGCAAGTGATTTCGGCCAACCCAGGCTGCATGCCAGCCATTTTAGACTATGTACCTCACTCAAATGCTTGACAACTCAACTTCATGTTCAACCAATCATGGTCATATGAAGTCAACTATTGTCAAACAAGATTCTCAGTTCAGGAAACCGTGACTCTCGGAACAACTGAGGGTGCACACTTGAACCAAGATATGAAGCAGATTTAGACTCCAGCAGCTTCACTGTTCATGCACCACGGGATTAAGAAGTGACTGCTACTTTAAGTTGAAATGAGTGTGTTGAGAAATGGGGGACTTTTCACAGTTATGAGCTTGCCGACACAGAGTTCGGCAGAACAGTTCAACTAGAGCTATTCTGATTACTCATTGAAGGTACGTGAGAATCTGTATTTCTTCAACGATTCTGAGGGTAATGGAACATAAAACGGCTGCATCGGGCAGCGAGGCGAGTCAAAATCTGGTCAAAATGTGTACTACCAGCGTGGCTTAAGCATGGCTTAGACGATACCTGAGGACATTTGGTATTTGTTATTTTGGTTCTCAGTGATGTATTACAGTCACTGAACCTTGCCTGGAGTGGTTTTGAGGCACGGGGAACGATGTACGAGGCCCTACAGGCAGCGCGGCAGTGCCGCGTCAATCGCGTCAAAATCTCCAGTCCCCACCACCATCAAAAAACCGAAAACCGTCGTACGACCTCAAAACCAACGAAAACCCTCGAGGATGTGCCTCTAGAAGCCTAGAACCAGCTCTAGACACCTCTGAGCGTTGGCTCGAGAAAAAATCGACGACTAACCTGTTTTCGCTGTCTTTGGTGTAGACACGGACTCCGGCATTTTACCCCACCCCAACCCCACCCTCGCGCGACGCTCTCGGCGAACCACGACCGACAGAACACCGAGCTAGAACACTGTGCAGCCTCCAGGTAGACCCCACCGGTCGAAGGCCCCTCCGCTGCCCCCCCCCCCGTCGTCGTCGACCTTGCCATGTCACCCGGCCACGTCACCTCGTCCCGTATCGGCAGGACTTCGGAATCCGGTCCGTCTCTTGTCTGCGCGTCTCGAGATGTCTGCTCCCACTCCCATTACTTACACCGACCTGCTCTCTGTAAAGCGGCGCGCCGAACTTGAGGTTAATCGCCTTGACACGCTGCGTTCAGGAATCCCCGGGCCGTCGTGCCCGGCCGCGGCCTCCACTTCCCCCCCACTGCCTGCGCCGCCGTCAATAGATGCACGCCTGGCACGCATGGAGCGTCTCTTGGTGGACCTGCTTGCCGTTACTGAGACATGGAAGCGCGCGCGCTCGCCAAGCCCTGCCCGTGATATGCGCGCTGTTCGTGCCCGTCTCGATAATGGTGCTGCTTCTATACCTACTTACGGTGAGGTTGGTATGGTGCACACCCATTCGTTGCTGACCCATGCGCTCCCGCGTATGATACCCCACCCCGCGGCTGCGCCTATTGCGACGGCGCCGCCAGCTGGTATTCTTCGCGCATATTCCCCTTGTTACGTAACCCTTCACTTCGTACATCCCCTACCTTACCTCCCCCGCATCCAGCGACAACGTCTTTGGTGCCCCCTACCCCTTCTGTTTCTAACCAACCTCCCACTGCTTCTGTTATAAATTTACGAAGCTGGAATATGAATGGTGGTTTTCTTCTCCATATGAGTTCCTGAGACCCTGGATGAACTCGTAAAATACGACTTCAATTTCTTCCAAGAAACTCATCTTCGTCCTCAACAACATGATGTAGCGCGGCTCCCCGATGGTTACTCCATCATATCCCGCACTCGTCGTCCTAAAAAGAACTTGGGCAAGTCATGGGGTGGTGTTGCAACCATTTCGAACAGTGCTCGTGTCCCGGCTAAGTTCCGAGAGGAACTATCTGGGCCCGACTTCATGGCACTCCAGATTGGTAACATTGTAATATACAATACCTATCTGCTCCCAGAGACGACTAGCTGGGTTGGTGACCTTGACTGTGATCCATGCCTTGCGCTGGCATCATCGCTTGCAATCGCCTACGCCGGCGGCTTCAAAATCATCATAATGGGTGATCTCAATGGGCGAACTGGCTCCCAGACTGCTTCTATACACGACCCTCCCCGGAATTCGAAGGACGAAAAACCCGCGTCAACGCGCGGAAAGTTCCTGTTCAAACTGTGCGCCGATTACAATTTAATGATCCTCAACGGAGTCGACCGCTTCGGGCCGAACAGTGGCGAATACACCTCTTTCCACGGATCTCGAAAAACTGTGATCGACTATGTGCTCTGCTCTAAAGACTTGCTTCCCAAAATCACGGCCTTCAGTGTGGAACCACGAATGCCGGGTTGCAATCACGCGGCTCTACTTCTTCAACTGGAAATTGACTCGGCAATACTTGGTGCATCTGCTATGCGGACGCGAAGGAGAAAACGCGAGGATGTTATTCTTCCCGCTGAGACCGAGCTTGATCAGCTCCTTATTCAAACCACCTGCTAATACCGAAAAAGCCCTCTACCTAGAGGGAACAATGTCCCCCATAGGCGTGTCTAGCTTAGAGGCGATCCCTGCCATTGTCCCCCCCGCGTGGAGTGGAGACTCACCAGGGGGACCTCGGGGGACCGGGAAGAAAATTTTCTTCAGAAGGCGGTAAAGTCCCCCCATTGTGCACACCCGCCACACGAGTCGGGGGACATGTCGGATGGGCGGGAGGGGCGCGCGACCGCTGCCACCGTAGGGGGACATGTCGTTGCGGGGACACCCATGTCGGGATGGGCGGGCGTGCGACCGCTGCCACCGTAGGGGGACATGTCGCTGAGGGGACACCCATGTCGGGATGGGGCGTGCGACCGCTGCCACCGTAGGGGGACTCAACTCTGGGGGGACATTTAAGTAAAGTAGTACTTGATTAGTCAAGTCCACCAATATCAAGTACTGGACTGTAAAAATCATCTGATTATCTGAATAGTGGACTATAGATTAGTTACTCTGAGGTTAAAAAGGAGGGCCTGCAAATGGAGAATGGCCTCACTATGAATTGAACATAGGACTCCATGTAGTAATTTACCAGAGAGGAAATAGAACATGGCGTGTTACATTACACCACAAGGCCGTGAAACAGGTTGAGTTAGGAACGCCCACCTGCAATTCAAAATGACGATCAGAAAATCAATCAGCATACAAAATGAGCAAAAAAGCATCTGTATGGTACTATCACCCTGCTTGGTTCGAACACACATCCCCATTGTTGAAATGGTGCAAATGAATAGCAGCATTCTAACAAGTAGACTACAGGGCTATGTTCATAAGCTATGTTCATACTGTCAGGACGTAATCTGGTGACAGGAGTTAAATGTCCCCCCACCACTATCATATCATTGGTAAGGGGACACAAGCTAACAGTTTCTCTTGAATGTCCCCCCACCATTATCATTGGTAAGGGGACGGAGGGTCCAGTGTCCCCCCACCCAGGTCATTGGTAAGGGGACACAAGCTAACTCGGTTTATCTCGAATGTCCCCTCACCATGATCATTGGTAAGGGGACGGAGGGTCCAGTGTCCCCCCACCCAGCTCATTGTTAAGGGGACACAAGCTAATTCGGTTTCTCTGGAATGTCCCCCCACCATTATCATTGGTAAGGGGACCCATTTCATTGGTAATTAAGGGGACACAAGTCCCAATATCAGACGCAAAGGGGACACATTGGATTTGGGCAAAAAAAACACGCCGACTCAGTATCATGTAGATGTAGATCAATGTATTGTAATTCAAAAAAAAAATGCGCGCAGGGGAGTTCAATCATCACCGCTGTCGGTGGCGTACCCCGCGATGGCGGTGAGCGAGGCCGGGAGCTGGCTAGTTGAGGCTTTGGCGTTGGAGGAGGAGGCGGCTGCGGTGGGATTTGACAAAGGACGGGGCACAGGACGGGGAACGGGACGGGGGGCGCCAGACGTGGATTTCGACCGGCGGTGCTCGTCGACGAGACTGCGGGCAGATTTGGACCCGGCCCTGCGATTGAGGCCCTGGACGTTAGGGCCGAGGGGGAGTTGCTGGTAGGGCTCCCCGTCGCTGGATTCCCTGTCCTCGCTCCCGCTGTCTTTAGCTTTGCCCTTGCCTTTGGACTTCTTGCGGGGCCGGAAGTCGTCGTCATCGTCGCTGTCCTGGGAGCCCTTGCGCTTCGACTTTTTCTTGGCCGGGCACTCGTCGTCGTCGTCATCGTCATGGACGCCGCTGCCCCCGGCGCTGGCAGAACTCTTGCGCTTGGGCCGCTTGGGCTTCTCCGCCGGGCGCTCGTCGTTATCATTGCCGTTGCCATCGTTGCCGTCGCCCTCATCGCTGTCGCTGTCGCTGTCGTCGTCGTTATCGATGGTGGCGCGACTCTTCACCCTCTTGCGCACTGAGGCTTTGCGCTTTCTAGGGGCTGCGTCTCCATCTTCTTTGCCGTCCTCGTCCTCGTGAGCAGCTGCCCGCAGGCGCGCCTTCCTAACATGCCACACCTTCTGGGGGTGTGCCTTCTTTTCCTTCTCCGTCATCGATGACAGGTCCGCGCGCTTCCTCTTCGATTCCCCCTCCTTGTCGTCACCGTCCCCGCTGGTTGAACGCTTCCGCTTTTTCTTCCCCTCCGCTTCCTCTGCGCCCTTCTTGGCCTTTGCCTCCTCTCTCGTCATCCCCTTGTCGCTGCGCGCATTCCTCACCTTCTTCTCCTTCACAATGACCTCCTTCTGGTAATCTGCTTTACGCGCGTCCGACATCTTGTTCCAATAGCACGCGCCGGAGACAAGGGCATCGTAGAGGGGCTTGAGCTTCTCGATGGTCGCTAGGCTGCTCGGGCTCTGGAACGGAATTCCCTCCAGCCAGCCAACAAGCTCGAAGCCGGTTCTATTGATACATGAGCTAGAAATTTCTTAGCAGAAGAAAGAATACGTACGCGGTGAGAAGGTGATCATACTCCTCGTACTGCATAGCCACCTTCTTCCCAGTCGTGCGCTCTGATGAGAAAGATCAGTGTTTGGCAGCGGGCGCTGACATGTGCATGTGGAAGCGCTTACCAAGCGACTCCGTTATCCTTCAAGTTGCCGTACACTCCTTCCTCAGATTCGCCGACGTATGCTCAAGCCCTATAGACTCGCGATGGATGCCAAATGTGTCGAACTTGAGGGCGAAATGGGCATCGGTGGTGTGCAAGACTTGGGTGAGGAATTGCATTGCTTCTGGCGGGCCCACACAAGCAGGCTGGAGTGTGTCGGTGTGGCTTGAACGCGCCACAGTGACAAACGCGAGCGCGCCCGTGCGCTTCTGCAGGTTGAGCATCTTGAAGCAAGGTAAGCAGTAGATTGCGGTCATGGTCAAGTCACTTACTTCATCGTTCATCCGCTTCACAAATGCGCAAACGTCGCGCGCCGCTGCTGAGTTGCTCAGTCGAACCCCCGACTTCGTCAAGCCTCGGGCCTTGGAGAACTCCAAGATGAGGACCTCCTGCTCCTCTTCCGTCATGTCCTGGAAAGCCTCGTGTGTTTTCGCCAAAACCTGCACCTCCTTCATCCTGAGCTTATCGCCCGCCGGCCGATCTAGACCAGGTAAGTAAAGTGATTACGAGAGGGGGGGGCTCTACCTTTGTTGAGCTCCTGCGCTAACTTCCACACTTTCGCGTTCCACAGGTTCGAGTTCCGCTCCTTGACTAAGGAAGTCTTGCCGCGGAGTTGCTTCCCAACCTCCTCGACCGTCTTTTCGTGCTTCTCCGCGATCTCTGCTGCCCACTTATCCCGCAGCTCCTGGAACGCAACAATATCTGCCAAATAGGCCGCCTTGGCTGTGTCCCGCAACTCTCCCTTCAGCTTGAGAGCAGCCTTCTCTGCCTCTCCTAGCTTGGTTGATGGGGGGCGCACTCGCTCCGGCTGCTTAGGAAGGTCGGGATTCCGCTCAGCCCATGTTCCACCGTCCAGACTGAATGCTGGAGGCTCAGTGGGTTTCACATAGGGGTTGGCAACGGGGCCTTTCTTCCCACTGCCCTCGCCGTTGTTGTCGGGAGGCGTTTTCGCCACTATTGCCGCCGCCGCCGCCGCCACCGCCGTTGTTGCCGGAAGGCGCTTCGCCGCCCCCGCCATTGTCAGGGTACACTTCACCGTTGCCGTTATTGGCGGGGGGTGCCTCTTCGCCACTGCTGCCGCCGTTATTGGGGGGCGTGCCTTTAGGTGGTAGTCAGTTTCCCCGACACAGTATCTGTGAGCACAGCTTACCATGCTGGGGGGACTTAGCGCATTCGGGGGACTTCTCACGTTCGCCGCTGCCGTTATTGGGGGGCGTGCCTTCAGGTGGTGGTCAGTTTCCTCAACACAGCATCTGTGCGCACGGCTTACCATGCTCGGGGGACTTAGCACGCTCGGGAGACTTCTCGCGCTTGCCGCTGCTGTTATTGGGGGGCGTGTCTTCAGGTGGTGGTCAGTTTCCTCGACACAGCATCTGCGCGCACGGCTTACCGTGCTCAGGGGACTTAGCGTGCTCGGGGGACTTCTCGTGCTCGGGGGACCGCTCACGCCGCTGGGGGGACTTCTCGCGCTGGGGGGACTGGCAACTGCTCGTGCTGTTCGGGGGACTTCTCGCGCTCGGGGGTTATCTCCCGCTCACCGCTGCCGTTGTTGTTTGGGGGCGCGCCTTCAGCCAGTGGTGAGTTTTCCTCCATGGAGCATGCACATACAACCTACTGAGTTCAGGTGTCTTCTCCCGATTGGGGGACTTCTCGCGCTCGCCGCTGCCGTTCTTGTTGGGGGCCGCACCTTCAGCCGGTGGTGAGTTTCCTCTGCGCAGCATGCAGCATAACTTACCATGCTCAGGTGCTGTCTCCCGTTCGGGGGATTCCTCGCGCTCGCCGCCGCCATTGTTGTTGGGGGGTACGTCTTCACGGATGATCAGTCTCCTCGACACAATGTTGGGCACACACGAATTACCGTGCTCGGGGGTCCTGATGTGCCCACCGCCACCGTTGTTGTCGGGAGGCGCGTCTTCAGGCTGTGGTTAGTTTCCTCAACGCAACGTTGTGCGTGCGTGACTTACCGTGTTCGGAGTAGAGCCGGGCTAGTTGCCTTGATTCAAAATTCAGGAACATTTAGATCATAAATAAATGCAAGTGCTTACCGGACATTGGACATCAGAGCAGAAATTTTTGGGGGAATTCTAACAGTGGGAGAGTCAAGATCCGGCGGCCAGGTTGAAATTGGGAAATTCTATTCGGATGAACGAAATTTGGAGGGCTTGATGCGCGCTTGATGGATAGCCATTCCTCGGCCAGAAGACACCGAAATTGAGAGGGGGATAAATTGGTAATTAACGAGAAGGCACCGGCACTGACCGATCAATTTCAGGCCAATCGCTGCAGTTATCAACCCATCCATCTGTTTCAGATGGATCAGGAAGAATTGGTCACAAGCCGAGCAGGCAAAGGCCAAGAAAATAATTCTTGACAAGGTTCATTGTTTTTCCCCCAATGATTTTATAACTGCTCATGCAATATGTCCAAAGCTTCAATCGTACGAGGAAGTGAATATTGACGGCGGAGGATCTTGCTCCAGTTCCCCTGTCGGCTCAGGCTCAGATTCCCATCTAGATCCCGATCTCGCTCAGCCACACCCGCTCATGCTGGAATAGCACTTGCAGCAAAGCGGTATGACAATCCCATGCAATCCCTTGATTTTTCCGGCGCAGGCGGCAGTGGTACAGGAAACAACACCTCAATTGAAGACGAAGTGAATCACTACACCAGTAGCCCAATACCCCCAAGGAAGACAACAGATATGATCGGCTATTGGATGGTTTGGTTTCGGAATTTTGAAGCCTTCGAACACTCACTTATATATTTATGTAGAACCACGGAAAAAAAACATGGCCGAGGATTTATCACTCTTTGCCGATTATGCTCCCATTCGGTGCCTTCAGAGAGGGCTTTCTCCTCCTCAGCAGAGACCATTACGAAGGATGTAACCGTATCAGTCTCATGCTAATGGAGGCTCTCCAAATGCTCAAATTCAATTTTCAAGAAAGCACGGCTTAATTTTATGTCCAAGTGGCAGTCGCCCCCGGTTGCGGAGGATGAAGAAGATTGGCTTCGGGATTTGGCAATAGCTGCTGACGAACAGAGGAACAACATTCAGAGGGAAATTTGAGATAGCTGTGAATTTGCAGAGGCCGAATACATGGAAATGCTGGAGGAAAATGATAGATAAAGTACTTTTGTTGTTACTTGCAGCTTGGACATCTGTACTGCATGTTTACTGGGGTATTTACTTGATATTCTGCACTGCAAAGCGTGCAATAGATTGGAAGAATAGATTATATTCGTTATCCCGGCACGATATGCTGGCGGTGAACGTTAACCTAGCTTGGGTGCATCTTGCAGGAGGTTGATCGTACCTGAGAAATTTTAGGCATCATCCCTCCATATTCGCGATCGGGTCTGAAATCCAGATTAGCCACAGGTCAGCTTTTCCGGGGAGACTCGGAGGGAGTCAGAATTCCTGGCTGGCGCCCTTGCGAATTATTTTGGTGGATGGTTCAAGTTCCCCAGAATCCAGAGTCTGAAGGCTCAAGACGAACTGGTAGATGGCGGTGGATTCGGAAGCCGCGCAGCAAGAAAAACTAGACGATACCACACGGGTTCCATAATGACCTGGCCTTGAGTCGAACAAGGGACTCCCAAATAACTAATTGAGAATAAACACATATAAGTAGCTCGGGCGCGAACCATTCCGCATCCAGGTCTTTTTTGCTACATTGTGAAGGTGGATTCCTTGGCGGGCATGGACTAGATGATGAGGAAGAAAGAAAAAAGATGGCGGCCATATTCAGGCCCTGTTCGGGACCCCAAGTTAGCTAACTGTGGCCCGCCAAAAAAATAGATGTACATCTAATTCTCCATCTACAAACAGGAAGTCACAATCAGTCACTCGAGTCTGGACTCGGTCCATCGGATCGCTCCGAAGTGCTAGCTCATCGTGTCACCGCCATTGTCCCGCTTGTCCCGCCCTCTCCCGCCCCGTTTGCGCGGACAGTTTAGTGAAGTGATACAATGAAACTAATTAGACACGAGGCAATAATCACTGAATCTAAAATACATTTGAAAGCAGTCCCGCTTCGAAAACGTGAATATAGGTCAAAATCCATGGAGCGCGTCGTCGCCAACAGTGAGCAGGATGTCAAGTCGATGACGCTGAACGATGCCGAGAGCTTTGGTGTTTGGCTGATCCGATTCTCGGTCCCGATCGAATGATTGTGACCCTCTGTGAGGAGCTAACTGGAATGGAGTCCATCTAGCTAACTTGGGATCCCGAACAGGGCCTCACTCATTACCTGGCCTTGATTCGAACAACGGATTCCTAATAACTAATCTCGTCGCATTTCAAGTGATTTTGGAGGCGAAGCCATCTCGTATCCAGGTCTTATCTTGCGGTGAACGAGGCTGGATTTACAGGGTCAATTCCGTCGCTGCGGTGGATGTTTCGAGTTCCTTCAATCCAGTCGGAAAGCACAACAGGTTCAGAGCCGGCAGTTCGTAACTGGATTCAGCTTGAGCAACTCGTCGTTGTGAATTCGGAATTCGAAACATACGAGCACCCATAGCCCAGACAAAAAAATGGTCACAACACGGTCCATTACTTGGGTCTGATTGGAGCAACGGAAATAGGCAAAAAAAGTGCATTCGCATATGACCTAGCCTTGATTTGAACAAGGGACTCCCAACTGCTATAATCGTTATCCTCTGCGCAATTGATTTGGGTGCGAACCAATTCGCGTGCACATAGACTCTCGAATAATGGTAAAGCCCCTGGGGTTGATGGAATCCCGTATGAATTTTACAAACTTCTAGACATTCTGTTTCGACAGAATAACTGATATTTTGGGGTTCCTCGGTCAACTAGACGGATGTATTCAGTATTACATGTAGTCGGAGGCCACATACATGCTACGAGATCGGTAGAAAAACGTGGCTCGGATGGGATCGTGATGGCGGGAATCAGCATCCCCAACGATTTGCGTGTCGCGTGAGGGATATAGAGTCGGGAGACTTAGCGGGCAGCTTGTTTGATTCATGCCTGGACTGTCCTCGATTATCCTGTGGGTCCAATTTTACTTGACCCCAGGTCGCTGAAAAAACGGTGGTGTACACAAATTCCACAAAATTGTAGAGGTCCTGTAATGCTAGACGGTAAACTGCTTGTAGTAAGAAATTGCCGCTCATCTGGTGACGAGTCTAGAATGAACGCGGAATTTCTTTTCCGGGCGAAAATACACCAAATTCGAGGTTTAATTAGGACGAAAAGGAGCACAGAGCGGTAATTGGCAGCATCATTAGCCGAGGTCGGAATAGAAAAATATGGCCCTAGTGGATTTTTTCACGGACTCGAACCCCTTGGCCAAACCTAGTGTCGTTTCACGTAATGCCTGCCCCGTTTCTGGTTTCAAGCCTCCCGTTTCAGTCACGCTTGGAAAAACGTTTCACTCACACAAACGACTACAGTACATTCAGACAATCATTCCGACCTTCATCAGGATGTCTATAATGTCACAGCTCTCCAACGCCTCTCTATGCTGACGGCAATATTCAACCACTTGATTGGTGGTCTGTAGGGCACTGATTAGAACTTGCTCTTTGTTCGAATGTCTAACTAACTTACCTTGTCTTTTAGTCCCATCGCGACATGTTTTTCACACTTGGCCGTGAAAAGCAGAACTCGCAGGCGTTCTGAGCAGAGGGTATAGGTCAGCTCAAAATATCATAGTTAAACTCCACACCCTTTTCGCTGTCCGTCCACTTGATCTCCAGAGTCCTTTGATCTGGCGTATTGGAACAGTATATTCGAGATCATTAAAAAGATGCATATGGACAATTCTACGACCCAAGTGTATGTTTTAACTGTCATCCTAGACCTTGAGGAACATATTTCTCAAAAAGGACGAACCCGGAATCAGCATCAACATTAGAATGCAACGGGAGTTAAATCACCCATCCAAAATAACGAGAATTTACCCTGACATATTATCTACAACTTACAATTTACCGCTAAGTGATTGGATAAAGAGTGAGGTCGGTGTGAGATTTGCAAGCCTACTGTTTGGCGCAGTTTGAAGCAAGCCCCTTCAGCGAAGGGCCGGCACGCCGGGCCGGAGCTGCGCGGGCTTGCTCCGAACCTACCCAATCACCTGTGCTGCGAAAGATATATAGAGCGTCACTTCATCACCGGCGTGGGGACGCAGAATTTCATGCCGGATCGCGGCGCGAATGTACCATCACAGCATTGATCAATGATGGGGATTGGGATCCGAGATCTTCCGGCATCAGCATCCTCCGACAATCATCCAGCTGCCGGGCCTCAGGTAAGATCCGAATGTAAGTAGCCGATTCTATAATTGGATTCTAAGTAATGCAATTTGAGGCAAACCAACTCCCTCGCTCCAGGCCCGCTCCTCGTAACTAACAGAATGAGTGAATGAATGATCAAGATACAACCAAATCCGGTGCCCATGGCGGAAAAACTCATTGAAGGGACGGCAATGGCATGGGTGTGGACGGCACCCAGTAGATCCCTGACATCTACGGACTGTATTGAAAAACTATAGATACGTGTCTGGAATTTTCCTTTACCGCTGGTGGTCCCGGTGGCAGTAGTTTCCGTTCGATTCGCCGAAATGGAACCAAGAATGAGCAGTGAAACCGGGAGAATGTGGTTGACGAGCCACACATATTCCACTCAGATGATAATGAAATCCCGTTTATTCAGTCATTCTATGTTCACTGCCCTCGGTAGGCTGGGTTAGACGCCCTCCTGCTGCAATTGCCAAGCATTGCACCGCGATCCCAGTCGCGTCATGTGGAGTCGGTGGTTGCGGCACCTTATCCGGGGGAGCAGGAAGCCGAGGATTTACTGATCCGTCGATGTTGAATAGGGCTGGAGTGTCCCCCGGTGGTTGTGTGGGGGATCGAACCCAGACGGTGAGTCCACACCGTGACACCGTCAACCGGGTGCCGTTGCCGCGCCTTCAGTGAGGTTTTCCGCCGCGGGCGCCGAAGTGGGTTGTATCTTGATCCTTCATTCTCATTCTACGCGGAGGGATTCTGGAGTGGCGTTGGTTTGCCTCCCGTGCACTAGAATTGCGTTAGAATTATAGAATCGGCTACTTACATTCTATCGGATCTTACCCGAGGCCCGGCAGCTGATAGACGGTTCGGGCGACATTCGCGACGCAATAGATCCTGGGCAAATTTTGTCCTTTCCCCGGGGATGAAGTGACACTCTATCTATATATACTTAGGCGCATAGAAACACTCCGAGTCCCCCCACCAGTCCTTAGTACTTCCTCCGGGCCCATGTCGAGTCTGATGGCTGGCCAGCAATTAATCTGTCAGACCTCTGCATATACATCATTAGTCCTAGTCTGTAGTTTGACCGCGCTGATCAGTCGATGTTCCTGCAAAGCTGGATGCTTACATCGAGGAGGCACAGCCCGGGGCAACCGTGGATGGCGATGTTTGGGAGGAAATTGAAGAGGACGACTTTGACGACCCCACAATGGCGAGCGAGTACATCACGGACATCCAGCGCTACCTCAGGGACGTCGAAGTACGTGCTCCCGTCGCTTTTCATCTGTATTCCATCTCAGGTCTCCTTTACAGCGGAACACAATGCCCAACCCAAACTACATGGAGAGCCAGCCGAAACTCACCTGGGAGATGCGCGCGGTGCTGAAACAGTGGCTTATGCAGGTTCACACGCGATTCCGCCTCGCACCCGAGACCCTCTTCCTCTGCACCAATTTCATCGACCGCTTTCTCTCCGCGCGTGCGATCCCGCCTCCGAGGCTCCAGCTCGTCGGCATAGTGTGCCTCCTCATCGCTTCCAAGTTTGAAGAGATCATCTCCCCTGCTGTCGAGAACTTCATTCTCGTCTGCGACGGTGCGTACACCGTCGTGGACATGATCAACGCGGAGCAGCAGATCCTACGCGCGCTCAACTGGGACCTCAGTTACCCCGGCCCCGTTAACTACCTGCACCGCATCAGCAAGGCAGATGGGTACGATCCGCGGACGCGCACGCTCGCAAAGTACCTGATTGAGATCGCGTGCGTCGAGCACCGCCTAATGCCTGCGCCGCCGTCGCTCGTCGCCGCCGCCGCGATGTGGCTAGCGCGTATCGTACTTGGGGAGGAGGAGTGGATCCCCGCCCTTGCGCACTACGCGATGTACCCAGAGAGCGCGGTCATTCCCGTGGCTACCCACATGCTGTCCTATGTGCTGCAGCCCATTCGCCACGAGGTCCTTTACAAGAAGTATGCGGGAAAACGCAATATGAAAGTGCGTCTTCCTTCGCATTGCCCGGCCTTTTCTCCCTCCCTCGTGTCCACTATTTCTCCCGGTTGTACTCCTTCCTGCTTGCCCCTAACACACCCGCACAGGCCAGTGTCTACGTGCGCCAGTGGGCCCTCGCGCGTTGGGCTGAGGGAACTACGCTTGACCTTGCCGCGGACCTGCCGGCCGTGAAGGACGACATCCGCGAGCAGAAGCGCCTCTGCGCACTCCGCGAGGCGCAGGATCGGTGAACCGACGTTAGAATAGAAGATGGCAGGTAGTGAAATTCAGGTCCGCATAGGGACATGTAGCGGGGCCGGGCGCTGCTGTTGGCTCCGGCATGTTTGTCCAATTCTTCCCACATTCCTCCCGTTTAGGTTTTTCTTTTCTTTTTCTTCTTCCTTTTCAATGTACTGGGTGTCAACGCGGACAATGACGAAAAAGAAATGGGAAAAGAGCGGAACAACAATAGATTTGGATGGTCTTGACGTAGTCTGTGCCAAGTTGCAGAGTTCGATCCGGACCTGCCGGAACGTGATCAAAAAATGACTACACGTGAGAGTTATGGGTAATTCTTTGAAAACATCCCAAACTGGAAATTTTTCGTTCGCGCCTTCGGTTCCGACAATAGCTGTAACCGCGGTATGTTGCAGAGGCCCCCAACAATTGTCAAGTGGATGGATTGATCTGTGTGTTAAGGGTATTATGGCGCAGAACATGCTACTTCGCATAAATAGGAGCTGTAGTGTCCGGGAAAAGTCGAATTGTACACCCGCACGTACAACTCCGGTCAATACAAGTGAAATTTCTACTCTCTTAATTTTTTAGTCTAGCCACTTGCTTAGTGCTCCGGGTTCGAATCCCCTTGTACGAATGAAGTAATCGGAATACTCCTTTTTTACAGCTAATTGCAGTACCGAGGGCGCGAACCCGTTTTGGGCAGATTTCGAGCCCCGCGACCGATTCGGTGAGTTCTGCACGGATTGAGATGAAACATAGCTAGATAATTCGTAGTAATTCATGTGCAATTAGTGATAGAAAAATTTCAAAAAGATATCATATTTTTGCATCCTCCAGCATTTGAGGCTTTTCGGGGAGTAAATTCGACCTAGTGCAATCAGGTCTTGTCCAAAGAAGCTAGATTTTTGGGACTGGGTATTTCAATACATATACAGCAAACTCATAGAGGCAGACGTCTAAATATTTCTATTGATCTGATCGAAACGAACCATGGACGAGGCGCGACTCTTACCACAACTCCCATTCAGAAGAGAAGAACTCACCTGCATCGTGAAATATTTCCGCTAAGAAGTCCTCCTCATCCTCTTCGATTATCTCTGCTGCATCGGCATCTCCGAATCCCAATTTCCTCGCCATTGCCTCAGGAGTCCACGAGCCGAAGCACTCGGCCTCCTCCCGCAACTGGCGGTGTCTTGCCTCTGGATCCTCACCATCGTCCTCCGCACTAAAGTTCGCCCCATTTATCCTGTAGTCTGCCCACATGTCTGCCTCCGCTTCACTCATCACTCTTGAAGCCCAGTGAAAAGTCGGTGGGATCGTGAGGTATCTAGAGTGAAAAAATGAGATGTCAGGCCACTATCCCGTATGAGAGCGCAGATTCACTATTGTGCCCAAATCACCGTTATGCGGTGGTAAGATTTGGGATGTAACGATTGCCGCGTCAAAGCATCCCGTTTGATTACTTTTGGGTACACGCACCAATCGGGCACATAGCGGGATTCATTGGAATGAAACGGGATGTCGTGGAAGGCTTACGTGCACCCAATGGTATCGTTTGGTAAAATATGAGATGTATTAAAGTGAGAAATACAATACAGAATTGGTATCGTTCGGTAAAATATGAGACGTATTAAATGAGAAATACACTACAGAATTCGGAATTTGCGCGTTCGCAATTCTACCCGCCCGATTCGACCCCGCACTACTTGACGGCCAACTCCAAGATGCGCTTCAGGATGGCGGCAGCCTCGGGGATGGTCGTGGGCTTCGGATTTGTGTTTTTCTATGTGCATGTCAGTAACAGGGTAAAGAAGGACACGAACAGACGCACCAGTTCGTTCGCATACTCTTCATACAGCTGCAATAAGAGAGAAACAGTCAGCCAGAGGAGCGGACAGACAAAATGGGAGCGAACCTTGACACGATCCGGGTCATCTGCTTGTACCCGGGTCCACTCTAACTTGTACTCAGCTTCGGAGCAGGCTACATCTGCACAATAGACGGCCGAGTAAAGATTGCTGCAAAGAAAGGTTAATATATAGATTACCGAGAAACAGAGAACGTGCCGTGCAGTGAGAAACTTTGGATTGGGTGTATACACCTTGTTCTTCGAGGAGCGCGACGAAGCGGCAGGCAGCAGCGAAGGTACAGGAAGAGCTGCGTCGGGCGTGAGCGTGGGCGGAGGGGGAGGTACGTTGACAACAATATCGGCGCTGTGAGGGCATGAGTCGGCGTGAAAGAGGCGGAGTGGCAGAAAGCCTACAACATATCCGGCTGCACAGGCGGGGGCGCCGTCGGTGCCGCCAGTGACTGCAGGGTCGATCCCTGTATCCCTGGCTTGCTCGAGGTTTACGCGGTCGGTGTCGGGTCGCGGAACGGTGTCGCCGGGCGGAAGAGACATTTGAATGAGTGATTCGTCTATGAAATAAGTCAGAAGACGGATAGATACAAAGACTAATGCACATGGGACACACCTTCGAGAAGTTGCTGGCGCTTTGCATGCTCCGACTCGAGAGGATCATCGGCGACACGTTTCCGAGCCACCAATGGAGCTGCAGGTGGCGGCGGCGGCGGCGCACCAGGTGGCGCCTCGGGGGCGTCGTACGTGACGAGGCGGTCGCGGAATGGGCCTGCCCAGTATCGATACCGCCCTTGGATGAGGCGGTGGGCTTTCCAGTGCTCTGCGCACAGCCCAATATGTGGGTAGCGCTGCTCGAGCATGTGGATGAGGGTGCCTCGTACATGCTCGCCGATGTGGGCGAGGCTACGCGTCGCCTTTTTCGCAGCGAGGAGATCGAAGAGGAGATTATTGAGGTACTCACGCATCTGGCCAAACTCGATGCCGCCCACGATGGTGCCGTCCACGCGCTCAATGTACTGCCCGTCGTTGTTGACATCGTTCTTCTTGTCGGTCCCACCAGCGGATTTCTTGGCCTTCGTGCGCGGTACGCTGTCGCCGTCGCCGTCGAAGTCGGTGGGGGCCCAAAACCGGATGTCGGGGTACTGCTGCATCAGCTTCGCAAGCAGCGGCGACTTGGGAAGGACGACCGGCTGGACGCGGTAAGCTTCGGAAGCTATGCGAATCCAAGGTGCTTCGTTGTTGGGGTTGCGTGTTGCCTCGAGAACGAGCTCGAGCATCCCGCGGATTGAGCTAGGCGATGGAGTTAGAGCATACCATAGAAAGGTGGATGGCACGCACCGGACCTCCCCCTGCAAAAAGCCGACGTCGCGTGCGAGACTTTGCACATGTGTGAGGGTTTCCGACGATTCCGAGCCGCTGCCGTAGTTGGTCTAGAGGAAGGGAAATGTCAGTGCTAGTGAATGCTCAAATGAAGTCGATTTGGAGTGCATACCGCAGCGACTGGGAAACCATAAGGGTCGGGGAAGTCCGTGGGCACGGGACTGGACAATGACAACGAGTCGTCGTCGTGGAATGAGCGATAATCGGGGGCAGGGCTCGATAGAGTCGAGTGAGTGGCGGAGTTGTGTGAGGACGTCGAAAAAGAGCGTGTGAGCGAGGGCCAGTGGATTCGGGGTAGGGAAGGAAGGGAAGGAAGAGGAGCGGGAGGAGCTACTCCCAGAGCCACGGAAGGCCTGCACTAGCAGGGGGTTGGCTCCAGAGCCGCTCCCATGCATGGTGGTGACGACGACAAGTCAAGAAAATTGTTACATCAATGCATCACGTCGTGACACGGTCATGCAATTGCATGCAATCTCATTCCTTCGCATCGCGTTCAGAAACTTAAATATGCACAGTGTATCTATCATATGGAGCTTCCTAATCCCATCTTCTCGTATAAATAATACATACCCTTTAATTTACGCTCTGCATCGGCTGACACACCTCGTTCGTCTGGAAAGGGGATCATTGAGACGACGGAAAGGATGTCTTTGGCTGGAATAACTCGGACTCCACCCAGTCCTGGACGTGCAGCCCACATTGTAGCAGATGACTCCTTGAGCAACGATGGGATATCCGTCCTCGAATCCCTCCCACTTCGATCCAGACATTGTCAGTTTTGCCTAGGAATAACCAGAAGACACCGAGCAGCGCCAGACACAGCGCCGGTTCGAGAATTAAGTAGGCATTTTAGTTAGGAACGCTTCTTTAAGTATGGTAAAAACAAATGGTTCGGCCCGAAACTCGATTTAATATGCCTGATTTGGGACTTAACAAAATCTAATAATATTTGCTTTACAATACTTAGAGAAGTGTAGTTATCTAAATGAGCCACTTAATTAGTTGGGAGCTGCTCTGATTGGCTGCTGATCCAATAAAGTGGCTCATTTGGATGACTACACTTCCCTAAGTATCGTAAAGCAAATACAATTAGATTTTGTTAAGTGCCAAATCAGGTATATTAAATTGAGTTTCGGGCCGAATCATTTGTTTTACCATACTTAAAGAAGCGTTCCTAACTAAAATGCCTCCTTAATTCCCGAACCGGCGCTGTGAGAGATGGTGGGCGTGAAGATATGAGATGGATTGAGATAAGCGCTGTCATGTGCTCACATGTCTACAGATTAATATTGGGGACTGGCAACCTGTGCCAAACAAATGTCTGTTTGTCCCTTGTTTGTTTCCCTCGCGACGTCGCTGCAGCCCTCCCCAGTCACTCCAAAAATCCAAACTCAATTGTATACGCCATTTGGGATGCATCTCCATGTATTCTGCGCGGCAGAATTTTTAAAATCTGCGCAGAAACCCTATGGAATTTGGATCTGAAACACAGGAAAAAACGCAAAATAATTCATGACGAACGAACAAAGCAGAAAATAAAAATTCTGGCTCGCAGAATACACGGAGCATTCAAAACTACACAAATCACCCTCTCCATGTATAATCAGAATGTTGACCGTTGAGGCTGCACCGGATGCCATCAGTACGTGGACATCAAATCCCTTTACGTTGCCAGTCCCCAAGATTATCTCATATGATCACCGCAGATTGCCGGCCCAGCGTCCAATTCCGTTTGATCACCTGGGATCCCACCGACTTTTCACTGGGCTTGAAGATGCACTTGCAAGCGGACCATCGACACGGCGACTCGTAAACTGGATCTCTCGCAGTTCTTCCGTTGCCGTATCAGCCGCTTTCTCCTTTGCTAGTATTTCTTCCCTCCTCTTTGCGTTCTCAGCCAACTCTACGGCTCGCAAGTGTGGCCCACTAGTCAAGTGCGAAAGCTGGACACTTCGGACGGTAATCCATTTGCGGAGCTCCGGTGCTACCCCGTCTGAGCAAACTCGACACTGAACATGGGTTCTCTCTTCATTGTATCTGTAGTCTGTTAACTGCGCGTTACTCCACACTTCGTCGCTTTCCCAGTGGATTAGTTCACCTTCTTCGCTGAATTCTTTTCCACTTCCTTTCGGCGGCATTGGTCAAGAGGAGAAAACAAAACGAGGCTCCTAGGGCATCAATCGGTTGCAAGCTAACAAGAACCGACGTCCGATCTGAGTCTATTCGAGCAGCTGTAATTTCTCTTCCCCTGGTGACTATCGCACCCGCATTTCCCAAATAGGAAGCCAAAAAACCTATAACTGTGCGCAAGTGGACGCTCCCTCTCCCCTCAAATCTTCATTCAGAATGTCTTCTCGTGCAAGCACTCCTCCCTTCGACGACGACGATGATGACTTCCGTGGCATGAGAGACGCTATGGCCCAGAGCTCTCCGATTGCCCCTCCTGCTAGTGGTGCCCCAAAGCGTAGCCACGCCTCCATGGTTGGCGGTGACGACACTAACTCAGACAACGAACACCGTGCTGGCACTGCACCCGCCTTTGCCCTGGCCAATCAAAACATTGTCATAGCTTCGAGGCGCTATGGCGAGAAGAAGCGACTCCGCACCGAGCAGATCAACGAATTAGATATCTTCCTGAACGTGAGTGACATCCGCCGTTGTCTTCTATGATTCGTCTCACATTATTTTGCTACAAGGATCCGGCTTCGCTTCGAGAGGCCAAACTTCTGGCCAACATCTTTGCAGTCGGAAATCATCTCGAGAAACTTGTCGGCTCCAAGGCAGCATACGAGGTTTCTGCTGACCTCACGGTAAGTCCGAGTTCGTTTGCTACTTCAAACATTTGCGGATGTAATCTTGGGCACACAGACGAACATTAAGAAGTATGCCCCCGCCGTCCTTCTTTCAAGCAAGATCAATGTTTATGAGGGTGATACTATTACGGATGTTCTTCTGGTATGTTCGCTTTTCGCTGCTGCATCTCTATTCACCCACTTCCTCACTCCATCCTCAAGAACCGTCGATTTGACATTCCTCCTGGTTTGGAGAACGTACCGGCGGACTGGGCCAAAGTCATTGCGGTCGTACAAGACGCGCTTACTCAGAAGCGCGCGAAAGTCAAGAAGATGGTGGGTGATTTAGTTATGCTACTTTTCCGTGCTACATTGTCCTCTTCTAGATCGACTGGAGTCTCAAGGCAAATAAATCAGACAAGACGCGCGCCCCTAAGGATCAGCACCAGAATATCTTCCAGCTTACCACCGCCATTGTCAAGGGGACACAGTGCTCCGTCAACGTCACCCGATGTGCACGCATCGCCCTCATGGTATGTCTTTACTGTCCTTCATCACCCCGTGTCTCAAGACTGCTCCAGCGGAAGGTCCACCTCAAGCACCCCGGTGTCGATTTCTGGAACAAGCTGGATGACCGTCTCGCCAGGATCCGCAAGGAGGCCGAGGGCGACGCCAAGAAGATCACCAAGTATGTATGTTCTGAAACTCTTCATGTTCAGTCCATCTGATCTTTCGCTTTAGGGCCTTTCGTGCGCTCCTGACCGAGGATCAAAGCACGCATGGTGTCAAAGACTACGAACTCGACGAGAAGGTTGACGAGTTTCAGCAACAGGTCGACGAGCTGATTGACGTCGGGGCGATTGATGCTGCGACTTCCGCTCAAGCTGCCGCCGACGACGAAGCGTAGCCGACGGCGATGGGTAGACGACCTCATATAGAAACTTGTAGACTTCTTGACCGAGTGAATTCATACGAGACTTTCGTTCATGCAGTGCCGCATAGCAGGAAGAGGATAAATTCCGAGTAAAAAAGTTACATGTATACTGCAGCTGAATACCACCTTCAGTCGACAGCTGGCCCCAGCATGGGGCCATATGTCATTGAACCTGGTATAGATGTGGAAAACACCTGGCAGCCAGGCCGCAGTGCCATGTAGCGCACATCTTGCGCGCATGTGGCCGCCACGTGCCGGTCAAATGGCGGTGTATCTGACATAGGATGCCGGTACCATTGGCAAAGGGCCTTAAAATGCCCCATTCTAGTGGGGGAGGAGGGCTGAGGAGGGTGAGCACCTACTTATATTACCAGATCTGGCTGACGCTCTTTCGCGCGCATCAAAACCTCTTTCGCGCGCTGAGCTTCTTTCGCGTGCGCAAATGATTTTTTGTACAAAGGAACCCTCATACAAGTGGCTGCAGTTGAATAGCGTTGTGCGCCCCCGCAGCAACATGATGACATTTCAGGAAAATTTAAATAGATTGCTGTCAGGAGCTGTCGAGCTCCAGAACCCATACATTCACTCCAGGTTGGAAGCTCACAGTTGCTCCACAGTTGAGAAGGATGGAAGCTCATGGTTCAAATGATGACGCCAGGAGGAAGCTTCTGCAAAAGAGGGACAGGGCTGTTCAATCAGGTTCGTCAGCTCAGCTGCGTTGTCCGAATAAGAACATGCGGCGCAGTTCATCATCAAATTACGGGGGATGTGAGAAAAATATGACCACTTCCGCCACTGAAATGTGGGCACAGTGAGTTTGAAATGGAGAACCGGGATAATCTGGCTCCCGGAGCTCCGAGAGAGGCCAGCCCCGTGGATGAAGGTGCCGAACTTGAGGAAGGAGATCAAACTGACCGTGTTGTTATGATGACCAGTGGCGATGAAATTGTGGGGGCCACCAATGTTGATGATTATATCTTCAGGCCTATTATCTTTGAAGATACTTCACTGTATGAGTATTTTCAAATGACAAGCAGAAAGAAAAGGACCAAGAAACAACAGATGCAGTTTGAGGAAAGTATTGAACAGAGAAATATGTCCTTCTCGGAAACTATTGAACAAGCAGAGCCTACACCCGATGATGAGGATTGGATCATTCATGACGAAGATGAAGAAGCAGAAGCTGCTGAGGAAACCGTAGGAGATAGATCGGATGCTGTGAGTGCACATGCATTCCACCCAGATCATCCTTTGTACAGAACCCACTATATCAGATGTGATAGACGTGATCTGGAGCAACTGGTACCTAACTTTGCAGGTGGGGCATTGCCGAGGATGGACCAAGGAGACCGTGAATTCTACTGCTGCACAATGATGACATTGTTCAAGCCTTGGAGAAGGGGCTCAGATCTGAAGAACTCTATGGACAACTGGCATGAGACATTCTCTGAATACAGGTTCAGTGAAAAGGCGCAGCGATTGATGAAACATTTCAATGTGAGATACGAGTGTAATGATGCCCGTGATGACTATTCAGCACAAGACCGAAAAAAACAAAGAGCTATGCCACTTTTTGGGCGATATCAACATCCGGATGATGAGGACGCCTCAGACGCTGGGGAAGATTATGGAGAAGACTTTGAGGAAGAGGCTGGGGAGCAGCCTCTTCAGAAAGGTCCAAAGCAGCTTGCTAGAGAAGTGTCAATGGCTGATGCTGAGATGACTATGAAAGCAAGTGGCTGGACTACCAGGGCTAAGCCGACATATAAAATGGACTGTTTCACACCCAAGGTTCACTTGTCAGGTAGCCAATGGAAGATTCGTATGGCAGAGAAAAAAGAAGAAATCCTTGCTTCGAAATTCAAACATGCTCCTGTTAAACCAATGAAAAAACCTCCAACAAAAAAGGTCGATCTTTTCGATGGTGTTACACTATTGGACTCATATTATTTCACTAAATACTTCAAGGCCAAGGAAACGAAAGCACAGAAAGTGGTTGAAGAGGTGACCACATCATTCAACCTCAATAAAGAGCAAGATAGGGCGTTCAGATTGGTTGCCAACCACTCAATATCTGAAGATTCTCCACCACTGAGAATGTATCTAGGAGGAGTTGGGGGAACTGGGAAATCCCAAGTGATCAAGGCCTTGATAGATTTTTTTGAACGTCGGGGTGAAGCTTATCGATTTATTGTTCTTGCCCCAACAGGGACTGCTGCTGCACTCTTGAATGGTAGCACCTATCACTCTGTATTAGGAATATCTGACTCCATGGGGGGTGAGCGGCACGAAGGCATCGGTATAAGACGAGTTGCAGAACATCTGAGGGGAGTAGATTATATTTTTTTGGATGAAGTGTCTATGGTGTCATGTTCTGCCCTCTATGAAATCAGTGCTAAGCTACCCCGTTGTTGTCTTTATTAGGGTGTAGAGAGCCACAACTTACACCAGACGGTACAATGGCACGTACCAAGCAAACAGCGAGGAAATCCAGCGGCGGAAAGACACCCCGGAATCAACTAGCCAACAAAACTGCAGTTCCCACAATTGCAGGTGATACAGCATCCAAAGAACGTATGAAGTCATGTACTCGAAGACTTAAATCACATCCAGTGGTAAGTAACTCTCCTTTTTCACTTCTGTGTTATTGGTCGGGCTCTACCACAGGGCACGGGGTAAAACTCCTGGGGTCTGTGACTGGAGTTTGATTGGTGCATGGAGGCCCAGGGGCGAAGGTGTATTCTACTCGGTCGGAAGTAGCTTGCTTGTACACCGGGATAATCCCTGGAAACCGGTGTTCGTTATTCGGACCGTGCCGTGTAATGCTACCTACCTACCTACCTACCGTGTCCTAAATTGATCGCATTTTTGTAGTGTTTTGAAGAAGATTCATTAGGTTTTTTGCGATAGAATAGTGGCTGTGGCCAGCTTATATAATGTCACCAACACTTCGTGCGCATGTTTGATTCCCATTGCGAACATATATTTCAAAACCAACCGCCGCGAGGAGCGACCGAAGGTCGGCAACGAGCGGCGGGACATTTTTTGAAATTCAATCAATTTGGTGTTTCCCCATTCAGGCCCCACCCGCCGTGAGGAGCGACCAAAGGTCGCCGACGAACGACGGGGCATATCTGAAGTTTGAAATTGTTGGGAATCATGAGATGCACACAAAGCACTTCCCTTGTGCCACAAAATGAACAGAGCAGCAGTGAGGGGATGCGCACCATTATCATTGAAAACACGTATACACGAGGATCTACACGTACAGCAACTCTGACCATCAGGAAAATCCTCCTTTTTGAATTTGTTCCAAATTGTTACCTTTTGAACTAATCGGCCAAATTGTACAGATTCTCATAAATTTGGCTAAATAATGTAAAATTTGTGATAGAATCTGACTGGGTTTGGTTGTCGCGCTTTTGCCCATGTTGAGCCATGTGTCAGAAGCAGTGTTTGAGGTGGTTCATTGTCAAGGTAACTCTACTAGAGTGCAACGTAGCTATATCTATCTGTGAAACAGTTAACAAAAAATGTAGGACACTTCTCAAACACATTGCTGCTTGACTATTCCCATGGTGCAACCCGCCCAAATTTTGGATACAAGTGAATTCTACGACGTATATTGTGATGGGGTTGATACTCGCCATCCGATCACCATTTCAGTCCTGCGCGCGTGAAATTTTGTACATTAGATGATTGTGTTTCGGTCGTCGCTTGAATGCGGCAATCGATGTACATCAACGAAATTTCCCCAGGTGTCAGCAACCTGAGAACTACACCCTAGAGGCATGGGCTGCATGGAAACAGCACCTGTCCACTGCCTGTGAGTAACATGGCTTCCAGCACACCGAGCCATAAATTGGAACCAAGATTGAAACTGGGACAGGACTAATGTAGTCTCATAAACAAATAGAGAGTTTGCGATGCAGCCATCAGAGCCATCAGATGGCTGTTTTGCAGTGCACAAACTGATGGCTGTTCGGCCATATGGCTTTTGAACCTAAGTACATAGTGTACTGTATTAGGGCCCCCAGGGTAGCCAAACCTAAAGGCTCAGCAATCAGCAAAACAGAATTTCTCTGGCGGGCATGGCGTCGTCTGGCTGCGTCTGGTGTGTATGGCTTGTATGGCAGCCAGAACAGCCAGATCGTCATACGCTGTCAGAATTTTCTACCCGCCAGGTCCTCAACCCGTGGCTATTTCGCCGGTTCAGATTTGATCTAACTATGAAAATCAAATGGTTGCGTGCTGGCTGGTTCCAATGCTCACCGCGGCAACGCAGACGCGCAGCGTTTGTGGTAAGAAACTCCATCAGTCTTGGCATCAAGGTCCGTGCGCACCACCTGTTTCGCGTCGATGGTTGATTTTTGATGGGCACTTCTCTTCCTCTCACCCCCATCATCCTCGTTGCTCGACCGTCGACGTCCCCTCCCTCGACGTTCCTTTCTCTTTCTCTCGCGCCAGTGCCTACTCCTACTCCCCTCAAGATCCGTGCTGGCTACTCATGGCATCAAGTGGAGACCTGTCAAACCTTTCTGTTTCTTGTTTCCTCTCGTTCCTCGACATCTTTTGAAGCTTCAAGCTCTCAATTCTCAAGTCCGCAAGTTGCAAGTCTCTGGGGTTTCAAGCATGTCTGCAATCCTCACCCTCGTGCATTAACTGGTCGCAATTTTTGACGGCAAGATCCTTACCTCAAGTCATTTCTCAATATTTCTTTACCAAACTTTCTACCTGTTCTGGTTGTGGATCCCCAGCGTCTTCGGAAGGTCACTGTCACTTCTGGTGGGCGTTACTGGTCATATTAGGTTCCAGGTGCGTCAGTTTGTACTTTATCTCGTACTTGTTTACTGATGTGCGCGCTTGATGACCGATGTGCGCCCCCAACGTCGCTGTCAAAGATCGGGAGACACGTGGGGTACGATGGGGCTGCATGCGAAAGAAGTGGCTTTGAAAGACGGCGCCGAGGGCTGTGCAGGCCAGGGAGGGCAGGCATTCATGTTGTAGTTACTTTCCATTGTGAATATAGCATGTTTATGATGATTATAATCCAGTTTGTCAACATTACCTGTGGTCAGAATTATGCTTCTGGGGGTCTTCTGGCGCCATAACTGATTATGGCGTTCGACGTGTCATTATGCTGCCAGATGCAATTCTGGCGGCATGGTAGACTTGGTTGGTCTGGTGCCAGATCAGCCAGACGCATTCTGTTTTGCTGATGACTTTCGACGAGGCGAATCAATTCGATCTCAAGTGGGATCAGGTATAAAACTTCCTTCCTTCCTTCCTTCCTTCCTACACACCCGGCTCACCATCACGAGGCAGAGGGACACATATTTCCGCTACAAGTGCTGGAACGAACCGGTAGCCACAGGGGCATTGCAGGTTTTTGTGCCGAATCCCCGCAAGCGTCACCATGAAGAAGAGGATGAAGACGAAGAGGAGAAGCGGGCAATGACCAGGTTTGCGAAGCAGTTGGCTGCCTAGTTTATTCGGCTCGCGTGTAAAATATGATGACGTGGATTATGCCTCTTCGAGGCGGGAACTGAACCTTTAGGGTATATAAAATAGCTTTTTAATACTGTCAAAATACTGTACATACCCGGAATTGGAAAGTTCACTGGCGGCCACATTGGATAACGGTGGCCATTGGTGGCCACTGTTAGACATTGTATGTCAGCGTCGTCCAGGATAAGATACACATTCCGCCGGGAATTGCTGAGCTCCTATCTTCTGCCTGGCTTTTTTGGCGTTGAAGTTTCCGTGTTTACCCTTCTGGGGGGCACAATATATAAGTTAAGGAGGGTCCTTTATAATGCCTTTCATGCTGTCATGTCCGTGGGTGCATGCACCGGTTTACGGCTAAGGAAACCAAACCGGAAACCAAACCATTGGAATTTGCCTGTATCCCGCTGCTCCGACCATATGTGAAAAATCATTGATAAGGAGTCCAATGATATCTGTCGTGCACTGTACCAGCATCACCATCTACCAAAAATTTGGTTTTGCTTCGGTTTTGTAGAAAGAGAAAGAAAGAAAGAAAGAAGAAGAAGAAGAAGAAAGAAAAAAGGAAAAAAAAAACCTACATGTGCAAGTCACTGGGATCTACTGTGAGCCATGGGGCGCCAATGGTTTCCATTGGATCTCAGTTGGCCAGCACTGGTTGAGAACTTGGACAATGCCGGCCGGTGCTGGTCAATCACTGCGTTCAGGCGGCCGCACAGCAGACCCCATCGGAGCTACGTCGCCATACGACGGAGATGTGCCGAGTGATGGCGGCAGATTATGCCGAGGCACCTCGGCACAGCTCCGTCGTATGGCGACGTAGCTCGGCAGGGCCCTTTTACCTCTGCCGCCAGGCTGTCTGAACGCAGTGAATGCCGTTTCCAGCGCCGCGTACATTACGCACCATGGAAACCGGCAGATCACGGATCTGTCATCTGCTGTCGCCCGGCAAATCGGATAACATCCGGCGCGATGTTCCGTGTTGTTCAAGACCTCAAGAATTGACTCTCAGAGCCTCAGTAGGGCGGTGAAATACAATGCCAAAAGGCAGCGGTGCTTCATACTATATCTTAACTTCAAAATAATTTACCGGTTGCAGAATGGGACTCTTATTGCAATGACTAATATTCAATGACCAATCATTGTTTGTGCTTGTAGCAAAAATGGCGGAAATCCATCTTCTCCAGGGTAGCCAAACCTAAAGGTTCAGCAATGAGCAGTGATGAAAGACCTGGTACGCCGACCTTGAGCGTCAATGTCGCGCCTACCGCTCATGAGCGAATAACGGAGAAGTTTAGCCCCGATTTTCGGATATGACGCGACGCAAGGACAGTAATTGAGTCGTAATCCAAGAGTTCTCCCTAAATGCAAACCCACTGCGCTTCCGGTGGATGAAGTGAGACGGCCATCCCCGCCGGTCTGTGACACTTCCACGTCCACGTCTACTAGCATTGCTGTCACTCTGACTCGAATCTGCGCTCACCTCCTGGTCATTCAGCGTATATATTGGACGCTCGCTCTATCCGCAGAGTTCATGGAATCTCGAAATCCCCACACCGGCAGAGAGCCTTCTTCGCTCACCGAAACACCTCGTCAACGTATGATCGTTGCCTGCACACATTGTCGGAAGCGGAACCTCAAGGTGTGTTTCTGAATTCTGGACTATCCAATTTGCTAACGAGAATCTCAGTGCACACCTTCCGATGAGACCTTTGGTGCGCGGTGTCGACGCAAGTGTCTGGATTGCGTATACGTCTCGATGCCAGATCCGGCATCTTCCACCGCAATCTCTGTTCCTTTTGAACGAGGTGGGCTGGCGCCACCGTTGCCGTATACTGGACCGCCCCCTTTCGATCAGCTGCCTCGATATTATGGACGAGAATATCCAGTGCTCGCCCAGCCTTAGGATAATCGGCCACCAATCCTGCCGTGACGCCGTCTAGCCAGGCGCGCCCCTCGCCGTACTTGTATCCCTCGCCATTCGCTCAGCCGTCCGGTTCTAGTGTTCCATCTCCGCCGGGAAGCACCCTGCGCTGTTGAATTACCCATATCCGCCATCCCACTACAGCATCAGCGGTGGGCCTTCAGAATACAATCCGCACCCACTCTTCAGGCCCGAGTATTTATCGAATTTGACCACCCGAATCTCCGGTGCCTCAAGCGAATTACGGGGAATTTCAATTCCTCGACGTAGAGTACGAGAATAGTTCCAAGTGGGATCCATAGCCGCCTCAGTTTTAGTACTGATACTAGTACTATTTATTCTCGGAGGTCTGCTCGGTCATTTATTTGATTCACAGGGAGCAGACCCAGAATCAACCCTAGTCCTCGTAGCTACAAGCCTGGTCTGTGAATATTTAAATCTCGCGAGGTAGTCACATCATCACAGAATAGACCTCAACTCTCATAATAATGATCATTCAATAATAAATCTGCCGAACTATCACTCCGGGCAGTGCAACAAGAGTGAACGGCCCAGTTGAGTTCCCAGTTGAATACCAAGTGGTCACATAGGAGTATTGCGTGAAGGGAGATCGAGAATGAGGGGGCCTTATTACGGGCTGATTCCCGCGGGTTGTGAAGGCAGAAACTGTGGAGTTCAAAGTATCTCAGAGTCGCAGGTGAACTTCTTTATCAAAAACTTACTGTAGGGACCAGACGGACAATTCGTTTCGAGGCGGATTAACACTGGCAAAGGGTGCGATATCGTGCACTACCCTGACCTTTCACGCTCCCGAGCTAAAGCCACAGTTAGGGCCTGATCGGGTGCACAAGAATTCTCCTTAGAATTTTCCTAGAGTCGACTTTGGCTACATGTCCCGTCCCTAAACCGGACTAGAATCTGTAAAATAGTGAATTTATGAACAGTTGTCCCCGAAGAGTAGCAGAAATTCCATTGAGTGGATTTCTTCAGAGATTCTGAGATCGGGCACAAGTTTCTGGAGTTCAATTCCAGGAGAGCTGAATATTTCTAACCCATACAATCTCCGCCACCTCTCGTCATCTACGATTGAGAAAACACCTGATATTCCCATTCCCGCCTAGTTTAGGGACAAAATGTGTGGGAAAAGCGCGGGTGCAGACGAATCGGTCGATTCTTGGGAATAAATTCTGATGCACCCGATCAGGCCCTTAAGCAGACTCGAGAACAGCTAAAATGCACGGGAGATCGACATCGTATGCATCCCCGAGCTCCCGACGCACGTCGTCCGAGCTGCGACCAAACTCTGACTGCGGGCGCTAAAATGTGCATTCAGACGAGGATTGAGCGGGGTCCCTGCCTTCTAGCCAGACAACGGGAAAGTACATTCGACTGCGGTATGGGAAGGGAACAAGTGACGAGGTAGCGACTGGATAATAGAGTGTTGTTATCGAAACCCTCGTGCCCTGTTCTTGCCGTCCGTCGATGAAGGCGCCAGTCAGAGCAGCGATGCCTTTGCCCTTGGGAAGCAGGAAAACAAGAGCCGCCGCGGATACATAGACATGTGCCACAAGAGCGGCCGCGTCCTGCGCTGTCAAAGCCGCGCTGCGGGGGTACGACGCCAAGAGGATGCGAGCGCTTAAATGAGCGTGCGCAACGCTGACGCTGATGGCCGCGGAGAACCCAGCACACTAAAAGCGGGACATCGTCCACGCCCGTCGCTGCCCAGTACTCAGCAAGCCTCCGGTCCCGCTGATACCCCAGAAAATACACTCGAGGGTTGGGGGGAACTATCCCCATTCGGACATCGCCATCGGACCGCCGTCTGCACAAATGAAGGAGTTTGCAGCGGACGAGCGCAGGGAGCAAGGGAAGGCACGCGGTGGGGGAAGATGGTGCGGAGGAGGTTTCCGAGGTAATGTCGGGGGTCGTGCAGCACGGCCCGAGGAGCACGCTGCGACGACCAGGATGTGACCTAACCGCTGGCCAGAAGAAGACGGTCTCGGCGCTCGGGATAATGGGTATCCAGATCCGGGGACTTCTGCGGTCGAGTCAATCGGTGCCAAACTGAAAAGGTGTGCACAGACGTACATTCCCGTTGAATGCTTCCCTAGTGCTGGCAGGGTCCGGTTCGGAAATCGGTCCGAACCTGAACCGAACCTGAACCGAACGGGGGGTTCAGGTTCAAGGTTCGGGCTCCAGAGATTTTTCCCGAACGCGTTCGAATGCCGAACCGCAAATCGCCGAAAATAGCCTATTTAAACACAATTGAGTCATATTTTGGGGAGTTTAACAAAGGTATTGCCATCTCGACCTTCCATCATCCATACCATTTGCTCATGACCAATTCTAAGTAAGTTTCTTGCTGTTTTCACGCTGTAGGTTGCGAGAGGTTGGTCACTCACGTGATCTGATCAAACTTTGTTCAGCTCGAGTTTGTTCAGATATATTTCTAGGTGTGCTTCAACGTGTCTTGGCATGCTTTGGTGTAAGTTTAGATGGTAAAATACCCTTCCCAATTTCTGGGGCGACTGCGCGGAGGTAGTTTGGGCGTGGGAAATGCTCTGAGGTTCAAAAAGTTCGAACGCGTTCGAACGCCGAACCTGAACCGAACGCAGGTTCAGGTTCAGCGTTCGGGAAAAAGCCCCCCGAACCTGAACCGAACCGAACCTTGCCAGCACTATGCTTCCCCTCCAAGTCGTGGCATTCCAAGCGCCCCCGCAGGACGTCCTTCCTCTCCCTCGAGATCAGTGCATGCAACGGGAGCTGCATTGCGCAGAAGACGCAGAATGTGCGCGCATGTGGAGGTCGGCGTCGTTGGTGAGACGCAGAGGAGCGGATGTGGAGGATCTACTGCGCGTGGCATCGCTTTGCACCTCTAACTCTCGTCGGCAGCCCCACCATCCCATCGATCCCTCCACGCGCCACCGCACACATCGGCCCCGGCGCCGTGCGCACCCTTTCCATAGCCGCACACAACCTCCCCTCCCGTCGCCCTGCCAGCACATCCACATCCACAGCCTCATCCCTCTCCGCACGCGTACCGGACCCGCGCATCCACACCGCCGTCCTCTCTGCCCGCGACACCATCGGCGAGAAGGTGTCCCCGCCGCGCGCGGGCAGCTCGGGTAGTGCCGCACGCTGGGAAGCCACTCCGGCGCGGAAGTGCATGGGTGGTGGGGGGATTGAGAACAGCGCCGAGGCGAACGCGCAGAGAGGCGAGCCTGTCCCGGGGGAAGTGGGAGAACGCTGACACCTCGTCGGGCAAGGCCTACACCACGTCCGCTTCGCCAACGGAACGCCCATCGCATCTTGATCAACATCAACATCCCATCCCTGCTCACACCGACGCCGACGGGGGCGATGATGCCGCTAGAGAATAGCAATAGGCCGGCGGAAGGAGGTGCGAGAAGCGAGAGAGGTCGAAGATTGCACGCAGGTCGAGGAGCTGAGTGGGATCCCGGCGATGATGACGCGACGCGTCCTGGTTTCGACGGCGCGCATTTCGCTCTTGAAGCAGCCCAGGCGGGGAAGGCACGGTCAGTGAGCGGATCAAGAGCGCGATGGGGAAAACGTCCTGCACAGCGCGAGCTCAGAGAGGTCGTGGATGCACCCGTCTTCAACAGCGGCCCAGGGAAGTGGGAGATGTATGACGTCGATGTGGATACGGGAGTGGATATCTCTGCGCTCTGGCATCGAGGGCTGGTTAGAACTGCGGGCGTGGCGTGCCCGGGCGTTCCAGCGGACGGGCGAATTTGCTGCGAGGCAGCGTTGCAGTGATACCAAGTGAAAGCTCTGACGACATCCACACCCGCATCACCCATCCCGATGACATCCTCCTCCGCGGGCGATAGCGCGTGCGGGTGTCCTGTCGGGACATCGGAGTGTAGCGTGGACGGCGCCGGCGCGGGTTTGAGGATGAAGTCATCCTCGGTCATCGGTGTATGCCCCCGCCCTTGCTGCCGCGCAAAATCGGGACTCATCGACCCCGCGCAGGGGGGTGTGTACACTAGCTCCGGGCTCATGGACCCTGCGCGACGGTACTTGGGGCTCATCGAGCTAGCGCGCACGAACTCCGGGCTACCGTCGCTTTCCACTCCGACAAAGTAGTACGGGGATGAGGGCCGCCCGCCCGCGATGCCGACCGATTGCGGGAAAGTGTAAAGCATCTACTCGAAGGCGTCAGCGCCCGAGGACACAGCGGGAGGAGGACAAACGCACCTTGATGGTCTCATAATACACGGGATTCACCTCGTCGAGGCCGAGCCAGAGTCCCAGCAGGAGGAGGACGGGTCAGTCGCTCCAGGACTTCGTGTCAGGCTTGTGCGAGACCGAGGAGTGTCGCGAAGAGTGGGGCGCGCCGGGGGAGTGCGACGCGGCGAAGAATTCTGTCTTGTATAGGGTTCCGTCGGTGGTGACGGAAACGCCGAGGCCGCAGGCCGGGAAAGCGTCCACGAGGGTTCTGTGAAGGCGGGTCAGTATAAGCGGCGGCGGATGAGGAGGAGGAGGAGGAGAAGAAAAAGAGAGATGAGGGCAAGGCAAGGTAGGAAAAGAGGACAGGAGGAGAACGCGACGGAGAAGGGAAGGGCAAGCACAGCTTGTGGACGAAGAAGATGAAGGGGCAGCATCGAGCAGGTGGATGGGGAGGGGGAGAAGGCCAGGACGGGAGAGAGAAATGTATGGGCGTGCAGGGAGGCAATACCAAAAGGAAAATGTAGATCTACATTGGGGAAAGCCCGCCGACGCTGACATCGTCGACGACGACTACGGGGATGACTCTGGGCGAGGGAAACGGGGAGAAGGAGGGGAGGGTCATGACAAACGTGATAGGGATGAAGAGGGACGAGCTGCAAGGTGGAGGGGCGAGGACGGGGGGGGAGGAGTGGGTGCCCACGCTGCTTACGTCATCGCGACCAGGGTTACGAAGGACAGAGATGAGGGAGGGTCCGGAGGGAGGAGGGAGGAGGAGAGGGGAGATGGGCAGGGAGGAGGATACGACATTGAAAGGCATGTGGGAGGAAGGAGAGAGTGAGTGGGGGTATGGAAAGATAGTGCGCGGAGGATATAGATGCGGCGCCGGCGAGAAGATTAGGAGCAATAACGACGACGACGATAAGAGGGAGAGAAGAGAAAGGAGCAGATGGAGGTGGATGTGAAACGGATGGTGACGATGGGAAGAGGAACGAGAATGGGGAGGAGCACAGAACCACTCACTAAACCCCGGCAGGGAAAAACTGCACGGTGTACACGAGGCTCTTCTTGCTCGCGGGGTTCTCTTTGCTGAGGGCCTTGGGAACCGAGGGGGGGTCTACGACCTGCGGAAGGTAGGATTAGTACTCTGTGACTAGGTGGAGAATGGGAGGGAGAGAGAAGAACGGGGATGGAAGATCAGAGGGAAGGAGGTGGAGGGGAGGTGGGATGCGGGTGAGGTGCGGGGAGCGACGACAGTGGAACAGGCAGATAAAGACAATGAAAGCGCCGAAAAGGATGGAAAAGAGGAGAGAGCGGGAGGAACGTGCATGGGAAATCGGGGGGAAGGAGGAGAGGGGCGAGTGCGATGCGGGTGAGCTAGCGGGAGAAGCAGAGAGCGACAATGGAAGGATGGGACGCGAAAAGACAAGGAAAGCGCCAAAAACGGATGGAAAGGACGGAGGCGATGAGGAACGTGGATGAGAGAAAAACGGAAGGGGTAGGACGGGCGGGCAGTACGTGAGTGAGATGAGGAGAGCGAAAGGGAACGACGATAGAACACGCAGAAGGTAAAAGACAAAAAAAGCGCCGAAAACGCATATGAAAACGGGGGGGAGCGGTAACAGAAGTGTATGGGAAGGCGATGGGCGGGGGGAGATGGGCGGGTGGAACTTGGAAGATGAATCACGTGCGGAGAGGGGAAAAGAGGGACGGCGGAGGGATCAGGAGCAAAAAAGACAACGAAAAGGGGGGAAATGCATGAGGGAGACAATGAGGGAGATGGGACAGAAGGGGGAGGACGGGGAACTGGGACGCAGATGAGGTGGGGGAGAGCGGGAGAGTGACGACAGAGGGATACGGAGCGGAAAGAGAATGAAAAGCGGGGGAAATGCACGACAAGAGGGGAGAAGTATTGAAAGAGGTGAAGATGAAGGGGATAGTAGGGGCAAAGCAAAAGAAAGAAATGCCACTCACATCGAGCAACCTTGCCCACCCGATGTACCTCCCACTCCCACGTGACAATGATCTTTTTTTTTTTTTTTTTTTTTTTTTTTTGAGCGTTTGGAATAACGAAACAAAGTCTGCAGAAGCATTCTAGGTTTGTCCGCTTGTGTTGCTGGTTTTGGGCCAGTCATGCCAGTGAGATTTGTCCAGGAGGAAATGCCGTTACGCACAATGTTTTAACCAGTGTGGGACTCTGGCCTGTAAAATTTATCCTATACCATTCATTGGCCACATACCCACTAAAACCCCCTCTGTGAGTGTCCAATCATCCGGCAATGAGTCCTCATCCATAAGCAACCCACTCCAAGTGTTAAGTACCAATTGTTTCTTCAACGCGAGTGGGCCAAATTTAACTTTGTCCGTGAGAATACGGTCGCGTCGCAAGGCTAAATTCACCGATTTCAACCATTGATTGTGGATGTTAGCCTCGGTAAGTTTTACATCTGGATTTTTTATGACTCGGTTCACGCGAAGGTTCCAGATCAGATGCCACCCCACTGATACCAATATTGCGAACAGTCTCCCTTTTTCGGGTCTAATGGCACCATTCACTGTGTTGAATCTGATGAGATTACAACCTAAGATTAAACCCCAGTTGAGTGTTGGCCAAGAAGAATATTTCTTTGACCACAGTTGTCTCGTGAGAGACCATATAATTTTTTGCTCGGGAGAATAACATTCCAAAGCGATGTGCTCTAAAGATTCGGTCACACTACAAACATTACATGTGCCGTTTCTTTCCAAAGTCTCCATATGGAACCAATAATCACCCACTCTAAAGGTATTGTGAATGCATTTCCACAAAAACTCCCGTGACCGTCGTTGTATTGTCGACGATCGAATTGATGTCCAAATCATTGCATCGGACGGTGTGTACCCGCAGATTTCCTCGACAGAGCAACGAATATGATCGAGATTCATAAAAGTCGATTTTCGGTGTGGTGTCGGACGTAGTGAGCGTATAATCTTAGTGAAAACTCTTTGCGACCCCCGCGATAGAAGCATTCCTGGACACTCAAACATGAGGTCAATTTCCGTGTCAATTTCAACCGTCTGGATCGGGGCATTGGTAGGGAATTTAGCAAGGTTCTCTTTCACTTTCTTGAACTGTGTTCGGGCTACTCTCTCGTTCAACATGGCTACCGTGGCCTTTAGCAGCCGGAAATTAGGATGTAGTAAGTCATTTTCATATTTGTTTCTTTCCTTCACTAATGCTCGTAGTAGGAAGTCAGAGGACGCGCAAATGAGGAGCGGAGTATGTCGTTGAGTATTCTGTAGTATCAATAGCAGTCCTCCCAAAAGTGCAGATGAAAACGTCAATGGGATGTCCGGTCTATCAAAAGTCATGGATAAAGCCATACTCTCCTGTGCAGAATCAATTACTCGCGTGAACATAAGTTTAATCTCGGGTTCAAACTCGCCGGCATGTAAAATTTGTGGATGTAAGTAGTATGTGATCATACTCGGCACTTCTTCATGTATGACATTTCTCCTCGCGGAGATCTTGTTCAGGGATTCGTCAGAGGCAAAGATGCGGAATCCGGTTCCGAGATTTAACAGGCTAAAATCTGGGTCAAAGACCATGGGTTGATCTGTCTGTATTGGCATTTCATTCTGTTCCAGCTCGTCATTTGTCAGGGCGAGGTCTTCGCAGAGCTCAGCATTTATCTTAGTTGGGTTCCATTTTTGTTTAATACTGTCTATCAACATTTTAGCAGTTTCAATGCATTCCCCTGGATGTTCACAGTCCAATTCCGTTCGATCTCGGACACACAATGGGCATCCACAGTTCTTTCGGCTGATTCCTGAGGGATTTAATGTGTGAGGTTTTCTCAATGTTGTAGTTCTCCGGCTTGCAATTGTAAGGGCATCGTGGACTGTTCTAACGATATGGTTGAGTCTGAGACAATTTGCAGAATCACGTCGATTGGCTCGTTTATACTGTGTCATATCCACCGCTGGATGTTTCCAGACCGGCATTTTCAATTTAACCCCATTGCTTATTGACAGTCCCGTGAATTTCAGGTCATATTTTCGGGCCGTCAGAATCATCCGTTTAATTTCATCTGGCAATGGAGTTCTATTGGATATGGGAATATGGATGTCTTGCAAGAACACATTCAAGATTTGTCCCGGTCGGACATTGAGGTAGCTGTTCTCCAAAAATTTAGTCAGAATGTAATCCATAAAATAGCACCAAGTAGCGCGTTCATCTCCTTGTGCCAGGTACGATTGCAAGTTCCATAAATCAATTGCCTCGTTTCTCGCTGGGATATCCAGAATCTGCTTTCCACCGTCGGCAATATCTAGAATCATTGTCTCATGTGCAATTCTCGCTTTTTTTCCATCCCAAAGGAAGACATGCTCAGCTTTTATTAACGTCTCTTCAATGTTTCTTGGCATGCCTTGGACTCTGGTCAGATATTGGGTTCGGCCCCCAATGACCATGTTGATTATGTGCCGTTTCCCCTCGAGACCGGGTGATGTTAATTTCCACCTCTCGAGATCACTGCTAATTTTCTCAAGCACACTGGGCCACGGCGTAATATACGGCACATTATTTCCGATCCACGCCCCCAGCATGCGGCAAGTTTGACGATCTGGAATTATTCTTATTGTTTCCGCAATTGACCCGATTCGCATCTGATTGTTGATCCGTCTCTCCTCCAGTACCTTTGCCCGATATGCGGGCCGCCCAAAAGGTAGGAGAACCGTTTTGTGCTGGTTAAATCTTGCCGTTGATGCTGCACACCATAGGCCCAAAATTGCCCAGAGTCTTTCCAGGGAGTTGATACATGATAAATATATTGTCGTATCATCGGCAAAGAGTGAGATGACCAGCTCTTCATTTTTTCCAGGCACTTTGATTCCCTTAAGCTCGGAATCTCTTATCAAACAAGCCAGCGGTTCAATAGCTAGGTTGAATAATAGGCATGAGAGGGGATCTCCCTGTCTCACCCCACGGATAACTATGAATGGTTCGCTGATCTCTCCGTTAATCATTACGACGGTCTCGGTATTTGTGTATAGGGCCTTTATTGTGTTGCAAAACTTTGGGGGGAACCCCATATGTTGAAGGACCCTTAGAAGGTATGCATGGTTTATTCTGTCGTACGCTTTCTCCTGGTCCAAAGCGACTATGAGTCCATCCTCTTCTGCCGCCTCAGCATAGTTCAGAAGGAATTTTGCTAGTTTTACTTGGTCCTCAATTTTTCTCCCCTTCATGAAACCCGCTTGGTTAGGATGCACAAGAGACGGGGCAACATTCATGAGTGTTAAAGAGTAAGTCTTCGTCATTAACTTGTAGTCGCAGTTTAGTAGGGTGACTGGGCGATAATTATTGATCAATGATTTATCTCCCTTCTTGAAAATAGGACATAGCCATCCAGCGTTGAATTTACACGTCACAATCATACCATATTTTTCGATGTCAACGTATAGCTTCGTCAGAAAATCTATTACATCGAAAAGCTTCTCATTGGTGCCTTTACTCTTCCGAAATAAGATGTCCAACATCTTGTAAAATTCATACGGAATCCCATCGAGCCCCGGGGCCTTTCCATTATTCGAGAGTTTCAGTGCACGCCCAACATTCGCAGGTGACATTTCCTTGTTCATTTCATTGAATTGGCTTTCTGACAGTCGGACCTTGCATTTCTCAAGAGTGATTTCGGTTGCCATTATCCTCCCGTATTCATCTGGCTGGTCGTTATATTGGATCGAGTTGTGGTAGTCCCTCGCCATCTTTGTCATCTTCTTTGGCCGAGTTTCGTATCGGGGTACAGGTTCATTTAATTCAGGATCTACCTTGAACTCATTTATGGATTCCTTTGGATGGTAGCCCTTTGCGGAGTGCGTCCATGATGTTGTTCGTAATGTTTCGCCTTCAACATCATAATGAGCTTCTGTCACAGCTTTCTTTCTTTCGGCCTCGTCTTCCAAGCAGTTGCGGATTTTGGCTTCCAGCATGTATATTGCCTCTGACTTGTCTTCCAGAGGCATGTCATCATCATGCAGGACAAGGTCCAATTGAGCCTTCCAGGCTCGTATTTGACGGGTTGATTCGTTTGTGATGAATCGCGAACAATACTTGCCGTAGTTTGTGACATCCAATTTGAATTGTGCCCATAAAGTTTGAATATTGTGAGTTGTTTTACGCTCAGAGCACTCTAATTCATCGAGATCCTTCAATAGTTTCGCTGCTAGATCTCCTCCCCGTCTCCTCTCTGCCATGCCGCCCATCCGTCCCACCCGTCCCATCCGCACTGCACAAACCATATGCCCTCACGTCCGCATTCAGCCAACACCCACACTCCTCACTCACGACTCCACCCCGTCCCGAACCCCGCGCATCCCGGGCCACATCCAACGGCGGGCCCACAAGGTGCACGAACCGCGTCGGCGCGCCCACATGTGCGTAGCCGTTCGCCGCGCTCGGCGTGATCTGCACGGGGGGAGCGCGAGAGCAGCCCGAAGGATGACGGGACCGTGAAGGAGATGGTGTTCGTGAGTGCGTCGATTTCCAGTCTACAAGGGAAATCAGTGAGGGGAAGGGAAAGGAAATAGAATAGGACGGAAGGAGAGAGGGATGTACCGCGTAACATCACTGAATAGACGCGGATGCGCTGCATCGGCGACGGCGTACAACATCAAGCGCCGATTGCTGGCCTTCGGGGGCACGAATTGCTGGCGACGAGCCCTAATCACGGCAGGTGAGTGGAAATCATGTATCAAATTCGTGGGACGCACCTAGGAGCCGCAAGGCCCTCTCATAAAGACCCATACGCAGATCTGAGCGATCGATTCGGTTTTAAAGTGAGGAAGGGACTACTGGGGGTTAGGTGAAATTGGCGGCAGTTGTTGGTCGCGACGCCCTTCCAAGTGGTCAAAGGGGTGCGGCTGAACCGTGGGTGTACTGTTTCAGTCGATACAGCTGGAATTGAGGGATAGCTAATGTTTGAATCCGAATAGTAGCGACGTGGTAGAGGAAGCAGGACGGCACTGCCTCCTCGGCCATCACGGCGGTACATGTACAAAGAGACGCGTCGCGTCGACGGCACCAACAACACCTCTGCTCCCACTGCCATTGTCTGAGTTCCATATCCAAGCCTATGGCAGGGCACATCTCGTCGCTGTATCGGTGAGGACACTGAGTGCAGTGGGCCGGGCTGAGGTCCAGGGAACGCTTGAACACCAATACCAATTTGCGCCTCTCAAACTTCAATGAATCCTTCAGGCAATATCCGGGCCGAGGCCTAGGCTCTTTCAGGGCAAGCTCGTGCCCTCAATGGTCCACTGATTGTGGGTGCGCGTGCCACCATCTGCCGAAATTCTGCGGCTCATTGCAATTCAAAGTAGATGGAAACCTAAGACCAGGAGATAGGCTGAGTCGTTGCTAAACATCGGAGCCCAGTCGAATGACTCCCCACTCAGGCCTCAGCCTCAGGATCGAAACCGTCTCAATAGGTTCAGGAGTTTACCGAGTACTCAGTATTCAAGTTTTCAACCTTGGACTTTCGGATCAAGTCCCACTATATCATTATATGTATCAGATATAATTTGTAAAGACACCCAAACTCTCCCGCCCCCGTTTGCTTCTCTTGCTGCTTTCTCGTTCTCGAGTTCCTCAATATTTCTCCGGAGCCTTGCCTGTGCGTAGAAGGGGGACATAATAGAATTCCGGGCCGGATATCATAAAATGGAAACTACCATAAACACTAGTGCACCCACGACGACGCGAAACAGCTGATTTTTTGGTTAGGATACTATTCGTCTCCGAAAAAGTTCCCATTGGAAAATCAATTCACACGGAAATCAAGGGCTAGCACGGTGATCCAGGCTTGCTGAAGTATTTCAATATATGCTCCTTACGAAGAGTATTATTATTACTGAGTAGGGGGATTGATCACCGCAATCGGTAATGCCGCTCCTTGAGTGAACTAGCCAGCCAGCAGTTACCGCACAGAAACTTTGGCAACACTTCCGTATACTAACCGCGAGCCGACGAGGCTGAATCAAATGCTGGATTTGGTTGAGCCTCGGACAGGCGGGACATAATTTCCACCCGCGTTGGAGACGGCCCTAGCGGTTGGGTGTCAGGCTGTGAGAACGCCGATACGTTGGATGCTACCCATTTCGCACTTCGGTGTCGTGAAGGTCTCGATCGTTCTTGACTGCGCCAACGAAGCCCGAAGTTTCTTCGCCCGAGTTGAATAATCTCTGCGCCAAAATCTGATCACGAAAACTATATATTTGCATTGAAAAGTGAATCGGGATGAGATCGTAGAGAAGTCTGGATGAAGCCAAGTGCTCTAATCGTGTTTCGCCAACCGCTCGAGCTCCGTGGGCTCCGGCCAACTGTTGCGACCACTGGCATGCCCGGTGTTCTTAATATCCTGAATATGTTCTTCAATCCCGGACTCCGACCGGAACTTCTCATGGCACTGCGGGCAGTGGTACGTAAGTTCCTTCCAGAGCCTCACCTTGACGAAGTGTTTTCGCCCCTTCTTCTTGTACTCGACGGTAAAGCCGAGGCGATGGGTACAGATATGATCTTTTGTGAACTCGCCTCGGATTTGGCGACCTTCACAGAGGCATTCAGGACAGCCCTGGTGCGTAGATGAGAGCCAATAGGAAGAGAGCAATTTGCAAATGCGTACATCGTCCTCATCTGAAGGGTTTATGGAGTTCTGGAGTCAAGTGTCAGGATGTGCAGGGTAATATCAGCCAGGGCTCACGTCATAGTCATCTTTAAACTCCGTGAGTTCTCTACCCTCTACATCGACATCGGCAGTCGATGATTGCGTTCCGGTGTGCATGACCTCTGGTATGAGAGCGGGAGTCGGGTCCGTTCGTGGCGACATGGACGTGTAATAGAAACGGGTATATCCGGCTGTTCAAGTAGGCTGCTCTCGGAGCAACAGTAGGAGAATATGTAGGCAAAAGCGAGATGTCTGGGCCTAAAATCCCTATAAAACCAACTATGATCTTTGTCACCCGGACAGCCTCTGCACTGAGAGTAAATCTTCAATGCGGCAAAGTTGGGAATGTCTCCAAATTGCAGGCTGCGATATAACTTAGCTATGGAGTAAGAAGATGCTTTACTACACGGCTAGTATGCGATGCGAGTGTTGAATGAGCGCGTAGCCTCACTGAGGTTCACACAGATCTGTGAGGGACAAATGGTCTACCTGGATTGTAGGGGATAAGATGCGTGTCTCCACAAGAGGGGAGACTCCTCTTTATATACGTAGAACTAGCCTAATTATAGCCTTATAGCGCTGACTCAGGAATGCCTCGGGCTGAGTCAAGGTGGAGTCGAGCAGTGTCCGAGGCTCGGGGACAGACCGAGCTGCACCGGTGGAGCCCGAAATGCCCGAGCTGAACCGTGGGATCGCGGCGCTTCGGAACCGAGAGTTCAGGGAGGCTAATAATTCCAAATGGGCTCGTATCCATCACAGGACGGCCTCTGCCAACAGTTGAGAGGAAATGGAAGCAAACAACTTGAAACACACTCACCGTGTGTCCGGCGGAATTGCGGACCTTCCCAATCGCTGCATATCATATCAGGGAGATCGACCAAAAGTCAATGTACACGACCTGCCTTGCGGCTTCGTATAGAGTATAAAAATTGGGGCTGTCGGAAGGGGGGTTTTCAGGCAACGGCGATGATCTTAAAGGCACCGATAACTGCGCTTCGCGGCCTCCGGGTGACGCTGTCAGCTTTACAGGCGGTTTACTAGCAAACCAGGCTGCAAGACTTTGGATATGTTTTGGTACTTCATAGAAGAGATGATCCTGGACCAATTTGCATGAGTTGCTAAAGCATGATAGAAGCGAAAATCGCACGTCGTATCCTCGCTCTGATCTTTCCGGTGAAGGGTCCCTCTGCAATTCACCGATATTAGTGGCCAAACACATGACGTATTTATGTAACGTAAAAATCGCTAACCGACAGGGTCTGTACAGGAGAGTGTGGTTCCGAGCCGAACACATCCATGCCGTCCTATGAAAGAATGATCAGGGAAATGCGCCGGACATTGGGAAAGGTTTAACCATGTAAGCATCTTCGACTTCAGGGAACCGTCCAGCATCCGAACTGACCGATCCAGGAAGGGTGCGGGAAAGCGTTAGAAGCGACGATATGTGAGGAGTAGGCGTTGAATGCTGCTGGCTGCCGGTACATTCTGAAACGCGTGACCCTAACAATAATTTGAACACTATGGCGCGACGCGCCAAGCGTTGAACGCCGGGATGAACTAGGTCACGATCTCCGCGCTCTCGAAGCACGCGATGACCGTGTGAGCATCCGGGCCGCGACGCACGCGGTAGTTGCGCATGATGCTGCGCGCGGCGGGCAGCACAGTCTTGATGACTGTGCCAACTCGTCACTGATGTTCTTGCTCCAGTTCACCGGCCCGAGTCGCGCCTCTCTGCCAGAGTCGATGGGAGGGAGCGTGGGCGGAGGGTTGGCGACGTTGGCGACGACAGAAACGGGAGTAGGGCCAAGAACGGGCGCAGAGGCTATGGTAGCTGGCGCTGCTGCAATCGGGGCAGGGGCAGGAGCCGCGTGGACTGCGACGGGGGTGGGAGTAGCAAGAGCAGGCACTGCAGTGGGGGTCGGTGCAACAGCAGTGGAGGTGAGCGCGGGAGCGGCTGCGAGTGCCGGCGCCGGCGCCGGCGCGATGAAAAGAGGTGGTGCGGGAGCGGCAGCGGCGAGGGCGGAGGTTTACGCGACAGGGTTCGGCGCAGGTGCAGCTACATCACCACTATAGTATGGCGGTCCAAGTGCACTTTTAATAATCCCCCCCTACTTTGGACTTTCCAACACTTTTATTTGACATTTTTGTACTTTCCTACCCTTTTATAGACATTTTGTGACCAAAGTGTAAGTGTCGGAAAAGGTCGATCTCTCCTACCCTTTTATTGACTCGTTTGTGACTTCCGACACTTTTATTGACACACTTCAAATTTCCGACACTTTTATTGACCGCACTCAAATTCCCGACACTTACACTTTGGTGGGTCAAAATTTCCGACACTTTTATTTTTCGAGTCGAAATTTCCGACACTTTCTTTTTGGCAGTTGAGTCCTCCGACACTTTTATTGAGGCAAAAAAAAAAAAATCTCTAAATTGAGGTCTAGACTACGGTAGTGTCAAACCAAGCTAACTACACCACTGTACAGTACACAGACCATGTATCGAGTGACTTCCGCGATCAATATGGGTACATCAGGCCCGTGATTGCACGCCGCGCTAACGAGGTAAGCAGCAAGCATCACCTCTGAGTGCTGCCTGCCTCTACCATGACTAGCACAAGCCCCAGCCGACAAGGCGGAGTGGGCGTCACATGGTGCGCACCCTCTCTCCTTCGCCAACCTCGGCTCCGTCTACTTCGCGCCCATCACCTTCCTGCCAACACCGTCCCCAGTGACCCCGCTGTCGCAAACTCCCCGTGGCATCAACGCCTTCGGACGGTGGGTCCACGGCAATGTGGATCATGGATCAGGTGCATGCCAGCGGGCACCAGGATGATCGTGTACCCAGGCGTTGGATGCCTGCGACACCTGCCCCTTCAATGGGTACAGCCTCGCGTTTGCGCCAGCAACACGATCGTGCGTGGAGTTCTGGGATATGCGGCGCGACGGGCTTCTGAATGGCATGGGGCCCACGGCGGCCCTCTTCGTGCTCCTCGCTGCGAACCTCCCGATGTGACGACCAGCGCCACACTACCCTTCTCGTGCAGCTCACGAATGGACGGCTCCACCACCATCGTCTCATGCATGAGAAGCGAGAGGCAAACATCCCATCCCCGTACATCTTCACTGCCCGCGCCCTTTGGCCGTGGGCGATGTCACCTTCCGTAAGCTCGAGTAAACCGTGCAAAGGCCTGGATTTGCACGATGCGCCAGATCGTCGCGACGGGCGGCCGGGGCCGGCAGGCTAGTAGTACTAGAAATTATCCAGATAGCTTAAAACGACGGTACCATAGTCTAGACTTCAATTTAGAGATTTTTTTTTTTTTGCCTCAATAAATGTGTTGGAGGACTCAACTGCCAAAAAGAAAGTGTCGGAAATTTTGACCCACCAAAGTGTAAGTGTCGGGAATTTGAGTGCGGTTAATAAAAGTGTCGGAAATTTGAAGTGTGTCAATAAAAGTGTTGGAAGTCACAAACGAGTCAATAAAAGGGTAGGAGAGATCGACCTTTTCCGACACTTACACTTTGGTCACAAAATGTCTATAAAAGGGTAGGAAAGTACAAAAATGTCAAATAAAAGTGTCGGAAAGTCCAAAGTAGGGGGGGATTATTAAAAGTGCACTTGGACCGCCATACTATAGGCCTGCGGCGTGTCGACACGGGGGCGGACAGCTCAGGTGTCGTCAGAGGGGCTTGGCGAGCGCGCGCGTTCGTTGGCGTTGATGGCCTCGTGGACGAGGGCCTCGAGTCGTTCCATTCGTCCTCTACCGAGGTGACGGATGGCGCGACAAGCGCGACAGGAGGGAGGGGAGCGGCCGCGGCAGCAGGAGCGGGCACCGCTGCAGGGACTATGAACGGAGTCCCGGGGTACGGAGGAGGGGCAATAGCGGGTAGGACAGCGACGACAGGCGAGGGCTGAGCAGTGACAGTTACGGGGGCGGGGGCGGGAGACGGGGCGATAGCAGGTGTCGCGGCATTCGCGCGCAACGCGGAGACATGGCCCTGAACGGTTTGCAGGGTGTTGAAGACTGAGTCCAACTGCGCCGTGTTTTGCATCCCGGTCGCCTCAACCGAGCTCAAACGAGACTCGAGATTATGATGGCGATCATTGAGCTCCGCTCGCGCAGCACCAAGGGCGGAATTAACATCCAGATCCTGGGTTTGTAAACCTAGTTGTTAGAAAGTGAATGAGATTGGAGGTTTTGTAACGACGCACCCGCCATGGAGTTAACCGAATCAGCCTCAAAAGCTCTGAAGTTCGCAGACAACCGGCCAGTGTTCTGGGCGAGGGAGTGAACGGCAACAGAAAGGCCGCGTGTTTCGGTTTTACCATCGTAGCGCTTGTCGTGGAGGAGAATCTCCGGAAGATTCACATCGTCGATAAACCGTTTTGCAACGGCGTCCAACTGGGGTACAGACGGCCCAGGCGACGCGTTTCGCGCCCTCGCCTTCCCCTTGGACGCCGGAGTAACAGCTGTGGGAGTCGGCGCGTCAGCGGCACGCAGCGGCTGGGCGGACTCGGGAGCGGGAGTGGGAGTGGCGCCAAAGAAGCCGGCGAGGTCGACGTCGTCGTGATTGGATCGCGAGGTGTCGGTAAGGAGGACTGTGGTCGCGAGACTAGCGTTGGTGTCGGTGTGGGCGATATAGCGTGCAAAAAGTTATTTTTGACAGGTTGCCTCAAACCACGAAATAGAGACAACCTCAAGCTGATGGGACAACTTCCGAGTTCAACTGACTTTGAGGCCTTGAACTTCTTCTACCATGCCTGTGCTACGTTTCCACGGCATTTGAGGGCCATTTCCCTCATCACTATTTCCCTGTGGTTTCGGGTGCCTTTCGCAACCAGACCTCGCCTCACTCATCTGGCCGGTGGCCACTCACCTTCGTTTTTTTGAGATGTGGCCCTCGCATCTCCTGTTTCCCCCGCTTGTATTTGTGTCCTTCCTCCGAGTCATTCTGTTTTTTTATCCGCAGCTGCCAGCTTTCTCCGGCTGTCCCTCCAAAGTTTTTTATATGGAGTAAGTCCTTGAAGCACTCCTCTACCTCCTCGCTTTCCCGATTCTCCCTCAGTTCGCTCTTGGGTAGGGCCCTCCTTCGAGCACCATCTATCTACCTCCAAGATGGTCAATCTTTGCCCCCGTTGCTGCTCGATCTGCTCGCTGACCGACTACCTAGGCTGATGCCAACGTTACCGACCCCTCCGTCGCCGCCGTGCTCAAGAGAACGAGAACCTTCCGTACTTTCTCATACCGTGGTATCGTGCTTGAGAAGCCCCTGAACCTGAGCAGTGAAGACGTGCGTGTTCCCCCTTGACCGTTCAAATTATTGGCTCACATGCTTCCCAATAGTGCGTTGAAGTGGGTGATCCGTTCGGGATGTACCAAGTAAATGTGGCCGCAGCTCGTCCACGGTCGCGCTCGTCGCCGGTTCCAGCGTGGCTTGAAGCCCCCGAGACGACTGGCAGTGTCGTCGGCATCTACAACAGCAAGGTGCGTCTCACTTGCCGTCTGAACGGCCGACATTTGGTGAAAGTGGTTACACCAGGTCTTCAACAACGTCGAAATAAAGCCTGAGATTACTGGACACTACGTCGGCGAGTTTTCGTACTCTTACCGATAATATGGATGCCTGTTTCCAGCCTCGCGGTTGTAAGCCCCAAGCTATGATATGCGGGCTTTCCACTGATTTTTTTTACAGTATTCCGCTATTCAACGGTTGACGGCCATTATTCCGCCGTCCCGTACCGTCTCGAGGGCGGCAGACTGTGAAAGACGGGCATTACGGCGACGGGCCGTAACCGTCTGGTCTTCGGAGATTTACGGCCGTCGCCGTTTACGGGACGGCGGGCAGCCCTAATACGTACATCCTTGCGGTTTGCACCCACCCGGTACGTATACCGAGGGGAGTTGGGAGTTGCCCGTCTGAAGACTTCCGCTTCGCCAAATAAAGACAAACCGTCGACAAACCGTGTTGGGAAAGTGTTCAATCACGTGTCCGTTTGGTTGATTTTGTTCCCATCATTATGACATTGATCATACAATATGATACGATCTCTTGGTCCGTTTCACCCACCGTGACCCTCTGTCAAAACCGATCCGCCTTTCTTCGTCGCCGCACCCTCTCCCCTGGTCTATGCATCCGGCTGTCAATATCAAGAGTTTCAAGAGTCTCCCACCGTCCATTCGGGTATGTAAGACCCGAGCCATCCGAGTCCCAGCATTGAATAGATCTGTTCCTTTTCAGCGCGTTGCAGAGGCTGCGTGCACGCACAATTGCCCTCTTGAGCATGTCGAGCGGGCCCGCGACTTTCTTATGCGTCGGGATGTCCCCCATTCTCAGCAACTCGCCTTCCTGCCTGTGCTCTTTTGTAACTTGGACCCGGCTGGTATTCCGACCGGTGAGGCACTCAAAGTGCTGGACCGCTGCACCAGGGACACTGTCTCGCGTGCCTCGGTTTCTCTGGACGGACTATCTTGCATCTTCCCACCCGTGGCTGCTGGCGTGTCCTTGTGGCCTCGCGTGTGGCCCTGGATTGACTTTATGGACACCAACTGGGACCACCTCTCCGGCGTTTCCCTTCGCCCTAAATTCAATTTCTACTTCGACTTCATCAAGTTCTGTGGCTGGTTCCACAAACATCCGGAGACTTCCGAACTAATGTCGGGGACCGCGGGATTCAGGGTGTTGATTGCAAGGACCTGGAGGTTCCTCCCCGCCATTCCCGAGCCGCGCCGCGAACTGCTGATCGGCGATCTGGGCACACTAATTGCCCACTCGAGCCTCCGAGATCCTCACAATCTGAGTGAGCTGCTTGAAGGCGCAGGTGGCACCGTTGACGGCCTCGCCTCCCTGGTGGTGGATTATCTTCGCGCGGTAGCCGAAAGAACTTTGCCGCTGACCCCCAGCTCAACTGCCATCGATGTGTTGCGCATCCTTTACTTCGTCAAGGCCGTCGATCTCCCCCCCGCGGGAACAGAGTGGATAGCCGAGCCGTTAGGCCCGTTGTCCCAGCGGTTGATTTTCCATCACGTCGCTCCGGCTCTTGTGACCGTCATGTTGACGCTGACGAGAATAGTGATCACCACGGGTCGGGTCACCCGTGGCGGGTCGCGGGTACGGGTGACCGCGGGTACGGGTACGGGTCGACTTTGTCCGACCCGCCTTGACCCGTATGACCCGTGGCCCACCCGTGCCTTTTGCCGGAGTCGACGATGTACTCGTCTGGTGGTATAGAAATGGTTCTTTCTTGTATGGCCCGGGACTATCTATCGGTTCCTCGTGAGTCTGGTTTTCAACCATGCGAAATCTCACTCAAATTGACCTCAGCGACCTCAGTTTACGTTGAACGGCAATTCTCTCGTGGCCGGCTCCTGATATCCAGTGTCCGCAGCTGTATGAGTGACTTGTATTGAACTCACATTCTATGAAATATACCATGGTTTGATACATATCTGGGCCTTTGAGGGCACGGGTTTCGTGGGTCACGGGTACCCGTGAGCCCGCGGGTAGATTGACGGGTAACCCGCACCCGCGCCACGGGTCGGGTTAAACCGCGGGTACGGGTACGGGTCGTGCTCAACCTACCCGCGGGACACCCGTGGTGATCACTAGACGAGAACACCCGTATCCGAAACCGCACAAGGGCTCCAGGAATGCTTTATGCTTCTGGGAAGGATTCTCATGGCATCTCCCGGATATATGTGGCTGGAAGACGCGCTGGAAGCGGGTCTTCTCTATCTCATCGTCACGTGCGCTACCCTTGAATGCGCGGGGCGGCTTCACCCTCATCTGCGTTATCTTCTGGGGCAGATTATTCCGGCGGGGCTCATATATTACAACAATGTCCTTCAGGTTGAGGCCTCCCTCGAAGAAGTGGACGACCTCGTTCAGGCGCTCACTTTTCAGACCTGCGAGCTATTCGAGGACTGGAGCAAATTTGTCACTATTGTCAATCAACGACTCGACGTTGTCTCCGAAATGTGGAAGCGTGTGGCCTTAACAGCGTGCGACAATCTCGAGGTTCGTCGGTAAATGTACAGCAGTTCATGTTCCGCGTTTAACAGTCGCTCAGTGTAGCAAAATTGGCCCGAAGAAACGTTTCAGACGATGCGGTGGATGCCAGTCATTCTATTATTGTGGTCGCGAATGCCAGAGATTCGATTGGAAGCACGGAGGACATCGTGCTGCCTGTTGCTTGTATGACACCTTGACCCTTAGTGAGTCCTCGTGTGCCCCACAGGATGACACCGTGACACTATGCGTAGATGAGAGCGAGACGAAGCTGTTGCATCGCGAAAGGGAATTCCTCCGCGCACTGATACAGCACGACTACCAGACCCACCTCCAGTCAATCTGTGCAGCCCAAATTGACTGTATGGCACATATGGCAGCCAATTTGGGCTGTGACGTCGTCGTCACGCTCTTCGACTACTCCACCCTCCCCCTCAAAATCGAAGTCCACTCCGGAATCGACTCAGCCCTTGCCACCCGTCTACTCGAGGCCGGGGACGAATGGGTCGACATGGTGGCGCGGGCCGCGCGAAGTAATGGCCGGCTGGATCTGCACGTCATCAAGGTGCTGCAGGGACAGACTAAGCGCCATTGGGTGGTCCCTCTGCGAACCACCAGCTCCAATATCCATGATGGTCTGTGGAGGTTGCTGACCATGGCTCCCGTGCAAGACACGGATGTCATCGAGCGTGAACTTGCGCCAGTGTTGGAGGATGCCCTTCAGGCCATCCATTGAACTGTTGCGAACTTATAGTTTGGGTACTAGTATTCCCAGCCGAAATAACAGCCTCTGCGGCAAATAAGCCAACTTACTCGAAATCAATGCCACATATCTAGCTCATTCGAAAGTCTTGAATCCTTTACTCAAAGTTTTCCTCTGTCCAATGCATCAATGGTACCTGGCACTCACTTGCAAAAGTTCACGTTGCATGTATTGTTGCGGTCAACCCCTATATGAACTTCCTATACAGCCTACAGTTTTCTAGTGCTTACTATGAAAAGAAATTGAAATCTCGGCCGCACAGATCAAATGAATGACAGAGCTTCAATCTCATCGATTTTATTTACTTCTTGCACACAGTAATTGAGTGAGAGAGCATGAAAATATGTTGCGGGCCACAAGCAGCGCCTCATGCGCCCTATTGTGGCCGCTGGGTACGTCCACTCATCTACGTCCATCGCGTCAGATTGCTGTCGCTTTGTTTCAATGGTGGTGCAGAGTTGTCGGACATTCTGACAGCGCTCGGCGGATGTTTCCGGGAGGCTGCTTGTTTCCCAATCTGTGGAGTCTAGGATGGTCCCTTTGGGCGTCAGACTTCCTGTCCATCCGGATGCTTCTGACGCCTAAATTGGGACGCATCTCATTGTTGTGCGAGCCAATAAGCACCAACCTTTTGTTCCTTTCAACACTGGCCGACAGATGTCCCGGATTAGCGAAGGTTTCCTTAATCTTCTCGGAGCCTTCAGCCGCGGCCGACCATTCGGTGTCTGTGTTTCTATGCTCCTTGCGCTACCTGGTGGCCTTGAAGATGGGGACTCCGGATGTGGCCGCCCTGCAGCATATCGGAATTCAACCACGGTGCGGCATGCCGAGTTTCTCAGCGAATCAGTAAATTGATTAGTCTGTAGTTTAACCGCGCCCGATCATTGGAAGTCGACCTTATTACGTAAAGTGCGGAGTTTGAATTTTGGCCCGGGCTCTGTGGCGCTTCCAGCGGCATGGATTCAAAAATCTAAGAGGCCAAATGAGTTTTATCTTCATTTTAAGTAGATCTGTCTCTTCGGATTTTTCTCTCAGGTCTATAATCCTCGTTGAATGAAAGGCCGGTCAACATCCCATCAAATTTTGACCTCTTCGCCTGTACTTTTCCGCGAAAAACTGGAGTGAGAAAGTTGTCCATTCTGACTCCTTGAGTGATAATCTGGCAAATAATTTCCTCACATCCATCCTAAATGTGTGAACGAGAGCCGAGAAATCTGAGCTTACATAATAAAGTCGACTTCCAATGACACCGATCAGGGATCTGACAGACTACAACATACGAGGTACGAGTAATTTTTGTTGTAGCGTCTGTTTATAAGAGACTATAAATTGATCGGGTTTAAAGGATTGTTTACTCAAGTCTAATTGGCGAGTCAGTCCCAACGGGACGCCGCGCACGAAACTTACCCGTAGCGAATTCTTGTCGAACTAGGCAACTCCTCTTCCCAGCTGTCTCTCATCCCCAGACTCGCTGTCCAATGTCCGTCATTGACGGACATCCCAATTTACACCTCCTTCCCTCCGGATCACAGACTGCACCTTGCGAGCATTTCCATCTTCGTCCGCGCTCTGGAGCGAATCGACGTCCTGGCCGTCGGGACCCTTGATGGACCGGCATTCGATCCTCGGGGCCTGCTTCTGCAGGCCCGCGGTTTTGCTACAACCACGGCGTGTTCGTAACGCTGCAGAGGCCCATATATTGCAGTACTGCCCCTTGTATCTAGTCCACGTACTCCTAGTCAATTCTATTGTACATGCTTTCAATTATAAGAATTCATTTAGTATTTCAAGGCGTTTCTTACGCCCTTCCTCTTTCAACCAGTTATCCGTTTCACGTGCGGGCACCTCTGCATCCCCAACAACATGGTAGACAATAGGTTCGGAATCCCCGTCTAGTTCATCCTCTGGATCGTGCGGGTCTTCATCCAACTTCCACATGACATCTGGTTTGTCCTTGAACTGGATGGCTATATTGTGTAAGATTATCAGTGCTTCGATCACTTTATACAGCTCCTGCATCGATTTGTGAGGGCCTATTCCATGCAAGCATGGGAAGCGGCCCTTAAGAAGACCAAACGAGTGCTCAATCACGATCCGAATGGAAGACAGACGTCGATTGAATTCTCGCATTCGCGGCTGGTCATCTGGGCTCGCATCTCTGATCTCTGATTCGTCGAACGGACGGACTGTCCACGGGGTGGACGGATAGCCTGACATACAATTAAAAATGCCATGGAACTGCAGCCAGAACGAACCTTTATCCACAAGTATACATTCCTCTCCTTGGAAGTAAACATGCCGCCGCTGCCATATGTCGGAATTCTTGAAAATCTTGACATCTGTGACCGCTCCTGCCCAACCTAGCTCATAGACAGCAAAGCGGCTCTCGTGGTCGCATGTTGCCTGGATATTCGTCTGCAAAAGCTCAATATGATTGCTGCATTAGAGAAGCTGAGAAGTACTTACGGAGAAGAACATCTTTCGTGACATATAAAGATGGCCATCCTCCTCAGGTGCGTCTCCAAATCGTATAAGAGACCCATCCCCGGATCCCAGGCAGTTAGAAAATCCAGAGAAGTTCTCTATGAGGTCTGACACAACCGCTTTCCGATCAGCATCCATCCATCCAACAATGAGCGGTCTAAGTCCCCGGATCTTGCGTGTTATTCGACGGCAATAGAGGAAGACCGTGCCGAATCCAATTGACAACTTTGTGCTGTTCCTAATGTATCGGAGCCAATTGCACCGTAACTAACCAAGAAACAGCCGAGCCGATACTTTACATGCCGTTGAGGTTTGCGGCCACGAGATTCAAATATCGGGTTGGTAGAGAGCATCGCAACGAGGGAATCAAATATATCTCTTCCAATTCTATCTCTGTGCCTCAGTATTGAATGTATAGTGCCCATTTGCAAGCATCGCACCGGAACATGTGTCGAAATTCACGATCTGGGGCCTGTATGTAGACAGACTGAAAAAAAATCCACCGACTTCGGTATCTTGTCGTAGGGGTCTCTAATCCGGTCACTCGGGCTGTCACCGTACCGTCACTTACCTGGATTTCGTTTTTCTCTCTCCTCCCTTGCCCTCTATGCCCCCGGTTTCTTCCGGCATTGATTTATAAACTCTTTTCCCATGACCCTGTCTGGGAAGAGAAGGAAAAAACTGACCTTCCACCACTTTAGAGGATCATCAAAGTCCGGCGCAACAGGAGAGATGTTTTGTGTTCCAACGAACCTTCATACTGCGAATAAACACAAGGCGGCGGTACTTCTTATTGTTGAATACAAAGTAAGCACCGTCCTTGTGGGAAGGAAAAGCGGGGTGGGGATTGTGGCCCTTGGTTTGGCCTGGGGTAAGATATTTTCCGAGAGGGTCATCACGGCGCCCAGACTGAGCAGGGCTGTAACACAGGCAGTTACAAGGGGGAAAAAATGTATTGAAACCGATATATTGAATACAAAGACTATCGCGTATCCCAATTTCTTCGTGTGCGCGAAGAGTGACCTACGACTTCCTTCCAAATCTCTTCCCATTTCTCGACTTCTCCTTTTTGACTTCCCGCCCGTGGCATCCGATGATTTCATGGATTCAGGCGTGGAGATTTATACAACTACGGAGCCCACCAGAAACATAGAGGACTCCCTGCCTCTCTTGGCAATTCCGGGCCGTACCATGCTGCAGGACATGGTCAACGATTTTGGCCAGGCATGGTTCGATGGAAACAAATCAATCCGTACCTGGATTAATCCGGAAATCACCTATCCATTCTGGCTCCTGGATTACTGGGACAAAATGCTTGATGCATTGGAAGCTAAAGATGCATGGCTTCGTGCAGCCCAATGGCTTAGTGAAACCGGGGCGACAGAAGAGGAATCGGAGCTGAAACTCGCGGTCCAGGGCATATGGAGTGTTGCGGGTGGGCATGGAAAGCTCTCTGGTCTTCCCGGACTGCCTGCCGAACATTTGGCCAAGCTGTTCTTGGAGGATTATCTCGACAGCCGGATCATCGATGCGATGCTTACTTTACTCTCCTTGCGGTCGAGGGTCACCGATAACAACAACAGCACTGACGTTGAACTCTCCATTGCGTACGAAATCGCAGAACAACTGTTTATGGTCTCTACTCGGCAACCATCCAAATCACATCTCCAACTCTCCTGACCCTGGACTTACACTCGTTGCCCAGCCATATCCGGATCCGGATTTCGAGGAGCTCTATCTAAATGAAGACGCGGACATCACTCAGGCGGCGGAGTTCACGGCAGCAGAAGAGCTTCATTGCATGGTGGATAGTTTGAAAGATGCGACAAACATTTCTCGGGTGGGCGACGCAGAATTAGATGCATGTGTTATGGCCTCAGTAGCCCTGTCGATGGAAGAGCTCGACGCAGAAGGCAGTGAGCTGTCAATTGACGAGTTTCGATAGTCCTAACTTGAGTTGGAAATGGACCGGGAAGAACAGATAAGAAATCCCGTGAACTGGTATCGACGAGTTTTGATATAAGAGGTGAATGATCTCTGGATCGTTCAATTTGATGTTGAATAAGCGCGACAGCTGATTGAATCAGACAAGATATGCCTCCGCTCCGCTTCGGCACAGAGAACTCGTGCCGGAATAATGAGAAAATTAAAGTCCATACTGTGAACACCATGGAAAACTCATGTGATAGACATGTGAGTCTTAAGCCTGCCACGAGAGATGATAGCCTAGTTAAAAGACGGGGTTGAGCCAAGGTGGCCGTGAGTTCGAAAAATGGAGCTGGAGGAGTGCTTGAGATTGTTGAAGCATTAACGGCCAGGATCAGGTTGAGTTTTGTTTCCAGATGGACTGACTGCAACCTCAGTGAAATGTGGGGGACTGCGAACCACGAAAAAATGGGAGATATTTCTGGAATGAAAAGGTATCGCTCTTGGTCCTTTATACCTGGATGAGGATCTACGTGGCCATGGACAGGCTACGTGTCCCTCCTGCGGCACAGTGGTGGGTTCGTCTCCATTTTTGGTCGATCAATTCAACAGCATATAATTGCTGTGAGTCCGCAGTCTTGTGAGTTGACATCCTGAATCAGCATGGGAAGAAGCTGCACAGATTTGGGGGATCGCAGTTCGCTTGCTGTTACTGCACTAATAAACAGGAATAGCGCACAGTGTAAATCACACCACAGGATGGGGATAAAACCCAGAGAAAGCCAACCGCGGACTGCGCAACACAGGTTTCAAACTTGAGGGTAAGCACTTGAGGAGAGGCGGGACGAAGGAGATGACCTGCATGGGGTAAAAACCAAAGCCATGCAAACGAAAGCCGTCCATCTCGTTAAGAGAACGAGTAATTGATCCCGGTCCCCGCGGAAACACAGCCACTTCCCTTTTCGAGAGAGCAACGTACTCATTTCACCGACTGCTCGATACTCTCTGGCTGCCATGTGTTTTGTACAAGAAATTATCTTCCCTAAGGCTGCTCTACTGTTCAAATTTGGGCTATCTCTAAGTGAAAACATCAATATCCAATGAAGACCCATCCTCGGGCTGTCGGCTGTCGGCCGCTACGTGTCGCGAAGGTCGGGCTGTTTTGACGATTCGGGTGTGGCTCGGAGTCACTGTAAGATCGTCCAGCACACGCTTCTGGCCTGTAGTGTGTCGAAGGAATAGCATTATTTGACAGAGGTGTATGTGCAGCATATACAGAGTTATGGTCCCATAAGTACTGTTTGCAGAGTGAGCTACTAGAGAAGTGCTGAGATACGACGGACTTTAGGGAGCACAGGCGAGAGACAACGAGCGCGTCGGCGACGGGCGTCGAGTGGCGCGGTGATGGTTTGATGATCACTTCCTTTTGTTGGGGGGGTGGGTCGTGGGAAGTATTGGGAGATCCAGAGATCGAGCACCTCTTGTTTTGATATTCATAATATGAGTTAAGGGACTGAATTAAAGGTGATGAAACCCGCGAGTGGGCGATCGACGAGTTTTGATGCTCGGAAAATTGAGTTCGAGTGAGAAGATAAGGACGAAAATAATCACCGTTAGTAAACACCAAGTCAGTACTCATGTCAACGGGTCAGTAGGGTGCCGTAATTTGACTCAGTACAACCGTTCGTGGCAACAAAGTCATTTTGGCCGAGAGATGTGAAGATGCTGACTGTCGCTACCACATTTGCTGATCTCATCCGACTTCTCCCCCCCATCATCGAAGGAGCTCCCACGGGGCCAATCGTGTCGACACCAGGGGCTTAGTACCTGTAATTTACAGCGTTATAGCCCCCGACTGTTTGATCGCTGGTGACAGGCACAGCCACTTCCCCTTTTAGGCTCAGCATAGTAAGTAAGTTGGGGGTCGTCAATTGACCTGATATCCCATCCCAGTATCCCCAGTGAAACAAACTTCGGGGAAAAAGCATACAAAGACGCAAGGTTAACGGGTGATTTTAGTCGTCAGAGTTGTCAGGTAATTTTATTGGGCAGTTCCCGAGAAGAGCGCGTGCGGCCGGAATTCCTCCGGATTGCGGCCAACAACTGGGTGATCGTACCATGCTCTGGGTAAGTTCTCATGAACACCGGCGGTCATCATCGCCGCATCATCACTGCACAATCTGACATTGCAGATCGTCAGTAAATCACGCTCTGCCGGAAGCGGCTGCCCGTTCCCGCCACCGCTGCCCACAACCGCTGTCCGTTGCCCCCGCCGCTATCCGCTGCCCCGCCGCACAGGTCCGCTGCCCCCGACGTGTCCGCTGTTCGGCCGTCGGGTCCGACCCGCTACTTGCCTCGCATCGAACAAACGAATTTCAGACTCCAGCCGGCAATCAGGTGCTTGTAGCTCCGCTAGGCTAGTGCCTTCTTCTATCTCTTCTATCTGCAGTTTTCGGGTTGCGCAGGGGAGACCGCCGGACCGCCCTGTGGCTCTGCTGGGCCCGCTGCGCGGTGAACGCTCCCCGCGGGTTCCGCTACGTGAAGCCAAGCCGCAACAAAATATATATATATATATTTCAAAAAAAAAAAGAAAAATGACAGCCTCGGGACTCGAACACAGGACGACAACGCCAGATGGGGAGAAAACCACTAGACTACAGAAGCCATTGAAGGTTGTGTCGCTGGGTCGGCTAAGATGCACCCGGAGGCCACGTGCCCCTGAAGGTACTGTAGACTACTTACATGGTACAATGACAATAGGTAGGGAGGTTGGAAAAGCTCTTGCGCCACTGGAGGACTTCAAAATGTACAGTAGCATCTGCCAGAGAAGTTCCGGAGCAAACCCCATCGAAACGAGGCCAGGGTCATCGAATTTGGTTTTTTTTCCCCGCAATAAGTGCAATAAGTGCCAATAAGCACTTATCTCCGATCAATTTACCGTAAATTGATATCAATTTACAGGATTTACGGATCCCGTGACGCCTGGCGCGTGCCAGCGCGTCGCGAGGTTGCTCGTTCCTGGGCCTTTCAGACCCCAAGTTACTATACAGTAAGTGTTGATTCAGATCTTGTCATGCCATTACATGCTCGGAACTGCTTCACGGGATATATAGTGGACCCTCTACAGTACAGTCACATCATTTTTGGCGGTATCAAGGCTTTCACTTAGTGGACTGGCATGCTCAAATATTGACCCATACAGCGGTGGAGGTAGTTGCCCATGAAATTAACGAGACTCCTCCAAAATCTTCACCCCCTATAGCATGGAAATTGGATTGTAAATTAACTATGCTCGCGAGTCTACGAGGTTGCAACATACCTCTGTGTGTTCATTCACGTGTAGTACAGATGCTAGCGCGAATTTGTCCACAGCGGAGACAGCGGAGGCATCTGTCATCTATCTCAGTATAATTTAAATTCTGCTCCTCTTCTTGCTCCTCCTCCTACCTACTTGTCGGACGTTTTCATGCGTCAACCCTTAATTCCGTGTATTGGGTCTATGTTCGCCACCCTATACCCAAATCGCTTGCAGCGCGATTTACTGTACCGTCGGTGAAAATGGCGTTCCTGATGGCGGATGTACAGAGAGTTATGTATGACACGCCGCACTGTGTACTTGCCGACTTTGTGCCGACTCAGCGTTCGGGACGACAGCCCTCAGGTTTCGGGACAAGAGTGTGGCGGAGGAGCGGAACGAGTGAGATCTGGAAAGGGGCGAACGTAGGTTCGAATCCAGCAATGTCGATAGACAGACTGGTTCGATCTGAGTTTGAGTGGGACGGCCCCAATAAGCGCGTAGGGCTGATTCGGCCCGATGGGGCAGATCTAGATCTCGAACCGGTAACTAACGTTATCTTATCTTGGATTTACATGATTTACATATATTTGTGTAAATCAACACAGATAAACAAACTTATGTAAATATTATTTGATGCAATATATTATTGTTGCAGCGTCCTTTTTTTTTTTTTGTATTTGGAATACTTTGGGAACTATAAGAGCTATGGTGGCTACTGTGTCTATGCACCTATGATAGATCGGGTTGTCTATGATGGTCTATCTGGTTGAAACCGCCCCTCCCACCTTTCTATAAAGAAGACCATCTGCTATGGTGTCTATGGTGTCTTTTTTGGTCTCTCTGGGTCTTTATTACAACTTCAGATTTTCCTGATGAAGCCGCGACATCGCGACGCCAGCAGGCACAGCCGTCTTCGGAGTCGGATAACGCGACCCGAGCAATCATCCTCCCACAGTTTGGGACGTTCCCGGGAGGCTCCCACCGTAACAGGAAGACGAAGTCTCTCGTGGAGGACTGTTTCTAAAGGGCAAAATGGGAAGCAAATATATCATTTGTCCCTCACACTTCACCGCACAGATACTTCAGCATGATAGTATCTACACCATGACTAAGCCAGGATGTACTAGTGCATGTTCCCCCCAAAAAACATAGCGACATCCTCGTCGCGATCCCAAAACAATGGTCCACCCAACCAAACTGCTCCTTCTATCGTACCCCGCAGGGCCTAAGTGGCTTCTGCTGTTGGAAGCACGCAAGCTCAAATCGGTCCCGACCGCCCACCGAAAACCCCCTGCTATCGTCCCCCGCAGGGCATCCGACTCGCAGGAAAGTCTCCAGCCGGTCGGGGTAGGGTAAGGGCGCCGAGGTGTCATGGTAAGGTTAGGCAGCCTGTGCCCCATGCGGAATGTGCTCGGAACGGACCACTGTGATCCCCAGATGGACCGGAATATGCCGAAGCAAGCCGAGAGATGCCGAACTGGGTATGAGTTCCCACGCCAAGTAATCCCGCGCCGTCCGGGCACCGAATACATCCAGTATTGTGCACATCGCGAGAACGAAGGGGTGGGGGTAGTCAAAACTCCTGGTGGTGGTCGATGAATGGTATGGAAGATGCTGAGAGGAACCGGGGATGAATTGGGCGGTCCAAAAGCGATGACCCGTGTTCCCGACTCAAAAAATTACGAGAACTTATGAAACAAGATATCGTTCTTTTAGCAAAAGTTGAGAGCAGATTTTGGAGAGTAAAAAACCCAGTACGAGATTTATCCAATCGTAGTGAAAATAGTGGCTGTGCCTAAATTTCCTTCACCTTTTCGTTCCCATGGTCAGTAATTTTGTGATGTTTTTTCACCGTTTTCTAATGGTCCTTAGCGTTAGGTAATTAACCACTGTGCCTTAGTCAGTGGTTCGAACCCGACCATGAGCACTATTTCGATATTTCCTCTGCATTGTCTCGAGTGTCTCACCATGATGCGGTCATGACTCCCTTGTATCATATTTGGAAAGCTCAGGTGGTCTGCAAAGTTTAACACCGTGAACGGGTACTTGTCGAATTTGGGTGCTGACTTCGCCTCTGTGAAAAGAAAAACTGCGCAGATTGAGATAGGGTACGGGGTATGCTCCATGACGATGCACCGGCTTTGTTCCCTTATGGTGAATCTCTGACGAGTATTGATGATCTAGCCTTGAAATTATTTGGGAACTCGAGGTGGGGTACAGAGACAGTGAAATGCATGAAATGCGGCCATTCCGACATGGAGTGTGATGCGTTTGAATTATATCAAGTCATTACCTTTGACGAGACTCTGAGATCTCAAATCAAGTCACATTATAGTATTTCCCATTGGTCGAATGCTAACAGATTTGTCAAAATGCGTGAGTACTGCCCTGGATGTAATGGCAAATTAACAAAGTGTATGACCATTGACTGGCCTCCGCCTTTGCTATATTTTTCGTTGTCTGACAACATGATAAGCATAGATCCCGCTCTCAATGTGATAGTCAATAACAAACATCAACGGTATGAACTGCGAGCCGTGATTTACGAGGGAGACTTGCACTTGACCTGTAGGATTATAGATCCGGATGGGTCTTCATGGTACCATGACAGGATCGAAACAGGGCGGAAGGCAGAGCCCGAAGGGGTTATTCATTCCAAGGGGTCGGACTATTTGTCTACACGTGTGAGGGACTGTATCACACGAGATGTGATAGGGGTTATATACTCTATTGGCGACGACTGAATGTCTTCCTGATCTGCACACTTGATCGGTGATGCTCCCGACTCCGACCTGCTTTGCATGGAGAGCACTCAGAATTATTGGTTTGAAGTAGACGAAGCCACCGCTGACCGGATGCCCGACTATTGGATTGATTGGAATCCAAGTTGACTTTGTTTGGTTGTGGAGACGCGACGCGTACGGTCACGTGGTGTTCGGCCTTGGTGAGATTTCTCAATTTTGAGCGCGGTATCATTTCAGTGGGATAGTGATAATATGATATGTGGTACCGACTAAACGAATATAGTTTTTTAAAAATAAGTTCGAGGACATGCCGGGCAACGCCACGGCCTTCACTGACGAACCAGCCGACGTTCCAAGCGCGAGCTGAACCTGAAACAAATCAGGCAAGCGGCAAGGAGGTCGGAAGGATGCTGAGGGTGCGAGTTGGATCAATGCAAAGCCCAGAGTCTTGTGCCGAGCGAGAACGAGGCGGGACCGCGGCAACGACGAAGGCCGGGTGTGAGAACGACGTAGGACAGATCCGGGGCAAAGGGGGATCGTATTGGGAGTGGTAGTGGGTACAAAATATATAATAAGTAGAATAGGGGGCTAAAATGGAAGGATACCGAGTCTAAGACAAAATGCTGTACTAAATAAATTGGATCGGGCGGATACGGGTGCAGCGGGACGCGATGCGTGTCATCACCCCAAGTGTGTTGAATTCAACGCCTCAAAAAAATTGTGGAATTTCTGTGACAGCCGGAAGGCTCCGATTGCTGCTTCAACCGAATTTTCCCGATGCGACCGATTGGTTGCCCTGGTATCCGAGCTCTTCCGGGTTAATTTTTCTATAACTTCTCCCGGGGCTCAGTTCGATCCCTTCTGTTGAATTCAACACCTCAAAAAAATTGTGGAATTTGTGCGACGGCCGGAATGCTCCGAGCGGCGTCTCAACCCATCTCCCCCGAGGCGAGAGATTGGTTGTCCTAGCATCGCGTATTCAGCTCGTGCGGAGCTTCAAGTTAGGGCTTTAAGTTGATGGGGAAGCATCGGTTTGAGGCCGGTGCAGCCAATGCATTTCTTTACTTGCTCGCAGGGACCCGTGTAGTAACAACTAGACTACGGTTAAATGTACTTACTGAATGGTGGTGCTCTAGGAACTTCATCATCGTGAACATGATCAAAACGGTCATAATGATCTTTGGGAAAGTAATGCCAGAACCACGAGCATTCAAAGACGTACTTCAAATATTGGCGAGGCCCACCCGAGCCAAAGAGTTGTCGTTTTGATCTTCGTGAATGAAATTTTCGTGCTGAGAGTTCTTTCGATTCGGAGACAGGGGAAATTTGTTTGAACCATTTGCATGACTCCAGTCATCCATATAATACCATCCAAAATAGACCCTTTGCGTCACACTTGGGTACACAGAGGGGGTGCGCTTTTTCCTCGAGAACGGTGCTGACATCAATGCAGCCGGAGGTAGATTTGGTACCCCATTACAGACTGCTTCCAGTGCCGGTTTCACACAGATTGTCTGCCTCCTTCTCAGTAGTAAAGAGGCCGATCTCCACCCAGCAAAGTCAGATTGGATCAGCCCGTTGGAGATGGTATGTCACAGCGGCCACACAGACATCCTTCAGATGCTCCTCATATATGGAGCAATCACAAGTGCAACGAAGGGAACAGTTGAGCGAGGGTTTGAAGCAGCATGCAAAATGAGCAACACCGAAGTTGTCCGCCTCCTCCTCAAGAATGGAGCCAATGGTAACACAGCAGGCAGGGAGTTTGGCCGGCCCCTGAAAGCAGCCGTAGGGTTCATACCGGTTCCTGAACGTGGAAACCCATTGCTCATCCCTTGTCGGATCGAGATTATCAAACTTCTGCTTGACGATGGAGCCGACGTCAACGCAGTGGGTGGAAAATATGGTGGGGTGCTGCCCGCCGCGTGTGCGGGCGGTACTCGGGAGATTGTTCAACTTGTCCTCGACAAGGAGGCCGATGTGGTGGGAAATACACTGCACTGCAAGCTGCATCGAAGGCAGGACACTTGAATGTTGTTCGTTTCCTGATCGAGAGTGGTGCAGAGGTAAACACGCAGGGCGGAAAAATGTGGGAACGCTCTACAGGCAGCCGCAGCCCCAATCCCTGGCAAGCTCCGTCACGCGAAAGTCACATCTCGGTTCATGGCGCATCAAACCGAGGTTCTTTCTCTCCTACTAGCTAATGGTGCCGATGCCAACTCAACTGGTGGCAAGTACGGCAGTCCTTTGTGTGCCGCATCCAGCGGCGGTCACCACGAGCTCGTCGTTATCCTCCTTGACCACGGCGCTGATGTCAACAAGTGCGGAATATTTGGCAGTGCAGTTCAGGCAGCCGCAGGGCCGCTACGGCTAAAACGGATGCAGAGATTGGTGTGGCTCGAAGAACGAAAGGAGCTCCTCGTGCGCAGGATCAAGACCGTTGAGACACTTCTCGACAAAGGTGCAAATGTTGATTCAGCAGGCGGAAAACGCGGCACAGCATTGCAGCTCGCGTCCAGGTGGGGTCATGCCGACATGGCTCAGGTCCTACTTAAGAAAGGGGCAAATATCGATGCGAATTTTGGCAAGGGGGGCACCGCATTGCAGATTGCGGCTAGATGAGATCACGCAGACGTTGTTCGAGTTTTGCTCGAGAACGGTGCCAATCTGGATGCAGGGGACAGAGAGCGTGGTTCTGCATTGCAGATTGCATGTAGGTGGGGCTGCTTGAGGGTCGTCCAGATCCTCCTCAAGAGGGGTGCAATGGTTGACACAAATTTTGGCAAACGAGGTACAGCATTGCAGCTCATGTCACGGTGGGGGCGTAGGTGGACCGACAAAGTCGCTGTTATAAATCCCTAGCAGCTTCGATTAATCAGGGAGCCCATAGACCGGAATCATGGATTCAGATTAATCAAGGCTTCTTTATGAGGGAAGGCCCCCTGGGGGCAAAAGCTCAGAGATGCAATTAATCTGTGTTTAAACTAATCGCTGTTTAAACGGGGTACGATCTCGGCACTGCGTCAAGGAAGGATTAAACTGGATTGTTTAAACCGGATTAACCAACCAATATTCACAGCACAAAAAGTGAGCACTCCGAGGTTCGATCCCGGGACTGAACACTCAACAAGGCCAAGCAATTCCGCAAGCAACATATACCGCTCAGCAAATCAGACCATAAGAGATCACTGAATAATTCATGTCCAGTAGACCCCGTTGTGCCACCACTCTCCAACCAAAAGATGAATTGAGGACACAAACATATTGTGTTTAATTGCTCATGATCAATTGAAGCTAGAACCCCAGATACATCATTGAATTGGATTGCGCAAACCTCCCCCCCCATTGGCATGACCATGTGAACAAAACCCAACAAAAAAAGATTCCTCAAGTTGAACTTCAAAGTTGATTCGTGCTTCACTGCCACATGTTCATTCTTTGCTGTAAATAAAATCCATCCATATGCTTAGAAAGGGTGTTCTGAAGCTCAGCAAATAGGAGATTTGCTGGGAAGAATGTCAGCTTCCTTCATTCATTGGAGAAGATGATAATAGGCTAACCACTGCTGGCCAAAAATAATGTGGAGTATTGGCACAGTCTACTTAGATGGGCTGGTGATGTGGGGTAAGTATGTCTATATAATTGCACAGAGGTTGTAGTGGCTCAAGGTAAAAGTAGTTTTTGCCATAGTACGAAATCCAGCGGTTTAAATACTACGAGGCACATAGCCATGGGCAAGTCATATCAAGTCATAATAAATGTTCTACACTGTTATACAATGTACTATCATGACCCATATTGTTCTATGGGACACATGTTGACTCTGGTGAAGTCCCCAAGATGCCTGAAGGCAGTTCGTCCAAAATGGAGCAACCTCCCGCTTGGCAAGGTGAACATGAGGAAGAGGACAACAACCCAGCCTCGGATGAAGCAGATGAGGTAAACAATTTACATTGATTCATGTACTCATGTTTCACGAACCATTCAAGGGTCAATCAGGTCACTCTTTTCTACAAACCTCAAGTCCTCCACCAACTTTATTAATGGACTCAACATCACTGGCCACATTTTGGTGAGGCCTGGGGAAAGGATATCATTCTTGCCATATTCAACCCCTAGACTAGGAAGACTGTGTCAGTGGGCATAATTCACCAGTTCCATGATATACTTGCTGACCTGCTGACCTGGATTTACTTAGCCTTCCGAGTTGATTTTCATCTTGAAGCTGACTGCTTCTGGATGCCAACTGCATGATATAAACAAATCATGTCACAAGCATCAGTCCCCAGAACCAAAATTAAGGCACTCACCATCCTCAATGAATTCAACGCCGATGGCCCGAGGTCCAGACACAAAATTTCCCTTTATCTATCCCGAGTGTCTTCATCAATTGCAATGTTATGACCACATTTTGTCTCAGGCAACTCACTTGGTCCTTTCTTACAGCCTATCTTGCACTGCAGTAGCATCAGACTCCTCTGAAAGAGCTTTATTTGATTTACAGTTAGTAATTATGGCCAAGTGTAAACCTCCTGCACACCTCTTCACTCATTGACTCGGCTTTCCTGTGAGATATTTTCTTCTTGCTTCCTTCCTCTACCTTGTACTGCACTGCACAAACTCTCAAATATATGCAACATTCTTGTTTCTCCTTGTGTAAGCTTTCTTCTGCAAGTGTTGCTCCCCTGGGTCCCAAGGTGCATTTTCACCATGGCCCAGTATACATTCAAGAGCCTGTTGTGACACCTAAGGCACTAAGCTCAAAGCTTGCAACAACAGCAATATTGATCAGGCTCGTGTAGCAAAGAGCTTACCCTCCTTGGATGGTGGCAATGAGGAGGACCCTGAGACCAACCTCTGAGTGTACCACTGGTAATGCTGTTTCTGCTGTACTGATCATTGTGGGCTCAAAACTGGGTGTATCATCTTGGAAACTGGACAGTTGGCACTGCACAGGAATTTGCATCTCCTCTCATGCCTCGTTTATTTTTATTCAACCTGTATAATATGTAGTTATAGTGTAAGGCCATCAAAAAGTTGACGGGGAAGTAGTAAGACAAATTTATGTAGTACTTCATGATATACACTTCATTCTCATCCCGTCGTGCTTTCAGGTTCTACTCAGTGCTGAGTTCTGCCAAGCCCCTGTTGGAGGTCTCGGGTTAAGTCCCAGCCAGCGAAAGCTCCCGAATTCTCTTCCCATTTGCGAGTCCTACTAAGTTCCCGTGGGTCAGGGTGCTTCCGAGTTCCACCTAGTGTGCCGAGTCCTGCCGGGCCTCCATGTCGGAGGTCTCGGGCTAAGTAACGGCTGGTGCAAGCTCCCACATTCTCCCTCCATTTTGAAGTCCTGCTAAGTTCCCGTGGGCCAGGTAGGTAGGTAGGTATATTCCGACGCGGTCCAGTTAAGAAACAACCAGGGCCCATACTACATACATCACGTCAGGTGTATGCTACGGATGCTATCAATCTTCAGCCATTTGAACACCTGAGTAACCCTCTGTCCGCCTCCAACATCGAGTACAAAAAAAAAAAAAAATACTGGTGTTGGGATCTTAAGGCATAGAAAAGTCCCCAGGGTCGTATAGCATCCGAAATCAAGCACGAAGGAATCCACAATGTCATTCAAGAGTATGGTACAAATATTCCGCAGGTTTGAAAACCTGACACTTTGTGAACTCCTCTAGTACCTCATATGTGTACTTTGCCAGTCGCTGAATTACATCAAAGCTGCGGCATTGCACCAGTGCTTGGAGAAAGTCGTCGATCGAGTTCCACGTGCGAGGAAATGCGGCATGAGTTTGTAAACATCAATCAGAAATCTCTTCTCAATGCAACGAGGGAGGGCTCTGCCATGCATCCCAACAATGCATGGCCCTTGCTCTCGACTACCGACCGGCAAAAGTGGAAAAATCTCCACTCACGAGGACACCGCTTGTGGTGATGCTCCTTGTAGCGTAACAGCTCGATCCCGAGTCTGTGTGCAGATAATATAGCCGGGTAAGCGCATTACAATGGGCAGGTACAGGAACACGGAGGTATTGGTGCAACCTGATCGGCATATGGACAAATTTCCCAATTTCAGGTCTCCAGATGCTTGGTTGATTTTTTTCTCAGTTGATCTGAGCATCTGCATCAGCATGAAACTATTCTATTATACTAATCATGTGCTTCCAATGACTCGGAAGTCATTTTGAATCTTTGAAAATCAGTTTTTAAACTTATTTTTCTGGATTGGGAATTCTATCAATGTGGCGGAATCTTCTGTACCACCTCAAGAAACCATATCCAAAGCCAATTGTGGACCACCAGATGCTTCCACTCATTGATCTGGTTCCCTAAAATCCAAATTTGAACTCACAATTTGAGCACACAGGTTAGCTGGAGAGACCTGAACCCAAGCCCAGGAACTCCACCCTGAGCCCGCTAGTGGTCAGCCTCCCAGCTTCTTATACTTCTCATTGCAATTGTTTCAGTTGGCCTGGTGACAGTTTTTTTTTCAGAGAGACAACCTTAGTTTGATATTCAAATATCTCAAACACTGAACTACTAAACCAGAAGTTCAGATTCAAAGTTCAAAGAATGGCTGATTCTGAGCCCAAGTTCAAGTTTGGTGTTTGAAGAAAATAGTCGCGAACCTGAACCAAACTTTCCCATCACTGATTAATCCAGATGTATGCGGGTTGTCTCAGAACCAAAGTCTACATTGGCAAGCCGGAATAGACAATAGACATGAATGTGGCTACAGATAGACAGTTTGACCAGCTACCTACAGTGATTTCTTGGTGTAGTTGGTTAACTCATAGATTGTCTTACCACATCACTATCTCCAGGTGTGCATGTGTTCGAACCTGGGTTTGGGTTTTCTTTTGCTCATTACGACCTGCTTGCCATGATTAAACAGGATTAATCCTCCCGATTTACCCGGTTTAATCTCCGTTTAAACACATCTGTTAATCTACCCTCATGTTACTCTTTATTTGTTGATTAATCCAGCACCCTGTCTCAGTCCCCAGGACTATTGTCCCATCCTGATTAAACGGAATCCTTGATTCCGGTCTATGGGCCATGGGTTTAATCGAAGCTCCCGGGGTTACTGCGCTGTTCACCTTCACCGCGGGCCGGACACAGATGCAGGTATTTCCTGGCAGATCGCATGCCTTAGTCGGTCCCACAAAGCCATTGTTGACCTCCTCCGCAAGCATGGGGCGGCCATTGACGCAGATGAACCCGAGAGTTTGGTCGGATTATGGGACGGGGACCATGGGGTGCCCGAGATGTGGGAACATGCTTGATACTTGGATACAATTTATTACAAGGGTGGTGTTCCATGTACGGCCTCGCAGAATAGTGACTTTCCAATACAGTATAGTAAGGCTCCTTGGATAGTGAGACATCTTTGGGTATTCTTTTTTAAAAAGCTCCTCAGCTGCATTCCAGGTCAAAAATCTTTGACACAGTACATCGTACACTTTAGCCTCCCTGTACATAATAAGGAAAAGAATTCAGTCCGTACTTTGCAAGACAGTGAGATAAGCCAAGGGATGTATATATAACCGCTTGCCAGGACTTGAAACGTGAAGCTTGGATAATAAATCGCAATACTCAACAAAAGTTGCTGTCCGTCAGAATCAAAGCCAGAAGAATTGGAAACAGAATAATGATAAGGGCTACTTCGCTCCATTGACAGGATGGTTTCGTTCTTTTGAACTCATCAGGTGGGCCACACAGCCCACAACCAACCGACAACGCTTGTATCAACCACAATTTAGCAGATTGTGTGACAACGGTACGTCAGCAGACAACGACTGGCAAAGTTGTTGTGCTTGCCGCCTCCCGCCGTGCACGAATGGCCAGAAAGAGAATGCGAATGGCCAGGTCACATCCCAATCTGATGGTCTGACAGGAGTAAGACGACAACTGGCCAAGTTGTTGTTCCTGCCCCCTATCATTGTCGTTCCAGAGTGGCCGGAAAGAGAATGCGACTAGCCAGGTCGCAGCTCAATCCGATCCTCCAGAAACCAAAAAATGGCTGCAACTTTGCCAGGTTGCAGCCCTGGCCCTGATCCCCCAAAGCCCAAACAGAGGTTGCAACTTTCCAGGTTGCGACCTTGATCCCCCAGAGCCCAAACCTTGATCCCCCAGAGCCCAAACAAAGGTTGCAACTTGCCAGGTTGCGACCTTGATCCCCCAGAACCCAAGTAGACAGAGTCTGAAACGAGCTTGACTCCCTACTAGAGAGAGACCAAGCAGACGCAACTCGAGGTTGCGGCCCTGAACCCCCAGAGCCCAAACAAAGGTTGCAACTTGCCAGGTTGCGACCTTGATCCCCCAGAACCCAAGTAGACACCCTACATAGAGAGAGACCAAGCAACTCGAGGTTGCGGCCCTGAACCCCCAGAACTCAAAGCAACTCGCCAAGATACATACGACCCTGGTCCGTACCCCAGAACCGATTCCCCAGAACCCAAAGATCTTAACCAAATCTGCTCGAAGACGTGCTCAGATCGCATAGAATGAACATGACTACATCCCACGTACGTTCCAACCCGCGTGTTCTACTGAGACTGCTCGAGGTCGGGAGCTTCGAGTATCGGGGGTCTGAAAATTACCAAGGAGCATGGAACAATGCGGATGAATGAAGATTAGAATTGTGCTCACCGACCTTCGAAGACAGTTCCCTGAGAGGAGGACAGCCCCAAGGCCCGGGGGCTGTCCTCCTCTCAGGGAACTGTCTTTGAAGGTCAATGAGCACCGCACCTTGCTCTATTTAGGCACTTGATCGGGAGAGTGCCTTGAGTTTATGAGTCGGCTGAGATGGGGGGGGGGGGGGGGGGGGGGATGCCAATCGACGGCCGGTACAGGGCCGCTTATATAGAGTCCTGTGGCCCGAATCCGGACTGCGATCTCGGGCCGATCCACACATAGTCCGAAGTACGGGCCGAAGGATTTCCGGTGCGGAATGGTGTTTGTACATTTGGGGATTTCCGAAGACATTTGCGGGGAATGATCGCCCCTTTTGGGCCGTAGGTCAGGGACTCGGTGCTGCTCCGGCCCGGCCATAGGTCCGTTGGCATGTTGTCGCAGCTCGGCTCGGTTCGGCCAGGCGAGTGGCTTTTCCGTGGCTGTACATTATTATGTCATTATATGGCATCATAAATGCGCGCCATCTCCACTGCCGCTTGCAAGGCGCCTTGCCACTTTTCTAGGTCTTGTGTGGCATATCCGAGTCGCCTCAGTCGGATGCTATGCTAGGTGGATGAATGTACACTCCGTGGTGCCGTGCACTCTGGCACCTGGGCATGTGTACATAAAGAATGAATTAAATTGCTACGCTTGACGATGGTGTGGGTACAAGTTTTTCAATCTAAGAGAAGTATCAGTGTCTAAAACGTCAAAGACGATGAATTCTCCGGCTTTGTCAAAGTCGGGGACCATAACTGCCCCGCGAATGATGGAGTGCACGGAAATAAATTCCGAGTTCTTTCTGGGTTTTGCACGGACCCTATGAAAGCGCAGTAATTTGTCCTTCCGTCCTATACAGCCGGTCGGAGCATCCAATGCTTGGACAAGGGCAAATGAATGCAACTTTTCTTCCACGATGCAGGAAAATAAGTAGATCATCTGCGCAAAGATCGGTTGTTGCGCAGTCTTGATCAGCACGCAGTCATAGCGCGGCTGACCATGGAACTTGGGGTTGCATCTGAGATAGTCCGCGGTGGAGGTCCAACTGCCCATTGACTCGTAGTGGACCTTGAGGAATTGAAAAGGGGTAATCTAATGGGTGAGCATCAGCGGGGGGAAATAACTCGAAGAATGAGACATATACCATATCCCCACCATCAAATCTCATTCGTCGTCTGTTCGGTAAGTTATAGCCGAATGCAGGCAAGAAGTCCGAGAGGAAATCCCCGAACTTGACACGGAATCGTTCGAATGCGGGGTCCAAGGACATCTCTTCTTCTAATCTTGAGAATGATACTGGCTTGAGTTTCAACCCAATGTCCACGTTAGATGATATGGAGAGTTCCAAATCCTCTGGGCTCTCGTCGGGATCTTCATTGAGCGCATCAATCTGGTCTCGGATGAATGTCGCAACTGTGCGGCGATGATCGTGCTTGACTAGCTGAATGTTCAATATTACTTCCATGAGTGATGCCCGAACAATTTTGAGACATGCAGAAGGTCAGACTTACCTGCGGAGTCACGTCTTTGAAGTTTGTCAGTCTGTGATATGTCTGGCGGATTTTTCCGTGCATGGATTCACTTGTTTCAGTTCCGAAATTCCGGCTGGCTCCCTTATTTTCTATGTCCTCGAAGGCGTGCTGGCGAGCATGGAATTTTGGGAAGTTCCAATTTTTTTCCCCGTGTTCTGAACCTTCGCAAGCAGAAATATAATCCTAAAAGGATCAAATGAGCCCTGACTGGACCGACATTAATGATAAGCCAAACCTTCATGACGGAGTCGAGAGCGAGAACCTCGCGCTTCCCATCAGCGATCGTTTGCGAGGTGTGGACTTCGAGAGAAAGAGAGGTCCGATACTCGAGGTAACTTCGAAGTGCCTGCAAAAGCAGGAGTCCAGCATCGTCAACAAGTACATTGTGAGCCACAAAAAGCATCATCTTGGCGATATCTTCGTGTTTTGAACCGTCGTTGAATGATGTGTTCATGACAGTTTCGAAATGGCCTAATCCGCGCCAGCGCGGAAAGGCAGCCATCCTTCGAATCATGAGTATAAAGCTCGGTGCAAAAATAAAAACATACTGCAAATTTGAACAATGGCCGCGCGGCCTAACTCCGTTACTCGGGCCTTAATTTGAGCAAACAGATGATCACCCCAAAAGCCACCGTCGTCCGCATGCAGTGGATCGTAAGAGATCGCAGCGTGGGGATCCGAGCCTCTAATCTTCCAGAATGCATTCTGCATTAAATTGTTTAACCAGTTCTCGACTCAAAGAGAAAGCTAAGAATACCTCAACATCACGCAAACCGTGGTCTTTAAGAACCTCCTCTCGTGCAGCCGCCGTCCTCTCTGCTCTAGCATCCCCGAGAATTTTTTCTGATGCCGTTGCCGTGCGCTTTGGATGCTCCGTGGAAAGATCACTCTGTTCATTCCACGGAACGAAACAGATCGGGCATGGATAGAGTCCCTGTAAACCCCGAATCAGGGCCATCACGCACCTGGAAGTGTTGTTAGCAATAGAGCGCATATTAATTAAATAACCACGTACGCCTCCTCGTAGTCCGCAGCTAGAATTAAAATTGCAGGCCAAAGCCAACGAAGAATTCCATCCCCGCACTTGGTCCAATCCCCGACGTTGGCGGCGTGTGCGAGGGATTCTAGTAATTTGTAGAATGCAGTATGCCATACAATATTTTTAAAGTTGCTGAACACCGGTTTGCTGTTCTCCTGGGGGTCATCTTTCACCTGTAGACTGATCAATGTCGTAAAAAAATGCGTAGATTATGAACATACTATGGGCTGATGACCAACAACCTGGCCACCGCCAAATCGAGTGCTGTTGCGAATCGAATTGGGAATATTTGCCAATCTGGCGACAACTGCGTATGCCTTCTGCGTACCAAATGATGAAAGTTTGGATTTATCGGCGTAAAGTACAAAGCAGACAGGTTTTGCTGCAGCATTATTTGGCAAGACTGACTATACTCGCATTTAAGCAGAGCACAGGTAGATAACTGTCAACTCACCTGCGCTGCCCAAAAGGCATCCGCAGTCCAAGGTTCATGATAGAAACGAACATAGGAGTCACCGTTAAATTTATATGCCTTTTCAGCGTCCCAAACAAAGCATGTCGCAAGGCGTGCATCCTGCACGAGACTGCGTGCCCAGTCCCAGAGTGGCCGAGTGTATGTATCAAATGTTTTGTCCTCATTTTTGTACTGGATTGTGATGGTACCCTTCTCAAACTAAAGGTATTTAAGATTATTTGGTGAGTTGAATTAGAAAAGACGCACCGGAGTACATTTATGCGATGCCAGGTCCCATAATTCATCAAGCTCGCATTGACCAGTCAACGTAAACTCGTCCGGGTTGAAGATACAGCGCCGAATGAGAGAGATCAATGTCTCAGTTGAATCCTTGTTCAATAGATTATCCTCGCAGAATTCCGCCACTTCAAAATCCAGCTGAGACCGAAAGGGTCGCCATGGCTGCGGGTCAGTGGGTACCGGCTGTTCGGCCATGTTTGACGCCACATAATCATTGAAAGATTGAAATGTAGCTTGTCGCTGACTATGAGGATGAAATATACGCTTTATTTCCTCCGGCTGGGAAGGCCTTGCCGCCGGCTGCTCATCACCATCAGGACGAGAATCTTGTCTGACGTCTTGAGCTTCTAGGAAATTGTAGTCGGAATAATCTACATGAGATGACTGAGTATCAAATACTGCGCTCGACAGGTGTGCAACATACCGGGAATATTGTTGTTATGGACTGGCATAGTTGTGGGCGCAGCCAAAATTTGGTTTTGCCCTGCGGCGGGTGCATGAGAAATATTGATCTGGGAGGGGCTTATGTATACAACCTTGTGAGCGAGAATTAACTTGGGCATGTAAGTATCGATACAGTCCATGTGCTGAAGTTAAACTTACGTTGGCGTGCTTTGAGCTGTCCAGCAAATTTTGCATCTTTTTCTTTTCCGGCCTTTTCAGTCGCACATTTGGATTCATGCCTTGAGAAACCTTTTAACTTCCAGCTGAGGCCACAGTGAGGGCATTTTTTTGTCCCCGGTGCAAGTGTTGGAGCCATAGGATAATTCAGAGTTCAGATGTATCAATGAGATCGAATTGGGACGGTAGGAAACAAGGAGTCAAGGGCAGCAGAGTATTGTGTCCAGCGAGCCTCAGAAATATTGTGCGGAGACTCGAGATCAAATCAGACCTGGCAGGCGCAAAAGGTCGATGGAGACGCAGGCCACTGAACGGTTGATTAAACTTGATTTTGGTCACATGATCGCGTTATGTTTCGGCCCGGACTCCGCGTTCTTGCCTCCGTCCTCTTCCATCCTCTTCCGCACACACGACGACACCAAGTGTTTCCTTGAATCATTCGGGCCCAGACCTTTGACTACACTCAAATGCTCTCTGAATGAAGTTGACTGAGCCTCAGGAACGTGCCGTCACTGAATCGCACATTTTTATGGGAACCAGCTGTGCGTACCTTGTCGTCTTTCTTTCCAGGAATTGATTGATCTCGGATGCTCGCGTGCAGCGTAGGACCCACCGGAGACAACACGTTCCAATGGCAGGCGACAATCATAGGCCCGGTGCGTCATAGCCCTTATCGGCGCCTTGCGCCACTTCTCTCTCGTCCGAGCGATCCTAATGACTTGTCAACACTATCTACCACCCGAACAACAACGCCAACTTCGGGTCGATATGCCTCGACATCCTGAGAGACCAGAGAGACCAGTAGTCTCCCGCGTTGACGTTTTCGAAGGGTGAGTTACCTTGTATCGTCATCTTGGCGCTGCTGGCGTTTTCCTGAGAGTATTGTGATAGATCCACCTCCCGACCCTCGAGCGGCTTGCCGTCGTCGGTGCGGAGAATTTCGCCCATGCGCTTGACGGTGCCCCTGCGAATGTAAATGCAAATGGAGGCGCGGGTGGTGGGGCAGGTGTGTTCCTCCCCGGGCTCACGCACCTACACGCCCCGCCTGCACTTGCGATCCTCCTCCTCGAGCGCATCCCCGCCGCACCGCCGTACACCGCCCCTCCTCCTACGCCCGCTGTACCCTCGGAATCCACCTCCACCCCCGCGCCGACGAAGAAGGAGGGTGCGTACGGCCTCTCCGCCGCGTCGCTCGCGCTTCTCGCACTGGACCCCAAGACGCCCTCGCGCCTGCACATCCCCGGGTGACCCCGTGCGTAGAGCCAGCCGCGGGACGCCGACGGCCCCCAGCCGCACCCCCAATCGCACTCGAAGACGCCCTCCCCCGCGGCGAAGGAGCGGCGCATCCCGCACAAGCCGTTGCCCGCGTTCCTCGAGCATGGGATGGAAGGGGAGGTGTGCATCGGTGTGGCGACGGTGTGGATCCCAGCGCGCGCGGTGTACGTGCAGGCGCCGGCGGCTGGGGCACTGAAAGGTGGTGGTGGTGCCAGACAGCAACAGAGTGCGAGGGGCGTGTGGAGCCCGCACCTGCTGCGTGTGCTGCGCATCGTGGTCCCGCGGCCGCTGTACGAGGGTGGCATGGCGGACGCGTCGGGCGCGCGACGGGCGGGGTGCTCGCGCAGGGTGTGCGCGCGCGCTCGTGTTTGGGCCCCGGGTCGACCGGCGGACGCTGGAGAAGGTGCCGCGTGCGCTGGGCTCGGGGATGGGGGAAGAGCTTGTTCTGTCGAAGGCAGCTGTGGCTCCCATGCCGCCGCGAGCCAAGGGGAAGCCGGAGCCGTTGAAGATGCCGCTTTAGTTGTGTCATGGGCGTGGGTGGAGAGGGAGAGGGAGAAAAGAAGAGCCCGGGAAACCGACCTGGTGCGATTGAGCTGTTGGAGGTGCGGTGTGCCTTTCTCTGTTTATAAGGTACCTCGACTGATGTCTTACTTCTATAGCTCTACAAAATCATCTCTACCATTCTCCCGCGCTATCCTAGCCTGTGTACACCACTCCTCACTCGCCCCCCGCCCGCGTTCCAGCCCCATTCGCGCACGGGCTCACTGCGGTCGCCGTCCTTCTTTTTCCCGTCCCCGCCGGGCTTTACCTCATCCTCACTGCGCCCACCGTCCTCGCCGTCCTCTACGAAGCGAACAGATTTGTCGACGAAACCGACCGCGGTGCGTCCCTTTTCTTATTCATTCATCTGGCATGATTGCATCAATGCTATGGAGTCGGCTGCACTTGCCTGCATCTCTCGTGCCCTCGATACTGCAGATATTCACGGGCCAAGAATTCAGATACTGGTCTCCGGCCTTTTACATCCAGAAAGTTACATAGTGTTCGGGACATAACTTGGCCCCTTTGTACTTATCAACGTGTGGCCAGAATTAGAATGTCAAGATTCTGTATTCCCGAGTGGACCCTGAGAGTCTCCAATTGAATTGTGCGTCCCTTCATTATAATGGTGCGTTATGTAAAACACTTTCCTCGCTCTTTCTCTTTTCTTCCACCCCGAAAACAATCTCTACTCTCTAATAACATCCATGGAAGACAACGACGACGACAACCAGCCACCAGCCCAGCCTATCGATTACGCTGGCGCCTCCCGAGGCGAATTGCTTGAGGTTTACCATTCCCTTCCGATGTTCCCCAGTGTTCTCTGATCAAAGCTGGTCCAGGCGCTGAAATTTGCGCAACAAGAAAACACGAATCTCCGAGCCGAAGTCCGCACGCTCCGCAAGGAAAACAGCGACCTCTTGGCGCTTTCTTCAAAAAAGCGCCGGGGCCGGACTGACGACAAGCTGGGCTATAAGAGTGAAGTTGTCGCCTGGTCCAAGCGCTTCCTCTTCACCCGGGCACTGTGTATTGATATCTCCATCTTCTCTGCGAAGCCATCGGAATTCGGAGCGGATCCTGCTGCTACTTTTGCGACGGACGATCTGTACATTGAATCTCTAACTATCGCTCTCTATCAAGACATTCCAGAGAAGTTCCATGAGCTTTTGGATGCCAATCAGTACAGTAACCTTGCTAAGGATGTGCGTCAACACTTTTTTTGCCTGATGGATATTTTGACATAATATTTAGTTCATGTTCCAGCGGGAGATCCAGGCGAAGCGGATGCAGAAGGGGTCGAACTCAGAGTTAGCACGCCAGTAACACGGGTGGTCAGGAGGCGGGGTGGTAAAGGCCGGGCCGCGTCAAATGCTGTAGTGGCTTCTGCGGACATCGCCCCACGCATTACGAGGTCTCGTCGGTAATTAGAATGTAGAAAGAGTTATCACGCCAATGGTTTGAGACGCAACTACTTTTTTTATTCGTTGGGAAAAACAAACCTAGGCAGCATATAGAGGACAGAGAACGTATCCTAAAAATGTACTGCCTGGCGCAGTTGTTGTTGACCTTACTTTTGTAAAAACAATCGATAATTAAGTGGTCGCAGGTTCGATCCCCTGTGAAAACAGACTTACGAGGCAAGTAAGTTGGCAGCTACAATAGCGACCTAGTGGTTCAAACACTAGGTCGCGCCATTTTTCATTTCACCCATGTTCCGCTCCACCACCATCAAAACTCGAAATCCTCGATACACGTCGTTCCCTCGCCGTACACCCTCCTACTAGATGGCCATAGCGTCCTAACAGGTGTTTGAATCACCACCAAAGAGTCCTATGCCAGTAGTACGAGCGTTTTGCGCGATTCGGCCAACGTCGATGATCGTCGATTTCGTAGTTCTCTCTCCCCTGCAATGGGGCACTTTGCGTAGATCATATATACATGTTCTCTAGCCCCTCTCTGGCCCAGATACCGTTTGCCTTCCTGTCGCAAGTGGGCTGCCTTGAACGTAACGGGCGCGCAGTCCAGCGTCATCCAATTTGGATGGCGCCAATCCACGGATCGTCTCCGTTATTTGTGTGCATCTCCCTGCTTAGGATCTTCAGGCAACAAGCTAGAGTCTCTTCAAGCTCTAGGATATATTCTTTCTGCGACTTTTGCCCTTGTCCGCCGCTCCCGCCGTTCCTTGGCCTCTTCCTCTCGACGGGCTGAGTCAGCAGAGTCACGTGCAACTGTCCAGCTCGCGGGCCGGAAGACGCGAATTACCGGGATTGATAATTTCAAACTTGAAGCGTAATGTCAACAAAAGTGAGCGTGTCTGCGACCACACAACTTCAGTTGCCAGTTGGGAATTATCTTAATTTCCCTTCGCACTGTATGTTGCAGATCTGAGTATGTCGCAAATAATCGGCAGATTCGGTGAGGTGGACTCCTCAATTGTTCATGCCCTTCAAGTTTCATTTTCACCCTTCACACATCCTTCAAAATTATGATTATAAGGCAAAAGCAAGTACAGCATGGGTATTGCATGGGTCTGATCACGAGAATTCGTATTCGACCAGCCGGTGACCTGGACACAGTTCAAGGATCTTCGCATGGCCTGCTTGGACTTTCAACTCATCTGTGGATGCCAGGTTCCTCCCAGTAGTGAACATGTTCACGTTCAAGAAATGTTCGTGCTTCAGGTTGACTTTCTCCGGCAAATACCGAATATTCATTCTTGTTCCGTCCCCGCGATACTCTGCCCCGAAATCTGGATTATGCCGCTTCAGATTTGATACTTCTTGCTGCTTCTGGTCGGTCACATTATCTCCCTTTGCTCAAATCATCCCCTTTTGCTTGTCTGCGCAAGTCTCATCGACCCAATTGAACTTGCAACTAATAGGGAACAAATCTGAGGCAGAGACATGTTGATAGCTGCAAAAAATTGGTTGCAGCATGAAGTCAACCCATCGGACAGATCTGCCTAATCCACGGGTGATTTGCCTCCCAAAAGGACGAACCTACCGCACGAAAGACACGTGGTGAAGACACAAGCTTATCTGGACGCCGTGGCCTCCAATACGTTGTCGACCCATCAAGTTGCCTCGAAAAAGCCGCGGAAATTATCATGCACAACTGACAACAGCCAGTCCAAAACAGGTGCCTCCATGGTTTTTGCATTGCTGAGGTGGGAAGTCCAGACCATACTCGACTGAAATGCCAGGCTTCGCCGGCAGTTGAGAATTTCTGGTCTTCTACACCATTGAAATGCGGAGCAAAATGGCGGAACTCATAAGCATTTCGCCGCTCAAGGCCATGCTTTACGAGTGCCCACTATGTTTCTGGTTGTGAAATCATGTGCATCAAGTCCTTGAGGAAGTTAACTCTCGACCCAATGCAATGTACAGGTAGAAGAAATGTCCGACAGGTGTTCTGAAGCTAAATATTCTGGGTCAACTCAGACACTTGAAATATGTTCGAAGAGCGCTATAAGGCAAAAGCAAGTACAACAAGGTACTGCGTCCATCGGATTATGGGAATTAAAGATTCAACTGGCCGGTTGACCCCGAAACAGTTCAAGGACCTTTACATGGCCCGAGTCGACTGTCACCTCATTGATGGATGCGAAGTCTCTCCTGACAGTGAAGATGTTCACGTCAAAGAGCTATTTGCAATCCACGTTGATTTTCTCCGGCAGGTACTGAATTTTCATTCCCATTCCATGGTCGTAGTACTCTTCACAGAAACCGGGATTATGCTGCTTCGGATTTGGAGATTCCTGTTGCTGCTGGTTTATCTGCAGTATCTCTTGTCCCTGAAACTATCCCACCTTGCCCGCGCAAGTTTCAATAGCTCAATTGAACTTGCAGCGACTGGGAAAAAGTCTTGGGCCGGAGATGTGCTAATAGCCGCGAAGAAGTTACCTTTCGAGTGTCCACCCCTCGACTTCGGTAGTGCGAAGAGACAAGCATCGAAGCCTACCGAAATTATGTCGAGAAAAATGCGCTTGAATGGTTGCAGCATCAGGGCGACTCCTCAGACAAACTTTACTTGATGCACGGGCAACATGAACCCCAAAAGGACAAGCCTGCCGCGCAAAAAACACTATTCATGAGGCACTATCTATACATGGTTAAGACGCAGATTCATCGTGAAGCACTGACTTCCATAATGTTGTCGACCCATTTGCTTGCCTTAGAAAAGTTGCGGCATGTTGATCATGCACTACAACCAGTCCCTCAAAACGAGTGCCTCTGTCGTTTTTATTTGGCTACAGTAGAAAGTCCAGAACACGCGCTATTAGAATGTCACGCCTCAGCGGTAGTTCTCAACTTGCGCACCTTATTCCTGGAAAAACCTTTTCACACTGTGCTGCAAATGAAACACAAATTGGCTGAACTCACAAGTGTTGAGTTCTTGAAGGCCATGATTCAAGAGCGCTCAACTATTGTTCTGGTTGCGAAATTTGTGTATGAGGTCCTTGAAGAATTTTATGCCGACCCTGTGTACCGTCCAAGTAGAGGGAATGTCTTCTGAAGCTAAATATTCTAGGTCATCTTCATTGCCTCTTTTCGTTGTCTGGGGTCTACCGTGGGGCATGGGGAAACCTATGGGGTCTGCGACTGGGGCTTAGATGGCGGAGAGAGGTCCAGGGGCGATGGTGTATTTTTACTTGCTTTGTACACCGGGATAATCCCTGGAAACCGGTGTTCGTTATTCGGACCGTGCCGTGTAATGCTACCTACCTACCTACCTACCTAGTAGTCCTTTAATATTTAATTTATTCTTATCAGAACCTAAGTACCTTATCACCGGACTTTGGGGCAAATACGCGCCGGCCAATATGCGGCCAATATATGGTGTATTGATCGAATATTGGCCGAATATTGGCCCAAATATTGGCCGTCCATTATTTAGACAATACATCATGTATTGCGCGCCTTTTCTTTCACCTTTCTTGAGTTCTTGGACTTGGTAAAATTTAAAGTTCGCCGTGTCGCCGACTCTCGGCACCGGACCCAAACCTGACCACACTTGAGTCCTTTCCCACCACCACAATGACGAGGCGCTCGATTCTCCTTGTCCCGACCTCTCTCTGCCCCAATATCTGGGATATGCCTTCCAAGTACCTTCCTTATGGTGTCGCACAACTTTGGTTGCTAATCCTTCGAGTTTGCATCCTCCAGATGATTATTCATCATCTGCCCAAAACCATCCACAAACGCGCCAAGAACGCGACTTAAGCGCGCGCGCCTTCATTCATTCAACCCTGTGAGTTATCCGACTTTCAAATCATGCATCCTCATGATATTCTAAGGCTCGAAGCACGGTTTCTTGGTCCTCCCATCGGGCTCTGTGCAGGGTGACGGAACTTTACTGTGTTCCGGATGCGTGCGTGTTCTTACCCCAAGTCTCCAAAGCTAACTAGGGTCTATGAAGCGGCTGACCTGGCTAATCGCCGCGCGGCGCGTTCCCGCACGCAATCGACGTGCCCGAGAGCTGTCTCCGTCATCGCCGCCTTCCACGGGTTCGTCCTGGGCCCTACGTTGCTCTGCGAATCGTGCGACATCCTCTTCTTTCGGTCTCCAAGTGTGTCTCCGGTCCAGACTTGATCTCCATTCATTCGTGTTGGCGTTGAAGGCTCCCGTACCTCCCCCAAGGTCATGGCCATATCAGGTATTATTTGACGGCCAAGACGCGTAGTCTTTGCAAGACCGGGCACGGCGTGGACCCGAAGATATGGGACGCGTAGCATGGAAAGGTATACTCTTCAAGTCTCTTGTTGTCACGACGTCTCGCACTGACTTCCTTTGGTTTTGAATCACACTTCCCGTGGCCCAGATCAAGACCAACTCATTTGACGTGTAGCGGGAGCAGGGAGAAGATCGAAAGCGATCATTGGTGCGTGACGATACCCTCCTGCGGATGGTATATACTTATCTTTCCCACTTTTTGTAGTGGCCCGTGCCAAGTGCAGGATTTCCACCCCTGCGTTGCATACATTGCGAAAACCCTTCCGCACCGCCCGGACAAGTACGACTTCGAAGGTGCACGCCCCCGCCCGGACCCAGCGACCCCCGCACAGCACGAGAACCACCATGCACCTCACCACCGGGTCTCCGACGTGCGTACACCGCTCATCACCTCCCCCGCTCACCCTTCTTGCGCAGGGGCTAAAGTGACGGCGTGTCGCGGCGACGGAGACGAACGAGCGCTCCTTGCGCTCGCACTTGGTGTCCACGTTCTGGATACGGCCTTGGCGGGGAGCGAGCGGTTTGGGATTGGGGGGTGTCTGTTTCCAGAAGGAAACACGGAGCGAGCACATTATTGAGAGTCCGAGTGCGCGGGGATGTGGTCGCGGTGTTGGGTAGGGCATATCCTAAAGGTGCGTTCTTTTTTCTTCTTTGCAACGCGGTAGGCTGACGAATGGGTGTGACTGCAGTTGATGTATCTGTTGCATATTCACGCTGGTAAATCACTCCGTGTTTATCTCTAAGAATCCTGTGACCGACAAATCCTATCGTTTAGATGGTGCTAAACCTATCGCCGCTCGCGCGCGGTGCACCGAAACAACTCGTTGACTTGGCTGTGTTGCGACCACGGTGCGTTCTCGCGTTCTCTCTTGGGCAACGATCGAGCGTTGATGTTCGTGGATGGACAGGTGAGTGACACGGTGATGGAGTTGGGATGAGAAGTAGGTGTACTGTATCGTCATTCGTTCTTGTCGTAGCAGTAGAACTTGAATGGCATTTGTTGTGATTGCTCATTTGGATGTGAGTAAGGAAGAAAAAAAAGCTGAACAATATGCGGCCAATATGTGGTATTATATACGGCCAATATTCGGCCAATAGAGCCCGTTTCTTCCGAATATTGGCTGGCCAATATTTGGGCCAATATTCAGCCAATATTCGGCCAATACACTATATATTGGCCACATATCACCGGACTTTGGGGCAAATACGCGCCGGCCAATATGCGGCCAATATATGATGTATTGGCCGAATATTGGCCGAATATTGGCCCAAATATTGGCCCTCCATTATTTAGACAATACATCATGTATTGGCCGCATATTGCACGCCTTTTCTTTCACCTTTCTCGAGTTTTTGGACTTCGTAAAACTCGCCGTGTCGCCGGCTCTCGGCACCAGACCCAAACCTGACCACACTTGAGTCCTTTCCCACCACCACGATGACGAGGCGCTCGATTCTCCTTGTCCCGACCTCCCTCTGCCTCGATATCTGGGATGTGCCTTCCAAGTATCTTCCTTATGGTGTCGTGCAACTTTCATTGCTAATCCTTCGAGTTTGCATCCTCCAGATGATTATTCATCATCTGCACAAAATAATCCACAAACGCGCCAAGAACGCGACTTAGGCGCCCACGCCTTCATTCATTTAAACCTGTGAGTTATCCGACTTTCAAATCATGCATCCTGATGATCTTCTAAGGCTCGAAGCACGGTTTCTTGGTCCTCCCATTCGGCTCTGTGCGGGTGAAGGAAGTTTACTGTGTTCCGGATGCGTGCATTTTCTTCATACCCCAAGTCTCCAAAGCTAACTAGGGTCTACGAAGCGGCTGACCTGGCTGATCGCCGCGCGGCGCGTTCCCGCACAATCGACGTACCCGAGAGCCGTCTCCGTCATCGCCGCCTTCCACGGGTTCGTCCTGGGCCCTACGTGTTGCTCTGCGACATCCTCTTCTTTCGATCTCCAAGTGCGTCTCCGGTTCAGACTTGATCGCTATTCATTGATGTTGGCGTTGCAGGCTGCCGTACCTCCCCAAAGTCATGGCCGTATCAGGTATTTGACGGCCAAGCGCGTAGTTTCTGCAAGACCGGGCACGGCGTGGACCCGAAGATATGGGACGCGTAGCAGGGAACGGTATGATCTTGTTGTCACGACGTCTCGCACTGATCTTCTTTGACTGTGAATCCTCCTGTGGCCCAGATCAAGACCGAATCATTTGACTTGTAGCGGGAGCAGGGAGAAGATCGAAAGCGATCATTGGTGCGTGACGATACCCTCCTGCAGATGGTATATACTCATGCTAAGTGCAGGATTTCCACCCCTGCGTTGCATACAATCCAAAAACCCTTCCGCGTCGCCCGGACACGTACGACTTCGAAGGTGCATGCCCCCGCCCGGACCCAGCAACCCCCGCACATCACGAGATCCGCCACTACCCCACCACGCACCTCACCCCCGGGTCTCCGACGTGCGTACGCCGCTCATCACCTCCCCTGCTCACCCTTCTTGCGTAGGCGCAAAAGTGGCGGCGTGTCGCAGCGACGGAGACGACCCGGAAAATGCGGCCATCAGCCTATGTTACTCAATATGGAATATTTTCACAACTTTCTCTCTATCACTAATTCCGCATGAATTAGCCCGAAATTTCTAGCTAGGTTTCATGTGAATCGGTGAAGAACTCATTGAGATACCGGGAATTATTTGAAAACATCCCAAAACGGAAAAAAATCCGCTCGCGCCTTCGGTACTGTTATTAGCTGTAAAATTGAACGCTATATTTCACCAGATATTCCACCAGATATTGACCTTGTGAGCCAGCTAACGGCCGATACATACACCACCATTTGCGCTGGTTGTCAGTGGGATGTTGATTGCCGGATGCCACCCGGCATCCCATACGTTCCATGAGGGAGATCGGAACAGTGTCCGAGTGATCTCGGCTTAGCGTCATCAGACTGAGAATTTCCTGAGATTCACGGCATATCTTTCAGACATCTGAGGGAGATCTGGCTCGGCCTCCTTTCCTTCTCGTTATCTATAAATATATTCTACCGCCATTTCGCAGAAGAATACTTCGGCCGTCATGCGAAAAATTATCAAGTCGTAACAGTCGTTTGAACTCCGCTGAACCAAACAATGCCCAACATGAAAAGTCGTCCCACTTTTTCCTTTCTTCCTCCCACCTCCGCTCTTCCTGCCCGCACCCTGAGCTCTCCCGGTGTCACAACTAAGCTCAGTCTCCGTCTGCAAGTCGCAGTGACAAGGGATTGGGGGGTGGAGGGTAAGAGGAGCGAAGAAGAAACTGGAATAAAAGACTAAAGAATACAGCGTCAAGCTACACTACTTATACTATTCTACAGTTGTGCATGTACTCTGCATGTATTCTATAAATAACATGAAACCAATCAACCTGTCGTATATAATTAAATGTACATGGTAACGGTCCTGAGGCCTCATTGTGCTTATTGTCCGCAGCGCCTCTCTCCTTCCACGTGCATATGATGTCATAGGGGCCCGGCCCATTCCATCCATCAGATCCAACATCCACGCCCCTTTCACCCGCATTGAGATCGTCCTGGTCACGTGGCGATGAAACGATCGAAATCGTGACATTACCCCCCTCCTAGGGTCGTCGTCCCGACGACTGTGGCAACGGTTTCATCCATACCAACATGAGGGATGGGACTGCGCATCATCCTTTCCAGCCGCGGCAGTAAATGACGGATAATCACGGGTTTGGAAGCGAGAAATGGATTTAAACCTCAACAGAGGTATCCCGATAAAAACCCTCTTCCCCGTCAACAGGGAATTTCTGTATAATATTCCTTCGACCCGTAATCAGGTCCCATAAATAGCGTGCCAGATAGCCAATTGATTCTGTCTTCGGCTTATACCGGTGAATTAAATAGTCCCAGTGCCCTTGGCATAAGACGGGTAAACCTTCCATCTGAGCCGGCACTTCCTCCTTTGGTGGCATCAAGCCCTTCCTCCGCAACTCCACGGCTAGCGCCGTCTTCTCCTTGTCCAGCATCGCGTCTATTCCTGCGATAACCTTGCCCATCTCGACAACTCTGACCACTAGGCCGTGCTCGACATTATATCTGTGCAAGAGCTCGCCTACATGCGTCAAGTGTCGCTTCGGTTCCCATGTCCGCTCCCCGAGCGGATAATTCTTCCACTTCACGAGGTATTGATAACCCCTCCCACGCTTCCGGTGTTTGAGGATTTCCTCCACCTCGTACTCCTCATGTCCTGACACGATCTCCGGCACCGGCCGTTCCTCCCGTCTGTGTGTCGGCGGCTCCACGTACAATGTCAGCTTCGATTCATTGAAGACCGGATGTGACTTGTCCGTCTCTGGTAATCTGAGCTTATATGCTGACACTCCAACTTTCTCCAGGATCTCGTAAGGCCCCAGCCTTCTATCGTCCAGCTTCTTTGTCGGCCGATCAGTGGCAATGTCCCTGCCATCCAACCACACCTTATCGCTGACCTTAAACTCCGGCGCATCTCTTCTATGCACGTCATATTGTTTTTTCATAGTTTTCTGTGTTTTTTCCAGCGCAGCTGCCACCTCATCGCGGATCTTTTTCATTTTCTTGGCAAAATCATCTGCGGCCTCGTTGCGTGACTCAACTGCGTTTTCTATCCCCTTCCAGGGGTGGTACCCGGTGTTCACATAGAACGGCGACATGCTCGTCGACGAGCTATTTTTGTCATTAGAGAGTTTGTGCAAAGCCATTGGAGCCATTGGATGGCTTTTGATTTCGCCTTGTGGCAGGTATTCAATCCAGACCTCTTACAGGCCGAATAGAGGGCTTTAATACAGTTAATTTGGTACACATGAAGTGACCAAAGTCTATGGATAGTTGTGTGAAAATCACCATTCTTGGTGGCCATTAGCCATTCAATGGCTTTTGCACAAACTCGCTATTGTGTGTGAACTCGGCTAAAGCAAGCCACTCCGCCCAATCTGATTGCCGATAATTTACAAACACCCGGAGATACTTCTTGATCTCCTGGTTCATCCGCTCCGTCTGGCCATCCGTGATTGGATGGAAGGCTGTGCTCGGGTTCATCTCGATCCCGAGAAGCCGGTTCAACTCCCGCATGAACCCAGACACATACCTCGGATCCCGATCCGAGATAATCTTCCTCGGCACCCCATGGTACCGGATCACTCTATCCCGCGTCAAGTGGGCCATCCCCTCACTCGTGAGCTCCATGTTGGTCGGCTCACAGTGGATCATCTTGGTGTATGTGTCCACCCAAACTTGTATGGCGTTAAAGCCGTTGCTGACCGGCAGGGGTCCGTTAAGGTCCTCTGATATGATCTGCCAGGGTCCCTCCGCTATCTTGTGCGGGTTCAGCTTTCCCTGCTGATACCGTTGCACCCGCGTCCTCTGGCACGCCTCACACTCTTTCACGTATTTAGATACTTGGTTGCCGATCCGCGGCCACCAATAATTACGTTCTATCATCTCCTGGGTCCGGTTCTCTCCGGGATGGCCCAAGAGGGGGGAATCGTGGTGTAGTCCGATAATCTTATCGCGAAGCTCCTCGTCACGTGGTACATAGATAAGTCCGTTGTAATATATAATATCGTCTATTTTTTCCCATCTGGGCAACTTCTTTTCTAGCGCCAGCTTGACGCTCTTATCTACTTTTTTTGTATTTTTATTTTTTTCCAGGATCTCGACCTCCGGTCCCTCAATCACTATGTCCTGTGATCGGAAATACTCCGGTTTGAGAAGGACGATGTTTTCATTATCATTCTTCCCCTGGTCGTGATCTGCTCTGCGCGATAACAAGTCGGCTTTCTTGTTTAGCGCCCCCGCGTGATGCGATAAGGAGAAGTCATATTCTGACAACTCCGTGATCCATTGCGCCTGCCTCCGATTGACCTTCTGCGGCAGTTTGAAGTATTGTAGATTCTTGTGGTCCGTAAGAATCTCAAACTGGTGCTTGGTCCCCTTCAGCAGCGACCGCCACTCGTCTAGGGCAAGCATGATTGCGAGCATCTCTTTGTCGTAGATCTCGTAATTCCGCTCCGTCTCGTCCAATCCATGTGACATGAACGCTACTGGTCTCCACACCCCATCCTGCTCCTGTGACAGGATTGCTCCCGTTGCTCCCTCCGACGCGTCGGCCTCGACTTTGAACCTTTCGTCATCAGTCGGCAATGCCAGCACCGCGTCCTCCACGACCCGATCCTTCAGCTTTTGGAACGCAGCCGCCTGCTCGGGTCCCCACGAGAACCCCTCCTTCCCCGTCAGCCGTGTGAGCGGTCTGGCGACCTCGCTGTATCCTCGGACGAACCTCCGGTAGAAGTTCACGAATCCGAGGAAGGACTGAACCTATTTAAGGTTCTTCGGCTCCGGCCACTCCATCACTCCCTTGATTTTGACGGGATCCATCCGCACTGAGTTGTGCGAGATGATCACACCCAGATACTCCATCATTGTGCGTTCGAACTCGCACTTTTGTGGCTTCAAGAACAGATTGTTCTTCTGAAGTATCTCGAGCACTCGCTTCACGATTGCTCGGTGTTCCGCCAGATCCTCCGTGAAGATCAGGATATCGTCCAGATAGACAATGACTTTTCCCTCGTTGATTACTTCGCGAAGGATGTCATTCATCATGGTCTGGAACGTTGCCGGCGAGTTCGTCAGTCCGAAGAACATTACGAGGGGTTCGAACAGCCCTCGGTTCGTTCGGAATGCCGCTTTCCACTCATCTCCCTCCTTGATCCGGACGTTGTTGTAACCCCAGCGAATGTCCAACTTCGTGAAGATCTTGGCACCTCGGAGTTTATTGACTAACTCCGAGATTAGCGGAAGTGGATAACGATTCTTAATCGTCATCTCGTTGAGCTTCCGATAATCCTGCACAGGTCGCAGGCTGCCGTCTTTCTTCTTCACAAAGAAGAATGCTGAGGCCATCGGTGACTTGGACGGCCGGATCCTCCCACTCGCCAAATTCTCTTCTAAGAACTCGGTCAACTTCCCCTGCTCCTCTCGAGACAATGGGTAGATCTTGCAATCTACAGCCTTCGATCCTGGCTTCAGTTCGATTGCATGATCCCACGGCCGTTTCTCTGGGAGAGCATCAAAGGACTCCTTCGCAAACACCTTTATGAACTCGTGGTATTGCTCCGGAATCTCGTCCTCTGTCATCTTTTCTCGCTCCCTCCCCGCTTCCTCCGCCATTCTCTGGGCTTGGGTCTCTTTCAACTGCAAGTCAATTGCCTCTGCAAAATCGACCAACAAGATCGACTCGCCCTCCTCGATCGCCTCCTCCTTCCCCACTCCGGTCCGGTACTCCGTTCCCGTCATATTGCACTCTGACGGGCAGCGTGAGAAGGTGAACTTTTGTGATCGCCAGTCCACTTCGGGGTTGTGCTTGAACAACCAGTCGTACCCGATAAAGACACGAGCCTTTCCAAGTCCTGTGACTAGGAATCGTTGGTGCTCGTGGTGGGGTCCGACTGACATGATCAACTCGACGTAGTGAGTGATCTTGCCCCGAGAGTTCTCCGTTCCGTCAGCGTTGCGGGCGACAATGTGCACGTCGAGCTCCTTGAGTTCGAAGCCTTCTGCCTTGGCGTAATCTCGATCAATGCATGTGGTGGTGCAACCATTATTGAGAAGAGCCTTGACAGTGCATGTCTTCCCTGTGTCCAACGCCGTTAACGTAACGGGAACCAGCATCTCGTGATGCTTCCTCTGCTTCTGGAGTTCCTTCAGCTCCTGTTTGAGCTTGCCCTCCGACACTCCCATGGCCCTACGAGCCAACCACTTTGCCGCCTCTTGCCGCTTCAACCCGAACGGCACTCGCATCGCCTTCGCCTTGGGCGCTTCCTCCCTCGTTTGGGATTGAGCCCTCGCGGCATCGCCGCCCTTTTTATCCTCACTATTTTTCTCGCTGGTTTGGGTTCCAGGGGCCTTTTTGAACGCTTTCTTGAAGGAGCTCCACTCCTTATTCCTTTCATCCATCTTTTTGTTTTTTAAATTTTGTTTCCGATTCTGATTCTCCAAGATACGTATTTTTTGTTGCTTTTCTACACTAGCTACTAGGAAATCGTTTATGCTCTTTCGTAGACTAGTATTTACATCTGTGTATATATCATTGTCCTCCGAGTCCTTGGTAACTACATTGTCCGTATTTAAATAGCGCTCAATTTTCGGAACAGGGGGCGCCGCTTTGGCCACAAGCGGGGGCCCCTTTAAAAACCCTTCTCGCGGAGAATGGCCGCCAAGGCCTCCAAATCCTCCTGCGAGTAGTCCTCGGCCTTAATCGACCGGATATCGAATTTTTTCTTGGGAGGCTCCGGGCACTCCCGCTTCATGTGGCCCTCCTTGCCACAGTTATAGCATATAAAGGGCCGGGCGGCTTGCCGGGCCCTGTCCACATCCATCGGGGCAACCTCTCCCGGCCCGATCTTCTTCGCGAGGTTGGGCGCCAGCCCGAACCCCGGGGTGTTCCCCTTGACGGCTGGCGCGGTCTTCTGCGCTGGGGTCCAGAACATTCGGCCCTGCTGAGCCGCTCGAAGCTTCTTTCGCTCCATCACCGCGCCGATGGTAGTCGAGCGCTTCTTCAACCCGGCATAGTCCGCCGGGATTTCAACTCCTCCAGCATACAGCTGGTCCCGCACATCCTCGCTGATAAGGTTCTCCAGAGTCTCCACGAGAAATGCATCGTGGTGGCTCTCCTTGGTGTTCGGGGCGTACCCCACTTCCTCCGCGTTCAACTCGAATGCCTGAATAAAATTGGCCAGGGACGACTTTCCCTGCCGGGTAGTGGTAAGGCGCAGATGTGGTTCTGGGGGACAGATTGAGCTGTGTGGCCTGGCCAGTCACACGGTCTCTTTCTGGCCAATCGGCGATGATTGTCCTTGAGGGTAGGCAGAACAACCCGGCCAGTTGTTTTGCCTGCTATCAGGCCGTCATCCTGCCAAGTTGCCACTTCTGTTTGGGTTCTGGGGGATAAGAGTCGCAACCTGCCAAGTTGCGACGTCTGTTTGGGTTCTGGTGGATCAAGGTCGTTGCAGCCTGCCAAGTTGCGACTTCTGTTTGGGTTCTGGGGGATCAGATTGAGCTGTGTGGCCTGGCCACCAGCACAATCTCTTTCTGTCCAGTCGGCGATGCTTGCCCCGCTGATGGATCTCTGTTCTGGACCAAGAGACGCGAAGCCGATCTTTCGCGGGTATTGTCAATTTCATTGGCAAACCCTGATTCTCTTAATTTTTGGCCTCCCCCGTCACCTTCGCTCTGACTTCTCGTCCCTACTCATCCATCTTCTCTAGCTCCTGCCGACAGTCTCAAGGGGAGTCCACAGATAAGAGACGGCCACATGACGCCCAGTGTTCAAATTATTGGCCTGAGCTTCCCACGAGCAAGGGACTGTATTGAATTGACGCCCAGCGTTCAAATTATTGTCTTGAGCTTCCCACGAGCAAGGGACTACATTGAATTGACACCCTATCCTACACCGTTGACGCTGTAGTCATTATAAATATCCAGAAGCCGTGGAGGCCGTACTTCGTATAAAGGATGTAGTTACATGTGACTAAAAGGCATCATCGAATATCATATATCATCATCCATTTCAACATGCGAGGTACGAGATTTTTTGTTGAAGCGTCTGTCTACGAGAGAATGGGAAACAACAATATGCCAAATTGTCTGCCTGATATCGATGCCATTGGTTGTGGGCTGTGTTTCCCACCTGGTGAGTTCAAAGAACGAAACCAACCCTATCGATATCTACATTGGTATCATAATCCCAGTGACTGTCTTTGGCTGTGGGGTGTCTTCAAATTAGTTGACATGGCCTTACAGCATTCATCATATTCCTCTCATCCAAGGGAGAATATACACTTTCATTCTAGGTATTATCTGCGACTGGTTAGTGGGCCACACTAGGTAGTGGGCCACTTGGCATCTATTGAGGCAGGACCTCCTGACATGTTCGAGTTTGGGGTTTGGGGATGGAATGGGACCTCCATGTTAGAAATGGGACTCCTAGAGGACTCGAATGGACTCGGACAGACCCGCAGATGAGGGGGAACGCTAAGATTGCAGATCCAGTACATGATGTTTGTACGTATTAGATATCAGTAGCGAAGTCATCGAGCAGTACGAAAGCGGACGATTTCCAACACTCCCACTCTGCGAGATAAGCAAGCTCCCACTGAAACAAAAACAAAAGCAGGAGAGAAATAAAAAATGCTCCCACTCAATCAAAGAAAAGCTTCATAAACAACTCCAACGTCGACTTGATCTTCTTCCAAATCCGAGTTGTCGTGGCATCCGCACTCCTGGTTGTCGCAATACCTAGTCGGAATCGCAGTCGTGAATGTCCGAACGCCAATTGGAATGAATGTGGGAAGGAGAGGGGCGGCGGCGACGAGGTAAGAAAGATGAATGTGCCACATACGTTTCGTGGACCGCATGTGAATGTTCGTTAGCGCCAGGACGGTCGAGAACCCAAGCCTTGATCTCCTTCGGCATATCTGCAACGCATCGAGCGGCTATGTGGTTCCGCCGACCGCAGCGATGACAATGATCCTCGTGAGTGGGATCGCACCAACGAAAACCTTTTTCGTCATCCTTCCCAAAAACTTGCCCATCACCACTAGAGGTGTGAGCGGCGCGATCGCGATCGCGATGTCCGGGATTCCCGTGACCACTCCCACTCGACGCGAACACCTTTCTACCACCACCACCGCTACGGGCTGCGAGGGCTGTCTCCTCGGATTCCGTTTTGACTTGGCTGCCAGTTGGGGTGATATAGGTAGCACCGCAAAGGACGGCTTTGACAGAGTCAAGTTTGCTTTCACCAGCAGGCTGGGAAAGTAGGGTGTTGCGAACACTGACATAGAGAGGGTCGAGGTTCGCAAGGAGAACATCCTTGTAATAGTTGTCGGATATGGGTTCACCCAGTGCGATGAGCTGGTCACGAATTTCGGTGACCTTGTCGACGTACTTTTCCACGGGCAGGGACGTGTCGTGGGTTACAGTGTGAAATGCGGTACGGAGAGAAACGCGACGAGACCAGGTGGAAGCCTCGAATTTGGCTTTCAGCTTGGCATAGAGGGCTGAGCCAGAGGTGATGCCTTTGGCAAGTGGGCGAAGATCTTTGGACATGCGAGCCCAAATGATGGACATAGCAGCCTTGTCCCTCCTATCCCAGGCAGCGGCAGCAAGGGCCTCTGTGGGTTTGGGGGTTTTGCCATCGACGATTCCAGCAGATTCCCCATCAGCATTGAAGACAATGAGAATCTCGTCCTTGAAATTGTGCCAATTGTCAGAAGTGAGTTCTTCGACAGTCTGGGCCAGAGTAAGAAGGGAGAATGGTGTAGTCATGATTAAAAAGAAGCTGAGAAGCGGCCAAAAGAAGATGTCGAAAGGCGGGGGTAAGGTGGAGGTGATGACGTGGCGATTGGTGAGGGTGTTTTAGTGCTCAGAATAGACTCGTAGCGAAGGTGTAGACGCGGGGGCCAATAACCTGTTAGAAATGGGACTCCTAGAGGACTCGAATGGACTCGGACAGACCCGCAGATGAGGGGGAACGCTAAGATTGCAGATCCAGTACATGATGTTTGTACGTATTAGATATCAGTAGCGAAGTCATCGAGCAGTACGAAAGCGGACGATTTCCAACACTCCATACTGTTTTTCAACCGAAAGTGATGTTCGGGTCAAAAGTTATGGCACGTGCACTATCGGCCGGGGGGCTCCGACCGCTGTTTTCTTGCCGTTTTCTTCTCTCCCTTGCTCTTTCTCTGCCAGTTCTTCGTCTTTCGGCGACTTCCTGGGCTCATTCTACTCGCACAATGGAGGCCTTAAATCTCTGATAGAATATGGCACCCATTCGCGCCACGTACTCTTGCTATGGCGTGGATACACCTCGGCTTCAATCCTGAGTGCCTCAGGCTGGCCACGTCCCCAGTGCGTGACCCATCCACGCTATGGGTCTGGGATTTGGCAAGGGTTTTTTAAATTGGGCATACTCCAGCTTGGTGTGTCCTCCTACTTTTTCTTCCCTCAATTCCCTTCTCACTGCTGTCCTTTATCCCAAACCACCCAAATTCAGTGCCCGAGAGATTTGAATTTTCTTTGGGAGCTAGAGACATCCCGAAATGAGGGTGGGGGTCCTAGTATGTCGGAATGCTTCATGTAAAACGATATGTGTCTGATTTTGGGCCGCCACAGCTGCTGGTCCTGACGAGGCGCCCGGGTAGTCCGGGATCTGCGATTCCGCCGGTTCCGGCGGCCTGCCGTCTCCGGCATATTTTTTTTTGCCATTTCATCGCTTCTATGTGGGCGATAACTACACAGAATCTCCCCAGTACTTCCCTATATCATTCCTGAACAAATAGGCCGCCAGTTTGGGCCTGCAGAACTCAATTTGACGGGGTGGCCCACTAGCTAGTATTTGCATCTGTTGGGGGTACCGTCGGAAAGAAATTCACCGGTCGATCAACACCCCATGTAAATTCGTGGAAATGGTCTTGAACCATTCACAGGATACCTGTCTTCATTCAACCACACAGTTGATTGTACAGGGACAGTATGGCCCTCGAGAACTAGCGATAAATCCTAAGGTGGCCCGGTCATTGATAATATGGCAGACATAGAAATTACCTGGTATACACTGCCAGTGCTGACTTCCTCGGAGAAATTTTGGTGTAGGATAATGTTGGTTGGGATATACAGAGCGACCCGGGCTTGAGCCCGGGTCGAGAGCCCTGAAAAATTCTGAGCCCGACCCTGAGCCCTCTTTTGGCCCTACCTCGGGTCGGGCCCGGGTCGGCCTCAAAAACCCCGGGCTTGGGTCGGGCTCGGGCTCAGAGTCCGACCCGGCACATCACTAGCACCGGGTCGCATCAAGAACCAAATGATGACCCAAGCAAAGACCCGACGTCGAGCAGCCTGCTGCCGTCGTTGTTGATAATGCCCTCAACCTGATTTCTCACTTAGTTGCTCATACCTGAGGCGATGTGCCGCTGGAAAGTAGGTTCCAATAGATTCTGACCTATCAATAGAAGATACATTTCTATGTTGTGGCCGCTGCGGCGGGCACCCGACATAAACCCGCCACGGCGAGCGGGCAATGCCGTGCGAGCCCTCAACGCAAGCTGCGACCGAGATGGAGAACCTCTAAACCCACTCCCGCAACCCATCGCAAGGCATGCTGTATCCCCCGTCCCTGCTGCACCTGTCGCCATTGAACTGCCTTTATCCCCGCTCCTGTTGTTCTACCCCCGGCCCACCCCAACTTTCCCGCCATCAAGGGGGCCTTGCATCGTCTGAATGGTAAGCAAATAGATTGTAGAAGTGATCCCCCCGAGCCCACCTCTTCTCTGGTTGCAGGTGTGAATCTTACGGTGTTGCTGGCTGCATACAACTGCCCCCCTCAAAACAACGTTGCGGCGCTGAATCACGACAGTACCTCCACTCCTCGGACTCTGTCATGAGTGTCACGAAGTGCTTGGCAAATTCGGTGTCCGGCATTATGTTCGGGTCAGCGTCGCGCAGCTTTCCATAGAGCTGAATCATGACTTCACGCCAGCGAACGGGGTTCTCGCTGGAGTCGCACTGGTAGCTGATAATCTGCTGTTTGATGGTGACAGCAGTGAGGGCGTTCGCAGGTTCGTACTCGTTCTTGAGTGCATGCCAAGCGTCATGCGTGGAGTGGCAGTCACGAACGATGTACAGCTTCCCGACAGGAACAGCCTTGACAATGATGGATAGTGCCTTCTTGTCGGCTGACAACCAAGCCTCAGCTTTCTTCTTAGCAGGTGCAACCTCTGCCTCGTTTCCTGGAACTGTGACAGTAACTGTCTCCCCAGTACCATTGACACCTTGGACTTGTACGCTCGACCTGAGCTTGGGAATGGTGGGCGGTTTATAGTCGGGACCACCAACGTACTGCCAGTAGCCCGCGGCGTCGAGATCAAGCTGTGACTTTTGCTTGAATTCGCCATAGGTGTTTGTGCCATCCACCTCCTCCGTAATAGGGGTCAGCTTCAAGCCTTTCCATTCCTTCTCGTCGTTGGTCTGGGTAGTGGCCATTAGGAGAAGGATGGCTCGCTGGTATTGTCGTGTGGGTTCTAGCGTTCGAAGAAGATAGCACGGATGAAACTGCGTTCGAGTGAATGCGGTCTCAATCGTGAGGAGGGATATTCCGTCGCAGCAGCCATGTCGAAGGACGGCTATCTGGCTGTCAAGGTCCTGCCCGGCGCTTTGGATTCGTGGGACTTCTTTGATTTTGTAGCGGACCTTCCGGCAAACCGTAGGTTGGAACATCGAAACCAATTGGGTTTTGATTGCGCTGGAGCCCAAACAAGGTTGCAGGATCTAGTATCATTGATAGAACTCGCTCTAATCATGTCAGGTAGGTCTCTAAATTCTCTTGCAAAATTGTTAGAATTAACATTCTGCTGTAGAATTATCAGGGCCATCAAATCTCAGCCTAAAATAGAGCCGATAAATTTACGTCGGAATTCTGCTGGGTCTTACGGTCCTGGTTTAGTTGTTTGGGCAAGGGGCTACCAAGATAAGAAATTTCCTTATTTGGGGGGGGGAGGGGGAGGTCCCTGGGCTGCGAAAAAAAAATGATATGCACTTTAGGTAGCAGGGCATTTGAGTGTATTTTGGCCATCCTGGAGGTAAATTGTGTCCTTACCATGCCTTTGAGGATAGACATGGCCATAAATTGACCATAAACAAGGTGGACATGGCAAACTCAGATTGCGCTTGTGATAAATATGATTACTATATTGAGTTTTCTCAAACAACATGCTTACAAGCTTTCCTGAAGGACTTATTGGCTATTCACTGATTTATAAATCTCATCGAATAAGAATTTACCTTACTATGTAAGTTACCAAACCTCAAGGCCCTTAACTTTGCACCAGAAAGCTGATGGAAGACAAGATGAAAGAACAATGGTGCAAAGGGTCGTAAGACTGTTGTGAGATGCAGTCAGACTCTTGACATTCTTGTCTCAGTGTGATTCTGCTCTCAGACGAAGGGACGGGTGTCGGCAGCGCGGCAGCGGCAGCTGCCGGCAAGCTCGGCAAATGTTACCCGAGCGCAATCTGATGATAATTTCCTTATATAGGACATTTTTCCCATCACGTGGGGAGGGAGGGTCCCCCCTCGGCCCTCTGAGATAGGAATTTCGACCTAAGGTATATTTTTCGGGAAATGGTAGCCCCTTGTGTTTGGGGCAAGACTCGATGCTCGACCCCAAAAACAGGTACAGTACAACAAACCAGAATTGCTATAACTTCGGTTTCGATGGTCAGATTCCCTTAAATCTTGGATATGTTTGTACATGAGTGCCATCCTGAGGGCGGAGGACGCCATTCATGCCCTATTTGTCTGCAAACATGCACCACTGGTTGAAATCAGAGCAGTATTCTTTGAGAAGCTGTTCACAACTCACCTGGAACTTCGAGGTGTCCATTCAGACCCCGGACACTGTTAAACGAGGAGGATATCGTGTTGTAGACTTAAAACTGGGAATTGGCTTTGGGCTAGTGCTGGCAAGGTTCGGTTCGGTTCAGGTTCGGGGGGCTTTTTCCCGAACGCTGAACCTGAACCTGCGTTCGGTTCAGGTTCGGCGTTCGAACGTGTTCGAACTTTTTGAACCTCAGAGCATTTCCCACGCCCAAACTACCTCCGCGCAGTCGCCCCAGAAATTGGGAAGGGTATTTTACCGTCTAAACTTTACACCAAAGCATGCCAAGACACGTTGAAGCACACCTAGAAATATATCTGAACAAACTCGAGCTGAACAAAGTTTGATCAGATCACGTGAGTGACCAACCTCTCGCAACCTACAGCGTGAAAACAGCAAGAAACTTACTTAGAATTGGTCATGAGCAAATGGTATGGATGATGGAAGGTCGAGATGGCAATACCTTTGTTAAACTCCCCAAAATATGACTCAATTGTGTTTAAATAGGCTATTTTCGGCGATTTGCGGTTCGGCATTTGAACGCGTTCGGGAAAAATCTCTGGAGCCCGAACCTTGAACCTGAACCCCCCGTTCGGTTCAGGTTCGGTTCAGGTTCGGACCGATTTCCGAACCGGACCCTGCCAGCACTACTTTGGGCGCTGAAGCCTTTTATTAGCTCAAATGCAAGTGAAGACAATAACGAGACGAACCTTCCATGGACGATTCTGCACATGAAACAATAGCACGGAACACCCCAGTAGACAAAAAATGTGGCGCTTGATTCCATGCCAATCCGAGGCGCGAGGAGCGGTGGTGGTCAATCCCTTTCCCAATGCGGATGTGTCAGTGGCTGAAATCATTTTATGATTTCATCCGAGTGAGAAACTGTTGCGCTTCCTGGTTTACGACTGTAATCATCTTTCTCTATATTATGTAAATTTGACACTTTTTTTTTTCAAGGTTCAGAGGTCAACAATTCCAAGTCCCGGCACTGGTTTGGCGGACCCTGCCAAAATGCTTACTAGATGGCTCATCGCCCTCGCGTACCTCACGCGCTCCGCAAACGACTGTATTGAAGATTTATGATTCGAGGTCGAAAATTACTCACACCCAGCTCCCAAAACCACCGTTTTCCACCTCTGCATCATGTTCCCATCCCTCCGCTCCTACTTACGACGGAAATCCTGATCTGGATTGGGGGCACGATCCACGACTTCGCGATCTCAGTCGCGCGCTCACCGCGCTAGGATGGGTTCGGCCGGGGTGAGGGTTTTGTTTAATTTCTTGGACATTGTGGGAGCTGTTTTCTTGGACGTCGTGGCGCCGGGACAGCGCCATTTTTGCGGGGAGCACATGTGGTGGTGGGCCTCGGCCCACACCACGGCGCATTGGCCGTGTTTGGCGGCAGCTTCGTGTAGTTTAGTCAGCAGCTTGTCCTTAGCCACTGTGATCAAGAGGTGCTCGATCTCTGGATCATGGACTCTTTCCCACGACACCCCCCCCTCCCCCCCCCCCCCAGAAAAGGCAACCCCCATCAATTCCACAAAGGCACTGCGAAATGTTCCTGCATAACTCAATATCAGCTCTTGCTCAGGCTTGTCATTTACAGCGCTTTGGGAAAGTAATGGCACTTCCGATCATTTTGTAAACAAAGAACAACTTAAGATTTCCTTGCTTCTTGCGCTTATTGTGAGCCCAATTCTTGTCCAAATTGCTCGTGCATAGGCTCGTTCGACAGCAATTCGGAGGCTCTTTCGTTCTATCCCAGTCTCAACTTCTATTTGAACGACTCTTTTTCGACCATATCCGGGTCCAGCGCGTCAAAGCTCCCATCTTGTTCTCGTCTTTTCTCGTGCAATTCTTGGTAGATTTGGCTAAAAGTAAGCGCGTTCTGACGGAGTTCGGTGCTCCTCGCTAACCGCACGCGTTTGTTTTCTAGTTTCCTGTTCTCTACGATCTAATTCTACGCATGCGCCGAGCTCGCGCTTCCTTCTCGACTTCTTTTCTCCGGCAACTCAGGCTGAAATATCTGTGACCCACATATTCAAGGTGTGTTTCAGAGCCCTTTTGTATGCCTCAGCTAACACTGTGTAAAGTTACTCCCATTGATCATGACGACGGGCTCTTCCTCGGCTCGAATTGCAGCCTCGATTGCTAAGCTGGCGGCCCAGGACTTCCTGAACTCCGACGATGAAATGAACATGGACCCTGATGCGGATGTCGATGGGGATATTACCTTGGTGCAAAGGAAAGAGGGAGGGCAGGAGAACGATCACGAGGACGAGGATGACGAGGACGACAACGATGAGGGCGATGATGATGGAGGCGATGATGATGAGGACCCTGACAACGACGACGACGATGAGGAGGAGGAGGAGGAGGAGGAAGAGGAGGTCGTTGTGGTACCCAAGAAGCGGAAGCGCGGCGCCTCTGGGAATACATCGACTGGTGCGTGAGCCTCCTTTGATCACTGACTGACCTTGTGCTGATTTCAATCAAAGAATCAGCTCCGCGCGACATCGAATACAAGATTTCACTATTCTCCGCTGCAGAAATGAAGAAAGCCTGATCTTCCCGGCGTCCTGCTACTGAGGTTGTGATTCTCAAGAGCAACACTCCTTGGGCACGACTCAAAACGAAAATCCTAAATCACATCAATACCACCATCAATCCTGAAGTGCTAAATTTCTACGAGTGGGATATCACCTTCACAATTCCCCGCCAAGTCAGCGATCGCATGGAGTTGACCGACGATTTGAAGTACGACCATTTGATCAAAAAGGCACTCCAAATCAAAGCCAACCCGTCCGTAAAAGGAGCCCAAAGAGGTGCGTTCGCTGCGTAACATGCTATTCTCAACATGGCTGATTGCTTTGCTTCAAGGAGCCGTTGCAAATAAAGAGAACGGCGGGGATGAAGAGTCGGATGTGGCGCCAATAGGTAGGAAAAAGACGAAGGTTAGGCAAGTTCATTGTATAGCAGCATTTACTTACGCATTTTCAGGTCCCGAAATCCCGTGATATTCTTCCGGCAAACATTGCTCTCAACGACAAAATTGGAGAACTCCGTGAGCGATGGATCTGCCCAACCCCCGGCGGCCCTTGTGGCAGCTCCCATTGTTATTTCAACGCAATTAACGCGGAACATTTCCCGCTCTCACATGATCATTTCAAGAGCTGGGGGCGCGGCCATGGTAAGTTTAACAAAGTTAATTGAACACGAACGATGCTAATCTGAGGACTAGCTCAACGGCAACACTTTTGCGGATCTGGAAACCCTGCCAAACAATGAGCTTTTCGACAAGGTTGCTCAAGGTGCTTGTGCGGCGAAATCTCCACTCTTGCAGCGGCGGCTCGAACTCCGTCAGGAAGCGGTAGCAAAACAGGTACCGGCACCGGCCCCAGCACCTCAAGTTCATCTCAACTTTGGTGCCGAACTTGCTGAACTCTTTCGTCCAGCGGCTGCTCCTCCTCCTGCTGCTGCTGCGGTTCCCAATGCCTTCATTCCTCCCCCCGACTCCTTGAACATGCTCATACCGTTCCCGCGTCCCCCTGGTGCCGACCTTTCGATTGAAGAATTCTGTACAATGTACAACCTTGATGGTGATATCTCCGAGCGATTCAAGCAACATAGATTCAAGCGTACCACTGCATTCAAATTCGTCGAGGTCCCCGAGCTGAAAGAAATGGGTTTTATGAAGGGAGAAGTCGCAGAGCTGAAGGTTGCGATAGAGGAGTGGTCGCGTGCACCGGAATGAAATAGAAATGTTTATAATTGCGACAAACTACTCGAACGTACTGTAATTTGATCAGAAGTACCCTGCGTGTATAAAATATCCGATTGCGTCAGACTCGGTAATAATGTTCATAGCTTCAAGCATATCATAAATGAGCGCGTGCGGCTCGTCGTCAGGCCCATACGAAAAAATATCATTGTTACGATGGATCCATGCCTTGATTTTGGAAAAGGCTTCTTCGATGGGATTGAGGTCCGGCGAGTATGGCGGTAAGTAGACAAGGCGTACACCTGGAAAATATGAATATTTAGACGGAGAAACCATAGATCGTACTGACCGAAACGATCACACAACTCGATGATCTCCTCTCCGTGATGGATTCGGGCGTTGTCCATAATGAGGACGCTAAGCGGGCCGGGATAAGGAGAACACAGAGGGAGCTGGAGAACAGTGTTGAGACAGGAAAAGAAAAGAAAGCAATACATGAAACTCACGACGCTATGCTCAAGAAATTCTAGATACTGGTCGCGGTGCATTGACCCCTCGACAACCGTACTAGTCAGCATACCGCGTGAGGTCAGCAGACCAGTGGCAGTCAGACGCCGTCCGCGAACCGCCTTTCGACGTTTGACTGCGCGCTTGCCTTTCTTTGCACGCCCGAGACGCGGGCGAGGTGTCTTGTCATTCTTCGATGTTTCATCTAGAAAACCTAGATAGTCTGCGGGGTACTGAGCAATCTCACGAATATAGTCTTGGCGCGAGGGCTCGCAACGTTCCTCGGCATTGTCGTCGAGTTTCTTCGTCGACATTCCGGCACGCTCGAGTTCACGATGGATTGTAGTGTAGTGTACGGATATGAATTGATTGGTCTTCAGGAGGTGTAGGAGCTCATCAAGAAACCAGTCGGGGCGATGGTGAATTAGTTCAATGAGATGTTGGACATCATCGTGCCGCAAAAGTCGTGGGCGGCCAGTACGGTTCTGCGGTTTCACAACATCACCGGTGGTGCGCCAGAGGTGGAGAATGCGGAAGAATGTGTGACAGGAGAAGCCGACACAAGCCAGAATATCGTTCAAAGGGAGGTGGCCCTGTTCCCAGAGATTCAGAGCGGCTATTTTGACATCACGCTTATTGTACGATTGCCCATGGTGGTTGTGGATGAATATAACCTGCATCGAGCATCCATAGTCAGTCTAATCCACACCAGGATGTCTCTGTAACACACCTGTGATAGTAAGATTCAAACCCGAGTTCCCCAAAGTGGAAGCTTCAGAAGGAAGCGCGAGCTCGGCGCGTGCGTAGAATTAGATCGTAGAGAACAGGAAACTAGCAAAACAAACGCGTGCGGTTGGCGAGGAGCACCGAACGCCCTCAGAACGCGCCTACCTTTAGCCAAATCTACCAAGAATTGCACGAGAAAAGACGAGAACAAGATGGGAGCTTTAACGCGCTAGAGCCGGATATGGTCGAAAAAGAGTTGTTCAAATAGGAGTTGAGACTTGGATAGAACGAAAGAGCCTTCGAATTGCTGTCGAACGAGCCTATGCACGAGCAATTTGGACAAGAATTGGGCTCACAATAAGCGCAAGAAGCAAGGAAGTCTTAAGTTTGTTTATCTGTGTTGATTTACACAAGTATATGTAAATCATGTAAATCCAAGATAAGATAACGTTAGTAATCATAGTTTCGGTGAGGTCGGAGGGGTGATCTGTGCCGGAACAGATATGCTGCTCGCAATCGGCGTGACAACTGTATGTTTGAAGATCTCAAAACCCTGGGACAATGGGAAGCTTGCTAGAGAGAGGTGCGATTCCTTCAACTAGTACTGATTGATTCTGACTGAGTAAACATAGCTTCGTGTGGGAAAGTACTCGTTTTCACCCTCACTTCCGGGTCTCTCGTTGCGTGCATTACCTCACTTGAGATAACACTTCGGGTTCTTCATAACCCCGGTAAGTCTCCTTCGTAGGAACTCCGCCCCAGGTTGACTGAAGGAAATGCAACAGCATTCAACATCTTCTCTTCCATCCAGGGGCGGATGTACACTTTGAACCTCCTCGGACTCTTCTCTCTTTCGAGGCCAGGAGAGCACGCCTCGATCAATGAAAGCATCCTGGAGTTCCGCGTTTCACCTGATATGAGGGGAGAGACATCAGATGAGCTCCAATCGGGTGTGGGGAAGCAGCAAGAACGATGTGAATGACGTGGTAGGCTTCGGCAGCGTCTCCGTGTGATGGGTATTGTCAGGGTCGTTCACAATTCTTTTTCTCCGGCCTTTTTTCATATATATCTTTTCGCCGTTTTTGTGGTTCCCACCGTTTTTTCCCCAGCCGGTACATACTACATACCCGAACCCAACACGGCATGGACTCGGCCAACACAAACATCGGGATGTCCCGTGTGGCCAGGCTCAAATCGGGTCTTCAAACGTGCATTCTCACTCAATGATTGCTGAACCTTTATTAGAGCTCGTTCGGCTGCCAGATGCAGATCCAGCATCTGGATCTGATTTCCTTATTTAGTAGTCGTGGGAAGATCCAATTTGAGGAGCGTGATTGAGCGTGACAGCAAATTTTCGACGCGTCGCGGACACTCTCAGCCATGCCTCCTATGCCCCCGCGGCACGTCCAAATGCGCCTCTTACTTGCTGCAACCTATTTCTGGCACATGGTCCATCTAGCGGTGCTCCTCTATTCCTCGCCGTTGTACTGGAAGCAAGAGAAATAATTCATGCTGCATGCCGGCCTTCCAGGAATCCCCTGAACTTGTACTGGGCACCAATCACAGATGCTATATGGAGCATTCATAGTCTGAAGTGTTAACCGAGGCCGGGAATCACCGTTTGATGTTTTACCTAGAACTCGGACAACGGACTCTGTCAGCCAAACCGCCGATACTCGACGAATAATGGGTCGTTTTGGACAAAGTAAAGGCTCGGTCCGTATCATTTCACAAAATGCTGACGATCTGTCTACTCAGAATTGCAATTAAAAATCTCTGTGATGTACAACACGCGCTTCTTTCTTACTTGTCCGAGTTCGGGGGGGGGGGGGGGGGGGGGGGGGGGGATAGTAATCGATGCGATGTATAATTGGCTGAACCTTTAGGTTTAGCTACCCAGGGGAACATCGGTTTCGGCCAACACAGCATTTCATCATATAAATTGGTCATCGCGAGACAAAAACTTGTCAAGCAGGTGGGGACAGACGAAAATGAGCAAAATAAATGCAAGTATATGTTTGCAACCTTCTTACCGATTCAATTCCAATCTGCGAATCTGTTCTGTTCCTAGTAAGTGAAGAAATTCTCTCAGTTCAATTTTGGTCATTACACATTTCCGCTTTGTCATTGGGCCAGTATCCGTTGCCGTGGGACTTTCGAACGCGGACATCAGATATCCGGCCACGTGCTTGAATTGCCATATTGTATCATCACCTCGGCACTCTCCGTCCCGGCCCGACTGTACCCGTTACCTCCAAATCCGTCTACTTACATGTCTCAGTCGTCGAATCTTGTTCTGCAAAATAATTAGGGCAACGGCTATTTTGTTCTTATGACTCTACTCATGTAACTTGGAGATGATTCAGCAGCAGTCTCCAGTTTATTTCGACTCAATCCGAGGTGATTCGTGATGATAGACAGGATGAGCACGAGCCGCATGCGGCTTTTGGCTCTTGTGCAAAGTCACAGTGGATTTCCTGTTCATTTTGAGTTAAACACCATCATTACATCTAACTTCTATTTGACGCCTGAAACACTTACAGCTCTTTGCGGAACATAGGGCGCGGCTGTTTTTTTTCCCTTTTTGGGACATTTTCGATCTTTTCGACCATTCCCTCGCTGTGGACTCAATTCCCGTTTATCGCTCTGAAAACTATATGAGCCGAACCGCATTGGAAATCCGCATGTCCTCTCGTCCTCCGTCTATTTTTATTCTGCCTGTATACTATGTAGTATGAATTATTACTGTTTCAAGTAGATCTCCTCCCACAAGGGGAGATGTTGATACCATACTCCAGCCCTTGATTACAGCAAACATAGGTGTATTTTAGAGGTCGCCTCGTCGCCGTTTTTGTTTTTTTGTACCCAAACAATGCAATTGAAGGTGAAATATTAGTGTCTACTCAAGTACAGGATTGCTGCATGATAAATTCACCAGTTTCATAGAGTTTTGTTCTGGGCCCTCTATGGGATATCTAGAATAGACTGTACGACTCAGATTCCACATGCATGCCCTCACGATAGAACGCGACGCACCTTAATTTGACATCAGTCACGCATAACTGCACCACGTGACTGTTACAGATGGCAAATTGGCACGCGTCGCGTACTAGCGCGAAGGTGTTTAACAGTAATCTGAGTTGTAGGGTCGATTCTGAGTACCTCATAGAGGGCCCAGAACATACCTCTATGAAATTGGTGGATATATCATTCAGCAATTCTGTACTTGAGTAGACACTAATATTTCACCTTCAATTGCATTGTTTGGGCACGAAAAAACGAAAACGGCGACGAGGCGACCTCTAAAGTACACCTATGTTTGCTGTAATTAAGGGCTGGAGTATGGTATCAACATCTCCCCTTGTGGGAGGAGATCTACTTGAAACAGTAATAAATTCATACTACATAGTATACAAGCAGAATAAAAATAAACGGAGGACGAGAGGACACACGGATTTCCAATGCGGTTCGGCTCATATAGTTTTCAGAGTGATAAAACAGGAATTGAGTCCACAGCGAGGGAAATGGTCGAAAAGATCGAAAATGTCCCAAAAAGGGAAAAAAAAACAGCCGCGCCCTATGTTCCGCAAAGAGCTGTAAATCTTCAGTACTGTGGAATTCATCTACGAGAGCTCGGGAAACCCGTATTTTTTTTCACGGCATTGCTCAAGCTGCTGAATTGTTGGCTCCTCTAATACACTGTTGGTGCTCTACCTCAATATGTGACAGTCCACTATACACTTGGTTTACATGTACTCTACTGAGATATATGTTGGTGCCTCTAATCTTCTGTTTTGGATGCAGCTTTGCACAATGTCCAAATCACATGTGGCCCATCAGGATTTTGCGCATCCTGTCTGATACGGTGCACTCGGGTGCTAGGTAGGGGGGTCCACACTGAAACAAAGAACTTATACATATTGACCATTCACACCGGCCTTAAGGAAACTTCCGGTCAACACAATTTGTTCCGGAAACTATGGGAATATTATTGGGAATTGATTGGGCTGAAATTTGTCCCGATACTCATGTGTCCCATTAGGGACTTTCAAAGCACAGATTTCGAGCTCATTTCGACTTCATTTCATTTCTATTTCATGTCCTCGAGCGCCCGAAATGAAACTCAACTCTGATCCTGATGTTGAAATGAGTGAAATGAGAGTTTGGCAGTGTCGGCTTGGCCTCGGCACATCAACGGAGATCAAGAATATGCAGTCATCTGGCACCTCTACACACGGCACGCATACTATATCCATGCTCCGCTGATCCCAAGTACAATACCAAAATGACGCTCTTGCCAAGGTTGGGTTTGGGGATCCCACATTGGATGAATTGATAATGAAATGAGATTGAAATGAAGTCGAAATGAGCTCGAAATCCGAGCTTTGAAAGTCCCTAATATCCTTCTTGAAATGCGAGAGGAATCAGGCCAAAGTAAAGCTATCATCATTGATTTCAAGACTTATCAAATGTTTGCCGAAACTGACACATTCGGCTTGAATTTAAGCGTGCCTGAAAGTTGGGGTTTTGCCGCCACTTTGGGCACGCTGCTGCCGAAATCCCAGCTTTCAGTTGTGCTGAAATTCAAGCCGAACATGTGAGTTTCGGCAAACATTAGAAAAGTCTTGAAATCATAGGTGATTTGCAAGATTTATTTTCAACCAATTTCTCTCACAAAATCGAGCATTTCAGGGTAGATAATGGGACAAAGATATGTTGAGTATCCGGACACATTTTGGCCCGATCAATTCTTAACGACATCCCCTAGTTTCCTGATCAAATTGTATTTACCAGAAATTTCCTCAACTAATTCATGAGCGTTCAACAATCGTCTTGGTTGGGAAATTTGTGCACGAAGTTCTTGAGGAATTCTACGCAAGCCCGTTGTATCGTAGAAATGTTTGATTCGCGAAGCTATTAATTCCAGACTCACCTCTATTCGTTCTCTAAGGTCTATCGCGGGGCATGGGGAAACCTATGGGATCGGCGTAATGGAGCTTAGTTGGCAGGAAGAGGTCCAGGAACGATGGTGTATTTTTACTTGCTTTGTACACCGGGATAATTCCTGGAAGCCGGCTTTCGTTATTCGGACCGTGCCGTGTAATGCTACCTACCTACTGGTGCGATTGTGTTAGTGCATTCTTAATCACCGAAAGAGCATGGTTTTTCTCACCCACATAAAGGTTCAGCCACCCGCCTCGGAGAGGCCTAATCCATGTCATACTCAAAGCTTGTTGACGATGCCCCGTTTATAGAGGCACAAATACCATAAACGGCCACAATCCACCCTCACCAGCCACCCCACCATCATTGCTGAACCTTTAGGTTTGGCTACCCTGGAGAAGATGCGTTTTGTTCCATTTTCTGCTACAAGTACAAACAAGACTTTGTCAGCAACAATTGGTCATCCCAAAAAAAAAAATCGACAGAAAATGGCGTAAGATGTAGGGAAAAAAATTGAAATGCAAGAATATATTTTGAGCTTTTTAATGGCTTGAATGCTTGGGTGCAAACCCAATTGATCTCCTGCAACCAAAGAAATGCTCCAAGTTCAATTTTATGGCACTAGTCATTTCTGCTTTGTGATCGGGACGATTTCCGTTGATTGGTCATTTCGGCTTATCAATCACAACCTCGCTCCTTTCTTTCGACTTCGCTACAACTTGAGCATACCCGTGCTCGTACCCTACTACCTTGCATGTTCTAGTGCTTCCTCCATGTCCTCTAGATGCCTTTGTGATGTGTGGTATCCACCTTGGTATTTGGTAACGGCCACAGGCCCACAGCACAACTTGAACCTATCTTGAACCTGTTGTTTCTCTGGAATGGTACTGGACTCTGAGCCCTGGACACACTCCTGAAATCTTAATTGTGCAATGTCTGTGTTGTAACTAAGTTCTTGCACAATTTTTCTGTGACTGCTTCTCGGGTTTCTGTCTGGCTTGGACTGGTTCATTGGTTCAAATTTGTTTGCAGCAAAATTGGTAGAGGATCTGATAGTGGGTTTTCACGTCCCTGCATTGCACAGGTCAACCTCAATTTTTTCAAAGAGAGTCCCTCCCCCATTTCCTGGACCATTAGCATACATTTAACGGTTTACCCACAGAACCCCAGTCTCCCTCATCGTTTTCTAGGATTTGACTCAAGTTTCATGTTGTCCTTATACCAAAAGTGGGGACAGGACAACTTGATGACACTTTTCTTCGTAATTCCCACCCAGATGGTCGTCCTTTTTGCCTTATCAACTGCTCTCAGAAATAATATTCGCCCGATTTGTTTCGTGCCTTTTACGAGGTACCAGCCAATGACCTGGAGCTCTAGGAAACAGGTATGTAGGTGCAAGAGATCAGAATGTAACAGGGATTATGCTCTACAGTGGCCCAGACGAAAGCCTGCATCTTTTGTGAATTCATTCAACCACCTGTCACTCCCTAACCGAGTTCTGCCATTCTCAACTTCTCCCCCACTTCTTAAAATAACATGCTCACTGCATTGTTTAAATGGTCGTTTATCATGTAGTTTGAGTAGTGCCTATCCAACCCAAATGTTTCAGGTTCAAGCCGAAAAATATGTATTGTATGAGTTGAACCTAAAGGTTCAGCACCCGCCTCGAAGAGGCCCAATCCCAAGTCATCCTGAGATTGCAAAGAAGAATGCTCCCCGGCAGTTGTTTTGATAACTCCGAGCAGTTCTCACCGCATTCATCACAAGAGAGTTGAGTTTGGCGCCGACAGTGATTGGAGTTTACAAAACATAAATGTGTACTCCACTTCTGTTCACAAGCCCAAAAAATCATGGTCAGAATCGTTTGGAATGCGATGAATTTCCTTTTTGGGAATCACGAAAACAAAATCAGCTGATCTCATTACAGCCGATCCGGTAGGTAGGTAGGTAGGTAGGTAGCATTACACGGCACGGTCCGAATAACGAACGCCGGTTTCCAGGGATTATCCCGGTGTACAAAGCAAGTAAAAATACACCATCGCCCCTAAAGTAATGAGAATAACTTTTTTTTTTGCGTGCGTTCTCAATTTGGCAATTCCAAATGCAGACGGTCGCAGGTTCAATCCCGCGAACCCGTGCATTTTTTTCAAACTCTTTGTGCGGTCTGAGCAGACTGTACCATTCTCTGGGTGACATTTTTGCGGTATAAATATGTGTGGGTACGAGATATCAGTGTACTAGAAGAGTGTGTGACTGGTGGTATTGAGTAATCACTGATCAGTTGGTTGTACTCAGATCACAGACTCGAATTCGTGCCAGCACTGCACTGTACTCTACTAAAAAAAATTTCAGGCCAGTTACTCGGCCTTCCTTCAGTTTGGGTGTTTATTGGGTGTGATAATGGGTTGACCAAATTAATCCGACCAAAGTTCATCCATCAAATCAGTTCAATTTGATGTCACATTGAGCAGCAATTAGGTAAAGGAGGGTACATCAGGAGAGCTCATGGGTAGATTTCCATATGTAGGACATCTGTTCGTATTTATTCCTGTCGGGCTCCGGTAAATTTATTGATGCAACTCGGAGTGTTCACATCAGATCCAAAGTCACAATCGAAGGTTTTTCCTCTATTGGGGCAGCGGATAGAGCTTGCAACATATCTTTCCAATAGCTGATATCCTAATCTTGAACCCAAAAGTGCAGTTTAAAGTAGGGATTTTCTGTTGAAAAAAAGTGCGGCGCCAGGAATCGAACCCACGACTGCCTGCATTTGGAATTGCCAAACTGAGAACGCGCGCAAAAAAAAAAGTTATTCTCATTACTTTCCGGATCGGCTGTAATTTCGAGATCAACTATGTAACTAGTCAGGAATAGGCCGCAAAATCGGCCCAAGAGGTACACTTAATTCAAAAAAAAGTCTCCGACCGATTTGGCCACTAAATTTTGGTGAAGGCCGCCAGGCAATGCGCACCTTAGTGTTGGCGGTGCTCGCAGGCGGCTATTCCTCGCTCAATATAGATGCACCGGCTTGTGATCACCGCCGTCCCACACTTCACGTATATACATTACCCCCAGGATCTGATCTCATGTTGGCTGGCTCAACGAGTTTTTCTTGCGCGCAACTTCAATAATGGTCAGCGTGCCCAATTTTGCCCTTAATTAATGGATATCGATCGTTTGACGAAACATACAGAAACCGAACGGAACTCAGGAGGTACTTTGGCAGAGACTCGAGATAGTCGAAGCGAAACTCTGCGATATGACGGAAACCATATCGTCTTTGCTCCTCATGTTGAACAACGTGGCTGCAGCTTTCGAGCACGGATGGACGGTACCGACTGAGCTGAGAAACACTGCGGCAAAAAAACCTGGGGCCTTTCAGGGAGAACGAGGTGCATCTGGAGGAATTCGAAGACGATTGCGACAGTTTTGACGACACCGATGCGAAGGCGAAGGAACTTGTCAAGGCGCCTGCCAAAGAGACAGCCAAAAAGCGCAAGGCACCTTCAGCGCCGAAGAAAGACATACGCAAGACGAAGGTTTGTGCTTTAAATTGGAGTTCCTCTTTCAACAATCTAACACGAAATTTGGGAGGCATTCGAGGATGAGCGCGAGGATCTTTCCAAGGAAATGGATGCTGTAGAGGGCAGCTCTGACGACACGGATCAAGAGGCGAAGCAACCTGTGAAGGCGCTTGTCAAAAGGTCGGGCAAAAAGCGCAAGGTACCTTCAGCGCGGAACCTTCAGCGCAGTCCAAGCGAAAGTTTGTGCTATAAATTGATGCAACTGGATCCACGATCTACTCCGAAACTTATGAGGAATCCGAGCAGATGGATGCGGGTTCTGACAATGCGTATGCCAAATCCGAGAACGATAAGAAGGCGAAGCAACCTCCCGCCAGAAAGCGCTCACCCAGGGTGAAAAAGTAAATAGTGGTTTCATTCTTAGGCAAACATGCACAATTTCCGGCTTCTAACTGCCAAACTGTGCCAAATTCACTCATGTAGGCTGATTTAAAACCAGGTTTTGAATCTGTCATGCTGGGCTGATAGCCAGCAAAATTTCAAGCAGATCTGTCTCTTTGGCTTTCTTTCTCGGGCAGTGCTGGGGTTTCATTCTGAGGTAAACACGCACAATTTCAACCCCAAACTGTGCCAAATTCACTGGTGTAGGCTGATTTCAAACCAGGTTTTGAAAACTTGAAAAAACTGCCGTCTCCTGGGACATAGGACATGGGCCAAAAAATTTGGTTAAGGAGCGATGACGTAGGGCGGTTCGGACCGAGATCGGCGAGAAAAGGCAGGACATCAAATCACGAAAGAGAACTTATGAGAGAGGATTGTGAGGGAACTGAAGTTGTAGTCTTATTCAGAGTATGCACTTATTGGGGGGTCTGCCTTTTTTTCTTACAGCTATTGGCAGTACCGAAGGCGCGAACGAAAAAATTTCCATTTTGAGCAGTTTTTGATCCTCGCGAAAGAATTGTCCGTATCTCTGTGAGTTCTCATCGGATTGGGTTGAAACCTAGCTAGATCGTCCGGAATAATTCAAGCGCAATTAGTGGTAGAAACAAATGAGCGAAAATATCACATTTTGGATTATCTGGCATCTAAGGATACATGGGCCGTAAAATCCGGGTAGCAAGCCCTGACCATGTCCTATGGGCGTAATATTTTGGGAGGTGGGGCTCTTCTACATATAAAATTGTGTGATAGAGTCAAAACTATCAATAATTCCTTCCCGCAGGTCTATAGGACCCTCGGAGACATTTTGTGGAGAAAACAATGAAATGGCTATAACTACCCGAAGTCTGAACCAAATCAGTTGGTTAGACCACTCACGGACATGTAGGTAGTACCTACAGCTTCTTACATACTCAGATTCGCAAAGGACGCGTGTCGAAAACACTAATTACGACGTGTCGCGTCCATTTTCGGTCAACATCAAGTCCCCGCGACCACACCGAGATCCCATCACCACTGTAAGACTCAAAACGGGTTGCTTTCCTCCGGTTTTAGACCCGGTAAACGGATGAAAATGACCCAGGCAATGGAGGAAAGTCACCCAATCCTGTTGAGTGACGGGTGAAAAAAAACCCGTTGCAACGGGTTGCATCCGGGTGAGTTTCGCCAGTTATATTTTGCTTTTCACCCGGCACCCGGGTTATTCTTTGCACGGGTTTTCTACCCCGTTTGTCGGGTTATTCTGATAACCCGATAAGTGCAGGTTATTTCAACCCAGTCAAATGGTAATTTTTGCTGTTGCATCACCCAATAAAATAACCAATAAATCAGGTATATTTGCAGTATATAATACACTGGATACAGAGTGAGGGATATCCACAGATGAAGCATTCGAGGAAGGGCTACACTGGATTGGAGTGAGAGAGACATGTACGCACTCGGACAGAGATGGATAAGCACGTTGACATGACATCCACCTTGCGACATATTGTTGGATCAAAGTGGGCATCGCCGCTGATGAGTGAGGTTAGTATGTAGTTTGATGGAAGGGGAGTATACATGTACCCGCTTCCCCATGTATCGCTTGAGGGCTTCCCGATGTATCGCTTGAGGTGAGATCTAAAGAATGAAGGGGGAGATTAGTATCAAGTGCAAGCCAAGTCAGTCCCAGTCATCCAAGCCATGCAGTTGCGCAGCACGTCCAGTGCCGAGAGAGTCACGACAGAGGAGCCGAGGGCCTAGGTAGGTACAACAGGCAAAGAACCCCAAAAAGCTGAGCTACAGACTTGAGAGACAAGATACCACAGAGATCCAGGCTAGCTGAGGACGGCGCAGTGTCGACGCTGCGGGGGAGGACGACTGGTCATGGTGGTAAGAGAGAGAGAAGGAGTGCACGGAGAGCAACGCGCGTCGACAGATGATGTGGGTGTGATGGGATCTCGGTGTGATTGCGGGGACTTGATGTTGACCGAAAATGGACGCGACACGTCGTAATTAGTGTTTTCGACACGCGCCGTTTGCGAATCTGGGTATGTAAGAAGCTGTAGGTACTACCTACATGTCTGTGAGTGGTCTAACCAGCTGATTTGGTTCAGACTTCGGGTAGTTATAGCCATTTCATTGTTTTCTCCACAAAATGTCTCCGAGGGTCCTATAGACCTGCGGGAAGGAATTATTGATAGTTTTGACTCTATCACACATTTTTATATGTAGAAGAGCCCCGCCTCCCAAAATATTACGTCCATAGGACATGGTCAGGGCTTGCTACCCGGATTTTACGGCCCATGTATCCTTAGATGCCAGATGATCCAAAATGTAATATTTTCACTCTTTTGTTTCTACCATTAATTGCGCTTGAATTATTCCGGAAGATCTAGCTAGGTTTCAACTCAATCCGAGGAGAACTCACAGAGATACGGACAATTCTTTCGCGAGGATCAAAAACTGCTCAAAATGGAAATTTTTTCGTTCGCGCCTTCGGTACTGCCAATAGCTGTAACAATCCATGAGGAATTGAGGGAGCTAGATGGAAATCTGGTCAAGAAATCCAAAATGATATCGCGGCTCTTTCGGCCGACCACCTCTGGCCAAAAATACTTCATCTAGCTTTTCGTACAAAAGACTTTCTCGGTCCCTCGCGCCTTCAAGCCGGAGAACTTCATCTACGATACGAACTGCGATGCTAAGCAACAGGTGATGGCCCACCCAGAGGCTTGGTCCTGGTTTCAAGATGTCGGGATGACAGTCGACGTCTTCCATTTTTTACACAAGCACAAGGTCGACCACGTCTTTTGTCAAGAACACTGTAACCCCGCCGACCACCCGGAGCTCATGGGTCCAGACGGCAAGACGTGGTGCTTCAACACGTCTGTCTATTCCGGGAAGTCCACAAATGAAACATGTTATGAAATATGGAAGGCACCCACGATCCACAATGCTGTCCACAAATCAACCACCCCCCAAGACAGCCACAATCCACAAATACTGTATGATATAACCCTATTCCGGGAAGTCCACAAATGTCACATGTTATTCAATATGGAAGACACCCACGATCCACAATGCTATCCACAAATCAACCACCCCAAGACAGCTAGGCTGGTCACGAGCCTACAAGACAGCCACAATCCACAAATACTGGATGATATAACTGGGGGATGAGACGGTTCCCTTCGTAGAAAAATGCAAACCCCTGAATGGTCATCATTTGTCTTCCACTCCTCCATTTTATCCCCCGACGTGATGAATTTTAGCAGGGATCGTCATTTCTTGGCCTGTGGTGCGCGTAATGGTGACATCAATGTCTTCGCGTTGCATATCGGCCGTCACATCCATTCATTTCGCGTCCATGAAGGAGTTTCCGCCCTGTCCTGGGATGAATGTCCCAGTGATGAGCGTACTGTTTTCATAGGAATGAAAGATGGTTCAGTGGATGGATTTACCTTCAGTTCAAACGGGAAGGTGGGTTCATTGTCTCATTATACTGCGCTTTTTCACTGAAATACCACAGTTCGAGCACTTTCCAGTTTTACCCTCGTCCCGGGATGCAGTGATGCTGATAACATGCTACGACCAGGCAGTATTGGCCATCACTTCCGGCCAAAGAATGATCCTGATCGAACGTACAGGTAGCGTACCGGAGTAAGGCGGGAAAAAAGAGAGCTTATATGCTTGTTCACAGGCATGATGCAGGTATCGACCACGCAGGAAATCGTAAGACAGTGGCCTCTTCGTAGCAGGACCGGTGGATCAAAAGGGAAGAAGCACCACGCCTCAAAAAATCAGCAACTCGGTTTTCCAATAAAGGACCCCCACAGAAGCGCAGAGGAAGAGAAGATTTCTCAGTAAGTATTTAATTACGGTCTTGAACCGCACTGATATTTGGTTTACTCAGCTGTGTATGGAGCCCACTGCACACAGCCGCATTTGGCCCGGAGAATCTGTCCGACGACGAACTGACTGAAGACGAGGAATAAATGTAGGGGATAGGGGCAAAGGTGTATTTTGTTGGAATCTGTGATTGGACTGAATCGCACATTGACTTCTTTTGAGATGCTGTAATCCTACCTACCTACCTATGAGTGAACCTGTCTGTGCGCAACCTGTCTACGGTAGTATTACACTCAATTCGACAGTCACGCGTCACCGAGTAGTTTATCGAATACAAAAACCGTGACTTTCTCAGCGGTGCAAAAAAGGCAAAACTTTCGAAATTTTCGCCGGTGTCACGCAAATTTTACCTACTATCGAATTATCGAATTTGGGTCAACCAGTCACACGTCACAAGGCCTGTCGAATTGAATGTACACAATAATCCTCGTTTGAATACCACACTGGCAGACTCAACCTTCAGGACTGGAGTATTTCTTCGACCAAAGTTGTTGTGTGAGGTTCCAAATTAATTTTTGACCTGGTGCATCACATTCCAAAGTTATATGTTCAAGGGTTTCTGGGACATTGCAAACTTGGCATTGTCCCCGTATCTCCAAAGTATTTACGTGAAGCCAAAAGTCACCCACTCTAACTTAAATGTATTGTGAATGCACTTCCAGAAACATTCCCGTGTCAGGCGTTGCAGTACATTCAGTTTTTGCTGCGTTCTTTTACTCCTCATCCCCATAAGTAACCGGAAATTATGTCATTGCGTCATAACCACAAGGGTAAATTTCAACCACTAACTACTACAACATACCCAGGGATACTATCTGTCACCAGCCGGATTTGGTCAGGAAGAAACCATCCATTGGTGCTGTCCAGGTGCACCAAACATCAGCTATGCCTATCGCGATCACGACATCTGATCAGCAATCAGCCAAAATCTCTAGAATAAATTCCAGGAGACTGATTCAACTGCGTATATCCGTCAATTTAGATGACCTCCGACCTTCTGCGTGCTGTAGAAGGCATGCCTCCTCCAAATTTCCCGAGAAAACCGGCACAAACCGTTGGAGAACATGGTCAATAAAATCATGCTTTCCATCAGTCTGCAGACAGTATGATGCACTGTAGCTGTAAAAATATATCATAAAATGGACTCTAAGACAGTTACTATTGCTTGGACATCACAAGGGCCAAACATATCCTTTCTTGTGGGAAAAAACCAGGCTCAATCAATGTATTTGAATAAAGGGGTGATTTCTCTCTCCATTAATTCATTTCTGTAGGCTCGTAGGATGGCCTGTGATCCACGAGACTTTGTACGCATATTTTAACATACCTAACACTATTTTCAAGGCACTAATATTTTGAGAAAAATCGTTATCACAATTGTCAAGAGGGGAATACAGTTATTTTTCAATTTTAATTCCATGCTAAGTATGTGGGCTTATTACTCAAGTTCGACTCCTCATTCCAGGGAGAAATTGAGTGTAGATCGAGAATATGTACAGAGAAGTGGCCCAAGTTGGGGTTATGTGCCTGTGTAACCAAATTTCCGGTTACTTATGGTCATGACGAGTATTTGCTCCTATGGCCTTGTTTTACCTCTACTCACATTACAACCACTCTTTTCTTCTCAGATTTGATTTACACTAGCAGTTACCCGTGTCTTCGCCACGGATGGACCGCTATGTCCGACATTCGGTTGAATCTTTGCACAAATCCCGGACCTCATACACTTTTCCTCCCTGGCGCCTTCGTCTTGTGAGTAATTATCTCGATATTTATGACCCAGAATTCCCATGGTATCAACTTAGAAAGTTCAGGTGATACGGATTGATAGTAAAACCAAGCTAATGAAAGCTCAATGAAAACACGGAATCCCGCTTTCACCAATCGCCAGGACACGGGGATCGAGCATGTTCGGGAGCCACCCATCTCTGACAGGGAGAAGCTGTTTGGCAGGCATAATGCAATAGTTAACGGATTTAAGCTTTCCTAGGCGGCTGAATGTCAAGACATTCGATTGACGCAGCGCCCAGGCCGCAGATTATGATTCTGAGCGCATTCAATTGACTGCACTGTACCAATTGATCTGACTCGGAATACAGTGCCCTAAGAGTCCAATGACGGATGGCATGTCTGTATATGTCACTCCCTGGGGCACTAGAAGGAAATCTAAAGAGACAGTTCTAACCGAAATTGTGCTGGCTTTCCAACAAACAAGGTCCTGTGAAAATCCGCTTTGAAATGGCTCCAAACAGGGCAATTTACTGATTTGATGTGAAACTCGGCACATCTAGGGTTGGGCACGGGTTCGGGTCAACCCGGCGGGTTTCCGGGTCGGGTCGCCCGGGTACGGGTCACGGGTCGTTGGGCTTGCGGACCCGAAGGAACCCGCTACCCGACCCGCTGTTTGGCGGGTCGTTGCAGGTACGGATAATTCGCCTTTTTAGCACCACTTTGGGCTTGAGTTCGACAGTATCCAGGGTGGGAGATCGCGTGGAAAAGCTGGATCTTCAATTCAACTGTTCCTGAACAGAAACCGGATGCTATGCGACTGGTTTCAAGGCCGGTGAGCACTCATCTTGCATGTCAAGGACAAATTAATTGTACTCACCACTCAATTCGCCTGCAGAGACGGCGGAATGACGCTTTTGTGGGTCAGGTGGAGGCCAAAAGTGGCCCAAAACACACTCCCAGGTATGCCCGAGATGCCCAATGCGAAGACCCGTGGTGGACCCGCGCATTTGCGGGTCGGGTTTGGACCCGTACCCGCCGGGGCACGGGTTTCGCAGGGTCCGGGTCCGGGTTGAGCGATTTCTACCCGGACCCGTACCCGTGCCCATCCCTAGGCACATCAAGCCGTCATTAAATTGAATTTGGGTGCACAGCCTGAAACTAGGCACACCAAGCCACCATTAAATTACATTTGTTTGCACTGGAATGCGGAGCACAAAGCTTTCCCGGAAAGGACCTGGGACACTAGAAGGAAATCTAAAGAGACAGTTCTGACCGAAATTGCGCTGGCTATCCAACAAACAAGGTCCCGTGAAAATCCGCATTGAAATGGCTCCAAACAGGGCAATTTACTGATTTGATGCGAAACTCGGCACATCAAGCCACCATTAAATTGCATTTGTTTGCCCTGGAATGCAGAGCACAAAGCTTTCCCGCAAAGGACCTGGGACACTAGAAGGAAATCTAAAGAGACAGTTCTAACCGAAATTGCGCTGGCTATCCACCAAACAAGTGACGATTGTGTTGTCACGTTCACCTGCTTCGCACTGAAAGGCAGCAGCTTTTTTTTTAGGTGTCTTCCAAGGAAGGCGCGTGTGTCGTGGCAGTGAGAAATTTGGTTTTGATTGCTGGAGCCTCAAAGAGATACATACAATTTTGGGAGTTCCGGCCAAAAAAGTGAAACACCATGGGAAAAAATGAGATATTATGTCAAACGCATTCTTTGAGCGGTTTCGTGGCTGGAAAAATCGGAAAAAAATTACAAAAAAAATCTCGGCACCATTCGGCACGTGTCGGAGAGGTCACGCTGCGCATTGTTGCCTGGAGCTGGGCTTCTTCCTCTTGTACTCGCAGGTCAAAATCGTCGAGCCCACCGTCGGACAAGGCATCAAAGAAGGTTTTGTGAACTCCAAGCTCCCGCATTCGTTTCGTCAACGTGTTGCGATGAACCCCTAAGGCAGCGGCAAGACTGGAGAACCTGATATTGCGATTGGGGGAAGTGGTCTCCCTGAGGTAAAGCCTCAGTGCTCAAAACTCTTCTGCCGTTGGGTTTACTCCCCTACGGTCGGCGGTATGGTCGCGGTTGCTTTTGACTTTTGATTTGTGATTTCGGACCTCGGCCCAACGGCATCGGTCTTGGCAACGCGAGCACGTGATAGGAGACAAGAATGAGTGGAGCGCCGCAGGGAGCGCGTCAGTGGACACAATGTCTACTTCAGAGAAGGTAACTAGATCTAGCTATATTTCCCACGAACCAATGGCGCCATCGCATTGAAAATTGCCCACCCAGATAGAACTTCCAGTTTAGGGGACCCCACATCTTGATACACCTCGGTTGCAAGCACATCAAACTCATCTGAAACCCAACGGAAGGCTTCTTGACGCGAAGTTTCAATCGATCCACGAAGTTCGTCAATGACTTCCTGAGTGACAGGAATGGCAAGGTTTTGAAGGTCATAGTCACCAGGCATGTCAAAAACAACATTTGGAGCAACACCAGAGGGCAGGATCCGGTGGCGCTGCTTACGGGTCTTCTTGTTGTTGAAATAGTCAACAAATTCATCCAGTCCTATCTGAACAATCTTTGGCCAAAGCCATCGAAACAGATCCCTGTTGTATAATATTCATTTTTGAATCATTACTCTGGTTAAAAAATTACACACCTGTGAACGAAATCTCCTGGAATGAGATGGATACGGCCCTCTTCCAAGATGTCACGCATTGATCTGCCATTGAACTGACGATCATAGGACCAGGTAGACTCGATTGAGATATTTGTTGACCTTTGGACAGCCACAACAGGCTTCCACTGGTCAGTGGGAAGGTTTGGTGCAAACACCTCTCTGAGTTCTGGGTAAGTTACATGCAACTGCTTTGCAACTCTCACACACACACCTCAGGGTTGTTTGAAATGCTGCTAGCCAGCCCAATTCGCTTCCGCCATCAAACATAAACTGAATTGGAATTGCTAAGGTTCAAATTATTATTGCTGCAAAGGAAAACATAGTGGGAAAAAACTGCGCACCGCTGTATGCCGAAACCATGTCCAAGTATACATGTCCGACAACATCACTCAAGCGAGAGTTCGGGAGAGCAACAAGCCAGAGTACCTTTCCAACATGATCACGCATTCCATATATGTCAATTCCGATTCCTGGACCCATACGAAGAGCCTTTTCGCCAAGCTTCTCATGGCCATCAGCATGGATCTCCTGAAAAATACCAATGGCATTAAGAGCAGAGCGTTGCTTTGGTCCTTTCTTGCGACCCGGTCGACGCATGTCCGAGGGACGTTGGCCCACAAGTCCCTTCATCGTTGCGCAGACAAAATCACTGTGTCAAAATTCAAATTACTGCGTATAGCATACAAAATGTGAACAGATGTACCGAGGAATTGGGAGATTCAATCTCAAGGAAGCGATCTTCTTGACAGTGTCCGGTCCTTGCCCTTGATGAACATCCCGCAAGATTATATCGGCGATTGCAGCAGTAGCCTCTTCGACTTCTTTAAACTTGCGTGGGCTTGGAACACCGAATGTCTTGTTGAGTTTTTTGAGCTTTGTCAGTCTGTACGGTGGTGTTCCCATTGTTAGTAATAGAGACATCAAGCAAGACATTGGAGACCATACCCAATAGATATCTGATGTTCTTCCTTGAGATATCGAAGACAAAGATCGTTGGAGAGAGACCGGCGTGCATAATCAAACAAGATTCTTTTGAGCTCATCGTCCGGCGGCACTGCAAATCGAAGAATCAGTAAGGTTCAAATTATCAGTCGAGTACTAACAAACTCCATTGTTGGTACCGTTGCTTCCAGTGGGATTGACCATTGACCTAAGGCCTTGGAAAATTCTGGCTCTCTTTACAGCCTTTTGCGGAACTTAGGGCGCGGCCAGTTTTTTTTTTTTTTGGTAAGTTTTCAGCAGAATGGCTATCCTGACCTCAATTCTCAACGGATTCCCTTGGTGGTAGGCTCATTATACTCGTGTTGTAAGTGCGGAGGGCATGGCATCTTACGATTTTTTCTGAGAACCCCGAAATCATTTATTAGGTCAGATTGGGGTGTTTTGAGCTGTCTGAGAGCAGAATATGCCACAAAGTAGCTGTAGTGCTCGGATTGACCTAGAATTTTGATACAATGCACTTATGGGTACTACGGAGGGCAGCAAACACCGGGATAGTGAATGTGACTTGTATTTCAATTTTACTGCTGTTAGGGAAATTCACCCGATATCCTACCTATTTACATGTATGATAGAGTTGAAATACAAGTCACATTCACTATCCCGGTGTTTGCTGCCCTCCGTAATACCCATAAGTGCATTGTATCAAAATTCTAGGTCAATCCGAGCACTACAGCTACTTTGTGGCATATTCTGCTCTCAGACAGCTCAAAACACCCCAATCTGACCTAATAAATGATTTCGGGGTTCTCAAAAAAAATCGTAAGATGCCATGCCCTCCGCATTTACAACACGAGTAGAATGAGCCTACCACCAAGGGAATCCGTTGAGAATTGAGGTCAGGATAGCCATTCTGCCGAAAACTTACAAAAAAAAAAAAAAACTGGCCGCGCCCTAAGTTCCGCAAAAGGCTGTAATACCGCTATGCCATCGACATTTCTGAAAGCGGAACTATATTACCGTGAGAGGTTGAGGATCATCTTTTTGTGTTATTCCTCCATTGGACTCACAATAAGACAAAAAGAATTGATCCCAAGCGTCCTCGAGTCATGCCAATGAAAGAGGTCATAATCGCGAACACAGTCAGCTAGCGGTCAACATCAGAGCCGGATCAAAATTTAAGTAGTGTGGGAGGAAGTCGACGATTGTCTGTCCATCTTCCCAAATACATTTCTCCGCTCATTTTCGGTGTGTGACTGGTTCAATTGATGCCCAAGGAGTCATTTTCAACGATCTTGCCTTGCCCGATCAATATTGTGCTCCCACGCCAAGTGAGTGAGTCAAAATAATACAATTACCGACATTGATCGGGCGCAACTTGCTCCGTATGAGCCTGCAATTTTTTGACTCACAATAGCACTTCATTCCGGGAGATTCCCACATGAGCGGAGATCCATATCTTCTTTTTGTTGCAATATCGGAATACGGGAATGCGCGATGAGTTGAAATGGTTTCTTCCCACAGTTCAATTGACTCAGACTTGCATTGAGAATTGAACCGCACTTGGGCCTCAGTATTTAACTTGACCTTGAATTTCTTAGTGGTCTCTATTCGCTTCCCTTTCACCCATGGCTGATGAGGCTAACTCTGTTCAACTCTGCACTGGCGACAATACTTGCCTTCGTCACTTTGAGTACAAAAACAGCCTCGGACGCTGCCACAAGTGTGTTCTTCTTGCTAATTCCCTGGATACGGAGCATGAGAGGATTCTGGTAAGCCCTATCCCATTTAAGAGCAAATTGTGGGCTAATTTTGATTGAAATTCAGGGAATTCCGCAATGTCTTGGTTGTGGTAATGTGTCTAGTCGTTTAGACACTGATTATTGCGGACTCTGTGATAACAAGAACAGTGAGTGTACATTTAGTCTGGACACAAGCACAAAATCACCTAAACATTTCCAGAACGGCGTCTTGGGAATCCGGTTATAACGAGTCCTGCAGGGATTCCCTCTGCAACTCAAGGTCAGAGCAGATTCGAGTTTATTCGTTTTTTTTTCGGGTTTTAACACTTTGTAGGGCAAGGTGATACATCTTCACTCCGAAATCTCGGGCAATACCATCGCCAGAGCTGGAAAGACGTGGCAAACATCAACGATTCGAGCATCAGATCTCAAAAATCCACTGTGCCTATGACTGCCGGCAATCTGGCAACTTTGCGGAGCAACAACCTGGCGACCAACGAATGCTATGTATTTATTCTGGAGCCTTTTGTCAATTCAAAGCCGTGTACTTTTCTCTCCACCTTTGAGGTGATTCGAGAGGCTACTATGAAGTTCTCCGGTATGACACCTCAGAATGCTTTTTCAACTTGCTTATATCTTGTGCTAGATATTGCAGCAAATGGAATAATGAGCTTCGATTCAAGTTGGGAACAGGATTCTGAAGCAAGCCTTGTGCGGTACGTTGTTATTCATCCAATCAAATTCAGAAGCTGAGCCCAGTTGTAGTTCTGATATCCGCTTCTCGAGGATGAACAATGTTCACATTGAGATTGAGCCACAAGCCCTCTTCCGCGATATATTGCAGGCCATTTTGAAGGAATGCGGCCAGAATTTGGACAAGACTGCCCCCACCAAGTTCAGGAATCGCAAATTTCCCACTGTGTACATTGAGGCACATATTGATCTCCAGAAGGTTCATTAATCTTTGTTCAGAATATACTTCTGATCTGATCCATTTGGGTTCAAGTTCGGTGAAAGGACTGGAGTTGCGCCGCCTCGGGCACTCTTCAAATCGAAAAAGCGAGTGTGGGATGAGAACATGATGGCCAACCCGACTTCGTTGCTCATTAAGCGCTCCCGTCTCGGTCAGTGAGCTTAATCTAGTGTGTTCCAAATGCCAACGATATAGGATAGCTGGTGGAGCACGCTCCTTGAAGTCGTCATTTACCCTGGTGGCTCCTATGAGCGAAGCAACAACTGTTACTCTGTTTTTTGCAGAGCAAAGAGCGGATCCAGCAACAGCAGTGCAAACAATTGAGTGGAGCTCAGTGCTTTTAGCCCCACATACCGTCCAGATCGAAAATCACTCCAGTAACAAGGGAAAGTCAAAACTTGTTTTCAAAGTGAGCTATTCCGACTCATGGGATGCTGGAGTAACCTCTCACTTTTAACAGGTCAATCTCGATGGGAACTCGTATGTAGCCAAGCGTTGCTACACCATCGGCCATGGTCCTGTGTCTATCCTTGACAATCACAAGGAACTCGTGAAGGAGGGAATTACTCTTGGTCGCAGTAAATTTCTCCTCGAGAACTTCAAGGTGGCTTGCGAAGAAGAGGACGTTGATATATCTGGTGAGTGCGTCCAGTTACCTACCTACCCATGATTTGGCTAACCAATTTCCAGAATTTGAGGTCACCGATTTTATCCTTGCCCGAGAGGGCACTGCCACGGCAAAAGACGGATCTGATCAACCCGCATTCATCCCTTCTCCGGCTTCTGGCATCACAGCTACATCCTATTCAGCCCTTTCCAATGAAGACAAAGGGGAAATGATTGTTCATGGCAACATTATATCCTCCATCACCTGGCTTTTGGAGCCGGAACGCGGGAATGTTCATTATAGAAAGTATTCAGGCACCTTGGAGCATCCTCGTCACACTGATAAACAGGGATCAACGATCAATGCCCTCCAACACTTTGCGTACCTAAACTCCAACAAGAGCCTTATTTTAGCTGATATTCAAGGTAGGTTTTTCGATCACACCCAACTATAACTTTATTCAAATCACTTTCTAGCATCCGAGAGTCATATTCAATCTAGCAAGGCATCCGTCTTATTTGATTTGATGTCGCATACGACTACGGGGTGTGTACTTGGTGTAATCTTATTTCTTCTCCTTCAGCGTCTGACATCCTTCTACCAGGGACAGCGGCGCTGGAGATCACGGAGAAGACGGAATCAAGGCTTTCGTTGAATAGCACCAGTGTGGCCAGAGATGTGTACAACTTGAGCTCGAGTCATTGAGTGAGAAAAATGATGAGGAATGAGTGGAAACTGGCTTCTTACCTAGCTTTTTCGGTACTGGTGGGGTACTGGACATGTACACAGCGTTGAGATGTGTCGGAATCAGTTCTTGAATTAGCTCACTTAGCTGTAATGCACCGACATCATCAATGACACGGGCATTGACTGCCTCGAATATATGCGCTACATTGGCCACATCAAACAATTTGAACCGTGTCTATTCCTATCACGTGCTCGCGTTGCCAAGACCGATGCCGTTGGGCCGAGGTCCGAAATCACAAATCAAAAGTCAAAAGCAACCGCGACCATACCGCCGACCGTACCCGAATCCGACTCTTGTTCTCCAGTACATGTGAATGAAGCGATGCTTGGGACATATATAAGGCTTCCTCGTGCGCAGTGCAAATCCGTCCTCTCCCGCACCCGCGGCATGCCTGCCGGCGCCTCCCCCGGTGTTGGCACAAGGGTCGAGGTGTAAGGCTCCAACCATTTCGTTTCCGTTCGCCGATCTGGGAGAACCAAACGGAAACGGTAAAGAAACCGTTTGAAATGGTTAGAAACCGTTTGCAAACGGTATTTTTTTCAGCAGTGAGCAACAGCTAAATGATATAAATAATAATATAGAACTATGCTACGCCGCACCGTAATGACGCCTTCTTAAACAGCCCCGCTTTAATCCACATCTTGACCAGCATCGCCTCCATGATTGTCTGTGCCTTCATTGACCCGCGGGCTTCGTGACACAAATGGCGTGACTTAGAGAAAAGCCGCTCCACAGAGACGCTCGTTCCGGGGATGGCCAGAAAGTCGCGCGCCATCTTAGCGATAACCGGAAAGTCGCGCTCATGTTCCTGCGAGAGTAAGATCAGGCAGGGATCAATTTTGGAGATGGAACTATGCTTACCTTCCACCAAGCTAAAGGATCGTTGGGTTTCCCGCGCCCGTACGTGCGATGAGCGTTGTAAAACCGCTCGAGTTCGCTGACCTGAGGGATATTTTGCTCTTCTACATCAATCATGCACACATCGTCGAGGAAGGAGGTGTGGGTCCCGGGTCGAGACCGCGGGTTGTTCTGGGGAACTCCAACGCTCTCCGAGTCGTTAATCTTCTCATAGGAGTGGTAAGCGTGCTCAAACAATATCTTCGCGTTTGTTTCACGGTCTAAACCCATCTTGTTAAACCAAGAACGCCCGAATGATGGGTGGAGCACTGTGTAAAAGATGTAAGAGGAAGAAGATTTAAGGGAGAAAGGACTCACATGTCGCGATGACGTTCAGCTGGCACTCGCGTGCTTTGGCGTAATATTGTTCGAGCTTTCCCAAGCCTGCCTCCGCAGCGATACGGAGAGAGGGCAGTAAGTTCTCGTCGTCCCGCTTCGCCTTCAGATGTTTGAGCATATGCTCGTACATGGGAAGCACCCACGGCAACGTCGGGGTTCCGGACCGTGACATCTGGAGCGTAACGTGAGTGAAAATCTTTACATGTGTCAGCCCAAGATGATTTATAACGATCGAAATTAAAAACACACCTGAAGAATATCTCCCAGAGATTCAAGGAGCTTCCACTCATCATTTGTGAGACGCAGGTAGTAGAGTTCCTCTCCATCCTTGACCCATTTATCGATAGCCTGCACCGTTTCTGAGCACCTGGCCACCGGGAGATTAAAGGGACGAGACTGTACCTTACGGAGTAGACGTGCGCGCTGGATCATCGCGTGGGTAAAGTTCCAACGATGCTTCACATCCCGGATCACCCCCAGGCTGGACACCTTCCTCCCCGATGGGGCGAGCTCTTCCTTGTAGATTTTTTGCGCAGTGGTTCGGAAACGCTTCCGGCGCTGGGGGGAGGAACAAATCTTGGTCGCCGAGAGTCGCAGCTTGGAAAACTCCCCATCAGAACGGTATCTTGCGAATGATAACGAAATACCTTTTGAAGCGGTGAAAGCGGGCCGAGCTCGTTTGCACCAGCTGCTGCAATAAAACTCGCCGCAATTTCCTCTTCCTCATTCTCCTTGTCGTCCTTCTCGTCAAATACCTCCTCCTCCATCTGTCTCAAGTCCGGATCGTCCTCCGGATCGTAATGGAACGGGAGGTCTTTGTTGGGAATATAGTAATCCTCGATCTCTGGATCCGCGGCCTCGTCCAGAGCGGCCAGCAGTTTCTGTACCACAAGATTCACAACGTGCGCAAGGCAGCGGATCTGGGAATTCTCGGGCACAAACTGGATATCAAACTTCTCACGCAGAATGCGCGAGAGCGCGCGGACAAGGACATCATTGATAGCTGCGTTATCTAGAGCGACGGCGGAAAGGTAATCGAAGGTTTGTCATTTAATCGCGAGAACAAACATAGATTGAAAAAAAAAACTCATCTGTTCAAGGATCTGCAGCTCCGAAAGCCGTTTCGCCAGGCTAATTGCTGCATACTCCCCCTCGTGATCCTTGTCTTCGATCGGATGGAAATCGAGAACGCGTTCCACGAGCTCCCAGTCCTTCGTAATCCAACTCCCGATCGTCCCCGCGAACGTGAACATCATCGAGCGGGTCGTCCACGTATCCTCGGATGCGGCGATCTTGGATTTGACGTCCTGGCAACAATTAGTGCTGGCGCAGATGGTTATTCGCTACGACTTACCGCTAGCTCGGATTTGAGGGTGTCGTACATCTCAGTATACATTTTTGCCAGTGTATTGCGTACTGTCGTATCACTAGGCAGCAGGTAGCGGGAATGCATGAATTTAAATAGCCGGTTGATCCCCACCGTTTCGCCGGTAGAGAACGGAAGGTCGTCTTCAATAATCCACGCAGCGAAAATTTTATAAAAATTCGTCTGTGTGGGATTGATGGCCGGGTTAAGCTTGCCTTCGACCAAGAAGTCTTCCATAATTTTCGCGCTAGCAGCCGAAATCCCTCGTGTAACTCCCGGCTCGACATCTTTGGGAAGAGGAATATCGCCATGCTGCTTGTTCCTGTGGGTAGCTAGTCTCCCAAGGGCCGGCTGTGGGCTCTCGTCGCCGAACAACTGGTTTTTTCCCACAGTACGCAGGACGGTAAGGGATCTGAAACCAGGGACTCAGGGATATTAACGGGGGAAAAAACTGAATTGACTTGCGTAGTGCAATGGCGGCATTTAAACTCCCACCGCTTCTCTTGATTTACCGTCACAGCCTTCGGAGGGAAAAAGTGGTCACGGGAATCACTCTTCGGGCCCCGCTTTCCGCCCTTACGAGGCTCGTCGTCGGATTCGTCGTCGACTTCGATAACGGTGACCTTCGGAGGGGCCGTCTTGGCCTTCTTCTTCTGATGCTGGGATTAAAAGTCAACATAAACACGTTGAGCTGCAGAAAGACATGCCTGTTTTGCCGCGGCCTCCTCACCCTCCACAACGAGCAGCTTACGTTTGCGCCCGCCCTGATTTAATTCAGTGAGCTTATCCCGAGTCAAGTCATGAAATCGAAAATACCTCAGACGGCGCCGCATCGAGAGTGTCGTCGTCGAAATCATCTTCATCTTCCTCCGAGAGGGCTTGAGCACGCCTAGGCGGCTTGTAATTTTTATCCGCATTTTTACCTCCCGGCGCCATCACACCTAACAACAAGTCACGTCAAAAAAACTCATCGCATATAGAGGAAATAAACCGACGGTCGAATAGGTCATCCATCAGCACTTCTTTTTGTGCTTTCTTAGACTTCGCCTTTGAGGCCGCATTCTGGCGGTTGGTGCGAGAAGCTGGTTCGGCGGCAGCGGGTTTCTGGGGTCCGCTGGCGGTGGACAGGTAGAAATTAGCGCGTAAATATTCCCATGAGTTACGACGCACCAAATATATTCCATCTCTTTTACGATGCGCTCCAGCTTGAGTTGCGCGCCATCCAAATCTACATCGGAGGAACTCCACGAAATTTCGCGGAGGTATTTGACAACCATCGACATCCCCATCTTGCCGCGCCGAACAAAGCGAAAACGTCCATTTTCGTCGCGGCACAGGGAGTCCTCCTTGAAAAGGATGTCAAAACGACGATTGAAGGTAGAGCCCACACTGTCAGAGTCGTGGCCTTGGATATTCGTGAGGACATGATATATCTTGTCGTCTTCGGTCCCTTCAGGAATAGTCGTTGGCAAAGACGCGCATAGATCATTTATTTTGTCGGTGAGTGTATTGAGAAGGCGAGCTGCATCAAGAGACACGTCAGGACGCGTCAACCTGTCAGGGTGAGAAGAGAACCTACCAGCTTTGACGCGTTCTGCATGGATCAGACTATGATGTGCCGCGTTAGGGGCTTCCGAGTTATTCTTGTCGGTGAGGTGGCTGGATAGGATACGAGAGCGAGAACCCTGGAGCATGAGGGACGGGTCCACTGCGTCGCGCGGGGGCATGATGGTCGTTTGTTGCCAGGAGCTGACGCGTCCCGTCACATGAAAAGTCACATTTTATTCTGTTGCTTGGTTGTCGAGATGATGCCATGGGTGCGGGCGATGGGGAGCGGGCAATCAGGCGGCGGGAGAGGTAGCTTGATTACTGATCCGAGGCGGCCCAGAGTGTCGGAAAATGCCGATTTACTTGCCTTGTTGCTCAGTCCTTGGTGGCTGAAATTTCGGAAATCTGGCCAGAGGAAACTGTTTCTAAACCGTTCCTGAAACCGTTTCTCCATCCTGGCGAACGAAACGGAAATAAAAACGGTTTTTACCGTTCGAAACCGTTTGCGAACGGAAATGGTTGGAGCCTTATCGAGGTGCGTGCCAACCTGATTGGTGCACAGATATGTTGCTGACAGCGGATTAATATTGTTTCTCTTTGTAGCTTTGCGGGACTGGGCATGTGGCTGCGGCCTCGGGTAATGGGTTAAGAGCCCAAGGTATGTTGTGCGTCCCTTCAGTGTTGTGCCGCTGCTGACCCGACTCTCGTAGTCTTCCGTGGGGGAGCCGCACAGATTTTCCTTCTGCCCCGCGACGCCCCGCTATCGCCGCCTACTTCATCTTTCAACCGTGAACACATTTCCCTAGCTCAGTGAATTGTGTCAACGTTACATCGTGGCAGGGAATGATGTGTACGAATCTTATCTTGCCATACTTCCACTCGCTAACAAAGGATTTTGTTTCGGGTATGTCAAATATATACCCAAATTCTCCCATTAGGTTTTCTCATTCTAGTTTTCAGTCGAGTCGTTTCCCATATGCACAACGTCCGATCGGATAAAATACGATGTTCCCTGTATGCCAGTTGTAGTGCTGATCCATCTTATTCTTTTAGCTTTGGTGGATGTCGCCGTTGTTCATCAGGTATGTCTCCTGTGCGCCGCCTCTCCATGCTGTATCTAATCTACATCTTTTCAGACCATTGCTCCATACATTTGTCATCTGACCCTGTACCGATTCAACACTACTGCGTAGGTATAATCAGTCGGAGGAGTAAATAGCATGTACGTGTAGAGCACCCTCTGCTGTGAATATAATCATGTTTCCCCGAAAAATTGCCATCCTAAGTGAATGCTAATAACCTGCTGGTATCTAATGATTGTTGCAAATGCTGGCTAAGTACGCTCATATTCTTCCTAATTTATTTTGAAGGCCACTAGAAAGCTAATGGATCCAAGGAAGGTAATTCGACCAAATTACCTGGGGAAATCTGACCTTATTAGCAAGGGAGGTCTTTCCTGATGTATCAGACATGGAGGGGAGAGCTACCGGGGATACGAGCAGCTATGTACCAGGCCGTGGGTGAGGTGCTACCGGCGCCACCGGTGCTCCTATTCTCGCAGTGGTAGCTACCGCACAAATATTTTCTGCTGATGCGAGATCAATCGGAACATCAAATCTTTATTTATTTCGAACAAATAAGAGATGGGCGAGATGGGCCAAGAATTGAGCACCCCTAGCTAACTAGAGGGGTTCACTGGGCTATATAGGTGCTTTATTTACTATTTAGTATTCCAAACCGGACAAATCTGGACAAATATTAATTAATCAGCACGTGACACAGGACAACGTGGCACTGCAAGTACATACGTAACCTACTTAACGCTTTCTCAGTCTCCGTCAGGTCGTTCAACCTGCTGGAGCGAGGCCCTGAAACTAGAAAACCTCCGCCGCCTGTCCTTTTTGACCGACGTTGTGCCAACCAATTTGACAACACGGTAGGCGTGCTCTCGTTCCTTGCTCGTTTCAGTCCCATGGACTTCCACGTGCGTCGCCCGTCTTTTCTGCAGAGGATACAGTTCTCATTGTATGCAATAGACTTATCAGGGACCTCCGGCGATCCCATCGTCAGTGCTCGACTATCACCTCTCAGTGCCAGGGGAAAGGCTGCATTTCCGCTACAGCGCTGCGGCCGTGGATGCAGCGGTGGCTGCGGCCGAGCTCGCGCGGCTGCGCGAAGACGGTACGCGCCTGACGCGGCGGCTCGAGCGTGCGAAGGAGGACGGGCAGCGTCTTGAGAGCGAGAACGAGCGCCTCAGGACGGACCTCAGTACGCTACAATCACAGAATGCGCATGCGGCGTACGAGATGCAGAAAGCCCGCGACGCGCAGACGCATGCTGAGGAGCGCATGCAGGCGATATGGACCGTAAACACGCGCTTGCAGACGGATCTCGAGGCCGCACGGTGGGCGCTGGCCGCCGAGCGCGCAAGGACGGTGAGCGCCGTCTCCGCTATTGGCCGGTTGAAGGCTGAACGAGAAGTCTTGCTGGCGGCGTTAGAACCAGTGAGTGGTTTCCCTTCGATCGCTGGTGCAATGCCGACTGTCTCCACAGACGGCCGATGTCAGTTCCGCTCCGTCTACGAGCGCGAGGATCGAGGGGAGGGAGCCGGTGGAGCTTGAGCCACGCCCCACATCCTCGAACGGGTCGCCTGTAAAATCTGCCCCGCCGCCACATGTCGTCGCACCATTGGCAATGGCGGTGGCATGCAGTTCACGTGACATGCCGTCCAGCACATCGCGGCCCAGCAAAAGACTTTTGTCGCCGCCCACTCAGCACGCGACGGCATCTGCGGTGGTGTCTTCCGGCTCCTTTTCCGCCTCAACAAGTAGCGCGTCACAACCCAGCAGAAGCGGGTTGCCGCCGACGACTCAGGCGCCTGGGGTGGCGTCCTCTAGCTCCGGCGACGCCTCACCTTCCTCTGCATTGCAGCCCCGCGGAAAGGCTTTGCCTCCGCCGGCGCCACCACCGCCACCGCAGACCACCCTCAAACGCAAGCGCGCCTCCGAGGACGACGACTCTGTCCAACCCCCCACCGTACGACCACTCCTCCGTTCCCTTCCAGGCTCAAAACGGCTCGTCTGCGCGCCACCCCCTTCGCCTCACAGTAAAAACAAGCTAGGCATTGGCCATCTGCCTCTTCTCTTCGAGACGCTCAGTCGCTGTGGGGACAGCGCTGATCCAGACGAGATGCAGTGCCGCACCTGCCAGCACGTATTCCCGGGCACGGCGGGCTGGGTGGAGCTTGTAGGGCACGCACGGGCGCCCACCCGGATGTATATCGGGAGGTGGAGGGGCTAAGGCCTGTGCAGGTTGTGGAGCAAAGGCAGAGGTTGCAATATTTGGGGAAGGGGAGGCGGTAGCGACAAGGGGTGGGCTTTACCCGTCTGGAGAGCTGTATTGTGGCATGACCATTGGCGGGAGGAAGTGACGTACGTACATATCTATATGTATCTATACTGTATATAACTTACCTGTATTGAAACCACAGTCACACTCACGGTGTGGGTCGTTGCGTGTGTAAGATTAATACAGTCAAACACTGTGGATAGGAAAAGCAGTCAGACCGACTTCATCTGGGCCATTTATACTATCGGCCTTAACGTGTCTGCGGACAGGAGCAGCGAGGAAGACTTCCTCGGGCTCGACGAAACATCGATTTGTTCCGAAGATTATAGCGATATCTTCGACGGCCTGTTCGAGGATGCCGAATCACTCAAGCCCTTCACAGATGATGAGGATGATGGCATGCCTGAACTTCAAACAGTCTCGGATTCAGACGATGACTGTACCGACTCGGACACCGACTAGCACTGCAGATGATCAAGATTTTGACGACTTTTCCGATACGGATTCGGACAGCAGCAGGCGTATATGGGGTTTTGATATATCAATCTGCCCATGATGTCCCAGATGTGTCGATATATCAAACCCCACTGTTGTAGCCCAGCTTTGATATACTATCCCCCCCCCTAGAACTCGGATGTCGGAAATTTGTAATTTTCGCTATAAGGGGCTATAAGGCCTTATAAGGCCGTAAGAGGATTTGATCTTATAAGGCGGTCCAAGAGGACCGAAAATGGCCAAGATTCCAGGATTTTCATAATAACACCATAATCGCTCTTCCCACCTCTGGTGTGGATGCCTTACAAGGACCGGCAAGGCCCTCCAAGATTTGTGCCACCTCACAAGGTTTTTGTGAGAGGCGTCGGCATCTTATGATGGCATCACAAGGCCGTGTAAGCCGATCATCTTATAAGGGAAGGATCAAATTTCCGACAGACACTTACCAAAGAAGCGCGAATAACTTTGTTCTGAGTGACTCTGGTACAATTTCGAGGTGATAGACTTTTAGAAGTCTTGAAAATGATACGGAGAGAGTTTTTGGTTGGTGGAAAACGGCCCAGTGTTGGTCGAGCTACGATGACTTTGCTGACGAGACCTGGTGTCCGAGTTGTAGGTAACGGCTCAATTCCCGATTGCTGGCCTCGTATCACAGCACCTTCTCCTCATAAGGGCTTGAAATGTTACATGGTAGGGCTCCTACCTCGGGGCTACTATATATATACAGGACAGGGCTAGGCAGACCCAGGAGGACTGGCATGGGACATGAAATTTCTGGACATCAATTTGGGTAATTGAGAGATCAAATTGGCCGGCATTGCCCGAACTTTCAGACTCTTATGATAGCTACAGGGCAGCTGTGTCTCTGAACCTTTGCATGGTCACTTTTATGATATAAGAGTATCCCATACATGTTTTATCGAGGTGATATTACCTCAGGTGAAGGGCCCTAGGGCCAAAGATACCCAAAATCTTCGAAATTCCTGGTAGTTATCAAATGTTTCGAGTGTTATATATCCCATAACCGTGGATATGGAAGGATATTACACCATATATCTCCAGAGAACACCCTACCGCTTATATTGAAACAGAAATCTCAGAAAACGGTGCAGTATTGGACGAGAAATGTTTGTTTGTCCGAGTTGTAGGTTTGTCCGGCGCGGCGCGGGGGGGGGGGGGGGGGTAGTAACACCCAGAGAGCTTACCATTCTGGGCTTCTCCACATGCGCGGGGCTCCGCTCGTTACGGCGGCGGCGCATGCGCCTTCTGGTCCGTGCGCGCAAAGCGCTTGATGCGCATCAAATGATCCAAACTGGGATGATGCTTTGCATTTGTTAGGAGGATATACAAAACCTGGCACACACACCGGATTGGGAAGGGCGGCACACTTGGTGAAACACGACACTGTGCCGTGCTTGATGTTGCATAGTGCCGCCCTTCGCGCCAAGCACGGCACTTCCAAATCGGGGACGCGTTGGTACGCGACGGTCAGGAATGCTGTGCAGTCTATTTTTTCTTCCTCCCACCATCGACCTGCTCCCGCCCCCGCGCCGCTGGCCCTCCACAACGTGTCGGGGATGTCGACCAGCCATTCACCGGCCGATGATGAGCTGATTGATGGCTTGTCAAACCGTGTCATCAAGCAATTCCGGGACCATGTGAGTACTTTGTCGCCCGCTGTCGTCGTATATACCTGAAATGCCTTTCCAGATGTACAGCGGGTCATACATCAGTGAAAATCCTCACCTATTTCCAGACAATGCTTGGATTGACGTCGTGGCACTGCGGCGCTTCCTTGAAAAACGGGGTCACGGGGATTCCGCGCATGACGTGATTGTCGTATCTTCGTCTTCTCCAGGACCTTCAGAACCTCTAAACTATATCAAGCGCGAATTTAACGCGTCAAACACGCTTTTGGTGGGTCTGGGCGTGAAAACAGAGCTTCTACCGGCGTCGGTGCCTCCTCGCACGCGCACTGTCCGAGAAAATGATCGGGACGTCATTGTCCTGTCCGACTCGGATTCAGAACCCGAACCACCAGGTGCGTTATGTGGTTCTCATGTCCAATACCTCCTAACATTACTCCCAGTTCCAGTCGTCGATGAGAGTATGAGTGTTCCCACGTCCCCCGGGTCATGTTTTTGTGCGTCTTTTGTTCAATTCTTGTCGGTCATGCTTCGCCACTAATTGATAATGTTCAGCCGATAGCTCAGATGCTGACACCGATCCGTCCACTCTGCACGAGTCCGACACAGTTTGGATGGATCCCTACATCTCTTCGATGGCTCGAGATGTATCTCACAAGCTTTCCTCTGATCGTCGTTCCAATGTCGAGCGAATCGAAATTTTAACTGAGATCCCCACGTTCTGGCCAGTTCCTCTCAAGCCGACAGCCTACATCGTTGATCTCAGCCATTCAAAATGGAATAAATTGCTCGAGGAGTTTACTGTTGATGCATTGATAAAGAGCAAAGCGGGTTACAGTTCAGACTTGAGATTGGTATCGCTTTCTGATCGTTTACAGGATAACGACTCCTGGACCGGGAATAGTGGTATGAGCGATTCGAAGCCCATGGTCTGTTTCGGGCCTGGGGAGGATCCTATCGAGTGTCGGCGATCTCGGATGAATTGTAGTGGAGCTCGTGCTTGTGCCGAGATTGATCCCACGTTGATGAACGTTGTACGGCGCGAGTTAGATCCTTCATCCCGGGATGTAGTCTTCGAAGCTCAGCGAGATACGCGGCGGATGGAGGGGAATACAGCTGAAGGAGCCATAGCTGTGTGGAATTTTTTTATTCAATCATTATTTCTATTTCTCATGTCGGCACAGTTTTATGAATGTCATTCGCTAGCCGTGCGGGGCTGTGGATACGTACGGCCACAAGTGCAAGGGTAAGCCGATTTTAAAGCCGAAACCGCAGGCGAGAATATGCTCCTTCTACTGTGTCGTACTCTCTCTTATATTTCTCCAGGGAACCTCGCATGGGCATAAATATTTCGTGGCCTGTAGCGGATGGACCAAAACATTCAAGGAATCACATCGTACGTTCACCATTCCTAAGCACCTCAACGAGGCGCTGGTGGTGAAAGCCATCAGCGGCGAAAGCATGGCTGAGGGGAAAAGCAAGGATACGAAACCATGCAGCCGTATCGTTCATCCCCACATTGGAGGCAAGCTCAAATTCTGTCGTGAGTCATTGTCGTTTGAACCACAAGATTGGGCTCATCGAATTCAGCGCACGCACACGTAATCGAAGGCAAGGCCAACGGCCGAAGCCCCATTCAACACCATGTATGCGGCAGTAAACGCACGTACTTCGTTCCACTGGACCGTAAAATTCGCAAAGCTATCGTTTTTCACCCCGGCTGTATTCCCCATACGCACCCGATGCCTCCCCCTCTTAAGCCCTCGCACGAGGCCACAACCAAGTATCGAGCCTCCGTGGACACGGTGGGCTGTGTTGGTGCGACTGTTGCAAAAGTCGACCACGGTATGTTCCCTTTCAACCTCTCGTCGCAACTTGATCGATTTCGTTAGCCCCGTCAACAAAAATACTCTTCGACGGCCAGACATCGGCAGAGTATTCGCCTGCGCTTCACGGCAAGCGCGTCAAGCGCGATATCGTCGCCCAGCAAAAGAAGAAGGCTTATCCGGCAGGGCTGGGGATTCCCGGTGTGTTGATCCCCGCTTGTTTATATGAGCAACAATTCATCATTGTGTCTGTGCAGGTGCTTACCAGTTGTCTCTTGACGATCTGGACAAGCCAATTCAAGAGCGCTACGTTCACCGCTTCATCAACACGCAGGATGGTGGTCTCATCATTTTTACGTGCTTCACAGACCTTTTATCCCTTCTTGACGACGTCGGAGTAGAGGCATTTGAGGATGACACGACATTTAAGCGCGTTAAAGGGGATCTCAACGAATGGGAAGTTGCGATTTTTTACAAGGCTATTCAGCGCGGTACTCAATTCCGTCTGGTGTTTCCTCAAAACTGATGCCTCTTCAGCGATCACTCTCGCTCGGGCTTATATCAACCGCTCGAATACTGATTTTTTCGAACTCCTTTTCGATACTTTTCGCCAGCTAAAGATAGAGGCGACCGGTAAGGACCTCCAGTTCTCTCGATTCATGGAAGGCGGCAACTTGCTTGTCATGAATTGCTTGTCATGAACGCGGACATGGAGGCCGCACAAGCCCTCGGTGCGGCACGCTCTATACTCAGAACCAACCAGCCTCAGTTCAGTGGCATTACGACGGTGGACCCAGCCATATTTGCGACGTATTTCATCCAGATTTGCTCTGGGCATTCGATACGGTGAGTACACCACACGGATTGCTCTCGGTAGACGACATTAAACCCTCATGCAGTCCTGTCAACGAGTTCAAATCCCTCGTTTCCGCGGATGATTTTCGCCGGCTCAAGGACTTCATGTCAATCGATTCCGTGGAGTCGCTCCGCTCCTTCACGCAATTTGTCAAAGACTTGGGCGTCAAGAAGATCCAGGGTATTTTTTCTTTTCCTCTACGATGCTCTATGATGCAACTTACCGAATTTTGAATTCATTTACAGATTGGTGGTCCCACAAAGAAATGAGCGATTGGATTGTGCCGTGTTTGGTGAAATCTCAGTATCAGATTTTACCCAAGCATTGGGATCGGACCCCCGATACCACCAATACCGGAGAGGCGCAACACCATTGGACCAATTCTTTGACTGGGATTCAGCTGACCCTAGTGGAAGCGATAGAAGGGTGAGTCGAAGATAATCTTGCAATGTCCTGTACCTAAATAAATTCCACAGTGCTCATGTTGCGGATGGCGGCGTCGTTGGCGAGGTTCGGGCCTCTATTAAAACAGGGGTTCTTCCGAATCCCAACAACGAGATGTCTCACCGCATGAGCCGCAACATGGGGCGCCAATCTACGGCTGCACGCAAAGCTTGCGAATTTGAGGAACTGGGTAACGTCACTGCGGAGCTCAAGGCTAAGATTAGCGAGGAAAAGGCGCTACGGAAACAATCAACTGTGACGCAGAAGGCGCTCCAAGACCAATTGAAAGCGACAACGGGGGCTGCGACTACCGGCCGGTCGAAGCAAAAGAAGAAGAACTACGAGTCTGTTGTGATAGCGGCGAGCTCCAGTGGTAGAGTGCGGACGGTGATGGTCCCCGTGAAGGAAACCGGTACTGTCTTTGGCTTCTTGTAAACAATTGATCAACTGAATTTCCACGAGCAACAGAATGTCTGACAGCGGTTGCTGAACCTCTTGCAGGTCCCACGGCGCCACCTCCGTCATTCCCCCTTGTTCCTGGAGTATCCTTGAGCGATTCTTCTCCGCTCCCGACGTCCGCTTCGGACCCTCAAGGATTTACAGCCGTTTGCAGAACTTAGGGCGCGGCGTGTTTTTTTTTTTTTTTTTGTAAGTTTTCACGAGAACAGCGATTGCGGGATCATTTCTCAACCGTTTGACCCGGAAATAGGCCCATTCGATTCGAACGGAAAGGGCGGAGGGCCTCGTCTTCTAGGTTTTTTTATGGGCACTGAAAATTCCCTTTTTGGGATAGATTCCTGTGTTTTTCAGTGGGTTGAGCGGAGAACACGTCCCACGGGACCTATTTTGCTCCGATTGACCTAGATTTTTATTATGGTTGACTTCGACATATTCCGGAGGGCCTGGAATACCGGTATTTTGAATGGGATCAATACTTCAAATATACAGTTCATAGATACATTCCTTTCATATTGTTGATCCCAAAGTGTATGGTAGATTCGAACCAGTGTTCACATTTACTATCCCGGTATATCAGGCCCTCCGTAATGTGTCCAAGTCCACCATAATAAAAATCTAGGTCAATCGGAGCAAAATAGGTCCCATGGGACGTGTTCTCCGCTCAACCACTGAAAAACACGGGAATCTATCCCAAAAAGAAAATTTTCGGTGCCCATAAAAAAACCTAGGAGACGAGGCCCTCCGCCCTTTCCGTGCAAATCGAATGGGTCTATTTCCAGGGCAAATGGTTGAGAAATGATCCCGCAATCGCTGTTCTCATGAAAACTTACAAAAAAAAAAAAAAAACATGCCGCGCCCTAAGTTCTGCAAACGGCTGTAACTTCAATGCTGCACAATTTGTCGATATGCAGTTTGACGCGACCCAGTTCGATTACAACGTGTTCGTCCCCTATTTTACGCCCAATCCCGTACAGACCTCATTCGACTTTGGATTTGACCTCGGCAATTTCGATGCGGGCGCTATGCCAACCTTCGATGCGGCGACTTACGATTTAGAACAGTTGCTTACAGCGCCGGATCCTGTCGCCAATCACCTGGCTGTCGAATACGGCTTCGATTGGAACGCGTTCAGTCCTCCAGATGGTCTCCCCACTCTGCCTGCTCCCCCGATGTCCTCCCCCCTTGCAGAGCTGCCGACGGAGCCGTTGATCGATGTCGGGCCCTCTGACAGATCAAAGGGAAAACGACAAGAGGTAGATGAGCGGAATATCTTGCATACACGCCGAGTGCGCATCAAGCGTACACGTGCCACAGATGACACCCTCTTCGACCGGCCGATCAAAAAACCGCGTACTACGTGAGTTTCCCGATAATCCAATTATAGTACGCTAATTGTTGAGCAGTTAATGTCAAAACTTCTTAAGTAGTCTAATTTACCTATGTCGCGCACTACCTACATAGATATTTAAATGCACAACTTACTGGAGCCAGATCTCACCGGCCCGAGAGTACCGCCCTCCGAAGAAGCGCGGCACTGAGGCATCAGCGGTGCCGCTGATGAGAGTACAGAGTGCCGTTGATGACCTGCGTGTGCCGTGGATGGGGCAGGGTGTGCCGCCTCTCGGAGAGAGTGCCGCCCTTCCCAATCCGGTGTGTGTGCCAGGTTTCGTCTATCCCGATTTGTTAGGATCACACTTCCCTCGCTTCCTCCGCTTCTCCACCGCCTCAAATGGCGGCCCTCCCCTGCTTCCGCTGTTCCCCTGGCTCCGCTTTCTGGCATTCATTGCTGTGGATCTCTCAAAGCTGCCCTCTAACCCTTGTTTAACTGATTTTGCGCTTCTATTGGCTGCCGAGATTGGCTGGACTGGCCAGCTCTGCCAGCAGCTTGCTACCTGCTTGCCGCGGCTTCTGGTTGTACTGCCTGCCAGTATCACACACTGGGGATACTACTCAAGACTCTACCCACCTTATAGACGTCTTTTGAGACTCCAGAACAGCACCAGTACATTTTTTCGCTCAGGCTCAGGGCGGGCCCGCGGGTCAGTGCTCCGCTCTCCGCCGTTCCCATGATGTGACCGCCCCCTTCTCAATTTTTACCCCTATTTTATGCAGTGCGTTTGTTTCCCACCTTGTTTCGTGATGCATGCTGCCGTGCCGCTCCCTCGCTTGTTGCGTCGCGCAGTTCGCCCTAGTCGCTCGCTGCGTTTGGCCTACCCTCTTGCTGCCCCCGGGCCGGGCGCTGCCCCGTCCCGCTAGATCGTTACACCGCCCGATGCGTTTGCTGCTGCGCGCTTCCCCACTCGTTTCCACGGGTTGCACCGCGCTCAATTCCCCGCTCCATGCGCCTGTTGCACCACGCCTCCCCACCCGTTGCGCTGCGCCTCTCCCACTCATTGCGCCGCGCCCCACCCGCAGCGCCTGCTCGTTTCGTTCCCGACTTCCTGGAAATGCCGCGACCGCCATGTAGGACCCATTGACGTGGCTTCGACACCGGAATTATGATGCCATTCCTTTCTAACTCTCATTTGCCTGCACTGTATTCGCACCTCCTATCTACTCTCATCAGCGTTCTTTTCACTGTTCCTCCTTACTTTATATTTTCTCCCTCTCTCTCTCTCTCTTGTAATGACCTGGAATAAATCTCTTTACAGCCTTTTTCTTCAGCGTGACTCTTACGAGGTAGCAAGTGGTAACATGTGAACCCATTCAAAAATATGTGTGTAAGTTTGGTTTTTTCTGGGTCGACCCAAAGAGGCACTTTTGTCATTTTTCGTCCAACCTCAGTAGCAGAACTTCGTGGGCCTTCGTAAAGTGTACATATCTTTGGCAGCTTGAATGCCCCGATGGTGGTTATTACATCAATAAAAAAAATCGGAACTCAAAACATATCTTCACTGGTCTGAGATTTCGAAGCACTTGTCTGCCGAACACTGGTCGTAGACTAGCACTTATGTGAGCTCTTGAATGAATGCTTAAAACCTCATTTACGTTGAAATATAGGTTCCATGTTGATTTCAGACGATGAAGTCTTGCATTTTGGCAAGATAGTACAGGGTAACCTAGCCCTTGGTATCATCGGGTTTATGAACGTGCTATAGTGTGTTCGAAACATTTTTTCTTTCGCACTCATTGAATCGACCAGAATGTGATATCATGATTCTTGGTTCATTTAGGTGAATGGTTTTCTCAACTCCTTTGGCCCCAAGGATCCATGCACGCGTCCGCTAGGACCTAAATAAGTTTTATCATTTTTGACCCCCTTTGTTTCTCGACTTTGGACCATATATCTGACTCTTTTATACACATAAACATGTTCTGTCGTTGCCGTTTGGCAGTACCTTCGATGCAGCGCTTACTACAAGCTCTGAATTCTACCTCGAAAAATAAGTCAAAAGCGGCCCACAAACTCCGTCGGTACTGAGGGAAAGCTACTATTTTTTATTGGTGCACATATCTAATCCTTTCCTCAGTGCCAGAACTTCCTGACAGGGAAAAGGCGCCCTTGGCCGTGGCCGTTTCAACTTTACCTGATATTTGACCCCTTCGGTTGAGTTCATTTTTATCTTGGAAATGATTCAGGGGAAAATTTGAGGTATTCTACGTACTCTAAATTTCATTGCGAGTCCTCCTTATGTCGCAGGACTGGAGACGATTATCGGCGAATAGTCCCAACATCAGGAAAAAATGAGGTTGCAACCTAGCACAATATAGTCAATATAGCCACGGTAGCCCCGTAGCTAAGTCCCTGGTTTGTAGGGACAGGCGGGAGCTACAGACTGCTACGGAGTTAACCATAGCTTGCGTGAGGCTCATATACCCACCATAGCTTCATAGCTTCACAGCACCCATAGCACTCAGTAGTACTGGGAGCTCAACATAGTCCGGTGTCAGCCCATTGAAGAAACCATCAAAAAGAGCAAATGGGAATTCATTCGTTAACTAGTTACTACAGACAGTCTGACTAGCCAACGATGACCAAGGGAATCGACGCGTCGTACACACAAAGCAGCACTGCGGTCGAACAAGAAGGCGGGCAAGGAAGAGGGTGCAATTGGGGGTAGGGGAGGGACACGCGGCTGTCGTAGGGAGGCGGCACTACTTGGAGGTGTGATTAGGAACAACGGTCTGTCAATGGACCAATGACTCAGCAACATAGAAGGAAAGACAGAGCCGAGGATCTTAGACACTCAGAACGATGGAGCGAGGCATCTTGCTGTGAGTGAGTTCGAGGAGCTAACAAAGTGCTTGGGTGTCTTGGCAGGTTTTGTGGTCTCACGGTATAGTATATTGACGCCTTGACCTCTTGACGTCCTAACTTGAGGTAATGAGGGGCTGGACGATGAACTGCTTGGGCATATTGGCAGATTGTGGTCTTGGGGAGTAGTATCTTGATGCCTTGACCTCTTGGAAGTTCGGGCTAACTTGAGGTAATGCGTGCTTGAGGGAACGACGAGCGGACGGGTAAATGAGGGGAGGAGGAAAAGGGAAGATGGAGGCGGGAGGCAAGGAGCAAGCGAGTACGACATCAACCAACCATCTTTGATGGAATCACGCGCACGGACCTTCATCGGAGTTTGAACGACTTGTGTTACGATCAATGATTAATCGTTCGAGCGGTAGGTAGGTAGGTAGGTAGCATTACACGGCACGGTCCGAATAACGAACGCCGGTTTCCAGGGATTATCCCGGTGTACAAAGCAAGTAAAAATACACCATCGCCCCTGGACCTCTCTCCGCCATCTAAGCCCCAGTCGCAGACCCCATGAGTTTCCCCATGCCCCACGGTAGACCCCAGACAACGAAAAGAGGCAACGAAGATGACCTAGAATATTTAGCTTCAGATCAGACATTCCTTCTACTTGGGCGGTACACGGGGACAGCATAAAATTCTTCAAGGACTTCATACACAAATTTTGCAACCAGAACAATAGTTGAGCGCTCGTAAATCATGGCTTTCAAGAACTCTACACTTGTGAGTTCAGCCAATTTGTCTTTCATTTTTGGCACAGTGTTAAATAGTTTTTCCAGGAATAAGGTGCGCAAATTGAGAACTGCCGGTGAGCCGTGACATTCCAATAGTGCATGCTCTGGACTTTCTACTAGCCAAACATAAACGACAAAGGCGCTCATTTCGAGGGACTGGTTGTAGTGCATGATCAACGTGCCGCAACTTTTCTAAGGCAAGCAAATGGGTCGACAGCATTATGGAAGTCAGCGCTTCGCGATGATTCTGTGTCTTAACCATGTATAGATAATGCCTCATGAATAGAGTTTTTTGCGCGGCAGGTTTGTCCTTTTGGGGTTCGCGTCGCCCGTGCAACAAGTAAAGTTTGTCTGATGAGTCGACCTGATGCTGCAACCATTCAAGCGCATTTTTCTCGACACATTTTCGGTAGGCTTCGAGCAATTGATGATCAATCTGCCTGTCTCTCGAACTTATCCTCTAGCTTGCAACTCCTCCAAGTCCTCGCGGAAGCCCTCAACCGGTTATGTGGTGTACTGCCTAGTGCACATCCCACTAGAAAAATTATATTTGGTTGAAGATTCAGAAGCCGATTCGGAGGAGTATGTGGTTGGTATGTGGTGTGCACCAAAGGTTAGTCGCGAATTTCGGGTGCCAGTCATTCCTGGTCCTTGGATATTACTATCCATACTCGTTTAAATGGTGCTGATTCGAATTTAATTCCTTCAGAAACAACGAAAAGTTGTAAAGATGCCGGTTACATAAAAGATGTACATAAGATCTGTAAGACAAATGTGTAGTTTTGCTGATGGCACAGTGCGAGCTATGTTGATCTCCATAGCCATCACATATGGCTATTGTAGCACTGAAGAACTACTGGCTGGTGAGCCAGAGCTATTACAGCTATGCACCACTATTTGTGACTACATATCTAACCACCGAGCTATTTCCCGTGGAGTTTTTCCTGATGAAAATGGAAGGATTTCGTGACGGTCACGGTGCCATCTTTTCGCGTCTACCACCACGTAGCCCTTTCTGCATCGCACAAGCCAGGAACGCTCCCATAAACCGTCAATGATCCTCCCCAGAGGCAAGGTATAGTCCTTTGTCCATTCTCCATCCATCTTTCCCTGGTACTCGTGCGCCAGCACCATGTCATCGTGCACATTCCTGACGTGGCAACACCTCGAAAACCGGGCGCAGCGCCGTGCGCTGGGTCTTACCATAGGCCCTATGGTGGCGCTGCGTGTGATTTTCGTGGGTTGAAGCGCCAGGAAAGGTCCAAGAGGGTGCATCTTCTCACTCACCTCATTAGGGAAAGCCCGCCCCTCTTACGCGTTTACTGGCCCGCGCAATGCCACGGTAGAGCACCTATGAAGACGATTAGGGAACGGATGTGTGTACGGCGCCGCATCATGCGATCTCGAACGAAACTAACTGCCCACATTTCCGAAGTCACTCCTCGTCGACGTCCGTACCCCTGAGTCCCCAGTAGCGCTCCGCGTATCCAAGGTGCTCTCTTCCACTCTACATTGCCTCTGACGAATAACATGCCGAACGCGGCGCTCATGAGCCCCGCATACGCTTTCATCCACAACTGCGGCCCACACGCCTTTCCTCTCCTCCCGCTACACACCACCACTCGCCTGCGATGCTGCCTCGACTCGGGGGCTGGTGACGCTCGCACCGAATGGCAGCTACAGCACGTACACAGCGCTACGCGCCTGATGCCCACCGCCTGCACGTCGTAGCATCCGACGAGATCAAGGGCAATGGCGGCGTGACGTCCCTTCCTTCAGCGCGATGGGCGGTGGTGTTGGCATGGGTCGGCACCGCAGGCCGCGCGCCACGGTGCGCCTGCATGCCGCTTGGAACCGGCGCGTCAGCGGACGGATCGGATGGGGCAGAGGGCGGCGGTGTTGAGCTCCCGGACTCGAGATCGACTGTTCACGATTGACGAGGGGAGGGAGCGCAGGAGTCGGGGTAGGAGCAAATGGGGTCAAAAGCGGGTGCATGCCAGAGTCACAGCAGTCCGTACCCGTGCGCGGGGTATGTATGTATCGTATCTATATACTCTAATTTTTTCGCAATTTTTCACGATTTTATCGACATTTTTTGTGTTATCTGCGAGCTCATCGCGGTCGACGACGTCGAACACATGCTTGACGTCGCGTTCCAGATCCGGTTGCTTCTATCATCAATCGGCAAACAAATGCATACATTTGATCAACGTGCAGCATGGCGACGGCGCTACAGCAAAGAGGCCTGCGCATCGCCGGCTGCATCTGGATTGCCCTCTGGTCGATATATTGTGGTGGGCCTAGGGGCCTCTGCTTTGGATTTGCCCTGGATTTTTGCAAGAAGAACTCAGCAGAGATCTATCCGGGAACGAGAGTAATGTCATACCTTTTCCTTCTTGGACGACCCTGCGTCTGAACTTTTTGGCGGCCTCATACCCTTGTTTGCCTCCTGGTTGGCCTGGCCAAAAAGAGTTGAGATGATCTTGCCGCCCCTCCGCTTTCCAGCAGCGGCCTTGGATGCATCAGGAATGGCACCGAGTACAATGTCGAGAACATTCTTCGGAGGGTCTGGCTCATCCTCCGAAGATGAGTCCTGTACCTCATGGTGCCTACGACGATGGCCACAATAGGAGCAGCGGCCACTTTTTGATTTGTTTTCCACGTACTTGGCGCTTGGCGCAATCACACTCCGCCTGGGAGTCTGTATCGTCCATGTATGATTTCCGGTCGACGCAACCCCCCGTTTTGAACCTTAAGGGTTTATTTAGCTGGGTGGCCAGCTAGCCTGTTATTTGGTCATGTTGGACCACCGCCCGAAGGAAATTCACTGCAACATCAAATCTTCAGATAATTTGGTGAGAGTGGTCTTGAATTCTTCGCAGGATACCTGCCTTCATTCTGACATAGTTTTGGTTTGCAACGGATCAGTGCGCCGATTGAGAATGAGGGGTAAATGTTTAGGTGGCTAGGTACCTGGTCAAAAATAGCAGCTAATTCGATACTTTAACAGGTAGCGTAAATTCGATACTTTAACAAATACCATCTCCCACCATACTCAAGGGAGCTTCGTTTTTTGGACGATGCTTCGAGTTTACATTCGGGCCCAACAAACAACAAGTGCATGCCGAGTTTCTGCCACTGACGAACTATGTATAAATCATTTTGGGGTTGAATATGCATTTATCTTGTACAATACAGTACCTATGCTCTTCTTCGAGAATTGTCCATAAACCGTATTCCAGTGCCTCTCTGTAACTTCGGACATCCATGGATATTCCATCCCGTTCTTTCGACCTCATCGAATGGAGATTTCGGTCAGAGTTTCCTTTCATCTCGTCAGTGTCCTGAGCGCACGAATGAATGAATAACTCTACACCACATTGGATCGGCTTCACAACCATAGCATTATTGCGATCCACCATCTATGCAACCGGCCATTCACCTCGCTTTTCCGCCATTCATCTTCGAGTCTATAGGTCCACTATTTTGACCATCTCGATCGGAATTCTTCATTTTCGGTTCGGTTCTGCACGTCGCCACATTGACTCTGCTGGCAGACATCCTAACCTCACTGCATTGATTTGCAGGGACATTGTCGTTTCGTACTGCGAGAACATGATTGCTTTGGCTACGGGAAGAATTTTGCCCGTTGGCTCTTTGGTGTTTCAACTTGGCAATTGTAGAGTGGAAGACCGCAGCTATAGGGATTTATTTTCGCACTGCATTTGCGATTCAGCAAGCGGCGAAGGAAATAAATATTTGCAGAGCATCACAAAAAAGGCATGTTTTGACCACTTTTTGGGGCCTTCTAGCGCGATGAATATACCACGAATCCTTCCAGGCAATTACTGCAGTTTGCAAAATTGATGACAGTCTTATAAAATAGAATAAAATGATCTGCTGCTCATTTCTGGACGGATTCTGTTAATTCAAGTTGCGCCGGATAGCACGTAACTGGGGCTTTCGGTTAGTACCATATTCATCGCGTAATTCAATAGATTATAGTGTTTCAAAACTTGGGGTGTTTGTGTTCAACACCACCTTGAATTGTGCATTATTCGGTCAATTATTATCCAATTTGGAACACTCTAGGCTCAAATGAACGGGAATATTGAAGCATAGGGCCTAGTAAAAAGACGTTTTGAATCCCCTCTTCGTGTGGTACACCACGGGGCATTCTGCATCCCAATTGGTAAATACCTAATCTAGTGTATGAATGAATGCTGCGACACAATCCAAAGTTATAGTCATGTTTGACGCACCGCTGGCTTTCAGTAACACCCGGAATTATCCGAATCCGTTCAGAACTCGCAGAGATATGGTTGTCGGCGGCTCAGGTTCGAAACCAACCACCCGCAGTTAGAAGTTCCCTAATTTGTTGACTTATACCGGGAAAATGGTATTGATAGGAAGCCCCTCTTAAGAGCACTGTGACGCAACTTGAATCAAGAGATTCCATTGAGATTTATTTGGCTGAGAAATGAGCACCGAAAGCCGGCACCTCCAAGTTGTTCTTTTATTCTATTTTTAGAAGACTGTCATCAATTTTGCAAACGGCTGTAATGGAAGTCATAGTCAGATTGAAGACCTACAAGATTTACCAAAAGATCAGGTTTTCATAGCAGGTCACATTTGGAAAATACCGGTCACGGCCTGTTTCGACGCTCATCTTCGCCTAGAGCACCCTACAAAAATTCCAAACCACCAAAAAGTTTCGTACTGAGCAGGGGTACACGAATCTGGATAGCACGGCTCAAAAAGACGGCCTGGGGATTTCCAGTGAACTGTTCTCTCGCCGGCACACCGCGGGACCGGGGAATCAACGTTCGAATACCACAATCGAAAACAATGCTGCATAGCCGCATTTTATGGAGACCTTTCATGCCCCGAGCAAAGGAAAGAGGGCAGCTACGGTAGATCTGAACAGACAGTTTTGCTCAGAATTGAGCTGGCTATCTCCTGCCAACTTCCCGCAAAAGATCAGGTTTTCATAGCAGGTCACATTTGGAAAATACCGGTCACGGCCTGCTTCGATGCTCATCTTCGCCTAGAGCACCCTACAAAAATCCCAAACCACGACGTGCGGGTGCGCAATGACTGAAAAATTCACTTACTGTATTTTTTCGTTCAAATCGACATATGACTTGGATTGGGCCTCTTCGAGGCGGGTGCTGAACCTTTAGGGGGTAAACACTTTTACACTTACACAAGTCCCACAAATTATTTCACAATCTAAGAGTACTGTACCACTGGGACCACACTTTTTTTTTTTTTGGATGTGCAAAAAATCACCATAAATCAGAACAAAAATCCTCGGGTGAAATTTTGATGAACTTGTGGTCAGTAAAACAATTGAGTTTAATAAGCACAACATATGTTCTACCCGAAGTGAAAGTACTATGTATATATTCAACAAACATTCCCAAATTCAATGAGGATGGTACCTGTACAACGCATATGAGAAATTGAGAAGTATACCCGAAGTTGGCAGAATTCCCCAATCCCAATGGAGCCTCAGTTCAAATAGATTTACAAAAGATGAGGGCTTCCACTTGAGCCACTGTAGAGCATGCTCTGTGCACTATGACTATCTAATCTGTTGCAACGACCTGTTCTCTAGAGCTCAGGGCCATTGGGCTGGACCTAGTGAAAGTTAGAATTTCATGAGGCATGTTCATCCGAGTGAGAATTGTGCAAAAAGTTGTCCTCTAGGTGGTTGTGTACAGAGCTCAGTATCAATCAAAAACACAGTGGTAGCACATCACAGGATGTGGCCAGAGGATATGCAGGAGGAAGCAAATGTGAGGTATCATTTCAACCACAAATTCAATCTTTACCCGAGAAGGCCGAGGAATTTTATGGTGCACACATCACCGGCGAAAGACAAAAAATAAAATAGGATGTGACTGAACTTGTGTGGTACAGTACAAGCACGGGTCTCTTAAGTGGTCTCTAAGACAAAGCCGAAGCAAGGACCCCTTGTATGATTAGTTGAACATTACTTTCACCCAAAACATCCTTGTATATATGTGTACTACAGTGCATTTCGGCTAAAGCCAGTCGCTCTGACTAGCCCAGAAAGCATACATGTAGATTCCACCTTTCCCTTGCGCCGATTTTCATTCATTTCTTCCACATGACGCTGTGAATGAGAATAAAAATTTGACACAGACGAATTACTGAAAGATATGACTCATGAATGAACGGCTTCCATCGCCGGGAAGATATCCTCCGAATTTAAATCCAGGAACTCTTCTTCTTTCGCATCCCACCCGACAACGAGTACGTCTCCCATCCACGACAACCCTGTAAACACAACGATACTGGTGTTGGAGATAATGCCTGTTTGTTTCTGGTTCACATAAAACACCACCATGTTCTTGTCGAATGCCTCTCAATGGATTTTGATATGCAAGATGGATACGACGACGTCCAGATTCTCTGCGTCCCTGAGGCTAGCCAGGCCATATACGCAAGGCCCTCTCTAGCGGGTTTTCCGCCTTTATGTGGGATATTGACGCTAAGATGGCAAATAAATCCCGTTGGGAATAGCATCCCCTTGAGAGACTTAGTGTACTCCTGTAAGACATTACTCCGTGGACAAGTCTCAAAAAATAGATTCACTTACCTGCCGAAGAGACAAAAAACTCTGTTCGATGCTGGCGATGCGATCAGGGCTGTTCGTGGGGATCATTGTGGTAGTTTGAGTGGAGAACTCGAGAAAGAGGGTCAAGTACTGACGGAGTCCCCCCACCCCCCCCTTTTATTATTTATTCTCATAACCCCTGACTGGTACATTACTACCGATCATAAAGGGCTGTTACTATACTTCGCGAGTATTCATCCTCAATGTATTAGGTTACCAGACATAATTTGTGGGTAAGGAGTTATCAATTGATCAAGAGAATTGAAACTCTTGGCGGATTCGAATGCATTCATTCCACTTCAGTTCCATCTCGCTGATCTTCCTTTGAGTTTCCCATCCCGGCAATGGAACTGAGAAGAAAACATTAGCGTAGAACGCCTAAGGGCCTATATATTACCGGCTTGGCATAGTTCTTGATGTATCCCGAACCCTATGTCGCGAATCCCCTCTGCGGTCTTCCCCAACACCAGCACAGACCCTAGGTAACAAGAGCCGATGATCTTGCTCACCGTGACATTGGTGCGAGGGATACCCATTGCTGCTGTTCCGGCACGACCACAACAAAATTTTCCTCGGCTCCTCCTTCCGTTCTGACACTTGCTTCAAAAGCCCCTCGTAACAATCTGAGCATCAGCTCTTCCGCAAGTTAACCAGGGCAAAAAAAATTCAGGTCGGCAAGATTGTACCCGGAACAATTTCTCTTCACTGGGACAGATATCCTCATCGGCTTTTCGCACCAAGTCGAAAATAACATTCCGTCGGTCCAGCCGTCGTATTCCTGCTCGGAGTGAGATTTGAGAGGAGACACCACGAATGCTCACCTCCAACTTCGCAATCACGTAGTTCCAAATTTTACTCGGGACGACTATTTTGTTGATATCCGCTTTGTAAATAATCCTATCCAACCTGAAGGTAAGATTTATAGCCCCTCTACATGGTGGTGGGTAATCCCGATTGTTCCGCCCTGACGATCACGTGAGGCGTCAATTGAGACTCGATCAATTTTCGCTGACCCACAACCGTTTTGAGTTGGTTTGACCCGAGTTCTGCACATTTTCTCAACTTTAAGTACTCAAAATATAGATAATATGTATCATGATTCCCTGCCTTGATAATAGATATTTTCCTTTTGAATTGAAACTGCAGGAGCGTGCCGAGTGGAGAGCTGCTGTACACAGTGCCGTCTGCCATGAAACCAAAAAATCGAAACCGAGCCCCGAGAAAATTTAAGAGGCACTTGGGAGACCCTATGATAATCTCCTGGCTATATCAAGGCCATTTGAGTGTCCCCGGTCTATCAACGGCGTGTTGGCTCGTTAGTTCACTATTCTGATGGCCAGCTTAAATAGGAGGACTTCCGATCTGCGAACACATTTTTTGCCTTCCACACTCAAATTCTGATAGTACTTCCATGGCAAAAAATATTCACAAGACCCATAACTGTGTTATGTTCAGGGGAATTCTTAAAATTTGACGACTGGCCTCCAAAAGACACAATTTGATGGATACTTTCCAGATATTTTTATCAATTTTGAAGATTGAAACAATTCCCCAGAACATAACACAGATGGTGGCTTCATGAGCATTTTTTCTCTTTGGCATATATACCCATCGTGTCTGTGCACGCCAGAAAATGTGTTGCCGTGATTAGGTCATGGCCGGTGTTCCGGCAACTAAAGCGTGGGAACTGAATGATGGCTCGGGGAGTTGCCCACCACCACGAGTCTCCAAGCAATTCAGCATCCACTCACTTGGTGTATACCATACTATTAATCTGTACAGCAGAGTTGCCCTTCAGGAGTATTTCGTAAGCCCTGCGTACTACACTGAAAATCGCATTAGTTTGATAATGGTTGTTAAACGAGACTGTACCATTCGACCGCTGCTTCGGCATCTTCCACATCTTCATCAAAGTACGTCCAGTCGCCTTCTCGCCTTTTCACAACCAAGACGTTCCCGAGCCATTTCCGATTATCCATATTGAGCATCTTGCTCACGAGCAAGTTTTTCGCCCTAATGCGACTTATGTCTTGACGAACCACCCATATGCTAAACTCTTTGAGCCCGCGGATACTCGTCTTCACGTCAAAGTGGTGAGTTTCCTCCGGCTGTGCATCACACCTTCTGGACAACCAGTGTGAAAAGTCAATGTCCGAACCGTCCATCGTCTGTCCGACCCAAATTCTAATCGGCTCAATGTCAAACCCAGTCGCGAACAACAATGCAGAATGCCATCGTTGTCCCCCCTATCTCAATGTTCAGTAAAAGCTGTGCCAAGATTCCCTGAGTTACCTTCAAAGTTTCCCAAGTTTTTGCTTGAATTAGTTTCGCTACATGCAGAGATGTTATCACCCCACTGTGGGTCGGTATATAAGGAGGGAGGTGATCCATTGGAAGATAGAATGTGGTACGTCGCAAACAGATGACATTATCATATACTGTGCAAAAATCATCGGATGACACCATCTACCTGGAAACAGGTTTTTTTGGCTTACATCTTTGAAAAGGAGACATGGTTTTAGAATACATCTGTATAATATGGAGACAACTTCGAGGAGTGCTAGTACACAGATGTGCATACATTTTTTTTTTTTTTTTTTTTTTTTTTTTTTTTCTTCCAAGTCAAATGCGCTGAAGGCTGTGTGACTGATAATTTATTGATCGGAACAGTGATCCGACGACTCTGCCGAAATCCAAAAAGGAACTTTTTGTGGTATTCGAGCCCCAGAGAACAGAGCATGTGTTTAGTTCAAAGAAATTATATCTCAAAGTCAATTTCAGTACCTGTGTAATTACAAGAGGAGTCATGAAGCTTATCAGGATTTAGGCAAAGTTCTTCATCCGAAATCTCAAAACTACAACCTCTGTGTTCAGCTTTCCACACAGACAGGTCAGGTTATCCCTCAAATATCTCCTAATATCATAATCTCCCCAAAATAACGCATCCGGGAGCCTAAGTACAGTCAGAACTGCAAGGCAGCCGACAGAAGATGTATCGATCCCGGCCCGACAAACTCGGATTGATGCGATAGGTCCGGCAATCAATTCGAATTTGGCGAGATACAGGGCGAGATGTGAGCTGCTTGACAAAGAAGTGAGCCATTGAAAGGAGTTTCATCCAAACGGTGGATGTACGCTTTCTCACCCAAACTACCCATCTAGTCGTCAAAAACCCTGTAAAATTCTACTAATTTCTACACAGTATATCGCCCATACTGGTTCGGCGCGGGGGTGAATGTTCTGCGGAATGCACACGAGCCCGCCGGCAGGCACAACATCAGTCCATACCCACACCACATGCTCGAGACCGAGCACGGCGAGCCTGGACGTGATGTACCCTGTGTCCCACGGAGGCGCTCTGTAGCCATCTAGGACTAAGGCCGCCGCCATGCACATGCAGTGTCATCCGAATCAATGAGAGCTGATCGAAGCCGACAGACGCGCCATCAGTGATGCGCCAAGAGCTGTCCGCGACGAGAATGACTGTCGTGTCATCAGAGCAGGTGACGAGTATGGTGGCAAAAGGAATAGTAATAAACTTTGGGAAGAGGAGTCCCTGACTCGGAAACCGTCGGGTTCCTGGTATCTCTGTCAGTGAGGCTTCGGGATGAGCACTAACCCACCGAAAAGGCGGAATCCAAGAAGACGACTCCCGGACGCTACCGGTCACGGTAGTGGGCCGTGGCATTCACAGCGAACACGTTACAGCCTTTTGCGGAACTTAGGGCGCGGCCAGTTTTTTTTTTTTTTAGTAAGTTTTCGGCAGAATGGCTATCCTGACCTCAATTCTCAACGGATTCCCTTGGTGGTAGGCTCATTCTACTCGTGTTGTAAATGCGGAGGGCATGGCATCTTACGATTTTTTCTGAGAACCCCGAAATCATTTATTAGGTCAGATTGGGGTGTTTTGAGCTGTCTGAGAGCAGAATATGCCACAAAGTAGCTGTAGTGCTCGGATTGACCTAGAATTTTGATACAATGCACTTATGGGTATTACGGAGGGCAGCAAACACCGGGATAGTGAATGTGACTTGTATTTCAAATTTACTGCTGTTAGGGAAATTCACCCGATATCCTACCTGTTTACATGTATGATAGAGTTGAAATACAAGTCACATTCACTATCCCGGTGTTTGCTGCCCTCCGTAATACCCATAAGTGCATTGTATCAAAATTCTAGGTCAATCCGAGCACTACAGCTACTTTGTGGCATATTCTGCTCTCAGACAGCTCAAAACACCCCAATCTGACCTAATAAATGATTTCGGGGTTCTCAGAAAAAATCGTAAGATGCCATGCCCTCCGCATTTACAACACGAGTAGAATGAGCCTACCACCAAGGGAATCCGTCGAGAATTGAGGTCAGGATAGCCATTCTGCCGAAAACTTACTAAAAAAAAAAAAAAACTGGCCGCGCCCTAAGTTCCGCAAAAGGCTGTAAAGAAGGGGAGAAAGTCGACGCGGTAGTTGCATCCGGTTCGGAGTTCTGGATCCGATGTATTCCCTGTCAGGAACAAGTCCATCTCGCCGTCCGCGGTGGTGATGATCTCCGCAGTGATAAGAGACTTTCTCGAGGGCAAGGGGAAGTTTTGCGGAGCGAAGCCAGGGCGTCAGTGGGTGACCTTCGAGGTCCAAATCCAGTCGGAAGCTGTAAAGCTGAGTGCTGCAGTGGTGGTTGGCATAAGGGAAGCTACATAAATCGGCTGGTCCAAGTCCCACAGATTCATTGACCACCAGTAGTGATTGGGGCAAGCGAAGACGTGCCAGAAAGCACCGAAAAAAATTGTAAAGGACTGGAATCGAAACAGCCAGAATATTCCTCGAGCAGAGAGCAGATGTCCCTCACAAAACCTGGTTCGAAGTGAGCTGATTCATGGCAGTCAACTGGCAGCCTTACCTTTATAGGTGAGTATAACAGATGGCGCCTCGACGATTTGGCACGCGTTTCTTGAGCGGATGGCTGGATATTTGCGACGGATGGCAGGCTGAAGATCTCAGCAAGTGTTGAATCGTGAGAGTTACGGCTAAAAAGGATTTAAAAGATGAGGGCCAATGGATCAGCTCACTGTGCCAGTGAAAGTTACAGACTTCCGACAGACTCGGATCAGAAATGAGTCGGAAAAGTTTGGGAGTGGGAGTTAGATCCGACCAGTGTAAATCCTCTTTCCAGTTCCGGAGTTGGAATTCAAGGAAGAATGCAACGCCGGTGTGTACAAGTAGTAGAGACCACGAGATTCACACCTATTCCAGTCCACACCGGAGGAGGAGAATAGACGAAAGGAGATAGTCAATCAGTGTAAGCAACGCCAAAGGAAGGTTACACCGCGACGTAGAAATCGGAGAATGAGCGTACGGGGGTGCAATTCTTGGATTTTACTTGGAAAATCCCGCATTCAAAGTCGAAAGAAAACGCAAAGCCGTGGATGGTGATGGAGATCGGCATCGATCATGATTTGATGAATGTTGATCACGGCGGTAGCCCGGCCCGTTCGTCCGTGCGTGCCTCTTTCCTTGCAACGCAGAAAAGTTGTCTTGTCAATTAGAATGGTTTGCTTGAATCTGGCAGGAATTTTTTTCAAGACGCCACATAAACACCAGTTCTATTTACAGCCATTTGCAGAACTTAGGGCGCGGCGTGTTTTTTTTTTTTTTTTGTAAGTTTTCACAAGAACAGTGATTGCGGGATCATTTGTCAACCGTTTGCCCTGGAAATAGGCCCATTCGATTCGCACGGAAAGGGCGGAGGGCCTCGTCTCCTACGTTTGTTTATGTGCACCGAAATTTTCCTTTCTGGGATAGATTCCCGTGTTTTTCAGTGGTTGAGCAGAGAACACGTCCCATGGGACCTATTTTGCTCCGATTGACCTAGATTTTTATTATGGTGGACTTGGACACATTACGGAGGGCCTGATATACCGGGATAGTAAATGTGAACACTGGTTCGAATCTACCATACACTTTGGGATCAACAATATGAAAGGAATGTATCTATGAACTGTATATTTGAAGTATTGATCCCATTCAAAATACCGGTATTTCAGGCCCTCCGGAATATGTCGAATTCCACCATAATAAAAATCTAGGTCAATCGGAGCAAAATAGGTCCCGTGGGACGTGTTCTCTGCTCAACCACTGAAAAACACGGGAATCTATCCCAAAAATGAAATTTTCGGTGCCCATAAAAAAACCTAGGAGACGAGGCCCTCCGCCCTTTCCGTGCAAATCGAATGGGCTCATTTCCAGGGCAAACGGTTGACAAATGATCCCGCAATCGCTGTTCTCGTGAAAACTTACAAAAAAAAAAAAAAACACGCCGCGCCCTAAGTTCTGCAAACGGCTGTAATTGGCTCCCGTCTCGTATCATGATTTTTGGCCCACGGATTCTTGCTTGATCTACACCACCAACGCCCATGCAGGTACTACAAGTATTCTCTGGGAAATTCTTTGATTCAGACTTCAACCTGGAACTCAAGTTGATGATGATTAGATCCATTGGCGTGCTCGAGTCACTGTAAGCGACTACTAGTATGGTACATGGTATGTATCTATATCAACTATTGACCCGGGTGCCGAGCAGGACTTCGTACAGAATGTGCTCAGGGTCACGGAATCAAGTAAGATGATGACCCACTTGTCCAAGTACCCTTGCCAGCCCAAGGGACAACCCCATCGCCTGGCCCTCTACATATTTCACTTGTTGCATATACTGATACAAAGGTCAGACCGGGCTTCCCTCCATTTCTGGAAAGTGCATTCAGTTCTTTTGCTCCCGTGTACCTGAACTGTCCTGCATATGTAAATCGCGGATCGCTGGAATGTCATGGCGGCCCCGTTTCCGATGTTACGGGAATTTGTATTCAATCATAAAATCACTCGCTCGGGGTGTTTTTTAATGCCTTGGCTGGCAAACATATTTGGATCGCTCTGAGCAAGTTGGAACCAGCAGCTTTGAGCACATTTGATTCGACCTCGCACTCAGATCCTAGTCCAGGAAGAATATGCATAGCTCTTTCTCACCCGTTTGCTGATTTATTCTGACATATTGATAGAAATCACAGGGAAGGGATGTCTTCGCACAGTACAAAATTCGCCCCCCTCCCGATACCATTATATGTGGGAAAGTCAAGCCTGAGGGCACGACCCCACCCGAAAAATTACCTCGAGTCCGCTCTTCTTTTTATTACCTCTCGGTTCCGATGCTAATTCGACGAATACACTTTCCCTGATGGGTCTGTGAGTAGCTCAACCGTAGATCCTACAATTCCCATCGAAACTCGAGTCTAGCCCAGAAACTGGACTCAAAGTCTGTGGACAAACATCACAATGTCCATTCGACAATTGTTTTGTTCCGCCGCTCGGGCCCTCCATATATGCATACATACTGTCACAAATGTGGGGAAATAAATCGCCCTATACATCGTTGTGGAGCACGACATTCGCTCCACCCGAGATTTGTTACTCACTTTGCCGTCTCGCTAATTTTTTCTCTCGCTCGTTAGCTGACTAAGTTTTGAGATCCAGGAGTAATCAAACCTCGCGGCTGACACCCACCAAAAAACACCCCGTTTGTTTCCTGCTCTCCATCCTTCTGAACGTAGGGTTAGAAGGGGTAGAGCGAGCTAAACATGGTATAACATGAGCACTTGGTTTATATTTATGGCATGAAGGATTAATCCGAGGTGACAAAAGAGACATTCAACGCGGCGTGGAGGAACAAGAAGGAACAACAAGCGAGCATGTTTCGTGGCCGCATAAATTTATTCAACCTGAGCCCGGATTCATAGAAGGCCGCAGGCGAGACAAGGCGCATGGATACAGCCTACCGGCTACGGATTTGATCTCGGATGTGGGGGAGGACAGTTAACATTAGGAGTGTGGGGTGCCAAAGAGAATTTCATGGGACATACAGCGGGCTATCTTTCGAGTCGCGCTCCCTGGAAATGGATACCCCTGCTCAAAATGGAACCTTCTGTGTCCTCCAAATTTTCGTAGCATGATCAGGGCGCCTCAAAGCGATCACCAACGTCGGCCAATGCCTATTAGCGTCGGCCAACGTCGCCTTGGGTAGGCAATCCATAGGCGGAGATCATCGAAGGTGGGCACACCTGTGTCTACGGGGGGGTCTGAATGCAGTGAATGCAAAAAAAAAATGCCCGTGCCCAGCCCTAATGCACCGTCGGATCAGATGTCAGTGTCAGTGTCAGATGAAACGGACACGCAAGCTGCACGTGAGTGCGAAGAATGGTTTGTTTTGATCTGGGCACAACAAGCTTAAACACCTTTCTTCCTTTCCCCCCATCTTCCGCCGCCCGCATCCTCCCCCATCGCCTGCTTTCGACCTCAATGTCCTCCTGGTTATCCTAAATCCTCCCTGTGTCATCAACAACATTTTGTGAGTCAATTCACGGCATTTGTGCTGCTCTCAAATCCGATAATTTGTGCCATGTATGCCTGCCAAATACAGCCGTTTTCACATGCTTAGAAAAGCATGACTTGATATGGAGAGCTAATTGAATGCTGCAGATTGACAGGTGATACCCAGCACTATTCTGAGCAGGTTTGCCACCTCTGGGTTCCATTTGCCGAGAATACTGCAGATCAAAAGTTTTGCGGTTTCAATGCATTTTCCAGGATGCTTGCAGTTCAGTTGAGTTCTGTCATGATAACATAATGGGCATCCACAATTTTTGCGGCTTATCCCAGATGGATTCAGTTGGTGTGGTTTTCTCGCCACCAGTCTGCCGATTTGCTATGGCAAGGGTGTCTTGAACAGTTTGCATGTGATGGTTTAATCGAAAACACGTTGCAGCATCCCGGAGACAGACCTCTATTCCACGTTGCGCGGGTTTCTTCATCAAGCCCGTCTCCCTCAAGTCCGCGTGATCCAGGTCTTTTATTGCTATTTGCGGAACTTAGGGTGCGGGCCAAAATTTTCCTTTTTGGTCACTTTTTGATTGTTTTTCGTATATCACCTGTTCCGGGCTCAAATATTCGCGGATTGCCTCGGGACCAGGTGCGTTCACTTCGTATCGAAAATCCGCAGGGGATGGTCCCTTTGAATCTTTTCCCCGGACGGTCCTTGGCCTCTGGCTCTCACTTGTGGCTATTTCATGTATATCACCCAGAACTATGAATATAATAGATCCAAGATGTCCATTTTTTGAGACAGATGATATGCATGGATTATACAGGGGATGACATACTCAGAATTTGAATCCTGCAGAGATAATGACCACTAATACGGGATTCTTAAATGTCCCGATTTGGACATGTAATGCTGCCCCCCTCTCTTCAGGATTGAAATTCTGAGGATGTCATCCTCTGTATAATCCATACATATCATCTGTCTCAAAAGATGGGCACCTTGGATCTATTATATTCGAGGTTGTGGGGGATATACATCAAATCGCTACAACTGAGAGCCAGTGGCCGAGGACTGCCTGGGAAAAAAATTCAAAGAGACCATCCCGTGCGCATCTTCGATACGAATTGAACGCACCTGGTTCCGAGGCAATCCACGAATATTTGAGCCCAGAACAGGTGATATACGAAAAACGATCAAAAAGTGACCAAAAAGGAAATTTTTGGCCTGCGCCCTAAGCTCCGCAAATAACAGTAACAACGGAGGGCTTGCGAGGCGCTGGGCTAATTGAGAAAGGGGAGAATTGGGAATCTGAGGCAACAGTTTTGCTTGGAATTTTGCTGGCTATCTCCTGCCAATCTTCCAGGGAAAATGAGGTTTTCATAACAGGTCACGTTTGAATGCTCGGAGTTTTCTGTCTCCGGGGCCAGGCAATCAGCGTTTGAATATGGCACCTTGTTTTGACTCTCATTGTTGCCCAGAGCACGCCACAAAAATTCTGAACCGCCAGAAAGTTTTAGTATTGACCAGGGCTACCTAAATCCACATAGCGCAGCTTAAAAAGAGTGCCTGGGATTTTCTTGGGAATTTTATTTTGCCGGGGGAGGGCAGGCCCGGGCAATCAGGGTTTGAATAGCACATTAGCAAACAATGGTGCATTGCCTCACTTTATGGAGACCTTTCAGGCCCCGCACATAAGAACGAGGGCACCTATGCCAAATCTGAACAGACAGGTTTGCTCAGAATCTCGCTGGCTATCTCCTGCCAATCTTCCGGGAAAGATGAGGTTTTCATAACAGGTCAGTATTTTTCTTCGTGAGATTCGAGGCAGAATTGACCTCCTTCCAACACAAAAAATCCGAGATTGCAGTGCCGGAAGAAAATTGTAACGGCCCGGTCTCCCGTTACAGTGGTCAGTGTGGCTGTTCTTAGAATGATTACATATGGACTCCTTGCAAACGGTAGGCAAGGTGTTGAACTCGGACATCCGCAATCTGAACCCGTGGTTACTGCAGCGTTCCCCACAAATGATGAACTGATCCGGGTGACATATCTGTTTTCAGGCGGCCCTTCTCCGCGTTTGATGTTGCCTTTGTTTGGCTGTTCTCCCATTTCTCCGAGAGTGATAGACATTGTTTGGCAGATAACAATTGTAGGCTTCAGCACTAGGCTTCCCGATTGGGAATGACCTAATCGGGAAGCATGGCCTACGGCTTTCGCTTGGCGACCAAAACCAGACCAAATATCAAGTTATTTTTTTCCCCACTCAAATTCTCTGAAAATAATAATAATAATCTTGATAATTGGTCTGACTAGGGAGATTCAGTTGCCAGGAAATAGACCTAGATTTGAACTTCCCAGCCTCAATGACGAGGGCAGAAACGGGAAATCTGAAACGACAGTTTTGCTTAGAATCGAGTTGGCTATCACCTCCCAATCAAGCTCGAGAAATTAGGTCTCCATACCAAGTCACATTGTGAGGCCTAGACCGACAGAATACGGTCCTCACAGCAATGCCTCCCTTTAGAATGAAGAGCTTCAAAGCCCCAGGCTCAATGACAAGGGTGGCAATGGGAAATCCGAAGTGACAGTTTTGCTTAGAATCACGCTGGCTATCAGCTTTCAATGAAGCTCAAGAAATTAAGTCTAGCCTAAGTCGGGTAGGATGTGTGGGGGGCATTTCGGGGTCATTGGCGGCAAGATGAGATGCCACTGTATACGCAGCCAAAGCTTGTTCGATATGGTTCCTTCTTTCAACTTCGATGGAGAATTCGGCTAGGTATCGGTAAAAGTCTCCCACCCTGGCAAAGATTAGAGTGATAAACACTTCTAATAACAAGCAGCTTACATTTTCCTATAGAACACCAGAGATTCATGGGATTGTGAACAGTGGTGGATTTGACGAAAATATGGGGAATGTGGAGAAGTCTAGATGAAACAAATTACTGCCGGCAGGCAATTCTTAAGAAATTTGGGCCCTATAAAACAGTCAGAAATGGTCTACAAGATGCAGAACTCTTCAAATACAGTGGTGCGACGGAAGGAACCGGGGCAGGAGCACGACTGAAGAAAGATGATGAAGACACTCGAAACATCAAGAATTGCCGTATGATCCGAGACAAACTCCGCCGGAAACCAGCGGAGTGGTATCGGAAAACTGAGCCATTTTATTGTTTCCTCCAAAGCCTCTGGACCGATACCGATTCTGAGTAGCTAGAAATTTTTGAAATAAATCATTGCATAAAATCCAAAATTTTAAGGGGACCAATGATTTCCAAGGCGTGGGAAGTCTTCCAACGAGGCTAGGCCACCGTGTCCCGTTATTTAAATCAATTCTGGAGTACATTGTGCCCTGGCCTTCGCAAACTATTTTAAACAAAACGTTCAATGACATCTTGGGATGCCTGTCCTGTAACAAAATCCTTACTCATCCTTACCCGACAAAATTGGTCTTCTCCGGGCAATTGCCGTGAAAGTTTGTCGCTGGTTCAGGGTGTATACTACTCTGCTGATAATCGTTTAGGAGCGCTCTTCAGCAAAGCGGAAGGAACTCTTTCGAGGTATACAGATGCGAGACAGGGTCGATCCAGCAGAGACCGCCAAGCAAATGATCCTCGACATGAAGGTTCGCTGGTCGTCAACGTATTCGATGCTTGACCGCATGAGCTAACTTCTTTCGACAACACTGAAATCAATGAAGGAATATCCATCCTCCCTGTATATCCAGATTTCGACTGGCATGGAGCTGAGGCGGAACGGTCTAGTGGGTGTAGGAAAATACATGACCATCAGCAGGAAGGTACGGTACGCTGCAGACACCGATTCAGCAAAACAATCAAAATACACGCGAGACTATACACACCGAAAGGTAAAATTAAAAGCTGCATCAACGGGCCCGAAGGCAGCGGGAAGAGCATCAGGCGGGGCAACATCGTTGTTCATGTCGGTGGGGTTGACAAGGTGGGCCCGTCGCAGAACGATCGGGAACCAGTGCAAAGCAACGACGAAAGCAGCAGAACCAGAACCAAATGCACCCGATAAAACGAATCAACAGCCGTGCAAGGGTAACCTGAAGTGCCGAAAAATTACGGCAAAAAGACCTTGATGCTCCACGTGCGACAATGCAGGGTACGGGGGGCGGGCGTGAATTTTCCGTGGTATGCGGACAGGCGGCCGACAACGGTCGCAATAGCACTAGGCGGAAGCGGAAGCGGGGACGGAGCTTAAAAAGCAGGCCACATGTGGACTGCGATTGATCGCACTACATGTTAGCGACCGCGAAGGATGAACTGACTGAAAGGGGGGAAACAGCCGACCCATAATGAATAATAATAATATATATATCAAAGGTCGCGGAAGCAACCCACATGTAGTCTACGAATGATTGCACCACAAGAAAATGATCGCGACAAAGATCCAACACCTGAAACCAATATCAAGGCTCCGTCAGATTCAGAAACACAAACGGCTTAACGGCTAAACTCCTGCAAATCGATGGAAACCCTGTATCAAGCACAACATAGAGAATCACGCAGCGGAGATGGGAGGCATCGCATATCATTTGGCAACTACAGGCATAACAAAAAGCCGGTGCAAATAGGAACCATAGGATACATGCCAAAACAAGAGATGAAGGAGACCATTGACTGCGGATTTTCAGTGCGAGTAGAATGAGATATGTCCCAAAGTAATCTGACAAAAATTGAAGTCGGGGCAGCTGTTCTGCCCAAAATGGCTGAAAACAGAAAAAAAATCGACCACGCCCTAAGTTCCGCAAACTGCTGTAAATAAATAGTGATTTCCTGAGTTTGCAGATGTATGGTATATGCAAAAATGGTGTATATAGTCTGAAAGTGCTCGAATGGGCGACCATATCCGCCATCTTTCTTTATACCTGCGTCACGGGCCTATCTGTGCGCCATGTTGGTGAACGTTTCCAAAGGGCTAATGAGACCATTTCCAAGTAATTTTTGTTCCTTGTGGTTCTCATCGTTTGCCATCAGGCACTTCACGTCAGGCTCGAGCCAGACGGCGTCACCGGAGGTTGGAAGACCAGAAGGAGCAGTGGATGAGCCCGCAGAAGCTTTGCGCGGTATCTGGAAAGAATCCCGCGACGTGCGACGTGAGAGTGGGCGAAAAAAAAAGACGCGTCGAGTTATAGTAAGTCACACAAATTGATATTCTCACGACCACTATATGAGGCAAATGGAAACAGAAACTCACAGCCGAACAGGCTCTTAGTCATCAATATTGGAGTTTTGTCCTCCGCTTTCACCCTCCCGCTGCGAGCCCCGCTGGTTCTTCCCCCTCGAGAGGTCATACACCCTCTCCATTTGGTGATGAGACTGTGATTCTCGCTTCCCCGCTCCGTCGGCCCAGATAGGCTTCGGGCACGCGATGCCATTCCTGAGCAATCTAACGTCGCTGAAGACAGCAGTCAAAATACATGGGACGCCTGGGGAAAACAGAGTTAGAAAGGCTGAAAAAAGAAGGGCTGGTTGAAGGACTTACCATCAGTAAAGACTCACCACCACTCAGCCAATGCGAGGCTTGCATAAAAGCCAAGATGACGCTTCGCCCATTCCCCCAGGAGGCCAAAAAACCGTTCGCCCGAAAGTTGCCATCTTTCCTGTGGCAGTCAGCTGTCGAGTACGCGCGTACATCAGAAACAGAGCACCTACGCGCATGCTTGAAGGAAAAACCCCGGAGGAGGCGTGGACAGGAATCAAACCCGGTGTTTCGCACCTCCAAGAATTCGGCTGTGAAGTCTGGGTTAAACACGAAGGCATGAATTTATCGAAACTGGGAGGGGACTCAAGCAAAGCTGAGAAGCACATCTTCGTTGGCTTTGCCCCGGATCCTGTGGTCATCAAATACTGCCGACATACATTACTTCACCTCATTTCCATTGATGCCATAGAGCTGCATTCAAATGGCTGGCATTTTGAAAAGCATGACCTGATGCAATAGAGGTGCATTCAAATGGCTGCCATTTTGAAAAGCATGACCTGACACAATAGAGGTGCATTCAAATGGCTGCCATTTTGAAACTTGAACTTGAACTTGAATTCTATTTACGCCGTACCTGGCCATATTGGCTACGCGGCAATACTGCTAAGTAATGTAGCGTGGGGGGTGGGAAGAAACTACGAGAGTATGAGTGAGATGATACGTAATTTTTCAGTAAACACAAGGAAAAGGAGAGATCATACGGGGAAACAATGAGATGGAGAGGAGAGACAGAGGTGAGGGTATGAGAGGATAAAACAGGAGGTATGGGAGAGAGCTTTTTCGGTATATGACAGTAAGAGTGGCGATGATTAAGATAAGTTTTCGTAAGGTATGAGACAAAGAAAAATAGAGATAAAAATAAAACAGGAAACTCAGCGGAAGCGACCGGTAGCGGAGACAAACTGAATGAGAGGTTTGAGAAGTTTAGGGTGCGAGAGCAGGGAGCGGACATCCACAGCACCCAAGATACCAGCACCATAGGACGCCTGCTGTAGCGGGGGTCGAAGATGTTCCCAGGCTGGGCAGTGCAGGAGAAAATGAGTGCGCGTTTCGTTGGGAGCACCGCAGGCATCGCAAGATGGGGAGGGAGAAAGGCGACTACGGAAGCGATGGGAATTGAGGCCGGAAAAATTTGTGCGGAGTTGACAAAGTATGGATATGATGGAGCGAGATGCAGATGAGAGATAAGGGGACCGCAGGATGAGGGAGGGAGGGGAATCATCAATTTGCCGAAGTCCGCGACCTGTCTTGGTTACTTTCCATTCGGCCTGCCATCGCTCGAGCACCACGAGATTGATCCGTCGCTTGCACGTAGTGAGGGAGATGGGCGTGGACGGCGGCGGTGGTAGGAGGGTGGCTGCCTTGGCCGCGTCATCAGCCAGCTCATTCCCTGTTGTGCCGATATGAGCAGGAGTCCATAAGTTAGTGATTTGGAGCCCTGGTTGCCGCGCCATCGCTTCGCGGACAAGCACATCGTACTTGATAGCGCGGAATTGACCAGATCTCGGGGCCGTTGACAAGATACCCTGTAATCCGGCCTGAGAGTCCGAGACGGCTAGCATGCGGCACTCATCAGTCAGCAAAGCACGTTCCATGGCACCCAGAAGACCGTCGATCTCGCCCTCGGCAACTTGACCATCCCCAAGGGGTATAAGGATTCGCTCGCGCACTCTGCCACCCTGTATCCGAACCGCCGCACCACCCGCCATACCATTCAGGAGAGAGCCGTCCGTGAACCAAGTCGAACGCGTAAATCCCGGATCCACGAGGTACCGGTCGAGAACAGCCACCGCGTCTTCCTTGGAGGGGATAATGGTTGACACGGGAAGCGGATCGGCCCAGGGAGCAGCATAGACAGGCAAAATGGGTTCCATGCCCAACGTGAAGTCGAAATCCTGAGGAATGGTGGCAGGACCGGGGAGAAGGGGGGTTTTGCGATTACGAATCCGCTGTCCACGAGCAGGGATACACGTCGACCAGTGGACGCACGGGAGGCGCTCGACGTAGTGGAGCGCAGAAGCCGATTTCACGAGCCTTGGAGCTGATGAGATAGTGTCTCGGAGGAGCGGTACAATGCCGTGAGAAGGAGGGAGACTGAGATAACGAGCAAGACGGTGAAGAAGAGCAGATTCGAGGCGCAGAGGTGCAGGGAGGATAGCTGCCTCCTTCTCGAGTGCGGCTCGCGATGCCGTCCGGTAGCCTCCCGTGATGTTCTTTGCAACAGCCTTGTTGACGCCCTCCAACGGCTTAAGCGACGACACCGGCAGAGGGAAGAAGCAGCTAACCCCATAGTCCGCCCGAGGGAAGACCGTAGCGCGAGCTAAATCCCTGGCCATTAGCGGTTTAAGACCCCACATGGCATGTGTAAGAGCGAGAGAGGCATTGAGAGCACGAGCAGCGGAAGCTGCGCGGGACTGGATGTGGGTATTGCCTGAAAGTTTCGAGTCCACCCATACACCCACCCACTTGACAGCTTCCGATGGGCGAATGATTTCGCCATCGAATGAGAGGCAGAAGTCCGAGAGATCAGCACATTTTGAAAAGCATGACCTGGTGCAATGGAGGTGCATTCAAATGGCAGGCATTTTGAAAAGCATGACCTGACGCAATAGAGGTGCATTCAAAAGGTGGGCATTTTGAAAAGCATGACCTGGCACAATGGAGGTGCATTCAAATGGTGGGCATTTTGAAAAGCATGACCTGTGGATGGTGTGGACAGGATTTTTGTAAAGTAGCTCCAATACTTGTCCAATATGAAAGAGAAGGTCGATTGAAGTGGAGACGATGGCACAGACTATAGTACTTAGTGTTACCGGTGTTCGGTTCTGAACCGATGTTGAACCTGAACCGAACCCGAACCGGACCCCATGTTCGGTTCGGGGTTCAGCAGATTCTCGATTTTGCTGAACCGGTGCGAACATGTTCGAACCGATGGGTTAAATCAGCCTATTTGGATGCACTAAATGCATCAGAACTGTGATTATTTGAGTTGGAATCCAACCGACCACAGTCTCTTGTGTGCACAGTGAGCTGCAATACATTTTACAGTCAACTGTGATTGTTGCGGTTGAATTGATGGATGATCAGACAGGACAGAAAATATTGAATGTGATGTATGGATGTCTATCCCCACACAGGGGATTTCAGCTGTCGAGCAGCTGGGTGCCCACGTGGATGCAACATTAAGTAGCCAGCCGGAGTCCAGAGTTCAAGATAAATTTTGCATTGGTATGCAGCGCGAAGTGAGCATCGGCGCTATGAAATATGTACCGCATACTATCTTGAAGTATCTTCTTCGAGAAGTTGTATACTTCGGTGTGCGACGACAGTATACTAGTATGGCTCGGCATGATAGGGCGTCGTCAGGTCCTGGCAGGACAAACGCGAACATTGTGCAACCTCGAGAAGGTCCTCGACAGGATATATTGCGTGGGAGGCAACATCGCTCAGCAAGGGAGGTTAATGAGAAAGGAGAGAGGTGAAAGAGGGGTCCGTGCGTTTGTTTGCCACTGCATCTAGGGTCACGTGAATGTTGCTGACGCTCCGCCTCGTCTTTTCTCGCACTTCCACCACCTCCGTTACCTGTCCACTTCGGCCTCATTCGCAGCGCCAACTCAATGAAGCACTCAACTCTCTTATATCACAAACAGCACCGAGACGACCACCAGTGCACAAGCAAAGCACCAACACTCTCCGCGAGAGTTCCTAGCGCTCGTGCGTCGTGCCCTTTTCTACATCGTTTCCTCAGCAATCTGCATTACTGGGGTGTCTCCTGTCGACTTCGAGGGCCCATAGTCATCTTCCTTCCATACCACATCCTCTCTCAACAATGCGCGAACTCCAAGTCACTTAGTCTTACGGTCGTCCTTGGAGTTGCCAGTTTGATTTATTCAGCTCGCGCTCTCAGACACGCCGTATACGTGTCAACGCCCGCTGCCTACACCGCCCCGGTTGCCTCCACCTCCACCGCAGTCGCGGCCCCTGTCTCACCCCGACGTGACACGATCCCTCATGCGCTGCCTTGTCGACCCTACGTTATTCGAGTCAAATCCAAATCCTATTTAACGCTATTTCACTTATAGTTTACGCTATCCACTCCTAGTGCATTTATGCTATTCCATCCTAGTTTGCAGCTGTCGTTGTCGTGTATGCTCGTTAATGCATGTCTCGGCTCGGCGGGGAATGAATTCGGCAGCGTGACGACTGTGACCAAATTTTGCACAAGGTGTATAAAAACACGATCAAAACACACCTCCCGTGTACCATGAAAAAATCTGTAGATATTGGATCTATCATGCTTGGGTCCAAATATTGGAGCATTTCTTCTCTCCAACAGCGCTCCCATCAAAAACCTTTTGCAAAGGTGGGGCAATCGATAGTATGGTTCGTTTTGGCTCCTTAATCCCGCTCCAAAACCAATTAACCATCCGAATCTCGCGATCAGTCACGTGATAGCGAAGAGCCACACACACACACACACACATCTTAGTTTGTCTGTGTTTGCGCACCACGCCACGTCACCCTCCTTGAGTCTCAATGGCAAAGATCATCCTCTCCGCCAAGTCTGGTAATGATTGGACCCGCAACGAGTTGCATGCGCTTAACATCTCCATCGAACCCCTCGACCCCCCTACGTTCTTCGGAGCCGCTTTACCTGATCCAACAGTGGACGCTGTCTTGCTCGACAATCGTACACGTCCTTCCGGCCCGATCTCAAAGGACAATCGCCTTTTCTTTAGATACCTGGAGGACGCCACTCGTCGTTTTCCATCTGGTCCGCCCACAGAAAGTGCAGTCGACGATTTTGCTGCTTTTCTTCTGCGGTTGTTGGACTATGACGAGCCTGAGCGTGTGGTGCATCAGCACCTGGAAATTGGCTTCTTCATGTGTGGCCAGAAGGTCGATGCGAAGCCTGATGTGGTGATAATGAACGAGAAAGATTATATTTTACTTGTGCAAGAGGACAAAGTGCGTGTTGTTCAATCGCGATGAATAAACAATTGATGTACCATCAGCGCTATATGTCATCAGACGAAGCGGAACCTCAACTTATCGCGGAGGCCGTTGCCGCTCACTATGAGAACAATAGACGCCGCAGGGATCTTGGATTGCCCACGGTGTCCAGCAAGGTCTTCGCGGGCATCGTCATGTCCGGCACCGCACCTACATTCTACAAAATCCCCATCTCTGAAGGGTTGGTCGACGCCATCAGCAGAGCACAGTATCCTCCGAATGTGACTGTTGTCAGTAAACTCGTTCCTCCTGTCCCCAATTTGGACAGTTACATGTCGGATGGAATGGTGCCTTTGGAGAACAGGCGCGTAATCTTCCAATGCTTGGAGGCGTTCAAACAGGTCAGTGGGTGGCTTTGGTAACATGGCATCCCAACAACTGATTCATCTTTAGTTTGTGACCTAGCGACAAATTATATGTACACAGTACGGTATTCACACGATCTTATGAAATTATGTCCTCTCTCCATCCGCTCGTGCACCAGGCTGAAGGATTGAACCCTCGCGAAGTAATCGACAGCCCCGTAGTAATTTGTGGTTCCTCGTTACGACGGACATCCGGAAGCATCGCCTATGTGAAGCATCCATTGTCAATTGTTAATGTTATAAGCTAGTACTATCGTGAGGAGCCAAGGCATAACATAAGATCATATAGATAAGTATATACACGAGCGGAGAATGTCAGAGCGAGAGTGACGGTGAGGCAAAGATTAATGAGAACTGGGTTTTGTCAAGAAATTGACAACCCGCGGAGCAACAGCTAATTCGTTCTCGCCATTGCCTCGCGTCTCGTGTCCAGAACAGAGGCTCCGCCGACAACGCGGGAGGTTGCGACAGACGCGCTCGGAGCGGATTGGAATCTTGAAGAGATTGCAAGTCCTGGACAAGAAGAGTCAATTTCGGAACACGAGGAGCTCAAGGACTTCGGGAGGAAAGATGAAGCCCAAGAACACCAAACCCGGAGCATAGCTCCAAAGAGCAAAGCTCGCAGAAGGGCGAATCGAAACGACCGAAACCCCAACAGGAGCGATGCGTAGGAAGGAGGCTCTCCCGTCCTCAAGGTTTGCAAAAGCAAACCCAGCTGATTAAATTCGACAGAAAACCAAACTGAATGGAAGAGATTTCAAGAAACAACACCAGCCAAGATAGATGAACTGGAGTGCCCCCCGACCAGCCTGCCGCAATAGATAGATGGCGCAGACAAACCAGTCGTACCAAACAGTTCAGAATGGAGGCAGATTCAAAGTGACGACAGGAAAGAAAGGGAGAGCCGGGAGAAATAAATCAATAGAACAATGATGAAGATCCGAGCGAATAGCTCGAGCGATGGATTATTCAGATGAAATGCGAGCACGATTGGCGCTGCAAATTCAACGATGGGCCCGAGCAGATGAGCCCGAGCCAGGTGATGACAGATAAACAGATGGGCAGATGGATGTTTAAATGCAAACACGATTTGTGCTGCAAATTCAACGATTGGGCCCGAGCAGATGTGCCCGAGCCAAGTGATGGGCAGATGGGTACCCGCGAACGCCGCAGACGAGCGCGAGCAAGCACGGAGCACGAGTGCTCGACGCGATAGTGCACAATTGCACAGATGGGCACATGTGGCCAGATGGTATAGAAATTGAAGTTGGAAGAATAACACTTAGCTTGAGATGGCTGAGGAGATGTACTGGATCTACAACTCATGCTTTGTATCCAGATTTCAAGCACAGTTGTTATTCTTCTTGTAATTCGACACCGTGACGTCATGTTGCGGTGCGAGTCCATCCAGCCAGCGGAGAGGTCTAAGAGTACTAAAACGAAGCAAAGGGCTGGCCAGGACATCTGTGGTACATAGGTGGCCTCATAAAGCCAAAAAATCTGCGAGGTAAACTCCAAGTCGGCCAGGACGGTGAGCGCACCGAGCAGAAAAAGATGACAGTCACACGAGGTGACAAGATCAGAAAGAGGATGTGACTCCTCCGTCATTCGTCTAGCTTATCTATCACTTATGCTAGCCGTTCGCAAGCTCACGTAGCGCCAGCTACCAACAAGCGGCGGCCGGACCGCTCCGCGGTCCCTCCTCCCCTTTCTGATATTTTGAGGGTGGTTGGTTTATTCAAGGTTGAAAATTTCAGTTTTGACCTCTTGGGCGAAAGAACATACATACCTAAATGCGGAGGCCATGGTTTTCCGACAATTCTACTGGGTATCAAATGGGGAAAAAATCGAAAAAAGAAATCGAAAAGGGAAAGTTAAAGGATAAGTGTACAGGCTGGAGTATAGAAAAGACCAGCGAGATGGCTTGCAATGCTCTCCAGGGGAAATACCACCCTCGAAACTACACAGAATTCGACAAAGACCTTGCCATCTTGATTTACGAGCTCGGTGGCGGGGCTGCCTCCACGCCCTCAACAAAGCTCCAATCATGCTCCCCTCTCGACATGCCATCGCTGACATTCGGCGGAACCACTCTCTCCGAATCACCGTTGGGGATGTCAAGATTTCTGACATCTTGGAAAATATCGAGATGTTATTCAAGAACATGATGTCGGCAAAGAAGGCCGTGTCTTGATTACGCTGTCTCAAGACGAAATTGCAGGCGATGGCCGTCTCTGCTATCTTGATGATACCGATGAGATAGGAGGACTGTGCGAGCATGCAATCACAGAGCTCGAGACTCTGAAAATGGGCTCTGATCTCGAAGCGTGGGAGGGTGAATTGACAGGCGGCTCGTGCGACATTGACGCATGCTACGAAACTGGTGTCGCGCAAGCAGTGGCTATCCTGTAGTCCCACGGACGCGACATCGATTTCAACGCTCTTTTTGCACCAGAAGACAGGGATTTGATGCGACCAAAGGACGGCAAATACCCTGGTGTTTCGAAGGAAGTTGATAGGTTGATGGTGGACTCGGATAGCAGCCCCGCTGAAGCGGGGGCAGACATATCCGCACCCTCCGAGGTCGAAGAGATATTAAATTTTGATGCAAAAGTCGCGCTTGCTGCTAAAAAAGCTGCCCGCGACGCAGAGCAGGCTGCTCAACCGGAACCCCATTCAATTTGGATCAAACTCGACAGCGACGAAGGAAAGAAGGCGCACAAGAAGTCGGTTTTGCGAACTTTCATGGATCCCACTCTGGACATCGACAATGCCAAGAGCCATGATCGGAAAGGGGCCTCGTGACTTCTTACCACCACCATCTCCGAATGCTGGTTGGTGAGAATAGCGTCGTCCTCCTCGCTGCAGTACGCAGCGGGGGTGCAATACGCATCCTACCACGAAAAAGTGGCCCTCTCAATGGGACGGTCTGAGAGATCGAGCGACAAGGCAGTACGCCGTCGCACTGCAAAACCCGTAGGGTCACAAATCGTCGAAATACGTCGTAACGCCCGCATCCTGTGTTCCCGCACGCACAGTCCCTCTCTGAGAACACGAACGAACGACGCCGCCGCTACACGTTATGCTAAGCAGTGGCGGCTGCGCCGGCTAGCAACGAATGCTGGCAAATGCTGGGGTAAAAAATCGTCGTAGCGCCCGTCCTAGTGACGTCACACGGTGCAAACGTGGCACATCCTATACTCTTGCATCCGCTGAAGACGAACGACGAACGACCCCGCCGCTATGCCGCTACTCAGCGGCGGCTGCGCCGCCTAGCAACGAATCCCGTGGAATCTTTGTCCACATCGAGACTAGTCCTCGTTGCCGGCTTTAAATCTTTTTTGTGGAGTCCGCTACTACGCTCAGCATGTCCGTCCACGCGCTCCCCAATACAATACACGACGCGCGTCCTTATCCCGGGTCGGGGGTTCAAATAGGAGACTCGTGGCCTGCTTATCGTGCGTAGCGATGGGGACTCTATAAGAACAGACGAGTACTCACTCTTCTGCAGCACATACCACGACACGTCCTACGCGGGCAGCAGTGGACTCGAAAATAAGGTCAGTGCTCACAGAAGGACATACACGGAGACCTTGACATGGAACTGTAGTCAGTCTGGCGTCCTCATCGACGGACTCTCCCCGGAAAGTCTCCAAGCAGAACGACGGCCTATTTCAGCTGCCGCAAGACCGACACGAACGGCCAAGACCTTCACCGCAACAGCGCAAGGGCGAGAGAGGCCGAGCATCCACCTCCCACGCCACTCCGCTAGCCCTTGAGGTCACCACCGGCGCTCATCTCAACACAGACAGCGACTCTGAAGACCTCGACACCCCCCATCTCGTATTCAACAAGTAGGGTTGGGCACGGGTACGGGTCAACCCGGCGGGTTTCCGGGTCGGGTCGGCCCGGGTACGGGTACGGGTTCCAGCTTTAGTGGACCCGAAAACCCTCGGGTACACCGCGAGTCTGCTAACAATGAATTTATCATGGAATTTAGTTCATTTCAAGGCAGTTGGACATGGCTACCGGCTCTCAATGGTACTCCCAAGCTGTTGTCAACCACTTGATGCATTTAAAAACCTTAATTGGTGAACATATTTCATGTTTTGAAGGTGTTGAACCTTCTCGGCAGGCTTCGGCATGTGTGATCCGATCAATTCGGACAACCCGTGAACAACCCGTGGACCCGCGGGTTCGGGTTCGGGTTCTCCGGGTGCGGGTCCGGGTTGACTGTTTTATACCCGAACCCGTACCCGTGCCCAACCCTATCAACGAGATCCCCTCGCCGCACATACACCCTCTACGCCGTCTCCTCCTGGCAGACCGTTCCACATCCCCCTCGCCCGCGCGCATCCCGCTCCCCCAGGACACCCCCTCACCCACCGCCATGTACGTCGATGATGCGGATGAGCAGCAGCGCCTACGGGTACAAGCTGCCGCTAACTCGGCGGCTGAGGTTGGTACACTCGTCACGCAAGACCAACAACGGATCGCTGATAAACGACAGGAGCAGCAACGCGAGCTCGTTCAGCAGCAACGCGAGCTTGCCCAGCAGCAGCAACGCGAGCTCGTCCAGCGGCAGCAACAGGAAGCCGTGGATGCCTGGAACCAGCAACAGGCCGCCGACGCTCGGGACCTTGCTGAACGGCAGAGGCAACAGCAGGCCGACGCCGATGCCGCCCAACAGCTTGCCACTCTACAACTCCAAAAGCTGGCACTCGAAGCCCTGCACGCTACCGCCCAGCAGCAGCAGCAGCAGCAGCTGTACATCCCCCCGACCGCGGACCAAATCCGAGCGGCCACCCCCTCGCACCGGGACCAGAATCCTCACCTTGGCACCCAGCCCGCCGGCGTTGCTCCCCCATTGAACAGCCAGGGTCGCCCCACAATCCAAACCAATCCGGGCCGCTGGTCCCGCACCCACATCCCAAGCACCCGCGTCCTTAGCGGCGTCGCTACCTCCCACCGAACGCTCCTCACGACGCACATCCCTACCTGCCTCGCGTTCGCCATGTTCGACGGCGGACAGCTCGCGTTCGCTAAGTATGGAGAGGCCCTCCTCTCGGACCTCTCCATGGCGCTCTCGGGCCTTGCTACACCCGACCAGATGAAGCTCTACCGCCCTGTCCCCGAGTACCCCCAAACCAACGGGTGGAACACGAAGTACGTGGACTCCTTTTGCATATTCGCCTCCTTCACCGATGCTGCCGCGATGGCCCGCGTGTTGACATACGGTACAATCGCGATGACGAAGAGCCTCGCGTTCCACCCCATCGTCCTCACTCTCGGCCCTACATGGGTTATAGGGCTCTGGGGTGTGAACGCGGTCTACGACGACCCTGTCGCCCTCTGCCAAAGCATCCGTGCGGCCTTCGTCCACGCCGCCCTTGGGGACCCCGAGATTATGCAGATTATGGATCAGGAAACACAATCCTTGGGCGGGTCCATGATGCAGCGCATCCTCGATGTCCTGGGCTCGGTCGACGCCGAGTACTTTGCCCACGACCCTACGGACCCCCTCATCAGCAAGGACCCCCTCCTCTGTGTCTACATGAAGCCGTGCTCGACCCACCCCGAAGACAACGAGCTCATCGCCTCCCTCATGCGAATAAAGTTGCTCAACATCGACCATCTCGCCTTCACCCCCAAAAGCAAATTCGGTGAAGCTCCGGAATGCGTGCTGTGCAAACTCGACACCCATCTCGAGTACTGCTGCAGGTTCAAGCCCCAACCCCTCGCTAACCCCCCGATTGTATTCTGGGGACCACCCGCGCAAATGTCCCAACTCCCGGACAACAACATCCTTGGCGGCCCCCCGCCGCCTAACACTGGTGGAGGCGGCGGCGGGAATGGAGGCGGCGGCGGCGGCGGCGGCAGCGGCGGCGGCCGTGGTAACGGCGGTGGCCGCGGCGGAAACGGACGCGGGAATGGACGCGGGAATGGACGCGGACGCGGCAACGGTGGAAATGACCGTAGTAGTGGCGGCAAGTACGGTCGCAACGGTGGACGTACCTCCTGGTCCTGGGGACGTGGAGGATAGTTCCCCGCGAGGTTCGGGCGGGTGCGGCGGTCGTTGTTGTAGCACCCCTCAGAATCATGTACTACCATGTTATCCCTCCCGGGGGAGTATCTTGTATCCAAGCTCTCCACCCCCCGTTGTCATTACACTGTGTACTACCGGCTGAAATTAAAAGTCTTCGGATGCCGCTTATACTCTCCTTTGTGCCTTACGACAAAAGTAAGAATTATTTCCTACCTAGGTCTGGGCCTAGAAGAATACGTATGCTGTAGGTATACGCGACCCGAACCCGCCAAATATACTGACCGCGCCTCAACAGCTCGGGACAGGAAACGGGTATAGGGACACGCGTCGTTAGTTTGAAGCCTATGGGACGCGCCTTCGGGCGCGCGCCTGTAGGCGGATAACTACAGCGCAACAACGGTGGGGCCTATTTAGGCCGGGGGTCCGCCGGCCAGCAGTCCTGGCACGTTGATCTTCGAATGTGGCGCACCCAAGATGCGCCACAGGAGAAGGCCGACAACCCCCAAAGGTGAGACCAGCCGTCGGCGTCCTTAGCGAGGGCGCTGGCGTGTCTTCATTCATAGCAGCTACTAAAAATTCGGAAAATTGTTTAACACACACTAACTTAGGTGCAACGACGGGCAACAGGGACGCGGACACGAGGACCGGAGGGAGCGGTAGCTCCGCCACCGGCTACCGTGAACCCGAAGATGGTCCTCGTTATCGAGGGGATTTGGCTGACAGCCGACCGGAGGGGATCCGGGATGGCTACCAACCCCCTAAGGGACGGAGTCCCCGAGGAACCGATGAAGGTAGGTTCGAAGCAACTCTGGGCACAGTACGTGCACCGGGGGGCGCCAGTACGAGCGCTACCACGCAATACGCGAGGGGAGTTGAATACCAAACTCCGACCCCTAGACAAGGGATGAACGCGGGTAACACGCAAGCTCAGACCAGAGAGCAGCCTGTAGGGCAAAATCAGACCGACGAGGATAGTCCATTCCTACAACCTGTTCCAGGACAGGATGTGCACGGTATACCAGCACAAGGGGGAAATAATAATCCCTTGGTACAGCCCAGACCGGCAGACCAGCTAGATATGCGGCGCGCTCGAGTAGATGCCGAAGAAGAGGAACCTGCGCCACAGCCAGTAGCGGGGCAAGGTGCGCAACAACGAGTTCGACCACAGGCAAACCAGCCAAATCCTCGTCGTGCGCGAGTCGACCCCGAGGAGGAAGAGCTGGTAGATCACCCTTATGAGCGAGCATATCCAGGAGCCGAGATACCAAGAGCCACTACCGGGTCGGGTGTGAAAAACACAAAAGCTTCCATTAAGATATCAGCGCTGAACATAAAAGGGAACGGCAACCCGAATGTACGCCACCGCAACAACAAATGGTTCGAAGTCTGGCAGATAATGCGTGAAGGAAAAATTGGTCTGATGATTGTAGGAGAAGCGCACCTGAATGATGAACGCAAAGCAGACATAGACAGCCTATTCAGCAGGGCCCTGAGACTTGAATTCTCCAAGGCCCACCACTCAGCTAATGCTCAAGGCGTAGCATTTGTTCTCAATAAGAACATGGTTGAAACGGAAGATATCACAACGAGGGAGATAATCCCGGGGAGGGCGCTCCTCATCGAAATGAAAAATGTTGACGGCTCACCGCTGTCGGTCCTCGGGGTATACGGCCCGAATGCACCAGGCGAAAACGCCACATTCTGGTCAGACATCAAGGCATGGTTCGTGGCACACCCACGGGTGAAAAAACCCGACATGATGGGCGGTGACACGAACATAGTAGAAGACGCATTAGATAGACTCCCATCGCGGAGTGACCACAATGCAGCTGTTGAAGCCCTGGACGATCTCAAAACTTATCTGGGACTGATAGATGGGTGGAGGGAGACTTACCCTACAACCCGTGCATACACCTACCACCAATCGGAAGCCCAAGGTGGCTCGCAGTCCAGGCTCGACCGCTTTTATATCAAACGAAGCAAGTTCGAACAAACCTTTGAATGGGGAATGGAATCAGTAGGTATCGAAACTGACCACAGGATGATCACTGTACGGCTGACCACAGTAGAGGCACCAACGATAGGGCACGGAAGATGGGTGTGGTCCCCGTGGTTGCTTAGAGACAAAATCCTTACGCAGTATATCTTTGAAACGGGAGTCGAACTATGGGCAGATCTTGAAACTGTTCTCGGCTGGGCCGTAAGAAACCCAAAATATAACAGCCAGACCCTCTGGGCAAAATGGAAGACAAACATAAATAATAAGGCACGCGAGCGAGCCAAAATCGTCGTACCAAAGATAATACAAGAAATTGTGGCACTTGAACTCCAGTTCAAAAATATAAGAGCGAATAAAGCGCTGTCAGAAGATGACCTCAAAATTGCATGTGTAGTGATCATTACAAAGCTCACACAGCTCCAGCTGAAGCGACATAAAGCAGCGAGAATGAGCGGTGAAATAAGGAATCGCCTGGAAGGAGAGATAATCAGCCGATACTGGTCTAAAATAAATTAGCCGCACAAACCGCGAGTCCTGATTAACCGACTGAAAAAGGACTCCGGTCAGGAAGGCCCGGCCCACTATGAGACCGACTCGAAGAAAATGGCAACACTGGCGCGAGATTATCATAATAAGATACAGTCGGACCGAACCGAAACCCCAGTAGACATCCGGGAGGCTATTATCGAGACAGACCTCGGCCGCACATCGAGAAAAACAACCGCCGAGCAAAAAGAGCTACTGCGGGCTAAACTAACCATTGAGGATGTCCGATATGCCCTCAGAGTGTCTTCCAACTACAAGGCCCCCGGCCTAGACGGAATCATATACGAGCTGTGGAAAACGTTAGATGCAAGGTACCAGACAGCTGTGTCCCTAAACAAACCTGCGTTCAACATACTAGACACAATGCTGAAAGTGTACAACGATATTGAAACCCATGGTATGGTCCCAGGAACGAGATTTTCGGAGAGCTGGATGTGCCCCCTGTACAAGAAGAACAACAAAGCGGACATAGCAAACTACAGACCCATCTCATTGCTGAACACGGACTATAAAATTTTTACAAAAGCACTAACCATCAAGCTGGCGCAAGTGGCGCCTGACCTTATTCACCCGAACCAAACGGGGTTTGTAGCAGGACGCCAAATCAGGGACCAGATCTGGCTTACCAAGCGCATAATTGAACTTGCCAATCTCACGGAAGCTACCGAACACAACGGGGTTATTGTCAACCTTGACCAAGAGAAAGCATACGATAAAATCGAGCACGACTACCTCTGGAGAGCACTGGAGAGCTATGATATCCCGGATGAGTTTACCAACACGATCAAGGCACTATATAGTGACGCGTACACGTACGTATTTATAAACGGTGAGAAGAGCGCGAATGCCTTCCGAGTAACCAGAGGTGTGAGGCAAGGTGACCCCCTATCCTGCCTACTATTTGACCTGGCCATTGAGCCACTCGCTGAATCTCTTCGGCAATCCGACCTGAAAGGGATAAAAATCAAAGGTAAACCCGAAAGACTGATCGCTACCTTGTTCGCAGACGATACAGTAGTCTACTTGGACTGGCAAGATAACTTGGGGAAGCTCCTGGAAATTCTCGATGAATGGTGCATAGCGGCTGGAGCAAAATTCAACATCAGCAAAACAGAGATGATACCAATCGGGAAAATTGACCACCGAGATCGGGTGCGAGCGAACCGCTTCGTAAACGGCGCCACCGGAACACTAATCCCCGGACATATAAAAATCGCAGCGGAAGGAGAGCCAATCCGTACCCTGGGAGCGTGGGTAGGCAATGGGGTGGTGCAAGTAAACACCTGGACGCGAACACTTGAGAAAATTGATGCGGCCCTTGAACAGTGGGAACTAGGGAATCCATCCATGGAAGGTCGACGCCTTATCATCCTCATGGTAGTCGGTGGAATGACACAGTACTTGGCGACAGTCCAGGGAATGCCGGCGGAGGTTGAGAAGAAATTAGAAAAGAGGATCCGAAACTTCCTCTGGGCGGAAAAGACGAGTGTATCTGTAAATAAGGAGACAATATATGCCCCCAAAGAGATGGGGGGCAGAGACCTCCTTGACATCGTGGCCCGTAATGAAGCAATTGCGATTACCTGGCTGAAAACCTACCTAAGTTTTGGGCCGGACAGACCCCTCTGGTGCTTTGTCGCAGATGAAATATTGGCCAAGAAAGCTGTTGGCTCAGACCTCAGTGTAGAAGAAGGAATGCGAATGAATACGTACCTCCAGTCATGGCACCCATACCAATCAGCTACGAAAATCGGTACGGACTTGGCCGGAATGATGAAGGCAGGCCGCGACAACAACGTCACCATTGATGCCATAGCAGTGTCCCGGAAAATTCAAAATGATATGCCGGTCTGGTACCACAGGAAATCTTATGCCGACCGACAGGTCTACAACTCTGAAGAGGGTGTCGTAGGGTGCATGCAAAAGAACCACAAGATACGAACAGTAAGAGATGCAGTAGAGTTAGGCAGGAAGATGGATGCACCACGACACAGAGCCCACTGGAACTGCCGGTGCGCAACCTGCAGAGTAACCAAGGCCATAACGGGCTGCCAAGATCCGCACCAGTGCTACCGGAAAGCTAGAGAACTGCTGGATGTACTCCATGAAAAATGGGATCCCCGAGAACCACAGCCCGAAGACTACGAGGGCGAGATGGCGCCGCAGGTCGAAGAGGACCCGGAGATAGTGGAGTTCGACCCAAGGGTAACAACCCACGGAACGATAGCCGACACGTTCCGAATCTTCACAAAGAACCGCATTGACAACCCACATAATGTTGCGCCGGACATCAGGCATGACCCAGACCCAAATGTAGCGGAAATTGTAGTGTACACGGATGGATCCGCGCTGAATAACGGTATGGACACGGTCCAGGCAGGGGCCGGTATACTTTGGGGATGGAGACCCAAAAAATCGAGCCCTGAGGATCCCGGACGACCTCAAACCATCGAACAATGTTGGAGAGATCATCGGAATTAAAGAAGCGGCGGAACTTTGCCCTATACGGGCACCACTAGTGATCAAGAGCGACTCAAAAACATCCATTGATGGTCTTACAAAAAACCTACAGAAGTGGGAGAATGAGGGGTTCTTCACCGTAGCCAACGGAGAAATGTTCCAAGTAACAGCCACGAAACTCCGAGAGAGAAAGGCCAAAACAAGCTTCACCTGGGTCAAAGGCCACTCGGGTGTCGCGGGGAACGAAGCCACAGACATTCTGGCAGGCGAAGGAAGCCTAAAGGCAGAGGCAGACATAATAAACACGTGCGTAGATGTCAGATTAACCTTACCTGGGGCAAAACTCCAGTCGATGACCCAGTCGCTGGCCTATAAAATACTGAGGAAAATTAAGATGGAACAACCGGCATATCAAGAGAAGCTGGAGAGGATAGCCACCATGCGAAACATGGAACTCGCTAAAGCAGCAGCGGCGAACGACGTGAACGAACCCCCGTCAGGCAGTAAGATCTGGAAATCAACGAGACACAAGGATGTGTCAAGAAGTATCAGATTCTTCCTCTGGATGCTGATCCACGACGGATACAAAGTCGGCCGCTACTGGGAAAATATCCCAGGTCACGAAGAAAAGGCGACATGCAGCCACTGCGGGGTTGCCGAGTCAATGGAACATACCCTGACAAAATGTGATATTCAGGGACAGAAGGAAATCTGGGAACTGGCCAGTGAAATATGGCACATGAAGACCGGTACGGATCTCCCAGTACCAACGATAGGCCAAATTATGGCGTGTGCTGCGACAAAAAAGGGGGACGCTGGTCTAACCCGATTCTACAGAATCCTGGTATCCGAGTCCGCTCACCTCGTATGGAAACTGAGGTGTGAGAGGGTCATACAGGAAAAGCCACCGGCATCCATACCAGAAATCCAGAACCGCTGGCTTAAAACGATAAATAGCCGACTCGGGCTCGACTGTGCCTTGACAAACGTGCAGAAATACGGTAAAAAGGCTATTAAAAAGTCACTGGTCAAGTCGACTTGGTGTAAAGTACTTAAAAATGAAGAATACCTCCCTAGAGACTGGATAGTAGCGGAGGTCGGGGTTTTAGTGGGTGTTGGTTGAGAAGATGAGGAAATCCCGGCTTGACCGCCGGGCCGACCGATTCAACGATGATACCAAATCCCCACACGCCGTGTCGCAGAAAAAGGACACGAGTGCGGATGCGCATCTCCTCGAGTGGTATATTCTTCTGGCCGGGTTTTATAGTCCAAGGCCTCACACTAACGGGTTAGGGATGGACGACTATGTCGGCTCGAATGAAGCGTGAGTGGGACCACTTGGGACCACGAACGCAGACGGGGAGCAGCAATGCTATTGTCCCCGACTACCTAACGTTCCACAAAAAAAAAAAAAAAAAAAAAAAAAAAGAGCCATGATCGGTTACTTCGGATTCGATATTTCTCCATCGGCGGGGATCATTGGGACCGAACCGCTGCCAAACTCCATACCAACATCAATGATGAAGGGGGCACCAACATTGACCTTGTTTGGCTTTGATCCGCACGGACCATCTGGCTAATCCACTTCCAAACTTGCCCCGCGTCTGCTGCCATAAAAGATCCTCTTAAATACAACGGCTCAGAAGTACTTTTAAACGTATAGCAGGTACACTAACTGGGCAAAATAGTTGTCTCGGAGTATTTTCAGCATTGGAGGCCGATTTCCGGGAGATACAGGGACTTCAAGACATACCTTCCGCAGAGTGAAATGTTCAAGATGGGTTTAAAAGGCCTCCTAAATATTTTCAGAATTTGATCGCACCATTCTGCTTCGATATGCCATCAATTGCGTTGGAACAGCAAAAACCCAATTTTTGCATCATCTGTGGTTTCTTTCTGACCAATCTGGATTGACTGAATTGTAGTCCAGGATATGAGGACCCATTATGAAAAAAGAACCATGCAAAAATATACAAGCTACATGGGCTATTCGCGACATTCACTGCGTTCCCACCCCTTGTAGACAGTATGTCTACATCATGTAGACACGGCTCGTCTACAGCCGTCTACATTTGTCGACATCGGTCTACGTCGGTCCAATGTATGTAGACCGACATAGACCGATGTAGACACACGTAGACCGAAGTAGACAAATGTACATATACATGACTCACCTGCGGACTGCCAATGCATAATCTCAACACAGATGTTGTGGATGAAAATTGTGTGATTTGGTTCATCTGTTTGATGCTTGCAGCGGCTCTGCGCGAAGCATAGCGACAACTGTCACGCTGTAACCGATGGCAACTGGATCGGCTATTTGGCTGCGGGTTAAAGCGGAGCTGCCGAATATAGAGCTTACAGGTGACCAGTGTGACCTATAAAACGGCGGGATGCATGAAGGATGGCCATGAGCTGCCCTATGGAACAGTATGACGTGGGATTAGGCCTCTTTGAGGCAGGTGCTGAACCTTTAGGATGGGATATGTAGACAAGATGTGGCCCCCAATTCAGTTTCCTCCCTAGTGATGTCCAGGGCCTGGCCTGAAGCCTGCTAGGCCAAGCCCGCTCAGGCCAGGCCCTCACTCACGGCTTGGGCAGGCTCAGCGGAAATTATGATTCAACCTGTTGAATATGAACGTGGTAGATTTATGGAGCATACCTCTGCTTTGCATAACATTTATGAGATTCTCCCATACCTCAGAATTGAACCAGGACTCTTTTCAAAAGAAAATACCCCCAAGCCCAGGCTAAGGCCACGGCCCAAGGGCCTGAGCCCCGCACGTTGGCCCAGGGCTCGGGCTTGGAAAATCTGAAGCCACCTCAGGCCAGGCCCTGAACATCACTATTCCTCCCATATTCTTGTTCATTGTAGAACAATATTTGTGGAGAGCAAGAGCTTTTTATGTGCAGTAATTGCAACGAATCACACCCGTTGGGAGAAACCACCTGGCCTACTCAGGACAAATCGAGATTTCGAATTTTGTGATTTTAGACTAATATCAGCTGAAGTCATTCTTGACCACTGTGTAGTCCTGCAGAGTCTGCTTCGGATTTAAGAATGAGAGAAGCTTCTGAACAGAGATAGATCAAAAGCTCGTGTCACAGAGTGCTCACACCCTGTTGCTTTTCACTGGAGTCTGGCAGTCATGTATCGTAGGAATCATTTTTTCATGATACACGACATTGCATAACTAGAAATTGAATGAAGTGTTCTTCACTTGCAAGCCAAGGTTCATCAGAACAGGCCTGACCAATCAAATCATCATTAGTTGTGTACTCCTCTGGAAATTACCGATCAGGGCATATGTAAAGGCCCCTGGAAATCCCTGAAAGAAACCAGAGGTTTTTCGAAATCTTGTGCATGAAAATTTTCAAAGTTGTGCGTGAAATAATAAAACATGCCAGGGGAAATTTCCAGAGGATTGTACAATTCCTCATTCCAGTTTGCTACCCTTGATTCTGCTCAGAGGTCTATCAAGAACATAAATTGGGCATCGGAGACGCGTGGGATGGGCAAAAAGTGTCTCAAAGATTACTATGTACCAGGTTTGCCATGAAATAGAAAAAAAATCGGAGGTGCTCCAATCAAGTACATTATCCCAATTACATAAAAGGTTACGAGTGCTTATGTAATAAGTAATCGTCTATTTGGGAAATCGATATGAGGATTTTTCGACCTCTGAACAAGTCAGTCCCCCGGGATCGTTATGATAAAATAGTGGCTGTGTTGAAGTCTTTTTTACGAGTTTCATTAGATTTTTTGTGATAAAATAGTGGCTGTAACCGGCTATATTACCGGCCCGCTTTCTGAACTGCATCCTGGCGTGTGTTTGATCCCCGGTGCGTACAGATTATATATATTTAGGAGCAACATTCACTGAAGCCCAGATTAAAATAGGACAGGCCTGTATCGCCCATGCGCTAATCTGGCATGAAATGCAATGGATGATTGAATTAAAAGGAAGTACATTACGGGCGACCATCTGTTCCCAATGCTGAATGTTGCCGATTAATGCTGATCATAGGATTTCCTTGTCAGACATGCCGACACATGTACCCGTGTTCCGGTGATGCAGGTGAATGGAAGTGTGGAGACGCACCGAGGCTAGCACCCCGAAGTCTACATATAAGAGGTGACAGTCAAGTTGTATCTATGTACTGTATTCCAGATTTTGTCCGGACAGCAGCAAAATTAGCCTAAGATCCAACTGCGCACTGTTGAGCTGCATCTATCCCATTGTGGTGGGCAAGGCATCAAGTAAGATGAGCCAAATTGGGTCGACCCCATATCAACAGGACGCTGTGGCTGTCCGCATCTAGCGGACAGCTATATAAACATGCACAAACAATGTGGTCAGCTCACTTGTATTGAGGTCGTGTAGATGAACTCAATACAAGTCCACATGCTAGATGATTTTAGTACATGCACTGTATTGTTGAATTCCAGTTTTCTCGGTTGACTATCACGTTCCGGATGTAACAAAAATCAATTTGCCGTGCAGACGAGGTTGCCAATTTTTTTTTTCTTTTTCTGTCAATTTGGAATGGCTTCATATCTTACAGAGGACTCTAATTAGTGTCTCTGGTGTTCATTCTCGAAGGTATAAGCCCATCCTAAACGTGAACAACGTGTTCAATAGGGGCATCAGAGTAGAAATTAAATACCCGATTCTGGGTCGATTCTGACGGCGATTATGAGATGATTCTCGGAATTATTTTAAATCAGAATCGCCGAGAATCGATGTAGAATCGCCTCTGGAGTCGATTCTACATCGATTCTGCGGCGATTCTGCGACGATTCTGAGTCGATTCTGATTTTCGACGATTCTCTCACACTTAAATAAATCAGAATCGCCGTCAGAATCGACTGTCAGAATCGCCTCAGAATCGACGAGAATCGTCTACTCTGACTGCCCCTAATGAAATTGATGGGACTTGCCTTACTTACTGGGACAGACTTCAATAACTATTGTTGCTACTTGTATTGTACTATGCCAATGGAAAGCCTAAAGAATGCCCTGAGACAAAATGCATCTCCCACTTCAGTCTCCTTACCGTGATACCATCAGTCTTGACCAGAAAGATCCACTGGCAATGTTTATCCCGCCACAGAGTTTTGCCCCGGGCCGACCTTGCGTGTTATGCATGACAACCTTGGCCTAGACTCATCGCCACTGCACACCAGTTTGCTTTTGAGGTATGCATCCAGTTGCTGCAAGACAACTCGGTGCCCAGTTGGGCTGCGTGCGGAGTTTAAATTACTGAGAGCACGTGTAGTGCCCCGGCACTTCGGCTTCGACTCATGTAACGGTGCCGTCGGAAATTCCCAAGCGAAGTTCAAAGGCTTGAGACGGACAGATGTTAGAATTCCGAGGTCAAAACAGAGGGTATTGTCATTATATTCCGGGGTTCAGAACAGTATAAATACTATAAATCTGCGCTCCTCGGCATCATACCCGCTTCAATTTTAAACTCCGCAAGGCGCAATCCTATAAATGTCAATTGGGCCGCCCGAGTTGTACAAGTCTACTTGCTTGCACACCACAAAACAGACTGGTGATGAGTTGAGTTATCAATTTCATCCGAATACTAACATAGTACTTAGTAAGTCCCATCATTTCATTCAATATGTCGTGCACGCTCAAGATGGGCTTATCCCTCCAAGAATGGGAACAAAAGACACTAATTAGAGTCCTATGTGTGATATGCAGCCATTCTGAAATTTCAGAATTTTTTTTTTTGCAACCTCGTCTGCGCGGCAATTTGATTTTTATGTCGTGCGCGCTCAAGATGGGCTTATCCCTCCAAGAATGGGAACAAAAGACACTAATTAGAGTCCTATGTGTGATATGCAGCCATTCTGAAATTTCAGAATTTTTTTTTTTGCAACCTCGTCTGCGCGGCAATTTGATTTTTAATATGTCGGGAACGTGATAGGTTGACATTGAGCTCTGCTCGTATACAATTATATTTTAGCGTGAGAAAACTTTCCTAGGTGAGCGAAAACCGTTGAAACTTAAAGATATCGAGGTGTTCTCAGTCATGTGCTCTTGCGATGAAAGCGAAAGATGTATAATAGATGTGCAGGATTGGATGAGAGGAAGGTATAAACAGAGTAGTGGCGCCATGTGGCTGCATCCATGGATCATATAGATCAATTTGTGATACGCTCTGGAGGCGCCTGTCATACCGCGGGTGGACCATGGGGGAACAGTGTGAATTCTCAGGGCTCAGATTCTACTGACTCTAGATCTTGTGTGGAGTTTATCCAGGAAATTTATCATCTCTGTAATCTGTTCTAAGGTCAACTATCTGCCAGGTCACCCAGTTTGCTCATCACAAGGGGCTACCGAGATCCAAATTTTTTACATCACCGTCAAATTATGGGCCAGTTTTCGGCGGGGATTCCGAAAATCAATATCCGGAAGTCAGAACTTCAGCGGTTGGTGAGCTAGAGACCAAAAGATTATTACTGCATTTGGGAGATGACATAGGTACAGCCACTCCGAACGAGGTAATCTGGCACGTGCTCGGAGCACGGCCCGGTGGCTGGAACCTCTGTTCAATGGGAACACGAACTTCTGGAGTGAAAACAGTCTAGGGACAGCATAATTCAACCATTTGACACAGCTTGTATTCCCAACCACTTTCATGGAGTTGGCTTCCATATTTGGACAACATGCACAAATCCGGTGCATACTCAGGTCTAGCAGCGCAAATGAGTGAGGATTTGGCCTGATAATATTCATAGGCCTTGGTAAACTGCTATATCGAGTTTTGAATATTCTTATGAGTAACCTCGCTACGCAGTGAAGTTTTTGAGAATCTCAAGCCATCCCAAAAAGGGGATTTGATGGCATCAGGTGGCTGTGAGATGGAGGGAGGGGTTGCCGACTCTCTGAGAAAAAAATTTCGACGTGCGTGTACATTTTTCGGGTATCGGCAGCCCCTTGGCTCATCAGGCATTTCAAATTTTTGAAGGACTGCCATTGGCATGGTCGGATGGATTTTAGTGCTATGAAGAATGCCCGGTGAATCTTCATTTTATCAACTGCAGGTCCCATGCCCGAGATCTACAGCCATTGAGTGGCGAGCTCATTGAGGGTGTGTGGCTTGTGGTGTAGTTGTTGTTGAGAATCTGTGTGATGCAACCAGTCAGCTGGAGAACCTTCCAGGTTGCTCCTTAGTAAACATTGTTGAACATTGTAGAATATTCTAGATTATTTGTACAGTAGTATAAATACCCGAGAAATCTACTGGCAAGGGCATCCGTTTGTCAGGCACTGCCCTAGCCTCAGTCAACCGGAATATCCTGTGTTCTTACCTCGTCGTTCTAAGCCTAACAGCTTAGTCTTACGCGCACCCAAAAACACCAGGAGGATAACTAGATAACCTATGCCAAAACATTGAAAAGATATGGAGAAAATATTTACAATAACTTTCGGATGTTTGTGGCCTCAAACATGCAGAAGGTATTCAAAAGATATGCTTAGATCAGCATATATTTTGACTACTTTCTGCCTCTTCTCAATGCATTGTGCATTATTTGAGCAACAGACATCTGAAAGGTATTGTAAATATTTTATCCATATTTTTTGAATGTCTTGGCATGGATTATTTTGTTATCCTCCCTGTGAAAACCAACAGTTGTAGTACATTTTATGGGCTGGGTTGTACTGTCGCTACAACTCGGCACGTTCCGAAAGGGGACCTAGCTGAGCAATATTATTATACTGTGTTTTATCCTGTCTTATCTGTGAGAAGATACCATAAGATAAGATAGATGAGTAGATATACATAGGCCACCGTAGAGCAGACCTGGAGTTTGTACATTACACAAGAGTTTCACAACCTTGGCAAGCCCTTTGCTGGAGCACATCAAGGGCGCATCATAAATTAATTGATTTGATCCGTTGATGGAATCCTTTTGGTGCCATGCCGATCTTTGCAGCCAACATGGAGCGTTGCTTCATTGAAGTTCAACCTGGAACCATGCTGGTATTTTTCGATGCCGTATCATCGGGTCACCTAACAACCTATCTGCTCATAAATGATTTTTTATACAAAGGAACCCACATGGCCTTGGCCCTTGGCTGATATCTAAGTTGGTCATAAATATAAAGGCATATGAGAAACAAAACATAATGGCCTAGATTGAACTGGAGCCTGATTTTGGGTTGCAACCTTGTAAAATCTAAATCCAGCGAAGGCGCAAACATCCCAGAAAAGGGGAGATTATTTGCTATCCTAGTCTCAGTTGCATGGCATCTTACTTGGAACCTCCGACTAACCCGAGTTATTGAAAATCCAAACCTGGTACTTACTACAGCAGTAATTCACAATCAATGGTTCAAAGTGGTCGATGTAGCTTTACGATGCGACCGACTCTTGACAGATGAGAATAGATTTCGACTATTTGCCTGGAAAAAGGAACTGGTCTTAAACACATGGAGTGGCTTACTCATGGACGAGTACTCACTGCAAGATGACTACTGTATACAAGGGGGTTTTAGTTGGTATGCGGCCCATGAACAATATAAATGGGATTGGATAAATTTTACAGGCTGGAGTCCCACACTGGTTGAACATTGTGCGTAATGGCATTTCTTCCTGGATAATTTCCCTGGCAGTGACCGGTCCAACAACCAGCAACACAAGCAGATGACCTTGGAATGCTTCTGCAGACTGAGTCTCATTATCCCAAACACTCCAAAAAAGAAAGAAAGAAAGAAGAAGAAAAAAGAGAAACAAAGCATAAGCGCGAGTTTTTGCCGGGCACCGCCACGGCCCCCCACCCAAGTTTAAAAGAGTAATATACCACCATCAGTGCCTAAGGGGCTTGACACACCTCAGAAACACGTCCCTGAGCATACCCTTTTGCGGCACGTGGTCGTGCCACCGCGGTGTCCCCGGCCGTGACAAGCCGGATCAGGAACTCTCTCACGTCAACGGATACTGGCCCGAACACAAAGCAGAAATGACTAATAACGGAAAATTGAACTGGAGTAATTTCTTTGGTCTCAGCGGATAAAATATGCTTGTACACAAGAAATCATGTGGATATTAAGTCGAAAAACATATCTTGGCACTGTGATTTATCTCTACATCTTGCCCCATTTTCTCTGGATTTTATTCTATGATGACCAATGGTGCGTGACTAAATCTTTGTTTGTACATGTAGCAAATGAGAACAAAATCCAAGTTCCCCTGGGTAACCAAACCTAAAGGTTCAGCAATGAAGTCGTCCGAGGTTTGTCTATGTGCGTCTACGCTATAGACGCATGTAGACAGGCCTAGCCGACGGGTAGACGGACCGTGTCTACGCCGCGTAGCCGGACGTAGCCGCACGTACACCGACATCACGGCGTACCAGAAGATCGAATCCGTTGGGTGATGGCTCTACACAGAGAATCGGGTAGAATATGATCTTGGCCGGTCAAAGCCGAGTCTACCCGACCGTCGGCTTTGGAAAATCATCACTCGGACCAGTCGGCAATCCAAACTGGGGAACTCCGCCCGCTGTGCAACATCGACGAGTGCACATACCATGAGCCTGACGGGACCGAATCACTTCGCCACCCAGTTTTGGGCTCAGCTGTTGTCCTTCTAGGCTCTGGAATATTTCTATATTTTTTCTCTTCCTCATTCAATGCTGTGAATGTTCCGAGTATTGAGCCACACGGTAGCATCGCAAAGTCACCCCGTTACAGCATTTCATTTATTTTGCATGCCATAAGGTCTGAAGCCATCTGAAATTTTGAATACCCATGCGAGTTGGATGAATACACCTCCCTTAAATCTTCAGAGCTCAGACGTGAAGAAATACACCCACTATTCAAAACTTTTGAAAAGGCATCAACATGTGGTGCTATTTGTCAACGGCTTGTGAGGGCTTCGCATCAATTCTACGCGCCCGTCAAGTTGAGAGATTGATGGTTACGATTCTACCCGAATTGATCCCAACGGACTCGTAAGGCTCCAACCATTTCGTTTCCGTTCGCAGATTTGGGAAAACGAAACGGAAACGGAATGGAAACCGTTGCAAACCGTTTCAAACCGTTTCCGAACGGTAATTTTGGGTAGTGTTGAGTTTAGGGCTAAGTGATTGGTTCTCAGAGTGGTGGCTTGTCCTACATGTTGCACAAGTAGTTCTTGAAGGTCTGCACACTGTCTGCGCACCACCAATGTAGCATCGGACGGTCTCGGAGGTTGGTCGGAGTCTTCCGGGAAATGATCCGTGATCGGAATTCTTCCCGTTGTCTGTTCCATTCCACGATCTTTCGTCTTGACATCCAGGTGAACTCTGGGCAAGAGTTTTGGGTCAACATTGATGGGGGCTGCACACTGCCAGCCATTATATATGGTCACTGGTCGGTAGAAAAATTACAGCCACGGTAACCATTTCCAAACTGTTTCCCGAACCGTTTGCTCATCCTCGCAAACAAAACGGAAATAAAAACGGTTTTTACCGTTCGAAACCGTTTGCAAACGGAAATGGTTGGAGCCTTACGGACTCGACATCCTCCGGCGTACACACACGTAGCCGGATGTAGCCGAACATAGACACACGTCGCCGCACGTAGACTCACGTACACATGGGTGCGTCTACATAGGGTGGGAACGCAGTGATTGGTATCCTTCGATACATCCAAAGTCGCCCTCGCCGTGCTTCAGTGCACGCTGATCAAAACTTCCAACACTGGTCCGTCGAATTACTTGGATGCAGCCCCCATCGCCGAGATCGCTCTCCCGGACACCCGATACGAAATAACCGGCCAGATATTATCTCTCGTTCTATTTACCAGTTCCCCCGGAACTCTGTCGTGGGCGTGGACTACAGATTTCGTCGAATTTGAGTCGGCCAAGGCTAAACGAGCGAGTTCTGAAGATGCCGCTGCACGAATGAATGCATCATGTCAGCATCCCCGTTATGGGCATCTTGTTGTCCCGTTGTCTTCCGCAGATATCCGGCAAGTTTCAGTCGAAGAAATCCTTAAGATGACGCTAGCCAATTCAACCGAGCCCGCGGAAAATACCGTATCATTACGTTCAAATCGACAGACACGCGTCACGCACCCCCTTGTCGATGTCGAAATTTGGTCGAGGTCACGCGTCACGCGGGGGGCTGTCGAATTAGCTGAACATTTATTTGATCAGCGTACCTCCCCCCGACGGTCGTAAGTGAGAGTATGAGCCCATCTCCTCTCTACCCTGGAATGCGGAGGCCCTGCGCTGCTTTCAATCGTTTCATGGTAAGTTGAACGTCGCCCGAGGAACAATTAGCTGAACATTTATTTTATCAGCGCCGACCTAGGAGCTCATTTCCTCGTTGGAGTCAGATTTTTCTCGCATTAAGTAGTTACCAATAGATATAAAGTTGGATTGTTCATATTGATATGGTTGCATTAAGTAATTATCAGTAGATGTACAGTCGGATTGCTCATATTGATGCCCTCGCATTAAGTAGTTATCAACACAGACTTTTCCGATGGGCTTGGCAAAACGGCTTGCCCCGCTTAGCGGAGTTCAAATTTAGTGGTATGGGTTTGGACAGCTTGGCTTGTGGCTGGACTTGACTTGTGCTCGGCTACACCAATGAATCTCACTGTAGGCATTTCGTCTATGACTGTCTTCCCTTACATGTCCTCGTCAATACAATCAATAACACCAAAATTGGGCATAGTAAGGCACCGCGTACAATGTTACTTCAAAGGCCGATTTGACCGTTGACTCGTCGAATGCGCAGGTTTGGCGTTTTCACACTCGTATTCGTGCAAAGCTGCCCGCACGCTCAGCTCCTTTCGTCGACTGTTGGCGTGGTCTTTCACGCGGTTAAATTTGGCGAGTGACACCATGGGAAGGTTGGGAATGCCGGACAGAAGAAGCGTGGCAGAGAGACGGAGCGAGGCGGATGATGGACGCGTCGACAAACCAATGTCACGCCCCTCACGTGTGTTTCTTTGAGCAAATTCTACCGGATCCAATTTTGGTCAAATTTCCTCGCTGTTTTGAGAAACGTCATAGCGAAGAAGGTGACCTGTCGCATAAAAAATAATTTGAGGCCAATGCAGTACCCATAGAGGTACAATTGACCAAAAGGAAAGTTGATTGATGCTCAATCACACAATGATTTACACCAAAACACGTCTCATTCGAGCCTCAATGACTTTCTGTGCTCGAATTTCTTTCCGGACATGCGGATAGAATATGCAATGTTATTGTCAAGAGGAATTGGGCCCGGAGGGTGTGTGGCTCCACTTTGACGTTTATCTCAAAACACCCACGTCTTTTCTTATATAGATAGACTACAGTAAAGCGAATGCTCCCCAATCATTTGTATTGCACTATATTTCGAAACGGGTGACCATTAGGTCACTATATTTCGAAATGCATGACCATTTGGGGTAGTGTGGCGGGAAATAGGCTTGTGAAAATTACCGATGCTAATTAACACGAAATTTTCGGAGTCCGAAAAAGGCTTGTAAAATAGAGCCTATTTGACCCTGGTTGACCACGATCCCTTGAGTGAAATCTGCTGTGTGTCTAGTGGCAAGTAAGAACCACTACGATTTCTAGGGACCACTAGATTGTACCTAATGTACTCTAAAATCTCGAATTTTCTCCCCCCAAAAGTACCTGTGGTAAGTGTATTACCAGTGGTATAATCGTGGTAGCCCAACATGCAGTGGGCCCCTCTAACTAGAGGTTCCAATGCCCCCCTTGGGAACCTCTAACTAGAGGGTAAATGTGGTATTATCAGGTGTCTGATTTGCCATCTCCGACTTTCTTTTCCTGATGTGCCGCCTAGAAATGTAGCCCCAGGATACCCAGCTGTCCCGTTGAGGATTACTTTTTGCCATATAAACTAAGGGCAAAACTGTCTGGATGAAGAGCAATTTCTCATGACCCATCGGTTCTGCATAAGTCGGAGTTTGAAATCAGCGGCGCGTTGCCGACTACCATAAGTTGTCTGTTAGTTACCGCGGGGGTCGGATCGCGGTGCTCCGTTATTGGGGGAGCCTGCGACCCCAATTCTCCGAGGGATGATATCTCTAAATTCGTACCCTCTCCCTCGCCGCGTCCCTCGAACACCACGGCCCAGATACACTGCGTTCAGATATCCAAAATGTGGGTCAATCGGATCGGTATATTCGATACTACCGCTGTTCTGCGTGGAAGCGTCGAAATTTGCCGAAAAAGGCAATTCCCACGCCCCCAAAAATTTCTTGGGTCCGGTGCCCTCCGGAATCAAGATCCCAATCGATTGGTCCTACTTTCGAGGTAAACGGCTAAGAATTGAGCTCACAATCGCTGTTCTGGTCAAAACTTGCAAGACAAAAAAAAAACGGCCCCTAAGTTCCACAAAGAGCTGTAATAGATAGAATCGGAGCCGGGGCATTTATGGTAGCTCGTCAGTATGGTTGAATACTATACCACTTAACTGAACCCTTATTACAGTAACACTTAAGAGCTTACAGTAATGACACCGGAGTTTGAGGCGAAAATTCAACGGCCAGAATGTAGCCAATACTCGCAGCCGAAGAAAGTAATGGCGCGTGTGGTTCTCGGTATTCTGGCCACCGAATCACTCCAACCAACCTATGGAGTGAGAATATGAGTGAATAGAAGACATTTGGATATGTTACCCAATTTCAAAAAAAGGAAACTCCAGCATTTTTCGTCAGAATTTGAAATCGACTTTTTCTATAAGCAGTTTGGGTAAAGTTGAGATGGACAGGAAAAAAGTGCTTGTAGAGTAGTGTAGATTACCACTTTCGACGGCAGAGTTCATGTCGCAATGTTACTTTTATCCATTCCTTTATTGAAAATCCGCCTACGCTAGTCTCTATCTTGACTATTGCTTGACGAGCTTTTGACGTTCCTTTTTGCCGGTAGGCATAGCCGAGTGAACCCCCCCTGGCTTTCTTCGGGTGCCGTTGCCAGACTGATCTACGCGCATTGCCGGGGTCACATCTGGGAGCAGCGATTTGGGTACCACAGATGAAGAGGGCGTATCGACTGTTTCCGTTGCGTGGAATCAAAAGCATGCACGGCCAAGGGTCCTACCACGATCCTCGTGAGTAATAATAACGTCGCCCGAGTCATGGTCGCGGATCGTGGGGAAGACGGAGAAATTGACCTTATGTTTGAGTGTTCAGGAATACATTCTTCACAAGGCTCACAGACACTCTTCACAAAGATTATACGGAAGTTACGCCCAAGACCGCAGCGTGGATCCAAATTTGTGAATCTAGATCGCATCCGGTGCTCAGTCCAAGAAATATCGAAGTACACTCCATCTGACGAAATTATCTGGAGATCAATCCGGTCAGTGACACTACAACGCCTGACACGAGAATTCTTCTGGAAGTGCAGATACAGTACATTCAGGGTGGGTGATTTCTGGTCTCAATTAACATATTAGAGATCTGAGAACAATGTCATATTTGTGGTGTCCCTGAAACATTAGAACACATTGTATTGGATTGCATCTCGCCAGGCCAAAAATTAATTTGGAACCTAACGCAACTTTGGTCAAAAAAATATTCACAATGACCAATGCTGAACTAGGGTTTGGTTTTAGGTTGTAACCTTGTGAGATTTAAACCAGACGAAGGTGTTGTCCTCCCAGAGAAGGGGAGACTATTTTCCATTCTTGTGTCGGTTGCATGGCATCTAATATGGAACCTCCGTCTAACCAGAGTCATCGAAACTTCAGACAGAGACCGCCTCCTTACGGATAAAGTCAAATTTGGACCACTTGAGTTGAAAAAACAACAGGTCTTAAACACGTGGAGTGGCTTACTTATGGATGAGAACTCACTGCCCGAGGACTGAACCTATGAGGGGGCTTTCGTGGGTATGCAGCCCATGAGTGATAGACGTGGTATAGGATAAGTTTTTTTTCGGGCCGGAGTCCCACCCTGGTTTGAACAAGTGCGTAACAGCATTTCCTCCTGAGCATTTTCCCCCGGCAATGACTGGCTCACAACCAGCAACCATAACGGATGACCTTGTAATGTTTCTGCAGATTAAGTCTCATTATCCCAAACACTCTAAATTTTTTTTTAAAAAAAAAAAAAAACCATTAAAAAAAACATATCCCTCCATAAGAAGTAAAAATTTGCCAGATGGAGCGTCGGGTCCCGTAACGTCCGTCAGGCTCCCGTGGAGTGTCCGTACCCAGCAACGGGTTGTTTTTACGACGGCCGTCCCGTCAGACGGACGGAATCTGTGCATGATGCTTTTGGTCCACAAGGATAAATAAATCCTAACATTCACCTAACATCAGCAAACTCTCATCTGCAATCCAGGGCAAACATATGCAATTTAATGGTGGCTTGATGTGCCGAGTTTCGCATCAAATCAGTAAATTGCCCTGTTTGGAGCCATTTCAAACCGGATTTTCACGGGACCTTGCTTGTTGGAAAGCCAGCGCAATTTCGGTTAGAACTGTCTCTTCAGATTTCCTTCTAGTGTCCCAGGTGCTTTGTGGGAAAGATTTCTGCTCTGCAATCCAGGGCAAACATATGCAATTTAATGGGAAAATATCTGTATACCTGGAGAGCGTCAATGAGCTTAGAGATGTACTCCCAATCCCCCGACCTCATCTCCCATTTTTCTTTCGGGCCTGCGCCACCCTCTTTGCCTTTCCGGTAAGTCCCGTTGGCAGCTCGCTCACGAACGAATCGAATGCCTGTACTACATGAGAGCGAACGAGGTGAAGAAAGAAGAAAGAGACGAACCCGCTGCAATAACTGTGCTCGCTCGAGCTCCGCGAGGGTCGTGTTCCAACGAACCTTCATACTGCGAATGAACACAAGATGGCGGTATTCCTTACTGACTTTGCGACGAATCAGGCGCCGAGCCTTTTTCCGCCGGATCTCTGAGCGAAGAATGTGAACGGCAACAGAATGAACCTGAAACTGGCAGTAAATCCGGGTGGACACGATGATACAAAATAAAATATACCTTGTCGACCGGAGTGAAGACCTTCGGCGCCTTTGCTTTCTTCTTTTTCCTGGTTCGTTTGACTGGTTTTGGCGTCACGTCCTCCCATTCGACATCACTCTCTTCCACCTCTTCGTATTCCGAATCAGAGGAGTCCTCACTCGAACTTCCCTCTAGGTCCACGGCTCCCTCCTCTTCTACCTCGGACATCTCCGCCTCCCCACTCTCTTTCTGGCCAAACAAGCCCCCGACGATTAGATTGAAACTTCAGAAATGCGTAAGAAGATCAAAGTGACCTTGAGTTTCTCTGCGAGTTTATTCTTGAGAGCGGTATGCAATTCATCGATGTCGCGTCGTACTGTCTGGTGGGAAACTCTAGGTTTGATGCCCCGCGGCGCTAGATGGGTAAGCAGCCTCAACGTCCCGCCTCCCTCCGCAACACTGAATGCGAGATCATCCTCGACGATGGCCTCGACCAGATGCTTGCGATAGGTCTTGTTAGTAACAACTTTAGCTGGGTTATCAATGCCGCGCTGGATGAAGTCCTGCATCATCCCCTGTTCGGCCTCGAACGGCGATGGGTCGGAGCTCAAGGGAAGCGCAGGTAAACCTTGACGCTGACGCTCCCGCGCCGTCTGGTACGCTTCCCACGACTGAGCAGGGGGGCGACGCTCGCACTCTTCAGCATGATTAATGAAATTACTGGTCGCCTTGAGCTTAAGAGTTTCTTTGTCCCAGTCTTCAAGGCCTTCCGTGCGGGGGCAGCAACCAAATTTCCTATGACGTTTAGAACAAGTTAGACGACTCATGAGCAAAATAAGCAGGAAACCATGACGCACAGGCAGTAGCGACAATTAAATCTCCATAAAGGCTTGCCCTTACTCTTCACCGGTTTCGGTTTGCCGTATTGCGAGAAGGACCAAGTCAATTTGGTGCTGGCGCGACCTTCCACGGTTTCGTCCTCCGAGCTCCGAGTCTCCGAGCTACTCACAGAGTCTTCGGAGGAAGACTGTAAAAGCAGATTGAATTGGTGACGGGGAATAGATCGCAAATTTCACCTTTTCTGGAGCTTTCTTCTGAGCTTTGGAGGCGGTTTTCCGCTTGTCGTACGCACAATTGCCGCCAAGATTGCCGCTGGGCCGATCGTGATTGACAGTGATGGCCGTAACTGAATATATTTGAATACGCCGACGGCCGTATCGTATTATATCCATATCATATCGTATTCATATTCAGTCGTATTCATATTCTTGTGGACGTCCTGGGGCCGTATCGTATCTGTATGTATTCGAATATATTCAAAATATATTTTGGCGTATCGTATTTATGGACAGCACTAAGCCGAATAAAGCCGCGGCTAAGCCGTTGAGGGAGCCGGCTTGAGCCGTAGCCAAGCCAACGGAGCCGCCGTGTGAACGGCTGGCTAGGCTCGGCTTATTTTAGGCTCGGTTTCAACGGCTAGCTAGTCTCTTATAAACAAACACTACAACAGAGCTTACTCGTACCTCGTACTTATGTTGTAGTCTGTCGATTGGCAGGTGTCAATGATCGGAGGTCGACCTTATTAGGTAATCATACTTTTTCTCGGGCGTTCAAGTAAAGGTTCCAGGGCATCCTTGCCCAATTTTCATTTGGAATATTGTTGAAGTTCCCATAATAATCAACTATACCAACCAGTTTCACCTCCACGGCGCTGAGAAGTTGATGCCGAAAATTGATGCCCCAGCAGCTTACAAATCCCGCCGTCTCATTTTGTATCAAAGACGAGTGAGAACAAAAATTCTGAAGAGATAGGTTTGTCTTATGGGAGAATATAGCCAGTCTTGCCTCCAAGCTTTGGGTGCTGGAGTGTTTTAAGGGCAGCCAGCGTTGAGGATGGATTTCAAACTCCGCACTTTACGTAATAAGGTCGACCTCCATACATCCGGCGCGTGGTTAACTACAGACTAACGGCTAGCCGAGCCGAGCCGAGTCGTGGCAACACTAGGGTGAGTCCACGTCATCAGGTGCATTGTGTCTCTCCCCACCCGCTAGCAAGCTAGCGGTTCCGTCCCGGAGGACGGAGAACACCTGTACCCACTAAAACTCCAGACTGCCTGATCCAGTTTTCAGGCAGATTATTGTTGTCCATGAGGACACCATCCCATGTTCGCAGGACTTGTCTAATATTTAAGGGCCGGCTTCCATATCGTGAGGTATCAGTCAATAACTGGTCCATTTTAAGACGCATGTTTATACAGCTGACCCATCTATTCCGAACTTCGATTTCTGAGTGTTGTTGGCCACCAATGACTCGCTCATCTCGTAATTTCCAAATCAAATAGGCGGATTCAGAGACTAGTATCATGAATAGCCTTCGAGCTTCGTCCATGATCTTGCCCTTTCGGTTTTTGAACTGAGCAAGACCGCAACCAAGGATCATTCCGATGGTGAGCTTACGCATTTTCTTGTGTCTTTTCTCCCGCAATTCACGGCACAGAGACCAAACTAGTTTGCGGCCCATTCGACTAGGATGTGTTTTATCGTTTCATCTACCTCACAGGTCGGGCATTTTGCGCGGTGCTCATATGTTGGCACGTTAAGCCAGTAAGTTCCACATTTATATGATTGGTGAAGGCATCTCCAGTAAAAATCTCTGATGGTGCGGGTTATATCCAGCATGATTCAGGTTTTTATGCGGTCAACTCTCGGTCTTGTTTCCCTGATTGCACGGTAAAAGGTGGCTTGGCTGGTTTTTGACATGCTGACACCCTGCACCTGGTATCTGCGGGGCACTTCAGTGTGGAGGTCATCAGCATCGACAGTCTTTTCAGGTGGATAGTCTGAAATGGTGTTCTTTGCCAGCTCAATCGCGAATTCAACTTTTTCAGCGTCTCCGTCCGCTCCAGTTTCACAGAAAGTACTCCGTGTTCCCCTTACTCGGAGGGCAGCAACAATTGTCGATATCAAGGTCTTGTCTTTGCCGATCAATTTTGATCGAGCCGGATCGAGTGTCTCCGAGTAGGGCATTCAAACAGAACACTAGTGTCGTTCGGGACCCAAATTATCTGCTAACATATCAGGGATGAAGGTGGAAATTTCGTTGAAAAGTCAACAAACCAATAACATGTTTCTTCAGGCATATATTTTGTCTTTCCCAAAATATTAGGTCACTGGGACATGTTCTGGGCATGCTAGACAGCATTCAGCCCGAAAACGGCCCGAAACCACAGATTACCCAATACATAATATTTTCACAAATTCGTTTCTATCACTAATTGCGCTTGAATTAGCCCGACAGATCTACCTAGGTTTCATCCGAATCGGTGCAGAACTCGTTGAGTTACTAACAATTCTCTGAAAACATCCCAAAACAAGAAATTTTCGTTCGCGCCTTCGGTACTGACGTTAGCTGTAACAATATGGAAGGAATTTATCTATGAGCTGTATATTTGAAATATCGATCCCATTCAAAATACCGGTATTTCAGGCCCTTCGGAATATGTCCAAGTCCATCATATTAAAAATCTAGGTCAATCGGAGCAAAATAGGTCTCATGGGATGTGTTCTCCTCTCAACCACTGAAAAACTTGGGAACCTATCCCAACAAGGAATTTTTCGGTGCGCATAAAAAAGCCTAGGAGGCCAGGCCCTCCGCCCTTTCCGTGCGAATCGAATGAGCCTATTTCTAGGGCAAATGGTTGTGAAATGATCCCGCAATCACTGTTCTGGTGAAACTTGCCGAAAAAAAAAAAAAAAACAGGCCGCGCTCTAAGTTCTGCAAACAGCTGTAAAGAAACTCGGCTTACCTTGTAAAAAATAATTTTGCCATCTGCGGCACTGTTCCAGTCTTTTGCCCCCCCCTGCTTCCAATTAGGAGAACCGGTGTTCATAAAGGCAGGAAGAGTTCTCATCATTTCTGCGAAATGAAATTTGTCGGCCACAGAATGCACAGTAATGACAGCATATTTCGTCCCTTGCTGCTTAGCAAGATAAGAATGAGAGAACTTTGCATCAATGATCTCATTATGTTCCAAGATTCCTGCCTCAAATCTAGTCTTCTCGGGGAGGGGAAGTGTTGAAGTAAAAGCGGGGAGGGCGAGATTAGCGGACGAGGTAGCTTAAGATTGCAATAGCACTGATGGTCAGAAGGCTGCTTTAGAGTAATCAGATGCTCTAGCAGGATTGTACAGTGAGCTTATATACTACAGGAATGTAACTAGAATATTCTACGTGTATCTACTTGAACTGTCCGTGCTACTAATGAATTGACCAGTTTAAATAATGTGTTCAGTCGAAGCATTGTGAAATTTTCAAACGAACATAATTGTGTTCAATCACAGATGTTCAAACTCAGGATTGTGCATGTTCAATCGAGCGCTGTTAATTTGGGCTTCAAAGAGCATGGAGAGAAGGTCTGAAGCGGTTCATTCACCTCTCATGGACCTATTTTGTATACAATGTTGCCCAGGAAGCTCTACATATGCCAGGAATGAATTCAAACCACAAGGGAGGTCAGAACTAAATGTTCACAAAAAATTGAACTGTCACCATAGTTTGAGGCTATAAGCACGTTCTGGAGGGCGCACACTGTAGCCATTTTGGCGATGACTCATCATACGTTGCACCAGGCAGAGGTCAAGGCGGGAAACGAAGACAATGGACAGCCAGGATCTGAATGTAATATATAGTCAAATATGCTGCGAATTTATGTTGTAAAAATACAAGTTGGACCGGAAATCTTGGTAGGAATTCATATAGTTCTATTTCCGAGTCCCGGACCTCAGATAATGGTTGAAAATAGTTTATTCCGCCGACATGAATAGCACTTTGGGGTATTTTCTCGGATGATTACTGCATTTTGCATGTTTGGGCTTGAATGATCAGTTCTGCAAGCTTTTTAGAGAGTTTCCCCGGCGCCTATCCACACTACGTCAAACAGCACCTCTTAAGGTTCCAGGGGGGGCACGGGAATACAACCCATATTTAGTGCGATCGTGCCCGGCATTCCTTCAAACCATGCTCCCGGCTGCAGGGGTCGCGGTTGGTTCCTCTGTTCCTGGGGCTTCCGGGTCAGAAAGGTCTCCAATAATCCCAATTCCCCGTAATCCACTCGGGGCAATGAAAAAGCTGATGGTTGCGGCGGCAAAAAGAGACCAACCACTTGTCCAAGTCACCCACCCTGGTATGTACCTGCACTGCTGCCTCCGCGTTTACTAATATCTGATAGCAGCACTCGAGAGTGGCCTCGCTGCACCGCCTCCAGCACTTCTCTGCAACGCAACCGCATATATTTGGAGTTCCGACCACAATCCTACATCACAGCGCCGCTCCAGAGTGGGCTTGCTGCGCCACCGTCTCAGACTCCGCATCCCCGACGCAAGGCTGCACCATTTTTCGGTACGCGTTCGTGCTTTGCTTCTCAGCGTGGAATATTAATGTCTTGACTTTCTTTATGTTGCACGCGCCGCCTCAGACGCTCTTCACGCGCTACCCGCGCACCATTACGCCGGGCGCGGTGTATCTACGTGCCGCGACGACGGGTATGCGCGCGCCGAAACGGTTCGTGCATGCGGCGCTGGAAGCGCGCGGGCCCGACGGGAAGGGACGGACTGTGTGGAGTGGGTGTTGGCCGCATGCACCTATGCATGCGCGGGTAGTGTGACGACGGCGCGGCAAGAGCGTTCTCTATGATATGTGTTCCCGCTTTAAAGCGCCCAAGGATCTAAACCATTGCTTTGAGCTCCCCGCGAACGGGGCTCGAATTGAAACCGAGGGCGGTGTAAAATGAGGTCCAGAGCAGACCCAAGATCAACTCCGAGGCGTGCAGCGCGCAAGGGATGTTAAAGTTTTTCAGCTTCTCCAGTGCCTTTGGAGAAAACTTGTGTTCGCAAATAGCTTCATCGCAACTATCCACGTCGTTTTTGAGGTCCTTTCCGGAACGCCATGGGTTAAAGAGTGTTAACCTTGTCAAGCAGTAGTATTCTCAATCACCATTATCTATGAATTCTTGAGTTTCATTGCGGTGGAACATGGCTTGAACGCGAAGTGGCCAACGGTGGAGCTCGGGCTCTCGCGTGAAAAGCGGCGCCGCATTTCAAGCCGCCCTTTGTTCGCGCCGTTCGTGGAGGGCATGTGGCCTTTGAGTCGCTCCCCGGCCGTGGAGATGTCGATTAACCCGCCCGCTGCGAACTCCTCTGTAAATCGTTCAAAACATTCCAGGGCTCCAACAGGGTAGGTGCGAGCCCCACACATTTGGCCCAGGTATTTGCATCGCTTCAGAGCTTGCCGTCGAGCGTAACGAGTGGCGGCCAAAAATAATGGCCGCTGTGCATTGAAAAGGTTCAATTTTGCATTGAAATAGCCCCTATTTGCGCTTTTGATCCGAGCCGAGCCATCAAACTTTCCATTAAATTGATGGCACAGCTCCATATTTAGGCATGCTTCTGCAGACTGAATCTCATTATCCCAAATGCTCCAAAAAAAAAAAAAAAAAAAAAAAAAAAACAGAATTGGTGGCAGGCAACGACGTCGGGACCGTGGATGTGGGCACTGAACAGTGGATGGCATCAAGGTTGGTTGATGTGATGGGTGGCGTCAGAGTGCTCTGGGTCCGACTACCCGATCGGGTAAGCGCCGGCCATCAAACGAGCGTGGTGCTCTGGCTTTCCATACCGGCGCGACGAGACTGAAGCCGGCGCTGCGATAGTGCATGGGCGTTGACGCGCGTAATGAGCGTAATCAACGCTGGGTCAATGATGTTGACCGTCGCCGCGGTGCGGACCTGTTCGAGGCGGTCGCCTAACAGCGTAGATATAGCGGGTGTTGGCGGCAATATTGGCCTGCACGTCCTTGCTGGGCGGCTGGAGGCTCGTAATCTGCGCATTCAAGTCTATAGTTGCGTGAGCAAGAGATAATGATATGATTGCGTACGTCCGAGTGCCTGCACGGTCTCACCTCGGTGCCTCTGCAGGTCGGCGCTTACGCGAGCCGTTTGCTGCGTAAGGGAGTGCAGCTTGGGTCTGGCGTGCCTCCATCTGGCCGTCAAAGCGCTTGTCGTTGGGCTGGATGTCGCTGAGCCCGACGTTATCGATGAAGTCCTTTATGGCGCCATACCGTTGATATTGCGCCTGACCCATACTCAGGAACATCCCCAAGAGTGTAAAAGGAGTGATTTTCAAACTCGAGCTAGGACTTCTTTGGGGACAAACCGAATCAGCCGGATTGTAGCTCAAGATGTCCTCTACTACCCTACGCTTTGAATTATGCTAAAAAATATACAGGGGTTAGGGAGATATTGAGCCCGCAAAATGGCCATTTTTGAGCATTTTTAATGGTTTTGACCGATTTGGGCAGCTTTTTCACCGTTTTGATCGGAAAACCGGCAACCCCGCCATACCGAGGCTAACACTGCCACTGATCGCAAGACCGTTTCGCCGAGAGGAAAAGCCTCGGCCGGCAAATGCCGTTTCCGGCCATTTGAAAAGCCTCGGTATGACCGATTTTTCTTGGCGCAGTGCCTCCGCCAGGGGTTCGATGGCCAGGTCAAAAAGGAGGCAGGAGAGAGGGTCACCCTGCCTCACTCCTCGGGTCACCTTGAACGCGTGGTCGCTAAATACCCCGTTGATAACCACCGATGTGTATGCGTCACTGTAGAGCGCCTTCATTGTGTTGATAAACTCATCGGGGATGTTGAAACTCTGTAGTGCCCTCCATAGTTATTCGTGCTCTATTTTATCGTAGGCTTTCTCTTGGTCTAGTGCGACGATCACACCGTTGAGATCAGTCGCCTCTGCAAGGTCGATAATTCTTTTGGTCAACCAGAACAGAGCTCCAAGAGCAACGCTCTCTGATGGGATGACACTTGGAAAGCCCAGATACCCAACCAGAGCGATGAGATGGGATTTAATGAGTGGATAGTCGTTGATTCAAACACAACATAGATAGAGAAACAGACGACCCGAGACGGAAGTCTGAAAATGACTTGATTGCGGCATAAAGAAATGATGATGGAGAGTCTTTGGATGAGTCTGTCGGACTTGACCGAGGCCACTTGTTTTGCTCACAGAGCTCCAAATACGCAACGGATTTAGGTGTTCTTGCGGGCGAAACTGCTCAGAATTTGTCTGGCTTGCCGCGGAAAAAGAGCCCGTTCAGAAATTCAGGCGGGAAGTTGAGAACCAGCGCGGTGCGTCATTCGCGCCCATGGCGGCACCTCAGGCATTGGAAATTGATGTTTTGCCACGCGGGTTCGAACGCCTCGGCGTCCCTTTTTTTTCTAGGACTAATCCCTGGCTGCCGCAGACGGAAAAGCCCCACGCAGTGGGCCTCCCCGGCGAGGGGATAGCTCCGCACAGCGTGCCTCCACGGCGAGCGGACAGCTCCGCGCAGCGGTCGGGGTCTGGGGCGGAAAGCCCCAGCCGTCCGGGCCGGCGCCCGCAACATCCCATTTACATAGAATGACCGCGAAAGTACATGTCATTAAATCACGAAAAAATTCAGGAGGACAGAAAACTATATCCACTGTGTTCCAATTAACTCAGACATGCCGTCAGGCAAGAGGAGGAGGGTCTGGGGGGAACGGTGTTCCCCCCAGAGCAAATGTGATATGTGATGATCACGTGTGTCACAAGTTCCCGGCGCGGGTTCGGTCTCCGAACAACATAGGTCATGTAGTCGCCGTAGTCGTGTTGTACAGGACCCCTTTATGTAGCACCTGTAGCCAACCGTGGATCCTCTGTAGCGACATGTAGCCACCTGTAGTCAACCGACCAGCTACCGTAGCAACCCGTAGTCAACCGGGGAGCTGAGTTTGGGAGCGCAAAAATTAACTGTGCTCACACTGCTTACGGACGGAAAGCGACGGTTTTGTGTGGCAAAATAGAAGACCTCAACGGACGGCTGTCGATCCGCCGTTCCAGGCCCCCGATCCCCCGGGACTGCATCAGGAAAACCCTCCCGAGCTAATTTAGCCAAATTTACGGAGGATTATGTTACCTCAACCATAATTTCACTTAATTATCCAGAATTTCACGTGAGATGATCATCCATCAGTGGCATCACGAATCTCTCCTACCACCATGGCGCCAAAGCCCAAACGTATGGCGGTCAAAGTGCACTTTTAATACTCCGCTACACTTTTTGGGGAATTTGCCTTTTCCGCTACTTTTATCGTGAAAATGACAACTTTCCGCTACTTTTTTTGAGTCGGATCAGAGCAAAATAGTGTAGCGGAAATCTTACGTTTGCCGCTACATTTATTCGGGGACTTGACAGTGCCGCTACATTCATTTGACAGGTTTGTGATCCCGCTACTTATTTTGTGACTCAATCCATTTCGCGCTACTTTCTTTTGTGAGTGGGTAATCCCGCTACTTTTTTCTCGAAAAAAAATAAAAAAACCTCCATTCTTCGATATATGATACAGGATACCTACGGCATGCTCTAAAACGCGCTAGGAAGGTATGTACGATAGGAAGGAACGAGACATCACGGCCTTGGTCGGAGGCACGTGACCGTGAAGGAGGCGTACCGCTGCGCACGACAGCAGCACCACGATTTGGCAACGCAGCATCGTGGGGCACGCACGCTACCCAGACCCGCCAGGCGGCGGCCAGAAACGACTCTTCAGGGTCTTCACACTGGCATCAAGGGTACTATCAGTGTTATCAGAAAGACCACAAAAGACTTTCAGTAAAGAACGCGGCGCCTGGGTGAGGAGATCGTCGGAGTAATGAGAGGCGCACAAGAGACGCAGTACCTTAGCAGCGATGAGCAGCGATGCCAGCGAGACTTCACGGTCACGTGGATCAGATCGTGCCGAAGTGCTTGAGCACTACGGAAATGAAGGTATGTGTTCAATAAATCAAAACTGGAACCAACCCTTGGTAGAAGATTTGGATCTGTCCATTGCCGGGGACCAAGAGCGTCACATCCGGCACGAAGCCATCGATGTTGCCGAGAACAAATGTCCGTTTCAGAGTGAAGAAGCAACGACGATATTTTTCGCTGCTCTGGAGGACGCTAAATCGGCTGGAATAATTCCAGAAAACATCGGGGTTGCAGAGGCGGAGTGGGGGGGACCATTCTATGGAGAAACTGAGAAGGTGAAGGTTGGGCGGAAAGATGTCGAGATTGTCCTTCCGTTTGAGATCTGGTGGCCCCGTGCCGTTTTGTGGGCTCAGGCACTGGAGCTCATGGTTAGGATCCAAGCAGCTGAGAACAATGAGATCGTAAACTAGAAATGTCTTTGCAATGAACTCGAGCTGCCCGACATCGTGATGGCAGGAGATTAAACTAAGATTTGCTTTTTTGGTTTGAAACTGTTGCCGGATAGAAGTGCACGCCAAACATGGGAGGTTTCATGGGTAAATCTATGGATATTTCAGTGGATGTAAGGAACGTCTCGGTATACTCTGGTGCTGGGAAATGGCACACACATCCGGTGTTAATATCTGAGAAAGAAAAAAATATGGGTCGCTACGGATTAACCAAGGAAGAAGTTTATTTCCGCATCATCAGAGCATTCTGGAACTGACATGTCACTTTTACCCTTGAGAGTTCCTATTTCTTGTTGAAGTCACTGCACACTCGAGACTCCGGGTTTCACCCAGAAGGGGATCTACAGATTGCCGACGTCCGACGCCAGAATTGTGAAAAAAAACGACCCACACACTGTCCCACTTCCGTCAACGCCCAGATGGCCTGCAAAGGCAAATCTGGGGATGGCTGCTCGAAATCGTGTTCCAGATTTGAGAGCCGGGTTGGTGGCGAGGGCGACGAGAATTCCAAATGCAAGAATTGCCCGCACCAGAAAAAAGTCCACACCAAAGTTGTCCAGGCCGCTACACTGAAGGATGTTCTGGGAAAGTACAACCTCGATGCCCTGGGGAAGAAAACACCCACCGATGCGGAGGCACGCGCAGAGTCGAGTACCGGTTTCCGTCCCAACGCAGGCTCGTCCGGATCTAGCAAGGCAGCGGTGAGTCACCAGTCTTCGATTCTTGAAACTTCTCTTACAGCTGTGTATCAGACAACGAAGCAGAAGCAGAACGAAACGGGCAAACAGAAAATCAAAGTCAATAGTGTGCATGTCATCACGACCGGACTTGATGTACGTCGTGATTGTCCTCATCCTCAGAGACCCAGTTTTACTAATTTGCTGCTAGTCTCGAGGAGAGCTTCGCATTGACAAGAGTCCTAACGCTCCCGCTCTCGAGCAGCTCAGAAAGAATGGGCTTGCTGCCTTCACGACACTCGATGGCGAAGACCTCACATTCAATGTGAATTGGACCCAAGAACGGATCGACAGGTGGCTTCGGAAAACATTTTCCCTATTGTTCCAGTTTCTGGACCTCCGTTACCCGGAAAATGCGGCGCCGAAGTTTCATTGGATGCTCGTGGGCAAGGCCAACCGCAAGCTGTATATCATCGGCCGACCAAGAATTACTGGTGCAGAGCTGAATGAAGCAAAGGGCCCAACGGCACGTAATTACCTTGAGCATCATATCCGCATCGGTGAATCTTTTTACGAGTCCTTTGCTTTCCGAAGGCTTAATGTGGATTTGTAGCCACGAAGCATAAGATACCGTCCTCGGTGCTCGAGCTTGGCTTCCAGCATGCCATTGAGAAACTGCGCTCCGGCGAGAACTTGCTTTCTGAGTCCGAGGTTGAGGAAATTGCTTCACGGCCAGTCCGACGCAAATCACAAGGGGTCCGAGTCAAGCGGGAAGTTACCACCAAAACCATCTCCGAAGTAGACGCAGACAACTCGGATTCAGATTTCGACGAGCTCGAAGATGAGGTCAGAGACGATCCTCCCGCACCACGTCGACGGACGCGAAGCTCGGTGGTGGTCAAACAAGAAAAAACCTCGGAGTCGGCCGATACAGGCAAGTGCTGCAGTGTTTGTCTCGTTCCTTCAAGCTCGACCTGGCTAATCCAGGAAACTTTCGCTAGCAGCTCTCTTCCTTCAAGGCGACGATTCTGACATTGAAGTAGTATTTCCAGACAGACTCATCGCGCAGGACAATGAAGGTCAGGCCCAGGCTGAATCTCGCGAGTACTGGCTGATTTTGGAGTTTAGGGCCTTCTCGCAAAAGGAGTGCGTCGCTCTCGTTTGACTCCGACCCCGAGGATCGTGCGACTTGGAAGCGGTCCCGTTCCGACTCTCTGGGATCTGATCAGAGTGAGGAATACTTGAGCTGCTTTGTAGACTCGGGCCTAATGCATATCCCCCCTCTTAGGTGTGACACCAAGCTGGTATGAGACGTCCCACGACAGCCCTTCTCCACAGCTGCGGCCCACGACATCGTCATTCCAGTACGACCCAGCACTGGATCCAGCTTCTGCGACTTTTGGCATCGGTGGCCCGGCATACTCGACGTGGACCCCAACCTGGACTCAGACCCCTCCCGGCGGTTCCTCCGTTTCGACCGCATCTGCTACCGCAAGCGGCTCGACGACGATCTCCGCTCCCAGTGGCACCGCAAGTCTCGGGACAGCAGCGCTGCCCATCGCGAGCCTCTCATCTACTTCGACTCAGCCTTCAGTAGGCAGCTCTACCGGTCCCTCTCCCATCGTCAACAGCTCCTCTGCGGGTCCTTTCACGACTACGGCGAGCAGCTCCTCTGCTCCAAACCCGCACACGTCCACAGTCTCCACAGTCCATACCCGCCGCCCTGCCCTGCAGATATATGTACCTCCTGCCCCGCGGGAGGGGCTCGTTGTCCCCAAACCCTCTCATGACCCATGGGCCTGACCTACGCCTCACATACCGAGCCCACTCAACTTAGATCCACATAATAATCCGGCGCCGTGCCGCCGACCTTCAATGTAGTATATTTTTGCTATAATCTTCAACTGCTACCTTCCTTTGCTGCTACTTACCTACCTACATTTAATAACTAAACCCACCCTCCTTTTTTGCTACCGTACTCTACCCAGCAGTTTACGAGTGCTTATGTAATAAGTAATCGTCTATTTGGGAAATCGATATGAGGATTTTTCGACCTCTGAACAAGTCAGTCCCCCGGGATCGTTATGATAAAATAGTGGCTGTGTTGAAGTCTTTTTTACGAGTTTCATCAGATTTATTTGTGGTAAAATAGTGGCTGTAACCGGGTATATTACCGGCCCGCTTTCTGAATTGCATCCTGGCGTGTGTTCGATCCCCAGTGCGTACAGATTAAATATAACTAGGAGCAATGTTCACTGAAGCCCAGATTAAATAGGTCAGGCATATATCACCTATGCGCCAATTTGGCATGAAATGCAATGGATGATTAAAGTACATTATGGGTGACCATCCGTTCCCAATGCTGAATGTTACTAATTAATGCTGATCATAGGATTTCCCTGTCAGACATGCCAATCGCATGTACCCGTGTTCCGGTGATGGACGTGCGGAGATGCACCGACGTTAGCACCCCGAAGAAGAGGTGACAGTCAAGAATTGTATCTATGTACTTACTGTATTTCAGATTTTGTCCAGACAGCAGCAAAATTAGCGTAAGATTCACTGGGCGCTGTTGAGCTGCATCTATTCCATTGTGGTGGGCAAGGCATCAGGTAAGATGAGCCAAATTGTCGACACCATCTCAATGGTCAATGGGACGCTGTGGCTGTCCGCATCTAGCGGACAGCCATACAAACATATTTAGACAACATGCGCAAACAATATGGTCAACTCACTTTTATTGAGGTCGTGTAGAAGAACTCAATACAAGTCCACATGCTGGATGATTTTAGTACATGCACTGTATTGCTGAATTCCAGTTTTTATTGTTCCGCGGTTGACAGCATTGAGTTCTGCTCGTATACAATTGTATTTTAGTGTGAGAAAACTTTCCTAGGTGAGCAAAAACCGTTGAAACTTGAAGATATCGAGGCATTCTCAGTCATGCACACTTGCGATGAAAGTGAATAGATGTGCAGGATTGGATGAGAGGAGGCAGGCTTGTGGAGTACTAAGAATGGACAAGATAGGTTTGAGGTCGCAGGAAGCAGTGAGCTGGAAAATAAATAAAAGTAACGCAAAGACGGTTTGTCCATGTAGCTGGTACCTATGCTAGGGCCATGTCGTTAAGTATAATCATCCAATTTAACTCTGTTATTCTTATCACTGTCTGTGGTTGGTCGTATATAATTTGATGTTACCGTGTAAAAATATAAGTTCGGCTTTTCACCGGCGGGAGTGTGGCAATATTGGCATATCCTGTGTCCAACATCATCGTCACACTTCCTTTCAGTGCTTTCGCATTGAAAGAGACAGACTCAGTGAGGTGTACTTGACCATTTAATGGTAATTGATCTCAGGCTGGAAGTATTGACAGGTACCTAATAGTGCGGGAGTATCCAAATGTGTTCAAGCTCACACATGCACTTGTCGCAGCTACATACATATCCGCCACATCTCCCCATCTTTTTTTCTAGGACGCATATTTAGAGACTAGGGCTGCCTCTGACACTTCTTAGGTTACATTTTCGAATCATGGTGTATCCATAACACCGATTAGCCCCACCTTGAAAGGACTCGACTCGGTCCTGCTGTAAGAGAAGTGGTATATATATATCAGGCTGCTACAAAATGATCATGAATTGAATTGAACTTCACAAAAAAAAAACACATGTATCAGTCAAGTCGAGTATTAGTACTAATACTCGACTTGACTGATACATGTGTTTTTGCAACAACATTGCTTACCTGTATTAATTTAGTACAGGTCAGCAATGTTGTTGCATGGTGGTACTTTCAGGTATAAACAGAGTAGTGGCGCCATGTGGCTGCATCCATAGATCATATAGATCAATTTGTGATGCGCCCTGCCACGGCCCCGGAGGCACCTCGCTAATGATCAGCGGAGGGCGTAGCATGACCGACCGCATTTGCAATACACCGTGGAATCATGAACTCAATCAAGCAACACATGGATGGGAATGGAAACTGGGCTTGCTGTCGAGGACAAACCCCTGCCGCAGCGCAAACCCCAAAGTCCCGGAGTGGAGAAGGCCTGTGGCAAGCTAATCCAAGCAAGTTAGACGCCCCCTTGACAGTGACTCTGCCACTGCACTCACCACTAAGTTAGTACTAAAATAAATAAAAGAAAAAGGAATCTATGCTTGAAGGGATGGTGGGTGGGTCAAAAATTCGAAGCGATGCACACGCCGCGCGCGCACTGCGATCCTGAAGTCGAGGTTGTTGTTGTCGAGACTAAAAAGGTCCTTATCTGACTCAGCAAGTGTACTCTGGCAACTTCCCGCTGGTTTGTTTAGCGAGGCTTAACTGGAGCCTGTAGTGCAGCTCATGCCTCACAGCACTTGAGCTCAAGTCGCCACCGGTGTACCATGGGGGAACAGTGTGAATCCTCAGGGTTCAGATTCTACTGACTCTTGTGTGGAGTTTATCTAGGAAATTTATCATCTCTGTAATCTGTTCTAAGGTCAGCTATCTGCCAGGTCATCAAGTTTGCTCATCAGGCATTTCAGCATGGTCGGATGGCTTTTAGTGCTGTAAAGAATGCCCGGTGAATTTTTATTTTATCAACTGCAGGGTGTTTGGCTTGTAGTGTAGTGGTAGTACATTTTATGGGCTGGATTGTACTGTCTCTACAACTCGGCACATTTTGAAAGGGGACCTAGCTGAGCAATATTATTATACTGTGGTAAATCCTGTCTTATCTGTGAGAACTTGAAGATACCATAAGATAAGATAGATGAGTAGAGATGCGTAGGCCACCGTAGAGCAGACACGGAGTTTGTACATTTCACAAGAGTTTCACAGCCCTTTGCTGGAGTGCATCAGGGGGTGCATCACAAATTGATCCATTGATCCATTGATGCTCCCTTGGGAATCCTTTTGGTGCCTTGCCGATCTTTGCAGCCACCATGTAGCATTACTTGATTGAAGTTTAACCTAGAACCGCACTGGTATTTTTTCTGTGCCGTATCACCGGATCACCTAACAACCTGGCTGCTCATAAATGATTTTTTATACAAAGGAACCCCGTGGCTGATATCTAAGTTCATCATAAATAGAAAAGCATACGAGAAGCAGGGCATATGAGAAAAACAAAACATAATGGCCTACATTGAACTGGGGCCTGATTTTGGGTTGCAACCTTGTAAAATTTAAACCCAGCGAAGGCACAAACATCCTAGAAAAGGGGAGCTTCTGCAGACTGAATCTCATTATCCCAACACTCCAAAAAAAAAAAAGAAGCAAAGCGCGAGTTTTTGCCGGGCGCTGCCACGGCCCCCCACCCAAGTAATGTATGCCGTTGGCTTAACGCAGATTTGGTGGTATGCGTGACATTTTTGTGACTCTTGCTTCCTCCCGACGACGACGCCACGACAAGCTTAGCCTCACTCCAGCTCCGCTCGGGGCCGTCCTTTGGGGTCTCCTCCTCTCTTGGCTACTGCGCCGTGTGCTCCTTGCCAACACAGAATGGCCAAAAGAATGCACAAATCACTTCGATGCGGTCCATTTTGAAGAGTCACCTTTCCGCCCGCCCGTATTCTTGCACCAATTCTCATCAGAAGTTGGGTAGTTGAGAATAGGTACGCCCTTTTGTCCTTGCCGTGAGAGCTCAGTAGCTCACCCCAGTTTTCTCGTAGTTTGTCTTTGTCTCCTCGCGCATTGTCGACATGCATCAGTTTTGCAGGATTATTGGTCCAGCCACCTACAAGGCATGGCGCCATTCCACTTGTAATATCCCTGCTCAACGCCGCTTGGACTCGATTTTGGATTGGCCCACCCCTGCTTCTGCACGACACGGAGCCACTCGCATCGACGCGGTCGTGCTGTTACTGCGGTGCCCATACTCGGGACGGTGCTCTGTGTACGATATGCGCAGTACCTAATGTTCACCTCCATGTCGTCGTCTCCCTGCTCACTGCGCCACTCGCACTGCGCCGACAAACAGCCCCTCGTGTGGCGGCCTGATGCTGCACAATGCGACGCCTGCACCCCACGCCGCTCCTCGCGTTCGCGCAAATGTCGTTGGCCAACGATGCTACTATATCGACACTGCAAGCGCCGCCGGACCTGGCCCGGCCCAGAGGCGAAGAGCCACAACATGCGCCTCCCCCACTTACTCCCCGGGCACCCGATGCTGCTGTTGCTGCGGTGGGGTGCTCGGGACGGACGTCGACCTGTGTTGTCGTCTTTTTCGTGCACCAACCTGCGTCGACATCCAGCACGTGGAGGTGCCAAGCCCTCGCGCTGGACCGACACCCAGCTCACCAACACTCCCTCCAGTTCCAGCATCACACGCAGATGTAGGCCGGCTCCAACCCGGGTCGCTAGCCATGCACGCACCCTTCGGCATCATGCCGCACGACGCCACGCTCACTCACGCCGCTTCCCGCTATCGCGACGCGAACGGAAAGGTGCTAGGAGCCGCAGTATGTGCCTCCCCGCTCACCCGCTCCCTGAGCGTCGGCCCCCCGACGGCGCTGACCGGCGCACACAGGGGGAGTGTTCGTGTATATGTGGTCGCGCTGCAGCAGCGTGGCCACTGGGCGGCAGACTGGTGCTGTCGCTGCGGTGCCCGCGCTCGGGACAGACCTGAGACATTGATTTCCGCGTCGTTGTCATCTCTCCGGCGTGTAAGGGTCATGGAAAATTTCCCTTACATGGAACACTGTACGTACTTCACGGGCACTCTAGGTATTATTATGGACACTCTACTTATATTCTACGGACTCCGTTTCATGCTACTTCTATGGACTCTCGACTTCACGGCCATTCTACTTACCCGACCTACTTATTACATCATACGGTCTGTGCGTCCTCACTTATACGGGATAGCGCTGGTTTGTATCCTTGTCGAGTCAACGCCAGTACTTGGCCACCTACTCGGGATTCCTCTTTGCTCTCTGGACTTCTGCCAGTGGTCTATCGGCTTCCCTTCTTCTCTGGGATTCCTTGACCATTACACGGCGCGTCGGCGCCACCGCTGCGTCGACATCCAGCATGCAGAGGTGCCACCCGGTTGCGTTAGGTCGACATCCAGTGCGTCCAGGGTCTATTTCCGAGGTGGGTAGCGTGCACGATGTGGCGTTGTAGTGCACCTAAGGAGCCGCCGGTTTCGTTACGTCGGACCTTCTTAGCTACCTTTTCATGTATAGTAAAAGGTAGCTAAGAAGGTCCGAGTAGCTGCCGGAGCCAGAGGGTGGGACGTAAAGTGTTCCCATTATGGTAAATTGTGGGCACGCGCTCCCTGCGGCATTTACGCCGAGTCCGCGGGATGCCCCGCCTCTTCCCACGCGAGTGGCCACTGTTGGCCTCTTGCCGAGCAGGTGGCCATTGTCGCGCGCGCTGCTTTTAGTGAAACCCAGCTGGCCAGGTGGTTGAATTACCCCCCAAGCATATCTAATTGATGCCCTCCCTCCAGAAAGCTGGACCAACGGTGCCCAGAATACTAAAAGGTGAGAGGCCGTCGGTCCGAAAGTTACAACCATTGATGCACGCGCCCTTTGCGATAGCTGATCCGTTCAACAGAAATCGAGCCCTGGGGAAGCAGTTTCTTGTATTTACACATATTCTTAAACAAAGAGGGGCCGACGGCGGCCTCTGATGAACGATCCGATTCAACTATGGTTTGATTCTCATCCTACTGCTGATCCAAGCGCGGAAAACCGGATAGCCTCTCAACTCAATGTCGAAGTTAAGCAGTTAGCATAATTTCATTCCAAGGAGCAGAAGGCCTCCGTTTAATATTGTCCTGTGCTCTGGTCAGTCTGTATGGCTGACACTGGCCTAACTCTATGTATTTTGAATGAGTGGCACATATCAAAATTTTAATTACCGCTGCATACTGCGACATGCCACACCGGTAGCGCGTCGATGGGAGGCCTTCATCGCAGATATGAACCCGGCGTACGCACATACTGAGGGTTGTGAGGGACTTCCGCAGCCCGCTAGGTGTGCCGAAACTTCATCAGCCGCCGAGAATCATCATAATGGATTGTCGATGGTGCCGCCGACGCCTCCAACACGGTGCATCAGAGGCCTCTGGCACCCTTAGAAGTCTGGGGAGACAAATTCCAGCTGCTTTTTTGGAGCCAAGATATTCCCTTCCAGTAAAATTTGTAGCGCTAGGATACAGAGGGCCGCCGAATGCACCGGACCAACTCGGAAATGCACGGGTTGGGCCCGGGCCGACTCATTGATCAATATTGATCAGCCAATCACAAGCGGAATAAACCTCGTCTCCCTACAAAAACATTCATTGTGACCTCAATACTTCACGGAAACCTTCGGACCGGAACCCAAACAAAAGGCACACATTGCCCGGTCATGAAATAAGTGACAGATTTGACCTCATCTTGGATTTTTAAGAGGGTGCATGAAACGGCCCCAAAGTCAACCAAGTTCCACGGTTGAATCTTGCGTTCACTTCAGTAACACCGCTTTCCAACGTATAAAAAAAATTCAGACAGCCATTATTTGCTACTGGGGGATGCACAAAGTGTATATCATGCTTTCAGAGGCTCAGTGCCCATTTATTCAACCCAGATAAGAAGGAAGAAAAGGGGGAAAACATCGAAATTAGGAATAGAGCACTATTGGGTTTGAATTTCCTGTGAATGCTACACCTGTACTACATCAACGAAGTATATACACTACTATGTACCTTTAAACCACAAATAACAGTTGCCTGGAGCATGCAGAAGCAAGAATTAAGCAAGAAAGTGGAAATCGGTGGCCTCCTGTTTTTCGATCAAAACCTGATGGCACACCAATCTGAAAGGTTTCTGGCTCTGCCGCCAACTCCACTAGTCCATGTTGTTATGCAGGTAAGTAGTTGTAGCTTAGGAAACTGCAAGCAGAAGCTTCTGGTATTTTTCTTTTTGGCTTTTCTTGTCGGGTTAAACTATCGTAGTCAATCAGTTTCCTAACGACCCCCGCGCAGTTAGTTCCAGCTCGTCTAGGTCCCACGCATGACATGTTCTGTCAATCAGGTACGCAAATACTCGCTGTGCGGGCGTCATACCTGCGACGGAGGGCTCCCGCGGCGGAGCAGAGGCCTCCTGCCGAGCCGAGCTCTTCTGTTCGTTGAAATTAAATGCCACCAAGTACTTCCTTGACCAAAATGTTCAGTTTCCAGGCTCTCTAATTTTCTGCAAATAGGTTATCAGGAATGAAGAGAATCGAGCCAAACTACACAATCAGATTTCCCGCCGAGCAGAGCCCTCCCTCTGAGCGGAGGTCTTCTGCTCCTAGAAATGAAATGTGTCTAAGTACTTGCTCAATGTTCAGTTGATAGGCTAACTGATTTTCCGTGAGCAGAATGAGAGTACTAGTCAAACCATCGGATCGATATCGTCCATCAGAGACGCCGTCGGCCTCTTTTTATCTGCTTCTCTGGCGCTGTTGAATGGATCAGCTATCGCAGAGGGCCCATCAATGATTGTAACTGTCGGACCGAAGGCCTGCCGCCTCCAACCTTTTATTATTCTGGCCACTAGCACTTATCCAACTTTCTAGTTAAATGTGGAGGAAGAGCACAGTTAGGTGTGCTCCAGAAGTAATTCAGCCACCTGGGGTTTCATCGAGAGCGGCGTGCACGACAGTGGCCACCTGCTGCCGGCAGTGGCCACTCGCGTGAGATGATGCGGGACATCCCGCGGACTCGGCGTGAATGCCGCTGGGAGCGCGTGCCTGCAATTTACCTTTAATGGGAACACTTTACGTACCCCCTCTGGCTCCGGCAGCTACTCGGACCTTCTTAGCTACCTTTTACTATACATGAAAAGGTAGCTAAGAAGGTCCGACGTAACGAAACCGGCGGCTCCTTAGGTGTTGTAGTGCTGCGGTCGTGCGCCTCCGTCACGGTCACGTGCCTCCGACCAAAGCCGTGATTTCTCATTCGTTCCTGTGTTACATACCGTCCTAGCGTGTTTTAGAGTATGCGGTAGGTATCTTCTATCATATATCGAAGAATGGAGGTTTTTCATTTTTTTCGAAAAAAAAGTAGCGGGATGACTCACTCACAAAAGAAAGTAGCGCGAAATGGATTGAGTCACAAAATAAGTAGCGGGATCACAAACCTGTCAAATGAATGTAGCGGGACTGTCAAGTCACCGAATAAATGTAGCGGAAAACGTAAGATTTCCGCTACATTCTTTTGCTCTGATTCGACTCAAAAAAGTAGCGGAAAGTTGTCATTTTCACGATAAAAGTAGCGGAAAAGGCAAATTCCCCAAAAAGTGTAGCGGAGTATTAAAAGTGCACTTTGACCGCCATACAAACGCAGCCTCGAAGAAGAAAACACGCTACTGAAGAAGCAAATTTTGCAACTCTCTGGCAAACTCAGTCTGTCCTCCCATGGGATCTCTCTGTCTCTGTAGCCTGGTAGTCTGATCTGGGGAATCTAGAAGCCAAAGCCGCGACGAAGCCCAAGAATCTCATTCCAAGACCCAAAGGCCAGGCCGGGAAGGGGAAAGGCTACAATCTATGCAGGGAAATGCGTCTCCATAAAAATAAGGCACGGTATAACAGGCTCATGGTGCGTCGCCTTACAATGTATCGGGGTTTTGAGCTGACTTGATCACTGAATGCAGCGCCTTGTTAGATACTACGGAAATCAATTTCTCCAAACGGGAAAGACAATAAGCCAGCAAGTCCCGGCAACTCTGGAGAAGGTTATTGCTCTAGTGAGCATTTCTGGTCTTTGGCGGCAAAAAACTACTGCTAAATTGCTTTCAGATTAAAAATGAATTCAAATACTTCCAGCGATTCCAGGGTGCTTGGCCTGTTCGTGACTTTTTGAAACAGTATTTGGCAAATAATACCGATAAATTCAAACGTGCTTTACCGCAAGAACGCGTCGCGGAGTGAAACGATCCAGAGGACTGGGACGACGACGACAATGAAGTGTCTGATGCAGAAATGGAGACCAGTGACAATGCACGTACAGAGGATTCTGAGGAGGAGGAAGCCGAGATTTGCGAGGACACTGATCTCAAGGATGAAGAAATTCCAGAGCCAGATGAATACGAGGAACTCAATGCGGAGGGTGTCGAGCCGCTTGATGAGTCCTTTTTCTCGTCACCTGTCAAGATTCAGAAGGTCTGTCCTTATTTTTTTTTCATCTCGCAGCAATTCTAATCACGGGCTGTCTAGGAGAAGTTTGATCCTGCCACACCGCCTATGAAGAACTCTTCAAAGAAATCGCCAAATAAAACTGTAAGCATATTTGTGAAATGATGTAAATGTATGCGCTCCAATTTTACCCTCCAGCCAAAACCCAAACTCAAACCAAAATCACGAGCTCACAAATCTACTGTCGTCGCCTCACCATCTCCATTGGTGAGCTCCTTGAGCAGCCGTTTAAGTTCTCTGCTGAAGCATTGTCCTAGAAGCGGAAGGTCTCGGAGACAGGAAACGAAGAAGTGCTGTCCCCCGCTAAGAAAGTATGTGGATGAAGTGTATTTATTACACAAGAGGTCTAATTTCTTTTCATGTTTAGCACAAACCCACCTCGCCAGCCAACTTTGTCACCCTGTCCCCTATTGCAAGATCCAAAATCCCCAGCATATGTCCTGCTCCATTTTGCGAGGACGTTGTACCAAAGATTCTATCCCCTATTTTGGTGTCTCTGTTCTCTGAGAAACGGAAACTAATCCGTAAGGATGGATCTCATACTCCCGGTTCCTCGCAACTGACCAAACAGATCTGTACTGCGATTAAGCAGGATACAGCCCACCAAGAAATGGATGTCTCGTGGCCGGTGAATATCAATTTCGACGATCTGCCCAAGCGAATCTCTGTTCTTCCTTCTCTTCAACCCCTGATTCGGATAGTTCTATTCTCAAAAAGTCGCCCATATGGCTCAAGTTTCTGGAGTGTATAGATCACAAAGTTTTTGCTTTCTCGCGTTCACCATCAAAATTCAAATACGCGAACTTGGGCTGTGGCTAGTACGTGCTTTTAATTCACTTGAAGGGAAGAATCTCACCGCTCTCAGCTTCAGTCCGAAGGGCCTCTTTATTATCAAATCAACCCTCAAGGAGCTCGCCAAAAACAACGACGACGACGATGTCGCAAACACTCTTTATGACACCCTATCCCAATTGGCTGATGAGCCGAAGTCTTGGGACGCGTTCGACGACTCTTCCAATCTCATTTCTCCAGCCAAATTCCTTGAGTTCATCTTGGTTCCACACGTTGCCGCTTCCCTCATATCCGAGGACCTCGAGATCAGCTTGCGTGGTGCTGTTGAAGTCCTGAAGATAGCCAGGAATATGGAAATACAGTGAACGGTGATGAGCCGCAGAAGGTTGATATAGTTGTTCCGGTGAGAAATGTTGCCTCGCAGCCTCCACGGCACCGGAAACCGGTCAACTTGAAAGTAAGCGACCGAGGATCTCATTTGCACGTCATTCAACGCATCACCACAGCTACCAGACCCGAAGCTCATCACGCTCGACGACTTCCCTCCAGTAGCTGCTGTTTTCCCTCCACCAATATTGCTCTAACCATCTTTCCAAGCCGGATACTGAAAAGCCGAAGGTATTGTTTGCCCGTCCTATAGTGTTGCATATGCTGTTCACTTTGTAAAAAAAATAAAACAGCAATGTAGTTTGAAGGTTTGGGTAGCAACCCAGTGAGAAGAGTAACATCGCGAGTTTGAAGCCGCACATCGCGAGTTTGAACCGACACATCGCGAGTTTGAACCGACACATCACGAGTTTGAACCGACACATCGCGAGTTTGAGCCCACACATCGCGAGTTTGAACCACACATCGCGAGTTTGACAACTGACCAATGCATCTAGAATTTGATGAGGGACACATCGCGAGTTTGACCGCGATCCGCATCGGGATTTTGAAGTGATACACATTAGTCTCCCGTAGTCAGACTCCAACAAAAAGTTTTATGATAGTCGATAAAAACTATTGTATGGAGTCTGATTCTACTGGCAGGTCCGATACCGTAACTCAGATTTCCGTGATCCGTGAGTGACGACACGTTCCGTTCCCACGCTCCCAATTAGGACATCCGCTAGTAACGCGTCGCCTCCTTCGTCTGAGCGCGTTCCCTCGACCCTCAGCATGTCTGACGCGTTCACCTGGATCTCTCCTGAAGGCTTTGACCTTGCCAGGCGTATCATTCGCTCTACTCCGGTTCCATACGTCCCACACGACCACCAATTAGAAGGTGTCTGCAAGAGTCTCGATGGAATTGATCTCTTCGCGATTACACCGACAGGAAGCGGCAAAACCTCATATTATATCCTCTACATTCTCATTGTCTTGGCCGTTGTCAATGATCCCACTCTATGCCCTTCGGCCGCATTTCCTCAAAATCCGTGCCTGATGGTGATCTGTCCCATCTGCTGAATACGTGGGGTGTTAGTTTTCGGAAAGATTTTTTGCAGATGGGCTTTGTCCATGCTCGGATGACCGGATCTCATAACCCCTGGATCCTCACGTCGGCAACTGTGCGTGACGGCGCTCCCTTTGACAACATCTGCAAATTACTCGGCTTGAACAATGCAAATTTTCACCTCATCTCTTTTCCAGAGCTCGACTGGATGCTCACCTCAGGTCGACCATCAATCATCTATGCCCCTGATTATGGACTCGGCTCGCGCGTATATGCATATCTATGCGGCATTTCGAAATCCAATAACCCGAATCAAATCCGCATGTATAACTCACTCAATTTCGAATCCCACAACGCGGAAACGCGTGAATTGCTGACGGGAGCGCCCGGAGAGGCAGATTCTTGTCAGATTGTCATTGGAACGGACTCTCTCTCCGTTGGAGTGGGAATGCCTGCGCGTTTGGATTGTGTCATCCTATATGGTGATGCTCGGCACGTCAAAGATGCTGATGACTTTTTCCAGAAGCTCGGACGTGTTGGCAGGACCAAGGGTGGATCTCAGCGCGCTCGTGGCATCATATTTGTCTCCGCCGCCGCCCGAAAGCTCGCCCAACAGACTCTAGACAATTATGCCGCAGGTATCTTGAAGGATGGCGAAAACCCTCCTGATCTCAGCATGCCGACTCTCATCGTCGCCTTGTGTAAAGTGGCAGCACAAAACAAGCTCTGAAGAATCCTCCATTCGATCCCCCGTGCACATGTCCCACCTGCACTGCAAACCCTCCCGACGGTCCCCGAATCCCCTGTGACTGTAGCGGTTGCCTCCCGGAGAATATCGAGCCTCCTCAACGACCGAAACGCATCTCTCGAGTCAATACGAACATTAAGAAGTCAAAACGCCTCTCCAAAATTCAAAAATTCCACGGAGTCGAGCGTCTCATTCAACTCCGTCTTGAAATTTGGCGAAATTCTGATCAAACCAAACTTTGGATGTACCCGCCCACTGTCTTCTTGTCCGACATTCTCATCGCTTCCATTCTGGATAATTTTGTTCTCCTCGACACACTCGAACGCGTCGCAGCTTTTGTTGGCCATAATCCCTATCTCGCAGGACATGCAGGACGGATTTTTCAAGTACTTCAAGACGAGCTTAAGCCGCAATTCGTCGCCATAGCCGCCGCACGCAAGGCTGAAAATAAAGCCGCACGAAGTAAGGCCCGGGAGCCGACAGAAGAGGATGAGGATGAGGATGAGGGTGACGGTGAAGATGCGACTATGGCTGAGGCTTGTGCTTCAGGACTGCGGTATGTATTTGTCATGTCTTGCTGTCTTTTCTTCCGACCAAAAAATGACTTCGCATCACCAGAGACGTAACAGTAGCCACCGTCAACTCGCAGCCGATCCTGCCATCTTCTCTTCCTCACGCAAAGCGAACAGCAACAAAAGCGAAAGCAAAGTCAGTAAATACTAGGCCATGCTTGAGTCGATATCTAACAAACCTCCAGTACTACTCCATCCGTCGCCGTAACAAGCCACTATGCAACTAGGAGTAGAACCAGGACACGGGTATAATTTGGCATACAAACACTATTCATCACTCAGAGTCTTGATCATCGTTGCCGCTCTCTTCCGCTCTATGCTCCTCCAGTACCGCTGTCATGTCATCCTCTTCCCCTTCCACGTCAATAACGAGCCTACCATCAGTATAGCGCATATCACCGAGCGACATGGGAGCTGGTTCATCGTCCTCGGAGTCGTCGCACCAGTCAGATTCATGCTCAGAACCTTCATGCTCGGAATCGTCCTGGTCCTGAAGGTCTGTGGAAGTGGAGACCATGGACTCGACCTTGCGAATGCGGCTGTTAGTAGTGCGATGCGCCCATCTCCTCAGAACTCCGCCTTCGAGAAGGTTTATTCCAGCCTGGAAATTGTCGACGTTGCGTCCATCGGAAAAGGTACGCCCGGGGCGTTTGTGGAGCTCTGCTTTCTGATATTCCCGCAGCAGAATCTTCACTTCTGGGCGTTCGTGAGGTTCTTTGTGTCGCCCGGATCGTTTAGCTAAACCGACACTGGCTCGGAAATCAGCCTTCAAGTCGTAGATATCTTTGATGTTGCGGGACCAGATAGTTCGCACATGGTACGAGCCGTAATCTGTATCCTTTCGTTGGACGACGGGGTCAATGCACCGGTTGAGGAACTCCTGGAAGATATCACAAGGTTTGCAATTCCCCTCCCGGCCATCGGGGTTGAGAACCATGGACATCAAATTAGCATCTCGGAGGAAGGGGTTTGATTCGAACTCGAGATCAACGACCATTTCGAGCAAGTACCCCATATATTTTGAATGAGCTGAGCCAGCAAACGTGAAGAGCATAACCTATGCTTCGTTCAGTAGTTAAATCATACTTCAGTTAAAGTACGTACCTTCAATGCTTCCCACACTCGACCAACTGCTCCTTGTGCTGCGGCGGCGGCGGCCTCGCGGGATATCATCGCGTCGTGCATGAAGGTAGCTTCATCAAAATACAACTGATCTCCCGTGAATGGTCCCGCTGCAGGTTTTGTTGTAGCCTTCTTTTTCTTGAAGTTCTTCTTGGGTGTTTTGGAATCCGAAACCTTCTTGGTTTTCCGCTTCGATTTGATTGGTGGTGAGCTCGACACTGGTGCCTGCCAAGGCGCTCCGAGGGGAGCTTGGGTTGTTGGAGAGGTAATACCGTCTCGAGCGTCCATCTGGACTTGATAACGTGATGCGGAGGAGACATAAGTCTCAAACAATTTTTTCGCTGCCTCTTCGAGTTCTTCAAACGAAGGGAGTTTGTCGTTTCGTGCGAGGTTAGAAAAATATTCAAATATGTCGTTGGTGCGGAAATGAATGCTGGAAGACTCGCGTTAGTTCATTGCATAAAGAAGGGATAGGTCGACTCACGACCAACAATCAAGCATTCGCATGTCGTGGATGAGGTTCAAAAGCTGCGCCGTTGGATAATAATCAACCTTCTTGAGATTTGGCGGAGGAGTGCGTCCAATCTTTTTTTGGCGCTATGGCCCAACGTCGCTGGGTTGTCATTGAGAGGGTCACCCCAATGGGTTTCGCAAATCCGACAGAGATCCGTCGAAAACGTGTGCCATAGTTGAAGAACGGGTCGAAGGAGTTCAAAACTCTGGAAGGGATCTTTGTGGTTTTGCAGATACTTCTTCAGAAGGAGCATGTTGTTGTAGGACATGCCGTCGCCGCCACCAAAAAATAGTTGGGAATCGTAGTCGGCTTCCGTTTGTCCAAGTTCGAGGAAATCGAGGAGGCCGTCCTTCAATTCCGAAATGGAAGCCTCGTTTTTACCGCTTGTAGCGAGAGGTGAGATTGGGGTTTTTCCGGGAGGAACCTGCAGCTTCGATACCCGGGTCCTATACCGAATATAGATCTCTTTCTTGTAGATGGACGCCTCGGGGATATAATTAGACAGCGACTCGAGAAATTGGAGGATGCCAATTCTTTTGAGGTGAGGTTGGTCGATCAACTGTAGTAAATCATGAACAGTTATGCTTGGGCGGCGACTATGAAGGATGCGGTGCCGCTTGTCCAAAACATCGAGGGCTGCAACGTCGACCGTGAATGAAAAGAAGGTGCCGGCAATACCGATGATCATGGTATTTTCGCGGCCAATTCTGAGGTCCCGCTGTCGTTGGAAATGCTGAACATTGTCGAAAATAATCGCTTTGGCTTGCGTAGTCAATCGTCCATCGGCACCTTTCATGACCGTTGTATCGCGACCACGAGCGCGGATCACAATCGCCTTCTGATCTGAAAATCCCTTCAACGTGTTCTTGATTGTGTTGACTGCAGGCATGGTGCCAATGCGCGAATTATTGGCAATGATGTCGACAGGGACGCGGGAGGAAAGGTACAGTATTCCCCGCGCCAAAGGCTCGAGACGGGCTCTGTCGTTCTTGCAAAAATCCAAGATAGACAGACAATGGGTGACGACCTGCGGTCAGGTTAACAATGTTTATTAAGAATGCGCGGATCAACCAACATTTTCGCGAGGCCGGGACTTGCGAATATGTACAACACCGTTACGGGAGCGAGGCTTAGGTTCAGCAATTCTACCCAAGAAGTAAAACGCGACTGGTTGGATTTTCTGAAGCGTTCGAGCCGCGGTGGGGATGGCAGCTCCGAGATCTGTCCACTCGCGATGTGTCACCTGTTTTTTGTCGACGCTGGTTGAACTCTGCACTGTTATCGAGGAATGCAGCCCTCCAGCGGGTTTTACAGCGTCATCCGATTCCGCCTCTAGAGTCGAACTGGCCTGATGGACTGATATGGAGTCAAGGTGTCGAACATGAGCTGGTCCGTAAACCCACGACCATCTGGTGATGTCAGTCAAGCTTCCAATATTTCGGAGACTGGTATTTCCCGAGAGGAAGTGTTGGCAGATGATACCGTGACGGGAGGATCGATGGATGGTGTTGTTGTCTTCGTCTTTGTGCGCAAAGACATGGTACAAAAATTCTCCCAGTGTCCAGTCAAGCTCGTGCAGAAGGTCAAAGAATTTATGAAGCTTTTCACGGGTATCAAGACTGGGTCTTCCGCGCTTCGTAGGTTGTTGGTTAGGGCTCGGGGTGTCGGTAGGAACTCCAGACGATCGATCCTTTCGTTTTTGTAGGGGAGTTGTCACACTCATTCCCATCGTAAAATCGTCCGAAGTGTCGAACTGACCAAATGTGGGAAGCCGACTAGTGATATCAGAGAGCTGAGAGTGCCCTAAACTCGGGTCGTGGTTACGAGAGAAGAGGTGGTGCCCGCGCGGGGGCGGCTGGGTCAAGATGTGGTCCATGGGCTCAGATTCTTCGCGAGAGGATGTGGTTTTGAAAGGATTAGACTCCCACATATCAGCATATGTTCTCGGGGGTGATTGAGGTCCTGCAGAAGGTCGAATCATTTCGAAAAAGGAATTATACCGGTCAGCTTCTCGCGCCTCGGTTTCGGAGAAAAAGCTACAAGTATCATCGTAGTCGGGGGTTGGAGCGATAGGAGAGGGCGGGTAATATGGCTGGTGATGAGAGGAGTTGATTGAGTTGTTTTCATGACTGTAAAAAGCGGGAGATTGAAGGGAGACTTTGTGGAAGTCAGCCGAGGCGCTAGCAGAGCTAAACAGTATGGGCGGGAATTTCCATCCGGAATAGGGAGACTCAGATAGAGAACACGTTTTCAAAGGTAAATTGAGCAGCCATTGGGCCACAGAGGCGTGGATAGGTGGAAGCGAGCAAAAACGCGAAGGGATTCCCGATTGGGAGCGTGGGAACAGCACGGTTGGTCACTCATCAGTCACGGAACGTCGAGTTACGGTAACACCCCTGCCAACAGATCCAGACTAGATACACATCGCAGGCTGCAGGTTTATGCAGGGCGGAATGTCGATCAAGAGTTAATTCCTGGAGGCTGGGAGGTACCTGGCCGCTGGGACGGTAAAATTGGCCATGACCACCATCCAACAGTGTCAGGATGCTGAATTTCCTCAAAGTTACTGATTCAAAGTTGGTTGAACTTCGGTTGAACTTTTTTCTGAACTTTCTGATCACATGTTGTGATCACATGTGCCTTAGTAATCCCGATTTGGACAATTTATTTCGCCACAGCGGCTCGTTGGATCATTACACATTGATCAGTATCATGTCGTGGAATAATATTGGGCCTATGATCAGCCAAACCCAGTGGTTCTTGAGATATAGTAATATTATCCTTGCTCAATACCTTGATCAGCTGAATGGAGCCTGGTAGGCTGCAAAATATTACGAGTAGCTTCGACCCAACTGAACCTACATCATGCAATAATATTGCACCCATGTCTGGCCATACACAGTGGTCTTCGAGATGGAATATTATCCTTGGCCACTCTCCTGATCAGCCGAACGGAGCCTGGTAAGCTGCAAATATTGCAAGCAGCCTTCAGCCAAAGTGAACACACATTGGGGAAAGATATTGCACCCATGGTCGGCCAAACTCAGTGGTCCTCAAGATAGAATATTATCATTGCTCAAGACCTTGTTCGGCTGAACGGAACCTGGTAGGCTGCAAAATATTGTAGGCAGCCTTCAGCCAAGGCGAAGCTAAATTGGTGAATAATATTGCACGCATGTCTGGCCCAAACTAGGGGTCCTTGAGATAGAATATTATCCTTGCTTAATACCTTGATAGGCCGAATGGAACTGGCCAGCCAACACAATATTATCAAAGGAGTTCATCAACGGTCAGCCATGTCCTAGGGTTGAAAAGTGCGAAATTTGGGCCGGAAAATCACAAAATTTAGGGGGGCAAAAACCTGTTTTGAGGAGCCAAATTGCTTTTATGTGAGGAACGGACAGTATCTTAGGTGCCCTGAGCATGCTAGACGCTGTGAGTCGGGATTCGGCGGGCAGAATCGGTTATTGATATAGGGACACAGCCACCGGGAGGGCCGGCCCGAGATCAAAAGCGCGAAATCTGTCGAGCAAAAACCTAATTTCATTTTTTCGAAGTTCTGTCCCGGCAGATCTCTAGAGAGGGATCTGATAGTGCTATCTGCACTGTTTATTTAACTTTCTGACAAAAACTCGTAGTAGCGATTTCCAAATCGGGACGTATACCTCGCCCTCGACAACATGCTCCAGTTTATCATTCACGCACACATTCCCCCATCGAGCTCTGGGCCTCATTCCAGCGTAAAGCCGCTGCTTAAACTGACGGAATAGGTGCCTGAATACTCCGAGATGGAATTTGTGCAGGAAATTTTGCAGAGAACAATGGCCATCCTTTCAAAAGTACCGAACAGCTATTTTTGCAACCTGACTTCCTTTGAAGGGAACACCCAGCAGCATTGCAGCCAGAAAGCTCAAACGGACCTTATGGGTCCTTTGAATTTTTTCTCGGCTCACATAGATGTCCGGGAGCGGCAAAATAAGCAATTTTCAGACACACATTCTGTTCAGTCCTCGGAATTTTCACTGAGGCTCGGGTAATTTGTCAAATCAGAGTCCAGTTCAAACATAAATGCTTCTGGATGTTCCATGGATATCCTAGGTAGAATTTGATTTTGACGTGAAGTGCAATTTTAGTAAGATTATTGTATTGTTCCGTGGCTCTTGCATCCCGAGTTCAATATTGAATATATCAACATTCAGAACGACACTATCAGTGGTGGGACATTTGTCCAAGAGGGATGTTGGGCCTATACATACATCCACAGAACCTCTGTGGTACCGCCGTACCGGGCCAATCGGTATTTAGTCAAAAACGGCGCCACTTATTCCGCCGGACATTGGCATTTCCCCCCCATTTGATACCCAGTAGAATGGTCGGAAAACCCTCTGCAGACCCCGTTTTGCATCTCGTGTTGCATGATCGCCGGCATAAGGTATGGATAAAACCTGACAGGAGCTCGTAAAAACACTCGAAGTTCATGCTACCATTTTATTTGAAGTGATTCCACCCACATCCGCGCGCCAATGATGTCTTCGATCAAACTCCTTTGTGGGCACTATAAATTAGTGCTTCCGAGGCACTAATCCGGAAAGCACTAGATATCAGTGTCAACAACTTTTTCTGGTCTTATCTCAATCTTATCGTGTTCCTGATGCCATCTTGTGGCGGTGTACGCGGCAATCACCGCCGTATTCGGCTGCCACTTTTTCGCTTTGACTTCTATCTTCCTCTGCGTCGCCCTTGGTTTTCTGCAGCTCTGCAGCAACTCTAACTGGTTTCTGTGTCTCCTCCCATCTGCTGTTGCCTCGGCCAAGCCTCTCACTCCTCATCCTTCCCGCCCCCGACCCGACTTTCCTTCTCTTCTTGATGTCGGTGCAGTGCAATCCTATGCTCAGACGGCAAGCTTACCCTATTACTGTTGCAGCAGCTCTTATCATGGGGAAAAAATCCAAAAAGAAATTTTGCCATTGCAAACCCACCTGCGGTAAGCTGCGTGCGAGGAGCACCCGCCGACGCCACTACAAGAGAACGGACCCGCTCGAGCAGCAGCCTTCTGAATCCGACAACTCCATGGATGTTGAGATTGAGAGACCCTCCCAATCACAATTAACCCCGTCGGCTTCCGAGGCTGAGAATTCGGAAGGATGCGCAATGGATGTTGACGACAGCCCTCTGCATGACAAACAAGACTCTGACTCAGATATTTCCCTTGAAGAATCTAAGAATGAAGATTCTGAGTCCAACTCCTCGTCCTCTCCTGCTTCCGACTCTGACTCGGATCTCTCTTCGGATGACGACGCCGCCAAATTTGACTATGATGATTGGCTAGGGTTTGACGAAGTCCTCGATAACGAGGCACCAAAGTCCCTAGAGGAGATGCGAATGGAGCTGGATGAAATGTTGTATGCAGACGAAGAGCAAGACCAGTGGGAGATACGTGAGTCCTTTCATCTACTATTTTCCTGTATATCTTCATTTCGAATGTAGGGAACGAAATTCTAACTGAACAAGACCGAGACAATATTCGCGCCTTCAAATTGGTTCTTTTGTCGAAAATGCCTCGCACTGCATTTGCCCATATGCGCCATGCATTCAGCCACAAGATGGAGATTAGCTCGCACTATGTGATGATTCACCGCATTGCCCTGCTCACTCGCGTGGAACCCGAGTGGTACCACTGTTGCCCCAATTCTTGCATTGCCTACACTGCTCACTACGCCGAACTCTTGCACTGCCCAATCAAAACTTGCCAAGAACCTCGGTTCACGGAAACTAACAAGCCCCGCCGCTTGTTCTGTTATCTCCCTATCATTCCCCGGCTCCAGGGTTTTTTCAACAATCCTAAATCCATCGACACTCTCTCATACAGACACAATTACCAGCATCGCCCAGGCGAAGTATCGGACGTCTTCGATGGAGTCCATTACCAAACACTTTGCACACAGAAAGTTACGGTTGATGGCAAAGAATTGCCGCATCACTATTTCTCTGGGAAGCACGATATTGCCCTTGGCATCTGCCTCGACTCATATCTCCTGTTCGATCGGCGACGGAAGGGCCCATCAGCGACTCCCATCTTGGCTCTGAACTACAACATTCGTCCCGAGATTCGCACGCATCTAGGAAGGCACTTGAATTGCGGCGTTATTCCAGGTCCGCATCCGCCAAAGGACGTGTACAGCTTTCTAGTGCCGTACGAATCCGAGTGTGCTCGTCTCGCGAAAGGCATCCCGACATTCAATTGCGTAACTCGATCCATTTTTGACCTGCATGCGTACACTATCCTCGGCATGGGCGATATTCTAGCCATCGAGAAGATGCTCAACATCAAGGGCCACAACGCCTTCTGTCCCTGCCGATCCTGCAGGATGAAGGGCGTTAGAAACAGGAATGGCCCGACAATATACTACTTCCCGTTCGCTCATCCGGATGTTCCTGGACAGCCACGTCGTTCATGGAACCCAGCAGATCTTCCCCTACGCGAGCACGATCATTTCATCGATATCGCGGAGGAACTGGAGACACTCTCGACCGCCAAGGCCAAAAAAAACCTAGCATTTCATGAAGGAATCAAAGGCCTCCCCGCCTTACGCCGCGTCGGCTCTCTTGATTTCGCACGTTCCTTTCCCTGAGACATCATGCACTTGTTCTTCGAGAATATTGTCCGGATTCTCGTGAACCTCTGGAGTGGGAATTTCAAAGGCCTCGACGTCGGCTTCGAGGACTATGAAATCTCACCGGAAATTTGGGAGGAGATCTGGAAGGAAACGGCGGAAGCGGTGAAGCATATACCAGCACAATTTGTTCGGTCGATGGCCGACGGGCCCGGGAAGTTCACAGCAGAGTCCCGGTGCTTTTGGTTTGTCTACATGGCACCAATTCTCCTCAAGGGACGATTCAAACATGCGAAATACCACGATCACCTTTGTGATCTCACCCGAATAATCAAGACCTGCATTGCTTTCACTGTCACCCATACTCAAATCGATGATTTGAGAGCGAGTATTATAACTTGGATCGAGACTTATGAACGGTGAGCCTTCCTTGAATGTCATTTAATCTGTCTCAACACTATTCAGATTTTATTATCAGTACGCGGAGGATCGCCTCTCTGCATGCACACTGACAATTCACGGCCTGATCCATGTCCCTGACGACATTCTTTTTTGTGGGCCCAGCTGGGCAACATGGACATTTTGGATGGAGAGGTACTGTGGCTTCCTCAAGGGCGCACTTCGATCCAAAAAGTCCCCGTGGGCAAATTTGAACAATATCGTACTCAACACTGCCTATCTTGAGCAACTTGATGCGCGGTTCGATCTCACAGAGGAGCTCTCATCTCCTACTCGTCTTACAGATGGCTTGTTGTCGACAGAACGGAAGTATGATGAGTGTAAGTCTTCCCGGAGCTTCAGATATCTGAGTCGCCCTCATTCTCTGCAGATCCTCGGACAATCCTTCGAGCACCGTATCAGAAAAGCCATCAACCTGAGACCTCTTTGCGGCGCAAAATTGCAGGATACTTTGGTGCTGTACTTGGTAAACGTGTTGGACAGCTAGAACCAGACCTCCCAGAAGTCATGCCCAGGTGGGGCAAGGTAAGGATACTTGACGGCGATTCAATTTCTTGTTCCTGGGCCGGTGATCGTAGAGATGAGCAGGGTCGTGACACAAGTTTCATACGCGTGAGTTTCGTATGTTGCCTTTTCTGAATCTGAACTGAATGATCCATAGTATGAAATTGAAGTCAAGGCTCGTCGAACTGGAGAATGGGTACCTCAAACATGCTACGGCCAACTGAACGAAATTTTGGTGTGCAAGTTGCCGCCCAATAACCGCCACAACCGCCGGGTATGGGGCAGACTGGCCGGAGCAACAAGGCTACTTGCGGTGATAATCCCATATCAAACGGGGGGCAAGGACGCCGCCGTTGATATAGTATCCCACACTAAACCAACAGCGCCCATCGTCGCTGATATTCAAAGTGTAATGGCCGTAGTCGGCCGGCTTCAAGTTCAAGGCCGGTGGTACCTGATAGATCGCACGGGCGGGATGGTGCGGCCAGAATTTGTACCTTTAGCTGTCATAGAGGGTCATGAGGATGGACAGGTGGACTCTAATTAAATCGTCGGCCAGTAGTCGAGTTTTTTTCCCCGCGACCTGTGCAACCTAAACTTACCCACACCGTGGTGGGGTTATGGGGTCTCAATTTAAATGATCAACCACCCCTAAAAAAATTGGAGAGCATTCAGAAACCTAATCAGAGCCTAGATAAATTCTGCGAAGGAACCCACCCCGCAGGAAAGTGGTCAAAAGTGGTCAATTGTGGACATGGGATTGCCACAATCGTGAAATGTCCAGTCGAGTCACACCCGTGATACTCTGAATATGAATTTGAATGTGCAATGTTATGGACAAGATCTGGGAACAATCTTCACCGAGGATATCCTTACTCAAGAAAAATCTTGCACAGACGCGGAACATGGGGCGGTGTACGCCGATCAAATCAATTGATCAGCAAACACGACCAACCAACGCGCTCTCTCGCTTCTTCCATCTCCTTCTCCATCCTCACGTTTGGGAATGCCTTCAAGGCCCAGGGAAACGGCAGCCGAGAAAATCCATCGACTCGAGGCCGAGCTCAAGTTCCAGAAAGCTGATATTGGTACCTGCTTTAACATCTAGCCTCGCCACGGACGACGCGTTAACGGATCGTCAGCGTCACTGAAGAAGCCGGCAAAGCGCAGGGGTCCCAAGCTTATCCCACATCCCGAGGGTCAGGCTGGCCGGGGCAGCGGCTACAATGTCCAAAAGGAAATGCGCTTGGGGAAGAACAAAGTGCGGTTTTGTCGTCTTTCCGTGCGTCTTCTCTTCCTCATAGTGTGAATATATGCGTGCTGAAAGCTCTTGTTCAAGCGAATCATACGCTCCTATACTTTGAAATACCTCGACCCTCACAAAACAATCAAAAAACAAGACTCTACGCGCGTTGAACGATTGATAACACTAGTGCGTGCTTTCCCATCCAAAAAAACTATGCTCGTGGACTGATATCACAACAGTTGATGACAAAATTCAAATATCTTGCGCGCTTTCAAGGCGGCTGGCCCATGCACGACCTGATGAAGAAGGTGCTGCAGAACTCGGTGAGGAGCGTGAAGGCAGATCGTGAAGCTGAGACTCTCGCGGAGGAGGAGGACAGCGATTTCGAGGAGGAGGACTCTCCGGCAGTTCCCAGTCCGAAGACCAAGAAGTCTATGAAGAAAAGCAGAGCCAATATCTCCTCAGACTCGGAGGAAACGGACGATGATGATGTCGACTGGTCGGATAACGAGACTGACGAAGATGTCAGTGAGGATGATGAGGCTGAGATGGTGTGTTTTATTGAGTAGACTTTATGGAATCACACTCATTTAATTTCGCAGGCGACTACAGAAACAATTCAACTCGCAAAGGTGATCTGTCCCGCCCCCATCTGACCAAAGCTTACCCAGTTTCAGACCAACAAATCCCGTGGGACGAAGCGTAAATCGGACGAGGATAATGCTGAGCCGCCGAAAAAGGTCATCTCATTCTCTCGTTGCCTTTCCTCATCCTGACAGTTTCAGACCGAGGTGTCGCGGGGGACGAAGCGGAAGTTGGATGCGGATGGGCCTGAGAAGGTTATCTCGATCTCTAGTTATGTTTCTTGTCTTCATTCCGACGGTTTCAGAGCAATAAGTCCCGGAGCACCAAGGAGAAGTTGAACTGGGATAAACCTGAATCTGAGCCGCCGAAGAAGGTAATCTCGACATCTAGTTCCATTGCTGTTCTCATTCGGACGGTTGCAGATCAAGGGCAAAAAGAACGCCGCGCCGACTCCAGAGCAAGCCCCCGAGCCGCCAAAAAAGAAGGTATTCAAGCAATTCCGCCCCGAGATTTGTTCTCTCGTTTCATCGCACTTCTAGGCCAGAATTTCCGAGGCCATTCCATCGCCGCCAGCCAATCAATGTTCTAAATCAAAGCCGGTGAGTGGATAATTGCACTTATGGATCCACGATGTAACTTTGTGGAAGGCTCCGCAAACCATTCCCAAAATTCCCTCCCAGTGTCCCAACCCCGGCTGCAAAGACGAGGTGCCCAAACAGCGTAACGGCAAAATCAGCAATAAGCTGGATCGATTTCTTACACAACGTCAAACAATACTTGCGACTCCTGGCCATCAAGCCCGACAGCTGGAAAAAATCAACGCTGAAGTGTGCGCTCAAATCGCCTGGGAAAACAAACAAGACACCCTTCGGACGCTGGGACGGCAGCGAGGCTGGCCAGTCTCTCTCGACCTCAATACAATGGTCAGACAAATCTTAGCCCTTAAGTCGGATCTTTTTGACCTCGTCACGGACGACTATGCTCTGTACAACAATGTTGTTTGGACTGAATTTTTGGAGACCATCGACGGCGAAGTCCATGCATTTGGCAACGACCCCGACCAGGAAAAGTATGAATATGCCAAACTCCGCGCTCGGTGTGGATAGTGCGTCACATTTCTTACCTCCCACAGAGCTCTGACACTGATCAGCTTTATCTCGTAGCTTGGGCCCGCAAGGAGCCTCCTTAATCTCGTCAACGATCTGTCGAATTTTTGCGCATTCCATTCCGCGACTCAGGCCCCTTCTTTCCAAGACAATAGAACGCCTTGTCCCCGACAGGCCACAAGACTTTGATAAGCCCAACCCCAAAATTCGCCCCGACGTCATCCTCCCGTTAGAAAGTTTTATCGAATGTGTTCTCATGCCGCATGTCGCCGCTTGCCTCATATCGCAAGATATGGAGGTCCCCTACCTCGACGCCGTGGATATCCAGGATGCAAGCGCTGATTTCGGAGAGATGTTTCAGTGGGATACCAAAGATCCGGAGCTTGTGAATTTGGAACGGCTCAACTACCTCGCCGCACGCGATGAACGTCCTACTCCGGAAAGAGAATCCCCCCGACTCAAAAAAGTCTCTAAACATCTTCCACCTCTGTCGCCGAGCAATTTCTCTCTCGATTTTTCTCCTGTCTTTCCTTCCTTGACGCGCGCTATATTCGATTCTCCTGCCCAATCGCCGAGTCCTTCAAAGAAATCTAAACCGACAGTAAGAGTCTCAATTCTCTGTTGATTCTTCCTTAACATCTCATAGGACACAAAATCCTCGAAAAGGTCCACACAGCAGATCGGATTGACCCTTGACGACTTTCCTCCGGTGAGTGTTTTACAGACCGCACACCTCATCAACTCACACAAAGTTTCAGCGCCAGTCGAAACCTAAATCGAAATCCAAGACCGCCGACCAAACGGTGAGTAGTTCCAAGTTTGTTGTTGGGTTTTAATCCATGTGTTTGCAGCAGAGGACGCAAAAATCCAAGCCTGCCGCCGTCACTGTGGAAACACGACGCTACGGAACACGGAGTTCCACTAGAAAACCATAGATAAGTGTCACTCACCTCCATTTTAAATCCTGTTGTAGCTCTACTTGTACCAGAAGCCTCACCTTCTCCCTCGCTGTTGTACCTTACACATGTTTCTCAATTCACCTCACGCTGCTTGTGGATCACACCCGTGTACAAGATACTGTTCATCTCGTCGTTTTAGATTCCACTTGGAATCGTTCAACCGATCAGAATCCGCGTGGTATCAAGAATCTTGCAGCAAATCGACAGAGTGTTCAAACTTAAACCCAGTGCGTGAACTTGATGGTTCTTCGAGTTGCGTATCACTTGCGGAATCGAAATCAATTTTCTCAGAAAGAAGATTCGTCCTAAAGCCCTTCAAAGATGTTTTTTGGAGGCCTGGCAGGCCCTTGGCAACATGCCGCTTGGTTTTGTGCGAGCTTTGCTTTTGTGATGCGTGACCTGTCACGCGTGACTCACCGTGTCTTTCTCTTTCCTCCGCCATCGTCTCGTCCTCCTCGCGGTATCCCGTGCCATTTAAACCCCGGCTCGCATCTAGAACGACTTTATACCTCCAATGGCACGCTCTAATGACCCTCTCGGCGCCATCGTAGCCCGGATCCACGATTCAACGCCAAAATACGTGTTTTTCGCATTTCCGGCCAACAAGGACGCGTGCGCGCTCCTGATACGCCTCAAATGTAGAAAATTGGTGGTCATCTTGCGTGACTTCCTGAGGACACAGAAGCCAAAGGCAAGGGATGGTTACAAACGGATGAGGTATGTACAAAAATTCTAGCTGCTTTTATACTAGGGGACTCGGCTGATTCATCGTCGGGCGGCACATTAGTAATCCCGAGTGATTACTAACCCCGACTCCCACGGTTGGCCGAGCTCCGATGCTCGCACAGCCGGCCATATTCCAACATCAAAAGCATCCAGATTACTCTCAAGTCATTGTAGGTCGACTATAGATCTTATCCTGACCGTTCCCGAGGCTTCCTTACCTCTAGCTGTCTCAAACCAGTGACCCCATCACGCGGGGCCCGAGAAGCCGCCATGTACGGGACTCTATGCCGCAATGCTCCTTTCCGACGGTCCCATATGCCTTCTGCCCTCACTTTATATCAATCTCAACCCTCAAGTGCCGCCCAGAAGTCGCGCGACTGTCGGTACCCCAATTTCTTTTTGGCTTCCTCCACACTCTTCATCTTCATCTATTCTTAGTTTGCCCTTTCCCTGTTCTCCTTTTACATTTGGTCTATCAGGACGAGCACATCCGCCGGACCAATCGCAACCCGCACCGTTCTCGATCCGATCGTAGGAGGGGATTACGGCTGTTTCGAGGGTGGGGGACGAATCAAGTGAGTTTCTCTTGGGTCTTTCCCTCCCATACGCGGCCCTTCCCTTCCTTTTCTGGTCCCTCTACTCGCACCGCACCCCGCCGCACTGCCGCCGTCATCTCAGAACTCGGCGACCCGTGCGCCGCATCGACGCGAATCGTCTGCTGCACGGAGCAGCTCATGCTAGTACAGCCTGAGCCTCGTGAGATGCCGGGTACTTTGTCCCCTTCTCCGTCTGCCGTCTCCTACCTTCTCATCGTCCGAAAGTGATTCAGTTTCCCCTTCCTCTACTTTGACTCCCGTAGTTTCCGTCACTCCATCAAGGCGCGCATTCCTTGCCCGCCCCTCATCGTCCAATCATATTTCCATTTACTCACCCGCTTCATCCCTCATCCCTAGTCTTTCCAACGGCATGTCCAACGGCACCGAGATCAACTTGACGCTCCGCACAACGTCGTCGTTCGCCTTCCTGCAGAGTATCAAACTGCGCGAAGACCACAGCGTGCGTTGCAGATAATCTCCCCCTTTTTTCCCGTGTCTTTCTAACACGCACCCCATCGTTTCCGCATGCACCCACGGGTTATTCGAGTTTTCGGTCCGCTGCGCCAGGTAAGTGAGCTAGAATTACTTTTATTTCCCCAATCCGATTTATTCTATCTATCTTTCTTTCCTTCATCGTTCCCCAACCCCAACGAGGGTTCTACACCTTTTTTTCTCTGACGAATATTCTATGCTCCTCTAATATTTCCATGGTGCTGTCCCTGTTGCTGATAATTTCTCATACCAAGCAGGTCCTCGCATACGGCCAAAGCGAATACGTCCGGCAATTCGGCATGAACGCAAAACCACCGGGTCCCTCTCGGTCCAAGCGCGAGTCCTCCAGCCTCCGATCCTCAAGTAGGGACCGGGGTCCCGTCAGTTGACTATATGCATGTTTCTTGAGAGACGGCGCGTGGAACATAGTAAACAAGAAATTTTCAAGCCTTGATCGCTGGGTTGTTGGTTTGTCTCTCTCTTACCTCTCTCCATTCGTTCTTGAAACAAACAACTTGTCGCCTCAGTGACCTACAAACAAGAAAGACCATTCAACGAAAGCGCCACAAACGACATGATCAACAGGTTGGTTGGTACATTATTCCCTAACCCCTCATCTCATTCCATTCTATCCTCTCTTCCCCTCCCTCCATCCCTCCGCCTCCGCTCCAGTTTGATCTCCATATGCTCACGATAGCCTCCGGTGTTGACGGCGTTGACGGCGTGATGCGATGTCATAGCATCGCGAGATGGCGGAAAGGAAGGCGGCTGGGACTGCGGCGCCGAAGCGTTCTCCACCACGGTGCGTTCTTCCTCTTCGTTGACTTTGTTTTTCTGCGCAAATTGATTATGATTATGCGCCTCGTAGTCCTTTTCTTTCGGCACATTGGACGGCGTTCCCACGAAATCGATCTTGACTTCTACCACCGTTCGTCTTCATTTTTCTCAGATCTGAGGCTTAGTCTGATTAATTGTGCGTTCAGTGGGCACTCTCAAGTTCGCAAGACCCCAAACTGATCTGTGAGTAGTCTGGAGTAGTAGTCACCTTCGTCACTTAGTTACTTCGCTTAGCGTTGTGAATCTTCGTGACTTTGATGGGAATTTGTGAAAGCTCGTGAGTTTGATGCTATCTTGTGAAAGCTCGTGAGTTCAACGCGGCACGATCAATAACTCGGAAGATCGGCCATCACTGTTCCTTCACACAAGCCGAGCGTGTTTTTTTATATAGATCCCTCATCCTAACACTAACACTAACTCTAACCACTAACCTCTAACCTCTAACCACTAACCCCTAACCACTAACCACTAACCCAAACCTCCTAACCCAAACCACTAACCCCTAACCTCTAACCGAACCTAACCGGCCAACTCGGCATACCCATCACTCTGTGATGTGCCGAGGAGTAGCCGTTCGAATAGCTCAGAATACCAACTCACGAAGTTTCACAGAAGGCCATCAAAGTCACTAACTTTCACGAAGTTACATGACTTCCCATCAAAGTTACGAAGTTTCGCAACATTAGCCGAAGTAACTAAGTGACGAGAATGGCGTGGACTCAGTAGTCTCCCACCATTAATCTGGCAAGTTGAACCTGTATTACCTTGTCGACAGGTTCACTGTCTTGGATGTGGACCGGAAAATTGCGAGCCCGATTGTTTTCTCATTTTAGTTATTATTTATGTACCCCACTCATGCCCGCTTTTGTCCAGATTCTCGAATACCTACGACCGTCTGCACAACTCCCAAGTTCACCGCCAATATTTTGGTCTCATGCCTCTTCGAGTTGGACTCATTATCATTCCTTGACGCCTTCGGAATCCTACTCCATGCGGTTTGTTTTACTCTCTCAATTTATCCGCTGACCTTTCTCTCGATCAATCACGCAGCCGGTGGGTATTATAGTCGCGTCCCTCCTACATGTGCTTACTTTGATTCCACAGTATTTGCAGGTTCTATTCCAGTGCAGCCTAAGCGAAGGCTTGGTTTCGGAACGATTCAATTAAGCTAAGCGATCCCACCAATGCTCGGAGGGGTTAGAATCCCGACCCAAACCATGAGTTACCGCATTTCTGGCTGCTCTGTGGACGGCAGCATCCTTTCTTTGCCTTGAATCTCGGTCAACAGAGCTTGCGCGAGCCCGCCGGTATCGCTGCGTTTCACGCCGTAGGCGCCACTGGGATTCAATTTCGATGGTTGCTAGCATTTCATCGGTCATTGATTCGTCGGGGCTTGAGACGTCCAGTTGAAACAGTTGAAAGTAGCATTGAACAAATACACGACCAATTGCAAAGACAGATTCCATTTGAGACCCAGAGGAAGCGGGGGAAGAAAGCAAGAGGTTTTTTGATGGCTCGAGCTCTTTTAATCATTGTAAGCGCCAGGCTATTGCTGCGGCTGGTGCTCCTAGCGCTAGCCATATTTGTATACATGGGCTGTCGGGGTGCCCGTGCGCTTGAAGCGCGCAGTTACCGCCGCGGCAATTCTCTAAGCGCTGAGATGAATTGCTGGTGGTAGTGTGCCAACTTTGTTTCAAATAGACTCACCTTGCCCTCCTGGCCAGGTACGACGAAACCCTCCGGCTGCCGCATGTACACAACCTCCTTCATCTCGGAGTTGAGGTACGCGCTGACGACGTCCATAGCCCACATTACCCACCCCGGCTCGTTCACGCAGATTGCCCAGAGCATTCTGAGAGACTCATACCGCACCACGCCGGCATACGTCTCAAAGAAATCGACTCCGGGAAGCTGCATGAAGCCCTTTGCGACCAGTCGAGCTTTCCATTTAATAATCTCGCTTTCAATGTCATATTTGACTGCATACACCCACTTGCAATCAATGACATTCGCGCCCGGAGGTGGATCCACAAGAATCCAAACCTCCCGACCCACGAGCGACCCGTACTCCTTCTCCATCGGTGCCATCCAAACCCCCGGATGCTGCATAGCTTCGCGGAAGTTCTTAGGCACGGACGGAGTCGAAATATTGAAGACGGCAGCCGTCTGGGCGCGTGCATTCGGGGTTTTGCGAGAAGTGGCCCAATCGGCGCCAGCAGCTTTCGCTGCGGCTTCAGCCGCTTGAGACTCGAGAGATGCCTGGATCGCCTTGGATGGGGCAGGAGCACGAGTAGAACGACGGGGAGGGACAAGCGCGGGCGCGGGAACAGGAATGACGACGGGAGCAGCAGGAAGATCTGCATCAGGTACGGGAGCAGGTTCGTCAGTTTCTGGCTCAACAGCAGGAATTTGAACGTGCGAGTCATCCCCATCCTCTCCTCCAGCTACATCCACATCTCCCCCTGCTGGAGGAAGCGATCTGTGTCCAATACCCTCCTCGAAGACGACATCGCGAGAGTCGAAGAATTTGCGCTCGGCGGGGTTCCACAAACGGTAGCCGGCAGTCCCGTTATAGCCGACTAACACCGCTTTGACAGATCGTGGGTTCAACTTCCCGCCAGCTGCCTCGATTGGCACGATCTTCGCGTACGCCGTCGAACCGAATGCACGAAGGTGGGCAATGTCGGGCTTCTTGCGGTGGTAGATCTCATGAGGGGTTTTTCCATCAGCGCGCCGTTTGGGATGAAACCACTGGAGGTAAGCCGCGGTACTGAATGCAAGCGTCCAGAAGCTCTTCGGAAGTCCAGAGTCGGAAAGCAGGCAACGACCCAATTCGACGGTGGTCCGAATACCGCGTTCTCCAGGCCCGTTCTGCGAGGAAGAGTGGGGTGTGGTCACCTCAATAATGATCCCCTCCGCGCCGCAAAACTCACGCCACAGGTGATTGATCCACTCTTTACCTCCGTCGACCCTGACCATTTTCAGCGGCTTCCCACTCTGCTTCTCGAGTTCAGCTTTAAAAAGCTTGAACGCCTCGAGCGACTCCTCCGCAGTCTTGTGCGCCAGGAAATAAACCCAAACGCTGGCTGAGTGTCCATCCACGATGTGAAACAACCAGCGCTTGCCTCCGACAGACATCACCTGCGCAGGCCCCCAAAGATCCATGTACACCCGCTCCCCGACGACCTTCTCCACCTCATGGACTCCATCAAATGGACGACGTGTCTGCTTTCCGAAAATGCAGTCTTCACATAAGCCGTCCATGTCGCCACCGCGTACATGTAGGCCGTTGACGTGCTTCCCGGAAATTAGTGCATCCAGCCCCGAATTGCCGATGTGACCGAGACGGCGATGCCACGTCTCTTTGCTGGCTGGGAGATCTCGAGATCTCGCGCTCCAGGCAGCAGTCACACCGGCGTCTTCAAAAACCAAGCAGTACATCCCATTCAACAGAGTTGCCTCCATGAAGGGTGAGCCATCTGGCTTCTTGAATACCGCCTTTCCATGACCAAACTCCACACAGTAGCCCTTCGCATCAAGCTTCGACATGGAGATGAGGTTGGCGGTAATGTCGGGGGTGTGAATGGCGTCCAGAAGAAGCTCTTTCTTTTGCCCCTGGTACGTGACTGTCTTTCGCACCACCCCCGTCGCTAAAATGCGGAATTTTGACCCTTCAGCTGCATTCCCTTCGCGAGAATCGACAGGATGATACTCCACAAAATCTTCGCGGCTCCAGAAACAATGCTCGGTCGCGCCCGAGTCAACGACAACCGTGTACTTGCGCGCGGGCTCGGAGATAGTCGCAAATGCATTCACAGCACCGCAAGACGCGGGCCCGTCGCTCCCGTCATTGTCGCTGTCCGAACTATCGCTGGGTAGATCATCCCCAGGCCACGGGAGACCCAACACGCGGCGGCGGTGCGCAGCGTACCACGCGATGATGTCGAAGTTGCCGTCGAGGATAAATCGGGTTGGAATGAGTACGTCTTCATCGGTCATGTTGTCCATGATAACGTGCTCAGTGTCCGAAGTCTGGTAGACCAGAAACCTGCGCTCCGTTTGCACATGATCGTCCCCCGGGTACGGCTGGCCAGCTTGCAAGAATGCCTCGGCCGCTATCTGTGCCGCGCCGCGTGCCTCAGCGAATGGAGGGCCTGCAGCGGCAAGTTCATCCTCCTCATCCTCCTCATCCTCCGAGTCATCGTCATCGAACGGCGCCAATGCAGGAAGGGAGTCTGTGTCCGAGTCGTAGACAAGCTCAAACTCGGATGCAGAGACAGCCGAGTCGACGATCTCGAAGGAGCTAGTTGAGTTGTTGGACAGGTACGCGTTCGATGAAGCCTGCGTTGCAACAGTCTCCGGAAGCACGACGGGCACGGTCGCGTCTGCAGCTTCGCTCCACGCCATGAGTGACTCCGGGGAAGCGAGAACTTCCTCCCCGTGAAAGTTGACGGCCTGGATGCCCGCGCCGTCGTAGACGTTGACAACTGCCTCGGGCACGGTCCACGCGGTGAACGCGAACGTCTCGACAGTGTTCGCTGCTGCTGCCGCACCAGGGCGCTTTCCCTTCCACCACGCTGGCCACTGACCCTCTTTTCCTCCTCCAGGCCAAAAACACTCATCGATAGTGTGGCCTCGCCTCCCCGGGGCACCGCACTGCGCGTTGGAGCAGACCAGCTGCTTCCGCGCAGCACGGCGCGCATTGCGGTCGTTATATGTGTTGGCGGCAAGTGCGTGGGTTGGGTTGGAGGAAGAAGAGGAAGGTGTGCGATTGCTCAAGCGCTCCGCATGCATAGTAACGAAGCTAATGACCTCGGCAGATGTCTTGAACGTGTGGAGGACAGGCACAACGTTGTCCCACTCTTCGCCTAGAAGCGAGATGAAGATGGTGCGGAACCCGCCATCATCAATCTTGGCCCCCATATCGTTCGCTACCTTCCAGAGATTGCGAAGGCGGGAAACGTGTTCAGACATAGGAGTCCCAGGGACAAGGTGCGCTGTGTGCAAATCACGGATAGCGTTCACTAACCCCATCTCGGTGACCTGGTTGTGGTTGTCCTCGAGTGATTTCCAGGCCTCTTGCGCACTGCCATCGACTTTCAGGCCAAGACCAACCGGGTTCTTGACGTTGAGGACGAGCAAAGCGGTCGCAATTGCGTCGCGATGCGTCCACTCGTCGTAGGACGGCGTCAGCGAGTAGATGGAGGTAGCATCTGGGGGGAGGGCGGTTGTCTGCGGGGTTGCGCCAGGAGCAGGAGCGGGAGGGCGGAGTATTGTGCCGTCGTAGTAGCCACCCAAGCCACGGGCTTTGGCGAGGGCCAAAATCTTGGGTCTAAACCCACTATACCCGGCACCGTCAAACTTCTCCCCATCTGGGAGGATCGGTACGCCGGTTGAATTCGAAGTCATAGTCAGGGCAACAGGAGCAACAATATATTGCGAGGTCTTTGCAAGTCAAATCGGGAGTCGCAGATTCTAGTGCTTGAGTATATTTCGGAAGCAAGGTCAGACACGGAGGCCCATAACCTGTAAGAAGTAAACTCAGACGGGCACTATGCAGTGAACGACTGTATTGTATACCTGTAAGAAGTAAACTACGATACAGGTAAGTATGAGAAGAATAAATAAAGTATAGAGAGACATACCTCAGACGGGCACTATGCAGTGAACGACTGAGGTATGTCTCTGTGGTAACAAGAGTATAAGTAAGGCGGAGAAGGCGGAAACAAGTCCGAGCGGAAGCGGAAGAAACTCCGGTCGGGTGGTAGTACAGATTACAAAGGGAGGTTTACGCACGCGGGCGCAAGCGCCCGCGTGCCGACTTTATGGCGCGTCGAGCCTATACTTCAACAACCTTTACCGCATACAGCGGTACAGCATCTCCCTTTGCGATAGTGTTGCCGGTGTCGGGTTCAGAACCGAGTGCGAACCTGAACCGGACCCGGACCGAACCTGAATTGGGGTTCGGAGAGACATAAAGAACCGGACCGAACCTCAGGTCCAGTTCGGGGTTCGCATTTTAAAAAAATTGCCTGAACCTGAACGAACCTGACCGGACCCGCTGCAAAAATAGGTGTGTGTTAGTGACTTTACAAGATTATTCAGCCATAATTTCGCTCAAACTTCAGGTAACAGTCATCTAGAACAGGGAGAAGCATTCTGTCTCCCTGGGAACACTCAAAATTATGACCATCCCCCGAGTCCAGAGGTCCGATGAGGCCATCAAAAATATTGTTCATTCCTTTGGAGGTCTCTGTGCATTCCTGTGCCCAAATCAATGATTCGAGTATCATAAAACACACCCTTGTGCCCTACAGTGGGTGAATATGTCATCAAGTTCACATTTTGTGCGTGAGAATTTCTTTCAGGTTCGAACCTGTTCTGAACCCCAAATGAACCGAACCAATGTCCGGTCTGAGGTTCGGATTTTTTGGCAAAAAACCGGACCTGACCGGACATCAGCAACACTACTTTGCGAATACTACTCCGCGCACTCCTGTTCACCACACATCTCATGGACCTGGACCCAGTCTTAGTACTCCCTTCTCATTCACACAAATCCAAACACCACACTCCGGAGCCTGCCCCCGTAGATCTTAGCGACGACGACGAATAGATATTATTCAATCTTACCATTTCCGTTGCAGCCACTGCTGCCTTCTCCGGCTTCTCTGCAGCCTTCTCAATCACCTTGTCCTTCTTCATTTGTGAAAACGTCGCCTTGAGCTCCAGAAGGACAGTAAGAAGTCCTTCATGGTGTCCAGACATTCCGCGGACATCCTTGAGTGCGGTGATATCTGCAACGGTTTTGAAAGCGGCAAATCTGTCCATGATGAGCTTGATCATAATATTAGGCAAAAACTCCTGGAGAGGTGTAAGGCCAGCGGTGCGATCCGACGCTTCGAACCAAATGGCCAGACGAAACTCTTTAAGCCGGGTCGACCCGACCTCCTTCATCGGCTTGGTCAACCGCTGTGATTGCGGAATATCCACAGCAACTGGGAGATTCTTTTCTTTAGCTGCGGGGAGATAAAGCTCGTCGGATACTTCAGGGAGACAGTTTCTGCAACGACAAGATGAAGGCCGCTTCGCCGGAGGGGATGCGAGACATGTGCGGCAAGGACACGGTGGGTCGGTGACGGGATTATCGTACAAATCATCCTGTATGACAACTTTGCACGATGCAGCAATAATGTCGGCAATGGGACGATCCATGGCAACGTTACCATCGGTCTTGGCATCGGCCGCATTCTGTGCATCAGACTGAGAAACAATTTTGAGTGCCTTCGCAGTGCGGGTGGTGGAGATGTAGAATATGGCGCGTGGATTAGTCACAGTAGGCCGAGCTCGACCTGGCATTTGCACGAACATCTCCGCGCTCTCCGGCTCCCCGACATGGACCACAGTTTTAACAACGTTGATGTCGTTGCCTTGTGCTAGTCCTTTCGTACATACCACGACTTGGCAGCGCGGATCGGATTTAAACAGCTCGAGGGTCTCCAGATTTTCATCCGGAACCCGAAGGTCGCGGTCAATGCCCTTTGGAAGGAGGGACTGGAGATAAATTTGAATGCGGAAGACGAGACTGATGGTGACCGCAAAAATGAGTGTTTTGTCGTTGATTTTCAAAATCCATCCAAGTTCAGGGAAGTATAGGCCGTCGATACCCGAATGAAGAGTTCGGAAAAGGATTTGAATGTCGCGGCGGGAATTTGATCGGCGAAGAAGGTAGAACTCTCCCCGATTTACCCCGAGGAGGTTGAATATCGCGTCGGATATTTTGGGATCCGACAAGAGGGTGGCTGTCAATCCGATTATCGGAATTCCATGGCGGAAACGAGCACGCATAAAGCCTATCTGCGTGAACGCTTTTCGGAAGGATAGTCCCCACATGCTGAGGAGGTGGATTTCATCCACTCCGAGGGCACAAACACGGTCGTAGAAGCCTTCAAACTTCAGCAGACCAGCGAATCCCTGGGAAATGAGCTGCTCTGGACCAAGGATTAACATAGAGATTCCTTGGCGAGCCCTCATCCAAAGATCTTCCCCGCGAACGCGAGCAGAGGTAACGGTGTCAGCATTAATCATCAGCGCGACAATTCCGAGTTTGCCCATGTTCTCCTCCTGATGGGTACAAGTCAACTTGATGGAAGGGAAACAGCCAAAAGCTCAATACTCACCAGTTGCTGCTCTATTGAGTTTGTTGGGCATACGACAACGATGGCCGGGTCCCTGGGAAATGTCACGCCCGGACAAAGCGATGGATTCGCCGCAATGGCAATCATGACGAGAATGGTGAGAAACAGGAACCCCGTTTTGCCAGAACCTGTCGGAGTAACCGCTATGAGATCAATTTTGTCGAGAACTTTACAAATACCATGCTGTGCGGCTCAAATGTGGGGAGGGTGGTGAGGACGATGCTTCTGACCAGAGAAGAGCCTTCTGGAGAGGAAAAAGTGAAGGAATTCACGGCAACACCACTCCAGAGCAAGAATATCGCGAGGAGAAGCCATGGCGCGGCCATAACCGCGTGGATGTGGTGGGCGCGTCTGAGCGCATGTGGTGTTGTTTGCAGGTCAAGCTTTTATTTAAACTCCGAACGGTGACCTACGGTATCAAGCCATCAAACGAATCTAGACTATGGTCGGTGGGGCAGAGAGGCAGGAGTCTGCCGAGGCGGCGGAGGCACGACCTAGACCTAGGGAGACCCAGCTGTGCCGAGTTGATCAGATCATTGCGAGCGAAAAGGACGGGCAATTTGACTCGCCCGGACAATGTTTTCTGCAATGCTTCAGTAAAATCAAGGCCGTTCAACTTTGAAACCTGTATGAATACCTTCCACCGTAGTGGTTCCATGAGATCCCTGGTTACTATGATCAGCATGACAACATCAGCGTGGTCCCCCATAAAGTGTAAAGCGTGCCATTGGCTTGCCGTACTGTACGTGCAGAGTCCTTGATCCGGTTTTTGTTCGCAGCAAGCAGAGCGAGTTCAATACTGATCACAGTTTTGTACAGGGTTGCATCTATTGACGGAACCCGTCAGTTCGGGTGTGATATTGACCAGTTTTTCATCAAGTTAGTCTACCTCAGTGGATGTCACAGTCTACCGTATCGCTCGGCTTGGTGCAATCAAGCCCCGGATCAGGAACCCGAGGGTACGACAGGCTTGCCTTATAGTCCAGCTCAATTTCTGTGCACGCTAATGTTGATCATAGACTTTTAGTGAGAGGAAGTTAGGACGTTTCGAGATAGGTCCCAAAGTTCAACCGACCTGACTGAACCATTGGCCGGCACAACCATCAGGCTTTGATCCGGCGCCTGGCCGGCCGAGTCAGTTCTGAGTCTGATTGTTCTTTACAAGGCTGTATCCACGCTTCCAGAGATTGTAGATGATTTTCGGACTCCTGCTCCTAGGGGTTTCTCCACAATTTCTCCGTCAGCTCACCAAGCTGATTTCGAACAAACATCAATTCCCTGCCCGAATGGCTGCCCGCGATGTATTCGGCCTCCATTGTAGATTGAGCCTTCACACTTTGCAAACGGCTGATCCACGAGACAGCGCCGCCAGCGAGTAGAACAAGAGTACCAGATGTGGAGCACATCCTGTCCTTGTCACCCGCCCAGTCAGCATCGGTGTAACAAAGAAGGGTGTTGGTGACAGGAGTTGCCAGACGGCGGGTTGGCATACGCTGTCCGTCCTCGACGGACAATCTGGGTATGGACTCGAGCAATTGAACAAAGATTCCCACGTAACTGTCGTGCGGCATACGTTGTCCGTCCCCGAAGGACATGCTGAGCATGGAGCTATTAACCACAATATTTTCGCGTAACTGTCGTGCGGCATAAGTTGTCCGTTCTTGAATGACAATCTGGGTATGGAGGAATTAAACAAAAGATTCCCACGTAACTGTGGTGCGGCATAAGTTGTCTGTCCTCGAAGGACATGCTGCGTATGGAGTTATTAACCACAATATTTTCGCGTAACTGTCGTGCGGCATAAGTTGTCCATCCTCCAAGGACATGCTGAGCATGGAGCAATTAAACAACAGATTCCCATGTAACTGTCATGCGGCATATGTTGTCCTTCCTCGAAGGACATGTTGCGTATGGAGCTATTAACCACAACATTTTCGCGTAACTGTCGTCCGGCATACACTGTCCGTCCTCGAAGGACAATCTGGGTATGGAGGAATTAAACAAAGATTCCCACGTTACTGTCGTGCGGCATACGTTGTCCGTCCTCGAAGGACAGACAGTCTGGGCATGAAGGAATTAAACCAAAGATTCCCACGTAACAGTCGTGCGGCATATGTTGTCCGTCCTCGAATGACATGCTGAGCATGGAGGAATTAAACACAAGATTCCAGCAATCTAACGTGTGAGAAGCGCGAGCCCCTATCAATGTCACAAACGTTTCCAGCTGCTCCGCATTTTCGCCGGTGGGGGACAGCGGAGGTGGTCGATGATGATGATGGATCATCAGCGTTCTTTAAAAAGAAGTCTCTTGTGGGTTGCATTTATTTTTTCTTCACAGAAACTGATGTCAAGTTTCCAAGGCAGCAAGTCAATCCTCTGCAATATCTTAGCTCTCCATTGCAGATTACTTATCAACCTGAGGAAGAACCAGACTTGTTGTCCCATGGAAGACGCCTCCAGCACCCTTATGCCAGTTCAAGTGATTGCGAGCGAAGCGAGTACTCTTACCTAAACACACGTGATGAGCATAGGGCTAGGATATGCAGAAACACGAACAAATTAAAACCTAGGTGACTGTCCACCCCAAAATCAAAGAATGCTCTCAAACTCACTCAATTCTGGCTGTATGGCATCCAAAGACGTCCCAGATGATGCCCTCACACGGCGAGTTGTAATGGTACAAAAGCCAGCGGGAAAGAAGCAGAAATAGTCGCGTTTGAGGGCATTCAGGGTCTGTGGCTGTGCGTGTGGCTGTAATCGGGTCAAACCGCTTTGTCTGCTTCGCGAGCATCCCGCGCTTCGGCGGATCCCTAGTTAATTGCTTGCCTTTAGACGAACAGCTGTCACGGCTGTAGCAGAAGACGGTCAAATTTAAATCTCAGAAGATTTGCCGCCAATATAATAATACAAGAGGTGGGCGTGCCGAAACAAGAGGTGGGCGGACAGAAAATGGATGATTGCGAGCCAAGCGAGCAATTCTTGACTAACACGTGACGCGTGACGAGGCAGAGGGATAGAGCAGGCAGCAAACACGAACAAACGCATATTGACAGTGGCTGACAGTGCTTCAAGTGAAGAAATGCTTCAAAAACACTCAAATCTGGATGAATCGCGATGGGAATAGCACCAAACGGTGCACCTTGATTGTGCGGTTCGAGTGATACCGGAATGAGGCCCAAAGGAAGCGGAAAAATTGGACATGGAAAAAGGGGAGGCGTAAGCGTGATTACGCTGTCTCTTCGCGAGCACTTGCCGCTTTCGGCGGATCCCTAGTAGTGATGTTCTGGCTTTGGCCTCAGGCCAAAAAGCCATGGCTTTTTGGCTTTGGTACCAAGGCCAAAGCCAAGCCAAAATCTTGGCCTGATGGGGCTTTTGGCCTGGCCTGACCCTCTCTTGAGCCAAAGCCAAGCCAAAAAGCCAAGGCTTCTGGACCACCTCTGTGTGCAGTAAGATCGTCAATAAAATCTCGATAAAAACACTCACCCAGACTCCATAGATATAACTCCATCGGTTGTTCCACCATTCAGAGCTGCGATGAAGTGCCATATCACAGACTCGCCCTCAAATGGTCCACAGAAGGTGTAGATTCAGCGAAACAAAGATTTCAACATCCATTCTAGAAGATCTGTGAGCCGTTTTGGTTGTACCTAATAAGATACTAATGAGGTTGGAACCTCTCTAGCCCTCAAGAATTTTATCCGCACACTCCACACCTTTGTTCTTGTGCAGGTATAAATTTGATGAAAAGCCATGGCTCAGGCCAAAGCCAGGCCAAGCCAAGCCAAGGCCAATTATTTTGGCCTGGCCTGGAATTTCGGCAAGCCAAAGCCACTCCAAGCCGGGCCAAAGCCATGGCTTTCAGGCCAAGCCAAAGCCAGAACATCACTAATCCCTAGTATCATGCTCAGAAATCCAAAGGAGGGGGGAGGGGGTCCACGCGAGCGGTTGATCGGTCCGAAGACCTACGGACCGTTCTCCGCACTCAAAACGCTGGCAGTGAGCTGGCGAGAAAATGTAGGCATCACTACGTAGGGCACTTCGGACCGAATACGGCGACAAATAAACAGAGATCAATTCACTTGAAGTACTCTTTGAAGCCCAAGGGCGATAAAACCGAGCCGGCAGGCTTATTCAGAGTGCATGCTTTTAGGGGAATACGCCTTTTCTGCTTCGCGATCCGTCGAGAAATGACGGAGCTATACTGAAATCGCGCGGAACACCCTCAAGAAATCGAAAATCGGTCGGACCGGACTCCTGTGGCGCTGAAGGGCGGTGCATGATATCGCGGCTGTTTCGGCCGACCACCTCTTGTGCCGAAAACTCCTGAAATCAGCCTCATAAGGTAGACTGGTTGCGAGGAATCTGTGAATACAGGAGGGACAATAAGCATATTGTATGAGCTGATATCTAAGTCAGAGCGAATCTGATGAGGATGCCAAAAATTGGGAGAGTTATCGGTTTGGGAGAGATGACGCTAAGTACCGGCGAGTGACAAGCCCGCCGGCCCGATACAGAACAGGGGCAGTCACCCAGATACTGTTTCATTTCGACCGTAGATTCAGTCACAGGTCACAACGGGACCTGAATTGAATCTATTTTATTTCGGTCACAGGTCACCGAGGGCTCTGAATGATGGGCCGTTTTGCATCCCTCGGACCGTAAAAATTCAGATTTTCTTCCCCGGCCTCTCAGGCTGTTTGGATTATTGCGTGGAGTTTGGCTTTCAACCGGTACCCAAATTTCAATGCAAATCTACAGGAGTCCAAAGAAATTCTCACATTTCAGCGCCTGAAGTTGACTCAAATTGAATGATAGAAAATTGGGTCACAGGTCCCAGGCCCGGTTGAATGATGGCAAAGTTGAATCTAAGGGGTCACAGGTCACACCCGCTGAATCTACAGTCGAAATGATACAGTCAACTGCTCTGGATCGCACGGTCAATCTCGTACACAAGGCACTCCCGGGACATGAAGATGAAGCCCGAGAATTACCAAGCGTGAAGATAGAGCTCAAAAGGGATGGTGGGTGGGTCGAAAAACTGCGGGCGAGGCAGCGGCGACCGAGCGGAGGTGGATGTGGCGAGCACGAAGAAAAGATGTGACTTGTGACTGTCAGTCACAAGTCATATCCCCGGAGTGATTCCTCCATTTGTTCGTCTACCTTATCTTACGCTTATGCTAGCCGGAGCAAGCTCTAGTAGCTTCAGCTAGCAATAAGGTAGACTGGTTGCGAGGAATCTATGAATACAGGAGGGACAATAAGCATATTGTATGAGCTGATACTGTACTAATCCGACCAACTGTTCATGGGGTGTTACGCGTTACCTACAGTGTTCACCGCACAAGGTGTTCATTCCTCGGCAATCACCAGAAAATTACCATATATGACAGTCCGGCAAATGCCGGACAGAAATTTTTGACGTATTCCCGCCTATTTGGGCCAAAAAATCCCAGAGTTACCGTTACAGGTCCCAAAAGTGTTCAGTTCACAGGCATGCGTTACACGTTACATGAACACTTGGTCGGATTAGTACAGTACTAGCAGTGAGCCCGTGCTTCGCCACGGAATCGAATGCGGTTCACATCATATATTAATACAAGGTCGTGATGTACATTTACTAAGTTCGAAGGAGTTCAATTCTTAGAACGACAACCAGTAAACATTTCCTTCCCTTCATCTTCAGATTCCTCGAGCGCCCGATAATCCGCTGTCTTGCGCTTCTTCGTAGCTGGTTCCACACACCTCGCATCCGCGCCTTGGCTTCCGAGAAATCCGGTGAATTCGAGGTATGCAGGAGTACCATTGTTAACTGGCGGGAGTGTAATTGAAAATCCAGAAATTGTAGTCAAATAAATATGTACTAAGTTTCGTTGAACTTTCGTCCGCAGTTCCAATTTACTTACTCCAAGTCCACAATGACAGTGCGATCCTCGCTCCGCTCAACTCTGGTGATAAGTCCTTCAATGGCAACGGGTTTCCCCTTCCCCGGGTCCAGCTTGAATTTCTCCCGGGCTGTGTCTGGGAAAGGGCATTGCACCGGAAAGACATTGTCAGCAGTGGCGGAAAGATACTGCTCAGCATGAATTTAAAAGGTTGAGTTCTTATCCATGTTGCTGGGAATGTCGCCAACATGAACTACGGTGTTGTGCTGAAAGTCAAAGTTCCGAGGAGACCCAAGCAGGATGATCTAATGGGAGATGATTAATAATGATTCAAATTCAGCATCGAGCCCCCAAAGGCGTGATAGTCAACTGGAGTGAGCTCCTGCGAGTATACCTCGATAGTGGGTGACGTGCGATCAGGCTAGAAACATGAACAGCGAGATATAAACGGGATTACCTGTATAATAACACTGTAGCAGCGAACCTCAGGAATTGCATGTCATTCCCATTGAAATAGCGGAGAGAGGCAATGATGACCGGCTTGGAAGATCCTAGATAGATTCAAGTATCGAATACAATGGTCTCGGTCTTGGGGAATGCCTGCATTGTGCCAACTGTTGCCGACTGGGAGAACGTAGCGCTGCAGAAGAAGGGAGAGGTTTTAGTGTGTACAGGGCAGGGAAAATAATAAGCAGGTACCGGCATGATCGACACCCATACGATTTTCCTGCGCGTTTTTACGCGCGTTCTCAGTCTCGACGCTTCCGTTGCACCAATTGGTATGTATTTAGCGGCCCCTCGGGACTCGACGGTTGACATTCATGTGCACGTTCTCGTCACTTAGATTGTGCATTTGGACATGCCGTGGGCGCATGAGGTTCTATTCGCGGTCAAAGTGGGATATTCTCAGCGCCTGCATCAGGATGCGGCGCCGATGCGGGCTACTATCTTGAGAGATATTAATTTCACGCAGAATTTGGTGTGCACGTTGTTGATGGAGCTGAGGTGAGCTGGTGAGTGTTAGTATCCTAAGAGCAAGGGCAAGCAAGGCAATGGTATGAAAGAGCGAGGCGCACGCACAGCGAAAAAACTATTGGGATTTTCAAGTCGGCTTACACAAAGATTAGATGGACAGATAGGAAGAGTTCAAAAGGAAGATTGTATTCGCCGTACTACGGTACATGGGGGCGGGTACTGGAGCGTCGTGGAGCGGAGAAGAAAAGCAGAGAAAAGGCCGATGGTGGTGAGAGTGGTGCGCCATGTTTGGCTGTGGAGTTGTGACGTCATCCGGGTCTCGGTCCGATCTGTGTGTAGACAAACCGTGTTCGATTCTTATATAGATCTAAGTCAGAGCGAATCTGATGAGGATGCCAAAAATTGGGAGAGTTATCGGTTTGGGAGAGATGACGCTACCGGCGAGTGACAAGCCCGACGGCCCGATACTGAACAGGGGCAGTCACCCAAATAAACTGCTCTGGATCGCGCGGTCAATCTCGTACACAAGGCACTCCCGGGACATGAAGATGAAGCCCGAGAAATACCACACCGGAGCAACGCTCCCAAGAGCAAAGCTCGCTTGAAGGGCAAATCGAAGAGACCCAAAACCCCACAAAGGAGTGGTGCAGAGAAGGAGAGGAGGAGGTATGAATAAAGGGTCCCACTCTGTCTGGATGGTGGTGCAATATCCACAATGGTCATCCAGACCAGGCCGAACAAATTCCAGATGCAGGAAATTATAACATAGACCGGTCTACGCTCGGCAGTTAAGATAGAAGAGCTAAAAGCCAGCGAGCCCCGGGGATCCTGGAGTGCCCTCCCGACCCACTTGCACGGATGATCGCCAAGCAGATCGTGCCAAACAATAACTCTGCATCGGACTGAACAACCTTGCCGTGACAGAGGTCAAGCATGCACCCAGGTGCATGCCCAGCATATTATAAAGCTGTCCCCCGGGAACCACCCGAAAGCCTCACTACATGACTTGGATTAGGCCTCTCCGAGGCGGTAGCTGAACCTTTAGGACTTTGCAGCATTATTTCATCATTTTTATCAAGCGAAACAACAGACGCCAGGGGAGTTTGGATAAAGGCACCGATAACTGCAAAGAGGATGGCGTGATCCGGTCATAGCACAAGAGAGTACAGCACGGCCGTCAAATCCAGTGGAGACAGGCAAATTGCAGAAGATAGCAAGGAAAAACATGGAGGAGAGAGCCAAGTTTCATATGCACTGGCAAGATCGAGACAAAGTGGTTGATCTCGGAGACTCGGATTGATATTCTCCGCCGGCGGGTTTCTATTTCAATCCACCCTTTGTACCGACGGCGACAAACATAAAAAAATTTTCAAAAAAGGGAAAAGAGAAGGGAATTCAATGAAACTTGCCAGGTCATCACAGGAGCATTTAAGAAGACTAGATTAAATATACAGCAGGATATGCAGAGTACCAGTACTTCAAGAAGTTGAGGTATTGAAATTATCATGATCTCTGTACATTTCCTGCCATTGTCCACACCCCTGCACTCCTGGAATTGGCCACATTTTTAACAATGAATCTTGCATACAACCTTGCTGTCTAAGGTGTCGTGGTTTCCGGGGCATGTTGACTTTTACACCATCGGCTGGTGCGGACTGCTCTGATGCAGGGTTAGTTGAAGAAGTGGGTGTACCCCCTCCTTGTTTTTTCTGTTTTCTTGCAAGGTTCTGGTTTTCTTGCCAGGGCTTTCATCTGTTTGCTGCAATCAGGCTATGGTTCATGAAGCACACCGTGGTAAGCGGAGATGAACCTTCCGAGTCCTCTTCATTGTCTTTCCTGATTCGAGGATGCCCTCAGGGTGGGGCATCCGGTGATCCTGGATGATCCTTTGACCCTTGGGGCATCCAGGGCAGCACCGTGGTTCCATGTGACTGCCAGAGAAGAGCAGCAGTTTTTTATGGCGGTCCGGATGCACTTTTATTCCCGCCCCGCAAACTTTTGACCCCGCCCCGCAAACTTGCCTTTTTTGGCATCCCCGCGCGCGAATTTCGGAGTTTGATCACGTCAATATGTTTGGCGCGGACGGCATGTTCCGCCCCGCGCGATTTTGGTCCCGCGCGCGCAAAAATCTGAACTTCCGCGCGCGCAAAATTTTATTTGGTGATCCCCCCGCAAAAATTAAGTTGATGAGCAAAAGGTCTTAGATAATTCGGGATAAGCAAGGTACAAGTGGGATCGGTAGAACGATGATTAAGAGAGTGTGAATGGTGTTAGAGCAAGGTGAGGTCCAATGAGAGGCGAATGGTTTGATTATAGACAGAGAGCGTGAATTATAATCAAGATGCGTGCGATTGAGGTCCAATGAATGACGAGAGCAGGCATTGGATATGGAACGAGGACGAGGGAGTGAGTGAAAAGGGTGGAGAGTGACAAAGGAGTGGATGAATGACAGGATTTCAGATTGGTCAATGAAATTGAACGGCCATGTACAGTACTTAACGAGGCCAGATGTTAAGTAGAAGTTGCCCTCGGGATCCGCATCTTTCAGGACTTGATTGTTTCGCTTCCCCGGTTTTCCCTCCTTGCCTACTCCTCATTGAACATGACAGACTGGCAGTACAGGCTTCATCGGGACGTGGATCTAATCACTGACAGACTCCCATGTGTCGGATGGCACGTAAAGCAACCACCCTCATCCAATCCATCCCATCAATTGTCTGCGGATAAGGTAAACAGGTTGCTCGCTCCTACGTTCAACCGTCAACGGCACAGCCCACCGACAAAGGTCGGTTACCTTCATACATAAGTATCCGGATTCCGTATTTGAACACGGTTGTCTGTCAACATACCTGACTGCGCCGGCTTCCCGCCTCTCATTGGACTCACCTTGCTCTAAGCCTCTAACACCATTCACACTCTCTTAATCATCATTCTACCGATCCCACTTGTACCTTGCTTATCCCGAATTATCTAAGACCTTTTGCTCATCAACTTAATTTTTGCGGGGGGATCACCAAATAAAATTTTGCGCGCGCGGAAGTTCGGATGTTCGCGCGCGCGGGACCAAAATCGCGCGGGGCGGAACATGCCGTCCGCGTCAAACATATTGACGTGATCAAACTCCGAAATTCGCGCGCGGGGATGCCAAAAAAGGCAAGTTTGCGGGGCGGGGTCAAAAGTTTGCGGGGCGGGAATAAAAGTGCATCCGGACCGCCATAGTTTTTGGCATGTTTTCAAACCTCAAGATACACAAAAGAGTCAATCAGAGACTTTGAAGGTCACAGGAGAGCAGCTGAGCCAGAAAGAAAGACAAGGCACTCCAGCACGATGAAGGACGATTAAATCCGAGGCGGCTTGTTATTTGTCCAATTCAGCCACAATGTTATTTCGTGCCGAGCCAAGTTATTAGAATCTGGATGGATTTTCAAATTTTGGACACACTAATCTTCTCCAATGTACCTCTAGTGATCCCAACATTATTTTCATGATTTAAGAGCCCGAAAGGAAGTCGATTTTTGAGGTTTAACCATTACAGCTCTTTGCGGAACTTAGGGCGCGAGTGTTTTTTTTCTGTTTTCAGTTGTTTTGGGCAGAACAGCGATTACGGGCTCGATTCTTGTCCGTTTACCTTGTGAGTATGCTCAATCTTCTCAGAATTCCGATGCGCAGTTTTCTGTGTCCTCAGATTTTTTACTTTGATCTTGGATCAAATTTGCACACATCTTGGGACATTTCGGAGCAGGACAGCTCTAGCATTAGGATTTCACCCCCAATTGACCTAAATTTTTGATACAATGGACTTCTATGTATAATCTAGTTCCTGAAACACCGGGATAGTGAATATGATATGAGGTTGTCATATTGAAACACCAGGCTGACAGAGGCTAAATCTGCCCAATATTTCCTGACCACTAGACTCATACCAGGGGTTTAAATTCACTATCCCAGTGTTTCAGGAACTAGATTATACATAGAAGTCCATTGTATCAAAAACTTAGGTCAATTGGGAGTGAAATCCTAATGCTAGAGCTGTCCTGCTCCGAAATGTCCCAAAATGTGTGCAAATTTGATCCAGTAGCAAAGTAAAAAATCTGAGGACACAGAAAACAGCGCATCGGAATTCTGAGAAGATTGAGCATACTCACAAGGTAAACGGACAAGAATCGAGCCCGTAATCGCTGTTCTGCCCAAAACAACTGAAAACAGAAAAAAAACACTCGCGCCCTAAGTTCCGCAAAGAGCTGTAACATGCCAAGTAACGCCAATTAACGACCCATCTGATCGGAATATTACATGCAACCGTTGTCCGGGCCCAATTCTCACGTCAACGGATACTGCCCCGAACATCAAGCAGAAATGACTAATAGCTAAAGTTGAAACGAGTGAATCTCGTTAGTGAAATGGAGTGGCCCACAGGCAGATAAATCAGTAAGGTTGGGAAAAAACATCCACATTTGAATTACTTTTTCTGTTTCCTTACAAAGGTTCAGCAATTAATTTTGTGCAACGACTAATTCTGTATGACCAATTTTTGTTTGTCCTTGTAGCAAAATGGCTCGAAATCCATGTTCTCCTGGGTAGCCAAACCTAAAGGTTCAGCAATAAAAATATGATAAATTGAGTACTCAGCGAAGGTCCAACAGGGAATAAGCTTTCAGAGTCGAAAAGAGCCGTTTGAAGCGAAGAACTGGGGCCCACAGGTCCCTAGCACCACAAAGCAGGCCTATGCAGACGGTCCCATACAGGCCGAAAGGACTTAGAGGTCGAAAAACTGCGTGCGAGGCAGCGGCGACCGACGAACATCTGGAAACGCGTTTCTGTGTGATAGACATGCCGTCGGCTTGATAGAGCGGCACCGTCTCGATAGACGCCGGTAGAGCCGGAGTTCCCACGCAGAGCCCTGTAGATCTCTGACATCGCCATAGAGCTCGGGACTCTACCTGACTCTGCTGTAGGCCCTCGGGGCCTACCGCAGCCTACAGTAGCCTTCCTTGTCTCGCTAGTCCTCGGCTTCCAAGCGTGAAACAATCCGAGCCGCTGCAACCATCAATGCGCTCAAGTCATAAATGGCGGGACTTGATCAAAACTTCGCCCACCTTCCTTCTTCCCTCCTCCATCCTCCCTCTGTTCAAGTCGGCGACACCCCGCTTCCTCCCCTTCACCCCGCTGGTTGTTCCCTCAAGACATTCAAGACACAGTCTCCTTGGCAAGATCAAGTCTTCTGCTCAGCACCGCTGTCAGCTACGCCAAGCTGCGAAGTCAAACTCTTGAGGTCAAGACTGCCGGCTGGTCTTGTCCTTCAAAAATGGGTCTTCTCCTTAAAAACTGCCAAGCTGTATTGCAATGTTGGGACGTGGCCCCGTCAAGTTCTCCTCTTTCTGAAATTCCAAGAATCAAGTAACTTTTCGAGCTTGGAGCCTTCGGCCTTTTCAATTTCAAGCTTCTATCAAGCAATCTTCCTCGCACAAGCCGTGTTTTTCTTTCTTGTGGATTCCACGTTGGTCCTAGGTTCGCCGTTGTCGTCGCGACGACGGCAACAGTTTACTGTGTCAACTCGTCAGAAGTCTTTGGAATTAGCATGTGGTTTTCGTAGATCTGTCTGTTTTATTCCATAATATATATTTTCGTGCTATCTCAAATTTCAATGAGGAGTGCCTGTATTGCAGGAACGGGACCGGGGAGAGGCAGGGAGAGGCGTCGCAAGGGATCAAACATCAAAGATGCTCGGTGACTTGGGTAGACCCCGCCCCTACGCGAACCTACGCGAGCACTACGCGAGCCTATGGCTCTACCGCTCTACGGCTCTACGGACTCTACGGTAGCTAAGTGACCTCTACAGCACCATCCGGTAGAAGGGGGGAGTGCCTACGGCTCTACAGCTCTACCGGAGCCTATCCTGAGCTACGTAGGCAGTGGGTGTTTTCCAGATGAAGACGTGACTTGTGACTGTCAGTCACAAGTCATATCCCCGGAGTGATTCCTCCATTTGTTCGTCTACATTATCTTACGCTTATGCTAGCCGGAGCAAGCTCTCGTAGCTTCAGCCACCAAGTCTAGTTGGTGGCTGTACCCCCACCCCCCGGAGCTCGGTCCGAAGGCATTCGGACCGTTTTCCGCACTCAAAAGTGTTTCTTGAAAATGTTTTCTCTGAAGACGTATTCACATGCGGACCGAAGTGACCGAAAGTGCCGCAAGATCAATTGAAGAAAAGCCTTCGTTTGTGCAGCTTTTCGCCGAAACCAAGGCGGCAGTTGCGTTTACTGTATACCATTATGGGGGGGTTTGCCTTTTCCGCGAAACCAACGGAGGAGAACTGAGGGGGCTATATCAAAATGAAGTGAACAAGCTGAAGAAATCAAAACACGGCCGGACCGTCCTCCGAGTGGAATTTGATGGGGAGGTCGATTTCACGGAATCCTCCGGCGCCCACCTCTGAATTAATAACGGTGTTGTCAGGAAGTTTTCCACCAGTTCCGCTGTTGGTGCGGAATAGTGGATCAAAGAATGGCGGAACATTCCACCACGCCATTCCCCGCCTCCAGGGACTCTTGTACTAAATTAGAGCACATAATACATACATTAACAAGGCGTCGGTGACATTTGGAGGGCCGCGGCTACCGTGCCCGACGGGGTATATAAGGCCATAGATGATGCCAGTCCGTTTTGTTGTTCCTTCCTATCCAGAAATGCCATCATGGAGCTTTTCGAGCGCCCTTCTTGCTTTGTGTTTCCCCGATTATGAAAACATCTGGGCCTGGCCAACATGGCGCACCGTGACTGGATGTGACATGCCTCTCTTCCACCCCGATTTCCCCGCCAGTGGGGAGCTCCCTCCTTCGACTCTAGAAGCGGTTCGCAAATATGCTAACAAGTTCTGGGACAAAAAGAAAGAAGTCGAGCGACTGGCGTATGCACAGGCCTCCCGTGATACAGACACCTTGGGTCGCTCTCTCTGGAGCAAGTGGGCTACCGCGATAGCTAAACGGGCCGCCATCAACGGGAGAATTGACAAGGTTCTCGAAGCCCACTATCGTCTCCCTCATCAGCTTATGGACGAGACGAGGAAGGCAAGTCATTATGAGAATTGATCCGTTCTTCCGCTTGAGTTTAGATCTTAGCTTCCAGACCTCGGTGCGGCTCAGACACAGATAGCTTATCCGGAAATCGGGTTAACCTTGTTTGGTGAAGACGCCTTGATAGATCCCGATACTCCACATCTACGTTTGAAGCCTTTTGTGCACTCCTTCGTGCTTATGCTCGTAGTCATGACTTGGGATCGGTTTCGGAAGTCCGTGGGTCGTGAAACATCCAAATTAGACCAAATGCGGGTTGAAGTAAATGACGCTTTCACCGGTACGTAGTGACACCATGTGTTCTGATTCTGTTTGAAGTCTGTTGGGTCTTCTAGCTATCAGTGTAGCCGAGGCTACCCCGACTCCCTTCCATATACGGGTATTCATCAGAAAGGCAGAGGCCTTCATCGAGCTACTAAGAAGGTATCAGGACAATGCTGCAGCTACTGAGGTCAATCAATGGATAGAGACAATGCTGGACATGTTTGGAGCTGTTAGAAGTGGAGACAAGGCCCGGGCTTCAAACCAAACATCTTGTTGCTCTCAGAACTTCCGAATGCACTTCGCCAAGCCCTGGAGCATTTTGCCACCGCTAACATAGTACAATCACTAGCTGACCACTTGAACATGATTATCTCAGGAGCAACCCTCGACATGGATATGGACATGCCCGACATCCCTAACGAGTTTGTTCCCTCTCCGGCCTGGGAAGAAGGGACGGAAGAATATTCCCATCTTTCTGTGGATCAGCTCTGGGTATTACTCGGGCTTCCTGACAAAGCCATTCCATTTTTTAACACTAAGTTGGACCCCACCGGGTTGCACAATCCTTGGACAGAGGAAGGGAATGCTTTCTTTGAAGACGACAGGAATTCGAAGATAAATCTTACCCCTCGATGGCACCAACTGGTCGGTCTGTACAAAATGATGAATATGGCATTCATCGCAGAGCCTGTTGTGCTTATGGATGAGGTCGGCCTCGGAAAAACTCTGCAACGTCACGCTCCCTTTTCCGTTTTCCGTCCGTTCTCTCTAGGTGGAGCTTATTGCCTCGTGGGTGGCGACCATACATATCTTCTGATGACATTGTCTTCTAGACCCAGACAGCAAGGGCTTGGAGGGGATTGCGGGGCAACAGATCAATCCCTTGATAAACATCTGAGCCTAAGTATGATTGCAGTTGTTAATCTGGGCCTGTAATGAGCAGCATGTCCTCAAACATCAGTAAGCAAAAGCTTGTGCTAGACAATGGTCACAGAGCAGTCCGCACCAAGTACACGAGGCAGGCACAGAATCATATCCCATGTGAATGGTACAGCTCTTCCATGGATGGTGCAGCTCTTTTCACCCCATGGAAGTGGTACCATTCACATGGAATATGATTTTGACTCATTTGAGCCTGCCTCATGTGACTTGGTGCGAGAAAGCGCTATCCCCCCAACGATGGCGCGCAAACACGTGATCCGGTGATCGCGGTCCGCTCACGTGTCCTTACGCAACACGCCAACAACTTCGCAAGTCCAAAGCACGTCCGGTGCGCTGCTCGTGTGGTTGCCTGCCTGTAGTGCGAGAGGCACGAGATTACAGATTGCATTGAACATTTGTATACTAGAAAGTACTTCATTTACCATATGAAGATTTTGTTCGAGATAGCGATCGCCGATCGAAGCATCAATTGTCGATGCACTACAGCTTTGTCTACAGCACCTACAGCTCTGAAAATCCACAGTCCAGCCTTTTTTGCCTTGAATTTTGAGGTGTTAAGAGCCCGAAGGTAGAGTTAAAGTACCGGTAGTCTATATCTCGGCATTGGCCGCATGGTGCGCACACGAAAAAAGCCATCAGATGGCTCATATGGCTTCTGTGCAAACTCTCTATTTGCTCCTCCCTTGGCCTATTCCCATTTCTTCCACCTGTTTCTGGATTGATTTCGACTTGATTTCGGCAGGTACAGTAGAGTATTGAAATATCAAATTTGGGCCAAATTTGGCGCCATCTGGCACTACAAGCCTCATACAGAGGGAAATGAAGACTCCCTGCACTTGCTCTATCTTTGAGAATGTCTGCTGTCTTAGCGCTCACCGAGGACTTGCGAAGTTGTTGGCATGTTGCGTAAGGACATGTGAGCGGACCGCGATCACCGGATCACGTGTTTGCGCGCCATCGTTGGGGGGATAGCACTTTCTCTTGGTGCCGACTGCTCTGCTAGCACATGTTTTTGATCACTTACGTTTAGAGGACACGTTGCACATTCCAGGCCTGGATTAACGACTGCAATCATACATGCCTGGATCTTTATCAAAGAATTGATCTGTCACCCTGCAATCCCTACCCAGGCCCTTGCTGTCCAGGTCTAGAAGGCAATGTCATCAGAAGATATGTAATCCTATTTCCTACCATGAGATCCGGCAAGCCTATGGTCACCAACCACAAGGCAATAAGCTGCCCCTGGAGCGATGAAGTTGTGTAATGGCCCTCAAACACTGGGCATGCATCCATGACATCCCTCTTCAAGCTGCACAGAGCGATACCCGACACTTGGCTGCCCCGTTTGGTTACGACCTGTTCCATTCTTGATGGGGGCTTTGAATAGGACTAGTTCCATTCTTGATGGGACCCACCATGTCTTCAAGTAGGGATGTCTTGCGACACACCAATAATCCTCCACCATTATGCTCGGGTTTCATCGTCACTTCTATAAAAGAACAACCACCATTCCTACTTGATTTCCTTCACTCTGTCTCCATTAACTCGACGTTGTGTTACCAGCCGTCAGTTATGCATCCCTCTCCAGGCAACCACCCATGTCTCATTTGCGCCACATCGCAGTGGTGTAGCCGGTGCCAGACCACTTGGTACTGCTCACCTGAGCACTTGCGTGGGGTGCGTCTCTTTTTCTTTAACGCGTCACCATCTCACGCATGCACAGGACTGGCCCCGCCATCGCGAACAATGCCGGCCGTCACCCGCCACCCTTGGATATGGCGCGAAAATGATCGCCACCCCACCACCAGAGGGACCCGAGTCCATATCAGTTTCTGCGATTTTATTCGTCGCCGAAGAGGGTACGTGTCGCGCCGCTTTCTTTCATTGTGTCCACCACCCCTCCAAAAAGCAGATCACGTGGGGCACCTGCCCCGGCACGGCATATCTGGTTTATGCTGCTGTGTACATGTTGGGGCTTTGGGTGAGTGGTTGTTTAAGCGTGTGGGAACGTTTCTTCGTGCGGTCGCGGGTTCGACTCCGTCTTGGTTTAAACGAAATATGCGGTGCCAGGGCAGTTCATGATCAATGCATGGGACTGAATTGCTTTTCAGAGGCTCGGGGCTTGGAGATTTTGGAATTGAGGGCATCGAAACATTCATCAATACCCATGAGTGCAATCGGCTCCGCACTGAGCTTCGGTTTGAACAGTCCTACCCACTACAGCTCCCAGAGGAGGTGCCGGGGCCAGACGGCACCAACAGATCTGGTTCGGAGGGAGGTCATGGAACACCCGATGGAGAGGAAGATGAGCTAACTTAGCTAAGTGGGCTATAGGATGGTTGTCTATTAGATATATCAGCATCTATCTATTACTTGCAAGCCATGTTTAAGTGCAACACGCCCACGACAATGTTCGGATCTTCAGTGAGCCGTGCGGCCGCCACCAGACCAGACGTGCTTGTAGCCCATACTCATGTGATCGCGGCATGAGGTAACATGTCCGAATTGGGAACCGCGACCGAAGATCCGGATACCGGAAACCGAAATCGAAGCGCGACCGTCTCGCCTAACGTAATGTGAAGGTACTGGCGGGTAGGCTGAGAGATATGTGAAAACATGGTCTCTTCCGAGATACAATACATACATATATCCTCATTTGTACTTTATTGCTCAGTGATGATGTCGATCTAGTGTTCCAATTGTAATGATGTACCAAAGGCATCTGATTTTAACCCAGACTCATTTTATTTGAAATGTGCCGAGTTTCAAGTGAGAGTCGGACAGGGGTCATCCCTTGCAACTGTCAACCTCAGCTCAAATCTGCCCTTGAGTCCTGCACAAGTTCCCAACGCCGTGTGCACAGAACACTCAACACTGTGGAAAGTAAAGGTACTCCATGTGAGTACCCGGGTACTATTTACACAAAAAAGGTACTCCCACTGAGTACCTCAATTAGTAGTACTTTTTTGGGTACTCTGTCGGAGTGCTCATCAGAGTACTACTCCCTGGGGTACTCCATTGGAGTGCCCTTCGAGGCACTACCTTTATGGGTACTCCACCTGACTTCCCTTCGAGGCACTACTTTTCGGGGTACTTCATCTGAGTTCCCTTCAGGGCACTACTTTTGGGGGTACTTCATCTGAGTTCCCTTCGAGGCACTACTTTTAGGGGTACTTCATCTGATTTCCCTCGAGGCTACTTCTTCCAGGGTCCTACATATGGATTGTTGCCCAGAGAACATGAGAAATGCCGTTGGATCAGGATTATTTTGGTTGTCACTCCCCACACCAGCCCTCTGTTGGAGTGATTTTAGGAATCAGACCGCCCATCCTCGGAGCTTGACCACAAAGTTTAGGATACCTTCAAAATTCTGTGTATTTCAGAATTTAGAGAATCTGAATCAAACTCTGTCCATAGAGCTTGAGGTTGTAAATTGGGAAGAACACGACTCAAAAGATTTTGACAACTCAAAGGTCGAAAATTCCTCGATATATGCAAACTATTGATTATACTTCAGAGTAGCATGATTTTAAATAGCCCATATGTAGGTAGATAGACTGGCTGGAGGTAAAATAAAGACGTTATTGGGACAACATGCGGAATTACCATATTGGGACCTTTTATCCCATCCTCTGCATTGGTTGTTTAGTACAGTGGTATGTTGTTCTCTGTTGTAATTTCAAGTGGATCCACGAGGTTCCTCGTTCGATTCCGGGAGGCAGCAGATAATTTCCTGCGTACTGCGTCCTCTCAACTTCCAAAGTGAGCCATTCCTGAACCCTTGGCGTCAATACTGGTTCAGCAAGGTTGATTTTTCTTGCTTAAAACTACCAAAAAGAAACACTCAAATGGAGTGCTTAATGCACTCACAACGAGTACCTCTGGGTACTCCCATTGAGTACCTGAGGTACTCATATTGAGACGGTTTTTTGCAGAAAAGCGCTCAGATTGAGTACCTGGAAGCACTACATCCGAGTACTTCACACACTCCATTTGAGTGCTTTCAGGGTACTCCATCTGAGTTCATTTACTTCCCACAGTGCTCAAGCGTGCGCGTCGCGCGATGAGAAGGTTTGTTCGTGTTTGGATGTGAAGCCGAAGTTGATGTAGTCCTCTCCTTCCTTCCTCGATGACCACCTGTGCCCATGTTTGCTCTCCTGGTAAGGCTCACCGGAAACCACTCAGCAACCTGTTTGGAAGGCACTGCAGGTCATTCTGACTGCTCTGGGTCTCAGATTCTGAGTTTTGCTCCCACCGACTCATCGCGACAGCCGAGCATTCTTACCCATGTCAAGCATCCTTCAAGTGCACTCAAGCATCCTTCAAGTCAACTACTCAAGCATCCTTCAAATCTCTCAAGGCCTCAAGACTAGTTTTGTTCCTCAAGTCTTAGCTGGGCCCTTGAATTCTGCTAGTCAAGCGCGAGGATCGAGATAGGTCACAAGGTGGACCCGTTCTCATTGCGCCTCCATCGTCACTTTCCGGGCTCCCCCCTCGTTTCCCTGCGCCTGAGAATGCCTGCGACCTGGGACACGACCCCCTACGCTATCAGACATATCGTCCCGAAGGACCCAGATATGACTTTTATTATCGCGCGTCGCATTTTCTCAGCTCTTGGCCATGTCATCTAATTCCTTCTCAGGCCCGTTCCTTGGCATGTTGTCTCGAGAAACCAGGCACTGCCGACGCTTGTTGCGTCCCGAGGTGCTAGATGGCGCTTTTTTACACATGTGCGTCGAACTCTTTAAATACTTGTGCTTTTGATAAAGTTTATCTGTAGGGGTGTTCCGTGGCACCCTACCTACCCCCCGCTACCCCTCGCTTACGCCGACATCGCGTAGATGACCAGACTGCAAGTCGGAGCGGGTGACGGTCGAGGCAACCTGGGGTGTTACCTCTTGGGAGTCTCAGGCGGTAGTCTACCTAAACATGTGTTACTATGTACTTATAATACAATTATTCGCTTCTTCTTGCGCTTGTGAGGTCGGGGCGAGCGGGATTCTGGCGAGGCGGGCGCTGGCGGGCAGGCAGACGAGTCACGTGAATCAAAGATGGCCAAAACTCATATCGCGGACGACCCTGGGACATCCGTGCTACGGATATCCTACACTGGGTCGCTTTCATTTCCACCCAGATCCTTAAATTCTTAACCCGGGGTCCTCCAGCTCCAGGTTAACCTGTGGTTAATAGACTTTCCGCCCTGTGTAGCCACGCCTCGCCAACTTAACCGACGTTTATGTCCGTACCCGCGATCTGTATGTTCTTGCACCTCACCTGCTTGCTCACTGAAGCTCATTTTTCAGGCTGGACTTGAAGCATAATGAACTTGTTTCTTTGGTTGAACGTCAAAAGGCTAAATGCAAGGCTAAATGGCCTCTTCCACCAGGGAAAATCAAAAAGTGAAACAAAGTGACCCTCAAGGAGACGCTACTAAATTCCAGTCTCGGGTTTATACCAACAAGCCGGTCATCGCACCGGCCGTTGAGACATCTAGCCATCCTGCAGGAGCTAATGCTCTGCCCGGCTTTGAAGCGATTCCTAACGGTTTGTAATCGTTTTCAGTACCTCCCTTGTCACTTCAGATGCTTATTTATCCTCCACAGAGCCGGTTGCGGGAAATAATCAAGAAATCAAGAGAGAATGGAAGAGTCGGGTATTAAGGACCGAGTTTCCCTGCAACACCAACTTATGTCAATATAGGTTCGGCTATGAAGTCTATCCAGCTTTTGATAGACGACCGTCGTCGTTCGGAAATCCGTCAAAATAACACATCGCAACGTATTGGAGTTAAATGTATCGACTCCGAGGATTGTATCGAGGGTGAATGGCATGCTAATGCCTCCGAGATTTTGACTGCCCGCCAAAAGTCCTTGGGAAGACTCCTCGGTGCGCCTCCATCGCATTTCCATCCTCATTTCTCACCTAACCGACTGTAATTCAACTAGGCTCTGGGAGGATTGGTGTCCCAGATCGCTTCAACACATCCTACACTGAAATACTTTGTTGAAATAATTGCCAATGAACCCACTGAAAATTCTGTAATGAACGCTCCGCTCCTTGTTATCCCCCAAAACAATCGATTGAACCTCCGCGTTGATGATGTTCGTTCCTCTATTCCTCAAATTAATTTGGCGTGTGGCTAATTATTACAGAGTACCAGTCTTTAGGTTGGGAATCAATCGGTTCAAAGTCTAATCACGCCAGTATCTTCTGTTCCTCCTTCTTCAGGGCCTAGAGGGTCGTCAAACAGTGCGAATCCTGCGCGGACTTCTCGTGGACAGTCTTTAGAGCCCAGAATTGAATGGCTCAAACAAAAAATCAGCACTCAACCGGGCTACACCAAATTCCATTCCAACCGCAACAAGGTACTCCATAACATCGAACGGGTTGCATTTTGGAGGTTTGTTTCGGACACAAAGAGGGAATTCCACAAAAGGAACTGGCCTGCGGAAATCTCCTCTCATGTAAGTGCTTGGTTTCCAATACATATTAGCGGCTAACGTGTGCTCTAGCAAAGTTCAACTGAATCTATCTACCAGGCCCTCCAAATGAGCTCGACAGCATTCTCAAAAGCCGTCCAAATGATGGGAATCATAGATTTTTACACGGCTGAGGGCGCCAACTATGGTCCTGAGTTTGCAACTGAGATCACCAAAACTGGCGACTCGGATCCTAATGCCCCCATCCTCCGAACGTTCCTCTTGCAGTGGGAACAGGAGCATGGAGTTGCTTCCAACGAGGAGAATAACTAGTTCCTGTCTGTGTTTGGAATGTCTTTACCTAGCCAATATTGTTTGAACAATCTTGCTCAATTGCTGTGGTAACATGTTGTGACGCACTCGACAATTCCCATTGCACGAAATAAATCTCCAATGCTCAGCTGGGTCCAGGGAGTCTTGAAATTGGGTTGAAATTGTTCAATCAGCTGACCTGGTATGACTTCGCACTCGAAGTCAGCCGTGAAATAGCTGGCTGTGAATTTTGGTGGACATTTCGCATGAACAGAAGACGTTTTAAACAATCATAGAACGATTCTAGCACGTTTCTGCACCCACCACTTATGTGGGTGGCAAGTTGGGGCGGCGGACATTCACTTGACCAAAATTAGTGAGGCCATCAAAGCTGGCTTGAAAGAACCCAATTTAATTTTTTTGTAGGTGTCTGGGGGAAGCGAAACATGTTCTAAGATGTAAAAGATGGATTATGAGACGTTTTCTTATCCACAACTACGCTGGTGGAAAATTGGTTCTCGATGACATTGACTTGACCGTGTTTGCCTATGCCCATCAAATGCTGAAAGCCAGCCAGTTATAACAATTTGGAACACTCTGTGGTAAGCGAAGATATAGGGTATTGAGAGTTATCTGAATGTGATTTTATATGCACCACAATGCTGGTGGCAATTTGGTGCTGGTATGCATTCACTTGACAGTGGTCACAGAGTGATGGACTGAATCACCGTGGTGGGGCGTGCTGGACCATTCCCATTGAAAGATATGAATCACCGAAGTTGAGTACTTTTTTCTGTTCAGTTCAAGCATATTTTCAAGAAATTTCTAGGCACCGCCCGTCTTCCGCAAAATCGAGCTTTGAGTAACATCAAGTAAACCCGATTTGGAAGTGCCATCTAAGTTCGGTTGCATACACAAGGTTCAATTGTTTTGGTGAACGGCTGTGGTGATATAAAGGCATTCTAATATGTTAGGGAACAATTCTAAGATGTTTTTCCACCGACCTCTATGCTGGTGGCAAATTGGTACTGCTGAGCATCCGGCTGACCGGTTTTGGAACTGCCATCAATGTTGGCGTGAGTACTGTTCATTCCAGTATTTGAGTGGTCAGCTAGAATGATAAAAAGGGATTATCGGACGTTATAGAGATATACTAGAATGTTTTTGGATCAACCTCGATGCGGGTGACAAACTGGCGCTGCTGAATATCCAGCAAATGTCGGAACCGAAGGCGCGAACCAAAAATTCCTGATTTGGACACTTTTTGGATTCCAAGACCGATTGCCTTATATCTCGGTCAGTTCCTGTCGGATTACCTTCGTATATAGCGGAATCGTTCAGAATAATTCCTATGCAATTAGTGATAGAAAGGAAATTGCGAAAATATAATTTCTTTCCCCATCTGACACAGGATCTTATTCACTGCGTTCCGGGCCTTCCTAAACTCAGCCTGAGTCTAGGTCTCCTAGCAATAGATACACAGATGCCTGTGGCTAAGCAACTAAACACAGTCTTTTTTGGCTCTGCTTGGCTCTTTATAGGTCTGATTCGATCAGCGCGTGTCAGTCTAGATCAGTGTGGGTCAGCGTAGCCCTTCCTAGTTACCTACGAAGAGCTAAACATAGGTTTACGGGGCTTTCCTACAAGATTTTGTAGCCAGCATGAAGGAAGACCGCAGGGAGTTGGAGAAGGTCGGTGGAGGTCAGTGGGGGTCCGTGTAGGTCTGGCTAGAGGTCGTAATCGGCTAAACTGACATAAGCTGATCTACACATAGTCTGTTTAGCCGAAATGATAGCGGCTAGACATGAGGCGCGCTCAGCTCGCCACATAATCTGTCTAGTCGCCTAGACAGGGTCTGTCTGGTTACCTAACACACCCCAACAGAGGCGCAACCAGCTAGACTGACCTGAGTCTAGGGGTACCCGGAACGCAGTGATTCACTTGAAACACTGAGGCGATGATTTGCTTGTTTTTCAAATGTTCATTCCTCGGCAAACACGAGAAATATATGGCAGTCCGACAAATGCCGGACGGAAAAATTTGGAGTTTTTAGACCTATCTGAACCTCAAATTCGCAAAGTCGCCGTCACCTGTACCAAAAGTGTTCAGTTCACGGGTGGCCGTCATCTTTCACTTGAACAGTTGGTCGTAATAGTACAGTATTCTTCGTTCGCCTCCCTTCGCCCTTTCAAGCTCAGCCGGACCTGATTTTCAAATCTTCAGCCGACGCTGTGCGGCGCATTGATTCCCTTGATCGAGCCAGGTGGAACTGCCTCCATCCTGGCGACGAAACTTGGACTGTGAATGTTTCACGGCCATTTTACCGTGGGCCTTCTAATATTTACTGACATGGTTTTGGGTCCAGCCATCTATAAAAGCCTGCTCGCTCAGAGAAAGCACCAGAAAGGTATCCAGTAATGGCCTCTTATCCCTCCCCCTTCCGGTCGTACTCAACTCCCGACCCTTCAACACCATATTCAGCCACTTTCTTTTTTTTGGTGAACTTACCTTCAAACAGGCGGGAGAACTCACCTGTCCCAGCATGTCTCCCCAACACCATTTCAGCATGGACTTTCACCAAGGAATGCCCATCCGACCCTGATTCCATCATTCAACCCAACGAAGTAATTCCCGATATTGCGGACCGCATGCCAATTTTACGAGGCATGGAGGATGCATACTTGGGAGGTGCTCGTGCGGTTGTGGTTTCACTGGTTGCAAACGGTCAAACCATGCATCACCTTCACCATTTTTGTAAAGTTTCCTCTTTAACCTGCCGTTGTGAATGTTTCTGAAAAACTTTATAGATTCGTCTATTCAGTCACTTGAATAACAACAAAATTGCGGTTGAGTGTAGCCGCGCGCTGCATCCCATCTGACCTCTATACCCCTTCTTTCTTCATCGATGCTGGACGCATTTTTGAACCTTCCCATCCGTTTACCTAATTTTGGCTTTTGTGTGACGGATTTTCCGCTCTGTGGGTGAATTCTTGACCGGCACGATGGCCGAGGTCAAGGCCAAAGTCCCATACCAAGCTAATGCTCGACAGAATCTGCACGACGTGATCCAAGATGAAGTGAGACTTCCGATACTATACCTATTTGGTACACCGATCCTACTCAGACGCTGCCCGTTCCACCGCCTCCTATGTGCGATGATTGTGAAGAACACTTGTGTGGAAATTGTCAGGCAATCAAAAAATGGTGGTCAGAGTTCGAAGGGACAATGGACGACTTGATACTGAGATCCAACGTCCATTCATGCAGGCATAGGATTTATCATGTTGGGAGATTTAGAAGTGCATTAGCAGCGAAGACAGACGAGTACAGTAGGAGATGGCTTTTTGTTGGATCCCTGGCAAACCGCCTTGTGGAATATGTATATCCTAAACTTTGTGGCTGTGCGCATCTTTTATCTCTTCCCGAGGCAAAAGTGGAATGCGCACTCATTTTCTGGTGGAATCGTGATTTCGCAAGGTGAATGCACCCCCCAACCTGCACACAGAAAATTTAACCCTCGGCGAAGCACGTTGTGTAATATTTTCTGAACTCTGTGGCTGTGCGCATCTTTTATCTCCTCCCGCACGCATGCAGAAAATTTAACCCCCGGCAAAGCACGTTGTGTAATATTTTCTGAACTTTGTGGCTGTGCGCATCTTTTATCTCTTCCCGAGGCAAAAGTGGAATGCGCACTCATTTTCTGGTGGAGTCGTGATTCAGCAAAGTGAATGCACCCCCCAACACGCACACAGAAAATTTAACCCCCCGGCGAAGCATGTTGTGTAATATTTTTGAACTTTGTGGCTGTGCTCATCTTTTATCTCCTCCCGAGACAAAAGTGGAATGCGCACTCATTTTCTGCTGGAATCATGATCCGGCAAGGTCCATGCAGCCCCCAACATGCGCGCAGGAAATTTAACCCCCGGCGAAGCACATTGTGTAATATTTTCTGAACTATGTGGCTGTGCACATCTTTTATCTCCTCCCGTGGCAAAAGTGGAGTAGATGGTCCCACAGAAGAGATAGGAGTTACTGGATTTGATGTTTGAGTAGGTACATCCTGCGGTGTTTTCGGGACGAGGATATCTATTGGAGACGGAGATCTGGGCAGGGTCGGTGTCAGAGATGTCGGTGTTGTGTTGATTTGAGCCGGCAGAACTGGAGGTGGCTGGTCAGAACCTGTGACTATGCCACGCCTGGAATGAAACGCCGCTGAAGACTTTGTTCGTAAGAACTCGACAGTTGTCAAAGATTTCAACGCTGGTAGACTTGGATGGGTCTTTGAGAGGCAGAGGGAAGATGAACTGCTCGGAATCGTAAAACTTGGCAGGATCCGATCCAATGGCTCCCCATGGAATGGGAATTTCATCTAGACCGGTGACCAATCTGTCTATGGGAATACAGTAGGTAGACACACTGGTCGATCTGAGTTGAAATTTACATAAGGCCCGAGCGGTCACGTTTTCGGCACGTGCCTGGCACGAACTTGTCGTGAAAAGATTGCTTATCTGGGCCTGATCAGACTTCATCACTGCTGTGATCCTTCTATTACCATATTTAGTTACATGTAGATTCTCACCCAACAGCACACTGCTGTTGCATAGCTTTAACAGTAGTTGCACTGCTATTCAGCGGCAGTTCCACAGCAATTGATAATAGCTGTGGAGCAGTCCCACAGCTTTCTGTAGTATATATAGTGGTCTGTAGTTCATGTATTCCCCAGTCTTGAGCTGGTCATATCTCCACTAGCAATATAGGCAGTTATCTTATCCCTTTTCGCATTTTGAGCACAGACCTGGTCCACACTCTGCATTGCCTGCATAGTATTGGCTGGTGTGTCTGACAGAACTGGTCAAAGATAATTGAATTCTATGAGTTCATCAACTGCAGAAATCACAGAAAAATTGATGAAACTACTCACCAGGGTATATTCACCGAAAATTCGCTCAGAATGATTTTATTCCTTATATTCTGAACAGATTCTCTCAATTTGTACTACACAGTGCCTGTTGGTAGTTGTTGCAGAGAAACTTCCCTAGAAAGATCGTCAGCTCCAATATCCGTTATATTGTACTTTCACCTACCCAACATGGATTGGGCTGGAAACGGAGAAGCGCCTCCTGTCCGTGAGGCAAATGGTGGTTTTCCTGTCCGAGTCGTAGATATCTCGGGTGAGCTCCAAATTCTGTCTGGCTCTCACTACTGATTTATATACGGATTACTACATACTTGACGCTGAATTGGGTTCCGGTGGCAAAGGGGTTGCGGCCGCCTTGATCAGGCAGGGGTTATTCTCTTGCACTCCTTTCAATGTATAATAACGACTCGTACACTTGAGTTTTCCGAACTGCGCACGCACGCAACATTGATTTACCTACTGCATGATATACAGTCGGCTACTCGCTTTAATGCTCACGATCTGACAATTTGTGGAGGGGCGGCCCAAACCTCGGACCAAGCATTTTCACGACCGGATTTGCATGTAGCAAACAGCTTCTCAACTTCTTAAACTTCTGACAGTCAAATTACAGTACTCGGTACTGACAAAAGTGACCGCTAATCGGCTCAGCTAGAAATTTGCAGTATTTAAATAGACTAAGTACATTTAAATGTTCAATAGCCTGTATGCCCGCCATCTGCATCAATGAGAACATCGACAATCTTCGGTATCCGGTCTACAAAGTGATCAATTTGTTGGATCGTGATTTGATCCCAAACAGCATGAATGGCTTCGCAAAGCGCTTCGTACGAGGTCGGCCGCGGTTTATATGCACGAATACCATTCTTCAGAACCTGCCACAGAGGTTCGATGGGCGAAACATCCGGGGAAAAGGGCGGGTGGGGAAAAATGGGGACACAATGTTCCTTGAGCCATCTGTGCGTGACTTTGGCTCGGTGTCCTGGTGCGCCGTCCTGCTGAAACTTGAAATTGGGCCTGGACCTCTTCATTTTGTTGAAAAATGGGAGGAGGGGACCCTCTAGCACCTGTTTGATGTATCTCTCCGAATTCATACCCCCACCCTTCCCTCCTGGATACTCGAGAACAATAAGCGGCCCTTTTGCCCCTTTTGCGATGATCCCCCACACCATGACACGAATTGGGTTCTGTGAAACAGTGCCCACACAGCACTCCTCCAGCAGCTCCTCGTCTGGCCTGCGGCTGACGAAAACTCGGCCTTTTTTGTCGTCAAGACAGATGTAAGCCTCATCCGACCACCCCACATCCGACCATTCGGCTGTGCTCATCGCGTTCCTGTCCTTCGCCCAAGCCTTTCGTTTTGCTTTGGTGGTGTCTGAGAGGTAGGGGACCCTCCTGGCAACACGGCGGTGGTAGCCCTCCTCCCCTGCGATGCGTCGGATGGTTGCTTCGCTGACAGTTGGTCCAGGTGTGAGCTCGTTTGCGATCTCGGTGAATGGTTTTCGGCGGTTATTGCGAACAATTGCCACAATATGCTCCTTCTCTGGCTTGGAGAAGATGCTAGGGCGTCCCGAGCGTGGGCGGCTTGCAGTGGAACCGGTGTCCTGGAATTTATTCCAAAGATCACGGCCCGTTGAGTATGATGGGATGCCATGATCGCGGCAGGCACGACTGATATTGTTATGGACTTGAATAGCCCCAATGAATCTATTTTTCCTGGGAGAGTCAAGCTGGTGTCGAGTAGGATCCTTAGGCATATTGTGGTAGGTGGAGGTTCGGAATAAGTCACGTGGTTGCGATACAGTGATGTCATTAACGGTTACCTATGTCAATACCGAGTAGATGGCAGTACCGAAGGCGCGAATCGGAAAATTGCCGTTTTGGGCAGTTTCTGATTCTCGCGACCGATTCGCCCATATCTCGATGGATTTTGCACGGATTCAGATGAAGCATAGCTAGATAATTCATGCTAATTCGTGCGCAATTTGTGATAGAAAATAAACTGCGAAAAATGATATTTTTGTGCCATCTGACAGAGCTGGCCCGGTCTGAGTTCAACACATTCTACTGGCTTCAGATCTTGCACAAACAAGCTGATTTTTGGGGAGGGGAGACTCACATAGTTAACAGGGAATGTCATAGAGCCTAAATTACATATTTCCTCACCGGGCAGGTACTAGTTCACCGGGAGTGATTTTTCAGTCAGAAAGGTTGAAATCATCATAACTTCTTCAGTTTTCAAAATTTTGGCTCTATGACATTTCTTGTAAACTATGTACGTCTCCTCTCCCCAGAAATCAGCTTGTTTGTACAAGTCTGAAGCCAGTAGAATGTGTTGAACTCAGACCGGGCCAGTCAACGAAATGAGGTGGTAATATTCCCGTAGACAGATCGGTTACCGGTCTAACGCCTTCAAGGAGCCGCCGACATTCATTTTCAAGTTTTGGTCTGAGGAGACCAAAATCAATCAATCAAGCCGCACGTGATCGTCGCAACTGGGACTTTAGGGGCATCCTGGAGACGGGGCAAAGTTCCTATTTACATTCTGAATCTCTTTCACACCTGTCCATCCACATCTCCTACGAATGGCCGGCACGCCTTTGCACAGGTCATCTCTAGACCTTCGGGTTGCCGGGAAATACCGACTCAGGAGAAAAATAGGGGCCGGATCCTTTGGTGCGTGGCGTTGGCTCTTCTCCTTGTGAAGCGCTCAATTTCGTAGGGTCCATCTACCTCGCAACAAACGTTGTCTCCGGAGAAGAGGTCGCCATCAAGCTTGAGCCGGTCGAAGCCAAGCACCTTCAGCTCGAGCATGAGTACAAGGTCTACAAGATCCTGGCAGGCGGGCTGGGTGTGCCCTTTGTCAGATGGTTCGGTCCCGTGGGCGAATACCATGCGATGGTTCTTGATCTCCTGGGCGCCTCGCTTGAAAAGCTCTTCGACCGATGCGACCGCAAATTTGGACTCAAGACCGTTTTACTACTCGCCGATCAATTGGTCAGGCTGCCAGTCTCCGTGATTTCTGATTACTTACGGGCACATCAGATATCGAGAATCGAATATATCCACTCTCGCAATTTGATCCACCGGGACATCAAGCCTGAGAATTTCGTCATGGGCGTTGGGAAGCGGGGGAACGAACTCAACATCATCGATTTTGGTCTCTCGAAGCGGTACCGTGACCCTGAAACCCACCTGCATATTCCGTACAGGGATAATAAGAAGCTTACTGGAACAGCTCGGTACACCTCAGTCAACACTCATCTCGGAGTGGAGCAGGCCCGTCGCGACGACCTCGAGTCGCTGGCATATATGCTCCTGTACTTTTTGCGTGGCTCGCTGCCGTGGCAGGGGCTCGAAGCCGCAACCAAGGAGGAGAAGTACCACCGCATCATGCAAGAAAAGATGAACATTTCCACGGATCTCCTCTGTCGTGGCTACCCCGTTGAGTTCGGCACATTCCTCGACTACACTCGTGAACTTTCCTTCGACGGCGCACCGGACTACTCCTACCTTCGGAAGTTGTTCCGTGACATTTTCGTGCGGGAAGGATATGACTGCGACTATGCATTCGACTGGACTATAGCTCGGCGGAGAGGCACGCCGGGCAATCAATCGGCCAAAGTCACAGCGCGCGGTTGGTTCTAGAATCGATATTATACCTCGATGTGCGTAAAGTCGAAAAATCATGAATCCGAGGCGAGCCCATCCTCGTTTCCAGAAAGTAGCCACGCCTGCAAGAATGAAAAAATAAGTGCGAGTATATGCCGTACAACGCAGCGGCCTTGGGCCACGCAGGAGGGGGGGGGGGGAGTATATTATACTCGCGCGGTCCAGTGTTTTTTTTTCCACGGCACTGTCAGTTTTTGAAGTCCTCTTCATTGCAGCTTTTTTTTCTTTCGAAGAATCGCAAGGCAATCATTGACTCCCACCACCATCATGTCGATTCTGGCCAAATTGCTGCTCACTCCTGCTCCTGCCCCGGAAACCGCCACATTGCCTGTGACTGTTGATGCTCAAGACATCCTGGCGTGTAGTACCCGCAGTCGAGCCCAAAACCGGGGAAACATACCGTTTCATGCACATTTGTGTGCGCGTCCCGCTCCTGCCCCGGAAACCCACGCATCGCCCTCGGGTATGAGCGGACAGAATGTCTTGGGGAGTACTGCTGCTCTACCTCAAGATTGGGACCACTGGCTTGTGGATTCGTCGCCTGAGGACACCGACTCGTTTTCTCTTCCTCCCGGTTTCCCCTTCAAGATGGAGGAATCGAGTGCCTCCAGGCTCGACGATCCCAGGGGCCCGTACGAGATGGGTGTGCTTTTTGCTTTCCGCCTCTTGGGCACAGCGACGACCACCGGGAGCAGCTCGTGCATTTGCGTGAGGCTGTAACAACTCGGAACGAAGCTTCCAGCCAACATCGAAGCCCCAAACACGCTACGCCTCCAACTCCAGCTGGTGCCGAGCATCCGCTCCCGCTTTCCACTCCTTGAAGCGCAACTCGATCTGGGCAGGCTGTGGTCCCTCGTAACCCTGCCCGTACTTGAAACCGAGCCTAACCGCCGGCTCGGAACAGGTTGCGTAGGCAATTTTTCAGCGGAATTCCTCCAACCCTCCTCACATCCTCCGGAACAATGCCCAAGATGAGGCCCTCGAGCTGCGGGTCCTCCGGCCACGGCAACGCGAGTTGCTGGTGATACGACGACATGGGAAGCAGAATGGGACCGCGAGAACGGTAAGAATAGCGGCGGCGATGACACGATACGACACGAAACGACCACACACGACAAACGGGGCCGGCGCGAGCCAAACGGATGAACAAATCCCTTCAGATGCAACGACTTCGACAATTCCTCCATGTAACTTCTGCTGCGACGCGTCTTCTCGACTTTTTCGACCTTTTTTCGACCTTTTTCTACGGGGTCCAAGTTCAAATTTGGGACAGCTTGCCTTTTGCAAGTTTCTAATGTGACAACTTCGAGTGCCCCCAACTTCAGTCTGCGACATCTTTAGAACGCTGCAACTTTTTGAGGTTGCAACTTTCGGAGTGGTTTTGATTGTTTGCATCAAGTTGTGAGTACTCGAGAAACACCTCTGGGTTGAACGTGTTGCAACTTGTACATCTCCTGGCAGCAAGTTTGAACTTGGTAAATGTTTATATGGATGATTTCACTCCAAGGCGCTCCTGGTGTAGCCCTTATGTACACGTAACTTCACTCAGATTACAGCATTTTGCAGAACTTAGGGCGCGGCCGGATTTTTTTTTTTTTGGTAAGTTTTTGGGAGAATGGCTATCCTGAGCTCAATTCTCAATGGATTCCCTTGGTAGTAGGCTCATTCTACTCGTGTTGTAAATGCGGAGGGCATGGCATCTTATGATTTTTTCTGAGCACCCAGAAATCAATTACTAGGTCAGATTGGGGTGTTTTGACCTGTCTGAGAGCAGAACATGCCGCAAAGTAGCTGTAGTGCTCGGGTTGACCTGGTACAGCGGTGGGCAAGCTGTGGGGCAAACACTGCAGGACGAGACTGTTTAATTGAATGCAAAATTGAGCCTTTTCAATGCACAGCTTGCCCGTTTCTGAACAGACAATTTCAGCGCCATGTGCATTCGATAGCCACGGCAATTCTGAGTCGAAATGCCTACTAGACCTTGGCAATTGGTGCAGCGGTGGGCAAGCTGTGAGGCAAACACTGCGGGGCAAGTGTTCAAATTGAATGCGCAATTGAAAATCTGATCACATGCCTAAATATGGAGCTGTGCCATCAATTGAATGGAAAGTTTGATGGCTCGGCTCAGATCAAAAGCGCAAATAGGGGCATTTGTTTGTATCGACATGCAGAGCCCTCAGCTATCATGTAAAAGCACCAGGGCCGTTATAACAAATCCCAAGAGACAGTTCGAACCCAAATTTCGCTGGCTATCATTCTGGCCAGACCCCATTAAAATCTGGCCTGAAATGGTTGCACAGTGGTCGAAATACTGTTTTGGTGTGAAATATCGGCCCATTGTGCCGAGGTTGATGTGCATTTGTTTGTATCGACATGCAGAGCCTTCAGCTATCATGTAAAAGCACCAGGGCCATTACAGCCGTTTGCAAAATTGATGACAGTCCTCTAAAAATAGAATAAAAAGAATGACTTGAACACCCCGCCTTCTGCTGCTCATTGCTCGCTCATTTCTGGACGGATCCTGTTAATTCAGGTTGTGTTGGATAGCACGTAACCGGGGCTTTCGACCAGTACTATATTCAACCCGTAATTCAATAGATTATGGTGTTTCAAAACTCAGGGTGTTTATATCGGACACCACCTTGAACTGTGCATTATTCGGTCAATTCTCATCCAATTTGGCACATTCTAGGCTCAAATTAACCGGAATATTGAGACATAGGGTGTAGTAATAAAACATTTTGAATTCCCCCTTCGTGTGGTGCACCACGGGGCATTCTTCATTCCAATTGGTAAATACCTGATCTAGTGTATGCATGACTGTGGCGACACAATCCAAAGATATAGTTATGTTTGCCACATCGCTGGCTTTCAGAAACACCCGGAATTATCCAAATCCATTCAGAACTCACACAGATATGGCTGTCAGCGGCTCAGGTTCGAAACCTACCACCTGCATTTTGAAATTCCCAAATTTGTCCACTTACACCGAGAAAATGGTGTTGATAGGAAGCCCTGCTTGAGCGCTCTCTGACACAACTCGAACCAAGAGATTTCATTGAGATTTGGGTGAGAAATGAGCACCGAAAACCGGCACCTCTAAGTTGTTCTTTTTATTCTATTTTTAGAGGACTGTCATCAATTTTGCAAACAGCTGTAAAACAAATCCCAAGAGACAGTTCGAACCCAAATTTCGCTGGCTATCATTCTGGCCAGACCCCGTTAAAATCTGGCCTGAAATGGTTGCACAGTGGTCGAAATACTGTTGTGGTGTGAAATATCGGCCCATTGTGCCGAGGTTGGTGTGCATTTGTTTGGTGGCAGCATCTGACGGCCCATCATGCCGAGGTTGATGTGCATTTGTTTGTATCGACATGCAGAGCCTTCAGCTATCATGTAAAAGCACCAGGGCCGTTATAACAAATCCCAAGAGACAGTTCGAACCCAAATTTCGCTGGCTATCATTCTGGACAGACCCCGTTAAAATCCGGCCTGAAATGGTTGCACAGTGGTCGAAATACTGTTTTGGTGTGAAATATCGGCCCATTGTGCCGAGGTTGGTGTGCATTTGTTTGGTGGCAGCATCTGACAGCCCATCATGCCGAGGTTGATGTACATTTGTTTGTATCGATATGCAGAGCCCTCAGCTATCATGTAAAAGCAGGTACAAATTTATAGAACATCACCTCAATGGTCAAATTTTTTTGACGGTGGGTTAGCGGGAGTCTGTGGTCGGATTCCGTTCATAACTTTCGGGGCGGCCTTGGCATGACGGCATGGCATTGATCGGTGATTGGCGGCTGAAGCGACGCCAAACCTCTGGGGATCAGATGTTGTGACAATCTGTGACTGATGACATCAGTGTTCTGGCCATCATCTGGCAATACAATTGGTTCGTTTTCGTTTTCGTTTCTCATACATACTCCCAATTGTGTCAACTCCATGTATCCGGGTCCCGGTCTCTTGAGAGAATCGTTGGATTGAGTGCGACCTTGTCAGTCGTGCCGAATCCCTTTATTTAAGCTCTGGGGATCATTGGATCGGTGTTCCGAGTCCATTTTGGGTTCTGGGGGATCAATCACAACTCAATTGCCTAAGTGCCAAACACCGCTGAGTTTCACTTCTATTTTGGCCTTCTTTTGATGTCGCTCACAAATCTCCTCTAGGAAGACATTTTGGCGACAAGGATGAAGAATTTGCACGTGGCCTATTTATAGCATAAACGACTTGAATAAAGAAGGTCAACGTAAGTTGCAACCCCATACTAGTACCGTTCGTTCATCCTGATTACATCAAATGGCAGACAAGATGATCTCACGCTAATCAAGAAATTTCAAGGGCAAGTTCCAAAAGGTGCGGTGCTGGTCACAGCTCCCTGGGAGGAGAAGAATCCCAAGGCGTGGGGGCTCTTCTCCTCTCACTTGCCCCGCAGTGTTTGCCTCACAGCTTGCCCACTGCTGCACCAATTGCCAAGGTCTAGTAGGCATTTCGACTCAGAATTGCCGTGGCTATCAAATGCACATGGCACTGAAATTGTCTGTTCAGAAACGGGCAAGCTGTGCATTGAAAAGGTTCTCCCCCGCAGTGTTTGCCTCACAGCTTGCCCATCGCTGTACCAATTGCCAAGGTCTAGTAGGCATTTCGACTCACAATTGCCGTGGCTATCGAATGCACTCAGCGCTGAAATTGTCTGTTCAGAAACGGGCAAGCTGTGCATTGAAAAGGTTCAATTTTGCATTGAAATAGCCCCTATCTGCGCTTTTGATCCGAGCTGAGCCATCAAACTTTCCATTCAATTGATGGCTATCGAATGCACATGGCGCTGAAATTGTCTGTTCAGAAACGGGCAAGCTGTGCATTGAAAAGGCTCAATTTTGCATTCAATTAAACAGTCTCGTCCCGCAGTGTTTGCCTCACAGCTTGCCCACCGCTGTACCAATTGCCAAGGTCTAGTAGGCATTTCGACTCAGAATTGCCGTGGCTATCGAATGCACATGACGCTGAAATTGTCTGTTCAGAAACGGGCAAGCTGTGCATTGAAAAGGCTCAATTTTGCATTGAAATAGCCCCTAGTCACAATTCTGGTCCCTTTAGGTACCATCCTCGAGTACTATAGCTCTTGTTATGCCAGCTTTATGGTTCCTGCGGTGTAGGACACCATTCCAGGCTGAATGTGTACCCTCAATTGTATCTCACTCGGGTAGTAAATGGTTGGTTGAAAATCGCGAAAATGCGTTTTTGTATGCATGCATGAATGCATGCCTTATCATCTCCCCCTTTCTGAGCTACTGACTGTCCCCAGTCACCTATATTGAGGCCTGTAAGTACAAGTCTGTGTCTCTGATGTTAATTTCGACGTGGGCAAGATCCCCACGTCGAGAAGTCTATTTTTGTAGTGCTTGCGCGTCTATCATGACACCGAAAATTCGGACTGCCTATGGCCATAGCTCCTCCGTGTTTCTACGAATTTGCTCAGAACATTCTAGCCGACTAATTCCTGTCCACATACGGAATTTCGAACCTGAAGGTTCAGTTCAATTGTATCTCTTCGGGTAATTCACAAAAGGTTCGATATTCCTGTCACCAGTGCGGTGCACCAGCATGGTTGAAACCTTGCTCAGGGTCATCGTGATGTGCTCTGCTAGGTGCACGTCCGAATCACCAAGTTTTCCAATTCAGTCAAACTGTTGGCAGCCCTTGATCATTCCTTTGCTTTTCATGGGGTAAAACACTGGCGACAGCTGCCCAAGAGGGCGAACTAAAAGAGACAAATGACATGTGAGCTGACAAATCTCGCTCGGAGAACGCAATTTGTCAGCTTTGCCGCTTGTCTGATCTCAGAATGATCCCGGGGTGATAGTTTGCCCGCAACTCCGGCTTGTTCTTCCTTCTGTAATTCGAATACATTCCACAGCTCCGAATTATTACATCACGTATTTCCGCAAGAATCATTATATTCTTGTTCCTGGACTCCGTTCTAGTCTTTTGGACAGGGCCGGCTTTCTGACTGCCAATTTGTCTTGGTAGGCATATTTCTAATGGACCTGTCTAGTTTACTTCATTTCTTTGTGACACATTTCAATAGTCTGATGCTCTTTGATTCCTTCCAATGTCCCTTGATCGCCTGGCGCCCATATTGAATCCGAGCTTGTTACATCTTTGACATATAACTTGCCGGGATATTCCTATGGCTAGCTTTGTATTACTCTAGTCACTATTGAAGGCCCCATTTGTGAAGGTACCGTTAATAATGCCTGAGCTTGGGTAGTTATGCTAATTTGCAACGTCAATAGCTTAATGCTCAGCCTCGGGATTAGGCTAGCACCCTCTAGTCTTCTCTGTTGTATAACTGTCCACTATACTAGTGCAAAAACAAATATTTCAGGTGTGTATAGATACATGCCTTATCATCTCCCCGCAACTTTAAGATTCTAACCGTCTGCGGTTACTAGTATCAGTTGTGGCCTGCTAATGCTTTATTTCTCTCCTGGCGCCACTGCAGTAAGACCCTACCAGTGGCAAACCTTGTCCTTTTGCTATTTTGTGCTCAATATATTCTTCTACATCATTTCGGACGTTCTCGGGTTCATAGGGCTGCACCCAGTGAAACGTTTCCCTTCCAACTGCTTCTATTTGGGTGTCTTTAAAACTCTTTTTGAAACCACGAGTCATTCTTCTGGTGTATATCCAAGGCTTTGGATTGACTCTGTTTGGGACCCCTGTCCCTAGATCAATGGCCCTCTTCAGGTTTTGTCAATTTAGTCCCTGAGAGCCTCCTTGTGAAAACAACTGCTGGCGCCACTTCATTTCGTACATGAGGTGTAAATTGAGAGGGCATTGCCTTTTAGCGCCACTCTGTTAACCCCTTCAAGTATATTTCTTTTGCTTTCGCACCATGTCATCCTGAGATGTGAACTGTATGAGGCTAGCTCGTGCCATGCTACTCTGCTTGGTACATTTTCTTTGTTACTCCTTATATTGGCCTGTTCCAAATTTCTAGTCTATTAGGCTTTGCTAATGATCTCAGGTGGGGTAGTCTGGCAGGATGGCGCCAACCGTTTGGTGGTGCAGTCCGGGTTCACTCAATCTGGTGCCAACTGGGCTTTTGACTGAGTCAGAGTCAGAGTCTAGCTCTGATGATGATACTCCTCTGTCTCAGTTGGCTGCGTACTTTTGCCTCAATGGTTACAATATCTGACACCAATTGACTTGGTGCGAGTATGCTCAGAACGGAAGTCTGATTTTGAAAAAGTGTTACCACTTTTTTTTTTCTTTTCTTTTTGATTGACTGACCCTTCTATCATGTATATGACCCCTTCTTTGCTTTCTAAGATAGCACTTTGTACCATTTAACATGAGCCATTATCGGCTGCTCCTCGTCTGTAAATGACTACTTGCCTTAGGTAAGTCATCAATCGGCAATTGATCGCTTATCTAATCCTATAGCGAGCAGTCATATTTCTTTACTCCCTTCCCCCAACTTTAAGATCTCAACCGTCCTCGGTTGTCATCTTTAGTTTCTAGCTTCAGGGTGGTCCTATTACCAGTATGGTTGCAACGGCACATCAATGCTATTGTTGCTGGACCTCGGCATGATGCACCGAGATTTTGCACCAAAACAATATTTTGACCACGGATGGCATGTATATCCTTGGCACTCTGATACCACTGGTCTCACCTAGTCTGTTCTCTCTCTGCCTCTGACTTTCGGAGCAATCCTCAGGCCTCAGACTTCGATGCATAAGCGTCGCATTTGTCCCATTAAAGTTGGCGTAAACGAGTGGATAGCCAAGAAACGGTTAAATGATCACGCAAATAACAAGACCCACCTAAGGGCAAAACAAGACAAGCAACGGGCCCAAAGGCTACGGTCGGCGGTATGGTCGCGGGTGATTTTGATTTTGATCACCGACCGTGGACACCTGTCAATGTGGCTACCGGCAAACGCGGTTCCAGAATCGTGCGCTTATATAAGCGTGATCAAGCTGTTTTGATGGCAAATTGCCGTTGTGTCCCATTCTCGTCTTAATGCTTTTTTCTGGCTGATGGTAATCTCAGTAAAGTACTTTAACCATAGAATAAAGCCTATGGTAGCTTTATGGGAGGGCTGTATGGATTTTGTTGTGTAAAACCCTTCCAATTCATCTTTGTTTGTTCCAGCTTTCACCGGCTTTGCCACTGATCCAGATGTACCTTACCCAGGCTCCCACGGACTCGATATGGGCTCGGAAACTGGGTCAAATATTATTTTTCATAATTCTAAATGTATTGTCCATAAAACTTTGCCAGATTTAACATTGATAAGATTGATTCCATTGCGAATTTTGAGCTGTGGATTGAAATTAAAAAATGTGTCATGGAGAATACATGTAAAATGAATATTTAGGATTTTTAGGACTTTGAGTTGAGTCCTAAGCTGCTTCGACGATTTTATACCAGGTACATCCGTTGGGACTCAGATCTTTGGCAGTGATTACCCAATCTGGCGTGCACGGTGATGCCATCAATTTCCTGTTGCATTGCCGGTAGCCAGTCAATGTGTCATGGAGACAATACAGCCACGTGATTTTGAATGTTAGCGTGTACCACCCGCGTGTTGAACCGCGTGTTGAACCTTAGCAGAGCTCTATTCCCGATATACACACCCTCCGAGAGTTTTTTACCGAAAAGCATCACAGGATCAGATGTTCTGTTTACGAGAGTACCGGTTGTAAAGTAAATATAAGGCAATCACGTTCAAAATTAAAGCGGACTACTCCTTGTCTTCTGTGTCCTTAAAAGCTTCCATTTCCATCTGAGCACATCTCTGCCCACATTTGTGTTGATCAACAAAAGTCTGGATCCCCTTCTCTCCGTGATCTCCAGTCCCGCTATCACTGTGTCTATATAAGAGCGAGTCAAAGAGTTCATTATTCAGAGCACGCACCCAGTGACTGTATGGGACATGAGATCAAAGAGGACCGATGCTTTATTGGATGGGTCATGGTTTTCTGATGCTACAACTGTGACTGAGTGGCTGTACGATGAATTAAAGAGCAAAACTGACATTGGATATCAGCAATAACCAGGCTCTTGTTTGAATTGATGTAGGTGAAGTGTTGGAAGGCATTAATAGTTGCTCCCTGCTTGTCAGTGTACCGGGGATGTTCAAGGTTTCCCGAGTATTTCCTAAATTGAACATTCCCCCTTTCAGGTTCAAGGAGCCAAGTGACAGAGGATATGACGGCGTTGGTCGCAGTTAGTTCACACTTATCGTCATCTGAAAATTCGGTGTACTCCGATTTCTTGATGCCAGATGCCGGAGATGCGTTGAAAGGTTCGGTTAACCCAAGAACACCCTCGCGAGCAAGAATGAAGTCGGTAACTTCAAAGTCTATGGGAAGGTTACCGCGCTGTAAGCTACATAGACAAAATAAACTCGCCTGAGATATCAATTTCCTGTTGTTCACATTCTTCCTTGAAGTTATCGAGAAAGAATTTCGCACGGCCGAGGGTCGTTCCTTCCTTGACAAGCTCCTCGCGGTTAGCAGTGATTGATACGAGTTGTCCGCCACCGAGCGTATAGCAGCGCTTGGCAACATAGGCCAAATTGTTGTATTTAACCTGATTGATGGAGTCACTGCTTAAATTACAGTAGAGAGAAACATACCTTGAAGACAAGCTTGGATCTCCCCTTGCTGAAGGGACCCTTGTCGAGCATAACAGAATGTGAAGCAGGATTCTCAGTGTGCCAAACAAAAGACTGGACTCCGGTCTCGGAATCAGATATCTGGTAGGCGAAGAACAGAGTGACAGAAGTCGCAGTATTTGTTGGTGTAACCGTAGGGACACTCAAAGTAAATGATGACTTGAGAGAGCATGTCCCACCCAAAGCTATAGGATGCATATATCAGAATGCTCAACTCCGAGTTATTAGTCAACATACTGAATCGGGTGCGCTTGATGATTGAACTACCAAGAGAGATGCTCGTGTTTTCATTCCACACTCGCTTTTTCGATTTGAAAAGTCCAGCAGGAGGCGGAACTCCGGTTCGAACATGGAACTGGAAGTTAAACAAAGACAATTAGCCAGACTTTTTTTGACTGCAAAGCGCACAAATAAAACTCACCTTATCCAAGTCAATGTGGGCCTCCAAATATAATGTTGGGAATTTGCGATTCCGAAATTTGGTGGGCACAGTCTTGTCCAGGTTCTGACCACAGTTTTTCATAGTTGTCTGTAAAACATCTCGGAAGCTGGACTGTGGTTCAATTTCGAGATGAACATTGTTCATCCGAGAAAGCCTAATGTCGGAACTGTTCCAGTCAGTTCAACTTCATCCAGAAGCAAATGATTTCACACACCGTGCAAGGCTTGCTTCTGAGCCCTCTCCCAACTGGAGTTGAAGCTAGCTATTCCATTGGCCACAATGTCTGTATCAACCAAATAAATGGACAATTTAATATAGTGAAGGAAACTCGCACCCGAAAACTTAGTAGTTGCCTCTGGAATAACCTCAAAGGTAGGCAAAAACTCGCAAGCCTTTGAATTGACAAATAGTTCCAGAACAAATACATAGCATTCGTTGGTTGCCAGATTGCTGCTTTTGAGAGTTGCCATGTTGACGCCAGTGATCGCTACCGTTGACTGTTGGGCTTTAATGCTTGAACCATTGAAGTTGGCAGCATCTTTCCACTGAACACGATGAAATTGTCCCATATTCCGAATGCCTGAAGCGGAAGTATGTTGCACTATAAATGCTGCCTCACAAAAAAATAAATGGGTGTTTTCTCAGAAATCGAGTCTCTGCAATCATTTCATATGCAGAAATGGATGGGAACCCGTAGGAACCCATTTGGCGCTCATTTGACCCCAATTCAGCACCTTTCAAGAAGAAATAACTCAACTTTTACCTAACAAATGTCGCTGCTTGCCTAAGCCGAGCTTCGGTTCGCACTCGGCAGGGTACAATCGGCAAAATCGGCAACAACCTCCCAGCCCGCGCCGCCCCAGGTTCTAGTATTGACAAACTTAAATTGAGATTTTATTTCCGGGAATTGTGGACTCGGCAGCGGAAACATTAAAGTGGGTATCCAAGGAACTCTACTATAATATACAATGAAGGGTCAGAAAATTCGAATGGGAATCTGCTGCTGCACCAGTGTGTCGGAACGGTTCCGACACCGTCTAACTGGGTAATGCTACAGCAGCTCTCTTTTTTTCGCCGACCTTGCAGACCTCAGAAAATCTGAATGGGAATCTGCTGCTGCACCACTGTGTCAGAACGCTTCCGACACCGTCTGACTGGGTAATGCTACAGTACCTCTTTTTTTCGTTGACCGTGCAGACCTCAATCATATACAATGAAGGGTCAGAAAATCTGAATGGGAATCTGCTGCTGCACCACTGTGTTGGAACGCTTCCGACACCGTCTAACTGGGTAATGCTACAGCACCTCTTTTTTTCGTTGACCGTGCAGACCTCAATCATATACAATGAAGGGTCAGAAAATCTGAAAGGGAATCTGCTGCTGCACCACTGTGTCGGAACGGTTCCGACACCATCTAACTGGGTAATGCTACAGCAGCTCTCTTTTTTTCGCTGACCTTGCAGACCTCAGGAAATGTGAATGGGAATCTGCTGCTGCACCACTGTGTCGGAACGGTTCTGACACCGTCTAACTGGGTAATGCTACAGCAGTTGTCTTTTTTTTCGTTGACCTTGCAGACCTCAATAATATATGATGAAGGGTCAGAAAATCTGAATGGGAATCTGCTGCTGCACCACTATCTCACTTTCAAGTTGTTCAAAACTTGCGCAGAAATGGGTTTTGCCTTGAAAAGAAAAAGGTCTTTGAGTCCGGCGACTTCCTTCCCAAGAACGTACTTTATCTTCGTCCATAGATTGACGCCGGAACAAAGCGACGGCATGTCTTGTAATTGTAATGCTGACGTCTTGATAGATGTTCTTCCCATTTGGGAATCTCCAGGTCATGAATCCGGGGCCGGGCGTAAGTCTCTTCTTCCTCCTCTCTCCTTTTCTGTTCTATTTTTCCTTTTCCTTTTCGTCTCTTTTCCCCTGCGCACATCCACTTTTCTAACCAAGTTTCGGCAGATCACCATGACTTCCTCCAATTCTGAAGAGACAGAAACCTCCGTGTTGACCAGGGCTGTCGTTTGTGCGGAAATTCAGCTCAGGGGATGTGCTATGACTGAAATCATCCTGGCGCGCGATGTTGTTTACAAATGTACGCTTTATTCAGACGCCCCCAGCGTTAAGATGGGCCGGAAACGATCCCGGAGGGGCCATTTTGAAACCTCAGTGGTCATCGCAATATAAGTTGCAAGCCCCGCAGATCGTCGCAGTTACACTATACGGTTTGTCTCGAGGCTCGGATGAATCACGGATCCAACGGAGATGGGTGAAGGGTACATTTTGTGGTGGTTTCGTTCTTTTGAACTCATCAGGTAGGCCACACAGCCCACAACTAATCTACAACGCTCTTATCGGGGATACAATGCGGCCCATTGTTTCCCACAATAAGTTTGGCTCCCCCCCAGAACCCTAAAGCACCTCAGTGTGACGGAGCACCTGGCCAGGTTACACCGCCAGGTATGAGGTGACAGAGATGGTGACTGGCCAGGCCACACTCAATCTTATGCCCCCAGAACCCAAATAGAGCCCCCCCCAGAACCCAAACAGAAGTCGCAACTTGCCAAGTTGCGACCTCGATCCACCAGAACCCAAGTAAAGCTCACAAGTTTCCAGGTTGCGGGCCTGATCCCCCAGAACCCAAATAAAGCTCACAACTTGCCAGGTTGAAGCCTTGATCCCCCAGAGCCCAAACTAAGCTCGCAGCTCGTCAGGTTGCATTCATGATCCCCCAGAACCCAAACAAAGCTCGCAACTTGCCAGGTTGCAGCCATTACCCCACGGAACCCAAGGCATGCAACTTGTCAGGTTGCAGCCATGCCCAAACAAAGCTCGCAACTTTCCAGGTTGCGGCGTTTCTCCCCCAGAACCCAATGCGGCACGCAACTTGCCAAGTTGAGGCCATGATCCCCCAGAACCCAAACAAAGCTCGCAACTTTACAGGTTGCAGCGTTTCTCCCCCAGAACCCAATGCGGCATGCAACTTGCCAGGTCGAGGCCATGATCCCCCAGAACCCAAACAAAGCTCGCAACTTGCCAGGTTGCAGCCATTATCCCCCAAAACTCAATAAGGTGCGCAACTTCCCCGGTTGCGGCCATTATCCCACTCAACCCAATAAGGCATGCAACTTGTCAGGTTGCAGCCATGATCCCCCAGAACCCAAATAAAGCTCGCAACTCGCTAGGTTGCAGCGATTATCATGGAAAAACAAGAAGAAAAAGGAAAGGAAAACACCCAAAATGGCAACATCTGGCGAGGCACATTATAAGTCAGTGTTAGTTACGGTATTTGCTTGCAGTAGCAGTTCTCACGGGGTTGTTTCGGTTGCTGCCCTCGAGCTAACACCTGGAAAAAAAATGGTAGGCAAACCCTTCGTAAATGGAGCGTCATTTTATCCTGAATTTTTCGGGATGAACAAGCGCTGGCCCTGAAGGATCAGATCAGAGACATTTGAAGGTCTAGGGTAGGTACCTCTGATTTGTGGTGGCCAGTGCATATTGTACGCGAGCTTTATAAAAATGTCAAAGATGAGCGCGGAGCAACTAAGTATAAGAATACGAAATGTGTTAGCCAGGATAAAATAACAGTTCCCTGGTTGAATTCGAAGTGGGTAAGAAAAGACATCGAGGGAACAGAGGAAGGGTACTGACGAAGATATCGGCCTCCCAATGTTCGTCACGATTTGGTGGGTGATGACCAGAGGCGATCCCACTATGACGACATGCAAACCACCGTTCAGGGACGTCGGTAGGATACTAGTGAAGATATGAGGGCAGGCATTTGAGGATAGAGTAAGAACTCACGAAAAAAAAAAAAAAAAAAAAAAAACCTGCAAAAAAAAAACCGCGGTCCGCATTCCCCATGCCGGACGCCCATCCCTAACAAGCCTCAATCGCCGCACATCAGGTGACAAGGATTTGGGAGGTGCCGGGTTTACGGAGGGGGGGGGGGGGGGGGGGGGGGGGGGGGGGGGGGGGGGGGGGTGGGTAGAGGAGGCGGAGAGGCATGGGCGGAAAATTACAGTCACTAGAGGGTGTGCAACGATGTTATTACAAAGAGAAAAAACAAGAAAAGGCAACCAACTCACTGGTAACTCTGAGTCCACTGTCACAAATTTCGGAGTACATTTGGGTGCGACCGTGGTGGAGAGGAGTGGTCTCCAACTTTCGCTTGCAACCGCAGCGGCCAAATTTACTTGCCACCATCGTGGTGGAGAGAAGTGGGCTCGGACTTTCAACTGAGACTACTGCGGCCAAATTTACTTGCCACCATAGTGGTGGAGAGAAGTGGACCCGGACCCTCACTTGCGACCACAGGGGTGGAAAGAAGGAGACCAAGACTCTCGCTTTCGACCACGGGGGTGTAGGGGTATGGGCGCAACTCTCGCTTTCGACCCCGGGAGTGGAAGGGTCTGGGCACAAAATTTCGGTGACTTTTAACCTCAGTAGAGAGACAAATAAAACACAGAGAAGGCAACCAACCTTGAGTCTGCTGTGGCCAATTTCACTTGCCACCATCATGGTAGAGAGAAGTGGGCTCAGACTTTCACTTGCGACCACAAGGGTGGAAAGAACAAGACCAGGACCCTCGCTTCCGACCACGGGAATGGAGCGGAATTTCTGTGGCTTGTAACGTCAGTACAGGGACAAAACATAAGCAGGAGAAGGCAACCAGCCTTGAGACTGCTGCAGCCAAATTTACTTGCCACCACCGTGGTGGAGAGAAGTGGGCTCAGACTTTCACTTGCGACCACAGGGGTGGAAAGAACGAGACCGGGACCCTCGCTTTCGACCACGGGAGTGGAGGGGTATGGGCCAAAATTACTGTGACTAGTAACGTCAATAGAGAGACAAATAAAACACAGAGAAGGCAATCAACCGTACAAATCCGAAATGACGATGCAGTTGGAGCCATGCTTCTCACTCTCTCTTTCGACCCAGACTCCCGCTTCGACCACGAGGGTGGAGAGCCGGGTGGAGAGTGGGAAGGGACGCTAGGGTCGGGCGATGGGGTCCACTGAAATTAAACAGACATTAGCACTGACTGCACGAGGAGGTGTTGACATACAAATCCGAGATGACAGTGCACTGGAAGCCATGCTTCCCACTCTCTCTTTCGACCCAGACTCCCGCTTTCGACCACGAGGGTGGAGAGCCGGGTGGATAGTGGGAAGGGATGCTAGGGTCGAGCGATGGGGTCCACTGAAATTAAACAGACATTAGCACTGTACTGCACGAGGAGGTGTTGACATACAAATCCGAAATGACGGTGCAGTTGGAGCCATGCTTCCCTCTCTCTCTTTCGACCCAGACTCCCGCTTTCAACCACGAGGGTGGAGAGCCGGGTGGAGAGTGGGAAGGGACGCTAGGGTCGGGCGATGGAGTCCACTGAAATTAAACAGACATTAGCACTGTACTGCACGAGGAGGTGCTGACATACAAATCCGAAATGACGGTGCAGTTGGAGCCATGCTTCCCACTCTCTCTTCCGACCCAGGCTCCCGCTTTTGACCACGAGGGCGGAGAGCTGGGTGAAAAGTGGGAGGTGTTGGCATTTTGTACACCCTGTGCAAGTGGACATGCTGTGCTTGCACAGAATGGCACAGACATGAAGCAGTGCGAGAGCTGAATTGTCCTGCAAAACCGAGCCCTTATATACATTTTCGGACAGTCATTCCCGCCCCGCTTCGGCTTTCGGGAATATACGTAGGTCCCGTTGTTTGGCAGAGTCCCATTTATGCGGGGGTGTAAAATCCACCATACCTTACCTCACAAAGAATTGGGATGGTTGTGCATATTAATTATTCTAATGGGCCATGAACTAGATAATACATAAAGGTGTGCTGTACCAAAAATCCAGGTCCATTAAGCCATTATTGCTGGCGCCACGGCTGTCCTGCCTACTTACAGCCGTTTGCGGAACATACTGTAGGGAGCCTAACTTTACTCAGTTTCCGGCAGAATGGCTGTCCTCGACTTAATTCTTAACCGTTTTCCCTGGGAGGAGGCTCATTCGATCCGTGCCGTAAGTCCGGAGGGCCTGGCATATTCACATTTTTTATGTGCACCTCCTGACAATTTATTCGTTCAAATTTCGGTGCTTTTGGCTGTTGGAGTGCAGAACACGTCCAATACCCCCAATAGTGCTCAGAAAGACCTGCAAGAAATATTCGCGATGTGGCCCCGACATGCCCTCAGGAATACACACAAGTACACTCTGCCAAAATCTTAGGATGATTTTACAACTATATAGAGCTCTGCAGCTGTTCTGCTCTTAGAATAGAAAAAACACCAAATAAGAGCTGGTGAATGGTACATTTGAGCCGGAGAAAAAATACGGGCACGTCACCCCCTCTGAATTTTCGATGCAAATTGAATGGTCTAACTTACAAAGCAAACGCTGCCTTCTGTGTGGCGAACCTCGGTACGTAGCGGTCAAGGATGCATGAGGCTGTGCTACGACATAGGAACCTAACACGACCACATACCCGCCCTAGCCGACTCCCGACTCCGTACCGCGGAGAGGACCAGTGGTGAGGGCGGGCACTGGCCGCCCATCATCATCTCCAGTGCCTCCCAAAATTTATGGAATATGCTGGGGGTCGAGAATGGCGTGTGCGAAGTTGCAGCTCGTTTTGATCTCCCAGCAACATCGTTCATCGTGGCACAACATTTCTTCGGCGTTAAATTTTGTCAAAAGTAGTGAAGGCGGGCATTGGCTACCCATTATCATTTTAAGTGCCTCACAAAATTTTGTGGAATATGCTGGGGCTCGAGAATGGCCATTATGCAAACCTTATCTCGTGGGACATTTTTAGAAGATACATAGCCCGCGCAATTCTGAGCAAAACTTCAGTTCGGATTTTCCGTAGCTGGGTTCGTCGTGAAGCGCTGGGCCTGAAAGCTCTCCATAAAGTCTGGGGCTACATATGCAGCGCTGTTTTCAGTTGTGGTATTAAGTTAGGGGGCCGAAGCCGGACTAGCCGGCAGGTGATCAAATCGTGACAACCCGTGATCGCATGAGCCATCCGTTTCGGGAATAAATGTTCGTTCGAGGCCATCTCATACTCAGAAATAGCCAAATCCTGTACTGTGATGCTTAGGGCGCGAACGGTTTTTTCCCATTTTCGATTGTTTTGACGAGGACACTCATAGCGCCCTCAATTCTGGTCCACTTACCTTCGGAATATGCCCAATTGATTCACAATCAAATTCCGCAGTTTTCTGTGTCCTCACATTTTTCACTCGGTGTGGGGCCTCAGGTAAGCGTATTTTGGGACCTTTCCGGGCAGGACAGCTGTGGCATCGGTATTTCACCCCTGATTGCCCTAAATTTTTGATATGGTGGACTTCTATGTATTATCTAGTTCCTGGAATACCGTGATAGTGAATGTAACCTCTAGTTTCAATCTAGTGGTCAGGAAATATTGGGTGGATTTGCCCTCTCAATCAGCCTGCTGTTGAATATTGGAACCTGGCATCATATTCACTATCCCAGTATTTCAGGAACTAGATTACACATAGAAGTCCATCATATCAAAAATTTAGAGCAATTAGGGGTGAAATACTGATGCCACAGCTGTCCTGCCTGGAAATGTCCCAAAATATGCTTACCTGAGACCCCCATGCGAGTAAGAAATGTGAGTACACAGAAAACTGTGTATTTTGATTGCGAATCGATTGAGCATATTCCGAAGGTAAATGGACCAGAACTGAGGGCACTATGAGTGTCCTCGTCAAAACAATCGAAAACGAAAAAAAAAATGCCCACACCCTAAGTTCTGCAAAGAGCTGTAAAGCGGCCATTTTATTGAGGCCATAGCGTTCAATTCTTCATTTGAGGGCATAGATGCAATCAATCGGCACACCGCGATGGACAAGGATTGTCCCTGTTTGCATAAAGGCGTATCTCTGTGAGTGCGTGGAGAAAATATCTGAGGAGACAGTTCTGCGTGAAATTTCGCTGGCTATCCACCCAGCTAGTCGGATTGGAAACGGCCATTTTATTGAGGCCATAGCGTTCAATTCTTCATTTGAGGGCATGGATGCAGTAAATCGGCGCTCCGCGCCGGACAAGGATTATCCTTGTTTGCTTACAGCTCTTTGCAGAACTTAGGGCACGGCCTGTTTTTTTATTTTTATTTGTAAGTTTTCACGAGAACACCGATTGCAAGCTCAATTCTCAACGGCTTTCTCTGGGAATAGGTTCATTCACTTCGCACTGCGATTACGCAGGGCCCAGTATATTGCGACTTTTTCTAAGCATCTCAAAATGATTCACTAGTTCAATTTTCGGTGTTTTCCACTGTCCGACAGCAGAACATGTCCCATAGTAGGTATAGTGCTCCGATTGGCCTAGATTTTTAATATGATGTACTTGGAGGTATTCCAGAGGGCCTGAAATCCTGGGATAGTGAATGTAACTTGTATTTCAAATATACAGCTCATAGGGAAAGTATTTCAGGCCCTCCGGAATATGTCGAAGTCTACCATAATAAAAATCTAGGTCAATCGGAGCAAAATAGGTCTCATGGGACGTGTTCTCCGCTCAACCACTGAAAAACACAGGAATCTATCCCAAAAAGGAGATTTTCGGTGCCCATAAAAAAGCCTAGGAGGCGAGGCCCCCCGCCCTTTCCGTGCGAATCGAATGAGCCTATTTCCAGCATAAACGGTTGAGAAATGATCCCATGATCGCTGTTCTTGTGAAAACTTACAAAAAAAAAAAAAAAAAAAAACGCCGCGCCCTAAGTTCTGCAAACAGCTGTAAACCATAGAACATCTGTATCGTTCCGGTATTTCAGGAACCAAATAATACATAGAAGTCCACTATATCAAAAATCTAGGGAAATCGGGGTAGAAATACTGATGCCCCAGCTGTCCTGCCCGGAAATGTCCCAAAATATGCTTACCTGAGACCCTGATTCCAAAGAAAAAATGTGAGGACACAGAAAACTGCATATTTTGATTGTGAATCTATTGAGCCTATTTAGAAGGTAATCTAACCAGAACTGAGGGTGCTACGAGTGTCCTCGTAAAAATGATCGAAAATGAGAAAAAACGACCGCGCACTAAGTTCTGCAAAGAGCTGTAACATTGAGGTCAGCAGATCAAAATTTTGCCCTTCTAGATCATCCTGCACTTCTGGGGGATCAATGCTAATTCAAAAACAAGGGCATAAGTGCGAGTTCTTGCCGGGCGTTGCCACGGCCCCCACCCAAGTTCTATTAATTGGCTTTTGATGTACGTGAGCGGCAAGTTGACGGCAAGGTTGAACAAGTGAGCATTATGCGTTGAATTTGTGCTCAGTGAGCAAAATTTATATCGGAAAGACAGAGGATTCCATTTGCTTGGCCTCCATTTTGGGTGATGACTGAAATCCATGGACAGGCAGCTAGTTAATCGAACACACAGGCCAAAAGTCAGGTTTGTTGCGGTATCAATGCTTTCTCCCCACCATAATGTCCCATTTATATTCATGAACACTAATTTTTTTTCAGAGAATCGTCCTCTCCGTAATTTGAGACCTTCAGGACACCAGTAACGCATATTTTGAACGCTCGAGTCGCTTGCCGAGAGGTGCCGTAAAATTGTTGATCAAAAGCCAAATAATGGAACATAGTAGGACCGGGATGTCTCGTTTGCGCTACTGGTCGCCCCTTGGCACTCAGCCTGAGTGAGCTAAAAAGCAATCAACTCCGGTACACTCGGCCCGAGTGACAAAATCATCACGATCTGAGTGACTTGTCACTCGGCCCGAATGTAAGAGTGCGTTACAGCCACCAGTTCATAGTCCGATGACGAGTCGACGAACGTGAGTGAACGTTGCGGACCGAGGACCGCGAGGTTTGTCAGTGACATTCGTCATGGCCGGAGCGTGCCGAAAAAGATCGAGACAACATTGAAAAATCTTTTGCGTACCACACTGAGGTTGAAAAAATAAATTGAGTATACAGGCATATCCGGAATGTATGAAAATGGGGGGGTAGAGCAAATCCCGGACCTTATCAGACCAGGTTTGAAGCCGCAATAAAGAGTCAAATGTTGAGAGCAAGCAAAGTCGGTGATGGGTCACGAGGTATCCCGATTTGGGGGGGTTGTCAAAGAGGTCTGTGTTAAGATCGACTCGATCGCTCACCTCTTGGTTCGGATCATCCTGAAACCTCAGGATCAGGATCAGGATGCAGGATCGGCGACTCGGCAATGACTTACCCGATGTTGATTGATAACAATAGATACCCATAGATAACACCAGTTACTCGATAATTCTATGTTCTCCCCATAGATCTCCCTCGGCACACATCCTTGAGCTCATATACACTCTAAGAATGCTCTCAAATATTCTCAGAATTTTTGATCTCTTTGTACAAAGGTATTCATGCTCCGATAGGGAGGCGATGCTTCGGCAAAGGTCACAAAATGCACCTTTCGATTTCTCGCGACCCATGTAGGAAACAGGGCACCAAGAGTATACATTAGATGATCGACAATGTAACTCATGCAGCTCGGGGATCTTTCATGGAGCGGAAGGTGCGAGAATGAGCCCACCACTGAGGAAACTACCACATCAGGGTGGCAAGTTGTGTCTGATGGCTAGCAACCGGACCGGGTTGCCGATCCTGCATTCTGATCCTGATCCTGGTCGTCAGGATGATCCGAACGCACTCTAAGTTCTTCCCACAGTGAAATGGAGCTTGTCGCGCCGGTATCGAGGTACAGGATCGGCCTGTCATCTGCGTGAGCGGCGTCCGAGACGTTGGTGGACTAGTCGACTGATGTGGTGTGGCGGAGCTGGATGGCATGTGGAAACTCCATTTTATTTAGATTTTCCTCGCAGTCTTTCCATTGACCCCTTTTAGCTTACATCATTATTTGTTTCGTAAATACGGACCAACAATCAATTCTTACGCTCGTACCACCATTTCAGCGGCCAGTGCAAGGCAAGCGCCTAGAGGTAGCATCGGAGCACCTCGATCCCTCCTCTCGGAAAGTCGCCAGTGGGCTGTTTAGCCACCAGAACCACCAAATCAAGCCTCACGACATCACCCTCTTTTCCTCACATTTTCGCACTTTCGTACTCTCTCGTCCTCCCATTTTCCTACTCTACGGCTCGAGACCAACTTCAGTTTCTCATTTCAAAAATCTACTCTAAAAGTTCCGAACTACCGACCCATTCCACGAACCTACGGCCGAGGACTTTCCCTCCACTACAGTGGTGACCACCGCAGGGGGAAAAGCTCTTCTAGGGTTTTTCTAGGGTATTCCGAGTGGTCCGTCGTCATTTTTACCTTCTTTCACCCCCTATCCTTCGTCATGACGGTCTCTACGCCGCTCGCTGCGTGTCCTACGCCACTCGTCACGCGTCACCCCGCTCCCTCGTATCCCCACATCGCTTCACGCCCCGAGTGGGCGAACGGCTCGTTCGCGTCGTCGTCTACGCCTCCCATTTCACATTCCACGGCCCATATTTCTTCGCCCCATTCGTCATCTCCTCGCCGGAAGCGTTCACGGCGCTGCTTCGTATGTGGTGGGACGGGGAAGCATCGTCTTAACCCCCGTTTTTGCCCACGGACGTTCGAGCTTATTTACAAGCATCTGGCCAAATTCGACGCTAATTTCCGTCTCGTCTCGTTCGACGGTTCGCCACTTCCGATGACACGGCACCCTGGTGGAGTGGCGGCGCATCTTCTGTCTCGACGGCACCTTCCTCGTCGCACCCTTCGTGTCTCGGCTCATCGCGTCCCACACGCCGTTCCTTTTGCAGATTTGAATCGCTCGCACGCTCCGCGCACCGCCATCATACATCCCCGTCGCATTCCGAGTCCAGACCGCAGCTCCGAATCGAATCCCCCGCACGTTCCTCCCATCACATGCGTTGTTCCACCTCGCATTTCACCGCCGCTTCCGTGTTCTCCAATTCCCAATATTCCAGATTCGACTTCACAACGTTCTTCGAAACCAGATCCTCCCCCTCCGAATTTCATCCAGCGATTATTCGATTTCCTCGTCCTCTCTAGATCATATCAAAGACAAGTCGCCACACTCATCGAAACCATCGATCGTTTGGATACGGGTCAAGATCCCTTCCACCTTTGGGAACGTTTGAAGCCAGCGCGGGATACTTTCACACCTTTACGTGTTCAGTTTTGATTTTTCATCGTCGCTCATCTACGTTATATCTTTTTAGAGATTTCAAGTTTCATTAGCTACGTTTGTGCCCCATGCGGCCATCTTTCTCCTTCCTCCTTCTAAACTGATGTCGGGGTCGACATCTAAATCCCCCGCACTGTGGCGGAGCTGGATGGCCGGCATGTGGAAATTACATTTTATTTAGATTTTCCTCGCAGTCTTTCCATTAACCCCTTTTTAGCTTACAGCATTATTTATTTCGTAAATACGTACCAACAATCAATTCTTACGCTCGTACCACCATTTCTGCGGCCAGTGCAAGGCAAGCGCCTAGAGGTAGCATCGGAGCACCTCGACCCCTCCTCTCGGAAAGTCGCCAGTAGGCTGTTTAGCCACCAGAACCCCCAAATTACGCCTCACGACCTCACCATCTTTTCCTCCCATTTTCGCACTTTCGTACTCTCTTGTCTTCCCATTTTCGCACTCCACGGCTCGGGACCGACTTCAGCATCTTGCCTCGAAAATCTACTCTAACACCTCCGGATCACCGACCCATTCTACGAACCTACGGCCGAGGACTTTCCCTCCACTACAGTGGTCTCACGCGGGGTACTGGGAGAATCGGAATCGGCGAAGAATGACCGATCTGCTGGTGCATCTGATTCGTCGCCGCTATCAACAGCAACATCAGGAAAAAACCTCCTTTACTAATTTAGGGCTAATTTTGTTCTCGCCAGCGTATTAGGAGAAATTGACCAGATTCTCGGAAAAGTTGGGTAAAGGGGAATAAGAAGTAGGAATCCACCCTAATTTGTTAGGGTGAACTTATTAATTTTGACGATTGTGTGCGTGCGAGAACTGATGTTACCGCCTGTGTTAAAAACGGGCAGGATCATAACTTCGAGTCTCGGTAGAATTTAATACATGGGAGAGCTGACAAAATACATACAACTTGACTAGAACAATGTAGCATAAATGTGGCGATCAGTCATTGAGTTGACAAAAAAATGAGGGCACTTGTCCAAGACATTACTCGACTTCCAATCTGGTGGTGCAATCGGGCCGAATTTTGGTAGCAGATGCACGCTTCGTCGGACATTAGCCACCGGGATGATACTTGCGAGCCGATCTCCGTCCTTCAATGAGCGCTTCACCTTGTACAGCAGATGATCTGGCTCCGGCTGTGTAAACGAAGAGAACCACTCAACGTAGGCTAAATGTTTCGGTGGTGTTATACCACGAGAAAAGAGAGTGCGAATGTGCTGAGGGGAAAGGGAAAATACGACACGGATTTGAGCGACTCGATAGCCTGAGATGGACCGATCAATTGAGAAGGGCACTGCCAAAAAAAAATTATACTACGCACCGGCTGTGCCAGTTATCTGGCCAGTACCGTCGTTCACAAGTGCCGTGTCGAAGCGGGGAGGAAGTAACTCTCCATTTTTAAGGGTCTTGCCAGGTTGAACGTGTATGGAATCAACTACGGATTCCTCGGGTCCTCGTACTGTGTAAGGGTCCTGAGTCGTGAATTTGATGCGGTGGAAAACAGGGACAGAATTGAATGCGAAAGCGAGATCCTGGGATTTGGCCTCGATCTGCAACGGAGATAACTGTGGATTATTTAGATGGACAACGAAGCGCGCAAGGGCGTCACGGAAAAAGGCCGCGCCGTAATCAGTAAGTAAACGGCCCAGCCGCACTGATTTGAGAGTAGGATGTTTCGTCATCTTAAGTTTCCGCTCATAGACGAGCCCTGGAGGTAGATAGTCGCTGACAGGAGGTGCAGGGCAGCCGTCGAGGCGCCATTGAATGTATTTTTCATGCCGATAAATTTTTTCTTTGCGCTCCAACCAGAGAGTCATCTGCGGGAACTCATCCTTGAAATTGGTGGACCGGTAGGCGTCCTTGGCAAGGTCGATGTGCAGTCGCTCGGTGTATTCGGTATTGTAGTTGTCCGTTGTCCCGAAGAGCTTGATATACATGATGTAATGGCGGCAGGAATGAAGTTTCGGGAGGTTAAAATCTTCCCGGACGCCCAGATCAACGAAGATAGATTTGTGATCGTGAAAACGGTCGAGGGCATTCCCCAGATGCGATAGGGTCTCGGAGGTATGCATAGGATACTGAGCGAGGTAAACGAAATCAAGAAGTCCCCGGACGGCAGCTACGAGTTTGACCGACGATTGGCCATCGGGGAGCTTCACGTCAATCACGAGGCTGAGGATGAAGCGGGAGATTTGATCGTGTTCCTTCCCCGTAACACGGGAAAGATTTGAGATCCCGTTCATGAAGAGCCGTATATTGTGATTCGGAGGGAGACGCCGGCACCTGGCATCGATTTCGGCTTCACCACAACACTCCGTCAACCAGGCGATGAGATGTTTAACAATGCCCTGATAGAGCTGATGGAGGATATCCGGGCTGATTGCCTGGAAAATATTGGTGTAAGGCAATCCCTCCCAGAACGGGTGGTAGATGGGCTTGATTCCAGCTTCGGCACACGCCTGCGCATAAATCGTCGGCCCTTCATCCAGCGACTCGAGTGCCCTGAGAATGTTCTCGAGGGAGCGAAGAGGGAAGTCGGAATCCTCCCCCAGCTCATCTCGGGGTACTTCGCAAGTCGGGCATTCGCCCGTTTTCACCGCAGTTACGAGAACCTGCTCAGGATAATCACCAACAAACGTAGCGTAAATCGGATGTCCGCGCCGAGTTACTCCATCACCGCTCGTCATTGGAACCCCAGTCGCGCCAGCAGTTTTAAGCGGGGCGAGAATGTGCGCCATGCATGCGTGAAAGACATTGGCCAAGATGCGCCTGCGGGCGGCCTTGTTCTTGACATTTTTCATCCGCGAGGTGGGTAGGTAACCGAGTAGGACGTAGCCGCGGCGCGATGGCTTACGCCGAATCTCCTTTGGAATATTTCCGATGGTCATATAGACAGGATACGCTGTCTTGTTGCCAAAGACTGTGAGCTGGGTTTTATCAGAGGAGATAATGATTGGAATTATCGTCGCTCCTGGATTATCTTTCTCCACGGTGTCCTAAAAATACTAATGAGCTCGGATAAAATATATGAGAGGTTCGCGCATACCTGGGTGGCCCACCACCACTTGCCTGTATGCATGTTATGGTACATTCGGATCGTCTTGCCATTATCAATATAATGCTTCTCTGGTGCAACGAAGAGATACGGAGCAAAGTCTGTGTCACCCCACAACGCGCGCACGCACTCCAATATGTCCCGCGAATACAGATGGAAAACTTCGCCGTTCACAACTACTTCAGAACGGGTAAATTTGGGACGCCCAGGGAGCTTCTCGTCGATAATTTTGTTGAGCTGAAGAGAAGTTCCATACGAAAGATCAAGCGACTCGCGAAGCTGAAAAAGATATCAATGTTACCTCCACACGAAAGAAAAGTGAACGTACACCATCGATCTGCAGCAGATCTGTGAACGCCGTAGAGCCTGAATCGCGCAGCTTGGCCCATTTAGCAATGTCCCAGTCCATTTTCGATGCGAACGGCGCATAAGGATTTCCGTCGGTGGAATTGTTGAGTGAAGATCTGTACGTCTCCTCAGAGCTTTGTGAATGGGTCGCGGGGATCGGTTTCCCAGCGGAGCGCCCAGGATACTTCTCAATAATCGGTTTGTGATGGAACCGGTCCTCGGCGACCTTCCGTGATTCGCGATTTGGTGCAGGACCTGCCGCCGTCTGCTGAATCCCTGGCATGGCACTGTCGGCGAGGTTGGTATTGGGAGCACGAGGAACTTCGTATCCATCCTCCAGTCCCGCATGAGATGCGTCCTGCTGATCTTGTGCACTGGGATCTTCATCTTCATCCGACCCTTCGTCGTCAAATTCATCCTCTGAGCCCAAATCATATCCGAACTCCTCATCGGTATAATTATTGCCAAAGAAATCGCCCTGAAATACGTTGTCACCACTGGGGAGTCCATGCATCTGTGGGGGCCCAAAGTTCGCGTCGCGTTCCTGAAACTGCTGTTCCTGAGCGTGTTTGGCGGGAAGCGGACCAATACGAGACTCGGCCTCAGTGAAAATGGCACGACATGCTTCATTGGTCGTCAATCTAAGATGAAGACTCAATCCTTTCCCCCCTTTGCAATCTACGTTGCACCCAGGACAGTGAGGCGGCATCGGAGGTCTGAGCGTAGTGAGAGATTCCAGAATTCGATTCAATTGTAGTGATGAGGAATATGATCGTATCCACGTATGAGCGGTCTGAAATGGCCGTTATCGTATACGCGGCCGACTGGTACCTGAGCTAGTGCCTAGGGATCAGCGCCCATTGGATTCAATATGAAAACGAAAATGCGAACACAAACAACCCACCTCTCTCTTTCGTTCTTCCACCACCACATTCCTTACATACCTGTATCCCTCACACTCCCTCACCACCGTACTTCCCACCGCTATGGCGACACAGTCTGCAGATAATCCTGCTCTCACCCGAGCCCAGAAACGACAAAACACCATCGCAGAGCGCGAAGAAAATGCTCGTCAAGAGCAAAAAGCATTTGAGGCAGAAGCTAGTGAGTGTAGAGTGCAATTCCGTTCCTCCAGCTCAGCTTTACTAACACATTCCTCGCAGAAAAGACTGGAGGTCGCCAGGCCAAGGTCGTTGCCAAGATAAATGCCGGTGAGATTTGACGCCGAGCCAGAGCCAGGAAACAAGATTTAATCTTTTTTTTTTCTAGTCTGGAACGTCGACAATCCCAAATCTCGCAAGAGAACGTCGTCGACAGCCCAAGCCCCAGACAACGTAAAGAAGGCCCGCGAGTCTGTCGGTGCGTATTCTTTTACAAGTGGAGAATCTATTCTGACATCTATCGTAGCCCAGAGCGACGCTGAAGACGATCTTGTTGTGTCCGAGTCCGAAGAGGCCCAAGCCAAAGGATCGAAGACGAAGAGAAGTGGGCGCCGGACTCCCGGACCGTTGATAAAACACGTGCTCACATAATTTCCCAGAATATCCTGCTCCCGTCATTGCCATCAACACCGACAGCGACTCGGAGGCACCGAGCACGAAGTCCAACAAGTTCCGTGAGTACATCGTCGTCGACGTGATACATGATTTAATCCTCTCAGCCCGTCTTGACCTAACTAAACTCCCTACTACAGCGAAGTCCAAGGCTGCCGTTAGCAAAGTCAAGCAAGTCGCCAAGAAGGCCCTCAAGACACTCGTCGCTCCTGGTATGTCCTTTCTTCATCTTCCGATCCTGCTCTGATGCGTGGTCTCCCAAAGTTAAATCTGCCAAGGGACGCGGGGCCGCTGCAAAGCCCAAAGTCACCTCGAAGCCTGCGGCTGCCAAGATCGTTGCCGAGTCTGCCTCTGAAGTCGAGGCGACTACTTCGGAGGAAGATGGGAGCGATGGTAACGTTAGCGGCTCTGACGATCTCGCCGACTTCGAAGATGCCAACGAGGAAGAATTTGTTGCTGAGGTTGGTGCTGATGTTCTTCTCGACCCAATATTTCTAAATTTATTCAGGTCCCTCGTGTTCTGAAGAAGGCAAGTGCCAGCTCCACCAAGTCTGGCTCCAAGAGTGCCTCCGATATCGAGGTACCCCGAATACTTTCTGCTATAATGTATTATTACTGATCTTCTCTAGATGTCGGACGCGACAGGACTCTTGGACTCCGACCAGGAGTCCTTCGAGGTCAGTTATTGTTCATCGAGCCCTATTGAATCACCTATATGCTATTCAGATCGACAAGCTCCCGCCAGGTCGCTCCTCCAAGGGCAAGCAGCGCAAGATCCAATCCGACTCGGAGGATGAAATGGCCGACGCGCCGCCTCAGCGTACCGTGCACGACGAGGATATTGCAATGCACGAGGCCATCGCCAACAGTCTCGCTTCAGTCCCTCTCGTCCCTCGCAGCCGTAAATCATCGGCGGCGTCGTCGGCTTCGTGGTCTTCGGGTCAGCAAGTTCATGTTCCGGACACAGACTTCGATGAGGATGACGAGAACGAGGAAGCTGAGCGTGCTTCGAAGAAGGTAAGAATTCCTCTCTGCCGTTCCACATACTCGGACTAATAGGACACTGGAGAAACCGCGCAAGGTCTCTGCTGCACGTCAGAAGCAGGCTGATTTGGAGGTAAGTTTTGACAATATACTTGGACATTTGTTGACCCTCCTGTATGTCACAGAAGCCTCATGTTCGTGCCGTAGCTCAGCCGAAGAGCGACCATCAAGTCAAGGTGGAGAAGCTCACTACCTTTGCTGCGACGGGGGCTTCTACGGGCGCCACCGAGGCCAGCCATCACCCATCTGCTCGCATCGTACCCCCGGCCCCTGGGAAGAAGGACATCCTTCTCAACAGCCAGACAGAGGAGTTGCAACGTGTTCTGCGTAGTGCCATCTCCCTGGTCAAGACTGGCCTCATATTTGAAGACTCGTACCCACCTATCCTCTCTCGTGCCGGGTTTGCTCGAGCCTATCTGGTGTCGGCAGCTGATGGTATCCCCGAAGCTAAGCACATCAGGGAGCGCCTCGGCACTGATCTCAAGTACGCCGCCATCCTCGCAGACATTGTACGTCAAAATTTAACCAGTTCTTCGACGCTTACCAGCTGCTCATCCCTCACAGCTCCTCGACAGGATCAATATCCTGCGCGGGGACACGAAGCGTACAGCCACGAACGTTGTTCCCGGCTTCTTCCAGATTGCGGGATTGAGCGAGGTCAAGACAAAGGAGCTCATCGAGAAGGTCCTGAAGGATCACCGGTACATCTTTCCCACCGATCCACAGACTGTACGCACCCGTTCTATTTTATTCGCGATGCTTCTCTGAACAGAATCAACAGCAACGCCTGATGACCGAGAAGCCTTTCCACCATCCGGCGCTTCGTGCGGTCATCAAGGACGGTATCTTTACCCGCAACTTCAAGAGCAACAACATGCATCTCTTCATCTCAACCAGCAAGAAGCACCCCAAGCAGCTCGAACTCCCCGATGCGATGGTTGCGTTGGCCGCCACTGCGGTACGTAATTGAGAAGTTGATGTTACACTTGCTGACGAATAATTATGTGCAGGTGTATGCGGCTCTGCTTGAGTATCGTACAACCGGCGAGCGTCAAACCATCGCGTTTACTGAAGGGGCCTATGAAGACACTTATCGCAACCACATGAAAACCCTCTCGGACACCCGCGATGCCGCTCCCATCGCGTTACACAAGGTGCTTCACACGCTTTACAATGATGTTACGTTTGTGCTATCCTTTTTTCTCTGTACGTCGTGTACTGATTGTTTGTATACTTCGTAGCGACGGCAAGTCCTCCGTTCCCGAGGCTGGCAGTTCCGCGACCCTCATCAACCTTGTCGACGTTCCCGAGTCCGACTAACTTTCCTTTTGTTTCATTATAAATTTGTGTGTGCGTCCCGGTGGCTACTCCCACCTTCTCCACTGTCCTTACTCGCTGTTACCTACCCCACTCTGCATAGGCTCCCTTTGCTCCCTTCCTATCATACCTACCACCGGCTACTGTGTCGCTAATGGTACCTATCGCGCTTACATTTTGACTACTGCTTTTATTTAGTCTAGTATATATTTCAGAATGCTCGTATCGTAGTCTCGCATTTAATACAAGCCGCTGTTGCGCATTTTGGGCGAACAATTCAATCCAAAGGAGAGAAAAGGCTATGATTGGCTAGGCAAAGTCGGCAAACCATTGACTAAATCAATCAAAATGTGTGTTAGATGTAGTCCAACTTAGTGAACTCGATGGTAATTTAGGGCTAATTTATTAGCAACGTCACTAGAAAGCAAACTCAACTAACCAAACTTATTCGGTCAGATTAGAGTGAAAACTTCGGTAATCTTCCCTTATTAGAAAAAGAGGTCTTTCCTGATGAACCTGCACCCGTTCCTTCTTTTTATGCTTCACAGTAAGTGTCTTGTATGGCCGACACCTTGGAATGATGTGTGCTCCGTTGGCATCTGACAGTCAATATGTTTGTTTATCTGTGTTGATTTACAAGTATATATTGTAAATCTGTAAACCCAAAAGATAACAAGATCTTCCCAAAGCATTGGATCAGATCTATTATTGATACTACTGTTATCTGTGCTTAGTTTCTGTGCTTGGTTTTGACCGGGCGCACTCATCCCAATCCATTTTGAGCCACAAATCTCATCGAGGGGAGGCAAATGAGAGAAACCAAAAAAAATATCAACATTTACAGTGGGAGAAACCACCTTGTTGCAGAAAGAAGCAGCTTCGGTGCTGGGCATGAGGCCAGAAACCTGCAGAAACACGTAGAAATGGGACTTTTTAGCCACTTTTTAAGCACGTGTCATTGGTCACGGGACCTGTAAATCCTGTAAATCGAGATCAATTTACGGTAAATTGATCGGAAATAAGTGCTTATCATCACTTATCCCACTTATTGCGGGGGAAACGACGGAATTGCATGTCCTGGACCTCATTTCTCATCCTTTTCCTCTGGGATTGTTGCGAGCATCAATATAATTGGTATCCCAAGGCCCCAATGGTTACAGGTAATTTTTACTGGAAAGCATACGACCTCTCTAGAGAATGCATCACCAGGGAGTGGCGGTGCAGATCACGTGGGTGGCGGTGCGATAAGATAAGACCCCCCGTAAATTATAGGTACTAAGTAAGGATAACCACCCGTACATTACTGCCTGTATGTCTTCGGCTGTTCAGACATTTGGACCACGCGAATATAATAAATCCTCCCCGCCCGTGGAATCTCCAACCCGGCCTTCGGAGCTCCGTCATCAACTCCATTTCTAGAAACACATGTGGGAATAGGATTCCTGTCGCCTTATTCTGCGACCACATTTCCTCGGAATTTTTGACAACCACCCGCCCCTTTCGACAAACTACCACAACATGAAGGAATTTCTCGATAGCCTGAAATGAACGCTTTACGTTAGACAATAATCGGCCCCCTGCCACGGTAAAATGGGAGGGGGCCGATTGGTCTCCACCGTCCTGGTTCTTTCGTTATTCGAAGGCGCCCTTATTCTTTTGGCCAGTGATCTCCGTAGAGCCTCACGCCTGCCATGGAATGAATACCTGGGATAACATCGAGCTGTTGAGTTATTTTTTTTTTGCGGTCGATTGCGAGGGGATAGCCAGACGCGGCATCGGCGCGCACCAGCGCGGCGGAGGTCGCCTATTTTTTCCTCTCGTGGGGAGGGTTCCTAAGCTTTCTTCCAATGAACTTAGAAACTGGGAGGAGTGGTCCCCCCCACTCTATATAAGCACATCCGAGTCCTTTCAAAAGAGGTGCCCTATAGAAACCTCTATCTAAAGGCAGCAGGGATGAGACACTTGTGCTAGCGGGTACAGAGCGGGTACATGGAGGCAAACAGATACAAAAGGAGCGTGACGAGGAGATGCCTGAGGAGGCTGCATTGAGGGACTGGGCGGCTCAGGTCGCTGTACATGCGTGCGATTACGAGCCGGCGGAGGGTTTGGCATTGTCAAAAGTGAGGGACATTGGAAGCGCGGGGATTGGGAGGAGGTCCACTCTGAAAGCCAGAGAGTGTTGAACGCCTTGCCACCTACCGCGATAGTTTCTGCCTTGCTGGGGAGGGCGGAGTCGAAGAGGGATGCGTGTTGACAGCGGTGGTGAGGAGCCTTGGGCCGCTTCCTTCGTGCGCGCGTTGACAGCTTCGTTGCCCGCAATGCCCACATGCGTCGGGATCCAGTGGATAGTGAGGGAGGATCATGCACGGAGGAGGGAGGGTATTGGCCAGGCTGGGACTTGAGCGAGGAGATGGCGGTGATGGCTGCCTGACAGTCAATGAAAATGTCGATATCAGTCAGCCGGGATGTGCCCTTGATGATGTCCGGTGCCACGATGGCCCCAGAGTAAACCTCCCACTCGAAGACCGTGTGCTCACTGTCGCTCCCCAGATGCTTCGTCCTCGGTTGCACCCTCCTCTCCTCCTTTCATCACCACTGCCGCCGCTCCGACTCCTTCCTCGAAACTCGATCCATCAGTGCTAGTGAACACACACGTTCCGCTCCTCCGCACTATCGCCTCCATCTCGACTCTCGGCCCCTCGTTATGCCCCTCATAGGCACGATACACGTCGTCAGAGAGCCCGGCGGCACCGGCGGGATAATGCGCAACGGGTCGATGATCTCGAGTTCGCGCAGGAAGATGGGGAACGCAGAGATAAGGGGGTGGATGGGCGAGCGGTGGAAGCGCTGGACGCGTTGGCAGCGGCGGAAAATTTGCTGATTCGGTAGATTAGGTTGGAGGTGGGGGGGAGGGGAGCCGCGTAGTCGCGTCGAAGGTGGAGCAGTTAAGGTGGATGTGGACGGGGAGGATATTGGCATGGAAATCCGTCAGCGCCTGTGATGAGCTTGCAGGTTTTCAGCTACTGTACCAATCTGTAGGACTGAAATGCTAAATGGACCGTTACGCCTTGAAACGGTGAAACACCTGCCTTTTATGGTAATTATTTTGCCATCAGTTACCATAAAAGGCAAATTTGTAAGCAGAAACGGGCCTCCGTTACGTGTTACGTTTCAGTCATACAGATTGGTACAGTATACCCTCCTGAGTGCTTTCTCCACTGACACCGTGCCTGTCCTTCGGGCGTCCGAGTTCTGCGATACCGGCTTATACCAGACAGGGAGCACATACTCCATCCTGATGGTCTGGAAGAGCTGACAAATGTAGGGGTGGGGGAGACCGAAGGTGGGGGAGGAGATGCGGGAGAGGGCGAGCTTAGCCTTGGTACCTCGGCTCTGCGCGAGCTCGACGTGATTGCGGAAGGAGAGCTTGTGGTCGCCAAGGAGCCTGGCGCAGGACGACGCCTCGATGATGATGTAACCAGAGGTGAGGGAGAGGGGGTGGTAGTGCTCTGCATGCCGGGGAGGTGTGACTCAGTGGAGGAGCTGGAACTTCGGAAAGTCGAAGCTCAGTCCAGTGCGGGTGGACTAGGGCGCTGAGCAGGGTAGACTGTTGCGGACTGGAAAGGGGAGGGAGAGAGTAGTGCAGCGGTTGCTCAGGAAGCTGCGAAGGCGGTCGACGACCTGGGTGGGACCCGCTTGGGTTGCCAGTGCATGAAGATGTCGACATTACAATCAAAGTTTCATATGATGAACTCTCACCGGAAGACTGGGAATGCATCGAGGGGGATGGGGAGATGTATCATAATGGGATTCGGAGGCAGGTAGGTGGCGAGGCGGGCCGTGACGGATGTGCATGGGCAGGCTGGCATGGAAGTCGTCCATCCGTCACTGTGGTGTGGAGTGCACTGGTCCTGTACCAGAGGGGAGGCCATGTTCCTGTAGGCAGTCTGGAAGTCGGAGAGGAGACGCGAAAGAGTGCCAGCGTCGCCCTTCGCTTGCGCAAGTTGAGCTTGTGGTCTAGATGGCAGGCAGAAGGGGAAGATACAGGAGAGCGGGAGTAGTAACGAGTGCCAGTGGGAAGAGGCGGATGAAGACAGTCAAATGGCATCCCTACACACAGCGTAGCCTGCGTAGGACCAGGAATGAAATGGCCAGACAACCCCCGACTAAAGCGGGCCGGTGGTCATGCTGCCCTGGCTGATCTTCACTGTTCGCTGAGGCGTGTCCAGGGCGGGCGAGGCGAAGATCTTGCCGTTTCTCTTAGAACTGTTAGGGAAGGTGAATTGTGGTCCTGTTGGCAGTGGAGGTGTACCCACAGACTGGAAAATAAGGTCTGGAGTACTTGGAGTCCTGAGGTTGCCCTGCACTGCACGTGCACCTCTTTTGGATGGCAGACCGATGGTGCCTGTGCACCCCCAACGAAGAGCGCTGGAAATGGCGGTGATCGGACTGGACGCGCGGCGCAAGGAGGTGCACATACACGGAGCTCTCGATCCACGACAGCATCAGAGGCAGGTCTAAGGTGCACATGAATCCCATGAATGTGATGAGAGAGAGACTGTGAGGCTTACCTCGCATTCAGGCACGTTGAAATCGACAGCAACATTAACGGTGCAGCCCCGGCTTGCGGAAAAAGCACGAGCACAAGTACCCAAAGACCTGGTCCTGGGCATGGGATGGTGGGTATCGTACAGCCTCTCTGGCAGCCCTCGAGAAGGAGGCGGCTCTCCTCGCGGTACCTCTGCACCTGGAATGTTCTCTAGCAGCGGGTAGTGACGTCGAGCTCGACGGGTGGTGGAAGGGGTGGAAGCCGGCTGCTGTGTCGGAGGTGGGACTGTGTGACGGTGTGGGGTGCAACCGTAGATCTCGTCGAGGCGCACGACGCGGGCGACTCGAATTCAGGGAGCGGTGTGTTGCGCGGCGGGTGGGGGGTCGACCGCGCGGACGAGGGTACGCAGAACACTCCACCGCATGTCCGGCAGTCCTAGATAACTCATTATTCTTTGGTCAGAAAGGGACAAGAGGAGGTACAAGTCTGCGCTCGGCACGCAGCAGTAAAGTTGTCATAGTGGGAGGCATGCGAGACGGTCTTCCATAAGGTCGTAGACGCGATGCTCTGCTGTGGGTGCTGCGGGTGTTGTTGTTAGCACGTCGGGGAGCTGAACAGATCCAACTTGAAGGACACGGGGGATGCCGGTGCAGGCTGCAGAGGGCGTCGTGTGCGCTGGATGCGGCCGGGTTAACGCGTTAACGGACTGTCAAGCCGAGACCAGGTAGGGAAAGGGATATGCAGGGGTGCGGACAAGGCCAGGCGGCGACGTCCACATGTTGATCATCTCAGATCCGATGGGGCCGAAGCTTCATGCCCAAAAAATCCGCACTAGCACCTTCGATTCTTACCCTGAATCTTCGCGCCTTTGTTTACAGCATTTTCCGAAAACCTTGGTCTGCGCCTTTTTTTTTTTTTTTTGAAAATAAATTCCATCAAAGTTTTCAGACCCAAATTATGAGGTCTGTATGTCTAGCAGGGTCAATACAGTGCCGAAACACAAGCCGACTAGATGGAAATGACCACAAAAATCAGGACTATCCAAGCGCTTCAAAAAAAGGCTCTCGGACTGGTCAATACTGCGCCGAGACACAAGCCGACTGGCTGGAAATGACCGCAAAAATCCTTGTCTAAGCGCTTCAAAAAACGGCTCTGGGACCGTGCCGGAATTGAGGCGGTGGCAAGCCGGTCACGCGTTTCAAAATGTAAACGGTGGCAATACAGCCATGCTTTTCAAAATGCAAATGGTGGCAATACAGTCGTGCTTTTCAAAATGTAGTGCTTGCTGAATGCAGCCTCGTCCACATCCTCGACTTCGATTCGAAGAGTGAACTTGAATTTTCCACCGGGTGTGTGATTTCTAATCGCCATTGCCAGGGCATAGTCCGAGTTCGCAAATCTAAAATGATAGGTGACATTCAGTCTATATGACGCAATCAAACAAATACGAGCCGAGGTCCAACCCATCCGAATCAGCGAGGGTTCAACAGGGCAGTATTCACTGTGCTACAGCTGTCCTAGTGGAAACCATGATTTTTCTGAAGAAATTTCATGACATAATTACATAAAAAAAGCCGGCACTTGATCCCCTGCGGACTCTCAGTGCGATTCCAACGCGCCCACTCCCAAGGAAATCCGATCAAGACTGAACCCGTGGCGCGTGTTCTAGTCAAAACCGTCGAAAACAGAAAAAAACGATCGGCGCCTTATGTTCCGCAAATTGCTGTAACAAAATGCATCGCGATTCTTTGTAAATGTTTGTAGTTTTCTCCATTTATCCCTATCTCCCTCCTCTTTCCTCTCCTCTCGTCTTCAAAATCTTCCTTGACTTCCACATTTGCTTTCGCAGCTGACTCCATTACCAAAACTGCGCACTGCCCAAACTTTGCCACAGTACGGTCATAAGACCACGCAGTTCATTTCAACCACAGCGGAAACGCACCTACATCCTTTTCAGGCGAGCTCTCCTAAGAGCTTCCAGGCCGAAATTGGCTGAATTGATCGTTCAAACGATGTTCAGCTGACCATTCCGTAGTCCCGGCCGCAGGTACCAGTTCGATTCCAGCAATAAGTAGTCTCGAACACAGACCCTCTTGACATCCCAATTCGGGAACCCTGTCATGAGGGTCCGGGCTGTAACCAGCCAAACAACCGTACATGGAGATCTTGATTTTGCCCTTTTTTGCAGTCTCGTTCGACCAATTCTCGACTGTTTTGCACAAAACCTTGGAGTAGAATGTTGAGGTATATATCATTAGAACTCCTCTGAATATTTTCAAATTTATCTATGGCCCCATTTCTATCTACTGAAGGCCGCGAAGTTCTGGGGCCCTGGTCGGTGGCTGTGAACGCCGGTCTCTTGAGTGGCGAAAAAGCCGGGGGCCTGGTCCGAGAGCTCCATGTACGGTTGTTTGGCTGGTTACAGCCCAGACCCTCATGACAGGGTTCCCGAATTGGGATGTCAAGAGGGTCTGTGTTCGAGACTACTTAAGCAATAAGCACTTAATTAACAATTATATCAAGTATGTTAGTAGTAGTATGTGTTGAAGTAGATTAAGAAGATTACATACACAGTCAGTAACATAAGTTAGCAAGCACCTCAGATAACCACAATTACAATTTTCGTTACAATAGACCAGAGTCTTGTAAGCTCTTGTAAGGCTAACTTCTTATGAGAAACCTGGCCATCTTATCTGTTTCGCTCCTCGTATAAAATGCTTACAATGACTGAGGCTCTTGTGGCCTTACAAGGCCTTGCAGCGCCTCACATCAAAAATTACAAATTTCCGACATATGGAGGAGTCCAGGGATCGTAGTGTACACTAGTGCCTGTACACTCAGATAATTCCTGGGCCCCGGCGTTCCTAAGCGGGACTGTGCCGTGTAAATCTACCTACCTACCTACCTACCTGCACACAAGCCCATTGGGCAGAAACTCGGGAGAGAACGCGGCCCCATCGAGCAGATGCTTGGAACGGAACCCCAAATGTTTCCGGAGATAGTCGGGTCCGATGGTCCGATGGTCTGTGCACGCCAGGATCAAATGCCAGCACTTTAGATAATTCGGGCTAATTCATACGGAATTAGTGATAGAAAGCATCTTGTGAAAATATGTCATATTGGATGATCTGGCATTTTGAGGCTTTTTGGCGATGAATCTGATCTGGCATGCCCAATTCATGTCCTTGGGACCTTGTTTGCTGGATAGCCAGCGCAATTTAGGTTAGAACTGTCTCTTTACATTTCCTTCTAGTGTGTCGGAAAAAACCAAACCCCCTTACGAGCTGAGACAATCTTTTAGGGCCTTATAAGGCCTTAAAATGACCTTATAATCTCGGGTCCATCCTTATAAGGTGATTTTATGGCCCTACAAGGCCTTATAAGATTGTCTCCCCATCCTGCTCAATGCGAAACTTTCTGACTGTACTTAGTCGCCTTCGCCAAGGGAGATGCAGCAATGATGATTTTGAATTGCTAAATTCAAGGCCGGTCACCAATCTACGTCCGGACTGGAGTCGACCTGAGTTGCAACATGTACCTATAATTGTATCATCAAATGAGCTAAAGGATGCATTGAATGAGAAAGCGGCTCAAGTATATGCTGGCAAAACTGGAAACGACTTGAGTTGGTACTCTGCGAGAGATCCAAGAAGCGATGGACTCCAATCAAAGATGCGGGACTGCGGGAACACCTCACTTATAGATTGCACTCCGGAGAGACAAGCTATCATCTTGGGTGTTTAATAACCTTCCAGACCACTCAGTGAGTAGCCAAGAGATGATAGGAACGATGTGTGATTCAACAAGTTTGCCATGCATGTCGAATTGACTGGCTATCCTCCGTTGTTATCGCGCATGCTGGGTCAGCAGCTGCTACCTTGCATTAAATTATGCAATCCTTTTCTCTGTGCATGTCAATTTGAGTGTACCGGCCTTCCCAATTCTGTGCACGCCGTTTAGGCGTCTATCGTTCTCCTTTCAGCGCATGCTACGTTGACTGCTGCTGCCCTTGGGAAGCGCGTCAAATCATGCCTCCGCAGTTCTCTTTCTGTAGTTTTTCTCAGAATCATGCTGGCTATCTCCCGCCAATTTCCCGCGAAAGTTGAGATTTTAACAACCGTTGGAAAATACCGCTCACGCCCTGGATAGGTCTGTTTCTAGACCCTGAGCTCTTTGGACTGTGGAGAAGTCTGCATCAAATCCCACGCGGCTTCAAAGACGATTATACTCCTTCGTCCCTCCCTGGGAAAGTAAGAACGCGTCAACAAATTGACTGGGCCCTATATACCATGGTGAAGCGAGCTTCGTGCTCCAATGACCTGATAGATCGATGGAATGCCAGCGCCGGATGGTTTGCTTTGTTCTCAGTACGGACATGGTAAGGACACAGTATGTGTTGGGATCCTATTTGGATAAAGGGTGGCCGTTGTGGGGAAAATCTCTCTCTCCAATTCAAGGGGAAGTTGCGAAGCCATTTGCATGGGGTGGGTACGATCACCTAAAGGAGGACGGCTGCGACGGTTTAATATGACAAGAAGATGAGTTAGCATTTTCTATTGGCCTTCCCTACTTCGATGTCTACATTCTCTCACAAACTCGCGGCAATGCCTTGCCTGGCAGTCAGATGGCCGAAAACTATGAAGAGGACGACGAACAATGCCGAGGAGGAGGAGGCCTTTTTAAAAGATAGGAGCAGTGCGGAACGCGAAAAAATAAAATGTGAATTTAAGTTTGTAGATACTAGACCCTATCTATGATGAGCGATGTAGCACAATTTTACGAAGTTAGTGCCTAGGGAAATATCTAGCAACATTTCAAACAACATCGTTCAGAGTGGCACAACATTTCTTCTGTGTTAAATTCTGTGAAAAGTGGTGAGGGCGGGAACTGGCCGCCCATCATCATTTCCAGTGCCTGACAAAATTTGTGGAATATGCTGGGGGTCGAGAATGGCCATTATCCTTCGTGGGACATTTTTAGAAGATACATAGCCCGCGATTCTGAGCAAAACTTCTCGGATTTTACGTAGCTGGGTTCGTCGTGAAGCGCTGGGCCGGAAAGCTCTCCATAAAGTCTGGGGCTACATATGCAGCGCTGTTTTCAGTTTGGTATTAAGTTAGGGGGTCATCGCGACAGATAGTAGACTGTATGTAGGACGGTTATTTGCTATCTGGCTTCGAGGTGCTCTCTAGAATACCTATAAGAGCATCCTTTCAGAATACTACAATGATCTCACAAGTATATGTTGCTCTGGGGTTGTTATGCCCTCAGCATGGTAAAAACATTAAATATGGTCTTGTAAAAGGTACATTGGATCCTAGGAAAAAAATTCAGGACCTCCGGATTTTGAATCCAAATCGAATGGTTCAACTCTCGAGGCAAACAGATAAGAAATAAGCCCGCAATGGCGGAGATAGTCGAAAACATCGAAAAAGTCTCAAAAAGGGGGGGGGAAAATGCCCGCGCCCTATGTTCCGCAAGAAGCTGTAAAATCTGACCCAAGTTGTGGTAAGCATGTTTCGGAGCCATCTCACTCATTGTTCATTCTCTCCGCGGCAACCAACACAATTCCTCTATTCACCACAGCACCTCTGGCTCCCGTGCAAAGACCTCTTCCCCCCTCCCGATTGTCTCGGTCGTCTTGGTTGCATAACGAGTTGCGGATCAACACTCCCAGGATACTTTCCCCCTGATTGGTATCAGCCCTCGTATGACGATACAACATGGTCACCCTACGAGTACGACATGCAAATGCACGTCGGGTTTTACTCCAGCACTTGCTCGAACGGTTACAGCTACACCGGTGACGCACGGGCTCTCATTCCAGACAGTTTACGAGTACTTATGTAACGGGGCGGAGGGAGATAGGGGGAGGGGAGCGCCAGTAGGGACACGTCCAGCAGCAGAGGTGTCCCATACCTTGTACCGCAAATCGAAGGTCCCCAGATGGCGTCGCAACTCGCAAAGGTCGTTGATACGTGTATCGCGCTCTCCTGGCGGGACTCCCCTTCATCCTCCACTTCCTCGACTGTAGCCCGATAGCTGCGACTCGGCGCCGACTGTAGCTGCGAGGGACCCAGCCGAGGAGAGTAGCTCCCGAAGGGGAGCCGGGTTGACGGCGGCTACGTGGCGAGCTTGCGAGGCCGCCGTAGGGGTTGTAGGTCCTGAGGCGGACGAAGGATTGGATCGGCTCGCCAGGGAGCTCCCCGCTGCCTAGGTAGAAGAGCTCGCGACGGGTGACGCGGAGGAATGGCCATTGTTAGCGGATTTTTTCTGTGCGGTAGCAGACCGGAGTGAGGCTACGCGGTTGGTGGCGGGCGCATCAATAGATCATGCAGATCAAATGCGCTGGCAGGGAGACCAAAGCCACCCGGCCTGTGTCTCCCTACTTCTCTCAATCTCATTTCCCTTCAAAGGTGGTACCTGTGCGATCATCGCGGAGCTGAATAAAATCTTCCGCAACGGGACTACGACAGGTTTTGAAGTGCCGTGGAGACACTGCCCGAAGGCTTATGGATGTCCTACAAACCGTAAGTCCTGGACACATTTGTTTTGTGGGGAGCTCAACGATAGAATTTCAGCTGTTGGACCACGAGTTTCATTTTACATTGGATACCCGGCGAAGATTCATCACCGCCCTAAGAAGGTTGTCGTTCGGCTCAAAACTTTATCCCGGATGCTTCATTCTTTCGGATGTACAACTGGGGACACAGTTTGATGGCGGTTCATTCAGCGATGGGATTGTTGGAGGGTCAAAGAGTCGTCATTAAGAAAATGAGAGAGTTTGGGGAGGGCGCCCGCGATCTCGTGGAGGTTTGACACGAAATTCCTGAGTAAATCTTGTGCTGAATTCTGCGCAGATGTTTTCTCGAGAAGCGGCTATTTGGCGCCAACTCTCTCACCCCAATGTTCTCCCATTCTTTGACCTGCACACCAAGTACACGCATTGCTTTTCCCCGACGGAAAGCTCTGTATTGTTTCACCACTCATGGAGAATAAGCAGCTCGGCTATTTTTCGAAAAACGAGCAATGCAGCTTTAACCAACATCTTTCTTTCGCAAGTCCCCCTTTCCTAAAATCTCGTCATTTCTAACCCATGCACACTAGATCTTGGATGTGGCCATGGGGCTTAGATATCTCCACCAACAGCAGGTTGTTCGCGGTGATTTACAGCTGTTCGCGAAACTAATGAGACCGATCAGTTTTTTTTCTCGCGCTTCCCAAAAAGGGAAATACACCAAATGTCTGGGGGAAGGGACTTAGAAAGACTTGAGATGAGTTCTGAGCAACACGTATGTTTATTTCACCTCGAAGGAGCCAGAGGGAGGGCCAAAATGAATGCAAAAATGTGGCATGGTGACATCACGTGAGTGTATCGCCGATTGGACAACTTCGGAGAGCGTCGGATCCGCTGGGATCAATTCTCTAGAGACTGTCTCCAGAGACGTCGATCAAAATTTGATGAATAGTGGACGGGTGCGTAGAATTGATGGTAGACATCATATAGGCTGTGTAGGCTTCGTAATCGAATGATCTTGAGCCGGCTCACGCCTGAGAGGGGCTCATTTTCGACGCGCCTTTTACTTTGACGCGTCGTTGCCCACTGCCTACTTTCTTCTCCTCAGTTTTGCACCTACACAGGCACCTGAACATCGATGAGTCTTCAGCAGATCACAGAGGCCATCCAGAAATACCCAGAACTTGCGTTGCTTGATTTCCACGGCTTGAACCTCTTCATCCGCTATGCTTCGCTGGCCAGGGAATCTATTGAGTTTGCACAGGTGGAAAAAATCGACTGCCCTATATCTCTGCCGGCCAATATTCTTCGTGTCTTGGCGACAGCTCTTGGGGAAAAGGATACACGCCTGACCGAAATTTGCTGGTCAGCTTTCCGCGGGCTTGTATGGACTCAGTCTGCTGTTGTACCAACAGACGACGAGATTTTAGCCTACAACGATGCCTCCCTTCCTCACCAGACCTGTAAGTATATCACCTATATCTTTGTTTCCTTCTGTCGCTGACAACCCAACTTAGCATTTCGACATCTGTATCCTGCAGTGCGCTCGTGCCAGGACTCCGGCTGTCCCAATCACCGAACAGACAAAAATGTCTTGACACTCACCGATTCTCTGACCTATGACGCGACACTGTTCACCTTGAGACATGGTGCACTACCAATCTCAACTACGTCTCTGTATTGCCGTGGTAAGATCTCGCTATGTTGCTGTCCCTACCGACGTTCTAATGCCTTAGACTAGCTTGCAATCGGCGTTACTACCACAATTATTACGTCCACAAGCAGAGCTCATTACGCACTTATTACGGCGGTGTCCCCGACGTTGTACAAGTTGCGCAGCACTTCTTTCTTGAAAGCGCTTTGCTCGAGCTCTTCGCAAATAACATGACATTCGGATGGTAAATTTATGTACCTGAATAGCAGAAAGCTTGAATCTCAAATGTTCTTTAGGCTATCGGGCACCAACTGTGCTCGCATCTACAAAGAAGCTCTGTCGAGTGCGCGGCCCCATGTTGTGAACAACAAGCTAGCGTTCACCGCCATCTACCACCAAACGAAAAATCTTACCCCAGCAGACTGGAAGTTCAACCGGCTGATCCGTAAGGAGGATGTAATGAATGGGTTCTTTCTTTATTCGCTCTTACTGGACAAATCGGAGCATGGTGGTATTCTCGTTCTTCCTCACGATGAGGCGAGCCAGAGTGATCGTCTCCAGCCTGCTTTGGCGGAGAGAAATAGCGCAATGGAAGGGACCGGGCAGGAGTGCTATACCCATGCTTGTGACCTCTGCTTTGTCGTCGTGGAGGACGAACAAGGGCAGCTGAGTAAGCGTTCAAGGTGTTTATTGCGATTTTATTAACTTCTTTCCCAGTGAAAATTCAAGCCGCTGCTTGCGACGGCAACACTATTGGTCATCGATCCTGCAAAGTCCATGACTGTAAGAATCCCTTGCCATCCCTTCGCCAACATTTTTGCGCAGATCATCAGCATCTGAAGCTGAAGTGCGCCGTCATTGAATGCCCCTCCGACAATATTCCGGGACACCGGACTTGCGGTGACCCAGATCATCGAGCTCTCGAAACGGCATATTTCAAGCGCGGTGATGCTATGTTTCAACTGCGCTCTCGTTTGAAGAAAGCCGGAGTATCAGTACCCGATGATTCGGTGCCGATTGATTCTGTGGAGGAGGACCACGAAGTTATCTTCGAGATCAGCTCTAACGGTCCAGTCGAAGTTGAAGACACTGATTGTGATGGCAAGCCAGAGGGTGGTAATCGACGGTTGAGGGCCATTTTCGGAGGGAGATGGACCCACAACGAGCAGCTCATCATGCGTACTTGTGGGGTGATTCTCTCGCGGGCAACTCTTTTCGGATCTGAAGCAGTATCCGCAGTGAATGTGACGCATTTATTATCCTTTTAAGCATGCAGTAACTCACACATAATTCTCATCTAGACGTTTGCAAAGGCGACATTCCCAACACCGGAGTCCACCCCCGAATTTTTTATTTTCGACAACAACTGCAAACTCGACGCTCACCAACGTGCTAATAATGATGAGCATTTCAAGAATACGGGCAAGCCTGTCGACGTCTTCCATTTCAAGTGCAAGCACAAAGTCACCGACCTTCATTGCCAACGCTATTGCAACCCGGCCGCATTTCGCGAGATGATCGGCCCGGATGGGAAGTGGCGCTTCAATACGTCCATATGCGAGCAGACAAATGTTTGGTTCGGCGGTTACATTGCCATCGTGCGCGACATGGAGGTCACACGGTACAACTTTTTCTTAGATGAGATGATCAAACGGCGGAACCGGTATGTGATTGTAGAGTTGGAGGCAAAGGGGCATCGTCCCTGGACTATACCCTTGAACACCATATTCCCGGATGCTATGGAGCTCTAATGTACTTTATTCTGTCCTGTACGTTGTCTTAATTCGCGCTGGATACACTTTTGGCTTGTTTTAGAATTGTCGGAACAATTCATTTTTTATTGCAAGGACGGCAGGGGCAGAGGTCAAGCAATAGCAAAGAATGATTAATGACTGGATGTTACTACCCACCTAATACACTGAACCATTGCCAACCGAAACCCCCCATGTTTAGCGAAGGAAAAATAATTTATTTGTGCCATCTTGATGGCTGACGCTGAAGCATGTCCAAAATATTAACGAGGTAAAATTTTGACGAATCACACGAGCCAGTGGTAGTATGGCAGCTAATCTCTGCCCTATAATATTAGAGAGATTATTCATTGGACCCCCCATGTTCTGCATTGGTTCAAAGAGGCAGTAATCAGACACCGTAACATGAGCAAATTTTATCGGAACTTCATCGGCTCGGCATGTTCAATTCACGGAAAATGACAATTGATTAAATGAGTGTGGACGCTACCAGTGCCAGTAGCTAGTGTACGCAAAAAGAGGGGTGAAAATTAAGTAAAGACCGACAATGGGTGGGATGTAAGTAAATGAAATGGGTGTCTGACTGAGCGCAAGTACAAAATATATCAAAGATTAGGTAGAGGTGGGTTCCGCGGGCTCCGCAGTGCGCTGAGTCGACTGGGAAACAACGTGAACATCCGAAGCTTGAGATGGAAACTCGAGAGGGAGGGAGTTCAACTTGAGAGCTTTGCAGACTGTGCCGCAGGTGTGGTCAGTGACAAACTGCTTGATCCCGTCTTGACCCAGGCTTCCCAGAAGCGGAAAGGTAGAGGTGCTTTCATCAGGGTCACTAGACCAGTAGTAAATGAGCAACAGCAAGTCGGAAGATCAATTCAACATACCTTATATGGGTGAGCGAGTCGAAAATATGGTATCCCGTCGGTGTCCTGAACCCTGTATAGACAGGAATCAATAACATTGAAGGAGAAGAAGTAGAGATCTTACCTTGGAAGTCCAAATAGACGCTCTGGTGATTGCTGTTTTGGAAGGTAAAATGCGAAAAGGCGGTCAGGATGTTGTAAGGGCCACTTTCACGGTCCAAATCATGGACCGAGAATTTGCGGCCCCCTTCCCAAGGCTGAGTGATGAACGTCGTGTCTCCCCAACAGAACAAGAAAGTCTCGAGTATATCAACGGCTAGAAGGTTTATTTAGATAGAGAGAACAACGCAGATATGGACACAAACCAGCCAGATCTATGTCCAATGCAGCGGCCCTGCTCTGAAACTGTGCGTACTGAAGCCGGCATTCAGCAAGACGCGACCCTTCACACCATATGGCCATCTCGCGTGAGCCATAACCGGTAGTGTCCAATGGGAGCAGCTTTTTCAGGGCAATGCCAATGAACTCGTTGCTGCCGTCTGTGTAGTTTCCCTTGGATTAATTAATCAGAAAAAGTAGATACAGGAAGTAATAAATGGGTCTCATACCAAGTAAACATTCATTTTATGGCCCTTGTCGAAGACATCGTCGCAGACAAGAACATCAATCTCCTTCGGATCGGACTGGCTTTGAAGGCGGCCCTCCGAGTAATAAGTAAACACTTCCTTGCGCATGGACATGATGTTGTACTCGAGGTCGTCGTCGTCGTCATTGTCGGAAATCTCGATAGCGGTAGGCTCTGTTGAAAATATTGAGTCTAGTTGTGGTGCCAGTTAAGAATAAAAACTTTCCAGGCTTAATAGTTTTACGGTGCTCTTCAACCAGTTTCACCAAGTCACCCCACCTTCCCCCCACATTCTTTCCGACGCTAACGAATCCAGAAAGCAACCCAAACTTGTGAGCGTCATCCGAGATTTTTAGATGCTTGTACACCGTCTTGTCTTTGAAATTACAAAGTGGGAAACCCTTCACGAAGGCTACGTGAAGAGCATCAAGGCCGGACCCAGTCCTTTCAGCACGGAGCCGGGACAACCCGGCTTCCATGTCGCAGGCCCAGGTCAGCGGGAATTTGAGGGGAGAAATCTCGCGATGCTCCGATGCAACCACACCCGCAGCAGCTACCTGAGGTGCGGCGGTGGGCAACTCCGGCTCAGGAGAAGGGGACGGGGAAGAGCCACCCGATGGGTGGGAGCCTTAATTAGGAGGTTAGATTGGCATATATGGTGTATGGACGGAATAGATACCTGAGAGCGCCAGCAGGCGCCTTGTTTTAATGGTGCTAGGCACGTCCGACTGCTGAATAAGAAGGCGACTTATTTCAGTGTCGAGTCCGATGCACCCGGAGTCAGTAACGTCAATGCTACGAAGGATAATCCGGACGCTGCGAGATGCTGGAATAGGGACTCTGGCATCACGAATACACCATGTCTTACTCGATGGCAACTCCAGGTAAGATATAAACCCGTTTTTAACGACGGGTGCCAGGACTTGATGCTCAGCGACGATGAACTGGCCCAGTACCAAGTTCAGCACCGTGAACTTGGAGGGCGGATGGCCATTCTGCCAAAAAAAAAAAAGACTTGATCAGTGTATATTCCGACGTTTTCAAATCACGCCCACCTCAATGAACACAACAAGGTCCTGGATTTTGTTGCGCAGCTCTTGTGATCGCTCTGTCGCTTCGAGACGCTCACTGGCCTCGAGAACGTTGCGATGGCGAGACAGATAGCCTTGTGCATATGTCTCGCTGAGAGGTCGAGCAAATGTCCGGCTCGGGATGCCATTGGACTCGCTGGATGTTTGGCTCGCTGAGGGCCCACCAGTTGTGATAGCTGGGAGGAAATAAATGTCTTGCAAGTCCATGAGCAAAATTGGACTGACCAGACGATCCGCTAGCGCTAGCGCTGGCATTTTGAGTTCCAGATGGGCCGCCCCCCGAGACACCTAGATCGAAATCAGTTGATGCATATGCATGTCCGGTAAGGGGCTTACCAGCAGCGAGGGGTGGATTAGACAAACCTGGAATCAAACAGTTAGTCAGTACAAGAACTCGGATGAAAAGAAAACTTACTTGAGCTGGAGGATGCACTGGGAATGTCTCGAGCATTGACCCGATGACTCTGAGCCCGACAACCTCCAGCCGTCTTGCAGCAGCCTGAGCAACGCGGTGGGACCCGGCCGCACTCTCTGTTCGCACGACGACGCTTATTAGTGGCCGTCAGGCAGTTTGGCTCCTGGCAAACAAGTGGAGTGCCAGTTTCCTTGGATGATTTTACCATGACAAACCGGAGCTGGACATCGTCCGGAATATGCTCAAGCGGCGTGGGGAAGTTGTGCCAGAAAAACCAGCCACAACTGTTGCACTTGAGAATAGGGTCAGAACGGAAACTTTGCGATAATGTAAGGATTTACCCTTTGCATCCAGCGCGCCCAATTTTGAATATTTTGTGTTCCCCCAAGACACTGTTTGAGCGGTCCCATGGTCCCTGCACAAGCCTCGCAATGAGAGACATGGGAAGAAGGCCTCGAATTGAATGCAGCGGCTGCAATGGAAGAACTGTGTTCGGCGCTCATGTTGGTAATGAGATGAGAGGGAGAATGAAGACGGAGTGAGCGTATATGAAGCAAGTTGGGAGGCAGGAGAGTGGAAAAATTGGATGATATTTTTGTAGGGAGCACGGAGTGCTTTTATACTCATTTCTTAGGGAGAGGCACATATGACGCTCTCCGGTCGATATATCACAAGGGAATGAGACTGCTGGGACCGTCGTCATAAGTCTGGTCGGCAAAAGTGGCCCAGAATCAAGTGCTAAAATCAAGTACCAGGAAATAATTTATTCCACAGCAAGTCATTACACACCCACGGATGGCGCGAACGGCGTGAATAATATGGGTTGTAGAGGCCCGACTCATGTACAGAGCACAGTTCAGAGGTCGCCAGAGACAAAAATCGGCGTTATTGCAGCGGAGCGGATCACGCTGATAGCACCACAGGAAAGTCGGCAGTCTAGATATGACGCGCCGCATAAACGGCGGGCGGTGAATGTCCCAGTATGGATGCCAAGAGCGATTGGAGCTGAGCCGAAGAGTGAACCAGTGACGCAATGGACTGCGGAAATCGGACCGCTATTATTCTACGCGAGAGCGGCTTCTACCGAGAGTGAGTAGCCGACATCATTTCTACTCGATTCTCTAGAGACAGGCCTACCCCAGCGGATTCGATCTTCTGCAACTTCGGCTAGACTCGCTACCAGTCTGTTTTAGGTAACCGAACTTTTGATCACGAGACAAGCAAAGGGATCAAAAGGGTTCCTAAAACGACTGGAACCTTTGGGCGTCATTTTGGGTGGACCCGCCAAATGAGTGTTGGCACTTGAGATTTCATGACTCCCAAACCTTCAAAAAAAGTGTCAAAAGTACCATAGGAAAAGTCAAATATTTTTCGATTTCAAGCCGAATGAGCACTACTTGTTTTTGGGGCATATGTGCTCGCCGTCGACTGGTCCGTGCGCAGGCAATGAGCACGGTCATCACTAAATCTCGAAAAACAAGTTTGGCTCATTGGACTTAGAATTGAAAACTATTCACTTTTTACTTGGGGACTTTTGGCACTTTTTTCGAAGATTTAGGGAGGTCCAAGACCAGATTTTAGCAAGTCCCAACTCATCTTTGGCGGGACCACCCAAAACGGGACCCAAATGTCCCAGCCGCTTCGCTCCGTGAAAGCGCAGCCACGTGAGGCGAAGCGGTTGGTCACGAGCCTAAACTTCGGCCGCCGATGGTTCCTGCCGCGCTCTTTTGGCCTCCCCAAAGTTACCCAATGATCTGCGCATCCCGGACCCCCACTAGACCCCACAGAAACGGTTGAAACTGAGCCAGCCAAAACTATTTCCTTTTTGGGAGTGCGGAAAAAGAAAACTGATCAATCTCATTAGTAGTGATGTTGAGGGCTCGGCCCAGGCCCGCAAGCCGAGCCGAGCCGGGCCCGGGCTTGGTCAAGCCGAGCCGAGCCCGACACAAGGCTTTGGCGGGCTCAGGGCTTGGGCTTGAGGAATGCCAGGCCTGCCAGGCCCGGCGAGCCCGGGCCTAGATATATATATTTATCTTCCCGGCGCGCTTGCCGTCTCCTAGCCAGTATGTATCTTGGCCGTATCAGTAAATTCGGCACAGCATTGTGACAAAGCATTTAAGCACCGATCAGCGCCCGCTGTCCTCGCTCTCCCCGTCGATCCTATGTGCAAAAGCTCCTTTAATTCTGACGTCTGCCTTGCAGCCATGCAAGACTCGCATCTCCCTCTCGCATCTTGGGCTGCTGACCGGACCCGTATTTGACGGTTATACGGCAACCGTAAATCGGCACCCGTACCGTCCCGTCGGCCCTCTGAGTGTGCAATTCGACGGGACGGTGTATGCCGTACCGTACACCGTAATAGCCGTCAAAAATACGGCCGCATACGGCAACAATCCGTATATACGGCTATGGTGCCGTTCACTTAGTCACCACCAAAGTTGGACTAGTCCCAAATTTGGCCCAAGAAATTTTTATTTTTTCCAAGGCAATATATGCTGCTCAAGGGCAATTTGAACCATTTCTGACCAACTAGAACTTCTGTAGACAGTTGAACACTTTACCTGGTATCATTTGACCACATTCACGACCAGATCCAACTTAGCTTCAACTTTTGGTTGTTGAAGTGTCCGCCAAGTTTCATGGTTAATCCCATCTCAAAGCACAGTTTTAATCATAAAAAGGCCAGAGAATGAATCGAACAAGATTAAATGACCTTTCGGGGGGCCATACATTGCTATTTTGTGCATAGTCCCAAATTGGTTGGTCAACAATTTTATAACTCCCTCAGTTTTGAAGTTATGGAAAATCTGTCTTGGCAAAAGATTCCTCTCATTGAAAGGAGCACTTTTGCAAGAGGGATAAGAAAAATCTCTTTTTCTGAGTGACCAGTAACACTTGTCAGAAAGTTGTGGTGACTAAGTGAACGGCACCATACTTGTCTTGTACCAAAAAAAGATCGTCACGACTGCACTGGATGCATGATGAACATCGATAGATGTACATCAGCATGAAAATGGATTTGCATGGCCACCGGTCTGGCGTGTCCATGTAAACTTCGAAGGTCTTGAAGGTCCTCAAAACTTCTCTGAAGTTGTCGTAATCCAACGATCAAATTTGATGAACTTAGCCGGAACTTCGTGGAACTTCACGCAATTCGGGATAACTAAGTGAAAATATGTTGAGGTAACATAATCCTACGTAAATTCGGCTAAATTAGCTCGGGAGGGTTTTCCTGATGCCGGGGGGTGGTGGGTATGGAAACATATAGGGTGTTCCAGGAGGAGGAGGAGCACCATTGGCATCCAGATTTGTGGGATCTGTGGGGAACAGGGGGTGGCTTTCCGGAGGCAGTGGGGGTGGAAAAGGATACGGGTGCTCTGGGGCGGATGGCACAGCTTTAGGGGAGTCATTCGTGATGCTGGTGACGTAGCAGGTCTATCGGCTACTATCGACGACTGCCGAAGGTTCTATAGGGTTAAAACAAGGCTGGAATTCAGCCAGTGGGTTCCCTGGGGCCTTCGCGGGAGTCAGAAGCGAGATATGAAGGAAACAAGGTGTTCTGCGCACGATGATTGAATTCAAGTGGAAAACACAAAGGACTGCATGGTGAAAGGCAGGTAAGCAAGCTGTAGATGGAAGTAGGAAGTGAGAGGTGTGCGTACTTTTGGGATTCTGGTCACCGCTTGTACTTGCGAGTCCGCTTGTCTTGTCGGACGTTGAAAGGACACAAAGGAAACAAGTGCTAGCCAAGGCCAGAGCCAAGTAAACACAAACTCTGAGGAGCCTGTTGCCGCGGCCAACGTGGGTCAGCCTCTTTCTGGTCCCCGCCGCCCAGAAGAGCCAGGGATGTGGCGCCAAATCCAGTACCACGTATCTAGGCTCTCCGTCGTTTCAGCATTAGTGTTCAAGTGTGTAATTCTGCATATGTCTAGATGATTAAAGGCTCCATGCCGTGGCTCATAACTACGTGTCTGCCGGCATGTACCTTCGCTGTCGCTCATAATATTCCTATCAGCCATGGCCATGGGTGGCCTGTTCCTCTGACTGCTGACTCAATCGCCGTTATTCCAACGTAATTCTCGATTTATTCTGTGCCACTGGCAGCCGCATGCCGCTCACCGCCTCAATCATCTCTCTTGAGAATATCTTTTCCAGCAAACTTGCTCGTCCACATTAATACCCTTAGGAAGTTGGACCTTGGGAAAAAGATGTCTGCAATGCGATTGAGGCGATGCTATAGGAGCTCACAGGTAAAATAATGGGGCATCAAATCTTTGGGGAGGGTCAAATTTAGGTCTCCGCCGTTCATATCGCAGCAAAAAGCACTAGCCGGAGGCTGTGACTGCCGACAGGAACCCTGCTTGTCAAATCAGAGTCCATATCGTACGTATCTCTTCATTGAACTATTAGGATGACTCCCACATCACTTGCCTCATAGCCTCGAAGGCCACTTGTTACTTTCATTACCATCAATTGCTGAAAAGAGTCTGCCCGTTATTCATATGTACAGATCTCCATCCATACAGTAGTACAACACTTTGAAGGGCCCTGGCTGTTGAATGCCCGCTCCCAGCGCATCAGTCTAGAAGGCTCAGCAGAACGAAAACCTGGGTGTCATGGCAGGGATGCAGTGCCCCAACTCCGGGATCTTGGGATGCAGCAGAATGGCGAACTTCCATTCAAAGTGATGCATTGCCCTGGCAGCCCGGCGCACAACCCGCATGGAGGGGTGCGAAGCTGTGTTTCTGCCGAGATTTTCCATCAGATGCCTGGGCCTCCTCATACAATATGTCATCTCTGCGTATGCAGCAAAGATTGAACTAGTGGAATGGAATACAAGCTACTGTCGCAGATTGGGTCTTAACACTTCTATTTCTCCGCCAGTTGCACTGGCTTGGCACGTGGAAAGGATTGGCAGGTGATGGCATCAAGTTTACCAGGTCGACCAATTACGTACCCTAGCCGACACGTCGCCACGTCAACTCATACTCCTTTCTCCATCAACGCTCCATTGCCTATGTCCTTCTCTCTGGTGGAGCGGTGGCCAAACTATTCTTACTGATCTCATCACCTGCAGAGGATATTACATATCTTTTGGTTATGTCGTCTTTTAGACTGGGCCGCAAGGGCTTATGTGGTGCTAAGTATAATCTAGGAACACGAGGCAGCAGATCCATCAGATTAATATCCCATGTGAATGGCACCACTTGTGTCAGGCTCAAGGTTAATGAGGAAAACATGCAGTGCGGGTGCCTGGGTCTTCCACGGTGGGTTCGAACGTTCCACTATGGAACCCACAGTGGAGTTACTGTTCCACTATTGGAACCCACAGCGGAGTTAGTGGAGTTCCACTGTGGGTTCCTAGACGTCCATAGAATGTGCCCACCTTCATCGAACCCTAGTGGAGTTAATGTTCCACTATGGAACCCACGGTGGAGTTAGTGGAGTTTCCACTGTGGGTTCCATGGTGGAACGTTCATAGAACCGACCCACGTTCATGGAACCCACCGTTGAAGACCCAGGAACCTGGCAGACGCCATTGACATCTCCATGTCCAATTATCCCGATGATAGGTGAGGCTTCCATTGAACTACCATATATGGCAATGGATTATCCCTACCACGTCCCTGGGACCTGGGCCAGTGTTGGGCACGGGTACGGGTAAACCCGGCGGGTTTGCGGGTCGGGTCCGGCGGGTCCGGGTCGCGGGTCAGCCTTTTTCCAAACCCGAAACCCGTGGGTACTTGGCGGGTACTGGAGAAAACAGGCATAGGGTATGAAATAGCTGCAAATGAATGCATTGTGAGGTGGTATGGGTACAACACTATGCTTGGGACAGCATATTGGGTCAGAACGTGGTCAGAACTCACCTTGAACAACGAAATTTTCACTCAAAATGACATGCCGACACATGCCGGAGTTCGGATCACGTCCAGCCCGCCCTTGCCGACGACCCGTGAGCAACCCGTAAACCCGCGGGTTCGGGTTCGGGTTTTCCGGGTTCGGGTCAGGGTTGGACAATTTTTACCCGTACCCGTACCCGTGCCCAACCCTAGACCTGGCCAAGCTTTTTTCAATCGCAGCTAGACCAAGCGTCGCTGAATGCATCCAAATACATACTGTAGCCCCAGGTGTTGAACTCTGGTGTTTGGATCGGAAAATCACATCAGATCACATCACTACTTATTGTATTGATACAGATCTTATTGTGGTGATACTGATCTTCAGTTTATTGTTCTTATTGTTCTTATTGTCTTCGCTCTTCGCCCACTCTATTGTTCTATTACCTATATATGTAGCTAGTGTACAATGGATCCAGGCTTTTCACCTCCTCATCTGCGACCCATCTGAGACCTGCCTTTTCAGCTTCCATCTGAGCTTCCCCTATTGACACCATGTTCCTGCAGATCTTCTTGTTTACAAGTCCCAATATGGCAAGTTGTGCTTGGAGCTCCGACGAAATTGGCGGTGTTATAGTTAGTTGCCTCAAAGCATAGGGGCCCAATAGAAATGAAAGAATGATGTGATACATCGAAACGGCAACCATCACCAGCTCTATCATTCCTCGGAGTTTCGTCGGCTGCCTGCGCCAATTTGCTGGTCCTGAATCTCATGAATAGGTGCGCCACGGCCCACAGGTCCTCAAGGCCTCATGCGTGCTCTCAGTGCATTACCTCTGGACAATGATATTTTGGCCCATATCATGACCTTTTGCTCCACCTTTAGCAGTCTCCAATCAACTGTGCTCGTCTCTCACGCCTTTTACCGCGTCTTCCAGGCACACCCCAAGGCAAGTGACGGTTTGCTTGAATTGAGCCACTAGCCTTGTGTTTTTGTTCCCAGTCCATAACACACGCTGTAGCTTATAATATTGTTGGACCTGCACTCCCCCAGGCCTTGCGGGTCTTACGGTATCCCTATCCGGGCAATAAAGATGGTTCCTCTATAGATCCCCTCACCCTGGCCACGACTTGTCCTGAAGAAAGCGATGCTAGCAGTTTGATAACCGCGAAAGAGAAAATGTGTCTGCAGGAGGACTCCGAGCTAGTTGAGGCGCTTGAGAATATCTATAGTTCAATGTGCGTCCCACTCCGTGGGCTGGACGTGAACTGACCGTATCTAGGTTTAAAGACCGGACGTCGAAGACAAGTGTCCTGACCTGGGAGGAATCCTGCCGCTTCCGACGCTCTATGTACCGCATTTTGCTATACTGCGAGTTGTTTAGCGGTAGCCTCTACCACCTGAACGAAATCGACAATATGGACGAGGAGACAATCAAGAAGATTTGGCGCCAGCGCACTGCGGTCCTCAGCGCTTACCCGCCTGACGAGATTCTGGAGATTTATTCCTCTGTCTGTTTCCTCCGCGGTCTCCTGGAAAAGCTAATGGAGGATGAGCTAACGGAGACTGGGGATGAGGGTGAGTCTAAGACTTCATTGAACGGACTTGACATAACGCACAGATTTGTACTGGTTGGAGATCCTTCTGTCCGCTGGCCCCGCCAGTGTGCGGCAAGCCTGGGAAGAGGGCGATTACAACGTACTCGCTCAAGATCTGGGCTTCGGAGACGGTGAGTTCTCGCATTATCATTTACACATGACCGCTGACTGCCTGGCCATCTTTTTAATACCGCAGATATATCTGACGACGACAACAAGCTCTTCTCGGGTTTCTTCTTGCGCGGGTTTGCAGGCGTATGGGCGAATCGCAAGGTACCTCTTTTGCCAGGCTGCAGGAACGAATTAACTAGTAATATTATTGCCAGTTTCCACCGACCACCCCTCAAAATAACGAGCACCCATCACGATGGATTTTGGATCCCATGAATGGAGGGGAGGAATGAAGTTTGAATGAAGTCTACTATGAGCTTACAAATGCACATTTACAGCGTTTTCAGAAAACCTTGTCAGTGATCGATAACAGAATATCCAAAACTACCGCCTTCACGGAGACGGGGTCATGTCGACGCCGCAACCTGATACCAGGTTCGGGGCCTTGGTCGTGCTCGACGATTAAACTTGTGTAAAAGTTCCCCGAGGTTTTGTACCCTGATTGGTCGCTGAGTTTCAACGTGGTTTTTGTCTGGACGAACTCCTCGTTAGTTACTTTTGATCTTGCCCGGGATTTTCGGGATTTTTCCTATGCAGTCATTCGTTGTGGTAAAAAGAGGCCCATGGCCCATGTCTGTGGAGATTCGGGGGGAAACCAACATTACAGCTCTTTGCGGAACTTGCTGTCTTCCTCTTTGTCTCAAGGTGATCTGCCCAACTAAAGATCCCCGGCCTTCAATGCTTCCCACAATCAAGTCGAAGTCCTCTTCCCATACTTACCATTAGTTCAATTAGCTGTTACAATTTTTTTTAGGTTATGTAGAGTATTGTGATTCCGCGCACCCCTCAACTCGAAAGCGATTATCTCTCTCTCGCTGGTCCTGATTCTGGTATCATTCGAGCCGCCTCAAAAAATGGCGGTGATCAAGATACCTTCCAGGCGAATCGAGCATGACCTGAGTGTTTTTGAGGGCATTCTTTCCTGGAGGACCTGTACAGCCACGCTCTCCGAAACTTGTTCGTGTTTGCTGCATATCCTAGCCCTCCCCCTTGTCACGTTCATTTAGGGTCGCTTCGCTCGCAATAATTGGGATTCTGACGCAATTTGTAAACGAGCAGGCTAACCACCAACACCCCGCCTCTGCACCCACTCCAGAGGGCCACATGGTAATGGAATAATGAATGAATGAATGAACGATCAGACAAGGAGCGCCCCCGGACGAAAAATCCGGTGGCAACGGGACCCGTCGACAGTTTTCGCACCCATAGAATGATCATGAGCGGTGAACCCGGTGACCTTCAGTGGGTACCAGTCTGCCGGAGCATTTCTGTCGGACAATCTACAGAGATTCTAAGTACGAGAAGCCAACACTGTCGAGTCACTTCGTTAGAGAGGAATAAGCGAGATCTCTATGCTACGCTCTACCCAGTGGCCATAACGACTATGTACATACACTAGACGAATTTTAGGCTTTTCTGCAACTCGGAAACTGTATTTCAGCTGGCTTCGGCCATAACGGAAACTGGGCCGAGTTTTTCGGGCGGAGGCAGTGACTCTTCAATTACCCCCGCTAATAAACACGAGGATGTATTGATATTCCAGCGGGCCTGGGAGGGAGGCGGGGTGGTGATGGTTTGCACTATGAAGAAATGTTAGACTCTATAATTATAGAATAAGTTTCAGCTTATGTACGAATGCGTCACGCGCCGGATTGGAATCCCATCACCGATCAATGCTGCGATGGTGCCAACTCTGCCGAGGCACTCAGGAAATTGAATTCGGGCAGAATTCGGGCAGTTTTCACTGTGTAACACTCTACTACATACAGTGGCGATGGAATGTTCTGCACGCAGTCGTTTGGGCTTGTTTATGGTCTGAAACACTTCAAATATAATGGTAGCATAAACTTTGAGTGATTTCTAAGATTTTATGTACCGTTTAAACCATATCACGCCTGCATAGTTCTCTCACAATAAAATATTTTGGTGTTTTTGGGAAAATCGACTCTGCAGATTTACATTCGTAAGAAGCTAACTTGAACCTTCATTAAATGCTTGATGTGCACGTCTTCACTTCCGGTGCGATCTCACAACCATGGATTAAGTCACAATCACCGCGCGCCATGTATAGCTGTTTCAGTTCCTTTGGCGTTAGCCTTCCCGTCATGTCCTCAATGGCCATGATGCAATTGTTCACAATAGCGGGCAGTGCGTGCCATGGCTTTGTAGTGTTCAGCAAAAATATTCTGAGTGTCTGTTCTAAGGTTGATGCCGACATATTTCTCGTCTGTCTTGATTGCGAGCTGCGTGGTACCAAGATGGAACACAGGGACGCGGTGAGAGCGGAGGTCCGAAGATCAAAATGATCGTTTTGATCAAGTTGACCAGGATAAAGTTCACCGCGCACCAGCATTTAACTGCATGATAGTGTACTTGGCGCGTCCACATGCGTTCAATGTCGTCAAGTACCAGACCTTTGATACTCCATGGAGGTATAGACGGGATCACGTTTCGTACATGCGCTTGGACCGCCTACGGCGAGCCTGCCGCAGTGAACCCTCGTCGAACCATAGTTTCCAAAAAGGTAACTTCTTTCTTTGTCCTGGGTGTTGTCAGTAAGACTCGGCTCACTTCGTCCACCCGCGCGCAACCGCAGGCAAATATCATTCGACACAATTCCAAAAGACCATGTGTGCAGTCTCGCTGGAAGTGGGGGCAGATCGCGGAAACAGAAATAATCAGTCATGAAACCATGGGGTAGCAGTTCACCAACCCTCCCCACTGCCCGTATTTCCGTGTTCAATGTCACGTATAGGAATGTTTACCGATTTCGAATCATTATTTGCGAGCATACAACATTATGTTTTACCGAGTCCGACGGCCTGCCCGTTCGCCACTCCAACGCTATTGAATAACTCGATGGGGGCCGGGACGCGTCCAAGCCAAGTTCGAAGAACTTGAACCAAAGTTGTACAGACAGGACTTTTCCTTGACAAAATCTCCATTTTGCGGTGTAGCCGGACCACGCTTCAATCACCATCCAAGATGCAATTGGTGATTTGGCAAGTGTCTGTACCGTTACTCCCTGCGAAATTGAAACTTGTATATAGCCGGCGTTCGACTAGCTCCGGCCCTTTAACGGTTTCCTGATATTCCGGTTGCAGTATAAATAATTGGCCTTTCACCCCAAACATCAATTCAAGGATACTGATAGTACCGGGTACATTTATTCTGCTGGCAGGGAATCAGGACGAATACCTCAATGCAGTCGGACCCCTTATCTGTTCGTAAGTTGTGTTTGAATGCAATCCACGTTACAGTACACAATAATTTAAATATCATCATCGTACAGACATCACGGGGATGTACGAGGATTTCAGAGCCGGCGAAAATTCCATCGATCAAACAATCAAAAAATTCACGAAACCAAACCTTTATAAACAGCTGAAAAAAATCGTACCGACCACGAATCTGACCCTCGAGAGAAATACCAGGAGTAAGGCTCGTCACGAGTGCGGGTCACCCGCAAGTCGGGGCGGGTTGACCCGTGGGAATACTCGTGAGAAACCCGTCCCGCGAGTTCGGGTACCCGTTGGCATGGGTAGTTGCAGATCCGGGTAGTGATTTTGAAAAAAAGGCCATACTCACAAGTTTTGAAAGTGCTTTGAATCTTGTACTTTCCGCTGAAAAATAGCAAAAGAAGAAAAATACCCATGAGTTGATCCATGGGAAACCCGCAACCCGCAAGTCAAGTACTCGTGAACGCGGGTTGGCCACGAATCCGAGTAGGGCTCTGGACGATGCAGGTACCCGCAGCCACGGATCCAGGTCACCCGCGAGTTAACTCGTGACATGCCTTAAGGTCCAGGAGAGAGATGATGATTCAAATACTAATCACAATGATCGCGAAGGATGAGAAGGCTCTTGTACATAGCCTTGACTAGCCATGACGGCAAGGAAGAATCAATAAAAAGGGTGGTTTTCGAATGTTTAGCAGCTGAATCCTTGTCGTAATCCCGAGTCCCTTCATTAGCAATCCATCCAGAATTGTCAGAGCCCATTCCGATCGATACATTTCGCCCAATCAGTGCCGTGCACAAATTCGGTGAGATCTAGCCTCGTTGTTCCTGCGGGCGTGCTAACGAACAGGTTCCAAGGCAGGCAGAAGCTGTCGCGCAGCCAAGCGGGAACCCAAAAAATCCGGCGGGCAAGGGAATCGATTACCCACCCATCCCTCAAATGGGAATGGTTTCCCCTCTGGAGCTGGGACACTGATGAACTCTGGGCCAAGTCAGCCGGAAGCGGACAGAAAATGATCAAAAATTCACAGACATTGTATGGACTGGGTTGAGAGAGGGGGAAACCGTCCGTGGCGAGTTTCCACATCCGAATGGTGTTGTCGTCTGAGGCAGACACAATTTCCATCCCATCAGAAGGGAAGGCAACGAGTGAAACACCGCGCGCATGCCTAGTTAATGGCGCACCAAGGGCGATAGAGGTTTCCGTGTGCCAAATGCGCACGGTCATATCCCATGAGCCAGACGCAATCCAGCTGCCATCTGGAGAGAAGGCAACTGATATTATACCGCCTGTGTGACTGGAAGCGAAACTCGGCCAAGGCCAGCGGGCTGTGTGGTCTGGACGCGAATGGGGCGGGGGTGGTGTGATGAGCGTAACCGGCGACAAGTGCGGAACGAGGGAGCCACGCGCGAAGGCGACCGTGCCGACAACAGGGTCTGCTGACATCCGTTTCCGTGGGTCCGCACAGCCTGTGCCGACGGACCCTCTAAACGCAGTGAGTTTGGGAGGGCTTGGCACCTTCGAATCAGGAAAAAGTCTCTTTATGGTGCGGGCCACCTAGCTGCCGCTACCCGAAATTAGTGGCCAAATCGGCTGGAGAAAATTTTTGCGCCTGTGCACAGCCCCAGGTGGCCACGTTTTTCATTTTTTTCTGTGCGTGTGGCCAAATCCAGGATCAGATATTTTTTTTTGCCTCACTCAGTTTTGAATTACATAAATGGAAATCCCTCTACCAGATCTTCTTAGATGACCAAAAGAAACACTTTTGCTAGAGGGATAAGAAATCGGGGGAAAACTCGGGCCGAAAAATTTCAAACACGGGGTAGTGGAGACTTTCCCATATCATCTTGTCTGTCGAGACAAGACAATTTGACTCTGGACATTCGGATTGGCTCCTGGGGCGCTGTGGATGTCATTTTCTCTTCCGCTCCACTTGAATGTTGGATTTTCCACCATACTGTCGAGTTGCTATTTAAAAATTGTCAAGATGGTCACTTATTGCTGTTTGCAAAATAGTTGGCGGTCACGCACCGTTGATCAAAAAACACGCCACTTCAGAACCGGTCAACTCACCTACTTAGATTTTTTGATTTCGTATGTAATATAATTTGTCATTTTTCACCCTCTCAAAGTGAAAGAACGGTGCGAATCAGCTATACGGTGTATTATTCCGATTTAATACGTAAAACGCCTCCTGGTGAGTCAGAGTGCTATGTATGCAAAGAAGAGGGGGTTGTGGGCTCCCAAAAGTCCAGGGTGAAAACCTGCAAGCACACCAACTCGTGTACGAGGAGATCGTGATGGGGTCCATTTGGCAAATTCAAGGGTGCCATCCCCTGAGGATTCATTAGCGGAAGATATTCAACCTATGAACAAGCTAATGTGGGCACAATTGAGGCCACAGCAGCTGTTCTACTGATGCACGATCATTTGTTGCATTGTTAGACTGATTTCCCTTCCCAAGAAAGGATTTCGATGCAAAATTGAAAGTCTAAGGTGAGGGACCCATCCACATTCTTCAGGGGAACATCATGTGCCTATTGCCAAAGGAAACTGCTCAAAAAAAAAGTGCAGGGCACTGATACTGCTTTGAAATGGTCAAAAATCGCTTGAGAAAACACATTTCATCGCTCAGCAAGCAGTCTTGAGGAAGTAATAGAAATTCGGAGGACACAGTCCGCTGCATATTTCAAATTCGGATCGTTTGAGCCTATAGATGAGGCGAACGGATTAGAATTGAAGCTGCGGCGGCCGTCCTGGTCGTGGGGATCAAAAAATGCCCAAAAAGGAAGAAAAAACTGTCCGTGCCTGTTGTACTGCAAACGGCTGTAATTCTCTAATGGCACTCCTCGGAGAATCAGCGATTCAAATCCACCCGATATATGCCCACCATCATATGTGCGGGTCCTGGCCCATGATTTTCCTCATGAGCCTTCCCTTCAGGAGGCCTTAGTAATTTCCGCAGATTGACACTGGGTTTGGTACTGTAGAATTACATTCAATTCGACAGGGGGCGTGACGCGTGACATCTTGAACATATTCGTCAATTCGTCAGCGGGGGAAATCGACTGTGACAAGCAGAAAAAATTTGCGACCTCTCAAAGTAGTATAGGCGACTGAAAAATTGGATTGGAGCAATTTTTCACATTCATTTGCCTTTCGGCCGAAGTTGAGTTCAAAATCGGTTTAAACCGCCTTTTTTCCCGCGTGATTCCGGTCAGTTTTAGCTCGAAACCAATCTTCCGCCCTTCAACCATCTAAAAAACAGGTTTTGCAACTGCAATTTTTACACCCATCTCACAGGAATTTTCTTCTCACAGTTTTGGGAGGCTTTTCAACCCCACCGTGACACCCCGACATATTCGTCAACCGCCGCCGTGACCCGTGACACCGACCAAAGTTCGACGCCGTCAACCCCCTCTGTGACGCGTGACTGCCGAATTGAACGTAATTCTACAGTATGTTGAAGCATGTCTTCAGAGTCCAAAATTCAATCATGGAAAGTCTTTAGCTCAAATCCGCTCGAATACGTTTGCAATTTTGAACAGGAAATAAGGCATGTGTCTTTATGCAAAGAACACGGATCAATAGTCCGTCCCACTTTGAATTAGGTGGGAAGTCGGAATAAATGTACATCGGGATCGCCACAAGTCAGCCAAAGTCGAGTCGTCTGGAAGTCGAGTCAATACAAATCGCTCGACTCGAGTCAACCTCCCGAGTCGAATCGACTCAAGTCGACTTCAGGTCGACTTAGTCGGTGAAGTCGAGGGAGCTTTTTTCCTGATTGCCGCTGTAGGCCGTAGGATAATGTAGTGCTCTCAGGGAGGGTTGGGGTAGTCGTAAAATTTGTTTTTTTTTGTCCCAGCACACATTCCCCACATCGCTGGATAATTATATTGAGCACCCCAAGTTACTAAAAGCACTCAGGTGCGACTATTTGGACCCAAGGGGGTATTTATCAGTAACAAAGTACTAACCTGTGTTTAGGTCCAGTTCGTGAAATTCCCCAATGGTTACAACAGTGGAGCAGCATTTGTGTTTCAGGTGGCTTTGGTCTTTGAGGTCATCCCCCTCATCGACAAGTTCACCAGCATGTTCGGTCAAATGATAGACAACACATCACTGCATATTGCCATTCGACATGCTGCCAATACGGGGCTTGCAGTTCTCAACAGGTACTACTTGTTCACAGACGACAGCGAGATCTATCGGATTGCGATGAGTATGTCCAATCAACCAATCGAATCGAGCTGACATGGTTGATTATAGTGCTGCATCCTCGCTACAAAACATTCTACTTCCTGACTGTCGGATGGGAGCAGACATGGATTGATGAAGCTCTTCGACTTCTACGTCTTGCGTGGACTTCCCACTACAAGCCACAGCCAGCTCGGACAAACCCCGCGACACTTGCTGTTCCGAATACGTCACAAACACAGGCCAGCTCCCGTGTACGTCTCCAAGTTATTCATTTGGTTCAGCCTCTAAGTTCTATTGGATCTTATAGCGTTCAAAGATCAGTTTCGATGTTACTATTGACTACGGCCAGGCAGCTTCTTCTGCGCTGGATGCTCTTGAAGCATGGTTGATCTCTCCTGCACTTCCACTCGAGAATGACCCAATTGGATATCACTCAAGACAGCGCGAAGCAGCAAAGACCGGACAGAGCCCTGAGGCGGAAGCATTCGCTCAAATGTGTCTCGATTACTTGTCTGCCCCAGGTATAATACATTTTTGCTTTGCATCCTGAGTTTCTGATACTGATTCTATTTTATAGCAACCTCTGTTGACGCTGAACGGCTTTTCTCCTTCTCAGGAGGGACAATAACGAAACTCCGCAACCAGCTGTCTGAGAAATCTGCCCATTCCACTGTGATGGTTGGCCAGTGGGCAAGCGACCCGGACCTCATTGCAGTTGATGAGTTCGAAAGCCAGCTTGCTGAGGGTTGGACATGCAAAAAGAAGCGGAGAGCACCGGCTTCAGCTGAGGCACAGGGATCATCTAAAGTTATTGTTGTTGAAGATGACAGCTCGTAATTCAGTAGCTGAAATTGAAATTTATATGCATGCTATTCACGAATAACTCGCAACTAATGAGTATTCAAACTCGCTGAATGTGAATAGTTCCCACTCACGAGTATTCGCGAATACAGCTTACTAATCCACGAATATTCGCCATCAATACTCGTACGAATGCGAATACCATTTCTCCCACTTCGATGAATATTCATATTCGCGAATGTATATTCGTGCTACACTCTAGCTGCTGAGGTTCCAGGATTATCACATTCGTGACTGCGATTATCGCACCTTCAACCTTATTTCCCTTTCTTATCACATCGTACCGGCTACCACCTATGGCCTACTTCTCTACGACAAAGATATAGCTCACGCGCATCGAAAGGCTATCCATCAAGTGCGCATCAAGCCCTCCAAATTTCGTTCATCCGAATAGAATTTCCCAATTTCAACCTGGCCGCCGGATCTTGACTCTCCCACTGTTAGAATTCCCCCAAAAATTTCTGCTCTGATGTCCAATGTCCGGTAAGCACTTGCATTTATTTATGATCTAAATGTTCCTGAACTTTGAATCAAGGCAACTAGCCCGGCTCTAATCACATCATATCCCATTTTTAGTCGCCACTTAACCCTGCGGTGCCCTTCCAATTTCTAACGCCACGCCCACATCCCCGTCTCTCTAGTAATGCCTGTTCTTCGCGGTTTGTGAGCAATAACCCTAAACATTAGACTGTTGGCACACGGATGTAGTCAGGTAAATTTCACCGTAAATCCACGACTCCAGCCATCCGCTGGCTAGGACAACTTGAGGATAACTCCGCTTGGCCTGACACTTTTGATGTTGATGGTAGCAAATAGGTGGATTGTTTTTGTTGATGTGGCCTATTGAATATTAAATCAGTTCAATATTTAGCGAATACCCGAGCCGCGGCGGGATGCCCGCCATCGCTGTTCCGTTCTGCGCGCTTGCCGGCTTCCCGCGCTGATTTATTTGTGCATGTTATCTTCCCATCATTGCCGATCCGCGTCCCGCCTTGGTCCTGCCCACGCTGCTTGTCGTCCGGCTACCTGCGCCTGCCCCTCGTTTACACACCCTGCCTCCTGCTCCTGTGGTACCAGCATAACGGTGCACACCGCTTCCCGTCCCGCCCACGCCGCGCCCGCCGTCTTTTCCGCCGCTCCCCGCACGCCACCGCGCGCATTTTGCATAACCCGTGCCGCCCAGCCCGCTCGCGTTGCCCTTGCACACTCCCCGCACCTCCAAATATATTACTGCCGCCGTGCTTTTCTGTTGTACACACATAGTTTGCCCCCTTTTACCTTTGTGCACCCCAACTTGAATTGTATTGTATTTCTTAAAATTAATTCCTTTTGATTGGTATTTTGGCCTACAGATGATATAAAGAGCCAATATATTGTAGAAGAAGGTCAATGCTGTACCATCTGGTCGGTTATCGTTCGTTAGGAGTCTGTGTAATTGTGAATTCTGGTCGCGAACTGACTCTCGGACTTGCGGGCTGACCAGCGCTTCACGGGCGCTTAAAGGGATCTCAAAACGCAATCGAGCAATAGCGCAAGGAGTAGGGCTAGGAAAAATCCAGGAATACCCCAGAGAGCTGCCATATGATGCATCTTCATAAATTAAAAACAGTTACACCCGAAACTTAAGCCATTAAGAATATGGAACCTGCTTATAACCATCCTTTGCGGACAACTTAATTGACAATTTGACCTCAAATCAGGTAGGACCACCCGCTGAACTTAAGCATATCAATAAGCGGAGGAAAAGAAACTAACAAGGATTCCCCTATGTAGTAACTGCGAGTGAAGCGGGAAAAGCTCAAATTTAAAATCTGGGGGTCCCTGTGGTCGTCTGAATTGTAATTTAGAGAAGCGTTATCCGCGCTGGATCGTACACAAGTCTCCTGGAATGGAGCGTCGAACAAACAGCGCTCGGAGCAAGAAAAGTCCTCAAGTCAGTGTGGGACCAGGCCAGACAGAGATCGTAAAAAGAGATTGACGAAGGCCCAAAGCGCGGCCGTGTTCAACGGTTGGCAGAAAGTTCTCGCCGGGTAAGACGAGGAAGAGGAGACGGCGGAGTTTCGGAGAGGCGGCGGTGTTCAATCTGAGTCATAGAATAGACAACCACCGAAGAGAGATCTGTCAGCACAGGAAGGATAAACTGTGTAGCCGCACTCGAGCAGTATTAAACTTCGCGGCAAAACAACCCTAGACCGATTGCAAGTGCGGCAAGCCGTGAAATTCAGTTGACGCAGCGGCGCGCAGGGGAAGAAAGACGCAAAGCAAGAAGAGACGGAGCAATCATCGCGAAGGCCGTGTCCTCCGCCTCCACGAGCAACATGACAGAGGGAGACGGGGCGGCGGGGCGGAAGAACAAGTCGTCCCGAGGTAAACGATCGCCTGGATTCCGTAGTCACAAGGGGAAAGCTCTCGCCCTTGCCGCCTTCAACGACATGTTGGCCTTCCCTGGCATGGTCTTGGTGGTGATCGTCTAAATCTGGTCAGTTTTTCCTTTGATTAGATCCACACCGCGCTGAATTTTGATCATCAGATCGCTGTCCACAACCGCGCGTACTCCGCCGCCTTCCGCCGCTCGTATTTTAGTCTTGGTCTGCGTGTCGCGTAGTCTTTGTGAAATGTGAATGTCGTTGATTGGTCGCGTAACAAGCTTTCACCGCCACCATCAAGGAAGCTCAAGGCTTTTGTTGTCAAACCTCGGATCAAGTGTCGTCTGCTGATCGCGCCAGATCTCTATTTTCCCGATTTGACTTCCAATCATTTACCCGTCACATTGTCTCAATCACATCCGCCTCAATCTCATCTTATGCGCCTCACCCCACCATACTTCGTCACGCCTAGTGGCAATCTTTACATCTTTCCTCGCACACAAATCGTCCTCTCGCAGCAAACCACGCTCCGCCTGCGCTATCTTCTGCCAATTTCCCGCAAAAGATGAGGTTTTCACAATAGGTCACGTTTCAACAGCTCGGAGTTTTCCGTTCGAATACCACATTTGAAAACAATGCTGCATAGCCGCATTTTATGGAGACCTTTCACGCCCCGAGCAAAGGAACGAGGGCAGCTATGGTAAGACTGAACAGACAGTTTTGCTCAGAATTGAGCTGGCTATCTCCTCTATTTGGGTTGAAATGAAGAGCTCCCGGCCTTTCTGAAAGCCAACGCGGCCACTGAATAATAATCCAAGGATACAGTTCGAACCAAAATTTCGCTGGCTATCACCCCAGATAGATGGCATTAAAATCCGCCTTGAAATGGCTTCAAACCATCCAATTTACTGGTTTGCTGCCAAACTTGGCACGCTGTGCCAGGGTTCTTTGCCACTGTTTGGGTTGGAATGAAGAGTTCCTGGCCTTCCTGAAAGCCAACGAGGCCACTGAATAATAATCCAAGGATACAGTTCGAACCGAAATTTTGCTATCACCCCAGATAGATGGCATTAAAATCCGCCTTGAAATGGCTCCAAACCGTCCAATTTACCGAAACTCGGCATGCTGCGCCAAGGTTCTTTGCCGCTGTTTGGGCTGGAATGAAGAGTTCCCGGCCTTCCTGAAAGCCAACGAGGGCACTGAATAATAATCCACCTTGGTAAATTCTTTTGCAGATTCTTCACCAATGCATCCCCCGTAAATTGAATCTAATCGAACCTGGAGAAGATTCTGATGAAGATGATGACGACGATCCTCCAGAATCTGAAGACGACTCTAATGACTCCACTCATTCAGAATATTCTGAGGTCCCCTCCAGCAAATATCCTTCCTCTCGCAATTCCTCGGTCGACATGGGCTCTGCCTCCGACTCCTCAGAACCTGCTCCTGTCCTTGACGACGACGAAATCCCCTTTTCCATTTCTCCAGACCAAGAGCCTGTAAATTCAGACGGTGATGTTATGCTTACCACGCGCACTAAAGGTGCATGGAATCGATCACTTGACATTCCTGGACGCCTCCAAGGTACACTTACCAAGTGGGTCCATGACTGCGAGCTCATCTTGGTGGCTGCAGTATATTCCGGCCCGACATTGACTTGGGGTGTAGGGCCGTGGCGTCGCCCGACAAAAACTCGTGCTTATTTTTTTGGGTGTACCCTTCCATATTCTATAGAATCTTATGTACCTTTTCCTGCCTACCTTTTCCTGCCGAAGTTGAGCTTGGCCTCTAATGAAAGAAAATTGAACTTGGGATGGGAAGAGCATCTATGACTACTGGTCAGTTGGCAAATTTTTACATGGACCCACCACGTTGAGAGCGGTGAGATCCAGAAAATTTTGAGTAGTCTGGTCGGTCAGAGCCGTAACACTTGTACTAGCAAGAAGTATGAAACAAAGCATAAAAATGAGCGGATAGTTTATTTCCACATCAACAAGTTCAGCAAAACAGCAATTTTAACAGTGTTGAAAAGCAGCTTTGCACCTGGTCCAATCTCTATTGAGTGCACACAGCAGAGAATAAACCCAAATCTAATCACATTGTTAAAATAGTCTACATTTTACAGCACCATGCTCAGAGACAATAAAGAGATATTTATACTGGAAATTATGTGGGTATACTCGACGGATTTAGGGAGCCATGGGTAACCCATACGGGTTTCAGACCCTACCCATACGCGGGTACAGTTTTTGCGGGTCCGAACCTACCCACTGTACACTGTACAGGCTTTGAACCAGCCAATATTGGCCCAAATTATGAACAGGTACTGAGCAGTTCATGCTGTCTATCTGTAGTTACTATGTAGTACTGTGGCATTACAGGCTTTCAGAGACCTTTATCTCTCGCCTCCAGAGCATTCAAATGTGCTTGAAATGTGAGGTTGAAACAGGTTGGCAAGACTCGGCGCGGCTCGGCATTGAGCACGTGACTCCTTGAAACTTTTCTGTGTTTTCACGAACTTATGGAAAAGGCTGTGAGAGGAGAGAGGTGAAAGGATTTAAAATTACCTGCAAGGATGAACCTAGGTTGCTGTGCTGCACATCGGAGATGGCGGGCAGATTGATGCACATCCCGGGAGAGCGAGAAAAATACAGATACCCGGGTTCGAACGTGGGGCCTTACGGAAATGGTGGCTCGGCATTCAAACAGAAACCCTAAAATCATTAGAAAAAACCTAATGAATCTTATGCTCAGCCACTAAATTCATTTCAACACAGCCACTATTAAGTGTTGTTCATCAAGGTGTCACTGACTATTCGAGGTGCTCTCAAAAACCTCATCTCGTTTGATAAAAGAACGATCACTTATTACATAAGCACTCGTAATTTATGTAAAAACGCAGCCCCAGTCGACGAAGACCAACCTCCCCAAGCCGGTTTTGGTTGACAAATGTTTTTCCCGGAGATTTCCCATTTGGTGGTTGCTGGATTGGGTGCGCTTTGCTTAGTTTGGAGCACGACCATGTTCATCATCGCAATTGTTTTTCTTCTGAAATTGTGTAGGTCGCAACCAATACTCCCCGCCTCCAGCTGAATATCCGTCAGATTCCACCATTTCCATTGGATTGATGGGAGCAATTTTTGCCAATGAAGTGGTTTACCTCGTCTTGGTCGTAGCCTCATGTTTCGGGTGCGTAAATCGTAACAGGATTAAAACTGCGGACCTTCAATGATTTGCACCAGGACTTGCGCGGCTTTAACTACTAAGCATTCGGAAGTCAGGATTTTCAACAGTGTCCTCAAATACCACCTGCCAATCAGCATTTGTCTCGGCACCATTCCTCTCGTCCTAGTTTTCCATGCGCCTTTCAAAGAACCAATAAAGGCCGCTGCAGCCACATTGTCAACCATACTGTGGATTCTCCAAAGCGGTACATCTACTCTTTCCCGACAGGGACACGTCCATCACCTTATGAAGCAGCTACCCTCGTGACTACAACAAAATGGCTGGCGTTGAAGGCTCTAGCAGATAAGGTACCGAGCCTGGGCCGGGACCACCGTCAGCTACATGGAGGAGAACGGGTGCAGATGAATATCCCTCGTATGAATTGTATCTGGGGGGTAGTAGTGGTAAATAGTTCGTGAGACAATAAATAGCCCCACTATGATCTGATTCTATCTAATATTTTTACAATTTAAACGCTTGCTCGCGGGGAGTGGACATTATATCCACTTGCGGAACTTGGGGCGCGGCCGTTAAATATATTTCTTTGCACCAGAATCATACTCAGATAGGTGAAAACAGCCCAAATAAATACTTTCATGATTTTACGTATGATTTTAGGTGTCTGGCCAAAATTTTGCCCTCCACAGGTGAAAAATGGGCAGTCCATTTCTCAACCGAAATTTCTCAAAATATTTGAGGACAGTACACTATATGGAGTGATTAAGGTTGTGGCCATGAATGATTAGAATAAAAACACGGACGTTCCTGCATGCATAGGAAGCAAGGAGCAAAAGTGCTGCAGCCTTATCGATTATCAGATCCGGCGCTCGCATCTATTTTGAACTTACAAATCAGCCGTTCAATGTCCTACGGCAAGATGGCATGGTTTCTCAAGTGAGAGTACAAGGCTGAGCGACGGATCAGAGGTAAGCTGAACATCTGGTTGAATATAGCGTTCAATATCTACTTCAATCTGGTGGAAGATCTGGTGAAATATAGTGTTTAATTTTGATTCGAGGCGCCCGACCCATGCGCTCTTTAAAATTTCGATTTTTTGCGATCAGTGTTCATTTTGCATCCATGAAGGAGAGAAGCACATTTTACCCGGCCGTTGGCTGGCCGACAAGTTCTATATCTACTTCAATCTGGTGAAATATAGCGTTCAATTTTAATTCGAGGCGCCCGACCCATGCGCTCTTCAAAATTTCAATTTTTTTTGATCACAGTGGTCGCTTTCCATCTACGAATGAGAAGCACAATTTACCCGTGTATTGGCCGTTGGCTCGCTCACAAGTTCAATATCTACTTCAATCTGGTGAAATATCTGGTGAAATATGGTGTTCAATTTTAATTCGAAGCGCCTGACCCATGCGCTCGTTAGAAGGTCAATCTCTGCTTCAATCTGGTTAAATATCCCGGTCATTTATAATTCGAGGCGCCCGACCCATGCGCTCTTTAAAATTCGCTGCAGCCTTATCGATTATCAGATCGGGCGCTTGCATCTATTGTAATCTACTGTTCTATGTCCGACGGCAAGGCGGCATGCTTTCTCAACCTAGACTAGGGTCAAAAACAACAAGGCTGAGCGACGGATCACAGGTAAGCTAACATCTTGTTGAATATAGCGTTGAATGTTCATTGTACGCGAGCGGTAAGCTGAATATCTGGTTGAATATAGTATTTAATTTTAATTTGAAGCGTGCCAGCCATGCACTGTTCAAAATTTGGATATTTTTTGATCTGAGGGTTCTTTTTCGATAGGTGATAGAGGAAAATACAATTTCCGCGTGCATTGGCCGATAGCTGGCTCACAAGTGCAATATCTAGTTGAATATAGCCGAATATAGCGTTCAATTTTAATTCAAAGCGTGCTAGCCATGCGCTCTTCAAAATTGGGATGTTTTTTTATCCGAGGGTTCGTTTTGGATAGAAGATAGAGGGAAACACAATTGCCGCGTGGATTGGCCGATAGCGGGCTCGCAAATTGAATATTTGGTTGAATATAGCTGAATATAGCGTTGAATTTTAATTCGAAGCGCGCAAGCCATGCGCTCTTCAAAATTGGGATGTTTTTTGATCTGAGGGTTCGTTTTGGATATATGATAGAGAAAAACACAATTTGCGGGTGTATTGGCCGATGGCCGGCCTACAGGATACCACGCAAGTTCAATATATGGTTGAATTTTAATTCAAAGCGCGCGACCCATGCGGTCTTCAAAATTTGGACGTTTCTCGATCTGAGGGGTCGTTTTGGATAGATGATAGAGGAAAACACAATTTACGCGTGTATTGGCCGATAGCTGGCTCACAAGTTCAATATCTGGTGGAATATATTTGAATATAGCGTTGAATTTTAATTCGAAGCGCGCTAGCCATGCGGTCTTCAAAATTGGGATATTTTTTTATCTGAGGGTTCGTTTTGGATAGATTATAGAGAAAAACATAATTTGCCCGTTAGTCTAAGTTCACCAAATAATATGGTGCGGTTCACTTAGTCACCACAACTTTGTGACAACTGTTACTAGTCACTCAAAAAAACAGAATTTCCTTATCCCTCTTGCAAAAGTGCTCCTTTCAATGAGAGGAATCATCTGCCAAGACGGATTTTCCATGACTTCAAAACTGAGGGAGTTATGAAATTGTTGACCAACCAATTTGGGACTGGGCACTAAATAGCAGTGTATGGTCCCCCTAAAGGTCATCCAACCCTTTGTGAGTCATTCTCCGGCCTTTCTGTAATTGGAACTGTGCTTTTAGATGAGGTTATCCTTCAAACTTGGCAGGCACTTCAATAACCAAAAGTGGAAGCTGAGCTGGATTCGGTCGTGAATGTAGCCAAATGGTACCAGGAAGTCAAGTGTTCAATGTCTACAGCAATTTTAGTTGGTCAGAAAGGGCTCCAATTGCCCTTGAGCAGCCTTGAAAAGATAAAAATTTCTTGGGCCAAATTTGGGACTAGTCCAACTTTGGTGGTGACTAAGTGAACCGCACCATAGCAGGGAAGATCTGCTCCAAATTCCAGCAATCATTGTCGACAATACATTGCAAGTAAGATAGTTATTTGCTATCTGGCTTCGAGGTGCCTTCCGAAATAACCATAAGAGCATCCTATCAAAATACTACAATTATATCACAAGTACATGTTGCTCTGGGGTTGTTCTGCCCTCAGCATGGCAAAAAGATCAAATATGGTCTCGTAGAAGGTAAATTGGAGCCTAAAGAAAGGACGTAAGGACGTCATCCCCTCCGGATTTTAAATCCGAATCGAATGGTCCTGCTCCCGAGGAAAACGGACAAGAAATGGGCCCGCAATGGCTGAGATGGTCGAAAATATCGAAAAAGTCTCAAAAAGGAAAAAAAAAAAAAAAAAAAAAAAAAAAAAATTGTGCGCACCCTATGTTCCGCAAGAAGCTGTAATGCTCGGAAGGTGTTTTGGTGCATCTCGCTCTACCTTTGTCTATCTGGTTGAGTGTCAGAATAATATAGGATGATAACTGGTGTCAGATGAAGGCAGAGTACAGATTCGAATGGGTACTCGAAGGTCTTTGATCACAATTTATTTGAAAAGGTGAATATTAATGGGTAAGTTCACGACGGAATAGGATGAACATCGGCAAGGCCAACAGTAGGACAGAAATTAAATAAGAAGTCAAACTGTTTATGAGGCCGTGAGGAGTCAACCAGAGGTTGACGACGATTGGCTTCAGTATCAATTCAGAAATCTTCAAGCGGCCAATGGCATTATCTTGAAGCCTATTGATCAATTGAACGAAGCCAGCGTTGTGTACGGTCGTGATAACACAATAGGCAGCCACAAGGTGTGTTTACGTCTTGACTCTTCTGGCAGGGATTAACGTGTTTCTGATCCTGGGTTTTGTATGTACGGTAACTATCGGATTTAGGAGAGGACACGTATAAGTAAAGAGAAAATAAAAGTAGAGTGCTTACTGGGAAATACTTGAGGGTGAGGCTTCTAAAAATGAAGGAGAGGGATTGTGACTGGGAGGGTAAAATGCCGATCTGGTGCGGGAATTTCTAGAGATTAAAGAGAATTAAGTCCGGTAGCCGAAGATAAGGTAAAATTGAGAAGAGAGGAAAGACACTGTTGCAACGTTGCAACGACGATACATATTGAAAAAATTATAGGTCCTTGAGTCCCCAACTCAGTCGGGACGGATTTTTCTCGGTCAAGAAAGCAGCTACTGTATTTTCTAATTATTTTATCCCCCTTAGTAATTAGATGTGGTTTTCGAGCGGACTCCGAGGCGGAAATAGAGGCCAGCATGTTAGTACTCATGATACACTTGCACCGGTGAATATATTCTGATTTTATAATAATGATCATGGTTCCAGCTTTCTGAATCCCATATCACCCACATGCGGGTCCAGCTGGTTGACAGCTGGAAATTTCAGCTGGGAAATTCAGCTGGCCACGCGTGGCGAAAAATACTAGATTTAAAGACGGGTTAACCACTCCTTTAATGAAGCCTTTCAAAGAAGGGAACTGGGAGCAATCTCATCCAGGCCCAGCGGTCGCCGTCACGTGCTGAAACAGTTCCCGGCGTGAGTTTGAATTCCTGTCTCTAATTATTTCTCTTGAGGCAGCGAGACATTCAAAGCGGACATTGAATTCTTTCTCGGTTGATTTTAGTTCTCTAAGTAAAATTGTATTTGACCACACAGGTGAGCCAGAACGCTTTATACGATCAATATACGCGCGCACCAGAGGGCAGCGAGCCTGGCCTTCTCCTTTTAGTGGCAAATAGTATGGCTCAAAGTGTCATTAATGTAGTATAGAATGCATTTTATATGTATGTTTTTGTGGCCAAGGAGAGCGTTCAACTTTTGAAAGTGGCTGATCCAATACTTTTTCCGACTCAGTGTACATATTCGAGGCCCCCAAATTTACTCCGAAATATCTGCGTCGCTACCAGCTCCTGCAATCATTTTCTTGCGACGACCCATTTCGCTGTGTGTGCGCAACGGCCGCCGGCGTTTAGTGGGCGAAGCTTCACGGAGGGCGTCTGCCGTGCGCTTAACCGGAATCAAAACAGTGGGCCGAGTGGCTGGAGGACCAAGTTTCTGCAGATAATCACTTGGAGCGGCCCGACGGTCCAGAGGGACCACGCACCTTCGCAGCGTCATCCTCGGTCCTTCCATTTCCGAAGCCCTGGCCCCGGATTTGCTCGCATTCATAGTCCAGTACTGCCGCCGGGGGTTCTCGACGTTCAAGATGAGCTGTGGATCCAATGTGAGGCGGAGCAGTTGGTGCTGTGCGGCACTCCAGCTGGATCGGACGCGGAGAAAAGGGGCGAGACCCTCTTTCATGATGCGAATATAGACCGTGTCCCCCGTCCCAAGCGTATCCCGCTGTGACGAGCTGCTCGGCATCCAGTCGATGCACCCATGTCGGGTCAAGAACATCGGCAGGGTTATAGTCGAAGGCCCGGCGCTGCGCATCATCGGAGGCGATTGGCGGCGGACTCGGCCGTCTGACTTGTTCGCGTAGTGGCGCCGAATGGGTCCAATCCGGGTCCAATTTTCGACGTTTTGATGGGGGTGCCGCTGAGGTGCTGAAACTAAGTTCAAGTGTCGACGGTTTTGGCTCGGGGTCACATTGAATCGCCCATGGATTGGAGAGACTGGAGTGACCTGTATTGGAGTTGACGCAAAACCCCTGTCGACGAAAATTCTGCATGAGAGTTGCATGAGAGTGCGCATTATACGTGCCACGTAATCACTTTACGAAGGTGCACGGTTCACGTGCACCTTATGTAAGACTGGTGGTGTCCTACCCATGCACCATGGGCTAATCTGTACTGTTTCGACCAACTCTTTAGGTGACGCGTGACACGGCCCTCTGAATTGAAGACTTTTGGTCCTGGTGACAGTGACAGTCGATTTTTGCGGCCCAAATCCTCCAAAACGCGAAAATTTCCGGTCCGGCATTCGCCGGACTTCCACACACGGTAATCTTGGCGTGATGGCCGAGGAATGAAGACTTTGAAAAGCGGAGCCTTGGCGTGACGCGAAAAAGGGCTGAAGACTTGGTCGAAATATTACAGTATACTGTTGCCGAGAGATCAAGCTCAAGTGCTGGTTGTCATTCTCTAGGGAGGCGGTGCTTTAGACCAGTAGCAACGGAAATTCCCCGAGAGCAGAAGAAAAAATGGCAGGAAACCTCCGGGTCAACTTTTGAGTCGCGATCCCCTGGGAAAATACAAATAGCACATGGGGACTTGTACGGACCCAAACAAGGTTTCCACCACCCAAACGGAGCGAGTGAGCTAATAAGGGTGACAGAAATGGGAGAAAGGACAATGCCTGCAAATAAGTTAGGAGAATGGACAAATAATTGCAAAAAAATTGGAAGAATGCTTATCCGCCTGTATCCGAAGAAAATCTTCTCGTATTTTCACCCCCAAACCAGATTGACATCGTATGGAGATCAATTTTCTCGGGTTTGAATTCTGGGCGATGCCCAGCGCGATTTTAAGTAAAACTGTGTCTTCCGTTTTGCTGCTGCTGCCCTGGTTATTGCGCCAGAAGCCTAGAAGTTCTTCATTCTCGAAACCTCAAAACGTGACATCGTATTTTAATTTTGTTCTGACCTTCCACGTATCCAGAGCACTTTCGGATGGAATATTTCCCACGTAGCACCATGGTAGAGATTCATTTGAGTAGCTTTTAGTTAAAGATAATTTAACCATACCGAAAAGACCTTGTTCATCCCTGCCGACCTCCCTGTCTCTTCGACAGGTGAAGACCCCCATATTTCACACAAAAAATCGGAAGGAATCATGTATGGAATAATATGAGACCAATTACGTACGATTTGCAAAGGTTTCTATCTTCAGAGATGAAAAGTCTTGGATGATTTTTTTTGTGGAGTTCGGCATGGAGTGTTCATCATTGTTCTGATCAATCCCATCAGGTTTCGGAAAAATCCCCACGACCAAGTCTAATGAAAAGGCCCTCCGAGGTATGATCAACTTCAAATATGGCAGCAAACTAACAGTTGCAAGTTTGGTGAGAAGATATTTTCACTAGGTAGCATTTTCCTAGTTTGATGTCAGCAAAAACACTGTTTACGGTGGGCAGTTGTAAGCTAATAATTTTTGCACACTATATGTGCCATAATATCGCCCATAAGCAAACTGATGGCTTCTGCCCAGAATGGCTTTTATTCACCAGCTCATATGTGAAAGGAAAACATTCCTATAAACCATATAATAGAGTTTAGAAATTGTTTACGAGTGCTTATGTAATAAGTGATCGTTCTTTTATCAAACGAGATGAGCTTTTTGAGAGCACCTGCAATGGTCAGTGACACCTTGATGAACAACGCTTAATAGTGGCTGTGTTGAAACGAATTTAGCAGCCTTCATTACATTTTTTCTAATGGTTTTAGGGTTTTAGTTTGAACACCGATCCACCATTTCCGTAAGGCGCCAGGTTCGAGCCCCGGTGTCTGTATTCTTTTTTCTAGTGTTGTTCCCAGTAGGGCAAGAGGCGAGCGATCACTCTCGATCAGACACAGACCTCATTGACAGGGCCCCCAAATCGGGACACCCGTGATCCATCACCGACTTTACTTGGTCTCAACACTCGACTCTTTATTGTGACTTCAAACCTTGTCAGATAAGGTCCGGGATTTGCTCTACCCCCCCATTTCCATACCTTCCAGACATTTGCGTACAATCAATTAATTTTTTCAACCTGGCTGTGGCACGCAAAAGATTTTTGAATGCTTTCTCCCTCCTTTTCGGCACGCTTCGGCCATGACCAATCTCACTGACAAACCCCGCGGTGCCCGGTCCGCAATGTTCACTAACGTTCGTGCAACGTTCAGCAACATTCGTCGCCTCGTCATCGGAGACTAAACCGTATACCCACCCCCCCCCCCCCCCCCCCCCCTCTGACAGCTGTCACCGACAAAGGCAGGTCTGTGTCAGGAACTTTAGGATCGCTCGCCTCTTGCAGTAGGGCTCAAACTCAAGCCCAACCCAAGCCCGGACTCACAATTTTTCTAAGCCAGAGACCCCAACTTAAACACGGGTTTCTCTGGGTAGCTGAATTCTCACATTTTCAGTTCCAATCCTCTGTTTAAGACTGGAGGGCATATATTATGTTGGCTCCATGGGTTTTTGACATTGCGCATCCTACAACCTTGTGCATTCTCAAACTTACCCCTCCCTCAATTACTGCTGTCCTCTATTCCAAACCACCACTGATACCCTAGAGTCCGAGACAATTTTTTTTTTTTTTTGGGAAGTTGGTAGTACCCCAGTACGTGGGAATACTTCATATCGAATGATATGTTCCTCATTTTTGGCAACCACCATTGTTGGGCTCGATGTGGCAGGTGTTTTGCTTGAATGAAGGACTTTCACTGAGTCAGCTTGTGGGCTGATGTTGGGCTGATGCGAGAGGAGCGTGTGGCACTGTGGCTGTCCGCATCTAGCGGACAGCTTTATAAACAGATACCAATTCAACATATACAAACAATATGGAGTGCTGGCAGACATTTTTTGCGTCCCCTAAAATGATTGACTGGTGTGTCTTTTTTACCCGAGCGGCCCATCTAGTGATGTTCTGGCTTTGGCTTTGGCTTTTTGGCTTTGGCTTGGCCTCGGAAAATCTCAAGCCAGGCCAGGGCCAAACTTTTGGCTTTGGCCTGGCTTGGCCTGAGCCATGGCTTTTGGCAGGGAAATCAGCTTGAATTTGGCTTTGGCCTGGATAAATCCCAGGCCAGGCCAAAGCCAACCCCAGCCAAAGCCGAGCCAAAAAGCCATGGCTTTTTGGGCTGAGGCCAAAGCCAGAACATCACTAGGCCCATGCAAATCATACACTGTGATCTGATTGCCTTTCTGACAAACAGGACCCAGAAGTATATTTTAAAAAAGCACGAGTTTTTTCCGGGCAACGCCACGGCCCTACACCCCAAGTTTACAGTAGTCTAATACCGCTACGACACGATTCATATTTTTTCCCTCGCTCCTCCTGAAGTCGGCGCCGGGCGCTGTTCGCAAAACACGGGAATGGAGCCGCCCTGAGTCACTCTTGGCAGCGGCCCCTCACACAGCCGGTTTCCCTCGCTCCTCCTGACGTCGGCGCCGGGCGCTGTTCAAAAAACACGGGAACGGAGTCGCCCTGAGTCACTCCTGGCCAGCGTCTCTCCGCTATAAAAGAGGACCGGGTCCTCAGGAGAACTCAACGCTCCTCGCCTTAGCAGCACCCTCGCGCTCATCCGTTTTTCTGGGACCCACCCTCCCGCATCCTCGAGTTTTCCTTTGTCTCGTTAGTAAATTCGCTGGCCCATCGTTGCATCGCTGACCCCCCGTCGACTAGTGATATCGAGCTGTGTTTATCGGTACTTAGACGTCATTTTGGGACAGATTCCAAAAGGTAGATTGGGGATCAACCGAATCCGTTCTCGGGTGAAGTTTTTCTCATGATCCTTCAAATTATCTCGCTAGTGGCTCCCCTGTAAAATCACCTAACCGCCATGGATACAGTATAGTAGGGTTCCTTGGATAGGGATACATCCTTGGATATTTACTTTTTAAAAGCTCCCCAGCGTCCTCCCAAGTTGAAATCTATTATACAAAGGACGGGGGTCACGTGAAACTCCAGCCAGCCAATCAGAAGACGTCTTTGGCTCTGGGACAAACATGGGACAAACACCGCGCTCTCTTTTGACTCACCTCTCGCGCGCCGCATCCACTCTCGCCGCGTCGCGCATCGCGTTTCTTAGACTTCTTGACTATCGACTCTTCGCTCTTTGACTATTATGACCATGGATGACCCGACCTTTCTTGAGCTCGACCATCGACCATGACGACTACCTCGACTATCTACGTACTCGAACCGCGTCTCTGTGCTGAAATGCACTGTAAGCACTGTAAATTACACCCTAGAAACTAATGTCATTGCTTTCATTTGCATCTCCTTGAGTCCTGGTCACGGAACCCAAACCCAGGAACTCTGTGTGTATTGCTTTGGGTCCCAGTCGAAAAAAGCTTTGAATAACGTGAACTCCTGAGACACCCTGACTTTTGCCTTTGACTGAACAGGTCATCAATTTTTACTGCCTCTGTATGCGCTCTCTGCTACTGTGGTGGATCCTTTGGGTGGTATCGTTTGGTTTTTTCACGCAAATGTGAGTTCTTGACGCGTTTTTCCGTGTTCCTTCTCCTAATTCTACAGGCGTTCGCCGTCTTCACCCTCTGAAACATCGTCGCTTGCGCATCGAAATGAACGGCGGATCCGCCAAGCAAGAATCCATGCAAACCTCGCGCCATACCGCAGCCCGCCTCGACTTTACGTGGGCCTACCATTGCACGATGTTGGTAATGCTCCCTCAGCGCGTCCGGTGGTGGACCTAGAATCGCATCGTGCAGCTCACCGTGGTGCCGATCGTGAGCAGCAACTGGCTCTGCAAGACACTCCAAGCCGCCGCCGACGAAGAATCCCCGCAAATCGAACCGATGAGAACCGTGCACCCTCACCAACACCTGCCGTGCGCAGGCACATTGCTCAGGTACATCTTCCTGTCATCCTCTGTTGCTACCTTGCTGATCATTGGATCGTTTCAGCCTGTCTTCGCCGGTGTCGGGACACCCCCGGACTCTCAACGACCGTCGCTACCTCCGAATAAACGTTCCTTAGGCCAGCAACGACGGCAGGAACGTGAACACCAGGCTGCGGCAGCTGCACAAGTATCCCAGTCTCAGCAGCCGCACGCACCCGAAAACCGTCGCGAAGCGGGGCAACGAAGGCGGCGTGAACGTGAACGACGTGAGCGTGAGGATCGCGAACGACGTGCGCAGGAAAACCAGCAACAACTGCGAGTGGAACGAGAGCAACACGAACAAGCGGGACAAGGCCGCAACCATGATAACCAGCTTCTGACACCCCCAGCTACACATCGTCGTGAACAAGGTATGTTTCGCAGTGCTGTGCATTTCTTTTCGCTAAAAGCTATCGGTCAGAACTTGGAGATGGTCCTCAACTGCAACACCCCCCGTCCCCTCCACCTGATCGTCCTCCGTCTCCAATTATAGGACATCAGCGGCTTCAATCACCTCTTCCTGCTCGCCCTCGCCGTCGCCGTCGCCAGCGTCCTCTCCCTCCAGCTCGCCGGCCCTACACAGAGCCCGAAACGCGTCACGATCTTGGCCGCATGGATGTCAAGTGTCGACATTGCGGGGCCCTTCATTGGATGGCCGAGAAAATCGCCAAATCATCGGAAACAAACCCGCAATTTGGGATGTGTTGCAACCATGGTAAAGTTGTGGTCGAGCGTCTGGAAGAGCCACCAGCGGAACTCCAAGCACTGTTGGTGGATAACACTACCCAAGCCAAGGAGTTCCGCAAGAACATCGCACAATATAACACCGCGCTATCCTTCACGTCGCTCGGTGTCACTGAGGACCATTCCATCAATAACGGTGGCGGGCCTCCCATCTTCCGCATCCACGGTGAACTTTGCCATCAATCAGGTGCCCTCCTGCCTTCCGAAGGCCACAAGCCTGTGTATGCGCAGCTGTATATCTATGAGCCACAGGCAGCTCTGGATTATCGGATGGAGAACAACACGAATCTGCAGCGCGACACGATGGAAATCCTGCAACGGATAATCACCGAACATCATCAATACGCGCCGCTGTTTCTTCACGCCCACGAGGTTCTAGCGGCACAACCAGCCGACGATGTATCAGTTCGGTTGCGTGTTGCGCCCGGCGTTCATGCGCGCCGGGGCAATCTGCCAACTGCTAACGAGGTCGCGGTTATCCTACCAAACCAACCTAACACAGAACCTCGCGACATCATTCTGCGTCGACGAAATGGGCCACTACTTCGAATCAGCGACCTCCATCCGGCTTACACCCCTCTATACTATGTCATCCTCTTTCCCCACGGCGAAAACGGCTGGCATCCGGACTTGAGGCTTCACGAGCCAGGAAAGGATCATCCCAGCCGCTTAACTCAAACCCGATATGTCGCGTATCGCCTCCATCAGCGCGCAGACGAGGCGTCGACCATCTTGCGTGGGTGTCGACTCCTGCAGCGATACATGGTGGACATGTGGGCATCTGCGGACCAGAACCGGTTGCAATACATGCGGTTCAATCAGCCCAAACTTCGGGCTGAGTTATACAGCGGGCTCGAGGATGCCATTCATGCTGCTGACGACAACCTCGAACTCAACGATCTCGGGCAGCGTGTAGTTCTTCCGTCGAGCTATATCGGTGGTCCGCGACACATGGGCCAACGCTTCCAGGATTCCATGGCCATCGCGCGATACTACCGCACTGTCGACATTTTCATGACTGTTACCACTAATCCCGACTGGCCCGAAATCACCCGCGAGCTGTTCTTAGGCCAATATCCCTCGGACCGCCCCGACTTGATTGCGCGAGCTTTCCAGCTCAAGAAGGAGGCTATCATTGCAGACATCTATAAAAATGGTGTCTTCGGTCGTGCCGTCGCATATGTTTATGCCATCGAGTTTCAGAAGCGTGGGCTTCCACACATCCATCTTCTTATCTTCTTCGAGCAGGGTTACAAGCTTCTCACCCCCGAAGACATCGATTCGGCCATCTGGGCACGTTGGCCAGACCCCGAGACCCAACCTCTGCTCTTTGAAACTGTGAAGAAGTGCATGGTTCACGGGCCGTGTGGTGCTGCAAATCCCCGTTCCCCTTGCATGGAGGGCGGACGGTGCACCAAGCGCTACCCAAAGGCGTTCACGGATCGGACTTTAATGGACGACAACGGGTACCCCCAGTACTACAGACCCGATGATGGTCGCGCGTATGATGTCCGTGGAGTCCAAGTCGACAACTCATGGATTGTCCCGTACAACCCGTACTTTTCAGCAAAATACAACTGTCACATAAATGTCGAGTGTGCTGTCTCACTTGGTTCCTTCAAGTATGCCTTCAAATACATTCAGAAGGGTGGCGACATCGCGGGCATGGAGGTTCGCAACAAGCGAGACGAGATCACACGCTGGATCGAGGGCAGATACATATCTGCCGCCGAGTCAGCATGGCGCATCTTTCACTTTGATATGCATGATCAGGTCCCAAACGTCGTTCGTCTCCAGGTACGTCGCATTTCTCCTGCGTTGCCTCAATTAATTTCGTGCGCAGGTCCATCTTCCTGGACAACATTTAGTCCTTTTCAATGCTGGTGAAGACCCTCAGTCCCTCCTCGAGCGTGCAGCATCAGAACGCACCTGTCTCACCGCATTTTTCGAAGCCAATGCGGATCGTGGTGCACTCGGTCGTCTTGCCCGCCAGTACACCTACCAAGAGTTTCCGCAGCATTTCACCTGGAAAGACGGGAAGGACGAAAAGCGCTGGGCCGTACGGCAGAAGGGATTTGCCCTTGGCCGCATGTTCTTTGTTCCTCCCAATGGAGGGGAACGTTTCTATCTCCGCACCCTCTTGACCGCAGTGAAAGGCCCAACGTCATTCAAGGATCTTCGGACATACAATGGTGTTGTGCACCCAACTTTCTTGGAGGCATGTCTCGCTCGTGGGTTGCTTGAGGATGATGGTGAATGGCGCCAATGCCTTTCCGAGGCATCCCACATGCAGACAGGGAGTCGGCTCCGCCAGCTCTTCGCCACGCTCCTTCTCTTCTGTGAGCCAACACGCCCAGCTGTTCTGTGGACAGAATTCCGTGCTCACATATGCGACGATCTGGCCCGGCGGCTGCAAACTATGGGTCGTAATCCCACTGAAGAAGATGTTTACGATTACGGCCTATTTCTTCTTGATAAATTGCTAAAGGAGTCTGGTCGCTCGCTTCGAGATTGGCCAACAATGCCTCTTCCGCGGATTGATTGGGACGCGGAGGTTATGAATCCACTCATTGCAGAGCAGCTGGATTACAACCGAGATGATGAGCGTGAGCGTGCCGAACGCCAAATGGCTTTGCTCAATCCTGAGCAGCGAGCTGCATTCGACAAGATCGTTGAGTCGGTTCGGCAGCGTTCCGGCAAGACCTACTTCCTCAACGGACCCGGCGGCACTGGAAAAACCTTTGTGTACAAGACCGTGTGCCATCTCCTTCGCAGTGAGGAGCACATTGTTCTTTGTGTTGCATCTTCGGGTATTGCGGCGTTGCTGATGCCAGGCGGTCGAACCTCACACTCTGTTTTCAAAATCCCCATCGACGGTCTCAACGCGGAGTCGTTCTGCAATATTCCCAAAAACAGCCAACGGGCTGACTTGCTTCGACGCACGGTTCTCATCATCTGGGACGAGATCGGCATGCAACATAGGCATGCTGTGGAGGCCCTAGAACGAACGCTCCGTGATCTTCTCAACGACCAGCGTCCTTTCGGCGGCATTACTGTTGTTCTTGGCGGAGATTTCCAACAGATTCTTCCCGTTGTTCCGAAGGGTTCCCGCGAAGACATCGTATGTGCGTCGATCTGCCGTTCGCCTCTGTGGGACAGAGTCGAAGTCCTCAAACTCCATCGCAATATGAGGCTGGAATCCGAGGGCCAAGAGGAACATGATTTCGCCTCTTGGCTTCTTGATATTGGCCATGGAAGAAACATTGCAGCTAACGGCACCGTCGCATTGCGTCCGGGGATGGAATGCGACAGTCCTCGCGCTCTCACGGAATTTATTTACCCAGGAATCTCTAGCACACCCCCTCCACCTCCCCATTATTTCCTTAACCGCATGATTCTTGCCCCGCGAAATGCCGACGTCTCCGAAATCAACGACACCGTACTGACTGCCATGTCTGGGGATGCTCGGACTTACTTCAGTGCGGACAAGATCATTGAAGAGGCTGGTGCAGATGGCCCAGGCAGGGATGATACTCTCATCCCAGTAGAGTTCCTCCGCTCCCTGAATTCTGGAAGCCTACCGCCTGGTGAACTTGCCCTCAAGATTGGATGTCCCCTGATTCTGTTGCGAAATCTTTCTCCAGCCCGGGGGCTTTGCAACGGCACGAGGATGATTTTGCTTCGCATGTCCGACAGAGTTCTCGAATGCAAATTGGTCGGCGGTGACTATGACGGCGACATCGTTCTCATTCCCCGGGTTTCTCTTACACCGTCCAACACCACAGATTTTGCATTCAAATTCTGTCGGCGCCAGTTTCCTCTCCGACTGGCCTTTGCCTTGACGATCAACAAGTCGCAGGGTCAATCGGTGAAATTTGTCGGCCTGGATCTTCGAATTCCGGTTTTCTCGCACGGCCAATTATACGTTGCTTTTTCAAGAGCGACGTCGGGCCAGCGTATCAAGGCCCTGCTTCCTGATAGCAGTCTCGCCTCTGAAACGACCAATGTCGTCTATCCGGAGGTCCTTCTTGATTGAGTGAGCTGTCGCCATTTTTTTAATGAGTTGATTCACTAATTGTCAAGGTGGCTTAGACTCGAGCGGGCAGTGTGGGAGATGTGGAACGTAGATATATTTTTTGTACGAGACACGATCTGTTTGAATATCGATCCGAGAGTCCAAAGGCTGTTATACGAACGGCAGAGTCAGAAGAGAGAATATTTCCCGTTCGTAGGCTCACTCCCGATTTCAACACGGCCAAACATGAGCTCTTTTGTACCCTCTGGCGTCTCGACTCTGCCTCTCGATGTGATTTTACGGTCTGGTCGAGGACCCCAGACCATTGGAAACTTCAATGAACTGTTCCCCTTTGGAGCTGGCTGGATGTATAAATGACAACTCTTGACATCGCGATATCCCGCCTTAATCGCCGCTAGATTTTTTTCTGGACCTGGTGCATCCCTGAACGAGCTCTTCCGATTTTCACGTTGTTCCTAGCTCCCTCCCGGCATTCTCGATGCGACAACTGTGTCTTGGCCACTACTAACTCGCTTCCTCAATGACTCCCCCGAAACCAGCTGTGTCGAATCTTGACATCGCGATATCCCGCCCTAATCGCTGCTGGCTTTTTTTTGGGGGGCTGGTGCATGCCTGGATGCCGCCGACGCGGAGAATCCCAATTAGATCGGCTCGGATCGAATAATATATAAGCCTCACCAATTGCACTATCCAGTGGCACCCACCCCGCTCTTTTCTGTTTCTCTGTCACTCATCATGTCTTCGTCCTCCTACGCCAGCATGACGGCTCTCGCCATTCTCGAAAACCCTCGCCAAACTGTAGGGAAGGGGTTGGTCTTCGACGGCAGCTTCTACCTTGGCCTTGAAGGCCGCGAATCCATCGTGGCCTCCCTCCGATACTTCAACCGTACCGACCAAGGTTTTCCCGAAGTAGGTCTGTACTTCGTGTATACAACGGTAAGTAAGCTTCGATTGTTTCCAGCAAATCTTACAATGTCCAATTCAGGTCGCCCAAATGGATCCCTCCGTCGAAGTTTTTGCCGGCACCGAACCGGAGGACCGCAAAGCCGAGGAATAATCCTTGGTTGGAGATATCCAATTTGTGCGTTTATTTATTTTCCCGAACTACTTGCTGATGATGCCTTTTAGCTGTTCTACCTCGGCGCCCCGGATGAGGTCGACATTGATTACCGTCAACGTCCCTACCTTCACATCTGCGGTGCTGCTTTCAATGTCGACGTCCCGACGGCCACGTTCTCGGTCATGGCAGAGCCATACACCGCTGCATTCAGGGAGATGCAGAAGGCCAACAGAAATGCGACGGGATCGGTGGCCAAGTCAGTCTCCCCAACTTCATCCCTTTTGTACCCTATTCACTGTCATTTTCTAGGTCACTCTTCGCCACCAACTGCATCATCCCTGACTCGCACCGTTACGACAACGTCAAGAAGCCGGTTCCCTACAACAAGCGCTATGTGATGGTGACCGGCCACCTCACTGGGGTCACCTCTAAGCTCGACGACGACAACATCAAGGACTTCTATTGTATCAATGTCGAAAACATCGCGTTCTTGGGAACCCAGCTGACGGCGGCAAATACTGCTGGAGATAGTCCAGCACCTGCTCTCAGTGCGTCTGGTATCTATCAATCCTTCTGACTTATCTCTCACTCTTTATCAGCTCCGACCCCTGCCCCGACCAACAAGGCCCGCAAGCGTTGGTCGTACGACACTCCCATCAACAACGTCAAGCGCAAGAAAGTTGCTGGCTCCGAAGTCAAGGGCGCTGGCTCCGAAGTCGACGGTGGAGATGGAAGTTCTTCCGCTGGGCCGTCTTCCCCTTCCCCAGCGACGACATCCTGAATTTTCCTTACTACTGCTACATTGCTTTTACATCGAAAATGTCGTGCTCTGAGGCCCTTTCTTGATACAACACCAAAACTATCTACTTGCACTGTCGTACAGTTTACCGAGTAGCTATCGAAATGTTTTTACTTTCAATCTATCCATCGTGATCAATTTCTCCGTTGCGAAGCACGGGTCCATGCTAGTTCTTTTATACAATACATTATATATTCTAACACCATCTTGTAAATTAATTTCAGGCGCGGAGTCCCCTTAGTGCTTGAAGGGGAGGTGATTTGGTATAACTCACTGCCTGATCAGGCCATCAATCATTTTCCTTCTCATCGATTGTGCATTAATCCGGCCAATGTTGGCCTGAAGCTATTTTCCATATCAAAGTCCATGGTCTTGGCTACAATCTTCCCGAAAAGGTCAGGCAATCCGGCCGAGATTGACGCGTCTAGAATTGATACAAGATCACGCACGCGAAGGGCGTGACACCTTTGACACGTTGACCAATGTCTCCTTCCGCGTTCCACCACGCCGCTGTCTGTGGCATCAGGTGGAGGAGGATTCCATGGTCTCCCGCCCTAAATCCGACCGTGTCAAGGGTCCGATGACTCGTCCATCGGATGGACGAGAATGATGTGTGAATGGATGTGAAACCAATTTATTCATGAAGTCCATTTCTAAAAGTCAAATCTAGGCTCGTGACCAGCCTGCCAAAAGAACGGCAATACTTAGTGCAAGCACTATGGCGTACATTGTAGGCGTCAGCGTGGTGTGGCTGAGAGCAATGTGAGTGAGATACTACACAGACCGTAAAGAGGAAGAGAACTTACAATTCTGCAGTCGCATATAGGGGCGCATCAGACTTTTAACAAATAACTTGTGACCTTGTACAAGGCCAAACAAGGTCGCAAGCCTCACCAAAAGTCGCACAAGCTCACAAGGTCACAAACCTATGTCTCGACCGCCACAAGGTCGACGGTTCGACTCCTTTGAGTGGCATAATTTGGTGGTCAACATTATTTCCTCGGATGCAGCAGTCCTGAAAAATTCCACAAGGCATCCCACATGTCTATAAGAGTTTATCTGATCTTGCTTTGCATTTTCCGAGGGGTATTTTTTCGCACTATGAGGTCGCGAACTTGGTCACAAGCTGACAAGGCCAAACAAGCCACAAGTTATTTGTTAAAAAGCTGATGCGGGGGCAGGGGCAGCGGCGAGGAGTATTAGCCCTAGGCCGGTGCATGATACGAGGTTAGATGTGACGAGGTTCTCGCGCGGCATGCGATCGCGGGCTGCGGGAACAAAAAAAATAAGCTCAAGTCGCAGGTATGCAGAGCCGGTAAGGGAAGAAACGTACTCGAATGCAGAACCGGGACAACAATTGGCCAATTAGGATAGGCTCGTGACCAGCCTGCCAAAAGAACGGCAATACTTAGTGCAAGCACTATGCCGTAGGCAGGCTGGTACAACTCGCGCTGTGCAAAAGGCCTGAGCCTGGTGCTCGCGGTACCTTTGGATCGTTCCTGCCATCCAGACAGATCCAACCGCCATCAAGCCTTACGACACCGATAATCTCGCACCCAGATTTCAGGGGAACGAAGTCGACCAAACCGGGTGACAATGCCACATTAAACTGGGTAAAAATGGAGCAGGAAAGTACGCGATGACTAGGTAGACGAGTTACAGCTAAAAACAAAACACCGTTGCTTCCAGAGGTGGTGAATTACATTTCTGGAAGGGGTGGGATTGCGGAGTTGCTCCTGTTAGCACTGGTAGACCCTGGAAAAATCACGTCGATAGTGGACTGTTTTTTCACCGCGCGCGCAGGAGTGTGTATACTTTTAACTGTTCGCGCCCCCTGAACCGTGGCCACTCACTCTGTGGAAGCAGATCACAGCAAAAAAAGCCTTGGCATCTCCTGTGTTCGCGGATTTGGACCTGGTAACGAACACACCAAAAAAGTGGTTTGAGATACGACTTTGCAAGGACTCCTGGATGGATATTGAATACAATACCCTCCCGCAGATAATTGTTCGCACATATACGAACTACCTACATCAAGTATATCGGAAAGATCACCCTCAGAATCCCACTGCCTCTGCTCCCATCAAAGCGGATCCATTGCTTAAATTTAGCTCAGTTCTGTAGGTTGGATTCAGACTGATATAAATTCCGACACTGCTCTTTCCACGGCCTTTCTTTGCACCTCCCGCAACCGACCGCACTCGCAACTCGGCACTTGGCAAACCGTCCTCTGGAATATTTGCCCCTGTCCGCGGAGTTGAAAACTCCTTGAAGGGATCTGGGGTAGAATTTTCGTCCCTATGGTAAAATTGGCAGGGTTCGTATGTTCGCCGGGTGCTACCACCTGGGTTCTGCGAGACTGCGGGATGGACCATAGCTCCAGATTTCTGCATGAATGTCCCTTTGTTATACACGGACCTGCCGTATATTCATTGACCACATATGCTGGGGTCGAACCGTTGCCTCCCGAGGATTTGCAGTTTCTCCGGTGCCCATTTCATCCCAATGTATCAGCACTGTTTCTGGATATAGCGCGTTGGATTCGCACTGAAAATCCGCACCTGGTGAAGTTTTCGACGAAAGATCCTGGTTTCCAAAAAGACAGCCGCGGTGCCGGTAATAATGCCCCAAAGGACCCAGATTTTTGGTACCGCACACTTCAACATAGTTTTTAGCTCATGGCGTCTTACGATAGGAAATTTACTTACCCGATTCGATTTGTTACAGCATATGCTGAGTAAAATATTTACACCCCCACAATATGTAGAACTCTGAACGGGAAACAGAATATATGACATTGTATAAAAGGTACAGTTGAATAGTAAGCTTAGAGAAGTGTAACATACCCAACCACTAGGGTGATTGGTGCTGTATCACAAGTGCTACAGCTGTCCTGCCTGAAATCAGGATTTTTCTGGTGAAAATTTCAATAGGGCAGGAAAAAATGAAGCTGATGATACTAGTGACTGTGGATTCTCCATACGAATTCAACGCGCCATATCCCAAGCCAATCGGAGGAGAGTTGGGGCCGGGGTGGCTATTCTGCCGAAAACGGTCAAAACCTGAAAAAAATCGTCCGCGCCCTAAGTTCCGCAAAGAGCTGTAAGCTGACTTTGCTTCTATGTTGTTGACCACTCCCGACAGAGTTTATTACAAACCAATATCTCGCAAAAGTCGGCCCGAAATCCGTTTTTGTTTGCTTTGATGTTGAGGATAGACTAAGACTAACTTGGCCCCGGAATAGTTATCAGCTTAAAATATAAATCCCAATGACCACTAAAGGCCCAAAATCGAGAGACGTCCTACGGCCGTTTGCAGTACAACAGGTGCGGAGGAAAAATTTGCCTTTTTGGGCACTTTTGATCGAAACTACTCGTCATCACAAAAAGTAACCGGAAGTGTATGTTTTACCACAGAAAATTTAACCACCAGCGACTCAAGTTCTGTAAAATCTTCTGTATTTGGGCACTTCTGACTCCACAAGAGTATTTTGCTTTTTTCAAATGTGGAATGGGTACAGATTTCTCGCTCGAATTAGGGTCATTACCATGGAATGAGTGCTCAGGGAGAGTCATGGAAAATTTGACCCTCTGCGGCTCAAGTGGTGAAGTGGTGTAATATTTTCTGTATTTGGGCATGCAAGTCTGACTCCACAAGAGTATTTGCTTAGACCGTTCAGAAATGGAATAGATGCGGATTTCTCGGTGGAATCGAGTTCGTGGGCATGGAGTGCTATGAGAGACCCACAGAAAATTTAACCCCCGGCGGATCAAGTTGTGTAATATTTTCTGTATTTTGGCATCGGCAAGACGGGTATCACTCTCTTTATGAGATTATGCGTGTCTGTCTCAAGCCGTTTCAAACTCCGCCATCTGCCAATCACCGAGTGCCAATCTTTGGTCTTACCTCTTTCATCCATTTCTCCCCTGGCTCTTGAGTTGCATCGATCCACGAGATGTTACTGTCCTCGCACTTGGGTCATGTTTATTATTTTCAGCTGCCGCTCCATTCTGTGTTGCCCATTTGGCCTCTGGTTTTATTTCCTTCCTTTCTTCTCATTTGCCTGCCCCTCTGCCATTGTTCATTCACAAAGCCACATCTGTGGAGCTTGGTGTTCCAGTGTCGGAGCTAGATATTGCTCAATGCGGTCGGGATGTGGCTGTGTGTGGCATAAATTTCAAATCGGTGCGAGAACTTGAAATTACAGTTGAGGTGAAGGACTGCATATTCTGTACTTCAGACACACTGAAACCAACTGAAAACCATTGTTCAACGTGCATGTGGACCATCTGTGGAGGTCGCCAACAGTCCGGCAACTAAAACACGTGCTGAGTTACTATATCTGGAGCGTGGGAACGCTTCCGTTGGTCGGTTAGTCCCGCCGCCAGATTGGAAAACAGAAAATCGGCCCTATATCTTTTTTTTGAATGCCGGTGCCCCCTTGTTGCCAAGGCCAACTGGATGACTCAGAACGATACTCGAGTAAGTAAACGGGTAGCGCGTGAATACTCCTCCTTGAGTGAGCAAAACTTTGGCTTATTATGGCCGCTATACATATCTCCATCGGGAAATTTTTCAACATATCCTTGACATATCCCTGTGAAATGTTCTCCAAATATTTGACCAAAAAATGTCTTGAAAATATTCTCAGGACCTGTAGCATATATTTCAGATCCTCTAGTGAGACACTACGACTATGATATATACGAAAACTGCCTCGATCTGAGGAGGATACAAGGTGCTAGATGTGATATATGTAGGAACATCATATTTTGAGTCGAAATTTCTTGGAGTGGCATTCCGAAGTTTCTGAGGATACCATCCCTTGCGATTTTGAATCCGAGTATAGTGGGCATAGTCCCGAGGCTATCGGATGGAAATTGAAGCCTCATAATGTATTCCAGTTGTGTTCCGCAGGGATAAGGGAGCCCTTTTGCACCACGTGCCTCACAATGGCATTTTGAACCCCGTGCCTCCCAATGGAACCCACTATCCAGTGCATTATAATGTATTTCGGCTCCTTGTTTTTCTTTTTTTTTCTTTGTGCAAAAGTGGAATGAGTACAAATTTTAAGCTGGAATCATGTTTCCCATGAGGCAATAAGTCCTCGGGGACGTTTATAGGAAATTTAACCACCGGCGACTGCTGTTGTACAATATTTTTTTGCAACTTGCTTCGGCGGCGGTTAATTTACCTGAAATTTATGCTGAAAACCCTCTCAGTGTTCAAGCCGTCGAGTCAGTCAGAAACTCGGGGGGCATTCCACTCCTGCGGCTCGAAGATGCAAGATGGTGAGAAAGCAGGGCCAAACACGGAAAATATTGTCCAACTTGCTTCAGCGGCGGTTAATTTTCCTGAGATTTGTGCTGGATACCCTCTCAGTGTTCACGCCGTCGATTCAGTTAAAACATTGGGGGGTATTCCACTCCTACGGCTCCAAGATGCAAAATTGTGAGAAAGCGGGGTCAAACGCAGAAAATATTATGCAACTTGCTTCCACGGGGGTAAATTTACCTGAAATTTCTGCTAGAAATGCTCTCAGTGTTTACGCCGTCGATTCAGTCAAGAAATCTGGGGGCATTCCACTCCTGCGGCTCGAAGATGCAAATTTGCGAGAAAGCAGGGCCAAAATATTGTGCAACTTGCGTCGATGGCCGCTAATTTCCCTCAAATTTATGCTATCATTTTGTACCAGAGACGGCCAGAAATTGGAAGATCCGGGTCGTTGCTGTCGGGACAGTGTCCAGAGAAGCGGTGTAGGCCAGGGCTCGACTATGACGAGGTATATGGATATCTGACCGCGGCGCCCGCACCTCTCGCCACGTTGTAGACCTGTAAATTCGAGCTGGGGAGCTTCCTAATCTATCACAGCGTCAATGTCCTCGACATCCAAACCCTTCACATTTTCAATGCAGAGAAAGGTAAGTTAAAAAATTTATCGCACCGTTCTGTTGCGCTCAAGATTTTGCAAATACCATTCGGTTTGAAGAAGTCACCGAGAATCTCCCCGGGCAACAACAATGAAACCCTTCTGGTACGTGTCCGTCAAGTGCCAAGGGCGGTTAACGAACTTTCGAATAACATGTATCAAGGCATTGGAAACTGCCTTCTTTGCCTCTTCAAAATTATTCTTTTTCATTTTGCAATAACACCATTCCCAATACTGAGTTAAATATAAATAGAAGGACCCAGAAATTTAAAACTGCAGCTGTTCCGTCTGTCCCGCTGTCAAAACGTGACATTTTATGAAGATCGATTTTATTAAGTTTGAGTCCGAGGTGATAGCCAGCGCGGTTCTGAGCAAAACTGTCTACTTGTTCTCAGCTGCATCACTTTTTCTGACGTACAGACAGCCATATATATTTCGTGGAGAGATCAGTGGGGGACTGAAACGGAACCCATGGCCACCGGCAGAGTCCACACTAGATTATTATTATTCGTAATGGCCCGAACAGCGTCCGAAGCAGCTAGAAGAAGTGTCAAATGCTTCGCCGATGTGATGGGAAGCATCCGAAGCCCAGCGCATCATATGCTGTGCTGCAGGACCTTGGCCACCGCCAACGGCGGCCAACCTTGCGGTTACCACCTTCGGGCGCCTTTCTTGCCGGTCATTTTTGTTTTGATGTGTTCAGGATTTGTTCTGTCAATAATTTTCCGAATCTCGTAGACCGCACTGTCTCCGCTGGCACGAGCGCCGGGAAACCTTGCAACTTTAAGTCATTTCTGCTCTAGAATCACCCACTGCTTCAACATAATATGATGTGGCTGTGTTCCAAAAAATCGATTTTTCCCAATCGTCTCCGATTACAGATCGGAGTTTTTGGTCTGGGTCAAAAAAATTTGGCGCCGCTAATTTGTGGCGGGAAAAACTTCGGAGCATGTTTTTTGAGCTCTTTGGGCCAGTGTAAGAATCTATATGAAGTTTGCTTAATCAATTTGCGTCTCAACAGATAATCTGACTCAAGCACTGATTTGTTTGAACAGTTTACGGGCGTCAGGGTGGTGAGAGAAACGATGAGGAGAAAGCGATGGGTTGATTAGGTACCGTTTAACCGAGGGTGTTTGAACAGAATCAGTGTTCAACAGTCGTTAGTGTTCAATCACTGAACGGGAGTCGCACAAAAAGACCATTTGAGGGGATCGAACCCACGACCTCCGGATCCGATCGAAATGAGACGTGGTGACAACTAAGCCAAGCAGCCGTGGTGAAATCCTGATGCACAAATGGGGAGTGGCAACCTCAATCAAAGTTTGTGTCCCCACAATATATTAAGTGGATGGATGGCCGCCCTGTCATGCTTTCTCAGTGTGCGTTGTGGGCTGAATACTTCTCTCCTAGCTCATAAACTCAGCTTCCTTTAGGTTTCCACGGACTGAAGAAATACCTCCCTGTTAGTGGCAGCAGTGGCTGTCCGCATGAGGCGGACAGCCACGCACAGGGGTTTTCTCGGCTACTTTAAATCCTCAAAAACGGATTCCCTGCCCAAGAGGACCATAAGACCTGTATATACTGCATATCTGGAGATACATGACAATGTTCTGAGTAAATTTGTCAGGCAAAGGCTTCCACAAGGTCCTCGGTCAAATGTTTCGGACCGCACCGGGCACCACCGATCCCACATTTCCACGACTCTCTGATGTAGTTCATACTATGCCTGAAACTATTATGTATCTCATTAAAAAATCTTCAGCCACTGCCGACCTCGTTGATGTGCACCATCAGCTTGGTGGTTTGCAGCCGCGCACCTGGCACCAGTGCTCAGAGATTTCTGGGACTCTCTGAAAACGTCAATTCGATGACCACAAGTGTCCTTTGATTGCTGGATCTCTCATGGAAAAAATACTTGGCCGCCACCGTACTCGACAACCTGGTGATGTGTGGTCATTTAGTTCATCAATTGCGGAGTAAATGTTCGCAACCCCACATCGGGCACCGGTGCTCAGAGACTTTTGGCACTCTCTTCAAGGGTTTGCTCGATGACAAGACCTTCACTTAACTATTGGAAGGGCTTCAAAAAATCCTGCAGCCATTATTGTGGGCATGATTGACGGAGCAACATTGTTCGCGAGTCTTTACAATTAAAACCAGAGAATGCCAGTCTGACTGTTTGTATGCCATACTATATAAATAATCACTCGCTGTGACCACAGTAGTTGTATAAATGAAGAGTGGAAAGAATTGATGAGGTAGAGTTGAACTTCTTAGGGAACGAATAATCACCGGCCATCAAACGACGGCCGAGCACATTTTCCACACCTCATCGCATCGCAAGGTTCCTGCGGCTCCTCCCCGTGATACTGTAACAGCAGTTCAAGTATTCAATTCAAATCCAAACCGATCCTAGTGGCCTTCAGGTGGTCGCTCTCCCAGGTACTCCGGGCCGATAAATGTTATGGCAATTGTGGCAGCACAAGAGTGCTGAGGTTTGCGAACCTGGTCAGGCTCGGGGCATGGAATATGGCCCCTGAGCTTTCTGAAATGGTACAGTTTCAGTGTGTTCAAGTCTTCAACACATTGCACTAGCCACCCAATCTACTGTGCTATGCCATTGAGTGCTGCATCTATCACAGCCGCCTCCGTCTTTCTCTCTGCCTCAACAAGAGCAACGACATTTGCCGTCTCGTCGAGAAGCTGTCCGTACCCGACCTTCTTGACCTGAATCTCTGCCTCCGACTTCCTCCGGGCGTACATTGCTGCTTTTTGTCGAGCATATGCCTTTGCCCCATGTGCCTCCGACGGTTGCATATCTGCGAGCTGTGCCCAAACAGATTCCATCTTGCCGAAACTGCGCCGAGTCCGCAGCAATTCCACAAGCTTTTGTTCCCACTGCTCTTGCCATCGCTGCATCTCAGCCTCGGTGCGGAACCACTGGACCCGGTCCCCTGGGTACCTGATGAATGAATGTCGCCGAGATCAAGAGCGACTCACCTTCATTTGACCAAGCCTCCATCTCGGTGTTGGAAATTTTCGTCAATTTACCCAACTGCCATAACCATCCTTCCGGTCTCTCCATTTCATCTTTGTTAGACTTCTCGGCGATCTTTTTCGGCTTCGCTCCTAGATCACAGTCAGATCCCGGTGGAAATGAAGAAATAGTTGTGTACCCGACTTGCGCCTGTCCATCTGAGTTCCTGCCACAGCAGCCTCTGGCAACAAAACAAGTGAATTTAACAGCTCAGAAGCTTTCGAATGCATCACTCACGGTCGCCGCCCTCCTCCGGTTGTTCAAGTTCACCCATTTCGACTTCGCTATCGTATGACCCAATGGTAGCAAGGGCTGTTGCCCTCCACAGCAGCCCATCGGTTCGTTTAGAGTCACCTACACGACGTTTTTGCTGAACCGACTTCATGAACAGGTCCGCTTCGGTGAGGACAGGAAAATCAGTAGACCCATTCAGAGAAATCAACGCGAGCCGTGCAGCGCTGTAAGATTCGATACGGTAATTCTGACGCTTGGTGGCCTCTGCAATTTGGTCCCCGGCACGTGAATTCTGTTTTTGCTGGCGATCATTCTTGAATTTGCGATTGCGCAGAGCACTTATGGTTTTAACGATGTGCTGGAGTGCCCGCAGAATGTCGAATGCCTGTCCTTCCCGCCATTTGGACTCCTCCATGCCTAGAGCAACGATATCCATCTTCTGCCTCTCGTTTCCAGTGAGGCCCGAGGGCAGAAATAACTTCTCGTCTTCAATTGGGGTTCCGAGAGCGGTTTGCGCTGCGACTTTATCGCCAACTTTGGCCATGAAGTGTTTCTGGTCGCGACGGAAGGCTGCAATTTGATCGCGGAGTTTCGAGGTGCGGCCCGCAATTTCTTTCCTCCATGCCTGGAGATCGTGCTCGGTCGTGTCTTGAATGAGATGCTTCAGCTTGAGTCTGATCGAGAGATTTCGGCAGATATTTTGGTTCGGCTACTTCAACACTCACTGGTTGTCTTGGATTTTCAACCCCTCGTCCAAGAACTTGGCAATCTTGCTCTTAGGAACCAATGTCGATGCAAAGTTGTCATCCTGAGCGAGCATGGCCTGATAAATTGACAACTGCGATGGTACTACAAACTTGTTAGTGACGGGAAGCAGAGGGCCAAGCGAGCTAAAACCTTTTGTAACACTGTGTTTGTACACACTGACGGCCTCTTTGCCTTGCTTATATGTTTTTCTCGGTGTTTTCTGCCACTCAGCAACCCGATCCTTAAACGAAATGCTGAGTCCGATATAGTGGTTCCGCTTCTCCAGATATTTTCTCTTTGCCGCCTGAAGGTCTTCGGCCAGGTCCGACGCTGTAGAGGTTATAAAGATGGTAGATTAAGCTCAGTACAGCCAAACTAACCGATTTTCATGGTCTTCTTGTAATTCCAGTCACCATGATGATTAATCATGGTGTCTTGACGGTGACCCAAGTTCATTTGGCGAATATGCGGCCCCAATTGGTTCGCCTCAGGCCAGTAGTGTTCTGCTGTCTCGCCGTGAAAATGACCAATGCATTCCATATAGCCCGTTCCAAACAAGTAAGTGCATGAATCTTGATGGCCTTGTACATGCAAGGCGGGAACTCCCCACCGCATTTTCTTGATGCTGGCGAGTTGATCCGGAAAATATGTTTCAAACCGCTTCTCCAAGTTGATGACATACTCGCATGCAATGTCGTAGGTTGCGGCTTCATCCACGTCGTCAACCTCAATCTGGAGTTTGAAGGTGAACTCCTCCGATGGTTTATGGTTTCGGAGCGCCATGGCTAAGGCATAATCCGAATTGGCAAACCTACACACGGTTTAATTGGCAAGGAGGGTGTCCGAAAAAGGTAAGCGGACCTCTCGGCATGTGGAAGATCGACACAAGATAGAATAAAAACATGACTGCACTGACAATTCACAGTGCCGGTGATAGCCATATTTTTGAATTTCTTCTTGTCTTGCTTGTTAACAACCTTGAGATAGTTACATGTCGCTTTCTAAAATCACATACAGACGACTCAGAGGCGAGAATTGCGGCAGAATAATGCATACCGCAGTCGACGTTGGGACAGATTTGAGATATTGCTGATATGTTGAATCCAACGGGAAGTAAGCCTTTCCCGCGCACAGTGATACATCATCTGGGTCAGTGTTCTTGCTAAATTGATTACACTGATGATTCCCGTCAAGTGTGCGTTGGCTTTGATTGAGGTGCCTGTAATTGTTACTGTAAGAGGAATGGGAGGGTCGGGGGTTTTTCACAAATACACTCGCCTCAGATCTGCCGGTGTCGTAGGGCAGTTTGGATCTGAATTGAGGCCAGGCTCTGGGCATGCAGGACACCAGACAAGGAGATTTCCGACAGGCCGGTGAGGAATTAAGATGTCGATTCCGTGGAATTGACCGCAGCGCTTTTTGAGGGTCAGATAATTGAAGACTCGGACGACACGAAGAAAGGCAGCATAGGGATTCTGTAGAGCATCCAGTCAGTCTCGCAAAATACGCAAGCCATCAAACGTACTGCAACATCTGCAGTGAATGAGTTATCGCTCAAACGCCGGATTGCACCGAGATAATCGTACGCCGCCTTCTTGGACTCAAAATTATGCATTTGAAATTCCTTCAACATGTTGACTGTGAAGGCGGTATGCGGGTCCTTGGTTGTTGCAGGAAACAATCTCGAACGCATGAGCTGTCTGATCTTGTTCGGTGGCTGTTCTCGGCAACCGCAGAAAGCCAACCGCGTGGAATGAATACCGTTGCCATCGACCACAGTGAACAGACGCTCGCCGGTGGGCTGTTCGCAACGATCCCCATTGTGCCCGAGCTGGATGACATGGCCCAATTTTGAAATATCATGGCGTACAAAGAATCCGGTGAGTGTGTTCCATACTTCGGCCCAGTGGAACGGAATACGGAGGTGAGCCTTAATAAAGCAGGTCGAACAGGCAGCCGCGTAGCCGGTGCAATCATAGCACTGTGTGGTGCGTTCCATCCCTGATCCACATTCGCATACAAGCCCGGTCTCTTCATCGGCTTCATACTCCAACAGTAGCATCCCAAGCTCCTCAAAGTGATCTTCAAAGTCATCAAGAAGCTGCCCGTTCTGTCGTAGACCTCCATCTCAGTTTCATGAATCACAGCTGTAAAACTGACCTGAGTGCGTTTTCTTTGCTCAGGTGAGTCACTTGATTCGGGCTCCGGCAGACCTTGCGATTCAATATCGTTTCGTTGAGAGACATTGGCCGCCGATTGGGGGATCGGAATTCGTCCCCGAATGCTGGTACTTGTCGAGCTTCCCGTGTCGTCGGTAGTTGTATAGTGGACTCGCTTTACAGCAGAGTTTCGGAAGGCGACATGATTATCTGGGGCCTGCAACAAGTCGGTCCCCTTCCGTTTGTGAGTTTTCTTGTGGGCCATGGCAGATGAAGGAGTTCTGAAGAAGACGAGCCGATGTGTGACAGAAGTGACAGAAGTGGGGTTGCACCGGGGAACAGGATTCATGTGGACCTTACAATAGCAATATATTCGTCCCTGGTTGTCAGGGCCATATATCTCAGTCCATGGAGACCATTCACCACCTGCCCGATCATCACTTGTTTGGCCAAGTGCGAGAGGATCGGGAGTTGAACAAACAGAACAATGCAGGAAAAAATTATGAAATCGGAGCGAACTAAAACTATTTCAAGTTTTGAGACAAGTTAAGTACTTTCTAAACGAGCGAGAGAGGCAGAAAGGGGAAGGGGGATAAGTATAGAAATATTTTATGTCTAAAACAGCTCATCAAGAACATCATCGGGGCTGCCAGTGGAAACGCCAGCAGGCCTGATGAATACCAGTGTGTTGGACTGGGTAGTTAGGTATGGGAGATACGAGGGATAACGCAACCAGATCTTGCTTAGAGGTAAAAATATCTCTCCCATCTGCTCCGTGTCGAAACCAATTTTTGCGAGTGTGAGTTTGTAATCACGGACCACGAGCCAGGAAGCACCCCCTTCGCGATACCGAGGGTACACCGTTAAGCGCTGAGCGGGACCATTGGCCTGGAAATCGAATTATCAGTGTTTATTTCATGTAGGAGAGGCAAGAGAGACGAACCGTGACCCAGACAAAGAGGCGTACCGGGCTCAGCAAGTCCATCACAACCGGCTCCTCGTCCGTCGCGGCAGGATATCCGAGCTCACCGATGTCGGATGTTGTTCCATTTGAAGAGTCCGAAGAAATGGAAATGATGGAACCATCTCGAGTGTAGAAGGCGGGGGAGGGAATAGAGATATCTAGAGCATGCTCAGCATCGAGTATGAAAGAAAATAGAGGGATTGATACCTTCGCTCGTGTTTGAAACAGTGGAGATCACGGACACGGGTGAGGCCTGCCGAGAGTATTCAAAGTGCAAGGGCGGCGGGGCAGTAGGTGTGGCTACAGAGGCGCGCAGAGTCAGAGGAGCAAATGGGTCATACAAACGTGAGGCACCTTGAGTGTTACTGTTTGCATCGACGTTCGCGGTGACCTCGCTCCGAGAAGGACCGGCAGTGTTGGACACCAGATTGTCCAACACGGAAGACGGAATTGCGCGAACCGGCGAGACCACGACGGCTGGCCCGGCGCGCCGCACGCGCGATAACGGTGACTAACAGTGGTGCACATCAATCATACATATGATAATCAATCGGCCCGAGACGAACCTCAGGCGTGACTGGGGGTCCAAACCGGGTCCGGCCGCGGCGGGGAGTCGACCCGGAGGCATGGGAAGATGCGGTGGATCGGCTCGAAGGTGTACGGGGTATGGGTGCCACTTCACGTCTGGCTAACAGGAGTGAAGTACCGGGTGCCGTTCAAAAAACCGAGGAGGAGGGTCCGAGATTGGGTGGTAGCGCTTTGTGCAGTTGGGATGTTGGTTCGGGAAACACTGGAACGAGAAGGTGAGAATAGGTAGATTACGGTGAACGACATACAAATTGAAAGCCCTGGCCAAGAAATTTCTCGTTTGGTGTGTTGCCGACGTTGATTCTGGGTCTGCTCAAGGTGTGTCCGTCGTGGTTTCGCGGCAGAATAGCAGAAGGTCCCGGCGGCGTAACATGGGTAAAAAGATACCGCGAGATGCCTTGGTTAATCTGGTCGCGGACGACAGTTTTGTTGGGGTTGGTGAAGCCGAGTGAGCGCGCGATGGGGAAGGAATGGTCAGTGGATGGAGGGGATGCCATGGTAGAAAATCTGACGCCCAAGGGTGAAGTATAAGTAGAAATTTCGAAAGCGGGGAGACCCGCATTGCAACGCATCAAAGGCAGGGTCATCATTCAGGGTCGAATAAGCGTGCTCCATGCTCAAGAAACGGAATCATATGGACCCATCAAAAATCATAGGATGTCCGGCGAATGCCGAGAGCGAAATCTACCACGTCTCTCAGGAGGTTAGAAGTTCAATGAGATGTCACAAGTAAGTGCATAGGACACCCAAAGGCGATTTTTGGAACAACCTCGAGCAATCAGCGTGCTTGGGAAGCTATTGCAACGTATCTTCACATCCCTACGTCCAAGGGGTGTTGAAATGTTAGGTTGTGACAATCTTGACATGTCGAGCCGCGGATCGCTGAAACAACCCGACGGTCGGGCAGAAGTCTCGAATCCCGAAGCCACCGAGCAGACATCGGGGGAACATGGAGCCCGGCAATTGTCGGGCAAAGTCTGAATAGTCCCGAATGTATTAATTTGAAATTTGCGTAGTTGTGTGACATAAAAACTCAACAGAATTGTATCCCCGTCGATTAAGCGAATATACCGACCGGTGAGACAGTTGGGAAAAAAAAAATCCTGCTCATTGAATTGAATCAATCGGACCTCGCCCATATGGCATGGAAATTTCCGAGCAGTCGAGATCGGGCTATTGTGCATACAATCATGTGCTGAGCATTGAGACGTTGAAACGTGAGAGCCATCGTCCCTGCACTCTTGAATCAATTGCACTGAAAACCGATTATATCGGAAATTTCAACCATGTGCAACCAAAACCGAACCAAATGTATTCCTAGGCCTCCTACAGAGTTCTCTAGGATCAGTAACGTCAAACGAAGCCTCTCTTGTCGCCATAGCATCCCGGAGTGGTGCGAGGGACGCATGTCAGCCGAACAACACGATCGATCCGAGTGTGTTCAGTATGGATTAATCACGGTACACGTGCATCCGTGGACGAACACTCGTCGAACGCGCATTTGAGTGCCTCCTTTTTCTTTTTCTCTCCTCCTGTCGAAAGTTTTTGATTAAGAAACCATTGGAACTCCGAATTTCAAGAAGCGTGCGGTAGATCCTAACGGTCCATCATTCTTCATTCGTTGAATTGGATGATTCGAACCTCGCCCATATGGTATAGAATTTTCCGAGCGGTCGGGATCGGGCTATTGGTAAATCTGGCCATGTGCGGAGAATTGAGATGTTGAAACGTGAGAGTCGTTGCCCCTGCACTCTTAATTAACTGCATTGAAAACCAATTACATCCGAAATATCAACCATGCGCAACCAAAACCGAACCAGATGTATTCCTAGGCCTGCCACAGAGCTCTCCAGAGTCAGTAGGGTGAAACATAGACAGTTATTGTCGTGATAAATCGACGGAGCAGTGCAGTGACGCGTTTAAGTACGACCCAAGTGTGTTCAATACTGATCAGTCACGGGGCACGTGTCTGTGACATCCGTGGTCGAACGCGCATTTGAGTGCCTCTTTTTTTCCCCTTTCTTTTTTCGGGAGGGGTTTCTAAGAAACGATCGATCCCCGAATCTCAAACAGCATGCGGCAGATCCAAAATTCTGGTCCATCATTCTTCAGTCTGGTTGAATAGCCCGATAAACCCTGCAGAAGACAAGATGGAAACTGCTGATGGCCCTGGTTGGGGTATTCATTTGGGGATACATGAAACAAGTTCCTACATTCAGAACACCGGCCATATATCAAATTGAGCAGGGGACAACCCAGTCACCCCACTCTTCCTTATACTTGTGCACCAGCTGTTACTCACTGTTGCTCGTAATCTTGGTCGCCCGAGCCATGGCCAAGGGTCAGTTTACCAAAGAACAAAACAACCACATCGAGTCCTTTTTCTCTGCCTTTGCAAAGGAAATGGACAAAGGTGTCACTGGTGTGCCGTTGACGCGCTGGAAGCAAACTCATGCCTCGAACATCATGGACTCGCCTCTCTTTTCAACCCTTGATCTCGAAACATTTCCTCGGAAGACATGGTTCGAGGCAAGTCGACCTCATGATTCACACTTCTAGCTGATATGAACCGTTATTGTCTCAGATGATTGTAAGAAAGTTCACCAACTATCGGAACCAGGTATACCTCAAGTCGGATGCGACGCAGCTGTCTTTACCAGTCTCTAACCTCAAGAAATCGAATCCCCTTCTCAAGTTCTCTTCACTCATGACCGGTCGGGAACTATTTGCACGAGACAACAATGAATCCATCGCCGCGGCGGTCACCCGACGATCCCTCGACACCGGAAACAAGAATTCTGCTGGTGTATATCAAACGATTCTGAAAGAGAAATGGGATTCACTCAGCGGTGAAGATCAAGCTCATTGGAGCAGCATGGCTGAGGCGGAAGCGGGGGATGTCGCAAAGTGTGTAGATGCTTCTCTGTTCCAATTTCCGACGCCAAACCATCACCAGAAATCAAGAGGAATTTCCGTCCTATATCAATTTGGCATTGCGAGATCTCTGTCAGGGAAAGGTCCTTGGCGATGCCGAGATGCTCCTGTTCTACGCCTTCCGCGAACCCGCCGGTGGTGACCTCATGACTGGAACGTAGGTCACATCTGGATTCCACAATGGATAATTGTTGATGATTTCTTTCAGGATTCATGGTCACTCTGTGCACAACCAGATCCACTTTGGTGGTAGCCGCGAAGAGCTTGAGCTTCATTACGGACAACCGTGGTCCGACTTTGTTGAGAGTGTCATACCTCGTAAGTAATTAATTCAACCTCGCGGAATTCAATCTAACTATCTCAGGCCCGGTAACTGTGAATCCTCTCATTCCTCGAAACTCAAATGGTCAGCCGGTGTTTCCTTCCATTGACATGAACGGTGTGGCCATTGGTGACATGCGGATGCTGCTCTCCGATTATTTCGATCAATGTTGGGGTAACTGCTGCTTTCAATCAAGATCAATCGTCTCTGATCCTACCTATTCTTAGCGCATCAGCATTCAAATAGCACGATTATTCCATGGGAGGATATCGTGTTGAACCCAGCAAACTACTGCGCGGCATCAAATTTTTCAACGACCTTGGATCACCCCCAGAATTTGTCAACTGTTCAAGTTGTCAACCTGGTTAACGATTTGTTGTCGACCTCAACCATGAAAAATACCACCCCGTTCCATTTTCTGGCGACAGAGGGAACTGTGTTGGTCCCTGAAACACCGCCAGTTACACCGGCTGTGGTGCCAACACCTCCTCCCCCTTCTCTGCTCGAAAATCGCACCCCGAAAACCCCGGTTGCCCCTGCCTCCCTCGGTCTACCTCCAGCGTCTCCGTCGGCTGTCGAAGTTGAAGAAGCACCCCCCGCCAAAACTCGGGGTAAAAATAAAAGGCAGAGGTTTGTCATTGCGGACTTGTATACATTGGATATGTGCTGACTTGATGTTTGTCTATCATTTAGAACCCTCGACGATCCCGATAAAACCGCGGATAACGGCCGAGTCAAACGCAAGAAGTCAAAGTGTGTCTTCCTGACCAAGTTCCTGACCGTGTCCGCGGCCCGATCGGCACTCTATGCCGACATGAGTGCCATGTGCCGCGCGATTGCAGTTATGCGCTCCGCCCGCGGCACCCATATCGGCATAATGTGCCGACTGGGCCGCCGCGCGCAGTTCGTTACTATGACTCTGACGTGCCATTCTAGAGGAACTGAACCAGACACGGCCAGCACCCAAGGACGTGGGAAGAATGCGAAACAACTGTGCGCAACTCCTCACTATAATCCTCCCTGGTCCTAATCAAATGTCATAGTAGCGGCTCATCTCACCGTAAATCCAGCCGAATCAAAAATTCTGTTGGTGCCGTACCTGCGATTGCCACTGGGGCCCCGAAAAAGAAGGCAAAGTCAGTGGTTTACTATAATTTGTGAAACTCATCTGCTGATCATCGCGTCCTACAGATCGCGGGGATGGGCGTGGGTGGATTCGGACGGAAATGATGTTGAAGACAGTGATTGATCACTGCGCACCGGATCAGCGGTATTTGCTTTTCATTATTCAGCCGTTCAGATTCGTGCTTGGGTACACATATTACTTACAATGTCATGGGTCGGGACAATGGCTCAATAAACCCTGGTTTGTTCAACCACATCTGAACTGGGTTGAACTGCGATTAATGTTTTGCTCGATCTAGGGACTTCAAAGAAGAACCATACAGTCATCCCCCTAGCTTCCGAATGCAACTCAAGGCTACACTGAGCTTTTAAGTCTGATTTATGGCCCTCATTCTTCGCTCTCCTCTGCTGCAATCGGGGCTCAAACATATCCCGGTTTGTTCGCCACTATCTCGACTTGTGTAGCTTCACTAATGTTCTGTTTAATCCAGTATTACTTTGGTATGATCCGGGAAAGCCACAGTGCGTGTTGAGTTGCTTGATCTTAGTTGGTCCTGAACTAACTTGTTCAGATCACAGATTCAACTGTGTTCAACCGACAAGCAAATTAGGATTAATCTGAAGGGGAAGGCCACAGTGCAGTGCGTGTTGAGTTGCTTGATCCTAGTTGGTCCTGGACTAACTTGTTCAGATCACAGATTCAACTGTGTTCAACCGACAAGCAAATCAGGATTAATCCGAAGGTATACTCAAGACGGCATAGTACAATTGTTGGTACACCACACATGTATTCCATCAGTGGGGCAGCTCCCGGTTTAATGAAATCAGTGCTTGAGTATGATTATGTGTTGAGACGGCCGTTGCTTAAGCAAACTTCATATGGTTACTGCCAGTGTGGTCCCAGAAAAATTTAAATTGGGACCTAAATAAGTCTAGTTAAGGCTACAGGCAATTTGTGGACTTTGCTTGTCCACAACTGTAGAGCATCAGGTTGGCCTCGGAATCGGCGGTGATTATCAGTTGAGCGCCACCATTGCTTCTGAATTCGCCTCCATAAACATCCGAGGCCGCATGATGACCGCAGTATTTGCCGCGCAATCTTTGGCAAGTTCAAACAATCATTCATATCTCCGGCCCATTGTTTACTGAAATCCTCCCTAGCTGCATCCCTAGCTGCCACCATCATCACCACCGCGTTCAAAAATGTGATCAATGTTCCCAGGTGCAGCGACTGCACGAATCCCGTCTGTTCTACGCCATCCAGACAATAAACCACATTGACTATATGTGGCGCCTTCTCCTCGGAATAGGATGTGTCCCCGCTGCAATGGCAATATACTTCCGGCTCACACTTCCCGAGACCCCTCGATTCACACTGGATATCGAGCGCTCTGTCGTGTAGGCGCAGGAAAATATCAATGTAGCGCTGGCGAGGGGTAACAATGTTGCGCCCCATCGCAATGTGAACGTCGTTATTCAACGCGCCGAGGATCCAACTGCCACCCGGCGTGACTTCCGCCGCTACTTTGGACAGTGGGGTCAAGTTCGAGAGGAACCACGCGCAGATGGTTTCGAGAATGGGCGCCTACACCAGCAGCTACGTGCAAAGAAGAATAAGCCGAAGCGGGCGCACAACACCGGTCACGCACGGCTGATGACCAGCGACGAGATCCGGGTAGCCTTTCTGTACGAGCTCCACAAGAAGCAGATGGCGCAGTTGCATCGAGCGCTGAAGAAGCCATTTGCAGCGATCAAGAAGCAGATGGCACAAGCGTTAGCGGACAGGCAATGTTCTGCAAAAGGCTGTAATTGTGAGCCAGAATATGGCAGCCAGAGCTCAAATTGTCGCTGTGGACTCCCCAATGTTCCACAAAGAGCTGTAACAACGGAGCTCTTGTGAGACGTTGCGCTAACTGAGAAACACGTGGATTGGGAATCTGAGGGGACAGTTCTGCTTGGAATTTTGCTGGCTATTCTCCAGCAATTCAGTTTGATGACCGGGCTTCAACTGAGTCCAGGGTACAAAATTGCGCGTTCCGCGCTTGCTTACGCCTCGTGGATTTGCTTGCAAAATAATCCGGGCCCGGATTGGCGGAGCTCTGATGCTCGCCAATTCCAACAAAAGATTCGCCCTCGGAGAAGTTGCCCGTCGCATGCGCGCGGGGAAAAAGGAAGTGTGTATATCCAACACCCAGTACATTTTTTATAAAAGACTGGGAAGCATGATGGAAGAATCTGGCTGCTGCCACCGGATTTTTAGCCGTCAATCGGAGGCGTTCATCTGAGCTTCTAGGTCGAGGCGAAAACTCCAATTTGTTGTCCACATAATATAGGCAAAGTGGATGGTTATCAACTGGGGAGAAGGTTATGAACCAATTAGGAGCTCCTTTGAATGATATAAGAGACCAAACTTCGTTTCGCATGTATTTTTCAGAAGTAAGGGAACCCCCAGATCGTTTAAAATCTGCCAACACGGCCGTGTCAATATTGACAAGACACTCTGTAACTGACTTGAAGTTCTTTGTTTTTGCAAGTAAATGGCTCCCAGTCGAACCTGCCTTAATCTGCGAGTCATTGAAGGCGATCATGGGGAAGAAGAAGTCGGTCTGGAAAGGTTTGTCATGGTACACTAAGAGCTGGCGTTTATGGCGATCCTCAGACATCCGGCACTTGTGGTCTGGATGCCCTATCCCTCCAACCCTGTGTCTGCAGTTCACGGCATTTTTAAATCTGGATAGCTGGGGTGAGAGCCAGCAAAATTTCGAGCAGAACTGTCTCTTGGAATCTGTGCTCCCCCGTTATACCGGGCACGTGCGTACGCTTGAGATGCAGGAGAATTATGATTCCGAGTCCGAGGCGGATCTTGCGTAGATGCGTGTATTCCCGTACTTACCGCACAATTAAATTAGGGTCACACAAATAAGATGCCGCGTCTGAACCAACAAAAAAGCAAGGGAGATAAAAGAAAAGAAAATATTTTTTCACGGGCTAATGGCCCGGGAGTCGAACGGGCATGCCTGCATAAATTCTCCCTAGGAATGCAGGCACACCTCCGACGAGCGCGAACCGCACTTTTTGCCTGGTGCGAAGTGGGCGGGCGGGGAATGCATCCGCTGCCGAGCCTTGCTAAGGTATTTCTCAGCTTGGTTAAATGTGTCAGAAACCCCAGCTTGCCTACATAACTACTATTTCAGACTGGGTAGTTGGCCACACTAGGTAGTTGGCCACTTGTACAATAGAAGGCCCCAGAGTTCAAAATCCGGAACGAATTATTAACCGGCTCGGTTCGCGGTGCGCGCATGGAGATGGAGAACCTGCGACGACGTCGTATTCGGCGTCGCAACGTGGCTGCATGAATTCATTGTGTCTGAAAAGAAAACAATGGGGATTGAGAAGATATCGGGAACAGCTGGAAAGGGAGGGGTCAGCAGGGCTGCTTCGCAAATTCAGTTGAACTGGGATCGTGGCTTTGGATTTAATGCAAATTTGATTACAAAGCACACCACTGTTAAACAAACAGATGCAAGCACGCGAAATCCGCAGCTTTGCATCTGTTTGTTTAATAATTTACATTGTCGCATCAACAACAGAGGAATCTGAGGTGGCCATTCTGTGCAGAATTTCGCTGGCTACCACATCAGCAGGGCTGCTTCGCAAAGGCAGTTGAACTGGGATCGTGGCATCGGATTTATTGCAAATTTGAGTGCTTGGAGCTGTTTGTGTAACAATTACATGGCCGGGGCAACGACAGAGGAATCTGAAGTGACCATTCTGTCAGGGCTGCTTCGCAAAGTCAGTTGAACTGGGATCGTGGCATTGGATTTAATGCAAATTTGATTACAAAGCACACCATTGTTAAACAAACAGATGTAAGCACGCAAAATCCGCAGCTTTGCATCTGTTTGTTTAACAATTTACATTTTCACATCAACAACAGAGGAATCTGAGGTGGCCATTCTGCACAATATGCAGTCAATAATGACCTAATCCCTAGGTCCCCTACGTATGATTACAGCCGTTTGCAGAACTTAGGGCGCGGCGTGTTTTTTTTTTTTTTTTGTAAGTTTTCACGAGAACAGCGATTGCAGGATCAGTTCTTGACCGTTTGCCCTGGAAATAGGCTCATTCGATTTGCACGGAAAGGGCGGAGGGCCTCATCTCCTAGGTTTTTTTATGGGCACCGAAAATTTCCTTTTTGGGATAGATTCCCGTGTTTTTCAGTGGTTGAGCGGAGAACACGTCCCACGGGACCTATTTTGCTCCGATTAACCCAGATTTTTATTATGGTGGACTTCAACATATTCCGGAGGGCCTGAAATACCGGTATTTTGAATGGGATCAATACTTCAAATATACAGTTCATAGATACATTCCTTTGATATTGTTGATCCCAAAGTGTATGGTAGATACAAACCAAGGTTCACATTTACTATCCCGGTATATCAGGCCCTCCGGAATATGTTGAAGTCCACCATAACAAAAATCTAGGTTAATCGGAGCAAAATAGGTCCCGTGGGACGTGTTCTCCGCTCAACCACTGAAAAACACGGGAATCTATCCCAAAAAGGAAATTTTCGGTGCCCATAAAAAAACCTAAGAGATGAGGCCCTCCGCCCTTTCCGTGCAAATCGAATGAGCCTATTTTCAGGGCAAACGGTTAAGAAATGATCAAATCGCTGTTCTCGTGAAAACTTACAAAAAAAAAAAAAAACACGCCACGCCCTAAGTTCTGCAAACGGCTGTAATGCCTAGAGTATAGGGACCCCCGAAATCCGCCGGATTCTAGGCTGTGGCCTAGGACCCAGGAAATAAATATTATTCCTCATAGTATTATTTCCCATACTTGGAAGGGATAGCTAAAGTATAAAGCTATAGAAAACAATATTATAGACTCACAGAGCCATGGATGGGTAAACTATCCTCTACTATCATTTGTGATACATTTTCATAATATTAAGCCTTGATAGGGGAGGCAGGACAAATTCAGGAAATCAATATTAATATGTCAACACCACTCAACTCTGCTGATGGGACATAATAATATCAGTAAGCTATCGTGCCTCACCTTGGCAGACCTAGCTGCTCAGATCAGCTTATGCCAAAGCCATTGAGGTTATAATATATGCAGCTGTAACGTTCACAGATCTCCTGGCTAATGACTCGATAGTCATAATATTAATGCACCTCTACAGTCCCCTTCTGCTGATGTCACGTCCAATATTTCTCTGTGCTGTCCCTGCAAGTCAGCCGACCAAATAATTTGGGTGAGATAATTACTGCCCTTGGTTTCCTCGTTCAACCGACCATGTAGTTGGGCAGAGATAATATTACTGCTACCTGTCCCCCTGGCTTAGCTCATGGTGCTCATGATATTGGCCTTGGTGGCCATCTCGAGTCGCCGACCAACAGGGATAATATTTCTGCCACCTAGCTGTTCGGTTCTGCCAATGTTAAACCTGACCGGCCTCCAATATTTCTGGCTGTAGTGGTCTCGAATCTGCTGGCTAATGACTTGTAGCCATAATATTACTGCCCCTCTGCAGTTCCCTTCTACTAATGGAGCATCAAATATTTCACTGCTCTTTCCCTTCGAGTCGGCCCACCAAAGAATTTGGGTGAGATAATATTACTGCCCTTGGTTTCCTCGCTCAGCCGGCCAGGTAGTTGGGCAGAGATAATATTACCAGGCTGGTGCATGCAGCAGAACGTGCAACAACGTGAGGGGACCAGCCAGCCAGTGCGCGTTGCGCGGCAGTTTTGTGGAGCACGCAGACAACCAAACGGCGGCATCACACCCTCGCAGAAGAACCGTCGTGCGTGTGATCGCGAGGGGCGGTCGAGAGGGGTGCACGTCCGTGGAATCACGTGAAGATTTGTTTGCCTTTCGATGCAGTGGTTGAACTCGACCCCGACGACTTGCGACGAGCAAACCCGCGAAAGAGATGGGGATGCTCCCTATCTCGGGCCCAACTGTTAGATTTTGATGAGAAGTAATATCCAGACGTGTCCTGAAAATCTTCGGGGCTTCGGGGATGAGGGATGAGGGAAGGAGTGAAGGGAGGAGTAAGACGCGCGCGGAGGCGTGATGACAGAATGCGTGGCAAATGATAATGTTTCGTTACAGTGCACACCGTGAATTTCATGAGACCTTTCATGACGTAGATTTCCCAATATTTCGGTTATTTTTTGGTCTCAGATCTCATCATGATTCATCTTGAAAATATGTCGTGAAAACATGCACGAGAATTTGCGAACAATAACCGAGGCTGGCCCTAAAGCATGATGTCATTACTCCACACATGCAAACAAATAGCTCCACTTCCGTGCACCGGGGTTCAGGCCCTGAACTATTTTTCCCGCAAATCCCCGATGCGTAAGCACGCGTGGAACGTGCACTTGTTTGCCCTGGACTCAATTCAAGCAAACCTGACAAAAAAGACAGTGGAAAACACCGAAAATTGAACCAGTGAATCATCTTGAGGTGCACAGAAGAAATCCTAATATGCCAAGCCCTGCGGAATTGCAACGCGAATTGAATGAGCCTATTTCCAGAGACAACTGTTGAGAATTGAGCTTGAAATCGCTGTTCTCGTGAAAACTTACAAAAAAAAAAAAAAAAACAGGCCACGCCCTAAGTTCTGCAAAGAGCTGTAAGGAGTTGAAGGTCCAAAGTTTGGCTGCACCCTCATTTCTTACCATAAAATCATGAAGAAATGTGGAATCGACTCTCTTTGCTGCGGAGTTTATGATTCAGACTAGACTTGATATAGATGATATGCTCCCTCTCCAGCGGTGTGACTCCGACGCCTGCGGCAATGACGACATCACTGGCTCGGTTCCGACGTTCATTTGAAAAAGACTCCCTAAACACCAACAAACCCATACAGCAACATGCCGACGTATCCGCCGCAGCTCCTCAGAACATCCTTGACATACCTCAGGACGCCGGTTTCTCAGGCCGACCGGTCAAGCACCGCGGCGCAAAATTCATGACCAGGGCATGCTTAGGACAATTCTCAGCTCAGGCGACTTGAAGGTTGAAAATCAAAAGCAGATCAACTATTCCCATACTCCATCCCCCACTGGCAGGGAAAAAATCCAGACGCTGTTCGAGTTTCTCTTTGACAGACTAGCACTTAGATAATATTGTTCTCGATAACCTAATGAAAAATTTACCAACTACTTCAAAGGATCAGTTCTCAGGCCTGAGGCCGCCGCTCATTGATAGAAATTTGAAGCCCGAAGCGCTCTTAGAAGCCCCTGAGCAGGAATCCTTGTGCCACAATCTTATCTTGTGATCATATCGTGTGTACGGCTGTTAGTTTTTTGCAGACTCCTATCCTGCCAATTTATCAAATTTGATATAACATCCAAATTATTCCGTTACTTGCCTCGTTAACGCCGTTCAGATTTCGTTTGGCAGTACTAGTAATCAACCTAAGGTCGGTGAAATCCAACCTAAAGGCCGCTGAAATTAATCCTGATCTAGGTTGAATGTTAGGTTGAATTTCAACCTGTTCCGCCACCTCAGAGCTTGTTCGAGTTGAGCGAAAAATGAATGTGCAGATCTACTGTGATGTATTGGAGCTCGTGGGAACAGATTCAAACTCCGACGATTATGTAATAAGGGCGCGGTGGCGTGGCAAACTAAGTACAGACTAGCTGAGGTAAGTTACGAGACGCGAAGTCGATCGCGTTGCGGAGGAAGACCCAACCGGGTACGGATTGGACGAAGAAAGCGGGCTTGCACATCTGGAAGCTGGAAGCGACCCATGCACACACGACGAGCACGGCGAGAATGGCGGGGAGCAGCGCTAGCCCTCGCCGCTAGGCAATTGCACCTCCCACCGTTTCCTTTTATAAACGTTTTCAGACGGTTTTAAGCAAAGAGCAACGAACACCCCCATCAATCATTAATGGAACACTGGCTCCTTGACCGGGTATCGCTGCATGAGAATTGTGAGAATGAATGCTCGCAAAAATGTGAGCGACTTTCAAGTTGGAACGACTTGAGAACAGGAGATGGCATCGTGCAAGGCCCGACTTGTATATTCTACAATCCTACCAAAAGGCCTTGAATTGGAATAGAATGGAATTGCAAAGCTCGCGGTATTCCCGGCTAACTACTGTACCCCCCAGAGCGGATATCATCATATTCTAATACCATGATTTTGGACCGGCTACCCGCCATCAGCTACATTTTATATGCGTCGTTACCTCGCATCTTGTGTCATTGTCATCCGCTCTCAAATGACGAATCTAAACTTGGTCAATCTCCACACCCATTCTCGACAGGCCCGTGGCGAGGGCCTTCGTGACGGCGTCCCAGCCCTTCTCGAGGGTCTTGATACGCTCGCGGAGCTCCTCTGGTCTATACATAGTTACGTGACTATCGGGCTATCGAACTATATTGCGCTCCATATCTATGGCGTGGAACTACAGCGAACTATATAATGGGGGGTTAACGATGGTACTATGCGAACTATCTCGACTACATCACACTATGGAGACAGTGAATATTTTTCTGATGCGTGGTTTGACTGCCGAAATCTGCCGCCATCAAATTGCCCGATTTAGATTGCGATCGGGCGGCGGAATGTGAGCAAGTGGTCATGGGTTAGGTGGAACAAGGATTGTCTCTGTTTTCTTAAAGGCATATCTCTGTGAGCCCGGAGGAAATATCTGACGAGACAGTTCTGCGTGAAATTTCGCTGGCTACAGTATCTCCCCAGCCAGTCAGATTTAAAGCGGCCATTTTATTGAGGCCATAGTGTTCAATTCTTCATTTGAGGGCATAGATGCAATCAATTGGCACTCCGCTGCGGATAAGGATTGTCCCTGTTTGCATAAAGGCATATCTCTGTGAGTGCGCGGAGAAAATATCTAAGGAGACAGTTCTGCGTGAAATTTCGCTGGCTATCCACCCAGCCAGTCGGATTGGAAGCGGCCATTTTATTGAGGCCATAGCGTTCAATTCTTCATTTGAGGGCATAGATGCAATCAATCGGTGCTCCGCGCCGGACAAGGATTATCCCTGTTTGCTTAAAGGCGTACAGTGGCGCTATAATGTTCTGCATGCGCCGGTTTGGGGTGGTCTGTGGGCCGAATAACTCCAAATAAAATGCGGGCGTGGAGTATGCTCAATTTCAAGATTTTACAGACACTTTAATCCATAGAAAATCTGTATCGTTGGCTTGTAATAAAATAAATAGCGGTTTTCTGAAAAACCAAGTTTGCGGATTCATAATATATTTAGAAATGGTCCATACGGGCTGAAAGTAATCGCAAAGGCGACCATATCCATATGTTAATTGACCTGGATTGATTCGGAATTGGGCTTGCAATCTCTGTCGCAAGTGGCTCATTTTCGGTAAATTTTGCACAAAATGGCCAACTTGCAGGCCACATTGCGAGCCCAGAGCCCCATGGATTGAGGCGAATTAAAATGTCAGTGTGGTTACACTTCTGAGTACTTTGAAGCCATATGCACGGTTTTTGCAGATTGTGAGTCTCATCATTTTCAGCCCCTGATTGTAGCGACCTTCTTCATATGTGTGAGGGGGTCATTCGAGCACGTCTTAGCGTAGTGCCCGGGTTTCCTGCAAATAAGGCAGGATCGGTAACGGTTCTGGCAGATTTCAGTCTAACCATTTCTGGACTCTGATTGCAACCTACCTTTGAAAGAGTCACGAAGTTGCCCGAGCGCATCTGTGATGGCGGGAAGAGCAGAGACGGAGGTGACGTGTCACTCGTAACGCCTGGCCGGTCACAACATAGGAAAACACTCGAGCACAGCCATCGCGTTTCAGCGGTTCGGTAGTAGTGCTGAGTAAAATTGGTTCCCGGCCATGTAATTTACTGTACATCAGCAAGCCCTGGATTTGACCATTGTTGGCCATAGTTGGCCATAGTTGGCTGTAGTTGCCATAGTTGCCATAGGACTCTGTAGTGGTCTATAGTTTTCAGTCAAAGCTACATAGTTGTACATAGTTTTGCCACCAAACTGCATAGTTTCATGTAGTTTTTTGAAGTTTCACGCAGTTTTTCAATTTCCTGTAGGCACCCGAGCCGCAAGGCAGTTCAGATACACAATTAGATTTCAAAAAGCCACAGTATTTCATTGAGATAGAGCAAAGAAGAGCTCTTTGTTAAACTATTTACATAACCAAAATTCTTCATAAAAATATACATAGTCCAGCTCATCTGTCTCTATAGTGTTCAGAATAGCTCTATGAATTTATTTTGTGTTTTGCAGCTGAATAAAGTAAATAGAGGGAAATTGCTGGATGACTTTGTGAGTTTTGGTACTTCAGTTTGGAATTTATCACTATTTATCTATGATGATGATGATGTTACTGAAGTCGTATCAGGGAGCAGACAGTTGTTTTTGGGAGGGAGGTGACCCCTTATATTGAACAGCTCATCAGGGGTGGTAATGGCTGTGTGGCTAAACAGTTATGCTGCGCTCTTGCATTATGGCCCGGTGGTCGCCGGTTCGAGCCAAGTAAGAGTCACTTTATTTGCAAGTTAAGAGTTAACAGTTGTTGTTCATTCAACCGAGATGCTGTTCATGGGTACCCAACATCATCAGCCAATTAAAGGGAAGTGGGTGTAGTTTATTGTTTGGTCATATTTTGTTCAAAGCTTCGGAAACCACCAAACTACACAGAACTATGTAGTGCTCCTGAGAACTATGTAGAGGGTACCCTTCCTATGGCAAATACAGGAACTATGGCAACTATAGGAACTATGTAGACCTAGGTAGCACACCCAGGGTTTGCTGATGTAAGGTATATTTTACAGTGTAAATTTAGTAAAAAAGGGCTGTCGCAGCACGGAGAAATTTATGTTTATTACTTTTACCACTGTAAGACTCAGAATGGGGCCCTCATTCTTACGCGCGGGGGCTGAAAGATCTCCATAAAGTGAGGCATGCACCGGGGTTCCGGCCTCAAACTATTTTGCCAGAAAATCCAAGAAGTGTAAGCCAGCGCGGAACATGCAATTTTGTGCCCTGGGCTCATTTGAAGCCCGGTCATCAATCTGAATTGCTGAGGGATAGCCAATCTTCCGCGAAAAATGAGGTTTTCATAACAAGTCACGTTTGGATGCTCGGAGTGTTCCGTCTCCAGGGCCGGTTTGAATACCACATGGGCAACGCCCTGAGCACGTTACAAAAATTCTGAACTGAGAGAAAGTTTCGTATTGACCAGGGCTACCTGAATCTAGATAGCGCAGCTCAAAAAGAGCGCCTGGGATTTTCCCGGGAATTTTCTTTTGCCGGGAGGGCGGCACCGAGGAATCAGGGTTTGAATACAACACTGCTCTTCCTCAGCAATTCAGATTGATGACCGGGCTTCAAATGGGCCCAGGGCACAAATTTTGCCTGGGAAACACGGTGCTGTGCCAGGTTGATTGTGTCTGTTTAATTAACGATGGAGGGCTTGCGAGGCGCTGGGCCAATTGAGAAAGGCTTGCATTGGGAATCTGAGGTGACAGTTTTGCTTGGAATTTTGCTGGCTATCCCTCAGCAATTCAGATTGATGACCTGGCTTCAATTGAACCCAGGGCACAAAATTGTGCATTCCGCGCTGGCTTACACTCGTTGGATTTGTTGGCAAAATAGTTCGGGCCCGGAATCCCGGTGCAGTGCCAGTTTGATCGTGTGTGTTTAATTAACCACAAAGGGCTTGAGAGGCGCTGGGATAATTGAGAAAGACTTGCATTGGGAATCTGAGGCGACAGTTTTGCTTGGAATTTTGCTGGCTCTTCTGCACGGTCAGCAATTCAGATTGATGACTGGGCTTCAAATGAGCCCAGGGCACAAAATTCGCCTGTTGACCTGATTGAAATGATACAGTATTGCGCAGAAGAGTAGTTTTCGCATGCCCTTTGAGGTCAGCACAAACTGCTCGAATTTTGTGCAATTCGTCGAGAGGCTTCGCATGATCCCCACGTCTCATTTCAGAGCGTCACACAATTTGTGGAATCTTTATAGCCGGAAGAAATGCCCAAACTGCCCCCGTTGCGGGCGTTTTTCTGGGCTAAATTTTGTGAAATTTGTCTAAGGGCCACTTAGGATGCCCACCTTGTATTTCAAAACCTCACGAAATTTGTGGAATGTTTGTAGCCACCAGAATACATAGCTCCGGCAATATGGTTGCCTTTTTGGGACTGGCCCTCGCGTTGCGGGAGTTTGTTTGGGTTAAATTTTGTGAAATTTGTCGAGGGGCTTCGTAGGATGCCCACATTCCATTCCAGAAGCTCACAAAATTTGTGGAATATTTCTACCCCCAGAATAGTTCCCGCAATATGGTTGCCTTTTTGGGACAGCCAAACTGCCTCGCGTTGCGGGAGTTTTTTCTGGGTTAAATTTTGTGAAATTTGTCGAGGCGCCCGATTCCATGAATTACCATGGCAGAAGTCAAGGCAATACTAGGGGCAGTCAGAGTAGACGATTAAGACGCGATTATGGGACGATGGTGGCAAGGATTATGAAACGATTATCGAGATATGCTCCGATTATGGCCCAGAAAATCCCGCGGCCCGGCACATCGGGCGCATAACCACCGAAGTTCGTCATCGACCCGTCCGCACACCGACGACCAGGGTGCACAGACGCGCCGCTCAAGGTGTATGTTCGGAACCACACCCGACAACCGGGACGTCAGGTTCTCTTGCGCCGTCGGGCCGCGGTCCAAATTCGCCAAAATATTCCCTCGGAATCCCAGGCGGATTTGAAAGGGACATTTGATTGAGGCCACAGCGCTCAATTCTTCAATTGAGTCGGCAGCGAATGCGAAGCCTTCTTTCTAGGTGGGGACTGCTTGAAAGATTCGCCAACACGGGCTCAGATCCTGAGATACCATACTTGTACGGCGTGATACACCACTCAACCGGCAGGACCTGTCTTTCACTCTCCAGAAACATCTCACATCGGGTTCGTGCTGTGACCCTGGTATACCGCGTCTCGGATGTGCATCTCTGCGGGCCCGGCTCCTTGACAATGAACTGTCTTTTGTTCAAGGAAAGAAATGTGAACACTTGTAATATTTCTTTTTCTTTTTCTCTTTTTCGAGCCTCAAGGTTCATCATATAGGGTAAATCATGTTGAATGTGACACTGGCCGCTGTACACAATCTGGAGATCAACCGCAACTCACCGGCGGATTACACCGAAAGCGGAGCTTAATGAGTGGCCCCTTGATTGTAACACAATCTGATGGGAACACTGGCTCATGATGCTGGTTTCAAGCTCCGAACATGGGGGTCATCAAGTTACGTGGTCCGCAACCTTCCTCCCCTCATCCATGGAACTCACCCTGACGGAATGCCGTCGTGCTCCCAAGCGAATGAGGACCGATTCTCCCACAACATCTCCAGCGGCAGTTAGAGACCACAAGTTCTACCATAAATCAGGGGACTGTATCCTCCGCGCAGGCAACACTCTTTTTAAAGTGAGTCGATAGTATTTTTTTTTTCATCTCCGAACCCTTCTGACTGACCAAAGGTCCACAAATTCATGATGGCTCGAGACTCCCCGATATTCGCCAGCTTGTTTTCTCTTCCTCAAGGTGGTTTGGCCGTCGAAGGGTTGTCCGACGACCTTCCTGTCTGCCTGGAAGGCGATACGGCGGACGACATACAATCCCTCCTCAAATATATTTATGCACCGTACGTTTGATGTATATATCCTCATATTATCTATGCCAAACCTCCTGAGACCAGAGCGCATGATGCGCAGATCCCAGATATTCCCGTCACAGAACTCGACAATATACTCGCAGTCGCTCGCCTTGCCGATAAATATGACATGAAGCGCTGGCAGAGCTGGGCCCTTGACGTTATTCTTCACTTGTTAACCAGAGACAGCACTTCTTTATCGACCATACAGTATATGGAGATATACGACCTTTCGTACACGCTGTTGGATGAGCGGGTGCGGAACAAGACAGCCATGACGTGGCTGGATATGATCAAGAGAGGCGCTCTCCCGATTTCCGATGCACTCAGTGCGGCGGAGTCGAAAGGGGCTCGGACTTTCCTCACACTGCTCTATGAGCATCAACTTGCATGTTTTCCTATATCCACCAGCTCCACACTCCAGCCTGTGACAATTGATCTCTGCGGTCTCTCAAACATCCACATCCAAAGGCTTCTTGTTGGGTACTGGTCGCTTACCGAGAGCTGGGCGCAACTTCGAGGTGGCGTAATCCCATTAACCTGCCCCGCAACTTGCTTCCTAGAGAGGCACACCGGATTATGCCTCCCTGTATTCAAAACAATCTGGGAGCGCGCCGTCACAGAGGTGGAACGCCTCCCCATCACCGCCACGACCAAACGCATTGAAAGCTTGATATCCATCCTTCGGTCTCCCACCTCATATATATTTGTGGGAGGAATGGATATCCCCTGGGGCGGTGAACCCTGCATATACGTCCCGTCCGACTTACCTGATGATCCACTGGGAAAACTTTTGGCGGGGATGCCCAAATCACTGGAGGGACATTTCTTCGGTGAGGCTTTCCTCTCCTCTCAATCTCAGTTATCCTCACGTATTCGTCTGATCTCAGCATCTGAATTCAGTGGTAATACATAGTGCCTCGGGGATCTCGCGAGTAACAGGACTACATGGGGCGAATAAAGCGAGGTACAACACATGCTTTCTAGCAATTGCCAATCAGACATTTTCTAAACCGAGTTACAAACGATTGAGTAATATGTTCGCTTCGGAACGGGGGGGTCTTACATGACTGGAGTAGCAGGAATTCCAAGGGTGGCAGATGGATTAATTGCAAGGAAAGTAGTTGTCGTGGACACACGACCGTGGTCATCTCGTCTGGTTGAATCCATCCAACCCCGTTGTTGATCGTGCAATGGTGTTCCGGCGGCTTACCGGTGGACAAGGCCGAAGGAAACATCGGGTTTCTGCTGATGGGTGATGACGTGTTGTCCTCTTCGAGGCGCAGGATGTCCTCGAAAGATCTACGGGAGTGACCCTTGCTGATGCCCTACATCAGGAAAAACCTCCCCAGAAATTTTTTGAAATTTGTTTGCAAAATTTCTTTGGTGGGTTGAAATTTTGAAATTTTTAGCAATTTTCATCAAAATCTGTACAAATGACCAGCATTCATGCAAGGTTTTCACATTTTCCTTATCCTATATAAAATTTAACATATTACCTTGAACTTTTCTTGCAATTTTCATGATCTCATTAACCCGGTAGTGAAGTAGTACTACACTATTTGAAGATGCAACATTCCTCTGTGAGATCAGCATAGCAGCTAGAGTGATGGATTCCATCAACTTTTCATCGTAAACACTCGATCCCAGCCTCAGCAGACATTTACAGAATGATGGGATGGGCCTGGCGGCAACTGGAAAATTCCCAGCAAACAACCAGGCGCGTGCGGCCCTAAAGCGACACACGTGTGAGTCCATCATTCCAAAGCGCAGTTGCCATGCACAAATCGTCACACGTCAACTGTCATGTCCACGTCATATAAAAGATGGTGGATTTTGATTGTGTCGTAACAAACTCTCTTCCTTTCCTCCCACTTGACTCCCCCTCCCGTGTCCTTCCCAATTCCCCATGCCCTCCAGCAGCTCATCTACATGTCTCTGGTCCTGTTGGTGGACCATCTGAGGTGGATTATGGGTCTTTCAGGTATGCTTGATGCTCCTGCACTCCAACTAGCTCTGATTTCGAGGGTTATGATTGGTTGACCCTAGAATATTGAACCTATGCACACTTTATTTTGAATCCTACTGTTTCGAAATATTTTGACCAAATTAAATATGTTCTCAGGATAATCTTCCATTTGTGACACACTTGAGACCCTTTGACGCCCAACCCGTGCACTCGGACAACCGTCGATACTGTAACTTGTTACCAAATACGTTGACTCGACAGAATATTACTTGATTTACCTTGTTTTCGCAACTCGCCTTGTCGATTGAGAGTTGCCTTTTTTGGAATCAAGTGGCCACGTCCAAATTTACGACAAAGAAATTGTGGTAGAAATAAAATTCACTCTGCCCCTTCAATGTCATTCAAGCCACTACTCGGGATCCTGATGACCGGCAAGCTCGATAGACAGACCACGCGATCTGAGTTTGAAATAGCGCTGAGGCAGTGTCTGCCAAAGTTTGTTGGACCGGTGACGTGGTGCCGGCCAAGGCGTTGTAGGCCGGCAGACTCGGGAGCCCGACAATCACCGACGGCGAGCTGCCGGGAAGGGCGGCATCAGCGGAGATTGAGCGGAGCTTAAAAAGCTTCAGACACACAGACAGGCTTAATTTTATAAAGAGGGAGATGGCCTAATAACTCAAAAACGGGGAGACTTGATTCGAGTACAGCCACTCCTTGTTCTATTCATGCGCACAATCACACCGATATATGAGAAGCTTGTACGTGAAAAACAGAGATATACTTAAAGTACCACCAACTCAGCGAGACAGAACTTGATGAATGGACGAGATGCCGACACAAAAGATATGAAATGTCAGATCAAGATGAATCTAAGTTAGTAAAGGTGGAAATGAACACGAGAAATCAGTTAAAGATATACCGAGAGGCTGAGGTGACATTTCGTGGCCAGTGGATGTTCAGACCTAAAAGAGAGAGCGGCAACCACTTCAAAGCACCCAAGTCTTTCTCAATGACCGTTACACCCCTTCACATCCTTGAATACCCTGAATTTCAGGGTTCGCTCCCATATATTGGGTACTGCATCAGTGACAATTCGGTAAATACATTTTTCCGAAGCCTTACCTTGATCTAATGTCGTTTATCAGGGTACTTCAACCCGATGGACACCGATGTGGATTCACATTAGCCGCTGGCACAATGCTGTCCCACTTCCGTTACGTCCCAGAATGTGCACGTTGATTGAGCTTGTCAAGGCTGTTGATTGGGGAACTTCAACCGCTTTACATTGTTCTATTCCCATGGAGTGAACACATTTTCCTTGCATTCAAAGGCTTGGATTCAAGGCTACCATCTTGAGGTGCGATTTTGCGAATTTTAGGACACTTTTAAATCCGATTTTGATGTCGATGTAATCGATTTCGACTTCGGGGGGGGGGGGGGGGGGGGGGGGGGCGATCGCGATCGAGTTGTACGCTGGGTCGTTGATGCTACACTGAACGTAGCACAAACCGGCTTTCGGGAGTAGGCGGTTGAACACGTTAAAAATTAAATTACATTGATCGTAGAATATTTTGGCGTTCACGTTCAGGCAGATATGGGTGCCGCATTGGTAGCGCTGAAAAAAAAAACGTGAAAGGAGCCGAAAATGACCGAAAACTAACTTACTGTGGTGGTGGACGGTTGAGAAATGAGAAAATCCGAATTCAACTCCGATCCCGCAGTATATGCCGGCGGCGGCGCACCTCACCGGCAATTCCCGGACTCGAAAATAAAATAAAAAACGGTGGGCTAGGATTTTGTTATTCGTGTTTGTATGTGAGTGGTGACATATGGATACATGTTGGATCACGTGACATTGATGGATGGATTTAGCATATTTTTCTTAAAGTTGATGGATCCTCGAGAGCTGGGAGTTCATTTGTTTAACTTTTGATAGTGTAACCGATTTATCAATACATTGTTGAACGAGTATCTGCTTTCTGAGGCGATAGATAAGAGAATATCTGATACTCATAATGATACAACTAAGTAACCTGTACGTGTATTAACAAAGAAGTTCGAGTTTTTGCCGGGCGACGCCACGGCCCTACACCCCAAGTAATGAGTTTCAGTCTGCAGAAGCATTCCAAAAGTCATCCGCTGTGTCTACCAGAAAATTCGAGTTAATGCCGGGGAAGTTGTCCAGGGAGGAAATGCCATTACGCACAATTACCATAGTGTGGGACTCCAGCCTCCGTAAAATTATCCTATCCCATTTTTTGAATCTTTCAATTTCAACGGCTGTATACCCACTAAAACCCTTCCTGGAAAGGACCTCGGCACTAGAAGGAAATCTAAAGGGACAGGTCTGACCGAAATTGCGCTGGCTTTCCAACAAACAAGGTCCCATAAAAATCTGGTTTGAAATGGCTCCAAACAGGGCAATTTACTGATTTGATGTGAAACTCGGCACACCAAGCCATCATTAAATTGAACGACCTGGGACACTAGAAGGAAATCTAAAGAGACAGTTCTAACCGAAATTGTGCTGGCTTTCCAACAAACAAGGTCCCATGAAAATCCGGTTTGAAATGGCTCCAAACAGGGCAATTTACTGATTTGATGCGAAACTCGGCACATCAGAAGGAAATTTAAAGAGACAGTTCTAACCGAAATTGCACTGGCTTTCCAACAAACAAGGTCCCATGAAAATCCGGTTTGAAATGGCTCCAAACAGGGCAATTTACTGATTTGATGTGAAACTCAGCACACCAAGCCGTCATTAAATTGCATTTTTGGGTGCACAGCCCGAAACTAGGCACACCAAGCCACCATTAAATTGCCCTGGAATGCAGAGCACAAATCTTTCCTGGAAAGGACCTGGGACACTAGAAGGAAATCTAAAGAGACAGTTCTAACCGAAATTGCGCTCCACCAGGAGACAGATGTCTGATTTCTTCAATCTGTGTGTTAAAATGTCGCGCATGGCGTCGGCATTTTGAGCTCATCCCGGTAGTCCTTTGAGTAATGGCGTCTGGTACTTTGATCGAGGTCGGTCAGCGTCGGTTGTATATACAATAACCAAGAACCTGGCTAATATCAACGACGAGAGCGAAAACCGTGGGCACCCTCTCCGTACGTTGCATTGGGCCATAAGAGTATTGTACATCCTGGATGCGATGGGGCTTGAGGGTTGGAGTGATGGCCGCAGACTGAGAGCAAGTTTACTTGGTCAAAATCCGCATGCTGGGCGCGTTGTCAATGGGCATGCTGCTGTGCTCACAAGTGAAGTAATTATTGTGTACACAATAGAACACCCGAATAAGCATAAGACTCGTTTAAATGATATAAGGAAATCGCAAAAAGTGCGTGTTTCACTAGTAGTCATTTACAAGGCTTATCACCGTTCTGCGCACAAACACTGAAAAACAGCCGACACTGTGAGAAATAGAAACCGTGAAATACATGGTGAAATTCACCTTTCACCCCGATACCCAGTGAAAAATATACAGTGAAGACATGGTGAAACCACCTCCCAGACAACTATGTGAAAAATCATCATTTTCACCCTAAAACCAGGTGAATCTGACAGATTCTGACTTTTCACGTAGTCCAAATTGGTCGCCGGAACAAGGTACAGTGGCGGGGAAAAAGAATGCCCGGTGTTATTTGGGCTCATTCTCGCTCACTCCTGGTTCAGGTCACCTCAAATAAAATTGCAGCACAAACAGTGAATGATTCTCGAGCTTTAAAGACAGTTTTACATGTACCCTACCTATCTGGTAGCTGTGCCACAATAAAATAAATTGCTGATTTCTGAGAAATCAGGTCCGTGGATTCACTTGGTATGGAAGAATGGTGAACACAACATAAAACTAGAGGTAAAGGCGATCAGAATGGTATCTGACTTTGTTTGAATTGATACCAACTTGCCCTCAACATTGCGAGCCCAAAACCCAGTTTCATGCTTACAGCCCTTTGCGGAACATAGGGCGCAGCCAATTTTTTCCCCATTTTGGGACATTTTGGATCTTTTCGACCATTTCCCTCACCGCGCATTCAATTCTGAATGTATTGTTCTGAAAACTATATGAGCGGAACCGCAACGAAATTCTGGAGGTCCTCTCGTGCTTCAATTTTTTTTATTCGGCTTATATAAAATGTACTCTGATATAATCATGTTTATATGGAAATCTCCTCCCACAGGGGGAGTTGGCAATATATTATTTTGGGGTCTTATTAGGGCATATCTACAACTATTTCGGAGGTCACCTCGTCCCCGGATTTTATTTGTGGGTCCTATACCACGTGAACGATGTAATTGAATCCAACAAAAACACCCACTTCTCAGACACAATGCTCAGGCATATTCTGGTCTTGGGTGAGCGTGATACTCATTGGGCACTCGTCCTGTGGTGTTTGAAAGAGACTCCACGACTCACATTTGTTATCCAAGTCCCTGTCCCAGTAGTGGAAACGCGGGCATATTGAATCGCGTCGCCTACTGGGATGGGGACTTGGATAACAAATGTGAGTCGTCGAGTCTCTTTCAAACACCACAGGACGAGTGCCCAATGAGTATCACGCTCACCCAAGACCAGAATATGCCTGAGCATTGTGTCTGAGAAGTGGGTGTTTTTGTTGGATTCAATTACATCGTTCACGTGGTATAGGACCCACAGATAACAAGAACAGTGTGTGCACGTAGATAGTCCAAGAAACACGAACAAGATAGCGAGATATAGTACTGTATGGAGATTCCGGCCTCCATGTACAGTGATTGGCTGAAACTCGAGTGTAGTTATATGTGGGACATACCAGAGATTTAAATGACTGAAGTCAAATTTTAATATTTACCCAGGGAGAAGAGTTATAGAAGGATTTGTGCTCAGAAACTGTGGGTTGAGGGGCATAGAAGGGACAAACAAAAATTCCACTTCAGTCATTGGATACAGACACCTCATGCAATCACATTTGCTCATATAAACTTCCCTGTCCAGTGAGTGTACAGGCCGGAATCGTCTCTGACCACATCGCAAGCCAATGTCGGAGTTTGAAATTGGCACAGCATTGCCGACCACCACTATTTCATCACAGACGAGTCTGGCGATCATCCACTTCCAGAACGTGTGGAAGAGGCGCGAAGCCTTTGCTATTCACTGTTCTTCGAATACGACAAAGAAGGTAACCTCCCCTGCGTCTGGGGTGAGGCGAGTCTATCTATCAAGAATCGATTTCGGTCTGCCGTCAAGTCAGCAATTCCAGAACTCCGTTACGGTGCCGGTCATTGGAAATACGGCAGACTCGCTGGGACTATCTTTTCTAGCTGGTGCGGCACTCACCGGAAACGGGACCACCTTTTTTCCTGGATCGGGGAACCAAACACGGTGAATTTGCAGATTTGGTTCGAGTTTCCGGGCCTGCAAAGCGTGCAGCCACAGCGAAGACTTGACCGGTCCAGAGCTTAGGGAGTTGCGAAATCGCGGGAAACACGCGAGAAGAATAAGAGAGCGAAGGCGGCAGCAGTCAAGGGTGCCGACAATGCACGGGAAGATTTGGAGGAGGAGGATGCCAATGGGGACGAGCCTTCAGATGGTATGGAGGTATGAATGGACTTGGTTACAAAGTATATATATATATATGTGGCCCCATGACCACTGGATGATGCTGCTCGATTTTCGACGAACGGAAGGCTGAAATCAGTTTGCGTCATTGACTCCGAAACTAAAGCTTCTCTTTGGCGAGCAAATTGATAGGATCACAACTCGGTCCGGTTCGGCTAGCAACCTCGGCCCAAGCAAAAATAATTATCTTCATGGAATGGCTCAGTAAGATTTTATTGCTGAACCTTTAGGTTTGGCTACCCTGGGGAACTTGGATTTAGGCCCGTTTTGCTACATGTACAAACAAAAATTTAGTCATACAACATTGGTCACAGCAAAATAAAATCCAGAGATCATGGGGCAAGACATAGAGATAAATCACAGTGCCAAGATGTTTTTCAACTTGATATCCACCTTGATTTCTTGTGTACGAGTGCATTTCATCTGCTGAAACCAAAGAAATTCTCAAGTTCAAATTTCCGTTATTAGTCATTTCTGCTTCGTGTTCGGGCCAGTATCCGTTGACGTGAGAGAGTGAGTTCTTGATCCGTCTTGTCATAGGTGGCACGACCACGTGCCGCAAAGGGCTCAAGGACGCTTCAAGGACGCGTTTCTGAGGTGCGTCAAGCCCCTTAGGCAGACTATGATGGTGGTATATTACTTTTAAACTCCTCATGTAATTGGGATAATGAACTTGATTTGAGCACCTGCAATCTTTTTCTATTTCATGGAAAACCTGGTACATAGTAATGTTTGAGATACTTTTTGCCCAACCCATGTCTGATGTCCAACTTATGTTCTTGGTAGACCTCCAAGCATAATCAAGCAAGGGCAGCAAGCTGGAATAAGGAGTTGTACGATCCTCTGGAAATTTCCCCTGGCATTTTTTATTATTTCACGCACAACTTTGAGAATATTCACACACAAGATTTTGAAAAATGCCTGGTTCATTTCACTGTTTTTCCGGGGGCCTTAGTTATCTCTCTCTGAGGTCTCTCCCAAATTACTGAACAAGCATCCAAATTGATTGATGGCTATTGCAAACAAGCTTGAGCTCAGTGGATCTTTATCTGCACCAGAGACTACCGATAACATTGGTCCGCACCTTCTTGAGTATTTAATTGGTTGGGATACAATAAAATTTTCATGGGCGTGGCCTAGCCTGATGTGTTCACTGTTCCTTTCGACCTTCTCGGTTGTCTTCCAAATCTCCGGCTCATAGTTTTCCAGTGAATTAATTCAGAACTTGGGAAACCGCCTATGTACGAGTGCGGGATCCTCGATTTGGCCCTGATCTTTGCTTTTTTTTGGCTGCTGCAATATAGTGTTGCTCTCCATCAATGCCATGAGTGCAGGCTGAAAATTATCAATTTACCATACATTCTTCTGCCCTGACTTGATGCGGGCTGAAACCGTACTTCATAATTTATGTTACTTTCGCTCGACACGAGCTGCTCAATTCTCAGATCAAAATTCTCCAGTGGTCAATTTTTTCTGCACACGAGAAACTGCTTACAAGTACACATGGGCTGTCGGACTTGCTGCTCACCCTCCCTTCCTCTCAATTGATTGAATTGCCGTGCCCGCAGGTGTGTACTGTATGTACAGTTCATATTTTTACTTTTCTCCAGTAATTCTGGACACCTACGAGTGCGGGGTGTTTCATTTCCACTTCATATTCCTTTTCTGAGTATCTGTCTGTGTGCTCAAGGAACTGGACACGAGGACAGGAGGTACCAACCGTAGGTTGGTGACAAGTGTCCGCAAACTGAAAATGATATTTTCTGGGTCTTTATTCATTGCTCAATGACCAAAGGATATCTGATTCTTCCCGCTGAGTATCATCTTGAGTTTAGTTCTCAACGATGACATGGACTCCAATTTTTCATAGCGGAGCACAAGTCCCTGCTAGTGCTACACACTCAGACAGGTTGTTTTCTCAAGTCCAGTTCGAACCCTGCCACTTTGATCAGACTCTGACTATCTTGATTTAAGTTTATTGGGTCTGGCGGTCGGACTCTGACTATGGGAGACTACCTAGAATCATCAAATAGGTCAGTCAGGTTTGCTCAAATTTTGAAGGGGAACATGAAATAATTCCTAAAGGTTCAGTACCCGCCTCGGAGAGGCCTAATCCCAAGTCATGGATATCAATCTAAGCTACTACAGAGGTTTCCAACAATGGCTTCCAAAATATCCGCGGGGAGATTCTTCCGACATCTGTCAGGATCTCGGCAGATATCCCCGATCAGATGGGGCCATGCCATCCCGGCAAATTGGGGGTATAGTGTCCGGGGGCCTAATGTATTGCAACTTGGAAATTGACATTCAAAATCATTCTGATGTCGAGGGACTGCTGTCCCTTTTTGGCGCCCAATGTCAGTGCTCTTGGTAACATGACCAAACACAGCTTCACGATGCACGCATTGTACGCATCGAACGGTCTACAACACTCTGCAAATAGATGTGACCACTCCCTCGACACTGGGTCTCCACTATTCCGACCTTCAACCCCAGAGTCCAGCACTGGAGAACCGGAGAATAAAAGCTTTTTTCATTGAATATTATATGGTCAACATCTGTGAAATGGCTCCAAACAGGGCAATTTACTGATTTGATGCGAAACTCGGCACACCAAGCCGTCATTAAATTGCAGCACAGCCCAAAACTAGGCACACCAAGCCACCATTAAATTACATTTGTTTGCCCTGGAATAGAGAGCACAAAGCCTTCCCAGAAAGGACCTGGGACACTAGAAGGAAATGTAAAGAGACAGTTCTAACTGAAATTGTGCTGGCTATCCAACAAACAATGTCCCATGAAAATCCGGTTTGAAATGGCTCCAAACAGCGCAATTTACTGATTTGATGTGAAACGAGAGCATAGATATTGAGGATTATTGAAGGTTTAATTGCGAGGTGCTGAGAGGTTTATTGCGAATAGCTAGCTGTACACGACCTTGCGGATCAAGCGCGAGTTGATTGTCCAGGAATCAAGCACCACTCATTTGACCTTCTGGCTGTGTAGATTGCTAGGACCCCTGATAATACCCTCGGAGGCCAGGGCCCATGCCAGACAAAAAATTGGTGTTTGGGGTCGAAAGGCCAGGCCCAGCCGGACAAAAATGGGGGGTCGGGTGCAGAAAAGCTAGGTCCTGTCCGGACAAAAAGTTGAGGTCGAGTCGATGTTTGGTTCGAGTTGGGGCAAATTTTTGGGCCGAAAACGACCTAATTTTGAGCTGAATGCACCGCAAACCGCTTTTCGAGCGATATCAACGCTATACACGGAGCGCTGGAAAAATTTTGGCATTTTTTGGGCTCGTGCGAACGGAAAATTACCTTTTATGGAAGCTTCGGCTAGGTCCCGTCCGGACAAAAATCTCACTCCGCAGACCAAAATCTGTCCGGTATGGCAACAGGGACTGGACAGCTTCAATTTTGGACGTTTGAGTTCCGTAAGTTGATTGGCGATGGCTGTGCCATCAATTGAATGGAAAGTTTGATGGCTCGGCTCGGATCAAAAGCGCAAATAGGGGCTATTTCAATGCAAAATTGAATCTTTTCAATGCACAGCTTGCCCGTTTCTGAACAGACAATTTCAGCGCCATGTGCATTCGATAGCCACAGCAATTCTGAGTCAAAATGCCTACTAGACCTTGGCAATTGGTGCAGTGGTGGGCAAGCTGTGAGGCAAACACAAATCCGGCTACGTATTTTGATGGTGTACTGTGTGAAGGTGTCCTCTCTACTGCGCCACGCTCTGGCCATCTGAAAAGCGGGATTTTCCAGCAGAAGCATCGCAGATTGGTGCACCCGCTAGAGCATCTCATTTGAATTTTGAAATGACTATGCACCCCTTGGATTCTATGAATGAAAATTCCATGTCAAATTTCCGGTTCTCACTCTCTGGGAAGTCATAATAGTCTCTCGTAGACAGGAAAAAATGAGCTGGATGCGCGACCATTCATGTGGATGTAGTTTTTTTGGGGGCGTGCTAACGGTGAACTTCAATTTTGGAGATGATGGTAGTAGGGAGAATAATAAAGGGGTACAGTGCCCGTCACCACATCACAGTTCCGCTTTTGGCAGTAAACAAGCCAAAACTTTGAACCTCAAACTACATTATGCCATCATAATGGGTACATCTAAAACACTGCGGAAACACGCAAAGGAAGCACAAAGAAGATCCCTTGTGCTTGGTTAGTCGATACGAGAAGATTTTACTTTTTGACCACCGGAAAAGTGAAACTAACCCTAGTGATGGGATCAAATTCCCATATTGGGTAGGGTTAGAGTCACGTGCCTGTTACCGCCACACGACACCCATTTCTAAGCATTTCTGTGGTGTGCCTCAAGACACCGTGTGAGGCAGGGAATGTGACAGAAACACTCTAATAGCAAGCCTACAGCTATTTGACGTCTCCCTAGGTCCGTTATCAGTGCTTTGAGGCAAGTTTTTTTTTATTGAACTCCGAAAAAGTGAAACACCATGGGAAAAAATGAGATCTTTGCGCCAATCGCATTCTTTTGACCTGTTTCACGGCTCAGAAAATCGGAAATAAATGACAAAAATTTCTTGGGCCCAGAAACCAGGTGTCGGAGAAGTGGTGACGGGCACTGTAGGGTGACTGATTGCGGCTATTGGTAATTTAAACTCAGGTTGACCGCTCTCTATGAACAATTGTCTTCATATGAGAGAACTAGCTCCCCAAGGCCAGGGAATCAATGGTATTGATTCAACTTCAGTTCCATTCAAAGGCCTGCGTGCGGGAATCTCAAGGATTTGAACGTTGGGGGTGGGTGATGTGACAAAAGTGCCGCCAGATTTGGCGGCAATTTACCCGAGCGATGGCAGTTGGCGGCACGGTGGCGCCAATGGCGGCACTTTTACCGTCCCCTATTGAGCGTGTCGCGTATAGAAAATCCCTCCGCCGCCGGAGTTTTGGGTTCAAATAAGCTCCGGTGGCGGATTTTTAATTTCTCGGATTTGACCGAGAAAACAATGGTTTTATGCGGAAAATACTGAAGGTTCTCCATACGCGAGAAGTGGTCGGTTCCAGTTTCCCAAATATGGGCGACATACTGCGCAAATTTTTTTATCAATGACCGGGTACCGGGCCACCTTAGGATTTATCGCTAGTTCTCGAGGGCCATACTGTCCCCGTACAATCAACTGTGTGGTGGACTGAAGACAGGTATCCTGTGAATGGTTCAAGACCATTTCCACGAATTTACATGGGGTGTTGATCAACCGGTGAATTTCTTTCCGCCGGTACCCACAACAGATGCAAATACTAGCTAGCGGGCCACCCCGTCAAATTGAGTTACGCAGGCCTATTTGTTCAGGAATGATACAGTGAAGTACTAGGGAGGGTTCTGTGTAGTTACAGCCCACATAGAAGCGATGAGATAGCCAAAACAAATATGCCGGAGACGGCAGCGGAACCGGCGGAATCGAACAAGAATCGCAGACCCCGGACTACCCGGGCGCCTCGTCAGGACCAGAGGCTGTGGCGGCCCAAAATCAGACACATATCGTTTTATATGACGCATTCCGACATACTAGGATCCCCACCCTCATTCCAGGATGTCTCTAGCTCCCAAAGAAAATCCAAATGTCTCGGGCACTGAATTTGGGTGGTTTGGGATAAAGGACAGCAGTGAGAAGGGAATTGAGGCAAGAAAAAGTAGGAGGACACACCAAACTGGAGTATGCCCAATTTCAAAAACCCTTGCCAAATCCCAGATCCATAGCGTGGATGGGTCGCACGCTGGGGACGTGGCCAGCCTGAGGCACTCAGGATTGAAGCCGAGGTGTATCCACGCCATAGCAAGAGTGCGTGGTGCAAATGGGCGCAATATTCTATCAGGGATTTAGGGCCTGCATCGTGCGAGTAGAATGAGCCCAGGAAGTCGTCGAAAGACTAAGAACTGGCAGAGAAAGAGCGAGGGAGAGAAGAAAACGGCGGTCGGAGCCCCTCGGCCGATAGTGCACGTGTCATAATGTTTGATCCGAACATCACTTTCGGTTGAAAAACAGTATGAACCATCATTGGAGGTCCCATTCCATCCCCAAACCCCAAACTCGAACATTTCATGAGGTCCTGCCTCGATAGAGGCCAAGTGGCCCACTAGCCAGTTGCAGATAATAGCAGTGTTTTTGACAACAACTTCATCAGGAAAATGTTTTTGCTCTGGCCCGAGCTGGCGGCTTCTGGCACCTCTGGCGGGTCTAGCGGGTCTGGCGGAAATTTGCCAGACTGTGCCGGGAAAGAATGGGTAAGTTATCTATTTAACAATTTCCCTGTGTATCGTGATCGTTGAAAACTTCAAATGCAAGAACCCATTCCAAAATGACAAAATCTGGATGTGGTCTCCAGACAAATGACTTCAGGAGATCCAAGATTACGAAACAACATCGGGCCCGGAAGAAGCAGAAATATCCGTAAGTGGAATATTCCAACGTTGAAACGATTGTCATTGAATAGTGGATGGAAGTGGATATGTTTTCCTTGACGACGATGGAAATGAGATACTCCCCGAGATTTACAGCCTTTTGCAGAACTTAGGGTGCGACCGGAATTATTTTTTTCGGTAAGTTTTCGGGAGAATGGCTATCCTAAGCTCAATTCTCAACGGATTCCCTTGGTAGTAGGCTCATTCTACTCGTGTTGTGAATGCGGAGTGCATGGCATCTTACGATTTTTTCTGAGCACCCCGAAATCATTTACTAGGTCAGATTGGGGTGTTTTGAGCTGTCTGAGAGCAGAACATGCCACAAAGTAGCTGTAGTGCTCAGATTGACCTAGATTTTTAATACAATACACTTATGGGTTTCAGGAGGGCAGCAAACACCGGGATAGTCAATGTGACTTGTATTTTAACTGTATCATCCATGTAAACAGGTGGGATATCGGGTGAATTTCCCTAACAGCAATACATTTGAAGTTCAAGTCACATTCACTATCCCGGTGTTTTCTGCCCTCCGTAATACCCATAAGTGTATTGTATTAAAAATCTAGGTCAATACGCGCACTACAGCTACTTTGCGGCATTCAGACAGCTCAAAACACCCCAATCTGACCTAGTAAATGATTTCGGGGTGCTCAGAAAAAATCGTAAGATGCCATGCCCTCCGCATTCACAACACGAATAGAATGAGCCTACTACCAAGGGAATCCGTTGAGAATTGAGCTCAGGATAGCTATTCTCCCGAAAACTTACTGAAAAAAAAAAAATCCGGTTGCGCCCTAAGTTCTGCAAAAGGCTGTAAAGTGAATATGTTTTGCTGTTTTAGAATGGTTGTCGGTTGGACGTCATAGGGTTTCAAATTAATTTATCTGCGTAAGTTGAAAGTGATACTGGGGATCCCTGCCTGCACCGCACAAATATGCATCAAGGATGCGAGAAGGTCAAGATAAAGGGATGAAAGGCATTGCAGCGAGATGAAGCGCCTTGCGGATTAGCTCTAATTGTCATCGTCGAGCTTGGATCCCGCAGGGCTCGGAGTTTAGCAAGAAACGGCGGATTCCGAATTCCCGGGGTTCGCCGTGCAGAGTGGATTCTCAACATCTTGACAGGCGAAATGTACTTTATCAGGTGACTTCACATGACTTATCAAAGAGGCTGTGCACATTGTGTTTTCTAGGATTCACTCGAAACCTAGCTAGATCTTCCGGAATAATTTGTGCGCAATTAGTTATAGAAAGGAATTCGGAAAAATATCTTATTTTGGGTGGCTTTTGGCTTCTCGGACATCAAGCCAAAACCAAAGCCAAAGCCAAAGCCAACCTCAAGCCATGAGTTTGGCTTGGGATTCTCGGGGCACAAATGCCGAACGACCCGGAGGCCCTCGTGAGGACTCGACCGGCTGAAAACCTACTCAGGGCTTTTTTAAGGCTGGCGGCAAACCTTCCCAACCACCAAGGCATATATATACTCACATGCAATCCCGGCGCAACGGCGACAGATCCCAATCACGAATAGACAGAATATATGTCAGACGTGACATTTTCGAACAAACCTACGAATGGAGAATTTCATATCAGAAGGCAAAGCACAGATGGTCTCAGATGGGAGCCGAAAAGGCAGATGGACACAGATGGACAGGCGAAAAGCCCAGATCCATTGCACACTAGCTACATATATGTGTGCTGGAACCATAGGAACAATAAGAGGAAGATCAGTATCAACACAATAGTAGTGCCATTCAAAGTCGTCCTACTCAGCTTCCAACTCGGCCTCCTCCTCATCTTCCTGAACCAAGTAAATGTTCGGTGCAGTAGGGTTTACGAACGGAGAACCGAGTCTCACAAAGGAGAGACGACGGGAATCGTGACATGAGACAAGCTCAACTGACGATGAGGACTTTGGACAATGGTGATAAATGATATTTGATGATACCTATAAGGACATCCTTTATACTAAGTACGGTGTTCACGGCTTCCAAATATCTATAATAATCACGACATCAACGGTATAATATCCCGGATGCGTTATTCCTAACAGTAAGAGCACAAGCCGGAGGTCGAGTAGGAGCCCAAGGTCACCCGCGCCTATTCATCTGATAACGTGTGGGCTATACAAATACAGCAAACGTCCCAAATATGGGCAAATTCTCTGAATAAATATGTAGAATAATCAGTAGGGTACCTCGGGCTGGTTCCTTGTAGTCTGAAAACCCCCCCACTGAAGTCCATGCTTGCATGATGACCGGTGCTGCCGGCCCCCGAAGAGGTACAAAATGCCTCCTACAAAATGCACTTACCGTCAGTTGCTGGCCAACCATAACAATGAGGACCTTTTATCACGAGTTCGTCCAACAATGCCTAATACTCATGCCTAATACCTCTTATTATCATAGCTTCGTTTTCCCATACCGATATCTCCTTTTACTTCTCTCTACCTCTAGAAGATCACTTACTTACCCCAGTCCATGGATTTGATTGATGGCTGATGGATGATCCACGGATCATCCAAGTTGGGCCCTAATTCATGGTAACATCGATGACACATCATGTCAGCCGACGGCGAACCAACTCATGCCGTTCACCAGTGCAGCTGCTGGTAGGCCTGCGAATGCCTTTTTCCACATGCTGAGTTGTCTACTTGCGTGGACCATCGCCTCTATTGAGAGCAACCATAGTCCCTGCGCGTCGATAATGGGCTCCACATTAAACATTTCCACTTATGAACATCTCTACAATCAATAATTTCACGCGCATCCTTCAGACTGGCCTTGAAATCTCTAGAAAATTCCATGTGAAGGCGTATAAAAGGGGGTCTTTGTCTACCCCAACTTCATGCTCTCCGCGAATATGTTTGCACGCGAGCATATTAAAAAAGGTCAATCTTTATTTTCTTCGACGATTTACCGCTCCTGATTGCCTGTTTTGTTCAGCTCATAATGGCCGCGAAACGCGCGGTGTTATGATCGAGTCGACAACACGTACCATTGGTGCATCCAAGATGTCGATTATTATACATTTTGTATGCTCCTTCCTGCTTTTATTTGCGCCAGTCTTCGCGTCGTTGCTTGCCGTGTCTGTATCGGCTATCTGGCTCTCTTTGCCCTGGGTATCTGTGCTTGCTCTTGCTTGGGAGACTATAGGTGCACCCAATAACCCTGGTCTCGTCTTCTCTGCGTACACCTACTGGACTTCTGTCTGTCTGTATTTCTGTGAGTAAATTGTTCTTGAGCCTGTTCGATCACATTTAACTGCATGATAGTGTATTTGGCGCGTCCACATGCGTTCAATGTCGTCAAATACCAGACCATTGATACACCATGGAGGTACAGACGGGATCACGTTTCGCACATGCGCTTGGACCGCCTACGGCGAGCCTGCCGCAGTGGACCCCCGCCGAACAATGGTTCGGGTAAAGGTAACTTTCTTTGCCCTCCTCGAGTCGCACATTGGTTGAGAAAGGACAGGTATATCTCAAGACTGCATGACAGTCTTTGTAAACGTCGCTCAAGCTGGTACCATTGCTCTCAGTGAGTTTCCGCTGTTTGTAAAGTTTCTGGTCAGTAACGTCGCATAATCTAACTGTTACATCAACCACCACCGTGTCAGACATTCGCGAGGCCCTTTGTCACCGAGGATACGCGATGTGCTCTGGCCAAGGACCGATGTATCTGTTTGGACTATGGTGCCCGCTTCGAAGCTCTGAAACTATGTCTGAGCTTGGGATTCGCGGAAATCGTCATTTTGTGATGCCAGCTCGTTTATTGAGCGGTGCAAAAGGTGCGAGCTAGTTAGCTTTCCATATTTTCGCTATTTCTAAACTTCACAGTATCTCAACCCGTGTTCAATGAGCGCGGATGGGAGCAGGGTGCATTGAACCCAGATGGCAGCCACAAAGATGCCAGTGAGATCGACTTCACTGAACCTGGTGCAGAGACGGAATTGGTGGAACCAGGTATGTAATTAAATTCGTAGAGTTATGCTGAGTCTAACCGCACTTCAAGGACCGTCCCGACCGAAGCGCGACAAGAGCCAGCGAATGCGGGCCGCTATCATTGCCGACCAACAAGATTCCGACGAAGGTGAATCGGCACGTGGCAAAAAGCGCAAGGTAAAGCGTCGAACAACGGGGTCGAAAGACAAGGGAAAGCAGACCAACGACGTTCTCACCGACCCCGAGGATGAGACGTATTCGGGTGATTCGGGGTCAGGGAGTGACGAGTCTGACACTGAGCCAGAAGTTGTCGTGACCTATGAAGAGGTAAGATTTATAATTCTAACCTTGGAAATTTGCTCGCAAGCACTGATACACTGCAGATCGCCGAAAGCCTTCCCACCAAAACGGTCCCGGAAGGCTCATCGCGGCGGAAGAGTGACCAGCCAAAGAAGAAGAAGCGGAAACCCAACACAACCAAAAACTCGGATGCTCCCAATCCTCGCGCACATTCAAACGCCACCGAACCGTAAGCCACTGCGACAGTGAGTCTTCAACTCACTGAATTTTCACGGGAATCAACGTCTCCAGGAACGCTAGAAAAATCCTATTTACCTGTTCTTCGAGAACGTAACTAAGACGAATCACAGCCAAGGCGGCATCGCTGGCGACAAGTTTTATCGCTGCCGTCACGGTGAATCCCAAAAAATCCTAAGAATTTCAAAAGCCATGCACTGCAGTCTCAATGGTGAGATATTCTATTCTCTAATACATACTGTATGGATAACATCATTATTTCGAAAAAGTCGCCAGGATTAACCGGACACCTAAAGAGTCATGCCCCCCTTATGCATCGACTTTGGGAGATTTTATATGAAAGGCGCACAACCCCGTCGGAGCAGGAGAAAGCGGTGGCAGAGGGACGGACCAAGCTCCCGAAAGGTGACTTCCAGACATTTTTGAATGCTTGCACTACTTCGGCGGGCCATCAGCAGACCCTACGAGTAAGGCATGTCACGAGTGCGGGTCACCCGCGAGTCATGACGGGTTGACCCGTGGGAATACTCGTGGGAAACCCGGACCCGCGGGTTCGGGTACCCGTCGTCATGGGTATTCACGGATCCAGGTTGGGATTTTGAAGAAAGAAGTTTTACTCACAAGTTTCAAAGTGCTTTAGAATGTGTCCTTTCAGGCTGAAAATAGCGAAAGCAGGAAAATACTCGTGAGTTGATCCGTGGGAAACCCGCGACCCGCGAGTCAAGTACTCGTGAATGCGGGTAAGCCACAGATCCGAGTAGAGCTCCAAAATACACGGGTACTCGTGCCACGGATCCGGGTCAACTCACGAGTTAACTCGTGACATGCCTTACAGGCTACGAGAGAGCTTCGCTCGCACTGCGGAAAAAAATCTGGTACGTTTAGCGTACCAGCTCTTGCGTCGATTTACAAGTACATCCTAGGGCGATTGGGACCAGTCAACATTCGAACGCCTACTCCTTGAGTGGCTGATCGCTTGTGACCAGCCGTTCCAGGAGGTCGAGCGACCGGAGTTTTGCCGCCTACTCGAGTACGTGCATCATCGTGCCCCCGGGTTGAAAATTCCCTCCGCACGCACTGTTCAACGGCGTGTAACAAAAATGGGAGAAGAATTAGAAAAGGAATTACGTTCTTTTTTTGCGGTACGCTTTGGTGCTTCATTCTCGGTGTATTTTTCTCATGACATCGGTATTCAGTCACTCCAGGGGATGCTCTCGATATCCCTCGATGCGTGGACCTCTTCAAATGGCTATGCCTTTCTTGCGATAGTTGCCCACTATATCACTAATGACGGGAAGCTCGGTGAGATTATTCCTGCCCAGACTTGCGTGACGTGGACTCATTTTGTCTCAGAGGAGCTCCTGATTGATTTCCAGGAGCTTGTTGGCGAACATTCAGGTGAAAATATGGCCCAGACTGTGTGGGATACTTTGGAGCGTTACGGGTTAACCGGCCGGGTAAGCTAACAAATAACTTTGTAATTCTTGCTAATTCTTGTCTTTCAGGTTATCGCATTCATGATGGACAATGCTACGAACAATGATACACTTGTAGTTGCCATCGAAAGGATGTGCCGAGAGCGAGGGATCAAATTCTCAGCCCAAAATTCCCGCCTACGATGTATTCCTCACACGGTTCATCTGGCCGTCACTAAGGTACGGTCTTGTTGTGTTCTCTTTCGGGCTACCTGGTGAAATGTCGTTAGCTACTGGAGGCAATTGGGGCGGTCGAGAAGAGCCCCAAGAAGAAAACATCGGCTGCATGTTATCAAGAGTCTGTTATCGTCACTCCAGAGTCAGATGATCTTGACTAAGATGCGGTTGCCTTCGATGACAACGAGGAACAGTCGAAAGAACCCATGCCGTCCGGAATAAAAGCGTCCGTACGGAAGGTGAGTCGCACATCAAGTCTCCCTAGTAACACTGAATTTTACACTGAATTTTCCCGCTTGGACAGCTTCGGACGGCCATTCGCTCTGTTCGGTCAAGTCCTCAGCGGCGCCAGCAGTGGTACAAAATTATCTCACCAAGTCAGGTCGAAAATCGCGTTCACATGCTGATCCTCGACGTCAAAACACGCTGGTCCTCCACGCACCAGATGTTGAGTACGTGTTCAATCAATTCAGTTCAACCGCAAGCTAATGTAATTTTTTTCGTGGAGACCGGACGCTCAAATACCGTTCTGGAATTAATGATTTCATTGCCGCTAATCGGGATCTTCGTGGCGTTGAACTGACTGTGCAGGACTGGGATACGATTGCGATGGTTTCTGACTGGTTGCTTAATTTCCGCTCAGCGACCGGCCAGATGTCAACGACATCACGTCCGATGCTCTCGTCCACCCACTCGATCTTTCGCGGTCTCCAGAAGACCTTGAAAGAGAAGTTGATCTCGCTCGAAAAGGATGTGCCCGAGGACTTGCCGGATGAGCCCGAGGACTCGCCGGAGTCGGAGCTCGTTGAGGCCTTAACGAGCTCACATCGGAAGCTAAGCGACTACTACTACAAGTACGATCAATCTCCTTTTTACATTTGGGCAGCCAGTAAGTGTTCCGATATCGCTCGGTATATTCACTGATACATCGGCAGTCCTCGATCCCCGTTACAATTTAAAGAAACTTCGCAAAGACTACGCCAACGATTCCGACCTGAAAGCCTACCTTGATTTGCAACCGGCCGCCCTCCGTGCGTATTTCGATGAACACTATCCGCCCTCGTCTTCCGCCACTCGCACTTCGAACCCTACAACCTCTGGCGCAACAAATGAGTCCACGAGTCGCTCTGGAGTCATCAATTTCGCCGACTACGATTTGGGGTCTGATGCAGAGGAGGTGATTGACGAGCTGGAGCAATACTTTGATGCTCCACGTGCACCTTCGCAGGCGGACCCTGTTCAGTGGTGGTTTGCGAGGAAGTCCGAGTTCCCGCGCCTATATCGGCTGGCGCGTGATATTATGACCATCCCAGTAAATTTTTCTCCCATCCGGCACGGTAGAATTCTCGATAAGCGTTTCAGGCTCTGCAGTTGCAGTCGAGCGGGTCTTTTCGGGTGGTCGAGACACTATCTCTTTGCGGCGTGCACGCTTGAGCCCCGAGACCATTCGGACTTTGATGTTGCTTACAGCCCTTTGCAGAACTTAGGGCGCGGCCCGTTTTATTTTTATTTTTATCAGTTTTCACCAGAACAGCTGGTGTGGGCTCAAATCTCAACGGATTCCCTTGGGAATATGCTCATTCGATTTGTGTGGTAAAGGTGGAGGGCTTGGCTTCTTACGATTTTTTCTCAGCACCCCGAAACCATTTACTAGGTCAAATTGGGGTGTTTGTAGCTGTCTTAGAGCAGAACATGCTGCAAAGTAGCTATAGTGCTCAGATTGACTTAGATTTTTAATATGATGCACTTATGGATGTTCTGGAGGCCTCAAACTACCGGGATAAGGAATGTGACTCATACCCTTAAAACATGGCCTGTAGGGAAATTCAGTGTATATTCTGTCTGCCAAAGTGTATGGTAGATTTGAACAACAACCCACATTCACTATCCCGGTGTTTCCAGCCCTCCAGGATACCTATAAGTGTATTGTATTAAAAATATAGGTCAATCCGAGCACTACAGCTACTTTGCGGCATGTTCTGCTCTCAGACAGCTAAAAACACCCCGATTTGACCTAGTAAATGACTTCGGGGTGCTCAGAAAAAATCGTAAGATGCCAAGCCCTCCGCCTTTACCACACGAATCGAATGAGCATATTCCCAAGGGAATCCATTGAGATTTGAGCCCACACCAGCTGTTCTGGTGAAAACTGATCAAAATAAAAATAAAACGGGCCGCGCCCTAAGTTCTGCAAAGGGCTGTAAGCATCACCTGCGTCTGAAGCGAAAATCCTTTGAGGATATACTCAGATTGATGGAGAAGAGTGTGGATATAGCAGATTTTGTCGCTTGAACACTTAAAGAAATTAAAATTAACAAATTATTCATCCTATATATATACATGTACGGCCGTAAGTCCCGTAGCGTACCGTAAAACGGTACCGTACCGTCCCGTAAGAGGCCCCGCAGCTCTGCTTACGGTTACGGTTACGGTACCAACCGTCTACCGTAGACCGCCGTAAGGTGTACGGTCCGTAACCGTATACGGTACGGTGCCGATCCCTAACTAAGAGGCTACCGAGGAGTTACCTCCCGGGATATTGAGCCCGCCGAGCAGCGGCAGCTCAAGCTGCGGTCTAGTAGTCCACAGAGTACATTTTTTCTCTCTCTGTATTTCAAACGGGCTCAAAACACATACTTGAAAAATTTTGCACCTGCCGAGATTTGGCAGGTTGGTCACGTGACTATATACCCAAAGTCCGAAACGTGAAATTTGAATAGAAACATGTTGTTTTCCTGTCGTTTGCGCCTACTTTCGGCCCAAAATTTGCAAAATTGCGACTTGACATGAAGTCGCGTCCCCTACCATACTACGAAGTTTCTTGACGAGTTACAGAAAATCTAACCCAGAAAATCCCGGGAACGCGGCCAACGGTTTTGGCTCTATGACTTCCGCAGGGACTGGATAGGTCAACGCGTCCAGACTCGGCGATATAGCTGCACACGCAAAGCTCATTCACCTCATTTAGAGGAGTCATGTTTTGGGATATGTCCGAAGCCTATGGCGAGCTCAAATCTGGCATGTACAGGCATATTTATGAATTTTGAAGCAAGCGAATGATAAAATTCATTTATCAATCAAGATTGTTATCGAGACGGACAATGTCCCGCCTATATGTAGTACATAGTACTATGTGAAAGTACAAGATCTCTTCCGTAGGTAGCCAAACAGTTTGAGTCGTCGAGAAGCACGTTTCAGAACCTGTGAAAAATTGTGGAATTTATGCGGCGTTCAGAATCGTTTGCACAACATTGATATTGTTGCCGTTTTGGGTCAGCCAAAACTGTTCGTCGCGTTTCCAGAGATTTTCTGGGTTAAATTTCGTATGGTTTCAGAACCTGTGAAAATTTGTGGAATTTGTGTGGCGTTCAGAGTCGTTTGCACAACATTGATATTGTTGCCGTTTTGGGTCAGTCAAAACCGTTCGTCGCGTTCCCGGAGATTTTCTGGGTTAAATTTTCTGTGAGTTGTCGAGAAGCGTGGTGGGACACCCACGTATCGTTACAGAGCCTGTGAAAAATTGTGGAATCTGTGCGGCGTTCAGAATCGTTTGCACCACTGATTTCCCTCTAGCAGGGTCAATACTGCGCCGAAGCACAAGCCGACGGGATGGAAATGTCCCCAAAAATCAGGGCTATCGAACACGCGAGGATCGTAGAGGCGCCCAGCTTTACTTCGTCGTCTTCCAAGGAATATCAGGGAAAGCTAGATGGGCGGAGGGAAAAAAATACGAACCAGAGGGGAACTTGAATTTATCATTGTCAATAACTGCTTCTGGAGCAGCGTGCTTGGCAATGTCTTCGCCGTCGGCAGTGCCATGGAAATACCAGCTATTGTATTGCCCCGGGTCACGCGTTTCAAATTGAAAGCCCTTGTTCGCTCCGTGGAAAAGGCAATTACACATTCCGCCGCCAAGCCAACTCACTTGATACATCAAGAACAATCCTTCGACCACGCGGGAAATATTTAGTATTGAGCCTTTGGACTTTGTTACACATCCTTTGACTCACCTATCCGATATACCACAGACTTATTATTGGCTCACTACGTACCGTCAACGCGACGAGTTCCACCCGATCATCGGCCTTCTCGGACTACGCCGGGGATCGAGCCAACTGTGGCTTGGGCAACCACATGTCAATGCTTTGCTGGGGGCACTCCGCGGTTTTTGTTAAGGGCTAACTAAGCCTTAACAACGATTTTTGGTTTCCTTAAGGGTTAATATGAAGGGGCAATTAAGCCTTACCCTTAATTAAGCCTTAAACCTTAACTGCAACACTGAATGCGGTCATAATCCTCCCAAGCCTTTGCCTCAAACTCGTCTGAAACTCATATGTAGCATTCCTCACGAGACTTTGGAATATTCTGCCTGAGAGCGTCTACGAGATGCTGAGGAGCTGGTGTCCCAAAATATATCAGACCAAACCTCTCCGGAAAGTCACAGATGTAGTTGGGTGAAAAGAAGGCAGGAGTTTGTTGCGCTGCGTCTGGATCTTGTGGTTGTTCCAATAATCAACGAAGCCATCGAGACTAAGTTGGACAATCTTCGGCCACAACCAGTTGAAGAGATCACTTGAAAATGGGGGTAGAACCGAGTGTGACAAATTATAAATTGACTGGACTTACATACGAAGTTGGAGACCAGGAGGAAAATAATTGAGGGTTTTTCCGAGGAGTATGATTTGCTTGATGTCAAGACCAATGCAGCTGGTGAAGAGATGCCGTGACGACTCTATCGGAATGTTATCGGTGCTCTTGAGGGCAACGAAGGCCGGCACATCCTCGAATGAGATCTTTGGTATACAGTGTCGACTATAAAATGTGTGGACCTCCCCGGTTTCTCGAAAGTGCCTTTTGTATTTGCCTCGGTATCCATTGCCCAAAATGGAGCGGTAAATATTGAATGGCCAGGCCTTCGTGACCGTGATAAAATCGCCACTTTTATGTGTCTCCTTCAAGATACACCGTTTGATAAAGGCAGGACGAAGATGCTTCGTAGGGTATGCTATTCCTTTACAGCTCTTTGCGGAACTTAGGGCGCGGGCGTTTTTTTTTTTTTTCCATTTTGGGCCCTTTTTTATCCTTTCGCCCAGGACAGCCACCCTGGGCTCAATTCGCGTCGGATTATCTCGAGAGTAGGCTCATTCAAACCGCGTCCGAAATATGCAGCGAACTGTTGTGCAGTACGAATCCATCATTGGATGCGAATTGGGTCTCATAGTCCGAACCCTTCGTTCTATCGAGCCCGGAGAGGAGATCGCCGTATATGTAACAGATAGAACAATGACTAAAATTCCATCAAATCCAAAAAGAAAATATGAGCATGGTGGTACATAAGGACATGTAATGGCCGGGGCACCGGTCAATTATCAAAATACGATTCCCGCTCAAGGAGGTAGGGTGAATTCCAGGGGAGCGAGGGCAGTGGTGGCGCAGCGGCCTCGTCTTCGACTTCCTCCATCCCGATGAAGGAGTCCCTATGGCTGGGAGGCGAAGGAGACTCGATTGCGGCGCAGATAGTCTGGGACGAACGCAGTTGGAGGGCCAAGGGGGCGACCGACAATCGGGATGAGATAACTCCCGGGGCCAATTTGGGCAGTTCAACGTGGATGATGGCAAGGATTTCCACATTTTTTGGCGGGGACTGGGGATTAATGGGGGAGAGAGAGGAGCTGCGATACAATTGCGCTCCGCCGCCAACGGGATGATTACCTACTGAAAGAGTCTTGTACATAAGGCGGTGAACAGACGCTGCGCAAAAACAACGACAGTACCTGACTTGCGCATCCTCTGGCGTAACACCTGCATGCGACTGGCAACTTGTTCCTTTGTTCGAACGATGTCAAGGCCTTGGAGATAGCCCACAATGAATTGGTCTAGCCCACTGCGTCCAAGGGTGTGAGTCGGGTAGGGAGCGTCATAATATGCCTGGAGCCCTGTGGGAATCGGTATCAGCCCCGGAATACCGAACAATCAAGGGGAAGCCGAGGGCCTTGGACAAAAGCATATCGAATCTCCTTGGGCCACACTGATTGCTTGTGTCCAGACATAGAGTTCAACTTTCAGACTGCGGACGACTGGCAATGATACAGTATTATTGTATGGGGGCCGCTTTATATGTGAAGTCGGCCCGGAATCCGCATCGGTGTCCGTCTCACGTCCCGCTTCTCCGCCGCCACTGCCGCCGTCAGAATCTCCGGTTCCTCAACCGGGCGCTGCCACCAATCCGAACATGGGCCAAACTGCGGAGTCGGGAAGGCAAAACTGCAAAACAGCTCCGAAAACGTCAACACTATTCGGGGCGTCTCCGGGCCCGGAGGATCTGGCTGCTGCAGCAGGACTCTCGATCCAGATTTCTTTCCCGTGCCCTCCTCCAGAAATGGACCCAGATCACGTTCTCCGCATCCATTCCGAGCCAGGGCCCGTCGGCCCGAACCAGGTGCGGCGGCGGGGGCTCCGACAACAACTTCGGATGATCGGGGTGTCTTCGGGGCCGGAGGTGCTCTGCACCCGCGCCCATTTCCATTCAAGCTCAATCCCTCCGCCCGGCCCATAGATGCTGGAGAGAAAATTTTGGTTGAAGCCTATTTGCACAGGCCCCCGGAAACTACCTATAAACGCGGTCCGGTGATTTACTCTATGAAATCTGGCTGTGCATTCCAATTGCCAACTAACACGTTGCCAGATTCCCCGTAGGGCAGTCGTAACCTCGGATTGGGACAGAGTCCTGAAATACTCGGCCCGCGTCAAGTTCTTCGTTAGCGACAGGCGTCCGTCCATGACCACTGTCTACGAGGCCATTAAGGATACCGCTCCTGGAGAATATCTACTCCCACATTTGGAACACCTTTCCTGGAGGCATCAAAGCGCTGCCTGCTGGCCTTTCATTGGTCTCTTTCTTGGGCCGTGCATCACGTCCGTAGAGCTCTCCGTCCAAAGGGGCGGACCTCATCCTCTGCTTGCCACGCTGGCGCAGCGGTATCCTGAGCTCCGCTCTGTTTCTATTGAGGGGTTGAACGCCCGCTCCGACCCCTCAGAGCGGAGGCAGCTTTCACGGTTTGTGCGCGAGTTGAAGCACCTAGAGTCTCTCCACGTCCGTACTATAGATTCCGAGACCCTGAGCCACAATAAAATAATTACCTGTTGTGGTCAGTTTATTTTTCTCTTTTTTATGGGTATTTTTTCGTTGATTTCTGTTTACAACACACGGCGGCGGCGCAAAGTGCACATCAGATCAATCGCCTTTTTTTTTTTTTTTGGGTTTTTGGTTTTTGTTTTTTTTGGGGGGGTTGCCGACGTCGGCGGCGGGCGGCAGGGGCGGTGCGGGCGCGTGGCGGGCTCACCTCTCATGACTCTAAGTCCCCCACACACACTTATTGTGAGGTGGTCGGCTTATTCGTCCCGTTTTTATGCGCATTTTCCCCTGGATTAAGAAGTATAGGGTTTGACACCGGTGTGAGTAACGGCCCGTAATTTCGAGATGTTTGCATGCATATTGGAGCTACGACGTGGTTCGTTTTTCACAACTTGAGCTGCGCGTGTGTGTAGAGAGTATCGGTTTTTGTTGCCTGTCCCGCTGCCGAGAGCTTGCCGAGGTTCGGATCATGAGGGATCACGCCGGATAACATCGGGCCGATTGATCTTACTTCCTTATTTCTTCTAAGTAGGAACGCCTCAGGTACCGGTCCGGTGTTCAGATAGCCTTGGATCGTAGAGACAGGCCGGTCGAAGGCCCCCGGACACCTGTCTCGGTAACCCAGACGTTCTAGTAGGGGTGCTCAATTCTTAGTTCAGTTCGTCCGTTCGTCGTTTTTATTCACGATAAATACGAGTGCAAACTGATTGACGTGAATTTTCGCTGGAGATCGACTTATGATGCAGCCGACCACCAATGCAACCCACCACTCAAATACAGGTAGATGCCGTGTAAATAATGTTGGATCCCGCACTAACCACTTAACCAGTCTGGTTAAGTGGTTAGTGCGGGATCCAACAAAATGCCAACCCCGGGTGTTTCCCGAGGGTACATTCGCGCTCCTCCCTCTCTGAGGGCAGGCCGCTGGCCAGCTGTTAGTGGTTGTCGGTTCCTCAAACGGGTCCTGTGGGCCCTGGTCCATCCGCACAGCGAGAAATGCATTCCGCATTAGGTCGGCCGGGGGGATCGAACCCAGTCTGGTTAAGTGGTTAGTGCGGGATCCAACAAATAAGTAAAGGGCTTTACCCTGCATAAATAACTCGTGAAATGAGGGAGAACTGGGGAAGTTCGTGGAGGATGATGCGTTGCTATGGGTCGGCTAATTCACGTCAATCAGTTTGCACTTGTATTTATCGTGAATAAAAACGACGAACGGACGAACTGAACTAAGAATTGAGCACCCCTAGTGTGATCCTTATCTTATCATACCACGGACTGATCCGGCGGAGTTTGAATAAATGATAAGGAATGACATGGATTAGGCCTCTTCGAGGCGGAGGCTGAACCTTGAATAAATGAATTATTTGGAGCAAAATTGGATTAGATAAATGCCCAAGGTAGGTCCTCGGTCAAAATGTTTCGGACCGCACCGGGCACCACCGATCCCACATTTCCACGACTCTCTGATATAGTTCATACTAGTCCTGATATTGTCGGCGCCATTTCTTCACCAGGGCATTGGCTCGGCCTCTGAAATTGTAATATTCGTCTTTTGGGACCTGATCGGGTTTCAGCGGGTAGAACCAACGCAAGACCTTTGCAAGCTTGGAGAACTGCATTCAACGCGAATTAATTACGACCTAGCGCTGATAGTTAGGAAGGATATTCGACGTACCACAAGATAGTCAATAGTCATCCCACTAAAATTCTCGATGGCGGTCAATCTGGTATCCGCTTGGGCTATCTCCTAACAATATAGTGAGCCAACACTGGGAGGTTTATTTCAAATCTAACCTCGGAATTTGCAAGAATGTCGCTTAGAAATATCCTCTGCAGGGCCGCCATTTGCGGACTTCCAGTGCTTGAGGAGTTAATTGCTTACGGTAAACTTATTCACCCAGTGATTCCCATTACCCGCTTCAACTTTCGTTGTATTTGGTGCCCTCGAATGATCAGACCCTTTCATTTCCCCTGTAAGGTCCGAATCAGCGTCGCCAATCAAATTGCTAATGTCGTACGTGAATGGCCTTTTCCAATGACCCTATTATCGATGGATTCAGCTTTGAGGAGAGCCGCTTTATAGCCATTCAAAAGGCCTCGTTGTTTGTTCGGAGGATTTTTCGCGTATTCCTTGAGCCATTCGCGATCCACTCTTGAAATGTGTTCGCGTGGAAGCCAGGCACTTGTAGCCGGAGTCAGTGGTGTCGGGGAATCTGCATATTGCACCCAACTAATTCCCAACAGGAAAGGATCGGATCGCGTAGACTGGCCTATGAGGTTGTCGTGCTCCCGCAGTTTTAGGCAATGAATGTGGATCAATAACCTGTACCACAGGTCAGTGGGGTCAGAGCAAAGGGGAAGTCCAAACTAACCACAGCAGGCCAGGCGGTATATCCGCGAAGTTTGCCGAGAACTAAATCACCAGGCTCAAGTGCCATCGGTTTCCTGGGAGTTGGGATATATGGCTACGTCTTATATTAACATACATCCGCCACCTTTCTCGGAGACGAGCACTCATTCCGTGAACAAGGTGAAGAGCCTACTCCGGCCCCAGAAGGGGGCAAGGGTGAGGCGCCCAAAGAGATCGAACTGCCCGGCACCACTGAGGACCTGCGCGCCCTCGCAAAGGAATGCGCACCGTGTTTTGAATCGAGCACAGTGCGGAGCCCGACACCGTCGATCTGTTGGAAGAGCTAGAAACTGTCCGCGAAATCGCACAGCTGGTGGACGATCACAAGTATAATCGCGTATAGTACAGTTGAATGGCTCATAATTAGGCTCGAATCCAGCCTGTATATGAGACACATCATCGATATAAGATGCATATTGTGCACATCCTTAAGACTCCTGAGGTCCTTGGGCCGAGCTCTTTGCGAAAGTTGCGGACGCCGGAATTGAAGACGATCACCATTTTATCAGGCTTCCGATGTGTAAGTCAAATCCAAAAGATTCTGGTTCAGAATGCACAGGTTTCTAGGGCATTGAAGTCTTCTCGAATGAGTGCAGGGTCACCGAGTCTTATTGCAAGAGCCAAAGCTTGGGGGAATTTGTAATGTTGCACATATATGGAGTGTGCTATCCGCGGGAAGGAAACATCGTTCACGCAGCTACGGTTCGCGTCAGCAACGACGGAAAACGCGGGCATATGAGACTTACCGAATCATGTACTGCTAGACACGGCTATACATATTATTGTCCACCAGTTGTGCGATTTCGTGGACAATTTCTAGCTCTTCCAACAGATCGACGGCGTCGGGCTCCGCGTTATGTCCGATCAAAAACACGGTGTATTCCTTTGCGAAGGCGCACAGGTCCTCGAAGGTGCCCGGGAGGTCGGTCTCCTTGTGCGCCTCGCCTCGTCTTGCCCGCTTCTGGGCCGGAGTCGGCTCTTCACCTTGTTCACGGGACGCGCACTCATCTCCGACCTCTGCAGCAAGATGATGGACGTATTTGTGTCCCCGGGTACCAGGATCAGCGAGCGGGACCCAGCTGGTCAGATAGACGTGGATAATAGACGGTAACAGAGGGTTCCACGGGGTTGCGTGTTCGAGTACTAGGCCATGACAAGCACCGAGAGAATTTCCGCAAAAAGGAACTAATTTCGCGTCAGAAGTACTTTGAAGACAGATTCAAGCAGCGCGACGGACGGCGAGGGAACGGTGGCCACGGGTTCGACGAGCGTGGTGTTGATCTTGCTGTCGCGGAGGAGGCAGCGGCGCGGGACGATGCTCTTGCTAGTAGCAGACTCAGGAGGGTAAAGCGCGGATGTGCGGGGTGTCGCTGGGGGGCAACACTTCCAAAAGTTTGTGGTGTTTCATGTATTGAGGTGCGACGTGTGCAGGAAGGAACTCGTCGGGAGGGGGAACCAGCTTCACGCAGCTACGTTGCATATTAGCAATGATGGAAACGCGGGGATACAAGACACACTTGCCGAATCATGTACTGACGTATGAGCTATATCTAGGCCAGTCGTCGATGATTTATAGTAGAAGGATGGCACCTGCATTCAAATTATGTCCGATCAGCAACACAGGAGCGCACTCGCTGCATTTTTCTGGAGATTCAACAACAATGAGTTTTCAGATCGCAACGAGTGTAGCATCTCTTCCATACCGGGGATGTAAGAAATCAGTTCGCTCAGAGCAGATTCGTCGGGTCTGGCACGAGAGACGGAGACGATATGAACGTCCAGTCCACGTTCTCCGGCGATGCTTGAAATGATTGAAGTAACCAGGAGCACTACACTAGTCACATTAGTCGACGCGAAGAAACGATTAGACAAAGAAACACGCCAGGAGATACAGTAGCCTCTCCGGAACGGAATTCCACGGGCGGCATACCAGCCCTTGCTTTCCAAGAAATCGCGAGCATCATTGGCAAGCAGCTCCGAGACACCGGGATCCAAGATGATAGAGTTCTGGGGAAGGGGCAGTAAATAAGAGTCGCAGGCGGAACCAAAGCCACCCACAATATTCCGTTTCGGGCGCGACACGACATGTCATTTGTTATTTGTGTCCGAGACGTATACCGGGGTCCACGGACGAGCACATCGAGCCAAGAGCTGAGCGCTGAGCCTTCAGCAAGCGCTGCAGCCAACACTGAGTCCTTAGCCAAGGGCCCCTGAACGAGTTCCGACGGCGGGCTGATGATTGAGGGGAAGCCTGGGGTGGAGAAGTCTTGGGCGATGTTCCACAGGTGCCTCAATTTGCGGCATCCCTGGGGTACGGGCTTGTGGGTAGTACTTACACAACGGCGCCGCAAGAGGATGGATAGCGGCCGAGGTCGGCACAGCCACCGGCCATCAGAGCCGTACATCCGCGATTCCATGTAAGTAACTTGTAATTTCGGTGGAGGAGGGGAGTCAAAAGGCATACTTACCTGGGGTGTACCTCTCCACGGGAAAACTGGTACACTCCCTAGAAACAATGCTACAGGTACATTGATATACGCCAAGTGTTTCCTTCCCCCACTGCTTACAGCTCTTTGCGGAACTTAGGGCGCGGCGTGTTTTTTTTTTTTTGGTAAATTTTCACGAGAACAGCGATTGCGGGATCAATCCTCCACCGTTTGCCCTGGAAGTAGGATCATTCGATTCGGACGGAAAGGGCGGAGGGCCCCATCTCCTAGGTTTTTTTATGGGCCCCGAAAATTTCCTTTTTGGGGTAGATTCCCGCGTTTTTCAGTGGTTGAGCGGAGAACACGTCCCATGGGACCTATTTTGCTCCGATTGACCTATATTTTTATTATGGTGGACTTGAACATATTCCGGAGGGCCTCAAATACCGGTATTTTGAATGTGATCAATACTTCAAATATACAGGTCACAGATAAATTCCTTTCATATTGCTGATCTCAAAGTGTATGATGGATTTGAACCAGCATTCACATTCACTATCCCGGTATTTCAGGCCCTCCAGAATATGTTCAAGTGCACCATAACAAAAATATAGGTCAATCGGAGCAAAATAGGTCCCATGGGACGTGTTCTCCGCTCAACCACTGAAAAACGCGGGAATCTACCCCAAAAAGGAAAATTTCGGTGCCCATAAAAAAACCTAGGAGATGGGGCCCTCCGCCCTTTCCGTCCGAATCGAATGATCCTACTTCCAGGGCAAACGGTTGAGGATTGATCCCGCAATCGCTGTTCTCGTGAAAATTTACCAAAAAAAAAAAAAAAAACACGCCGCGCCCTAAGTTCCGCAAAGAGCTGTAATAACCCGGACCAGAGCAATAGATTGAAGCCGCTGTATTGCGGAACTCGCTCGCAGGGGGTTCAGGACAATAATTTTATGGGAAAAGTTCAAATACGGATAATTATATTTAACAACCCCCCTTATTGAGAACAACCCTGGTTGCCGGGTTGTTGGATCAATGTTCTATTGAATAACCCCCCATGTGGTAAAAATAGAACTGTCACCGGTCACACAAACCCTCGCTTTGACCGTGCGGAGTAAGACATTTGCAGTCCAATCTTGTGTATACCAGGCCAAATTCATGCATTTTATACTATCACAGTCTGCCGAAAATTTTGGATGACTTTACCAATCTATTTTGGCCGTAAATTACCTCGAGATATTTGTCTGTCCTCCTTATAAAATTCAATACGGACGGCTTCTCTCATTCACCAAGCTTGGAAGCATTGAGTTCTTCCAGTGGAGGAGAGTTGCATATTCTACTTCGAGTTTTGTTGCTTCAAAGGGCCTAATACGGTGAATATCAATGGATTCCCCCAGAAAAAAACTGTTTGAATATGATCTGAAGTTCAATTCACTCAAGTCGTCCACGGAAGAGCTGCAACTACAAGAGGCCTTCTGGTCAGCCATTAGCATTGATTCTGTGACCAACTTATAAATAACTGGGAGGTTGTTAAATAGAGTTATTCCTCCAATATGTGAAGTGTTTCCTCCCCCCTACTGTACACTCCCCCACCCCCCTTACATTTATTTCGGCCTACGAAGATTTCCTCGTCTCAGCATACGAGTTTTTCGAGGTCAAAAGGGCTGGAAATCGGAGAGAGGCCTCCTTAGATGCCAATGCATCATCTGAGCACATTTCCGAATGTGTGGAATGTGTGGAAGGGATGGAAGAACAAATTGACGCTTGTGTACGGGTGTTAAGGAACCCTGCCTGGCAAAGGAAATTTTCGGGGAAATTTGCTGGGCCACTTTTTGAGGTGCGCTCCGCTGAAATGGATAGCCACCCTAGTTGTTAAGCCAGAGGCCTGAAAGCTCTCCATACTCGACAGAGGCGGTGCTGTGAAGACCGGGCCGAATCGATAGCAAGCAGCAACCTGTTAAGGAACCGTGCCAGGCGCGTTTATTTGCCATTGTGCCGTCCCAACGTGACTTGGTATGGAGACCTAATTTTCTGCGCCTGATTCCGAGGTGATAGCCAGCACAATTCTAAGCAAAACTGTCTGTTCAGATTTCCAGTTGCTGCCCTGGTTGTTAAGCCAGAGGCCTGAAAGCTCTCCATACTCGAGGGAGGCGGTGCCGGGAAGACCGGGCCGAATCAATTGCAACCCATTAAGAACAGGCGCGTTGGGTAGATTACTAGGAAAGTACGCAAAGAAAATCCATACCTTAGCGGGGACAATTAAAAATGATACCTCTGCGCACCAAGGCTGGCATACCGTATGTCTCGTCCCGGCGGGAGAGAATTTGGAATGGCTCTAAAATAACCACTACGACTCCAGCCGAATTTATAAGAATGTCAGTGATGCGGCCGCATATTGGTGAAGACTCCTGTAAGCATTTATAACAAAATTACACCAACAAGTTAAACGACTCACCGCAGCTGTCGAAGACTTTGCAAACACCCACAAGTCGACGACGGTCCCGTGGTGCCCCGGGGACAGAACAATTCACTGGAAAGCCCCAGGCCGTACACAAAGGTCGAAATATTGAACATGTCACATATGTCACACTACTGTGACAAACTCAGAAATGCATATTGCTCATAATGCATTAAGGCTCCAACCGTTTCCGTTTGTAAACGTTTATACACGGTAAAAACCGTTTTTATTTCCATTTAGTTTACCCGAAAGCACAAATGGTTTACAAACCGTTTAAAAATGGTTTAAATGGTTGGCGCCCACGGCCCCGGCCGAGAAGCCGCCGCGACAGTGTAGGTGCCGAAACGGAACATTCAGGCTCGGCAAATTTTGGCAACTTGATGGGGCCGTCTTGTTTGTCATTTCTTATGGCTTGGGATCGCTCGGACTGAGGCATCTTAGTATCTCAATGTTTCTCCCCGAAAAAATGTGGCTTCCAGTTACAGTGACAAGATACGCCGACCCTCCCATATTCTTACCACTATGAGCATCAAGCCGGACTCAGCCGTTCACACGCGTTTGCCAACTGCTTCCACTCGCCTTCGAGATGGCAACAACAGCGACACAAAATCGTGTGTCGGAGGCCACGGTGATCTTTGAGCATGCCTCGTATAAATGGATCCACAAATCGACGATGCTTCATCAATAGCGTCGTTCAAATATCTCCTGCTTGCTCTCCTACTCATGTCCTGCTTGCTTTCCTACTTGCAAGTAGGAAAAGGAAGTTTGACATGAAAAGGAGCTTTGATGCTCCTTCTGTCAAATTTAGCTCCTACTCTGGTCCCTTTTTGTACTTCCAGTCCATATTTTCAAAAAATAATTTCACCGCTGAGAAGGCATGCGCAAGTAGGTAAAATGTGGCTCATTTCCTACACTTAACATTGCTTGGATTATGTATAAAAAATACGATGAAGTTTTCCTACTCGGGAAAAATGCTGGCTAGGCCGTTCAAAATTGAACGAATCTTCTCCTACTCTTTCATCCTTCTCGGGAAATAATCAATAAACTGAGCAGGAAAATATGCACAGATGTTGTAGGGGTATAAAATAAGAACCCTTTCCACTTTTATCGGAATCCGGGCAGAATTGCTTGCGGGGCAAGAAGTAGGAGCCGGAGTAGGAGAGCAAGTAGGAGATATTTGAACGACACTAATAGAGCCGAGCGCGCGCGACACATACTCCCGGCCCGGAACAATGAGTCCTTTCCTCGATGATGTCTGCATGGTGAATGTCGACGAGGAGGAAGTTGAACCCATAGTGAGCGAGCTTGATCGGTGGTGAGTGCCTCCAGGACATAAGGGCGTGGGGAGAGTAATGCACTGTGGAACTTGGTGAGCCCTGATCATATTTATCTTCTGTTAGTATTATTCATCTGGTGCAGGCCCACGAACACGATTTCCAATTGTTTCAAGGATGGCCCGCGACTGTTTGGCCATCCCGGGGACCAGCGTCTCTGTCGAGCGGCTGTTCTCAAAGTCTCGGCACCTGTGCCACGAGGCCCGTGGATCGATGAAGGCGAACGATCCGGGAGGCTATGCTTATGAAGATGTGGATCAAGGCCGGGTTACTCAATCGCGCATCCTTGGACCGTGGCAGAGGCTAATAACTCTGCTTTTGTGTTGCTATTTTACTGCCCGCAAAAATACCATGTATAAACCATTTTAAACAGTTTTAAATAGTTTCTATACCGTTTCCGTTTAATTTGCCCCAATCAGTACACGAAAACTAAATGATTGGAGCCTTATAATGCATAGGGTTTGGGTGTCCACCGACCTTATGCATTGTGAGCCATCCAACTGTAGTTAACTGCTCGGGTCTCGAAATAACTCCTGTACTCTTAGAAAGATGTATTTTGCTCTTTGCGGAACATGGGTGCAGCCCAATTTCTTTCACAATTTGAGGTTCTCACGAGATTGGCCGTAGTATGCTCAATTCTGCACCATTTCCCTTGAAAGTAGAACCGAAAGATTTGGATTTCCATTGCGGAGGGCACCTCGTCCCCGAATTTGTTGACAGCGTGAGAATTTCTCTTTTCGGCAAATATCGAGGCTTCCGGGCAGAATTGCCGTAGCATTAGATATACTTGTTGGAATCACCTAGTTTTTGGATATGTCATTGCTGAACCTTTAGGTTTGGCTACCCTCAAATCTTATCGGATTGCCTCGGGACCTACAGTTGCGGACAATCAAACACGACAACTTCCTATGCTGAGAGAACGGCTCGTGGGATTCTCTTTTTTTGTTGATAATAGCACTTCTAGAAAATATTGTGAATTTTCCACGTCGTCAAGTTGGGAAAAAAATTACATAATGGTGTCCAATGTAATCGGCCTCGGAGTACCCGGAAATTGAAGCTCTCAACAAGGGCTATCATTTGGTGAATGAAGGAAGAAATTCTCTCGAGCCGTTTGTCCACAATTTGAGGTTTGATGGCACTGATGCTCGAATCCCTAATTGTGGGCCGAGGTCATCGGTGTATTTTCCTCCCAAAGTTTCATTGTAATTGAACCCCATTGAAATGGTAAGTGGCTTCTCTTCCTATGGATCAAATAACTAAATCATTTCGTAGTACTGGGGTTGGTGCAAGTATCGCTATCGGCAATCACCCAAGACTGGCTTTCAAGAAGCTAAGGATCACACATTTCAGTACTTAGATGCATGCCCCCCTGAGGTCATTCATCGCTTTATTCAACGATCTTGGCGTTTCATGAGTGCTTACCGAATCGGGCTGACCGGCAGACTTGCAGCATGGGTTGTTCGAAGGCAGAAGTCCCACAGACAGGTTTCAGCAACAACATTGAAGGATTTGGAGGAGGCCTGGATGCATAAATAGTGTTTTTGCATGTCTACATAACATATAATTTATGTTGTTGCCGTCCCATATGGCTACAGAGGTACACACAATTTCGTTCAAACCCGTCCAAAATTTCGCCAACCCCCATTTGTCGTGGGAAAATTCTGAAAAAAATGGTTTTGGGGGTATTTTGTCCCTCCGAATCTGATTCTGAACTCAGATTTGCCAAAATTTTACTCAAAAAAGCAGGATCACGGTTGTTGTGTTTGATTGTCCGCAACTGTAGCCCATTCTACTCGCACTGAAAATCCGCAGTCACCACCCTCTTTGAATTTTTGTTTTGATCCCCGAATAAAATTTTCACCCAGAAAATCCTGGTTTCAAGCAGGACAGCTGTAGTATTCGTAATTGTGCTCCGATGTTCCCAATTCCTGGATATGTCATCCACAGATAGTATGTGCAGTCACCTGTACCTTTTATATTTGCAATACAAGGAATTCCCCATTTGGAGCCCGCCTCACTGTGGGGTGTAAATGACATCCCTGCCATGCTGCATGGGAAATGGAAATGGTATATATACTAAATCACCTATTCTAATACACTGAGAACTAGAAAACACATAGAGGTGTGCGTTTCCAAAAATCTAGACCAATAAGATCAGTGTTGTCGTAGACGTGGCAATTGATTTCGGAGACAGAAATACTCCGAGTCCGACAGTCGGTCCGGGCCGAACACAAAACAAAAATGACACATCGAATGAAACAGGATTTGGATGCTAGCAAACTATACACCAGGCAAAAACACCAGGAAGATATTCAAAATTGCCATATTGGAAATGTGGTTCAATATCTCGAATATGTCAAACTTATTCGATCGGGTTCATCTCCAGGGGTCCCAAATTGGGATGTCGTGGCAGTCTGGCGCTGAGACTACAGATTTTCTTTCCGTGCTCCACCCTCGCGGTCCACAGGCCATGTCTGAAGAGGATATCCATGCGCATACTTGAAATGTACGAATGGCCATACTGAGTTCATTTGTCAGGGCCTGTAGTCTCGCCTTGGTGTCGTCTGCTAGGAAGAAAGCGACTATCTTGTGGTGGTCCTTCGGGATATTTCGTTGAATATCTGCGGTGGCTCTAACTCAAAGGTAATCCCGGAGAAAGTGCAACGGTAACAAGGATCAGAGTTCAATCGAGTGAAAACAACGAGAACAATGAAAGTCAATAGTAGCCTAGACTCTCTGTGAAGGACAATTCTAGCTCAATGACATTCTTTTCCTTGTCTGGAACTGATTTTTCATGAAGGTTGAACAGTGAAATAGAGACTTCACACTAGACGGCAGACGTCGGCATGCTACGGCATCGTGCCATTTAGCCTTTCCGAAATGATCGCAGATCTACTCCTCCACTACGCACTCCCAATTCTTTGCAATAGCTATGCTTAGACACGTGTCAATTGTTTCAAGAAGATGTCAGTGGGACATCTCACGGCATTCGATAACTTTGACAGACACTGCCTCGGCACTAACATTGACAGATGGCTCCCACCGCCAAAGGTGCCGTGCGCGCCCATAAAAGTGTACACAACGCCAAACTCCACTTAAACGCTCATTCAAGCGCCGGTTTGCTAGGGCCGGTGATTGACATATTGTGTACACTTTTATGGGTACGCGCAAACATGATTTATTGGCGCCGGTTTAGAATGTCAGCGCTGTAAACAAGCGTTAAACTTTCCGAGGCATTTTAATTAGGCCAATTTACTCACTATTTCATTTGAAATTTGGTGGGCTCACTTTTTGAAGGTGTGTACTGCCTTGTGTGCCGCTTGCAACTATCCTGCCAGACATAAGGAAAAAAATACGCGTGCTGCTTCAAAAAGCCTTGCCCTTTCTACAAGGAACTTGACCAGGTCTTTGACCGTGAACCGCGCAACCGGCAACCACGTCGTCCATTTAGGCAGCCAGATTTGGGGAATCACAGGGAGACAAAACCGACCTTGAATTGAGCGTATTAACTGCATCACCGCCATGGGCCACGAGGATGCGAATGAGATGCGTGAAAATCGCTGTCCAGACCCCGAGTTCGAATTCGTGCATGAAAAAGCACAACAAATATGCCCACGCCATATTCCGCAACCGCTGAGAAAGCATTCTGGAAGACTCGTCAGTGTAGGTCCATGGGATTCGCCTAAACACAAACCGTGGTCGGGACCCAAGACCTTGGAGATAGCAGGCGCTCGACAGCCGCATTTGTGACAATTTTACCTTTGCGGTAGATCCAGTTACGGGCTCGCTGGATCCAAGACTGCCGCTGGGTATCATCAACACGTTGCCCGTTAACTCGCATCTTATCGTCTTTGACAATCACTGTGTTTTCAGGATAATTTATGGCGTGCAAGAAGATTCTGACTCTGATGCGACGCCTCCACCCACAGTTTCTGCGTAAGTATGGGAGGCTGTGAAAACCGTTCAGAATTCATTCGGCCAATGACCTAGATATTTCGTGCACGCAAACTACATATATCTAGCTTTATTTCTCCCCTTTGGACCAAAGTAAAATATTGCTTCATTGTGGCGATATGTAATGATCTTTCCAGAAAATCACATGTTGCATTATTTTTCGCCACCACTGTACCGTGCGATATTAGACTACCATAAAACAAGTTCTAAACTCGACGAATCACCAAAATTTGCTGTCCAATGTCAGCGCCGTCGTCTTTTTTGCCGTCTCGTACCGTCTCTGGGTCCCACAGATGCCAAGGACGGCCGCGACATCGATTAGTGCATCGTCCACCAGGCAGACGGAGTCACTGAGTTCCTCGCATCCAGACCAGAGCCATTATTACTCGCTAGGTCCGTCCATCGTTTTCTCTGTTCTTCTATCATTCTCTAACTATTTACTGCTCGCTAGTGGTCTTACTTTGCTACCCACCGTCCTCTCCCTGATACACTACCTTAGCTACTTACTTCGATGTATTCTTTAGCGGTCCGCATCGAATACCATCCAGAGTCCGTCGCTGGCCGCGCCGGCGACGCGATTGCTTGATCTCAACTTACGCCAACAGTGAGTCTGATTTTCTGTAGAATAGTGTCTGATCTTCAGACCGACATTTCACTTCGAAGAGACAAGGTCAGGTGAATCGCATCGGATTCCACAACATACGTATGTATACTAGGGTTGCAGTTAAGGGTTAAGGGTTACTTAAGGGTAGCCCTTAATAACCCCTTAATATTACAGCCAATCACGGTACCTAAGGCGCGAACGGATAATTTCCGTTTTGGGAATTTTTTGATCCCTGCGACCGATTCGCTCATATCTTAATGAGTTCTTGTCGGATTGACCTCAAACATAGCGACGGAGGGCCTCCTTGATCCGTTACCACCACCACCACCACCTTTCCCACGACGACAGCGATGTCGACGGCGGGATAAACGGTGTCGGCGTTGGTTAATGGATCAAGGAGTGGGTTAATAGCCAGGGTTCGAAGCCCAAGGGTGACACCCACACCCGAGTAGCCTGTATGCTACACCGTTGTATGCGGAAGGAGCCACCGAGCCCGAGGAGCCTTTGAGCCCGAATTTTCAATGAGCCTGAGAGCTACTTCAATGATTCTGTACCATGGATCCTGCAGTATGACCAACTGGAAGTTTAAAGGAAATTACAGGTCTACCCTCAATGCCTCTACCCCTCCTCGTCCCTGGCACTGGCATCCTGATCCATCCCCGAGGCTCGCTCTCATCTGCTGCGAGAGGCTATGCCTTGACGTGCTGTGCTCTGCTGCGGGAGACTATACCTCAACGGGCTGTCCCGAGTCGTCGGATCTTTTTCAGTGAACAAAGTGTTGCCATGTCATTTCCGTATCTACATCTACCCATCAACCAGATAGTGCCTTGTTGCCTCCGAACTCATGTATGGCTAATCCTTCTCTGCACGTCGAGGCACTCGCCATATCGATCTTTCGTGGTGAATCTGAACTTTGCGCTACTCTGTCTGAATGGTAAATTTTATTTTATACCTGTTCGGGAATATTATACCCCTAGCGTCTCCCCCTAATGAAGCGAGACGGAGATTCGCTCGAAAGGAGACATCATAATTTGAAATTGAAACGAGGCTGAGTAATTCCGTGCTGAGCACAGCCAACTCGGGTGCGGAATTGGCCAGATATCCGTTATAATTCCGAGTCCCCACTCGCCGCATTTCTTACCCGACTCTACTCTTATTCATCTCCACCCTCATATATCTCTTGTGTCTATCTATGGCCGACATTCATATGTCTGACGAACTTGGGGTGCTGATCCCGGGCGCCAAACAGTATCCGTATAAGGTACACGGTTTCAATAATCTCGACAAAGCCTTGCTGGGACATAAACCGGATTTGATTAATTTGGTGAAGACCAATCCCGGTGTGTAACAAGGATCATCACATACAAAATCAATCCTGACCTTCTCCAGCCAACTTCCTAGGCGTGGTGGTCCTCGCGAATGATTTCAAAGATCGCGGCCGCGCCGCGGGAGCCATCAGGTCTATAATGGAGGCAGAAGGACTCGGCAGATTTGAAGTATACCCTGCTACTCCTGAGCACCCTACTCCAGATGGCACTGATGAGCCGTTCCCGCTGCCGATGCCCTGGACAAACATTATCCCCAACGTCACCCCGGAACTACGAGAGGCCGCGCTGTCGCGTGATTTCCTCCAGGGCCTATATGAGGAGCGCGAATATTGCTTCTATTTCATCGACTTAACTTTCAAACAGCCCCCCTTTTTGGTTCTCACATACTGGGGTGTGGCGGATGGGACGGAGGCAGCGGCAATGAAAAAAGCCCTCCTCGCCAAGTTCCTCGCTGATCCACGCGTCGTTGAGGCTGCGAAGGATCATAGCTACATCCCAGACGAGTTCAAGCCGGAGATACTCTTCCGCACAATCCTCGAATTTGCGACTTATCGTACCTTCGACTACAACCTCCATGGTTTGAGGCGTACAGTCTGGTCTATAGTCATGCCCCCCCTTTCCACCGATCCGATGCATGCGACAGCGCTCCAACGCCACCTCATGGAGCCCGGCTTTTCCTTCGGGGTCGCGTTTTTCGGTACTGCCGTCCCGTGGCGTGGCCCAAACGGGGTCCTCATGTCATGCTCGGCTTGTCACAGCATAGACCACTACCGACACAATTGCACCATCACGAACTCCGAGACCTATCTTCGTCGCCGCGGGACCCACGGTGACCTCCCATCTGAATGGAATGCAGCCTCACGCCTTCCGACGTCCCTGAACGACGAGATGGACACCTCTGACTCTCCTGGTCCATCCAATCGCATGGCGACATCTCGCGGTGGAGGGCGCGGCCGTAAACAAGGTGGTTTTAATACGTATCGCGAGTATGGGGGTAACCGTGGTGGACGTGGCCATCGCTTCTCCCGTTTTGGTGGATCTCCCTATTGATTGACTGAACCTTGAACCATCCTATACATGCTTCCCTTTGTATCTATGTTACTTATGCCTCTATGAATATGTTCTCTATGCAACAACATGTTGGAAACTTGGTCGGCTTTGTGTGTTCTGATGGACTATGCTAGGTAGATATTACGGCTCCACATCCTGTGACGAACAACGCTCGAGCCCATACAGGATAGCACGGGTAAGCCGTATAGCCGTATACTGTATGCCGTATTATACGGTTATGGTGCCGATCCCCGATTGGTCAAATATGGTGGACTTGGTTCAAGTCCGCCCCTTCTTGCCACCAGCTGATGAAAATGATTGGTAATATTGGAGGATCTGCCCATGTTGATTAAGACCTACTTTTAATTGGTTTGCGATCCGCAACAATGAAAACATATCTCAGCGCAGAATCCTGACGGAGTTTCCCAATAACATAACCTATTACCCGTCGATGTGCATGTGATTATATTCAGCTAATTCAAACTCTGACTACAAACATACCTTGAAATTGAGAATAAAAACTATGACGGCGGTCTTTAAACGCACCCAAAACATGCCTATGAACAACACAAATATCCAGATTAGTACCAAGGGCCCTCCTGGCTCACGGGAGGGTTTCGGGGACGTGGTACATCCCTCTCGTCAGTGCCTGCCGGCTGCGAGTTCACAGAGTGAGATCAGCAGGAGTCGAGGTAACTTGGGGTCTAGCCCCGACTACCTAATACATGACCCCTTCTGTGGCAGCTCTGCTGCTCTGGCTGCTACAGCGACAAATGAGGGGCAGCACCCACGTTCCCCTACATACCTTCGAAATATGACTGCCACAGAGAATGAATCACCGTGGTTGAGACCCACTTCAACTGCGGTGACTTCCGATCTGTGGAAAACACCTCAAAGCCATATTACGAATGGTACACATGAAACTCAGGATACGATTATGGGAGATGTAGAGGGAACGCGAAATGACTCCCACTTTAACAATTCAAACACTGCAGCACATGAGATTGACATGCTGCCCATCATGAATGATTCTAATCCACAGGCCCCAAGAGATATAGATCGCAACGACGTTGAATCTGGCATGAATGAAGAAAGCTGGAAAGCCGCGAATATAGTTATACGAAAAAGGAACAAACCACCTACCGGACCGAAATCCAACAAATCCACACGTTCATATTTGAATATTGCCACACTCAACATATGTGGCCGTGAATCGAGTGTATCCATGCACCATTCAAACCATAAGTTCAAATTCCTCAAGGAAACAATTGATACAAATAAACTAGGGGTTCTCGGAGTACAGGAAACCCACATGGACCTTCAAGCAGCAATACAATTCAATAATGTTTTCCAACGCTGGTTCAAAATTTTTTATTCCGCACACCCGGAAAAACCATGCTCTACCGCTGGAGTGGCCTTCATTATAAACAAAAGATTCCTGGATACGGAAAACATCCGTGAATATGAGTTGATCCCAGGGCGTGCCCTAATGATTGTAATTCCTTGGCACCAAGGACAAACTCGCACTTTTCTGAATATATATGCTCCGAATCGACCGGATGAGAGAGATAAATTCTGGTCAGATCTGTGGGATCTATGGGCTAATAATCCTCAACTACCATTCCCCGATAGTACCGTTGCTGACTGGAACTTTGTGGAAGACCCTATGGATAGAAGCTCGGGGACTGGAGAGACAGTTCCGGAGAGTTTTAGAAGACTGAAGGACTTGCTGAAACTACATGATGGCTGGAGAGCTACATTCCCGATTCAAGAGACTATACATGCATCCAAACCCGGACAAATCAAAATACGAATGAAATCCACACTTCTTACTCACGTATTGACCGGATTTGTGTCGTGAACAAAGACTTTAAACTATACAGAGGATGGGATATCAAACATTGCCCAGTTAGAACAGACCATCAACTGGTGATGACGCAAATAACTTGCAGACCAGAAGAGCAGCCTGGTAAAGGTCGATGGAATATGCCTCTATACCTGCTCAAAACTCGAAAATTCATGAGATGTGTTCAGGAACTAGCCGTTAAATTGTTGCAAGACCTAGAAAGACTCGAGAGATCTGAACGTAAAGAAACAGAGAACATACAGACTCTATGGGCCAAATTCAAGTCGGATGTCACTGACTATGGGAAATACTGTTCTCGCTTTATCACGAGTGAGACAACTCGAAAAATACGAATCTGGAAAGCACAGCTAAATATTGTACTGCATGATGATGAAATGCCGCAAGAAGACAGGTCCTTGGCAGCATACATGTTAGAGAAGAAAATCAATGACTGCTTGAGAGATGAAGCAGAAAAAAAGAAGTCTCTCTCGGAAGTGCGTTATGATGTAGAAGGAGAAACACTACGCACAACCTCATGGACACATTCAGCCAAAGGATATCATACAAAGGAATCAATATGTGAGTTCAGAGTTGAAGATGATTCCCGAGCATCACCGCACTACGAAACCCGGCCAAAAAGAATGGCACAAATGGCCAGAGACTACCATGACTCAATTCAAAAAAAGGATATGCCGGATGAGTACGGCAGATTAATGGCGACTGGTATGGTGCTAGAACATTGTGATGCACACCTAACGGAAGGGGAGTACACAGAAATGGAGAAGGAATTGACAGAACAAGACATTCAGAACGCCCTTAGACTCTCAAATAATGGGAAAGCTCCGGGGATTGATGGACTCCCATATGAATTCTTGAAAATTCTGGTCATCAAATACCAAGACAACAATGATATGTTCGATGTACTGGGCTTCCTCACAAAGCTTTACGCTGATATTGGAAAATATGGGATCTCGAAAGGAACGAACTTCAATACTGGATGGCTCTGCCCAATTTTTAAGAAGGGAGATAGAGCTACGATTTCGAACTACCGACCAGTAACACTCTTGAACTGTGATTACAAACTCATGACAAAGGCCTACTCACTGCGATTAATGGAAGTGGCGCCATCCCTGGGACACCCAGACCAAGCTGGCTTTATGAAAGGAAGGAAAATTGAGAATCAAGTTAAGCTGGCAAAATTCCTCTTGAACTATGGAGAAGCCGCGGAAGAAGACGGGGTCATAGTGGCCCTAGACCAGGAAAAAGCTTATGATAGAATCAATCATACATACCTTCTCGAAGTCTTGCGGCACATGGGATTCCCAGTGAAATTCTGTAATACAATTGAAAGTCTTTACACAGATGCAGAGACTCGGGTAATGATAAACGGGGAAATGAGCGAGCCATTCAAAGTCACCCGAGGTGTTAGACAAGGGGACCCTCTATCATGTCTACTATTCAACTTAGCAATTGAACCTCTCGCTAGCCTGATACGAAGTTCCGACCTGAAAGGAATTAGAATTCCGGGAAAAGATGAGAATTTAGTCATCTCCCTCCTCGCGGACGACACTACAATATATTTATCATCTGAAGACTCACTAGAGAGGCTTTGGGATATTCTGGAACTGCAAAATTTAATCACCACAAGACAATGATACTACCTTTTGGAAAGCCTACCTACCGAGAAAGAGTAGTGAAAGAGCGACGAATTAATACCAGAACAAAGATCGGGGAAATTGGAGAAAATATCAGGATAGTACCGGATGGTCATACATGTCGTATGCTAGGATCATGGATTGGAAACAAGAATCCCTACATTACACCGTGGACATTGGTGCTTGAAAAAATCACAAGAGACTTAGACAGATGGTCAGCATCACATCCGAGTCTCGAAGGAAAGCGTCATATCATAAACATGGTAATTGGTGGTAGAACTCAGTATTTAACTAGAGTGCAAGGTATGCCAAAAGATATTGAAAGCTCCCTAATCACGTTACAACACGTTTTTCTATGGGAAGGAAAAAAAGCAAGAGTCGGACACGAAACAATGATGCTGGATACAGCCCATGGTGGGAAACAGATTCTTGACATCCCCGCGAGGAATGAGGCAATCGACCTATGGAACCTACAACTGTTTTTAGTACAAGGACCTGAACGCCCACAATGGTGCTATTTTGTTGATTAAATCCTCGCACATTTCTTACAAACCAGCTACTTAAATTTCCGACCGGGCCAGATTTTGAATGTGTTCATGCAAAATATAACCATTCCCATCTCCTCAAAAACCCCACTGCCAGAAGATATCAAACGAATGATTTTGGCAGCTCGAAAATACGGCTTAAAATTCACGGGCCTGTCAATCTCTGATGAAGTCAAGTTGAAGATGCCTATGTGGAAGCACCTGAGTATAAATACAGCTCGCTATAAGCGTGCCTGCCTCCGAGATGCAGCCAGCTGCCTTCGATTGTGCCATGGAGTGCGAACTGTAGGAGACACACTTGAAATTGCAAACCGTAGAACGATTGTTGGTAAGAAACCCCACACTGTTAACCCCTCTGGATTAGGACGAAAGAATTGTGGATGCCAATTATGTCGTCGAGACCGCGAAGATTTTGGCTGCCAAAATCCAGGAAAATGCATTGAAACAGCTCAGCTTCTGATAGATAGTATTCATGGTAAATGGAACCCAACAATACAAAATCTAGATTTATGTGTAGACCTAGCTCTGACAGATGAAGAGCAAAATGCAAATGGCCAACCTATAGAAACGAACCGAGAAATGGTATTTGATCCAAATTTCCGCCTATCGGATGTCACGAATGGTTTCCGAATTTTCTGCTTCCAAGATTCAATGGAAACACTGCCTGCAAGAAGATATAAAATCCCAGGAGATGAACCGAGACTGATGACAGTTTTCCTCCATGCATCTATTTTGAGGCCTGGAGAATTTGAGCCAACCCTCAACCTGATGATAAAGACACAGTATGACGACACAGAGAACGAAAATACTCTCTCACTGACCTTTGACAGGCCTGAGATCCCGTTAACATTCTCATCCGGATTACTAGGAGGCCTGTTGATCACACTACAAAATACACAGGGAAATGTCCCGCTTCTCATTTGCTCCTCATCAGATGTTCTGCTGAGGATATTGGTTAAGGACCGTCAGAAATTTGAAAATAATATCCTAAACCCGACATTCGGCCTCGTGAAGGCTGTGATTGCACGACTGAACGAGAGGACTTCGAAAATCAAATTCAAAAAGGCATCGGTCAACCCTGCTATGTCCTTGAGTAAAGATGCCAATAGTACAGTCCAAATTGACACCGAACTTGACCTCATGTTTGAAAACCCAGGGATAGCCTTGACTCAAGGATCACAAAGATTCTTCACGAAGATTATTCGGAAATTGCGCCCTACACCAACTCGGAAATTCACCTTCACCAATTTGGATCGAATCAGATGTTCAGTTCACGAAATCTCCGGCTACACACCTTCTGATGAAGCCATATGGAAATCAATACGGTCTCTAACACTGCAACGCTTAACACGTGAATTTTTCTGGAAATGCATACACAACACTTTTCGAGTGGGGGATTTCTGGTCCCAGATAGAAACACTTGAAATTAACGGGATATGCCATATCTGTAATGTACCAGAATCTTTGGAGCACATTGCCGTGGAATGTAGCTCGCCTGGCCAACAATTGATTTGGGAACTCACAGAAACACTCTGGTCAAGGAAGTACAAAAGATGGCCTACATTAAATTGGGGGTTAATCTTGGGGTGCAATTTAATCCAATTTAAATCAACCAAAGGAATGCTCCTCCCAGAAAAAGGACGGCTGTTTACCATCCTTGTATCCATTGCATGGCATCTCATATGGAATTTGCGCCGAATTCGAGTAATCGAACATCCAGAGAGGACCTTTACCACCAAGGAAATTCACAACCAATGGCTGAACACTGTAAATAGAGCCCTGAGGCGTGATTGCCTTCTGACAGACAAATTAAAATTTGGACCACTCGCATTGAACAAGCAACTAGTTTTAAAGACATGGAGTGGTCTGCTTCTGGATGAATATTCACTGCCAGAGGACTGGATACATGAGGGGGTTTTAGTGGGTATGCGACCAATGACAGATAGACATGGTATAGGATAATGATTTTTTTCCGGGTCGGAGCCCCACACTGGTTGAACAAAGTGCGTAACGGCATTTCCTCCTGAGCAAATTTCCCTGGCAAAGCCGGCTAATAACCGGTGATACAAGCGGATGAACTTGGAACGCTTCTGCTGACTGAGTCTCATTATCCCAAACGCTCAAAAAAAAAAAAAAAAAAAGACCTCAAACATAGCTGGATCTTCTCTAATAATTCTAGCGCAATTAGTGATAGAATTAAATTTCCCAAAATATAATGTTTTTAGTCATCCAGCTCAAACAGTGGGTTTTGGTTTGAATGTGTCCCACCAGATCCAGGTGGTCCCCAATCGGACTGATTTTTTTCGCAGGGAGGACTCATGTACAGTATGTAGAAAGAGTGTCATAGGATCAAAAAGGTCGATTTGTACTCTGGTCTGGTATCTCACTATTGTCCTCGGATACATGATGTACATCTGCATTCGGCAATAGTGGGCCCCAGGGCACAAATTGACAATTTTAATCCTATCACACCTTTTCTAATGTACATAAGTCTCCGCCATAAAAAAATCAGTCTGATTGAGGTCCATCTGGGCCTGGTGGGATGTTTCAAACCAAAACCCTCCATTTGAGGTGAATTACGGAGAATGATATATTTTCGCAAATTCTGTCCTATCACTACAGCCTTTTGCGGAACTTAGGGCGCGGCCGTTTTTTTTTTTTTAGCAAGTTTTTGGCAGAATGGCTATCCTGAGCTCAATTCTCAACAGATTTCTTTGTTAGTAGGCTCATTCTACTCGTGTTGTAAATGCGGAGGGCATGGCATCTTACGATTTTTTCTGAGCACCCCGAAATCATTTACTAGGTCAGATTGGGGTGTTTTGAGTTGTCTGAGAGCAGAACATGCCGCAAAGTGGCTGTAGTGCTCGGGTTGACCTAGAGTTTTGATACAATGCACTTATGGGTATTCCGGAAGGCAGCAAACACCGGGATAGTGAATGTGACTTGTATTTCAACTCTATGATACATGTAAACAGGTGGGATATCAGGTGAATTTCCCCAACAGCAATAAATTTGAAATACAAATCACATTCACTATCACAGTGTTTGCTGCCCTCTGGAATACCCATAAGTGCATTGTATCAAAAATCTAGGTCAACCCGAGCACTACAGCCACTTTGCGGCATGTTCTGCTCTCAGACAACTCAAAACACCCCAATCTGACCTAGTAAATGATTTCGGGGTGCTCAGAAAAAATCGTAAGATGCCATGCCCTCCGCATTCACAACACGAGTAGAATGAGCCTACTACCAACGGAATCCATTGAGAATTGAGCTCAGGATAGTCATTCTCCCGAAAGCTTACCCAAAAAAAAAAAATCCGGCCGCGCCCTAAGTTCTGCAAAAGGCTGTAATTGCGTTGGAATTATTCCCGAAGATCTAGCTATGTTTTGAGTCATTATGAACTGACCGAGAGGCGACGGCTAGCCTGCAGACTAATCAATTTCGTCTGCTGGTGCTGTTCACGTCCTTCTGCCGTTTATCCTCTGCCCCCAAGGTGACTTCTACTGTTCTCGAGGCATGCGTCTGAACTATATCAATTATTCCGAGGCAACAAATAATTCGACTAACCTACATGAATCTGAGGTGAAAGAGTTTACAGGGCTGATAGAGCTCCGAGATCAGTGGACCTCCAGGACGCATAAACTCAAATTCAACTTGCAGTACCATGGCAGAAAATCCAACTTGTCCGAGATCATTCGGCACTCCGCCACTTTTATCCAGCTGCTTTAGTGGGAGGTCCGTACACCTATGAAACAATCCGGCTTTTCAACAGGTGACAAAAAAAAAAAAAAATTAGGGGAAAACCCTCGAGCTCCCTCCCCTACCACTAACCAGCATGACTTTTGAACGCGTACGGATTAGGATATGCGGGGCAAACATGCTAGGGTCTCGTGTGGCGGGCACCCGCTTACAGAATTCATTCTTGCATAGGGAGATATTTATCCAGGGAGTTCAACCAATATCGTCCGTGTCAGCGAACATCCACCAAGTTCACTTTCCACAGGGGCTGTCAAGGGAGCTCATTTTGAAACGCGTGACTTTGACGGCGGGGTGAGCCGGACCCGAGGTTTGGAATTGCACTTGCACGAGTTTCTCGACAATCAGTTTGACTAAATTGGTGTCGCAGTACGTATCCACATTTCTGCCGGTGAGTAACCTGTATTCTTTCAGACGATCAGCAATAGCATTCTCGTTCGACAAAACAAGGACCACACTCACATCCTTAACAGGGTTCAAAGCAAGCCCCGGTGACAGGTGATCCAAGATTTCACCGAATCAACAGGGCGAGTGCACATATATCTGCAGGTCAAGTTACATCCCCAATCAGAGGCCAAATGCTAGGTTGTTTTTTCTCCCATAAGTAGACGACATTTTTTGTATGGTGCCCCTCGCTTAGTCACCGCTACTTTTGTACAGCGGCCAAATCGGCTGGTGATTTTTTTTTGAATTTTGAGGGGCCATATCTGGCCGGAAAACACACAATAACAGGTGCAATTTTTCGGAAATATACCTCTCATTGGTGTGTACCTGCAACCCTTGCACGTTCACTTGACCAGTAGACCATTACTTTAACTCATGTATGCCTTCACGGGCCGAAATTGACCGATTTTTGGTGGGAGTGGCCAATTTGGGCTGACCAAAAATTTTCAACTCACTCAGTTTTTTCTCAAGCGCAAATCCCTCTAGCCATCTTGTAGCTGACATCGAAAGGAGTGTTTTTGCAAGAGGGCTAAAAAATAGGATTTTTTCTGGCCGAGCTGAAAGTCCTGTACGAAAGTAGCGGTGACTAGTGAGGGGCACCATAGATGTATGGTATACGGATATGAGCTCGAAGTCTGATCGTGAATCGTATTATTCGGCACCGCAGGCAAGAGCGGCACGTTCTGTTGGTTCCAATTCACCGGGACGCTATCTTCGTCACGATCCGCGCAGATGGGATACACGGCCCATATGCGGGAAAACGTTTGTCAGGCACAAATATGTGCACGATTCACGAGCTCGGTATGCTGACGGTCCTCAAATCTGACACTCACGCCCTCGGATAAGAGGGCGATCTTTCCATTCGGAAGGAGAGACACGGACCGCTCTCAAATTCTCAAATTCCATTGGCGGAAGCCGCTATTTCATCACCTTCACGGACGATCACTCGGGGCGTGTCGACGTTGATTTCTTGAAGAAAAAGGGTGAGGCTCTTGCTCCGACAAAACTGCACCTCATTGGCATTACTTCCCTCTTCATTGCGGCCAAATATGAAGAGACTACTATCGTTTGCCTAACTTTGAAAAAAAAAAAAAAAAAAACTTGGATGGCAATGCTACACTAAGTGACCAAACTGATTGACAGGTTTTCCGATCATATCTCCGCATTGAGACAACATTTTTGGGTCAACCAAACACTGTGGGAAGAACTTACAATCAAGTTGCGATTTCATCAATCAGGCCGATTGAGCTGAACTTGATTGGGTTTTGACCCACTCAAGCCGATTGAGCAGATTTCAGTTGAGTAAAATACAGTCATCTTGAGAGGGTTTTTCAGGATTTTCTCACAGTGCTCTGCATAGGTCCCCGGCCCAAATTGACACAGATCGGGGCTCGCCCAACATGGCCGAGATAACCTCGGCCAACCCTCGGCCAACCTCAGCCGACATCGGCCAACTACCCCTCGACCAACCCGGTCGAGCCCCCTCGGCCAATCTCGGCCAACCTCAGCTGACATCGGTCAAGTCGGCCGAGGGGCCATCAAAATGTAGTGATTACCCCTATTTCGCTTACACTATCTGTTTGTCATAAACACGGACCCAAATCCAATTTCCACCATCGTACCACCATTCTTGCGGCCAGTGCAGGGCAAGTAAGTGCCCAGAGGTGGCATCGAAGCACCTCGCCACTTCCTCTTAGAATGCCGCCAGTGGGCTGTTTAGCCACCAAAACCTTATTTCCCGTTCCACGTGCATGCACTCGCTACACGACTTCACGCCACTCTGCCGATACTCTCCTCTCCCTCTAATTTCGTACTCTACGGTTCGGGAGCGTATCCAGCATTGTTATTTCAAAAATCATTCTACAAACTCCGGACCGCCGACCCTTTCCGAAGAACTGCAGACCGGGACAATCCCTCTATTTCACCGTGCGTTCAATCCTTAGCGGGGGCATATTTAAATTCTTATATCCACTCCAATGCTTCAACCCTGATTCAAGGAGAACGGCAAAGCGTACAGCACGCCAAAGCTAGATCTACTTCTACTTGAACTTACGTACCTGTAAGCACACGTCGCACTCACAGTGGCGCATCCAACTGCCCTCCGTGATGTTCCCACGGGGTGACGATCAAAACCGCAGCCATCTTGTTTTGGGGGTCCGTCAGAGAATTGGGGTCGAAAGCTCTCCCAATACGCAATTTTTTTGATCACGAGACGAGCAAAAGGATCACATAGCTTCCTAAAACAACTGGAACATTTGGTCATCATTTTGGCGGGACCCGCCAAATGTGAGGTCGGACTTCGGATTCGGGGCCTCCAAACCTCGAGAAAAAGTGTAAAAAGTCGTTCTTGTCCATAGCTCCATCACACAAGAAAGAATTGAATGGGACAGCCGTAGAAATTGTTGGGGGTGAAGAGAGCAGCGGTGGATCGAGTCCTGAACGTTGGGTTTCCCCAGTGAGAAACCCAACGATGAGCGGTTCAGGCCTGAACCGCCGATCCCCAGGTTGTAGGGCGCTGGTGATGCAAGAGAATGAACCCAGACCAGAGACGCCAGATGAGGGCATCACCAACGCCTACGGCTAACCCAACAAGACCTAACCCAACAAGACGGCGGCTCTGAGGGAAGATTGATCTGATGTTGAAATAGCCTCCACGTAGACTACGAGACTTTTGGACCCAGTGATTCTAGCGCTGACCAGGAACTTGGTTCCCGTCGAACAATGGATCTGGGAAGTGCGAAGCCAGATGTGAGAAACGACTTTCGAAAAGCCTAGGAATAGAATCAGTCTGTGACTAGATTTCGAAGAGGTTAGATCGGAATGTGTTCTCGCAACGATGAATTTACAGCCCTATTGCCTGGTACCCGGCGGAACTGAAGAAACATGCATGCGGATTCGAAACAGCTCGGTTGCCCCACGAGGTTCGATCTTTTAATGGCCCACTGTGCCGAGGTTCACATGCATTTGTTTGCATCGACATGGAGAGCCCTCAGCTGTTGTGCAGAAGTACCAGGGCCATCAAAACAAATCCATATCCGCGTTCAAGTTCATCGTTAACACAGCTGGGTGGAAACATCTCGTCTTGGATTGACGGTTGATTGTTCGCAGTAGAGATGAGCGCGAGTCCGCGCAGTGAAAGTATTTCGGAGTGAGACTCCGACGGCGACGAGAGATGTCAGCGCGATGACTCGAATGACGTAGGTCCGGGCCAAACAAACATAGGGGCTCTTTCTCAGGGGATCCCGGTGAGACATCGTGCTCGCTGTCCGAGACGACGAGCTCAGCACTGGCAGATGTCGAATTTCGTCGTCTCGTTTCGAGAGAGGACCGAGAGGCGCACAATTAGGCCGGCTATCACAAACACTAGGTCTGGGCTCTAGGCATCCAGCCGATGGTCTGCTGCCGACCGAGACTTTCTTCGACTTTTAACCCGTCGGTGTGGGCGGCGTCATGGCCATATTCTCGTCGATGTTTTGCAGGAACATGCATGCGAGTTCTACCCCACTGCTGAGTTCACTGCGACAGAGGTCGTGCTCATCGTCGTCAGTTCCTCTTTTGCAGGTGGTGGGTATTCGAGCCTAGATTCCTCTTTTTTTCCCTATGATAGTACTATTTCATTCAATTCGTGTGTCACGCGTCACACCCAATTTTCAATGACCCCCGAAATAATTTTTCTCGATTTTAGTGAAATTGGGGTGTCAGGGTGCATAGCTCAATTTATCTATTGCCTCCTTCACTCATCAAATGATCGAAGCATGCGCACTCCTTGCGCAATCTCCTTCCTTTCCTCGAAACACACTTCGCAGATTTTTTGCATGATTCACTGTCTCGGTTTCAGACGGATGGCCTGCAAACTCTGGATCTGGCCGTGCGCTTAAACCAACCCATCGGTCGCCTATAATAGAGAGTTTGTGATAGCCACCTGGAGCAACCTAGGTGGCTTCCGAGGCATGTGGAGCCGGGTGGCTCCAATGCGGCCAGGTGGCTTTCCAAATGACATCACCGTTGGTTTTATGGGTGTGAACAACATCCCTCTGGTTCATATCCTTCAAAAAGACATACAAACATGCTCGACAGGCAAGAACAGACGGGATCACACACATATAAGCCTGGCGAAGGAGAATTCAGCATCTCCTGGCCCTCCGGAGGGGAAGGAGACAGCAATAATGATGAGGGAGGACAACAGTATTGAGGAAGAGAAGAATCGAAAGGAACACAGGGTTACAATGGGACAAGCCACCTAGAAAAGCCACCTGGAGCCGGAGCCACCCGGGATCACATGCCTCGGTAGCCACCCGGGTGGATCAGCACAAACTCTCTAATGTTAACATTAACAACTATTTAGAATTCAGCCCAGAATATGTGGATCAATTTGACCCTGGAATTTGATACCATGCAACAAGTTCTATCATTTCCACTCTCTAGTTCTTACTCAACACGTTCCATAAAATATTGCAAATTTCTGAGGGAGCTTCCGATATTAGTAATACCCTGGGAGCTTCCATGACAGCCGAAATACATTATTTGCCCATGCTCGCGGGGCATTCAAATCCGGAATGCAGGGCGCCTATTCAAACCTAAGTGCTCCCTTATCCCTGCTGAACCAGCCGAAATACATTATAATGCACTGGATGGTGGGCTCCATTGTGAAGCACGGGGTTCAAAATGTCAATGTGAGGCACGTGGTTCAAAATGGCTCCCTTTATCCCTGCGGAACATACATTTCGAATTTTTACGAATGGATTGAAGAGTGCCATTTCCCCACCAGACACACGCATGGAGCCGGAACCAGATGAAGGTCGTGTATACAACCACCAACGAATGGACCTCCGTGCCCTTCCGAGGCGCTGGGCGTGGCCGTTTCCGTGGGGGACGCGGCGGAGGCTGCGGAACCTTCCGTGGCGTTGGTCGCGGCTACAACAATTCTGGTGACTATAGCCGAGGTTATGGGCCATACTTTTGAATCTATATAACCTTCGCCGTCGCTTTTATCCTATACACTATGTATACGTCCATTCCAAGAGGTGCTTGATCTCTGGATCAGCCAATACCATTAGATAAGCTGATTGGCAGTGATGATCAACCTGCTTGGGCGGCAAAGACCTTCAGTGTGTTCCTCAGGGCACATAGTGCCTCAGAAAAAATCAAGTAGAGACCAAAGTACAGCCAAGTAATCTCGTTCTCAATTTGCGTAGTTGACCCTTGGTTGAATAAAAGCAAGGGCGAGATGATCTGATGGCAACTGATGGGAGTTGCCTTTTTTGGGGGGAGGGTGGTCGTGGGAACTATTGGCTGATCCAGAGATCAAGCACCTCTTGGTCCATTCACTGTGTATGGAAACATCTATGAAGTCAACTTCTAGTTGTGATGAGCGAGCCTGAATCCAGCTCTTGGACGAGACAAAACCACCCTACATATTCACGCCGGTGTTCGCAGACGTAACACTGATTGGACACTGAACTTGACATTGAATTTAAGACACTCAGAGCTAAACAAAGATCGTTGAATAGGATAATCCTGTGCTCCGCAGAGATAAGAGACCTATTCTGAACCACGTGCCTCACAATGGCATTTTGAACCCCGTGCCTCACCATCCAGTGCATTATAATGTATTTCAGCCAGGTTACGTATTTAAGGTTTGAATAGACGCCCTGCATTCCGGATTTGAACGCCCCGCGAGCAAGGGCAATGGAAACAATCAATTATGAATCCCGTGCCTCATAATGTATTTATATCGGCTGCGTTTCGCAGGGATAAGGGAGCCATTTTGAACCACGTGCCTCACAATGGAACCCAATTCATTATAATGTATTTCGGCTGTGTTCCGCAGGGATAAGGGTGCCATTTTGAACCACGTGCCTCACAATGGCATTTTGAACCCCGTGCCTCACAATGGAACCACCACCCAGTGCATTATAATGTATTTCGGCTGGTTCGGCAGGGATAAGGGAGCACTCGATGTAATATTTACTGCATTCCGGATTCACCTCAGGACCCACCGCGAAAGTCACGTGAGAGACCTGTTAGGTGGGTTTTTTTGTATGAGAGAAACCCACCTAATAGGTACCCTACCGGCGGTGGGTGCTAATACTTCTACTATGTAGTAGCTCATGTGCTGCCCACCCACCACGAACAAAATTGAATCGGCGGCCACCACGCGCTCCAACGTTAGGCTCCCAGTGGCATTTCGGACAGCAGCAGCTCCTGAGATGCTGTCGGGTGGACAAGAGATGTCAGTATTTATTGCATGGTGCTGCAAGTAGCATGTCCCTGGTTGGATTCCGTTACTACGGAGGCCTCCATGTTCAGTAGTAAAGCAAAGGAAAGGTTGTTATTAACGCTCATAAAATGAAATCGGAACCCACCGTCCGCGTCCGTCTGAATTCCCTTTGCAATTGTGCCAGGGGCTCCCGTGTTTTGGACACTGTTTTGGAGCTCGCGAGATAAACGTAAATTCTCGAGATACCCTCTGAACCGGGCGCACATGGCTTAAAATGGCGGAGCAGTGGCCACCGTGCACGAAGGCATGGGAAGCATCCTCGGCCTGAACCAGTCAAAGGCCGTCGTGAATGAATCGACGGTCAGAGCGGGTATCTAGCAAGAATGCCGGACGAGAAATGCAATTGGAGAGTCAGCGGGAGTCAGGGGGATGGGCATGAAACAAAATTATGAAGGAATCTGTAGCGAAATTACAAAATGAGCACCCCAACCACAACATGCATGAATCTAGAATGAGAAAAAGAATGAAAAGAAGGTACTTGCCGGCACGAAAATCGGAGACGTCTTCACGGTAGCCTCCCTGTTGAAAAAAATAAATATTCATTGCCTTGAGGGATGTTATTCAGATAATCTAGCATCGAGAATATAAAAGAAAACCGGACAGGCATATTTGGGTGCACGGAAGTCTTGGAGGCAGCACATATGATGGAGGCCACGGAGGCCACCGGCATTCAGAGAAGTGTAAGAATTGCGATCGACACAAAAGCTAAATGCGGACTAACCATGCTCCATGGTTTTATCGACATTATAAACAGGTTCATGATCTGTTTCCGGATGTTAGCGCGGGGCAGAAATAAGTTTTGTACAAGGAGGTCACCAAATGAGTTGTTAACCGCGTCCTAGACGTCTTCAGCGATATTTGCGACATTTCACAGGCGTGGGGCACCTCCTCCGAGCATCGGTAGGTAATTATTTGCAGGCCAACGCCATTGGAAAAGACCGGACTGAAGAATTTTTCGGAACCGGCGAATGAGAGCTCTTCGAGCTCGCGGATGCATCCAGGGACGTCGCTGAGAGCTTAATAACAGTCAGAAGTATCTGAGATATGTTTCTGGGTGGTATTCCTCAAGTAGCGAAGCCATAGACAACAGGCGCGAACATTTCGAGTAAAGATAGGGGCTATTTTCGATGAGCTCCGACAGGCCGAAAAATACACGAAACACGCACCGGGGGGTCCGCACATAGTCCATGGTGGTCTTTCTATCAGCTGACACCAGCGATTCGGAGGTGAGCTTCTTCAGACAACGGCACAAGAAGTAGGTGGTCGTTGAAGTTGAAGTTCTGATGAAACCATGTACGTCTTCGGGCTCGAATCTTGCACGCTCAAAACGAAAACTATGCAGGCTGTGAAAAAATCCGGACTAAAAATTCCGAGGACACCGGGCAATGGTAACGACCAGGTTGCGCATTTTGTTGCAGAGCCAAGCCTGAGTTTTAACTGAAATATAAAAGAAATAAATTCCGCTCACGTTTATTCGTCTTCCGATTGGCTGATGAGTCTTACGTTGATAGAACCCGAAGGCTCCGGATGGATCCTGAGGCGGTGGGAGGCGTGCGGAGGGAGACGGAAGGAGAGGAGGCCACCGCGGAATGCAAAAAGAACCCAAGACAGAGACGAAGAAAGAAAGGTTTAAACTGCGAGTGTGTCATTGTGGTTGTGGGCCGCAAACGCGGCCCGTGTCCCCAAGCTCCAAAAACGCGCGCATGGAAGTAGAAGGAACAGCATTACCCTGTCGACGGAGGGTGCCGTATCAACGGAAGAGATCGCATCACGGAGGGTGCCGCAAATGGTGATCCTTTTCCTCCCAACCTCTACCATTAAAAATCTGGCGTGTCCCTTGGTCAGATTGAACTCCGGGTCTGATTCCTGGACAACAAATTGTCGGAAATTTGTAATTTCTGATGTAAGGCGCTGCAAGGCCTTGTAAGGCCACAAGAGCCTCAGTCATTGTAAGGATCTTATACGAGAGGCGAAACAGATAAGATGGTCAGGTTTCTTATAAGAAGCGAGGCTTACAAGAGCTTACAAGACTCTGGCCTATTGTAACGAAAATTCTCGTCATCTGAGGTGCTTGCTACGTTACTGACTGCATAGTTCTTAATCAACTGTATTAAGCGTAACAAGTACTATCATAGTTTACCATTACTAATGTTGTTAATTGAATTGAATTTAATATAAGTGCTTATTACTGGAATCGAACTGGTGACCACGCGAGGATTGAAGGGAAATCTGAGTTATATGAAATTACTGCTATGCTATACTACCATTTCCAATTTAGTCACTCCAGTCAACATATCGAGGTCTCAACGCTTCCGATGTCAATGGCGTGGAATATCTTCCGAGATTCCCAAGACGACGCCGACGTTTGTTGCGGTATGTACACAAGGAAATGGAATAACTTAATAACGGTCTGCATATACTTCGAGCATGTATGTTGTATGCACCTAACCCAAATATGGAAACAGCTTATAGGGTTTGGCTTCAGGTGCGCCGAATCGCCTGTGTCTGTGTCCATTCCCGAATTTGGCTCCACTGCATCGCCTGTCGCATTCGGCTGCCAAATTCACCCCGTACACCCCATGCCTCCGACAGGTTCTCCTCTCACTCAAAGTCCCAAACACGAGGTGCAGCGCGAGTCCCCCCTGCGTTCCCTCTCCCTGCCGCGCGAAGTGAACCGGAAACGCAGACGGAAACGCGACGCCCGCGGTCCCCGCCACAGCACCGCCGTTCGGAGGCACGGCCGCGGGCGCACGCACACCCCGCGCGAGTACCCCGCCAACCGCGCGCCCGACATGCCCGCCCCCCGCCGCCGCCGCGCCGCACTCGTACAGCGGCCGCGGGACCGCAATGCGCAGTACGCGCAGCGGGTGCGGGCTCCCCATGCCCTTCGCGCTCTGTTGCTGCCACCGCCACCACCACCACCGCCTTTCAGCGCCCCAGCCGCCGGCGCCTGCACGTACACCGCGCGCGCTGGGTCCCCACCGCCGCCACACCGACACGCACCTCGCCGTCCATCTCGTGCTCGAGGAACGCAGGCGGCGGCTTGCGCGGGATGCGCCGCTCCTTCGCCGCGGGGGAGGGCGTCTTCGGGTCCGGCGCGAGGAGCGCGAGCGACGCGGCGGAGAGGCCGTGCACACCCTCCTTTTTCGTCGGCGCGGGGGTGGAAGTGGAATCCGCGGTTACAGCGGGAGTGGTAGGAGGGGCGGTGTACGGCGGCGCAGCGGCGATGCGCTCGAGGAGGAGGATCGCGATCGCGGGCGGGGCGTGTAGGTGCGTGAGCCGGGGGAGGAACACACCCGCGCCTCCATTTGCAGTTACATTCGCGGTAGCACCGTCAAGCGCATCGGCGGGGTCCTCCGCGCTGACGAGGGCGAGCTGCTCGAGGGTCAGGTGCGCAACGAGGAAGGCGAGCAGCGCGGGGATGTCGACCGCGGATTTAAGCGTGGGTGAGCAGGAGGAGGATCCACCAGGGGTGGGTGTTTTGGGCGTGTCGGGCTGGAGCGCGGAGGCGGGGTAAGTCGTGAGGCTGCGCAGCGCGGGGAGGCGGATCTACCGCGGTGTCAAGTCAATCCACAGTATGGGAAGGGAAAGGAAAACCAGGGAAGAACTAAACTCACCTCCGCGTCCGCGTCCGCGTCCGCCCCAACCCCATCCCACGCCCCCGCCCACGGCGGCCACCCCGCACACGTCAGGCCCTCTACGCACGCCGCGAGGTGCGGCACCCGCAGCCGCGCCTCCATGCCTCCTCCTCCTCCCTCCCCTCCCTCCTCCTCCTTCCCCCTCCTTTTTCCATTCGCTCCCCACTCCCGCTCCCGCTCCCACTCCCACTTGACCCTCTCGCCCCACCCTTACCCGTAAATCCACAACCCCATACAACCGCCCCCGCGCCCCCTCGCACGCCGCGCGGCACACCCTCGCCGCCCGCCCCCGCGTGCTGCAACACCGCGCGCCAGAGCGCGGGCGGGAGCGCGGGTGTCGGGGTTCCACTACTCCCGTTTGCGCTCCCGTTCACGGAGACGGAGACGGAGACAGAGGAGGAGGAGTCAGGCAGGAGCGGCAGCCGGAGCAGCGTATGCAGCAGCGTCGACGCGGGGGAGGAGATGGCGCGTGTGCACGTGTAGCTCGCGTCTCCCATCCTCACCCCGTTCGCATTCGCATTCACATTTGCATTCGAATGGGAGTTCGCGTGGGCGGTGGCGAGGACGTGCGTCCACGGCGCCACGTGTCTTTCTGCCAGCTCGAAGTCGCCGTCCGCGTCCGCGTCCCCATCCGCGTCTCGGTCTCGGTTTCGGTCTTGGTCTCCGACTAGGGAGCCAGCCCGTCCCGGAAAGAAGCGGCAGCGAGTGCAGCGACGCCACGCGCCCCAGGCCTGCGGGACGCCGGATCTCGTCTTCTTCCTCCTCATCCTCATCCTCTTCACCCTCGTCGTCGTCCGTATCACTCTGATAGGCATCTGGGGTGAAGGAGCGGGAGCGCTGGCTGGAGGCGGAGGTGGAGACGAAGGACGCGGAGGCGGAGTAGTCGTGCGCCACCGACGCCGACGCCGACGGCGCGAGGTTGGAGCTCCGCGTGCGCGTGCGCGGGAGAGGGGGCGCGGGGACCTTCCCCTCCTCGTACGAGTGCGGCTTGCCCTCCGAATGCGCGTGCGAGTTGGACGCACTCGCACTCGCAGACGCCGACCGCGACAGGGACAGCCCGAGGGACTGCAGGGACGCAGCCCGCCCGAGCCCCGACGGGCGCCGGATGCCGTCTTCCTCTTCCTCTTCCTCATCCCCCTCATTCGCATCCCCTTGCTCGTCACCCAAAGGTGTCGCGGTGCGGGCGCGGGGTTTCGAGGAGGCGGCGCTTTTGGCGCGGAATAGCATGAGGCCTCGGCCTTTCGATTTCGATTTCGGTTTCGGTTTCGGTTTCGGTTTCGGGTTCGCCCCCGCGTTCGAGGCCGACGCGCGGTAGGGGGCTTGGTGAATAGCGGTGCTGGATATGTGGTTAGAATATATGCTAGCCCGTAGAGCAATTGCGACTCACCCGCGAACCGAGAAACACAGCCGCGCCCTACGTTGAAGCCTGTAACATGAAGATCAATACCATCACAGCGGTACGAGCCACAAGCGGCTAAGAAGCGCAGAATAACGCTGAAAAGACCCGAAAAAGACTGTCGAGCCACAGCGGAGAAACAAAGCACGATGGAGTCTTGAGACAACCCCAGAGAGACAACACCGGAGAACGAGATTTGTGCCTTGAGACAACACCAGAGAGCAGGACTTTTGGGTGCGGGGTTGGTCGCTGGGTTGGTGTGAACGACGAGAAGACACACTAGCCGCCCACGCAGCGCGAGGCACGGATTCGTGCCCGCGGGACGTGTGCGGGGCGAGCAGCATGGTGACTATGCAGCGCGGGGCAGTGGGTGACCAATTTTCGTGGATCCTCGTGGGCGGGAGTAGAAGAGGAAGACATGTGTGAGTAAGAAAGCGAAAGAGAGGGCCGTCGAACCTCCAAGGTCGTTGTTCTCTCTATTCTCCGCAGGTATGTACATCATGGGAGGCTGTATGGCGCGCTTAGGCTGCTAGACTGTCCACTTTGAGAGGTCGGGTGTACCGAGAGATGAGGAGAAGTGTATAACTGAGAAAACCAGCAGTAGAACGACAAGTCTCCCAAGGCCTTGGGAGAGCACCCCAAAAACGCAAGGCCTTGTGAGACCGCGCATTTGTTTGTACTTGTCTTACAAGGCCCTTACAAGGTCACGCTCTTATAAGATTATTTTTAAATTTCCGACAAACATCTTAAGTCAACTTCGATCGCCCCGCATAGTATTCCCGCTAAAAGATTTGTGAGGAAATGCACTCTAACATGTTAGAACGAAAATTGAGACACTTTGTGACACTGGGAAACACTCAGCATCCCATCAAACCTGCGATAATGCGCATAAAACCGGTCGAACAGCCATGTATTCAGGTGTGAAGGCTCAGCGATATATTGATGGGGAAATTTTTGGCCAAACGATCGAAAAACTCACTAAATTTTGCCCGGAGTTTCGGGTGATTGGCAGCCGATGTTTAATAGACATTGCGCTTATGTATCAACAGTCCCGATTCGGTCACTCAACTGTGAAGCGAAATCATTGGCAGCCGGCAATAGCCGCAGAAGTTGAGCGATGGTATGGGCCCGGGGCCAAGCCCGGGTCGCGGGTCGTCCAAAAATCTGAGCCCGACCCTGGACCCTACTTGGGCCCTCCTTTGGGTCGGGCTCGGGTCGGGCTCAAAAGCCCGGGTCTAGGGTCGGGCCCAGGGCTCAAGCCCGACCCACGACAACACTAGTCACGTTTCTCTCACGTAGTAAACGTAAACCCGAGGTACGGCAAACGTGATACCAACAGAATCAGACTCCATATGAAAGTTTTATCGACTATCATAGAACTTTGTGGAGTCCGACTATGGGAGACTACAAAGGTGAGTGATCGATGGTACTGGGACCTCCTGAGCGAAATGCGGGTCATGTCATGTTTACCGCCCACAGAGCCACTCCAAAGTCACTACATACAGTTTTAAACCAGGAAGCGAAACACCCGGCGCCGCGCAGTGTTTCACGAGTTAAATAATAGCTAGTATCAAGAGGTGGCAGATCGGGGCCCGGGCAATCGGACACACTCATCAATGCACGTGCAGACCTACCACCACAAATATCAATAAACAAGCCCTCCCCCTTCAGTTCGCCTTATTGCGGCGGTTTGTGGCACACAGAAAAATTCGGAGGCAAATCAATGCACACTAGAACCTCTCTTCCAAAAAACAAGGAGGTTATGGATTTTGGGAAGTGACTTAAAGTACAAAAGTTGTTTCTTCCAAATCAGGACACAAATCCGAAAGTTCTTAGTTTCTCTCTCGGAAAAAGTTGTACCTGCTCTTGAACATCTGAGAACAGTCCCCCAAGCAAATTAGGTGTTCAGCTGAATTTATCAAGCCCTCAGGTACTTGCTATTTTTTTTTTTTTTTTTTTTTTTTTTTTTTTTGCTTCCCATCACATCAAAGCACGTGTGTTGATGGGTATGTCCGATTGCCCGAACTGCGACCTCTTGGGTAGTATGCCTCTGATCTACAGCCTAGCTTGTTTGTTTTCCACGCATTTCGAAAAGCGTGACTTGGTATGGAGAGCTAATTGCATGCCACAAATTGCCAGATGATACCCAGCACTATCTGAGCAGCCTGTCTGTTTGAAGTTGTAATGGCTGCTTTGGTTGTTAAACCAGAGGTTACGGAACTCTCCATATCGGGTGTGGCAGTGCTGGAACCTCGGCCCGAATCAAAAGCACTTGTGGGGATTCCACAGCCACAATTTGAACCCTGGCTGTGATATTCTCGCTCGCGGGGAGTCCACAGCTACAATTTGAGCCCTATATTTCGTCCAAATCAGGGGAGAACTCGTTGAGTAATTGTCAATTCTCTGAAAACATTCCAAAACAAGATATTTTCGTTCGCGCCATCGGTTCCGACAATGGCTGTAACCCCCGCCGAAGCAAGTTGCACAACATGTTCCGTTGGGCCAAAAAAATAAGGGTGGATAAAATTATGGTCAATTCTTCGGAATTATCTCAAAACGGAAAAATTTTCAGACAAACAAGTACAATGTGATTCGACGGATCTGCTTACAGCTAATCACGGAACCGAAGGCGCGAACAGAAAATTTCCTGATTTGGATGGATTTTGAATTCATCGACCGATTCCCCCATAACTCCCTCAGTTCTGATTCAATTACCTTGAAACCTATCCCATTAATTGCTGAACCTTTAGGTTTGGCTACCCTGGGGAACTTGGATTTAGGCCCGTTTTGCTACATGTACAAACAAAGATTTAGTCACAGATCATTGGTCATCACAGAAATAAAATCCAGAGAAAATGGGGCAAGATATAGAGATAAATCACAGTGCCAAGATATGTTTTTCAACTTAATATCTACTTGATTTCTTGTGTACAAACATTTCATCCACTGAGACCAAAGAAATTACTCAAGTTCAATTTCCTTAATTAGTCATTTCTGCTTTATGATCGGGCCAGTATCCGTTGACGTGAGAGAGTTCTTGATCCGGCTTGTCAGTGTCACGGCCGGGGACACCGCGGTGGCACGACCACGTGCTGCAAAGGGGTATGCTCAGGGACGTGTTTCTGAGGTGCATCAAGCCCCTTAGGCCGACACTGTTGGTGGTATGTTACTCTTTTAAACCTTTTTATGTAATCAGGATAATGTACTTGATTGGAGCACCTGCAATTTTTTTTAAATTTCATGGCAAACCTGGTACATAGTAATGTTTGTGACAATTTTTGCCTATCCCACGCATCTCTCAGTCTGATGGCCAATTTATGTTCTTGATAGACCTCTGAGCAGTATCAAGGGTAGCAAGCTGGAATGAGTTGTACAATTCTCTGGAAATTTCTAGTCTCACTAGTCAGACCAAAATCAAAACTTTTTTTTTTCAAAAATTTGGAGAGAGCAAAAAAAGTACCTGATTGGTCTGATTCCACTCGCGCAGCAAAAGCCGTAGGTCGACCTTCCGGATTAGGAAATTCCCAATTGGGAAACCCTTCCTGGAGCTCAATGAGATCATGGTGGGTTGTTTTGGCCCAGAGGTGATATATATTGACTTTCTAAGGTATTTGGTCTTCAAAAAAACTGTTGAACTAAAGAATTGGGGGTGTGGTGCATGTTTTAGTTTGTGATGATGTGGCTGTGCATGAAAGTCGCACGACAAGAATTTTGGTTTCTGGTAGCAGCTTAGGTAGATAAATCGAAATGAAAATACTAATAGATACCTTGGCATGCTGTCTGAACCTATGGTAACTTTAAAAGTCATAAATACACGTTGTGGCCACAGAGCAACAGTCGCAGCGGAAGGTCGACCTACGGTTATCACCTGACAAGTAAAACTAGACTAGGAAATTTCCCCTGGCATGCTTTATTTTATTTCATGCACAACTTTGAAAATTTTCATGCACAAGGTTTTGACAAACCCCTGGTTCCTTTCAGGGAATTCCGGGGGCCTTTATACATATGACCTGATTGGTAATTTCCGGAGGAGTGTGCAACTTATGATGATTTGATTGGTTAGGCATGTTCTGAAGAACCCTTGGCTTGGAAGAAGAACACATTCAATTTCCAGTTATGCAATGTTGTGTATCATGAAAAAAATTATTCCTACCATAATATGACAGCCAGACTCCTGTGAAAAGCAAAAGAGTGTGAGCACTCTGCGACACGAGCTTTTGATCCATCTCTGTTCAGAAGTTTCTCTCATTCTCAAATCCGAAGCAGACTCTGCAGGACTACACAATGGTCAAGAATGACTTTAGCTAATAGTAGTCTGAAAAAAAAATCGAAATCTTGATTTGTCCTGAGTAGGCCAGGTGGTTTCTCCCAATGGGTGTGAATCATTGCAAGTACTGTACATAAAAAGCTCTTGCTCTCCACAAATATTGTTCTACAATGAACAAGAATATGGAGGAATAGTGGTGTTTAAGGCTGACCTGAGGTGGCTTTGGCTTCAGATTTCCAAGCCCGAGCCCTGGGACAATGTGCGGGGCTCAGGCCCTTGGGCCGTGGCCTCAGCCTGGGCTCAGGGTATTTTCTTTCAAAAAGAGTCCTGGTTCAGTTCTGAGGTATGGGAGAATCTCATAAATGTAATGCAAACCATGGGTATGCTCCGAAACTCTACCTCATTCATATTCAAAAGGTTGAACCATAATATCCGCTGAGCCTGCCCAAGCTGTGGGAGAGGGCCTGGCCTAAGCAGGGTCGGCCTAGCAGGCTTCAGGCCAGGCCCCGAACATCAACAGGGAGGAAACTGAATTGGGGGCCACATCTCATCTATGTATCCCATCCTAAAGGTTCAGCACCTGCCTCGAAGAGGCCCAATCCCAAGTCATTCGGGATAATCTGTCCGCAATTAGCGGTCAAGAGCAAATGGCAAAAATATGTTTTCATTTCTCATGTGCCACCGGGGACCTTGTTTGGGAGGGAAGACGTAAATGTATTATGAAGAAGGCTATAGAGCCAGAATTACGGATTTTTCCTTCGTTGAGTCGCAATCCCACTGCAAGTGATCTTTTGATCAAAATATAGTTGAACTCATGACTTCTTGAATTCTCAACCAAATATGAACTTGAAACTGCACAGTATATCGGCTACGACGTCCTATCCAAGCTATCTGCTCAGCATATTCAAAAACACCCGTAGAAAAATTTCAATTAAAGCGCGTCGCGTCGCTCTTACAAAAGTTCGACAAGAAATTCCCTTGATATTCTGCTTGCCAAATTGTATGATAAATCTGAAAGACAAGTGACATTCACGATCACGGACCTTGGCTTCTCGTGACCAACAACACCTTGAAATACATCATAACAAAAATCTGGGTCAGTACTGCAAACGCAGGAGTATGTAAAAATATGCCTATGGTGCTAATCACTTAGCCACTACTACTTTTGTACAGCGGCCACGTTGGCCGGGGATTTTTTTCGGCTGTACCACACTCAGTTTACTATACACCGCCAAAGTGCTCCCACGTAACCAACACCTGGAAAGTTTACATGACAGTCACCATTTTGAGCACCTGGCTGCAGGCTGAATGTCAGGTGGATGCCAGCTGCGCGTTCCACCTGAATTTTCAGCTTTCAGTCAGTTGTAACACACATAGTGGCAAGGTGGTTTCGCCAGCTGCTGTCCATGCTATCTTTTAAATGTAATAATGTTCTTTCCCTGCTCTTTTCAACAGATTGAGTAGATTCATGTCGCAAATCGTTACTAGTATTCAAGTAAACGAAGTCTGGCACCACCACTGAAAAAATCCCGAGTTGACAATTGTCGAATAATCATTGACAATTTGTGCCAATCTCCTCCATAAGTATTTTCCTTCCAAAAATGGTTGGTATGTCATTGAAACAAGCAGAACCCTTCTCTGGTCTTTGAACACAGTTACTGCGAACACGCTCAAAATTGTTCGAAGTCCCTTGCCGACGCAGCCGAGTGTTACGGCCTCCGGATCAGAGCATGAAACCATCACGTGAGGAAAAGGTGGTTCGTTTTTGATTTGCTGTCAAATGTCAAGGCGCTCCTTCTTCTTCTCTCCCACCATGTTCCCGCCTCCCACTCCTCCTCCAACTCCCTCTTACCAGCTACTACCAAGCGCAAACACAGCAGACTCTGGCTACTCGTACTATGTTCCCTTGCATCCATGCTCTTCGCCGGCCTCAAAACAAAGCTTCACTCTGAGCCCTACCGTGAAAAGACACCCACTCCGTGACTGCTCGTGATGCTGGGGCTCAATTATCTTCTGCCACGGCTTCCTTGCTCATCCAGGTGCGCAAGACAGCACCCGATGTCAAGACAACAACGCTTGGCGCCGTCTTATTGGTGTACCGCTGCACGCACTGTGCTCGTACTTAGTCTTATCGGCCCCTGCCCGCACTACAAAGACTCTGGACTCGCCGGTCCATTAAGGACCTCGTTGAACCCCCTCAAACCCTTCGGTGGCAAGCAATTCGTAGTGCACTGTATAGCTAGTTGGGCCGTCAGGCCAAGAGCTAGCTGCCAGTGCCCCGAGTACGAAATGGAGCAGAGCGTAGGCGTGTCCGCTCGCGTGGACAGGACGAGTTAATGATACAAAACAACGAAATAATGAACCAAAGTAGTAAAATAAATGAAACAAAGCAGAGAGCAGTCCAAAAACGGTATAATATTGCACCAAAGTACGGTTTTACCAAGCTCTCCTTGGTCGTCTGACTCTACACCGCCCGCTGACTGAGCAACCCAGGGCTAAGGCACGGAACCAAAGTTATTTTTAGTGTTCTGACTCGTTCCCAGCTATCCGGAACGTCCGGAACAATGCCAAGCTTTTAGAGAATGATATTCATATGCTTTGGCTTGCACAGGATTGTTCCTAAGTAAGGTACCCGAGATCCCTCTGAACCTCCCGGAGCACCCGAATATGCGTGACTGAGGTCACTGTGACCCCTCGACTCGGCCACAAATGCAACTTGTGCTTGCAACTGCTACAGCAACTCTGCTGACTCGATTCAACTAGCAACTAATGTTCCCTTGGATCGTCTACAGTCTGGATGGATAATAGTTCATTGCCCGTGGTAGGAACGTGCAGAGAAACCCCAATCTTGCTAAGAGATGGTTGGGTATCACTTTTAGAGAAAGGTCCGATTGCCTCATTACAGCAGATCCAGAAAATAATGGCCAACACTTTTTTTTGGGGGGGGGCGTTTCCCACAAAGGAAAATCTCGTGTACCGTCTTCTTTCTCTCTTTTTCGTTGAGGCTAAACTACCCACTTCGCACGTATCACCCTCCGTCAAGCGGAAACGCGAGCGTATGTCCCCACTCCGCACCTCGGGCTCAGAGTGTGATAGGACAAAGATGACTCGGCCATTGAATAAGCACTACGGAGCGCAAAGGTCAGTGTCAGAATTGCAAAATAATCGAACAAATGGCCCAAATTCTGTTCAATTGGGTGTTTTTCCTAATGTAGTTCGTTTTTATATTGTCCTGGGATGTCAAGTGCACGCTCCTGAAAAAAGATGTGTTTACAGATTTTTTGCAGCGCTATACTCAACGAAACCAAGAAGTTTGGCTCATTGAACCGTAAACTTAGTTTAAGTACTCCAGGTGAGGCTAAAATAGTTCTTGAACACGGAATTTTGGTGGATAATACAATAGCACCTTATTCTAGGCTCTGCCAGTGGTCTCCGAGGACCGAATAACATTGAGAACGTCGCCGCCGACGACTGCCGAACCCGTTTGATGGCACATCACGGTGACTACTGAGCCCGGTCCGAGCGTTACCCGACAGCCGAATAAGAGGCATCGTCAGTGTTCTCATTGGTACCGGTGCCTTTACGGGTACGACATGGCGGCGGGAATTGTCGAATTTATTTAGTCCCTCGTTCTTGGCTGATTTCTAGATCCCGTCTAATTGAATTCTTATCCAATCGTCTTGAGCGCTTGTTTTCAGTTTAGAGGTGTGGTCAGTTTACCCAAATCAACCCCTCGAAGAGGGGCCCAGTGTCGATTGCCGTTTCTGGATGGCGTGTACATAGAAACAAGTAGATATGTAGGCATGTGTGCATCAATGAGCAATGTACCGACAAATCTGTTCCGTGGGTGCATAAAAAACTCCAGTGGGAAAGGCTACCGAGGCAGTAACAAGGAGTTACATGAGTTATATGCGAAGTTTGAAGACAAGGGATGGGAAAATGTGCATCGACCTTGAGGCATGGATATCTGCAGAGAGATATGCAGTGTCAGTGAATGTATGGGCGGGTAATGCGAAAATAATGTCTGCTACGACTGGCAGGCAGTGAGAAAAGCTGAAAAGCCTCGTGACTGCCCGCCAGGTGATCTGTCGAAGTGACGGCCCGAAGTGGCCGAGAGTGCGGAGCCTTTCACGCGCTCAACGATTACCCTTGTGTAAACTCCCATTTAAACTCGACCAATCGTCTTGAGCGCTTGTTTTCAGTTTAGAGGTGTGGTCAGTTTACCCAAATCAACCCCTCGAAGAGGGGCCCAGTGTCGATTGCCGTTTCTGGATGGGTAAAGAGAAAAAGAAGATGGAGGTGAGTCTGAAGGACGAAAGATGAGAAAGAAACGGGAAGAGACATTTCTGGAAGGTTATAGAAAGAAAAAATGAAACCGTTGGAGGTTTAATGGAAAGAAAAAATGGTTCATGTCCCAGCTCAGACTCTTACTTGCAACCCATGGGGTGAAGAGGAGCAGGCGGGAATTGGGAATTTGACTCACCAGCTCAGACTCTCGCTTCTGACCCAAGGGGTGGAGAGGAGCATGCTCTCATTTACGACCCAGGGGGTAGAGAGGGTGAGTGGAGGGTATACATATACACTCTCTTTTGCGACCCAAGGGGTAGAGAGGACAGGTTACCGCTCCGTTCAAACTCGACCAATTGAGCAGTGAAGTGCTTGATCAAAGATAGTATAGATAGTTAGTCGGCGTGGCCGATATAAGGAAGCGCGGGGCATGAAGTAATGAAACGACTTCGTGTCGAAAGTGTGTGGGCCTGCACGCAGCACGGGGTACTGGCAATCAGCAGAGAACGAGCAGATGCGTAGAAACAGAGGGGGGGAAAGGGCCGAGAGGCCAAGAGGATAAGGGGCGGAGAAACGAGAGGGCGAGAGGATGTGAATGAGGCCGACTCCCGAGGGGATGTGAAAGTCGCTAGAGCGCTGCAAGGGACAGGCGCGAGGGCGCGAAATGGGACAAGCGCGGGAACATAGGAAGGGGCAGGGGCGCAGGGCGCAGGAACAGGAAAGCACGAGGACGCTGGATGAGGGGAGCACAACAGTGCGAGAAGTGGCTGCGATGCCGCAGGAAGGGAAGAGCGTGAGGCATGGCTTGGGAGGAGTAAAGCGTGGGATAGAGGTGCGCCAGGGCAAGGCGTGGGATGAACGGCGCGAGAGGGAGGAGCGCGACGGTAGGCAAAGCGTGCGATAGAGGTGCACAAGGGCAGGGTGCAGGATGAACGGCGTAAGAGGGAGGAGCATGACCGCGGCCACAGCGCAGGATGAGGGGAGACTAACGGTGCAAAGGGACGAGTGCGACGGTGCCCGAAGGGAGGAGCACAAAGTGTTAGGTAGGAGGAGCGCGAGAACGCGGGAATAGACGTGCGCGATAGAGCTGAAAAAGGACGAGCGCAGGGGCACAGCATGGGAAGAGCCCAACAGTGCGGGACGGGAGGAACACTAGGGCTGGGATGTTCGGGTTGGGCCCAGAGTAACGGTGTATCTATCTGTGATGTAGGTCATTTCCGCGAGGATTTGCGACCCCGTTACCCAAGTTAAGCACCCCCGCAAAGCCAGTTTTGTGTGTCAATGATGGACTCTCGCTTGAACCGCTGGGGTGGAGAAGAGGAGGGATGATCTAGCGAGTTGCGTGGGGAAGGAAGACGACGACAAAGAACCAAGGGGTCAATAGGACTCTTAGTTTCGTGGGCATGGGGAGAAGAGCTTTCAGCTCTGCCGCTGGAGCCGATGGGAGAGGAGGCGACGGGTGAGACGCGCTGCGCGCTATCGCGACGAGGAAGCGGCTCCGAGCGAAGAGGAAAGCTCTGACTATGTGGCAGAGATCTCCGGGAAGCAGGCTGGAAGCGCCAGGGGCGCGAGCCAAATCTAACACACACTGAAGGAAAAGAGAAAAGTGGAGGACAGGCGAAAGAAACGATGGAGAGGAATCGGCGCGTCGTGGACGCAAAGGAAACGAGAAAGTGACGGAGTCACATTCGCGTCACGACTTTCCCGAATCTCCCTTCTCATCTTATCCTCTGACAAGATTAAGTCGCTGCCTCGCGTCGAAGTTGTCTCGGAACAGGATAGGTTGCGACGGTGAGCAGGCTCACAGTGCGGTGGGACTCGGAGCTAGATTGGTGGTCGTGATTCATGAGATTCATGAGAAAGACCTAAGGCTTTTCTAGCTGAATTGCCAGAGGGAAGCCGGCGCCAGGGTACATTGCGTGATGCCATTGCAAGAGTGTTCCAAAGCATTGTGTGGAACAGCAGGTCCGCTCCGGCAGGAAATACGTGCCAGCTCGAAGGAAGTTGAGTAAGAGTCGCGAGATGCGCACCGATCCTGACTACGATGAAGACTCCGAATGGACATCCGTATCGTGAACGAGTGCACTTCAGGCAACAGCTGAGATGCCGGAAAGAACGGTTGGACTCGGAGATCAATCCGCTCGTGGGCGTTACTACTATGGCGAAAGTTTGGCGGCATCGATGCATCAACGCGTTCGGAGAAAATCAGATGCTTGGCCACTACCACCTGGCGTGCAGTTAGGAGTATAGATGTGCAACCAGGGATAGGGAAGGACAACATAGATCCGTAGGTAGAACAACTTGAATGCTAAGAAGCAATGTTTTCTTGTGGCAACCGCGGCTATAGCCATCGAGTGGGCGCGATATTATGGGAAATTGGAAATATTGTGTTGAAATGCAGCTGGCTCGATTCTGAGGCCACATAATATCTTCAAGTTGCCTGGTTTTGTGTTTAGCGCAAATAAGTGCATGTTTGAGCACGGTCTATAACATGGCCAGACGGTCGTCCAAGTCATGTAGCGTTGCTCAACTTCAGTGCTGCCAGACGCTTGTCCAAACAGCAACAAAGATCAAAGTGAGGGGCAACCAGACGCTCGTCCGGGTCGCTCAGACACAGTTGACGTAGAAACTCTCGAGAGCAAAAATCTTGAAGTGAGGCGGCAGTAACCCCAGGAGCTTTGATTAATCAATTCACCCATAGACCGGAATCCGGGATTCGGATTAATCAGGACCTAGTGGTGGTAGTGTGTGGGCTGACCGAGGAAGGTACTGTGGTGGTGTTCAATCAGGATGAGTGTTTAATCCTGTTTAATTTGGAGCGGGTTAATCGGGATTAGCGTTTAATCTGGGCAGCTGTTTGAACAGGGGAAATGCAAAAAGGTGCCACAGCAAAGAATCGAACACAAGACCACAAGGTAATGGAAGACAAAAACGGGAGTCCTACTTAACCACTTCACCAGAATGGACATAACTAAGAGTGGGACAACATGCAATGAATATGAAAAATATGAAAACACCCCACAAATTGTGGACATGGGATTATAACTTGCCCATGATCTGGAGTGTAGAATGGTTCCGGGACTCTGGCACTCAACCCCAGTCGTCCGGTTGAGTCAAGCGAACACGACTCTGCCCAACTTGACTCCGGAGTCAGTGGAAGTTGACTCACCGCCTCGATCATGGGCAAGTTATAATCCCATGTCCGCAATTTGTGGGGTGTTTTCATATTGATTGCATGTTGTCCTGGTCTTAGTTATGTCCATTCTGGTGAAGTGGTTACAGCCATTTGCAGAACTTAGGGCGCAGCGTGTTTTTTTTTTTTTTTTGGTAAGTTTTCACGAGAACAGCGATTGCGGGATCATTTCTCAACCATTTGCCCTGGAAATTGGCTCATTCGATTTGCACAGAAAGGGCGGAGGGCCTCATGTCCTAGGATTTTTGATAGGCACCGAAAATTTCCTTTTTGGGATAGATTCCCGTGTTTTTCAGTGGTTGAGCGGAGAACACGTCCCATGGGATCTATTTTGCTCCGATTGACCTAGATTTTTGTTATGGTGGATTTGGACATATTCCGAAGGGCCTGATATACCGGGATAGTAAATGTGAATACTGGTTCGAATCTACCATACACTTTGGGATCAACAATATGAAAGGAATGTATCTATGAACTGCATATTTGAAGTATTGATCCCATTCAAAATACCGGTATTTCAGGCCCTCCAAAATATGTACAAGTCCACCATAACAAAAATATAGGTCAATCGGAGCAAAATAGGTCCCATGGGACGTGTTCTCCGCTCAACCACTGAAAAACACGGGAATCTATCCCAAAAAGGAAATTTTCGGTGCCTGTAAAAAATCCTAGGACATGAGGCCCTCCGCCCTTTCTGTGCGAATCGAATGAGCCAATTTCCAGGGCAAATGGTTGAGAAATGATCCCGCAATCGCTGTTCTCGTGAAAACCTACCAAAAAAAAAAAAAACACGCCGCGCCCTAAGTTCCGCAAACAGCTGTAAGTAGGACTCCCGTTTTTGTCTTCCATTACCTTGTGGTCTTGTGTTCGATTCTTCGCTGTGGCACCTTTTTGCATTTCCCCTGTTCAAACAGCTGCCCAGATTAAACGCTAATCCCGATTAACCCGCTCCAAATTAAACAGGATTAAACACTCATCCTGATTGAACACCACCACAGTACCTTCCTCGGTCAGCCCACACACTACCACCACTAGGTCCTGATTAATCCGAATCCCGGATTCCGGTCTATGGGTGAATTGATTAATCAAAGCTCCTGGAGATTTATGAGGCGGCAAGCCCGGATGGAAGGCCTCAAAGAAGCCTAATTGTTTGCAAGACCAACTCGCCGAAGAGTTTCGGATGTAAGGATGAATAATATAATGGCCGTAGAGGATCAATGTCGGCGTAACCAGACATTTGCTTGAGTCGCGACATCCGAAACCAAGGTAGAGAAGCTCGTGGCTTCAAGTCGAGTGATAGGTAGACTAAGGTAGGTGGATGAAATTGCGGTGTTGTCACCCTATCGACAACTTTGCATTCTGTGGAAACACTATAGGGTTGGTAGTTGGACTCTGGTGGTAGCGTTCCGGCTTGAGAACAACTCCGAAAAGTTGCATCCAGGGAATCGTAGAGAGTCGGAGATTGAACAGGATTAACACTATCAGTGCATATTCTCGCATCGCCGGTGCTGGCATCGTTTGGCCCCGGAGACGACGAGGATGAAATGTTCTGGTCGCTTGGGTGGAAGGTCGTTGGCCCGTTACTGCTGCATCGGACGCAAAGGAGGAGTCTATGGCCGGCGTCTGACGTGAATAAAGATGGCTCCCAACCAGCATCGACAGTGCTGGTGTGTGGACCTTGATAACGCACAAATCTCGGAAAGAGTTCCCGATTATATTGGGGAGAAATGTTGCGCAGTCAATGAGTAGAGAGCGTATTGATTCTCATAATCAGAGAGCGCTCCACCATGCGCACGCAACATGATGCGGTGCCAGACGGCGAGGTTTCGAGCAAGACACTCGACGAACCGAAGCAGGGTTATATTGCGAATGTTCCCGCCACAGACGGTGCTCCGCACGATTGGTGGTGCATTCCGCAGCGTGGAGAAGCTGTACAACATTGTACTGGGTGTCGAGTCTACCACAACACATGTAACGGCGAGGTCGAACGGTGGAAGAAACTGTTGTCGTGTTCTTTGAACTGCCGACCTGGATTATGTTATTTTTCTGTCGCAGACGCGCTCTTCCACCTCTGAGTCAGCGGTGTAGCGAGAAGAACTGATGTCTTTGAGCAGAGAGGACTCCGAGGGCTCGTTCGAAGAGTCTGGAGTCAGAGTCGGGTGTGTGTGAAAGTGAGCTGAAAAGTATTGGATATAGTAGTACCGCACAAAGGAGGGATAACGCAAGTGGGGTCAGCGAGTCCCGACCGAGTGTATCAGACTTTGGAAGCTGCAATGGGATCGTGCGAGAATGCCAAGCACCAAAGAATCCCGTAGGCGAAGAGTCTGTCCCCCTGGTTGAATTGTGGTGTTATCGGCGCTGGCGAGAGCAACGAACAAGATCGGAAGTATGCTGCTTTGTTCCGCATGCTCTAGCGTGCCAACACGAGGCAACGAGAACGCAGACAATGAAAGGAGGGCGCTTCGAGTGCAGATCTAGGATCGTCAAGTAACGATATGTGGAATCCGTGGTTGACCGATGACGAGACATGAACTTGCTCCGAGTCCTCTCAATCCTGCGCCAAGTGGATACGAGAAGTGCTCGCCAAATGCATTCATGATATATAGATGGAATGCGTATGCATTCAAGGAATAATGCGAAAATAATGTCTGCTACGACTGGCAGGCAGTGAGAAAACATTCTTGAGTCGAGGACGAGCAGAACGTACCTGGCAGGCAGTGAGAAAAGCTGAAAAGCCTCGTGACTGCCCGCCAGGTGTCGAAGTGACGGCCCGAAGTGGCCGAGAGTGCGGAGCCTTTCACGCGCTCAACGATTACCCTTGTGTAAACTCCCATTTAAACTCGATTAATCGCTGTCTAACTCCTCCGTCCTGTACGTCATTGCCTTATCCTTATCCCCACCGCACACACCCTGTCTGCCGTGACCGCTCATACTCATCGGTGACCACGGGGTCGTTTACGGCATTTACCCTTGCCGCCACCGTCACACCCACGCTCCATTCGCCCGGGAATTTCCGGGGTGAGGAACCTGCATTGATCGGTGTTTAAAAACATGGACGTCGAAGAATGCCAAGGGTAAAACGATGTCGTGATCGAGACCACCGATCAACATACACGATCAACCTACCCTTTACTCTCGAAAGTATAGAATCTACGACGGCCCATGCCTGGGATGCATGTCTCTAAAGTTATTTTGAAACATCTCAATGTAATTGTTAAGAGCTGCTCAGGCGCATTAATATTTATTTCCACTGGTGAATCTCATTAATTTTTTTAAAACACCGATCAATCATCAATGCAGGTTCCTCACCGCGGAAATTCCCGAGCCTGTGGAGCGTGGGAGGGGGTGTGACGGTGGCGGCCAGTGTAAATGCCGTAAACGTCCCTGTGGTCACCGATGATGAGCGGTCACGGCAGACGGGGTGTGTGCGGCGGGGATAAGGATAAGGCAATGACGTACGGGACAAAGGAGTCAGACAGCGATTAGATATAAGAATTCAATTAGACGGGATCTGGTAGAAATCAGCCAATAACGAGGGACTAAATAAATTCGGCAATCCCGCCGCCATGTCGTACCCGTAGAGGCACTGGTACCAATCCATAATATTAATGCCCACAAGTGTCATTTTCTTTGGCGATGTTTCAAACGGATACGTTCCACATATTAGGACGTGGGCCTCTCTTTCCTAGCTACCATGTCCAACACCAAATTGCATGTCCCTAACGCGCTCGACGCACACCTCCAGTAGGTCCCGCGAATCTGCTGGGTCGCGAAAGCGCGTATCGAACCCTCTTTTCTAGGGATGTAGTCCTGACATTCGGCATTACTGGTATCGAGCTCACAGCGTTGTTACTGTTCGCGATCGCATATGCCGCCTGGAACCCCGTCTCGCGGCATCATCTTAACCGCATCAGCTTCCGACTACTTGTCTGCGCGTTAATATCAAAGTGAGAAATTCTGGGTGCTCCTGTTCACATATCTCACTGTTTCTAGCCTCACTTTCGCTGCGAGTTCCATCCCGGTCTTCTCGGGTCCCAGTGCAGGGTGCAGTTTTAGGGCGTTCTCCGGGTTGGTGCGTACACGGGGCGCTTCTCCACCCCTCAGCCGTTGACACTGTTTATAGAGCATCCTCATGTTCTCAGCATGCATGTTCTTCTGCACCGCACTCAATCTGCAGTTCGTATAGACGTTGTCTTCCCCCTTACTCTATAATCCTGAATCATGCACACACAGACTGGTGGTGGTACACCACGTCAACGGCAACTTGATGGAAAGGTTTTACTACATCGGCTCCGTCGCGGCCGTTGCCATTCTAAACATCGCGCCATACGCCGCTGGCCAGTTCGGGTACTACAACGGTACCTGCTGGTTCAGTGACCCGCGCCCCGATGTGCAGTTCCGCTGGCTCCTCGGGTCGCAGGCCGTCTGGATCCTGCTCATGTCCACAGGCGAGGTCGTGTCTTTTTTCGTGATCCTGGGGTACATGTATCGGGCGAGAGGTGTTTTGTTTGTGATGAGGGTGTTTTTTGGCTGACGGATGGGCAGATGCGCAGCTCAAGGGTGTTGTCGAATCGCTTGACGTCGTCGTTCGGTGCGATTCCGAAGCCGCCGATCGTGGTGTACCGCAGGATCATTCTTCGAATCGGTTTGCACAAAGTCTTTATAACGTACGGGTATTCAATACGGCGTTAGGTCTCTACCCCCTCCTCTCGTGCTGCCTGAACTTTACCGGCTCTATCCTAGACATCTGGCTATCCAAAAACCCCGTCCCCACCGAACTGGTATCCGCAATTTCTTTTCTCATCCGAGAGCGGCTCAGATTAACCTCCCTGCGTACAGCAATGGCGACTCTCGTTCCTCGGTGCGTTTATCCAACCCTTTCGTATACCCCGACACCATCCCCTCAACCAGACCTCTGCGTATTTGCCCTGCGCCCCATCCTATACACCCTCCTCGCAGCAGCGGATCCGGTACACCATCCCCAATATCCCCGGCTCCTTCAGCTGACCACGCACATCTCACCAGGGCGTCCTCCGCGCCATACGTGCACTCCGAAACCAGAGCAAATCCACACACTCTACCGGCCCTACCTCCAGTATCAAGTTCACGAACTCGCATAGCATGACGCGGTTCTCGATGAACAGCCGCGCGCTCATGCACGGGCAACTGGAGCAGAAGAACTCGACGATGTGGGGGGCGGGGGGTAACAAGTCGCGGGTGGAGCAGAGCAGTGCGGCCTTGAAGCCAGTCGAGGTGCAGAGTGTGGTGAGTCACGGTGGCGCCGGGGGGGCAAGGGGGAAGCCGTCAATCGTGGAACAGGAGCCAGAGCAGAGTGGATTAAGTCAGGCGGAGCGGGAGCGGGAGGGAGAGGAGGAGCTGGATGTGGAAGTGCAGACGCGCTCAAGGGCGGAGGATATCGCGGGGCAGATATGAATAGTGGTTGCGAGTCCACTATGTAGTAAAAAACAGTCGGTCCCTCTTGTCCTATATGCCTGCCAGACTCGGCAGCTGTCGACTACTCCATTAATTCTAACCCTGACTGTGAAGGGATGAATTCCTGCACGAATTAACCGGGCCCAATATGAATAGTTGAATTATCTACGCTCCCTGAATATGATTACTGCTATTGTGCATACCGTAATACAAACGCTCCAAACTGAGGAATTGAAGACCGTCGGTGGCCGCAATGAAGCCCTCATCTCTGATTCCCGTATGTTGGCTCTACTGTATGGGCGATATTCTGTGCAAAAAAGTAGCCATTTTTAGCGCCTCTTTGCCTATGACCTTTCCTTGTAGTTTACATCTTACTGAGTTACATCTTTTGTGCAGGGTTTACATCCAACCACATTTTGGCTCACAAATTTGCAATGTACCAGGTTACATTTTGCCGCAGGGCACTTAACATGTTCTATAACATCTCTCCAACGAAACCTAGTGATGGTACCATGTGCCGAACGATGGCCGCGTATGATGGACCTTCACATTAACCGTTCTTTAACAATTTGCTCGCTCGGCGGTGCAATTGCTCCATATATCCATCCTCCTTCTGGATTTTCTCTGCTCGTACTCTTTCCTTAACCCCTTCCATTCCTCCGACCAGTCTCCATGTCCGGCTCATTCCGACACTGCCTTTTCATTTTGGTCGCTGGTGTGTGAATAACGGCTGATTCAGTAAGGCAGGGGCCGAGCCCTTGGTCGGGCCGGGAGTAGAAACTCAAATCACATAATGAGGAAAGGTGGCCGTAGCAGCATCATGGGAGCTGATGATCTCTAAAGAATATTTTACACCTATTATTTTTTCACAAATGTGAGCGGGAGTTGGCAGGCAATTTTAACCCGAGAAGAACTGGGGCTTCCTAAGAAAGAAAGGCATGTTCTTGCGCATTGCGTCTTGGCCCACGCAGAGACCGTGCGGGGTATATAGACGCACTGTACCTCAGTGCAAGGAGGTCGAATGCCTATCCCCCATGTCCTCGCCCACTTACTCTTGTACAGGCTGTGATTGATCTTGGTGACAAGGATGTTTCATTGGTCTTTCTTTCGTTGCCATCTCGCGCGTCAAGACTTTGGTCTAGACCGATGACCGGTCTGTGAGGGGACGTGGGAAAATAGAGTGCCCGAATCTTCCAAAATTTTACAAATTTTGGTGTTGGAGGTCGGAATTTTCGCGGGTGAGGCAATAGAGATGCATTCAAGCTGCATTCAAATGGCCGGCATTTTGAAAAGCGTGACCTGGGGCAATAGAGGTACATCCAAATGGCTGGCATTTTAAAAAGCGTGACCTGGGGGAGGCTGGGGCAATAGAGGTGCATTCAAATGGCCAGCATTTTGAAAAGCATGACCTGGGGCAATAGAGATGCATTCAAATAGCTGGCATTTTAAAAAGCGGGACCTGAGCCAATAGAGGTGCATTCAAATGGCCGTCATTTTGAAAAGCGTGACCTGAGCCAATAGAGATGCTTTCAAATGGCCGGCATTTTGAAAAGCATGACCTGGCAGTTAAAACGCCACCATTTCAATTCCATTTAAACTATTATTGTATTTTGAAGCGCGTGCTTCAATCACCGTGAATTTCGGCCAGCACTGTATTTCCCATTCATTTTGAAGCACGTGCTTCAATGACCTTCTTTTTAATTCCACAGCAGTCCCAGAGACGCTTTCTGATCATGAGGCGCGCGCTGCTGATTTGCATAGCTAGGGTCATTGCGAACATTTCCCTCGCTTTAGATTCTGCCTAGAGCCATTATTGCGTTTTCCGCAAAGCATTCGATTTGAAACACATGCTTCGATGACCGCGCATTTACAGCTAATGTCGGAACCGAAGGCACAGATGAAAATTTCTTGTTTTGGGATGTTTTCAGAGAATTGTTTGTAGCTCAACCAGTTCTTCACCGATTTGGATGAAACGTGGGTAGATATGTCGGGCTAATCCATACGCAATTAGTGATAGAGAGGATTTCATGAAAATATCTTATATTAGGTGATCTATATTTTTGGGCTGTTATACCTGAGGAAAAATCAGCACTGATGATCGACTCAGGAGTGGGAAGTCTCACCAGGTTCGTCGCATAACCTGCAAGTCACAAGTTTTGGGACTCCATCCAAGAGTATGTACCTCCGTTGGCTGTGGCTCTCGGTATTGAACGGTGGCACTGCCAGGCCATCGAGCAGCAGAGTGGGCAAAGGGCCTTGCAAAAGTTGAAATTCGTCAGATCGCGAGCCTTACTTATGCTCTTGCAGTTGCCAGTCGGCGGTAGGCAGAACGGCTAATCCAAATTCAGCAGCGCTTCTCTTGTTTCTCTTGTCTCGCCCCAAAACGGAAAAGAAGTGCAAGCATCTGTCGATCAGCGGATATTACAGCTGTTCCGGAAAATAATGAGATTTGCCGAAAATTTTTCCCGATCGTTCCCAAAATGGAAGCACCCGCCTTGGGTCTTTCCTCACGCTTCCCTACCCTAGTTTTGGGGCAGATTGGCTTACTAGAGACATTAACAGTGTTTTAGACCCTAGTGGCGCTCATGATCGGCACAGACGTGTCGAAGGTGCAGCAAAGAAACACCTTTCGGACGAATCGGATATAACCGGGCCAAATCACGGACCGAAGTCCCGGGTCCAAAAAGAGTTTGATCGGAGACTTCCGGCAGAGGTCGGAAAGTCTCCCTGCGCCTCGATTTCCCTCAATTATCCCCAGAATGGGTTTAAAGAACTCTTCAGAGCTGGGGCCAACACCCCCCTGCTCCCGGTCGCTGTTTCTATCTAAAATCCATCGAAAAGTCGGATGTTTCCATTTTGGGACGCGATCGGCGAAAAAACTGACAAGTCTCATTATTTTCCAGAACAGCTGTAATGTCAAATTTAACAACGCTTCCTTTTGGCTTCTTTCTCTCGAGAACTATTAGTAGGTCAGTCGGTGCTCTTGTCGTGATCATCGGCCGAGAGCAGCTGTACTTGAGTACTAGTACATTACCGACTTGAGAGTCGACAAAGCATGTGTTCATCAACGGATATTGATAAGTTTGAAATATTTCGATCATCAGCGACTCACAAACTGAGACATTTCCATATTTGGCCTCAAACAAGGGTTGGGTCCGGGGCAGAAAGAATGAGTGAGATGTAAAGCTGGGACTACGAAGGGTAATGATCAGTGGACAGCGTTGAGACATCAGAGCACCAATTTCTCACGGAAGAAAGCGGAAATTCAGATGATTAGAGCATGAGAGAAATGGGTGAAAGATTGCTAGTTAGAAAGCAATGTGCAGGCCCTTTTATGTCGAGCCAATAATCTTCGGGAGGATTGCGTGGCACCTCGGCCTGATGATAACCATTAGGCTGCGCCGGAGGCAGCATGGCATCAACTGCGTGAACTGCGATCTACCGAGGAAAAACTGCGTGGAGGTCAGCTGTTCATCGCAAATGAAAGGGCAGTAGGGGGCTGTATTGAAAAGTAACCAAAACCGAGGATGGAAGGGTGAAACGATACAAATGGAGAAAAATCCAAACATTGCAATGAAAATCGAAGGATTGCGTTAAAAAATGGTTAATACGTTGGTGTCATAGTGAGCGAAATATGTTATATAGGATTGGTTACTTCAGCTGGAAGAAGCCAAAGATGATGACACTGGACATGAGGGGCGGGATGAAGTGGGTACTCGAAGAGCTAGGGAATATCTCTGGGAGTCATCGTATAAATTCAATTCAGTATTGACTACGCCGCAGAAAATACCAATTAACGCAGTTGCTCGATGCAAGAACCAAAACAAAACGGGCTGGCACAGTGGTAGAGACTTTGGAAGGCGCAGTGCGTAGTAAACTGTGCTGTTCATTTCATTGTTACGCAAATAAGCTCAGGGGAGGCGATGATGCTGAAAATTACCATATATAGAAGCAGGAGGTGAATATGGTTGATCGGATCAGTGGCTGTGCTCACCTCGCGGCATGCACTCGGACCACCATGTTGACTGACAAAGATATCAGCCGGGCGTTCCAGATATGGTACTGTAAAGAGGCAGGAAAAAAAATCACATACATGCAGCTATCCCCAAGGTACTTGGGAATAGAATATTAATCAGCCACATCCTGCCGCCCGGTATGCTCGGGAAATAATATTGTGGCCCTATACGGAGAGAGCGCACACCCCTCTCAGCTCGATACTCCCAGGTCTCAAGTTCGACTCCCACATGTGGTTATGTTTTTGCATTTCAGGGATTGAACTGTGTTCGGTCAGTGGTTTTAACCGTGTTCAATCAGTGTTTAAACAAGCATGATCCATGTTCAAGCCAGACTTGAACTCTGTTTGATATGTGTTGAACCAAGTGTAAACATTGATTAACCACATGCCTGTGTGACTGTTTCTACGGGTGCAGGTGGCCAGGTGCATCCAGCCAGGTATATTAAACAAAATTTAAAATCTGTTTACCGTTGCAAAGCTCTTTGCTTAAACGAAGCTAATATAGATTTATATTTTGAAGAGCATGACCTGGCGCCATGGAAGTGCTTTCAAATGGCTAGAATTTTGAAAAGCGTGACCTGACGCAATAGAGGTGCATTCAAATGGCGGGCATTTTGAAAAGCATGACCTGACGCAATAGAGCTGCATTCAAATGGCAGACATTTTGAAGAGCATGACCTGGCACAATGGAATTGTGTTCAAATGGCAGGCATTTTGAAAAGCATGACCTGACACAATAGGCATTCAATTTCAAATGGCTGCCATTTTGAAAAGCATGACCTGACGCAATAGAAGTGCATTCAAACTATCGGCCTGATGGAACCACCATGTTGTTTTCAAAAACCTTGCCAAATGGCCTCGCTCAGACACCACGCATGGGCCTATTGCTCAAATCATACAAGCAACCTGTTTTCTAGCCTATGGTGCGGTTCACTTAGTCACCACTACTTTGTGACAACCGATATTATGGGCCCGAAAAAGCTCGGATTTCTTATTCCTCTTGGAAAAACACTCAGTTTAGCAAGGGGAAACTTTTGACAAGAGGGATTTTTATTAGACTCAAAATTGAGGGAGTAATTATTTTGTTCGGCCATCAGATTGGGACTGTCTTGCTAAAACACCACCTCCAGCCCGCAAATAACCGTATTAACCTCTTGTATGGATGTAGTGTGTCTGTATTGAAGGAATGACTCCCAGACATCTTCAAACCCATCTAAATGTAGTTGAAATTGCTGCTCCAGATGGCCTCAAAGGGGTATGTAGAATAAATTTTCTACTCCGGCGGATTTGGGACTAGTCAACTTGTGGTGGTGACTAAGTGAACCGCACCATATTTGGATGGATATGGCCTCTTGCAACGTGAATTGTGAGCCCAAATCTCAACCAATTCATATGATTAAAAATGTGAGCATACTCTATTCACAAGCACTTTCATGCTATATATTCAGTTTCTTCCCACGGTCATCCCCTAAAAAGCCAATTTTCAGAGGCTCCGAAAAGCCCTGATTGTGGGTGAATTGCGATATTTGGAAAAATGGAAAAGTGTCAGGAAGTCCTATATTTGGCCATATTTCGTGTCTACAAGTTGTCTGGGTCACCAGGTCGCCCCAATGTGGTCAATGTTGCGGTGCACATTTACAGCCGTTTGCAAAATTGATGACAGTTGCCATCCAAAAATAAAAAAATTTGATGCAGCTGCTTTGGAGGGCCAGTTGCCTTCCTCTGAAGCTTTTCTCGGGATTTTTGAAGGCGCAGGAGTCTCTTTTATCAACTAATCTCGCGGAGGCATCTGCCAGGCCATAGGTGGCCGAAATTTGATGGTGCGGACTCTAGGGGCTTCAGGGTATGATAAGAGACCGAGGGGGAGTCGTCGAGGTCGAGGAAGATAGCATTAGGGGGCACGCTACCCCGGGTAGCGTGGTTCAAAATATCAGGAATGGCGGCAGCCGCCGACGCACCATGATCGGAATTCGCCGAGCAATACTTCCCAAAAGGGAATACGACTAATTTTTGACTAAGGTCCGCCAGGCGGAGGTGGGCCTCTTAGGTAGGTTTTACCTACACAATAACCTACCTAAGAGGCCCTTTACGGCACTGACAAGTTTGTGTCCAAATGTGGTAACCTTTACTACGTGCTCGGAAAACCTTTGGTCATCCATTTGAGAGTGTAAATAGCACAGTAGGAAGGCCCTTTAGATATTCTATGGAGCAGAACTTGCAAAATTTAATTATTTCTTTTTGGCGGAGAGGTTTCGCCATTTGGTGGCTGTGCTGTGGCTGTGTTCCGCCATCAAACCACCTCTGCCGGGCCTCGTGCGGTCCTCGTTGCCTCCTTGCTCCTTCCCACTATGCCCAAGGGCCCTCCAAAGCGATCCGCTGCCCCCAGAGGCCCAGATGGGATGTTCCTATCAACTCAGTCTCATCCCAACACCTCTGGATCCTCGGATGAGAGCGAGAACCTCAGCAGTGGCTCCGATAGCGACATAGCGGCATTGTGGTCTGATTCTGAGCTCGAGCAGGGTCCAGATTACACAGAGGACTGGGAGGGGCAACCACAGCCCACTACATTTGAAGAGAGAAGGAAGATGAATGAGGAAAAGAGGGCAAGAATTGCAGCCAAAAAGCGAAATGCAGAAATACGTAGTGCTGAGCATCGTTTGGCAGGCCCTGTCAATACCCAGAAAGGTATGTGACTTTCTGTGAATTAAGGCAGATATCGGAACACATTTTTAAAGGGAAAAAGCGAGGACCATATGGCGTTGGAGGAACATCTGCACGCACTATCCGAGAGAAATCCAAGAAGCTCCGGGACAACTTCAAGAATGGTTCAAGCGAGGGACTTGGATATTGCCAGGGCTGAGTGGGAGAAACGAAAGGCGAAGGTTCACACTTATAACAAGACGGCCACGGCGGTGAGTTAGGTACACTAACTTTGAAAAATTTCGTCCAAAATTTCGCCATCTTCAACCCTAGGCTAGGGTTACCCCAATCTTTCTGAAATGAAAATTTTGAAGGTAAACCAACCCTATGTTCCTGCTAAATCTCGAAGATCCAAGGGTTTTGCTCAAAATTGCAATTTGACATGAAGCGATGTCCACAACCATAGGAGGCAATTGTGCGTCGACTCGCTCCGATGCGTTTACGGCAGAACCTCTTGTCAATGCATTGTTCACCACATAAATATTTCAGCGCGTCAAGCAACCCAAATCCCAATTGGAAAATAATCAAATTGTTACATACATTTTATTTTACGCTTGTGCCTTGGTCATTAGATTTTTTACAACGGAACCAAATGCAATCTGATTTGCGCAGATCATCGGGTTTTTGACACTTTGCTTGTGCGTGCTTGTACAGTCCTGTATGAACCTGTACAGGCTCAAACAAGACTCCAGACCACTAATCCTTGTTGGAAACTCCACCAGACCTCAAAAAATGGTTACTCTGACATAGCCCAATGCATTTTGGGGATCATTTCTGGATTTTCTTTTTTTTTTTTTTTCCACACAAAGGTCGCAATACCCCCAGACTTCAGTCATTTTTCTAATGCCCACAGGTATATTTTTCGAGTTGTGGTTTAATTTCAGGCATAGCCTATGGTCTGGCAGTGTTACGGCCTGTACAGGTTCGTACAGGACTGTACAAGCACGCACAAGCAAAGTGTCAAAAACCCGATGATGGATTTACGCAAATGCGGCCTTGAGCGATGCGTCAAAGTCGGCAATGATGTCCCCGATCGCTTCAATGCCGACGGACACCTGGTGTCAGGTAAGTTGGTTAGTAACTAAGAGATTGCGTAGGAGGAAGGAGAACAACGCAGCGCAAAAAAATACTCACCCGAATCCCATCGGGCGTGACACCGGCCTGATCCTGCTCCTCCTTGTTGAGCTGCGAGTGCGTCGTCGACGCGGGGTGGATCACGAGCGTCTTTGCGTCACCTTTTGAGGTTTGTTAATCAATCAATCACGCAGCAACCACGACTACCATCCGGAGAAAATGTGAATGGTACGCACCAACGTTAGACACATTGGTCGCCAACTTCGACCTGTCAATAACCTTCCGTGCTTTCACGTCGTCGCCCTTGACACCGAAGCTGAGCACCCGCCAAAGGCGTTCGGGCGAACAAAGGAGAGGGCGAGCTGATGGGAGTCGTGGCTGGGGAGACCGAGGTAGGAGACCCAGGCGATGTTTGGGTGGGACTCGAGGCGTCTGTGGGAGAGGGAGTGATGATTAGCTGAGGAAATATGAAGTCAAGAAAGCAAGGATGGGGCGGCGTATACGTTTAAAGGAGGGAAGGAGAATATAAACAAGAGACTCTTGAGGAAAAGAACGAACAAATGGCGGCGGGCACAGAAAAGAGCAAGTAAGAATACTAGCCAACAAAGCATTCTCGCAGTGCCTTTGCCCTCGTAGGCTGAGGGTCTCGAGGCCCTGCCGGAAGAGGAACGCGGCGAAGGAGCTGAGGCAGGGGCCAATGTCGCGGAGCATCTGGAGTGCAAGTAATTAGCGGGTTTTCGCAAACATACGGCGCAACAAGGGAGACAATTGGGAAAAGCAACCGAGCAGGCAAAGGGGTAAGGGACGGATACCAGCCTTACAGGTCGATAAATGAGCGATACATACCTGACACAATTTGAAGATAGTCGGCGTTTCAAGCCTTCGTCGGCCGGGTTAGGTTGAGGTACTGGACCAACTTGAAGTCGAGTTGAAATCTGTGCGCAACGTTTCTAGCCTCAATACATCACTTGAACAGAAAAAAACCACACACAAAATTTCAGACTCTGACCACAAACCCGAGGTATTTGGGTAAATCATGTATCTTGACGTGGATTTTAAGACGCAAACGTCTGTAATCGTGTGCTTGGTGACGGCTTGAACTGTATAGTCACTGGCTGGCTCCTTTGGTAAAATCTATCTACACAAATTTACAGCTCTTTGCAGAACTTAGGGCGCAGCGTGGTTTTTTTTTTTTTTTGGTAAATTTTCACGAGAACAGCGATTGCGGGATCAATCCTCAACCGTTTGCCCTGGAAGTAGGATCATTCGATTCGCACGGAACGGGCGGAGGGCCCCATCTCCTAGGTTTTTTTATGGGCACCGAAAATTTCCTTTTTGGGATAGATTCCCGCGTTTTTCAGTGGTTGAGTGGAGAACACATCCCATGGGACCTATTTTGCTCCGATTGACCTAGATTTTTGTTATGGTGCACTTGAACATATTTTGGAGGGCCTGAAATACCGGGATAGTGAATGTGAATGCTGGTTCAAATCCACCATACACTTTGAGATCAGCAATATGAAAGGAATTTATCTGTGACCTGTATATTTGAAGTATTGATCACATTCAAAATACCGGTATTTGAGGCCCTCCGGAATATGTTCAAGTCCACCATAATAAAAATATAGGTCAATCGGAGCAAAATAGGTCCCATGGGACATGTTCTCCGCTCAACCACTGAAAAACGTGGGAATCTATCCCAAAAAGGTAATTTCCGCTGCCCATAAAAAAACCTAGGAGATGGGGCCCTCCACCCTTTCCGTGCGAATCGAATGATCCTACTTCCAGGGCAAACGGTTGAGGATTGATCCCGCAATCGCTGTTCTCGTGAAAATTTACCAAAAAAAAAAAAAAAACACGCCGCGCCCTAAGTTCTGCAAAGAGCTGTAAGGGTGTGGGGTGCAGCAGCGATGTAGTGCTGCAGGACAAGTGATTACTGCTGTACGTACCCTTCTGCTGCTCATATCGATGTGCACGAAGTGTATACTTTCAATAGATGCAGACAAAGAGTGAGGTCTCAACGACATGTGAAGTTGATTCACCTTGCAGAATGTAGCCCTTCAAGCAAAGAAGTAAATTTCTGAGTTCGACAACACTTTATTCAGCATGGGCTCCCTGATGTGACCTGACGAGGAAATTGACGCGGCATTGCCATGTGCCTGATAACTCCGTCTACTTACAAACCGAGGGCCGCACATGCAGCACGAGGACCCAGGTGAAGGCCGGGAGGCATATGTGCGACGAAGAGATTGGAACAAGACGATGAACAGCAGAACGCTGCCGAGACGCCCAAGTATTTAGCTGGCCGCACTCCAAATTCAGAAACTCCGTCCGGCAGATCCGATCATTGTATGGTGGCGGCCAAAACTTCATGTCAACCCGCAATTTTGAACTTTTGGCTTCAGTTTTTGGGCGCCCGCAGGAAATAGGCTCGTTTGTCGATAGAATTCGCGTTTCAAAAAAATCGGGGCCACTCCTAATTTAGGGTTCAAAACCACGAAATGTGGGGCTGGAAAACCACAAAATTCATGTCTAAATCATCGATTCTGTGGACCTGGAGATCCCTCAAATCCACCTTTTTCTCACACTGTATGGTTGCATCCTCCAATTCGTCCTTCTGGGCCGAACGATACTTTTCAGGGGGCGGGCACAGCCACCGGAGGTCCGGCCCGGAAATGAAACCGCGAAATCCGAACGTGAAAAAGATGAATTCACTTTTTCGAAGTTCTGACCCGGCAGATCGATAGGGGGAGCTTCTTCTGGTGCCATTTCTACCATTTATTTGACTTCAAGAATAAAACTGAAGATGTAGTAGTGATTTCCAAATCGGGACTCAAGTTTGTCACGTTTGTTCCGCCGCCATAGGCGGTAAGGACGAGCTAGGAACAAGGGGTATGCAGCGGAAGAACCCGAGACACAGCCTTATCGGGTGGGTATCATAGGTCGGAAGCCTCCTCATTTCACTTTTTGGAATTTGTTCAGAACGCTGAGAAAACACGTTTACTGTAATAAGTTAGAGGGGTTGATAAAAAATCCGACTTTTTGGGGGCATATTATACGGGCGGGAGACCTCAGCCAGCAGTGAAAATGGTCAGAATCCTTTCTATGTTCCCGGCAATGCAACCTATGCGCACCGATAAAGCACCTATTCTGGTTGGATTGCGGCGAAAAATTAGCGAACAATCAACTATTGCGTGGGAAAATTACCCGATTTGGCTCGGCTAATAGGGTAGGTAGGTCCTGGAGGCTCTTAATTCACTTTTCCGACCCTGTGTAGGGCGATCACTAAAAAGAGCCGTGGGAACTTTAGTCGGCTAAGTCAAACCCCGCAAATAACTGATTAGCGATCGACAACTAGCTAACTAATTCTTAGTTAAGCGAGACTCTGCGTCAAGTTAAGGGTCAAATTAAGGGTTATTTCCCGAAATGGTCTGCGCTGCCGCTGCACCAAAACCATTCATTTGAAGTCATGGATTGTATATACATGGAGTACAAGTCACATTGAAAAAGCCGGCATTTGCTGCCCTCCGTAATGCTCTCAAGTACATCGTCTCAAAAATTCAGGTCCATCCGGCTATTATTGGTCATACGGGAACAATCCTATTGGCGAACATCCCAAAATGGTCTAATCTGAGCCAATAAGACATCTCGGGTCACTAATAGCAAATTAGAAAACGTCATGCTCTCCGGATTCGCATTGCGAACAGAATGAGCATATTCTCAAGGAAAATGGTTGAGAATTGATCTCAGGAGAGCCGTCCGACGCAAAATTCATTGAAAAAAAAAAAAAAAAAAAAGAGCCGCGCCCTAAGTTCCGCAAAGAGCAGTAAATAGGCTTGTAGAACATCTTGTGAATGGTTTTGGTGCAGCGGCAGCGCAGACCATTTCGGGAAATAACCCTTAATTTGACCCTTAACTTGACGCAGAGTCTCGCTTAACTAAGAACTAGTTAGCTAGTTGTCGATCGCTAATCAGTTATTTGCGGGGTTTGACTTAGCCGACTAAAGTTCCCACGGCTCTTTTTAGTGATCGCTAGTCTCAACTCAACGTCGTTTGCGGTGTCGGGCTGCGTCGAACTGGGGTTGGAACAACAGTATGGCCCTCATAATGATATTATAACCACTATTTAGTAGAAATCTAGCTTTGAATAATAAGAATCCTTGAGGAAACATTTTTTGGGCCAGCGATCACTAAATGCGCGGCCCCTCAGTTAGCTCAGTTGATTAGTCGATCAAATCTAGTTGACTAAGTCATTACTCAATCAAGCGAGACTCTGACTTGACGACCCTTAATAAGCCTTAACAAAACTTAAGGCCTTAAGTTCCAGCGGAACCCTTAATAACCCCTTACGTTGCAACACTGGATATAGGTGGTCTGCTTATTACAAATCATCGGAGTCCGGCCCGCTTCGCCGGCACATGCATCAAACACCAGGTCTACACCACCAGCCGCGCTATTACCAGTGAGAAAGTATCTTAGAATTGTATTCTGCTCCAGTCTGTCTCTTCAAAATTGCTGTATTCCCTCCCATTTCTTGCAGATGAAGATTTCATTGTGCCGGCCACCAGTTTAGACTTGGGCTCGAGCCGTGTGCGAGAACAACTGCTAGATAAATTACAGCTCTTTGCGGAACTTAGGGCGCGGACGATTTTTTTCTGTTTTTGATTGTTTTGACGAGAACACTCATAGCGCCCTCAGTTCTGGTCCGTTTACCTTCGGAGTATGCTCAATCGATTCGCAATCGGGATAAGCAGTTTTCTGTGTCCTCACATTTTTTACTTGGTGTGAGGGTCTCAGGTAAGCATATTTTGGGACATTTCTGGGCAGGACAGCTGGGGCATCAGTAGTTCACCCCCGGTTGCCCTAAATTTTTGATATGATGAACTTCTATGCATAATCTAGTTCCTGAAATACCCCGATAGTGAATATGATGCCAGGTTCCGATATTCAACAACAGGCTGACTGAGAGGGCAAATCAGCCCAATATTTCCTGATCCCTAGATTGAAACTAGAGGTTACATTTACTATCACGGTATTTCAGGAACTAGATTATGTATAGAAGTTCATCATCTAAAAAATTTAGGGAAATCGGGGGTGAAATACTGATGCCCCAGCTGTCCTGCCCAGAAATGTCCCAAAATATGCTTACCTGAGACCCTCACACTGAGTAAAAAATGTAAGGACACAGAAAACTGTGTATTCCGATTGCGAATCGATTGAGCATACTCAGAAGGCAAACGGACCAGAACTGAGGGCGCTATGAGTGTTCTCGTCAAAACAACCAAAAACAGAAAAAAATCGTCCGCGCCCTAAGTTCCGCAAAGAGCTGTAAGGTAACATCAAGTATACAGCACCGACCAAGCACCGACGCGATCGGCGGCGCACCTGGTGAGGTCGAAGATACGCGACGTGGTGTCTACGAAATGATGGATTACATCATTCCTTCGCACTCTCTTAGAATCAAGCTGTCAGTTCCGTCGAAATGCCGAGAGATGCCGGTCACGTGATCGTCCGAAAACAACAGTCAAGAGTCTCTGTCAATTCACCTAACTGCGTTACTGGACGACCTTTGTTTGCACCTCGCATTGCGGATTGCCCGCCCAGAACCTCCTGCGTGCGCTCTTCCCCCGAGTGACACGCCTATGTATTTTTTCGCACATTACTACACCATGTTTTCCCTATCGATCAACCACCCGAGCTTCTAAGCCGCGGCGTATAGAATTTCTGAGGGAGTGCGGCCGGCATTCCGGCTGGTATGCGCAGGATCCTGTATAGGAGCACCGGGCCATATCAGCTGGTTGATCCTGTGGGCGTTTGTGGGCGCAGGAAACTTGGAGCGCATGTGTGAGTACTGTAATTGGCCCTCCGCGCTCACAATTTCCACCCAGAATCAGTCAGATGATGATGGATTTGGGGCCCAGAACAGGTTTCCGCACAATATGCCGACGGCGTCGGGAAAAAAGCACCTGCACGACGGCCATATGGTAACTCGATCAACTCTTATCAATGGTTTGCCCCCGGCAAACTACCGCCAGAAGCAACCCATTCAAGAAATAGATATGAAAAGCTACCGAAGCGAAGCCTTGTGATGCATGCAACACAAGCTGATTTAAGGCGAGGAGGGCGAACTGGGAGCCACCACACTCACGATGCCTCACTTACTTCTGAACAATGGAGTCAAGTTCTTCTACACCGACAGCGGCTCCACCGTCCATGGCCAGGATTATACGACGGTTGTTGTAGTTCACGGGCATAGTTTCCACAGTGGTGTGTGCCCTCGAACATTGCAACACTCACTTTGGAATCAAATTGAGCCGACAGGGACGTTTCAGAAGCTGTCTCCTCTCGCCGCGTTGAACAGGCTGCGGCTTGTCTGCGTCAACCGCAGGGAATATCCAGGATCCAGTCCCTACACGGCCCAGGAGCTTAAAGTGTTCAATGAAGGCACCGATGCGGAACGGGCGGTCCTGCTGGGGCAGCAAGGACATGATCTTGCACTCTTTGTAGACGGACTGATTGATGTGTTGCCAGTCACTCCAGCCGGCGGTATTATGCTCGTCGGATGGTCAATCGGCACCATCTTCCTTCTGTCCCTCATAGCGTCTATTGCAACACTTCCATTCGAGATGAGAGCTCGACTTTGTCCATTGGTGCATACCGTTGTGCTCCTGCGTGCGTAGCATGCCATGTCATTGTTCCACACTCATACAGCCGCCCAGAGTCGCCTTCTGTTGCCCTTGGTCTACCGATCCCTCAGGGGCTGCTAATACCACACACTGATCCCCGTATTCCTGCGGAGGAAAAGGGCTCCGCCTTCGCCAAATGGGTCTCAAGTTATTTCCTACACGGGGACCTGACGGGTCATGAGCTGGAGCAGCTCACTTATGACAAGACGGACCCATCTAGGCCCTCAACAATCGAGAAGCTCAATCCCGAGGAATTTTTGGCGATCACTGACTTCGGTCCCGGTGATAAATACGATTCGATTATTGGGCTTAGTCCCTTTAGGGATCTCCTCTTTGCCCAGATGAACAAGGCGCTCTTTGATCCGGAGGTCAGGGCCGCCTGGGGCGCCAATTTCTGGAACATTTACGGGGATGCTGAGCCCTGGCCAATGATGTACGCTGCGTGGTTTTTGGAAGATTGCGTCGATGTTCGGAAGGCGCCGGAGCTAGCATTGACTTTCCAGGTCATCGATGGCGCAAATCATTTTGTGAGCGATCGGGACGGGAGATTTATCCTAAGACTTATAATTATATGCAGCTCGTATGGGAGAACCCGGCCCAAGCGATGGAAATACTGACGGGATGTCGCCGCTGAGTGTTGGAGACAAGTTGGAGAAAGCGCGAGTTTGAATACACCCAGATTTTGCGTAAACTCTATGCATGTTTTCGCTGTACATCAGGATTCGGTCTATGCCATCTGGTCGTCCCCGCACGATGGAAGGCCGCCGACTTATCGTGATGATAGTCGTCGGAGGAATGACCCACTATCTGGCCAAAGTGCAAGGAATGCCTAGAACGCCATGTCCGGGCGTTCCGACGGAACGACAAAAAAACATATTGCGCATTCATATCGAATCGAGAATTGGTGTATAGAGCTGGGCCTCTGACCCTAATAAAGTGGCTTTAGTTCCAATCCTCAGGGAAATCTGCTCTTGACGAGATGCACTAGAGGGACAAGTGGAAGTGGTAGAAAAGAAGTGCGTACCGTTAATATATACACTTGTAACTGTTCTGCCGATGTACTGCAAATTACACCACACCCTTTTCAGCCTGCTGGGATCCTCACACGAGGTACGCGTCTCGGAGTCAAGGGGTGCTCCGCAACTCTCCACCCTAAATTTCAGTGTCTGACTGATCTGCTCTCAAATGGCTGAGTATTTCGCCCTACATCCATATACTTTCCCTAACTACCTCAAAGTGACACGACGTTGTTGATGCGGCCGAACTCTCACTGCCGGAGCGAGGCGCTTTTCACGCGTATCGAAAACATACCATTGATCAAAATTCCAATTCTAGCACATGGAAAGATGAAATTATGGACCTCGGGTAAGCCCAGCCGTCCCCCGTCGCAATGGTTGCAACTTACTCTCACGTCCCATGACATTTTGAACTTAGTTCTGTTGTGCCGCGCGCCAACTTTGGGAGACTACCAGGCTCAACTCCGTCAAGGGATCGTCAAACTCAACAGCAGGCTTCTTCGGCTCAAAAATGGACACAGCCTGCTAAACTCTCACGAAGGCAGAACCACCGCGTCCACGCAGTCCGACAGCGGCGATCAGAACGCAGTGAAAGCAGTCGACGGGGTCATTTCCCAAGAGGAAACCAAAAAAAAAAAAAAAAAATCCAATTAAGTTATTCCACTTGTCACAAGGAGGCAGTGATTACATAAGGGACGGCAACATATATTTTGACATCAAAATAGCTCTGGTGTCTACACACACTTTCTTTCATCTGGAATACTGGAACCTACTTAGTTTTGAGCATCAACACTGCACCAGTAATGAAAGCTTCTGATGACGACTGGTTCATGTACAATCTGGAATATTCGAAATGACAAAGTTTTGAAGAATCCATACCGAAACATGACAGATGTTGAGATTCATAATGGATGGCTGAAATCTGTTAATTCCGGACTAGGACGAGATTGGATTTTCACCAATAAACTAAAATTCGATAATTTTGCACTGTTGTGCTGAATAAGGATCTTGTCCCAAGGACTTGAAGAAGTTCTAGGGCTGGACACCATACCGTTATACAGCATACAGCCGTATACTTACAGCACTTTTTACGGGGTGACACCCGGACCGTACCTGCACTGTACATCAACATCTGAGAGCCCCATACAGTATGGGTACGGTGCTGTACTACGATGGCCGTATACAGCTATAAGGTGATATGGTTGCACGCAAGTATATAAAAGGCATTTATTTGAGGCAAATAAAATTTGTAGTCCCTGAGACTTTGCAAACATCTTTGACCACCACACTTGTGCAGTTATGTGCACCAATGCAGACCGGTACAAATGGATGGTATTAGAAGTTATGGGAAGGGCAGTGTTCCAGCCAAAACTATGCAAAGTCAATTTCTGTCGCTGGAACACCCTCACATGGAACGAGATCCTGTGGAAGGGTCCTGAGAGCCATATATCAACGCAGAATTGAGAATTTGGACATGATGGGGGCCTGGGAGCTCAAGGAGTGTCCCGGCAAACCCATCAGATGCCGTTGGTTATCTGATCTAAAGACAGATTAGCAAAGGAACATTGTCCTCTATGAAGTGAGACTTGTAGCAAAAGGCTATTTGCACTTGCCCAGTGTCAACTATCTCAACATGTTCTGCCTCATGTACTTGGTGCAATATCAATTCTGCTAAAAAAGGTTAGAACGTAAGTGAACAAAAGCTTCCCTTTGATTCTGCACCCAGACTGCCAGTATACATGAGGCAGGCTTAAGTTTGACTTAGGTTTAGAGGACACGTTCCAATGCTACCAGATATAGTAGTTCTGACTCATCTGAGCCCGCCTCATGTACTAGAAGTGGAAGCTTGTGTTCACTTACGTTTGGCATTATGCTTTGAGGGCACGTTCCATTCCACACCCAGATTAGCATTGGACCAAAGGATTGGTCTCTTGCCTTGCAATGCCCATCCAAACCCTCCAGGTGAAGCCTCAAAAAATATGTGATCCCAGTTTCCCAACAGTTTCCTGCAGTGAGGTAAGAATATGACACCCAAGGTTGGTCCAGAGAGAAGTGCAGTGTGACGTGGTAGGGCTGTGCGGAGTCAGCCCGACGGCACGTAAAAACATTTACGCCCCCATCCTGTCAGGTCCCTTGACGCAGTCTCAGACGGGACGGTCACGGTACGGGTTGTCGTGTATACACAGGCCACGTAACAGTTAGGGATCGTCACTGTAGCTGTATGATACGGCATACGGCATACGGTTACGGCTCACTACCGTACCATCCCGTACGACCCTCCGGTCACTCCTTTAAGGTTACGTATGCCGTATCAAGCCGTATCGATACGGCTGTATACGGCACCTTACAGGTCGTGAATTGTTCCAAATTTATACCGGCCACCTGTGGCTCCTATTATTTCAGGTTCACCTACATAAATTTCTGCGATCGCAATGCTCGGGCCTCGGCTTTCTGACCGGCCCTTGTCGGGCTTGTCGAAGTCACATTTCGGCTCCGGGATTCGGTCTCACCACTCGCCGTATCATAAAAGCGGGCTGGAGGCTGATTTACTCTTATTCTCAACCTCCCATGTCTACTCCCACTCAATTTTTGGACACCGAGCAGTTGGTGAGCCCAGAATAAATCCACTGTTGCTCGCTAAATAAATGGATACTTACCCGTCTGCAGGACTTCCTGGCAACCCCAGACCTTTCACTTGAAGATCTTTACTCCCTCGTATTTGGACCATCCAGGTTAAACCCTCCCGCACCACCTGCAACATGTCAGCCAAACGTGCAGCACACAGTGTGCGGGCCACCCATGGGATATCAGCCGTCTCGACTCCAGGGACACCGATTTATCAGCGAACCCCATTCTTTTGGGCAATATGAGCTCAATCGAAATGCCCCAGTGGAAATCGAAGGTGGGAACAGCAGCAACCGAAATGGACCGTGTCCCCATTGAACATTCTGCAGGCTACAAGAACTATCGCCAAGGCCGGGTACCTTGTGGGATTCGGCACTTGCCCCTTCTTTATGATGCAAGGAATGGGACGTTTGTTTATAGGCAGTGCTCGTGAGGAATGGACCTCCTACTGACCGCATCTGACTAATATTGGCAGGATCGTGCTGCGGGACAACTCGTGGCAGAATCTCATTCTCCATTGGGAAGATGAGCATCCCGAGAAGTTCCGTAGCATTTCTAGCATGAAGACCTCGGATTTGGTGGAACAGAGCCAGAGGATTTCCTGCGCTGATGTTCACGCAGTAGGGATGAAGCCGCGGCGGAGAATGAAGAAGCTTGTATCGCAGTCGAAGCCATAGATGGCTGTTACATTCATTCACCGCTCCCTGCAACACATTTTCTATTCTGTTGCCCACATACAGTGAACTTCCTATGAGGCCGCGAGGAACCAACCGGAGGTTGGTGACAAGCGGCGTGATTAATGTAGCTCTTCTGCTTCTACTCAATTTATTTCCGCTCCACTCTTCTCTCGGAAAATCCGTGGCGTAGCACGGGCAAACTGATAGTTGTCTATTACTACAGCCCACACTGCTGTCTCAACTCATTCAGACACTTCATCAATCTTCCCCTTGCCCCAACCGTGTACACGCCCTTGGCCTCAAGATCGGCTTCTTTGCACTGGAATATTGCCTCCCAGGACATTCCTTCGAAGCATTGTGCATATTTATGAAGCCTTTTGGTGCGGAACCATGACGGGATATCGGTTGGAGGGATTGACACGGAGTGAGTGTCTGCTGTGAGCTCTGCGATGGAAACGATAGGGGGGGAAATGATCCGGCACGCATTCATAGCTTGCGACAAAATGAGAAGGTTATCCCGGCGTTCTCTGTTGGAAAGTTTCTTCCCAGGTTTCCGCGTGGGTTCACTCTTCTCATTCGGAAATCCTGTATCTCCAGTAGGAGTGGTCTCTTGACTTGACCATTGAACTGGCTGTTGCGGTTCAACGTGCGGCCCTAAGAATAATGGAGTGATGAGTGATGATGGCATGAATTGGTTCGCCGACACGCGACAAACCTCTTTTCTGGGATTGCAAACATTTGAAAGACAGAGACGCAAGAGCCAATTCCCTTTCGTGAGCAGTCAATGTATCGAACCCTGACTCTGTGTCAATTCACAACAAATAAAAATTAACAGTACTCACACTGCTCCACAAAAGCTAGGCCTATCTTGAAGTTAGCTGCATCGGCAAAATCCATTTGTAGCCCATCCTCCTTTGACTGTTGATATGACCTTTTTATATTATAATGCGGCGGTACGGCTCCTGTCGGGTCTCGTACGCTTTCGACATCAAATCCTTCCACACCTTTCTGCTCTCTTGACGTACTTTTTCCTCAAGAGTAGGTGGTCTGCCGAGTGCTCTGCATCCATTGGTAAGAGGGGAGAGGATCCGAAGGCTGCGGATTTGACCATGGCTGGTGTTTCTCAGGCATCAGATGTCATCAAACAGGAAATTCCCAACCAATGATTAGTTTTCCCGGGCCAGGTTTCAGTCAACTATTGCTCCTGCCAATTGCGACCTAGGGACACTGAAAACCACTGAAAACCTTCCTCGCGGGGAGGCCGGGATCGTAATTTGATGGACTGGTATACGCGAGCTTAGCGGGCTCAGATCTCATCCGTTAAACTTTTAAGTATGCTCAATCGAATCACACGGTCTATTTTCAGTGCTTGGTGTCCTTGAATTGTCGAAAATCCGCCCCAAGTTAATAATGGGCAGTTTCAGTACATTTTCACGTATTGCCCCTGCCTAAACTGAATAAAGGGTCGGGGTGGTCTAATTTCTTAAAAATAGGGTTCTTAGTAGTACTCCGAAGTGCACTGGGTGGTCGGTGGAGCACCCCGACCCGTTATTCAGTTTGACAAGGGAGTTGAACATGATAGCATTCGCACTTAATTTCCCTCTGCCAGAAGCTACCCTGATCACACATCTGTTGTGGCGGACACGAGAAATCAACATCTTTTCAGCGAAAGACAAGTCTTGGAGCTGCCAGGGTACTCGGCCGATCCATATGTGATCAGCCAAACTTTTGAGAGGTACTATTCCTCTCAACAATCTATCCTCGCAATCAGTGCAGACCTTGTCACAATCTTCATCAAGTATAGGTCCCTCTTGTTCCTCAATGGGACAATCCAGCGAATCTCGCTCCAGCCTGGTTACACCCGGTTTAGCCAATAAATTCCAGTCTAGATCAAGGTCATCTTTATTAGTTAATTCATAATTTGGTGTCAAAAGCCCGCACACTGCGCACCCAGATTCTTCTATTGACTCTGGATTGAAACATTCGCACATCTCACGAACAGTGCGATCTTGAACTGCAATCGTAGGTGGTTCCGGAGGGAAAGTAAATGTTTCTCCGTCTTTATTTTGCTTTTTCAAGGAGTATTTTGCCTTGAGGGCATGTCTCCTGTTTCCCAGTGCTTCACTCGTTTTCTTACGGACCAATCTCTTTTTGGCAGGCTTCTCTCCGGTGCTAGATTTCTTCTTGCGATATTTATCACTTTTCTGTTTGGCCGCAGTCCTCGTCTTTTCAGCATCGTGGCGCACGATATTAAAGACCTGAATTATTTTTGGGCAGCCCTTGCAAGTATGGCCGGTCAATAAATGTAGCAGTTGGGCACTGCTATTTTTTGAAGTATATGATATCTTGTGGAGCGCGCATGTCGGACGCAATTGGAGCAAAGTTAAATCGGTAGCTATTGTCGTGATTGGCACTGATGCACAAAGTTTTGTTTCATCCCCGAGCAAGTCTTGAGATATATCCGACTCCGAAATAATGGAATCAAGGGTTATCCCATCCTTGTTGTGGAGAGCATTCCGTGATTCTAACGCGAAGGGACTAGCAAAGGCCATGTCCCACTTTGTGACACCCCTTCCACCGTGAGGCTTATAAATAGGGTTATAATGCACAGTATACCCCGACGAGGGGCTGAGTACAAGTTCCGCACTGACTTGCATCAGCAAAAATCCAAATAACCCAATGAATATCAGCTTTCTCAGTCCGAATACATAAGATGCATAGGCTCCCACCATTTGATCAGCCGTGCTGCGACGAAATCGGTTAATGTGCAATATACGCCAGTCGTGGCGTAGTGTCATGAAACGCATAAATTTCTGTACCAACCGAACACATCTCTTTGACGGGAGGTAATCGTGATCCATTATAAACACTAAGACCAACAGACTTTGGAAGTTCCAGTATAATTCACCCGATAGGGGAATGGAAAAATATTTAGGCATTTGGCTTTGTTTCGACTCAACTGACTGGTTTCCCAGACGATGTATATTATCTAGCACGAAGGCATTGGCAGAAACGCGTCCTGCAGGAGAGCACCCCTGATATACGACCGAAACAGAATCAAGAGATCTGATGGTCACGGTATTGGTAGGTTCAAGATGGCCCATAAGGCATAGGAGGAGGATGGTGAGGCATAGTGTTGCACAGATATGAAAGATTTTCATGGTGGTGCGAGAGGGTGGTGGTAAGAAGAGAGAGAGGATTTGAAATGGCTGTCAAGGAACTGCGCGATCGAAATGCACATCACTGGAATGTCCCGGCGGCTTTGAGTTGTTCCCGGGGCCGATCGATCGCAATGTATCATCAGTTTAATTAACCTTGTCCTGGAGTCGGAAGGGAAGCTCCCATCCCAAACAAGCCACATCTGATCCGTAGATTCTTTGAATTGAGAATTCTGACCAAATACTCGCGACTCTGACCACGAAGTATTCGAGAGTGTCCGAGCTTTAAGCAGTCTCCGAGAGGCATAACACGGCAATCTATCCCAATTCGGAAGAGTCCTACCAGGGTGAGTAGGTCATAACTCCTCCAATTCTGGGCCGAATTGCTTGAATTGAGTGACCTTCGGGTCCCCTAAGCTCTTGCAGCCCCTAATGCGAAGCCTCCCGGTAGCCACGGAACCAAACAAGTTCGAGTCAACGTCGTTTGCCATGGAGATCGTGCCCAATTAAGAACTCTTTTAAAGTCAAGGAGTATCGACGAGAAGAATGGGAGTGGGACTCGGCTATTCTCGCGTAGAACAGGGCCGAACGCCGAGTCCCATTATCAGCTTCCCATCAATGGGACTCGACACAGCGGACTGAGATCCGGCCATCAACCCGCGTAGAACAGGACCGAACACCGAGACCCATTCTCAGCTTCCCATCAATGAGACTCGCATCCGGCCATCAGCCCCATCAGATTCCAGTGAACCCCCGACGAACAAGCGCCGAAGGCGCCAAGCACCACGCAGTATTCTTCTCGTGCCTGAAGTAGATGGGAAAAGTGGACCATCTAAATCAACGGAAATATCCGTGATAAAGGTCGGGCCGATCATTGCGGTGGACAATCGAAACAGTGGCTGGAAAAAAAACTCATAAGCACGATTTTTTGACGGGCACCGCCACGGCCCCCCACCCGGGTCCCAAGTTTCAGAAGCAACGCAAGAAAGGGGGTGGCGGTGCTCACTACGACTGCTCGGACCGTAGAAACACCTTGCTCTTATGCCTTCACACACTATCGAATGCCACTTATTTTCAAGATCTCATGCTCTTGGGCTGTTTCACAGACTCCTGGCTGATCTTTCTCGTTCTGGAATTTTCACTGAAAGGCTTCACGCTCCGATTCATTTGAGACCTCAAATTCTTTGTCGCGTTGGGCGCTAGTTCAATTATCTCGTGAGAAAATCACAGCTGTTGTGGTTATTTTGGGTCTTTCATAAAAGACGAGAAAGCTGTCATTCGGGCGCTTACCGTCTCTTGTCTCTTCCCATCACCTCTGACCCTCCATGGATGAAGAGACAAACCAGGCTCCTGAAAGCTCCAATGCTCAAGCGACCCCAGGCTTTGTTGGAGGCACCTAGTAACCTTTCGACCTAATCGAAGTGGATGATAACTGACACTCCCCGCGCTTATATAGCCATGCCGCCGCTATGAATATTGCATTGGGTGACATACATATCACCGGTTCTACCACCAATGCCACATTCACGACCACGCCCGCCGTCCCATCCCGTATTTCTTTCTCAACATGGCTTGCATGCAAGACGCTAAATTTTCTCAGGCTTCCCAATGTTACAATTTGAAGACATTGACTTGCAAGAAATACGCTTGGAAAGCAAATCTGGTATTGTCAACCGTCGATATGCTCATCGTTGGCATGCTCGTCGTAGCGTTCGGCAGGTGTACTCTGCCAAAATTGGAGACCGCGAGTCAATTAAGACAGTGGCCATGTATCAGGGTGACGGCGCGGAAGAGGTGTCTCTCATCGCATTATGTATGTGTTCTTAGATTTATTCTCTCATTTAAATTTGCAGGAATGGCAGGAAGATATTTCTAAATATACCAGAGTTCGGCAAGTTCCACCCTTTCTTTGGATCTGAGGACACTGAAGGACGCGCCAAGCCACCCAAATATTGTTCAGTTTCTCGGTGCAGTGAGTTCGAATAATATATACGCTGCAGTCTTCCATGGCGGTATGTCCTATTCTGAATCGACAGAGGTCAGCCGACCAGGTAGTTGTGCAATATTACTACTACCTGTCCCCCCGGCTTAACTGATGGTGCTCATAATATTGGCCTTGGTGGCCATCTCAAGTCGGCTGACCAACAAGGAATAATATTTCTGCCCCTTACCTGCGCGGTTCTGCCAATGTTAAACCTGACCGGCCTCTAATATTTCTGGCTGTAGTGGTCTCGAATCGGCTGGCTAATGACTTGTAGCCATAATATTACTGCCCCTCTGCAGTTCCCTTCTACTAATGGTGCATCCAATATTTCTCTGCTCTGTCCCTTCGAGTTGGCCCACCAAAGAATTTGGGTGAGATAATATTACTGCCCTTGGTTTCCTCCCTCAGCTGAGCAGGTAGTTGGGCAGAGATAATATTACTACTACCTGTCCCCCTGGCCTAGCTCATGGTGCTCATAATATTGGCATTGGTGATCATCTCGAGTCGGCCGGGCAACAAGGGATAATATTTCGGCCACCTAGCTGCTCAGTTCCGCTGATGCTGAAGTTGATAGGCCTCTAATATTTCTCGCCGTAGTGGTCTCGTATCTGCTGGCTAATGACTTGTAGCCATAGGACTTTTGCCTGCGCTACGAACATGGCCATAGCACGACAGCTGATGTTGGGTGGGCACACGAGGCGCACCAACCCTCGCAGAGGCCCCTAAGTGCACTTGTCAACTCGGTCCCGACGCGCAGCGGAATGCGTACCATGCAACGGATCCAGTCAACGCAGCCAAAGATTTCCCCAGTGTATGGCACGAGACAACCCCTTGTATGCATTGTCGGCTCGACCTCTTTCTTGCAGTCTTTGAAGGAGAAGATGCTGCGGTCGAATAGATCCGTGACGTGCCGTCGATCCTTGGTAGGAAGAAAGTCGACTCCATAGACCGCATTTGAGAGGGACAAACTCTTGTTGAGGCTCCACCGCTCAGCCAAAGTGTAGACCATGAGTCGTTAAGACGGAGAAGGTGAGGGGCTTGAGGGGAAACTGAGACTCTGGATACGGTCCGCACGCTCCGATCGCGAGAATTTTATTGTAAGTGCATACACAACAAATTTGGAATGGGTGATTTCTGGTCCCACATTAACGACATGTAGAATAGGTTACTAACAACCTGAACGCGAGGCTTGGTTGTATTTTCGGTAACACACTTCGGGTTTGAACTACGATAATTCTGACGTCTGTCGTGTGCATATCGGAAACCGTCGCTCCAATCACTCCTCAATTTGTAAGACAGGTAAGTTCGCGGTAACGAATTTGCCCTGGCACAGCCAAGCTCGATTGGGCGACAAAAGGTAGTACTGTACTAGTAGGTTTTGAATGGCTGATGCCTTGTAGCTATCTATAGCAGCGCTGGGAAAACGGTCAATGCACCTCTTGACATATTAAGGATTAAAGGCCGCCCACGCTGCAACATCCTGCACGGTATGGAGACCTAATTTCTGATTGAGAGGTGATAGCCAGCACACGCGATTCTGAGCAAAACCGTCTCTTCGGATTTCCCATTGCCGCCCTTGTCATTGAGCCTAGGGCTTTGAATCTCTTCATTCTTGAGGGAGGCGGTGTTGTGAGGACCGTATTCCATCTGGTCCGAATCGCGTCAAAGCGTCAAAACCTGACTTGGTATGGAGACCTAATTTCTTGTGCTTGAGTGAGTGGTGGTGATAGCCAGCAGGATTCCAAGCAAAACTGCCTTTTCAGATTTCCCGTTGCAGCCCTCGTCATTCAGCCTATGGTTTTCATTCTTGAGGGAGGCGGTGCTGCGAGGACCGTATTCCTCCCGTAACATCTGATGCAGCGTTTTCCAAGTCTCCTACTGTCTCCTACTCCCTCACCTGATACGTCACACTGATACATAATGGTAGTGAGTGCAGTGGATGCGTGAAGTTTCCTCCGGATACTAAAATGGTCAACTTGGAGCGGCGCTTGCGAGCCCAATTCTCAATGGATTTGGGTCAACCATCATATGTATGTAGTCGCTTTTACGATCACTTTCAGGCTGTATACAATGCCAAATAACACGCAGTGTGTTGCGTGAATTCCCGACGCTATTGAGTCGGCCCGGCCGAAATACAGCACCACCTGTCAAGAATGAAGAGCTGCCAAGCCCTTGGATTAACGACCAGGCTATCAGGAGGAAATCGGAGGAGACAATTCTGTTCAGAATCGCGGTGGCTATCACCCTGAACTCAAACCAAAGGAAATCACTCTCCATAAAATGTCACGTTTTGCTGGCAATGTGTTGCGTGAATTCCTGACACTATTGTGTCAGCCCGGCACAAATACAGCACCACCTCTGTCGAGAATGAAGAGCTGCCAAGCCCCTGGATTAATGACCAGGCTAGCAGGAGGAAATCGGAGGAGACAGTTTTGTTCAGAATCGCGCTGGCCATCACCTTGAATTCAAACCGAGGGAAATCGCTCTCCATAAAATGTCACATTTTGTCGGCACAATGCCAAACAACATGCAGAATGAAGAGCTTCAAAGCCACAGGCTCAATGACGAGGGTGGCAACTGGAAATCTGAAGAGACAGTTTTGCTCAGAATCGCGCTGGGTATCACCTCCCAATCAAGCTCGAGAAATTAGGTCTCCATACCAAGTCACGTTTTGATGCCTAGACTGCCGGAGGTGCGTCCTCCGAGTCTGTGATCGCGTTGATGTGTTCGCTGGGACCTTGTCTGGATCCGCATTTGCGCATGCTAAAAAAATTTGGATGACACAGAAATTTTTGTATTGAGCAGGGCTGTCTGCTTGCTTCATCCTCACAGTATATGCGCCAGCATCTGCGCAAACCGCGGAAGTTTTGCGTAGCCTCGCGTTCACTGGGCCATGTGGGCTGATCATGGAGTCGTGCTTGCCTTATGTAACAGCTGGATGGATGCCTATCTACAGCTTAGGTTCTTGCTTGGGGTTGATCTTTCCCGGGTTATGGCTGCGGAGTTGGATATCGTCGAATGGAGGCGAAGAGCGCGGTAAACAAATCTCGTTCACATTTTTGCCATCTGGGATGGACGTTATGTAGCTCTAAACCAAATTCTCCCTCTGGGTGCTTGTGGCTACAGGAGCACCAACTACGTGGACCGAGTTTTCTTGGACGGGCGGCTGCACTTCTTGGGTTCTCCAGTGAGATCTCCGGCGGTAGCGCCTTTTGGAGGACGTCCGCGCATTCGTTTTGGTGAGATGGCCTTATCTCTTCCTTCCCTTCCCTTTGGGAGATATCGGAGTCATTGGGGAAGGGGACTGCTAACATATGAACACCTCGCCGTACCGTACCGTAGTATTTCCGGCGCAGACAGTCACTCCGAACTGGACGTTCCGACGGAGGATGGGCTACGCTGCGTTTACATTTGGAAGAAGTACATTGCGATGCAGACAGGGAGACAGCGGTGGTCCCATCTGGGGCATTCAACCCGATGACATTGTTTCGCCAGGCTCCGACGCCGCTCCAGGTGCCGGATAACAATATGATTGTAGTTTGTTCGTCAATATACATTTTTATTATTAAATTTTATCCACCTTTCCATGCGATATGGCAGAATTAAAAGCATCCTCTTGGCCTGCGATACCGTGTGTCTGCCAGCTGACAAGTCAGCTGGAGTCCAGTCTGAGCTTGTTCCAGCCTGGATCTATTCAGAATACTTCTGGACTCCAGCCTTCATGAAGCTGGCTGGCGGACATGTCTACATTCGGGAGGTGGTTGCAATGGACGCGAGTCGTCCCCAATCAAATTGGTATTTTCATACCACAATTGGTCACCCTGTGAAGTTGTTGAGCTTGCATCTCCCGTGGATATTCTTGGTGGGAACACCTACCGCATCGGGATGATTAAACTCGGTCACAACCTTTCCGATATCGAGAGCATCCGGGAATTGGAAAGTTCGCCATCAAAAGTCCGCCAAAATCTCCGGCCGAGTGCGGCCAGACATTTGTCGGACTTTGAATTTGCCTATGACGTCTTTGCTATAAGGTTTGTTTTACTTGGCAGCACAGCCGCCACAGGGGTCGATGCCAAACAGGGACAACATTCCATGCCGGCGGCAAACATAAACATCGCGTGTCCCTTCCCTTCCTCCTCCTCCTCCTCCTCCACCCTCTCGACCTGCTGTCCGATGGTGCCGCTCACCAACGGCATCGGCAATCGATGCCCGCCGTTCGGGAACCAGCTCGTTGTGAATGATTGACTATTTGACAATGATCTACGGTCCGTATGGGTGCCTATGCGGCCGTATTCATACGGCTTACTACGGCAGTACGTACGGCTGAGAGCCGTAACCGTAAAGGATGGCGCCGAGGGCCATACGGGACGGTACGGGTCTGCCGTATGGCCGTATCCCGTATGCCATATCATACGGCTACGGTGCCGAGCCCTACTATTTGTAAATCTACAAAGAAGTTCGAGTTCATGCCGTGCTATGCAACGGCCCTACACCTCAAGTTTGTTTGCCTGTGTTGCTTGACAGGCGTTTGATTCGATCTCCGCTACATTGCTCATACGTCATGGTGTCCGCCGATCGCTCTGATGGCAGACATTTTTCCCGGACTTTCCAACTCCCAAATTTATTGCCGATATCAGTCTCATGCCCAAAGTTCTCCAGTAATTTCTGCCCGCAAATTTCACGGTCTGCCAGACAGTCCAGCTCCCACATTTCTTGCTTATGCCGCAAATAGCAGGTATAATCGAACAACCTCGTTTCAACCACAGCCATGGGTTCTGTGCAATGTTCCAGGGTTAGGGTTGGCAACAAAGGCATGGTGAATAACAACAACAACTTGACAACAATGAGTTGCTCGGACTCATGACATGCCTTAACAACAACAACACCATCACCGATGTGGCGCGCCTGGAGGAGTCTGCGAGATAGTCGACGAGATTGTACTTGTTAGGTTCACATGTCGTAGGATTAGTCATCATCTTGGGTTTTCCTTCCTGCTTTCACCCTCCCGCTGCGAGCCCCGTTGGTTCTTCTCCCCTCAGAGGCTCTAGGCCCTCTCCATTTGGTGATTAGAGTGCGATTCGCTCTCCTCCACGCGTCCTTCAGCCCAGATAGGCTTCTTTGACTTCCTAGGCTCATACATCTCGACTTGTCTTGCACCTGCTACTAGCAGATTTCCCGGCTCTTTTTTTCGACCTACCCCCCATCCATCCACTCTTCGGCTTATATCGTCACCGGCTCCTCGTATCGACCGCGTTTTTTACGCACATTCACGGACGCCGCCGCTTTTTTCGTCGTGACGTGTCGCTGACACTCATATATGACAAACTCGGCGACGAAACAAAAGAAGAAGAAGGCAGAGAAGAAGTATCTGGATGACCAGGAGGCACGGTCAAGGAAGACAGAGAAGTTCCGATTGAAGCAGGAGAGGGAACGACAAGCGCTCGTAAGCATACCCCGTCCTATCCCCCCATCGGCCCCTTCCATCCCGAAACCCCCCGCTGTCGTCCCCGCTCCTTCCATCCCGAAACCCCCGAGCCCTGTACCTACCCCCCATGACCCTCTTCCCAACGACCGTGCTGATGAGCCCTGTTTCCCCCTGGGCCACCCGGCGACTAACATGCCGGCCTACATGCGATCGTTCATCTACGATCCTCGCGCTTGGGAAGACGACAAGCCACCTCCCGTGCGAGTCGCCGATCCCAAACCTGTACGATGCGACCTCCCGGTTGCCGAGGTCTTCACCATTTACAGTGTCCCCGCTGCCCACTCGCCACTTCGACCGCGCGACTTCTCTGCCCTCCGGAGCGAGTCAGCCCATCCCTGGCGTACAATTCGACGCCGCAACCACCGGCTCCTCCCGCAGCGTCGCCCATTCCCCCATTCCCTTCCTAAACACATGCTTGCACCAGAGGAACCGCCACCGCCTCCTCCAGCGACCCTGAATCCGATCCACGGACTACTCACTGAGGATCCCAACGATCCAGTCCCCGTTCTGGTACTTCCACGGCCGGTTCGACTCCCGTGGGACCCGTACCACTTCATTCCGAGCCAGTACCCGCTCCCAGCCCGCTCTCTTCCCGGCGAGACTGTGTACGGCCCTGTACAGTCTGGCCTCGCCCTTGTCTGTGCGCGCGAGTACCCCTGGATTTTTGTCGCGCACGCCAATATCTCGGAAATTGCATGGGGTGCGCATCCTCCTGATGTCCTGGATGAGCGAGAAGATGTTTTGCACGAACTTCCCCCCGACCAGCTTGTCTTCCTGGCTGTTCTTGTCCAGATCTGCAATCTCGAGCCGGTTTTTGCCCCCATTCTCGAACCAGCCATCGCGGACTTTGTGAATGGGTGGCTGGAGCATTGCTGTTCATTTGGCTAGCGTGGCGCGGGGTCGCGCCCGTACATCACTCCGTTCGTACGTTTTTTGGAGGGGGGTGCCTGTGGCGCGCCTGGAGGAGTCTGCGAGATAGTCGACGAGATTGTACTTGTTAGGTTCACATGTCGTAGGATTAGTCATCATCTTGGGTTTTCCTTCCTGCTTTCACCCTCCCGCTGCGAGCCCCGTTGGTTCTTCTCCCCTCAGAGGCTCTAGGCCCTCTCCACCGACCAAACCGCCGATAACACCGTATGAAGAGAGGGGAGAGTCGATGGGTAAAACTCGATCCCATCAAAAAGATACCCGAACTGACGGGATTGCCATCGCTGACGGCTATCAAAGTCGGCCGTAATGCACCCCGCCAGATCCCGCCCTCCCGCTCAGTGTCCAGCTCGCGCTTGTGTCCATATAAATGAAAACCGGATTGGCCATATTTATTTCCCATTCATACTGTGTATCATCTCCAAATGCAAACGGATCAGAAGTGTAAAATCTTGCTATGTCGGAAAAACCGGCCGAAGCTGATAAGGACTGATAAGGCCGCAAGGAACTGGCTGCATCATTATTACATGATAAGATGAACCAATCTAATTAGATGGACAAAGGTTTTTAGGATAGGCGGCATTATAAGGGCTGGAAGAGTTATAAGGCCTTATAAGGTACTTGGGGTCTGATAAGAATAAAGTAACTACTAAGGACTACTAGAAATGAAAAATGGCGCGACCTAGTGTTTGAACCACTAGGTCGCTATTGTAGTTGCCAACTGACTTGCTTTATCAGTCTGTTTTTACCAGGGATCGAACCCGCTACCATCTAATTATCAACTGTTTTTACAAAACAAGGTCCACAACAACTGCGCCAGGCAGTCCATTCCTAGGAGAGGTTTTCTGTCCTCTATATGCTGCCTAGGTTTGTTTTTTCCCAACGAATAAAAAAAGTAGTTGTGTCTCAAACCATTGGCGTGTTAACTCTTTCTACGTATCCGCCGTATTCTAATTACCGACGAGACCTCGTAGTGCGTGGGGCAATGTCCGCAGAGGCCAATACAATATTTGACGCAGCCCGACCTTTACCACCACGCCTCCTGACTACCGGTGTTTCGACTACCTCTGTATCCACTTCGCCTGGATCTCCCGCTGGAACAACCACCGCAATGGGTTGAGGTACAATTTGCGCAGCGGCATTCAAATTGTCGGCAGCTGCGCCATCGCCATCCACATCATTATCTAAGTTGGACTGATCCGGAGTCGTCGTGTCGGTGCCAAGTTCGAATCGCCTCATGGCGTCGACAATGGCATCCTCGGTACCATCGTCTACCTCGGAGGCTGAGGCACTTCCAGAGGTAATCTTGAGTCCGGCAAAAACGAATTCTTGAATTGATTTGAAGATGTGTTTGACGTGCGGAAGATGGCTGTTGGATGTGAGCAATTTTTGATAGGTCCGATAGTCTTGCTCCCATTCCGTCCCGGATATAGCGCCCTTCGAAGCCCACTCTTTGTCGGGGGACAGGACGAATCGGGTCTGATGGCTAGGGTCAAAACTATAAGGTGGAAATACAAAACAGAGGACGCACAACAGTCGCCGCAGCTGAAATCGACGATGCGGTCACCTCCTTCAAACTGAGTCGCACACCATTGGAATTAGAGGCAGGCTTGCTGCCCGGAACTAGACTTCCAGGGCCGAAGTACATGAGTCTATGCACCTGTACAATTCGGACATTCAAGTATCTGAAGGGAACAGGCGATCATTATTACGCACCTTCTTCACAACTGGACCCAGAAACAACTCAGTCATATTTTGATCAGGACCGGGGAATAACACAGGGGCGTAGAGCGTCGGTTTTCTCTCAGTGGGGAACTTGAGGAGACGCGAGAGAGCAGCGTTATTGCTGCGATCAGCACCAGCCGTGGTCAACAAATCAAAGTCAACGTCAAGCCCCTTCAAAATGGTAGGAAGCGCCTTTCGAACGCTATTGAGGAGCGAAGAACGAGCGTCCCCATGCTCCCGAATGAACTAAGTATTATGTCAAAATATGCATCAGGTAAAAAAAAGTGTTCACGCACATCCTTGGCAAGGTTGCCGTACTGATTGGCATCCAGAAGTTCATGAAACTTCTCTGGAATGTCTTGATAGAGAGCGGCAGTTAGAGATTCGATGTACAGGTCGTCCGTTCTGAGAGTAGCAGCGGGATCTGCTGCAAATTCCGATGGCTTCGCGGAGAAGATGGAGATGTCGATACACAGCGCCCGGGTGAAGAGGAAGCGTTTGGACCAGGCAACAACTTCACTTTTATAGCCTAGTTTGTCGTCAGTCCGGCCCCGGCGCTTTTTTGAAGAAACCGCCAAGAGGTCGCTGTTTTCCTTGCGGAGCGTGCGGACTTCGGCTCGGAGATTCGTGTTTTCTTGTTGCGTAATTTTCAGCGCCTGGACCGGCTTTGATCAGAGAGCACCGGAAACATTGCGAGGGAATTGGCAAACCTCAAGCAATTCGGCTCGGGAAGCACCAGCGTAATCGACAGGCTGGGCTGGCTGGTTGTTGTCGTCGTCTTCCATGAATGGTTACAGCAAATCCTGAAAATAATGGCAACAACATTTTTTTTTTCTGCGCCGTCCGCATTTGGAAATTCCTAACGCGGGCAGGCGTGAGTTCGAGTCCGGTCGCCGACACATTTTTTCACCAAAATCTTGGAACTCTTTCTGAGGTTCTGACTGAACCTCCATGTGTCAGTACACCAAAATACAAGAAAAGGCATTCGAGGTGATCTTTTTCCCACAGTTTTCAGTCTAATTTGGGCCAAATTTGGGTTACGCAACCTTTCTTTGATGCTGTACCCCCAATAATGCTCGATGTACAGGTCTTCTTCAAGAAGGTAAAAACTCACAGGTGGTTAGCCAACTCTGTTTGGGTTTTTTGATGCACACCTCTGTAGGCCCTTGAAAAAATGAGCAAGCTGAACCACATATTCGAGTCAAGATTATCTGTGAAAATGCCCCAATCATTCAAGGCAAGCTTGAATATTTGATTGAGAGACTTCATGTCATCTTCAGATTTTGTTCTAATCGATTCCGGGGTAATAAATGCTCAAATTTGGCAGTACACAATGATACCGCATTTGTTTTTAAAAATGTGTTGGCGACCAGACTCGAACTCACGCCTGCCCGCGTTAGGAATTTCCAAATGCGGACGGCGCAGAAAAAAAAATGTTGTTGCCATTATTTTCAGGATTTGCTGTAAATAGTAGGGATGATAGTGGCGTGGAAGAAAAGAGAAAGAGCGAGAAAAGTGTTTTACATAATGCACCGTGAAGGGACGCACATCCTTGGAGACTTTCAGGGTCCACTCGGGAATAACAGAATCTTGGCATTCTAATTCTGGCCACGCGTTGATAAGTACAAAGGGTCCAAGTTATGTTCCGAACACTATTTATCTTTCTGGATGTAAAGGTCTGGGTCACGCCAGAGACCAGTATCTAAATCCTTGGCTCCGGGAATATCTGCAGGTGAGTATCGGATGCACTGAGAGATGCAAGCAGCAGAATCAGCACCGACTCGATCACAGCATTGATGCAATCATGCCAGATGAATGAATAAGAAAACGGACGCACCACAGTCGTATTCATCGACAATTTAAAGTCAGTCCGTCTCGTAGTCGGCTTGAAGCTTGCTGAGCACCTTTGGTTAATGTAAGAAAGATCAGCAGAGGAAGGAGCTGACTAGGTAGATGGCGAGGGCGACGCGGAGGTGAGAAACCCTGACGGAGATGGTGGCGAGTGGGGTGATGCCGACGGCGGGGGGCGCGCGAAGCCTGAGGTTGGTGAGGGCGGAAAGCATGAGGACGGCGAGGGTGGTGGGCGCAGAGAGGATGAGGCAAAGCCTGGCGTCGACGGCGGGGACGGAAAAAGAAGGACAGCGACCGCGGTGAGCCCGTGCGCGAATGGGACGGGAACGCGGGCGGTGGGCGCGTGAGGAGCAGCGTAGACAGGCTAGGATAGCGCGGGAGAACGGCAGACATGATGCTGTAGAGCTACGGAAGTAAGACGTCAGTCGAGGTACCTTGAAAGCAGAAAAAGGCACACCCCACCTCCAACGGCTCAATCGCACCAGGTCGATTTCCCGGGCTCTTCTTTTCCCTCTTCTTTTTTCCCTATCCGCGCACGCCCATACCACGACGAAGGCGGCTTCCCCTTGGCTTGCGGCAGCACGGGAGCCATAGCTACCTTCGACAGAGCAAGCTCCTCCCCCATCCCCGAGCCCAGCATACGCAGCACCTTCTCCAGCGTCCGCCGGTCGACCCGGGGCCCAAACACGAGGTGCAGCGCAAGCCCCACTTGCTTTCCCTCTCCCTGCCGCGCAAAGGGAACCGGAAACGCAGACGGAAACGCCACGCCCGCGGTCCCCGCCATAACACCGCCGTTCGGCGGCGCGGCCAAGGGCGCGCGCACACCCCGGGCGAGCACCCCGCCCGCCGCGCGCCCGACGTGCCCGCCGCCTGCCGCCGCCACGCCACCCTCGTACAGCGGCCGCGGGACCGCGATGCGCAGCACACGCAGCAGGTGCGGGCTCCACACACCCTTCGCGCTCTGTTGCTGCGCGCCACCACCACCACCACCTTTCAGTGCCCCAGCCGCCAGCGCCTGCACGTACACCGCGCGCACTGGTGTCCCCACCGTCGCCGCGCCGACACGCACCTCCCCGTCCATCTCGTGCTCGAGGAACGCGGGCAGCGGCTTGTGCGGGATGCGCCGCTCCTTCGCCGCGGGGAGGGCGTCTTCAAGTGCGATTGGGGGTGCGGCTGGGGGGCGTCGGCGTCCCGCGGCTGGCTCCGCGCACGGGGCCACCCGGGGATGTGCAGGCGCGAGGGCGTCTTGGGGTCCAGAGCGAGAAGCGCGAGCAACGCGGCCGAGAGGCCGTGCGCACCGTCCTTCTTCGGTCGACGCGGGGGTGGAGGATTCCGCGGGTACAGCGGGGGTGGTAGGAGGGGCAGTGTACGGCGGCGCGGTGGCGATGCGCTCGAGGAGGAGGATCGCGAGCGCAGGCGGGGCGTGTAGGTGCGTGAGCCTGGGGAGGAACACACCCGTGCCTCCATTTGGATTTAAATTCGCGGTAGCACCGTCAAGGGCATCGGCGGGGTCCTCTGCGCCAACGAGAGCGAGCCGTTCTAGGGTCTGGTGCGCAGCGAGGAAGGCGAGCAGCGCGGGGATGTCGACCGCGGATTTCCATTTGGATTTGGGCGCAGGTGGGGAGGAAGAGGAGGATCCTCCAGGAGTGGGTGTCTTGGGCATGTCGGGCAGGAGCGCGGAGGAGGGGTAAATCGTGAGGCTGCGCAGCGCGGGGAGGCAGATCTACCGCGGATGGATGCCAAGTCATTCGCAGTATTGGAAAGGAAAGGAAAAGCAGGGAAGAAATAAACTCACCTCCGCATCCGCGTTTGTCCCAACCCCGTCCCCCGCCCACGGCGGCCACCCCGCACACGGACCCTCTACACATGCCGCGAGGTGCGGCACCCGCAGCCCACAGCACCGGCGGGGCACCTGAGCGCGATCCAGATCTAGATTGAGACTTAACCCAAACAATGTTTATTGCGGTACCGTTGGATGTACGTACGTCGTCGGATTCGTGCAAGATGTGCAATAAAAGTGCAAAACGGTGGCGCGAAGCTGCAGCTGTGATCATGATATGGTCTTGCCTATACCGTGCTTCGCGCTCCTCCGATTAGTTCCCATAAAAATGTGCGATTCAGAGACGGCACGTTCCTGAGGCTCAATCAACTTCATTCGGAGGACATTTGAGTGTAGTCGAAGGTCTAGGCCTGAATGATTCAAGGAAAGACTGGTCGTCGTGTTGTCGTCGTGTGCGGAAGAGGACGGAGGCAAGAACTCGGAGTCCGGGCCGAAACATAACGCGGGCATGTAACCACAATCAACCTTTGTGGCCCCCCGTCTCCATCGACCTTTTGCCCCTGCCAGCTCTGATTTGATCTCGAGGCTCTTCACAAATCTTTGAGACTTGCTGGGCACAATATCCTGCTGTGCTTGACTCCCTGTTTCCCACCGTTCCAACTCGATCTCATTGATACATCTGATTCGGAACTCTGAATCATCCTATGGCTCCAAAACTTGCACCGGGAACAACAAAATGCCCTCACTGCGGCCTGAGCTAGAAATTAAAAGGCTTCCCAAGGCATGAATCTAAATGTGCCGCTGAAAAGGCAAGAAAAGAAAAAGATGCAAGATTTGCTGGACAGCTTAAAGCACGCCAACGTAAGTTTGACTTCAGCACATAGACTGTATCAATACTTACATGCCCAAGTTAATTCCCGCTCACAAGGTTGGTTACATAAGTCCCTCCCAGATCAATATTTCTCATGTACCCGCAGCAGGGCAAAACCAAATTTTGGCTGCACCCACAACTATGTCCGTCCATAACAATGATATTCCCGGTATGTTACAACCTCCTGGTGAGCACAGTATTCGATACTCAGTCATCTCATATAGATTATCTCAACTATAACTTCCTAGAAGCTGAAGACGTCAGAGAAGATCCTCGTCCTGATGGTGTTGAGCAGTCGGCCGCAAGACCTTCCAAGCCGGAGGAAATAAAGCGTGTATTTCATCCTCATAGTCAGCGACAACCTACATTTCAATCTTTCGATGATTATGTGGCGTCAAACATGGCCGAACAGCCGGTACCCACTGACCCGCAGCCATGGCGACCCTTTCGGTCTCAGCTGGATTTTGAAGTGGCGGAATTCTGCGAGGATAATCTATTGAACAAAGATTCAACTGAGACATTGATCTCTCTCATTCGACGCTGTATCTTCAACCCGGACGAGTTTACGTTGGCGAGTCAATGCGAGGTTGACGAATTATGGGAACTGGAATCGCATAAATGTACTCCGGTGCGTCTTTTCTAATTTAACTCACCGAATAATCTTAAATACTTTTAGTTTGAGAAGGGTACCGTCACAATCCAGTACAAAAATGAGGACAAAACCTTTGATACATACACTCGGCCACTCTGGGATTGGGCACGCAGTCTCGTGCAGGATGCACGCTGGAGAGGGCCTGGGGCCTCTCGGGGGAGATGAGCCAACAGGGCTCGCAGCGGGAGGGTGAAAGCAAGAAGGAAAACCCAAGATGATGACTAATCCTACGACATGTGAACCTAACAACTACAAACTAAGGCAGATGCTGTCGACCACACCACAACGCCTTGCGGCATGCTTTGTTTGGGATGCTGAAAAGGCATATAAATTTAACGGTGACTCGTATGTTCATTTATATCACGAACCTTGGACTGCGGATGCCTTTTGGGCAACGCAGGTGAGTTGACAGTTATCTACCTGTGCTCAATCATCCACTTAAATGCGAGTATAGTCTGTCTTGCCGAATAATGCTGCAGCAAAGCCCGTCTGCTTTGTACTTTATGCCGATAAATCCAAACTTTCATCATTTGGTACGCAGAAGGCATATGCAGTCGTCGCCAGATTGGCAAATATTCCCAATGTGATTCGCAACAGCACTCGATTTGGCGGTGACCAGGTTGTTGGTCATCAGCCTATAGTATGTTCGTAATCTACGCATTTTTTACGACATTGATCAGTCTACAGGTCAAAGATGACCCCCAGGAGAACAGCAAACTGGCGTTCAGCAACTTCAAAAATATTGTATGGCATACTGCATTCTACAAGTTACTAGAATCCCTCGCACACGCCGCCAAGGTCGGGGATTGGACCAAGTGCGGGGATGGAATTCTTCGTTGGCTTTGGCCTGCAATTTTAATTCTAGCTGCGGACTACGAGGAGGCGTACGTGGTTACTTGGTTGAAGCGCTCTATTGCTAACAACACTTCCAGGTGCGTGATGGCCCGGATTCGGGGTTTACAGGGACTCTATCCATGCCCGATCTGTTTCGTTCCGTGGAATGAACAGAGCGATCTTTCCACGGAGCATCCAAAGCGCACGGCAATGGGTTCAGAAAAAATTCTCGGGGATGCTAGAGCAGAGAGGACGGCAGCTGGACGAGAGGAGGTTCTTAAAGACCACGGTTTGCGTGATGTTGAGGTATTCTTAGCTTTCTCTTTGAGTCGAGAACTGGTTAAACAATTAATACAGAATGCATTCTGGAAGATTAAAGGCTCGGATCCCCACGCTGCGATTTCTTACGATCCACTGCATGCAGACGACGGTGGCTTTTGGGGTGATCATCTGTTTGCTCAAATTAAGGCCCGAGTAACGGAGTTAGGCCGCGCGGCCATTGTTCAAATAGACTTGCAGTACGTTTTTATTTTTGCACCGAGCTTTATGCTCATGATTCGAAGGATGGCTGCCTTTCCGCGCTGGCGCGGATTAGGCCATTTCGAAACTGTCATGAACACATCATTCAACGACGGTTCAAAACACGAAGATATCGCCAAGATGATGCTTTTTGTGGCTCACAATGTACTTGTTGACGATGCTGGACTCCTGCTTTTGCAGGCACTTCAAAGTTACCTCGAGTATCGGACATCTCTCTCTCTCGAAGTCCACACCTCGCAAACGATCGCTGATGGGAAGCGCGAGGTTCTCGCTCTCGACTCCGTCATGAAGGTTTGGCTTATCATTAACATCGGTCCAGTCAGGGCTCATCCAATCTTTTCAGGATTATATTTCTGCTTGCGAGGGTACTGGTCGGGGTCCTCTAGATTTTTGATATGATGTTATTCTTTGTATTCCAAAGGGCGGAAAAATCCGGGGTAGTGAATATGTCGCCTGAATAAAATTTGTAGCTTGCACTGGATATTCTCTCTGGCAATGTGTATCATACAATGCAATTATAGGTCATGTTCGGTATCCCGGATATTTCAGCCCTTCGAGATACAAGGAAGAACATCATATCAAAAATCTAGAGGAACCACTACAGCTACTGTGCGGGGCATTCTAGCCAAAAACAGCCGAATTTGACCCAGAAAATGATCTCGAGGTGCTAACAAAAAGTTCCACCGCTCCACTCTGCGCCTTATTTCTCCCAATCGTCTGAGCCTACTCTCAAGGAAAAACGTTGAGAATTGAGCCCACGACGATTTATATCGTGAAAACTGACCAAAAACAGAAAAAAACGGCCGCGCCCTAAGTTCCGCAAATGGCTGTAAGCAATGAACGTCTCAATGCAAAACAGTCTTGTAAAGTAATTTTTTTACGCACCGTGCTCCGGTAATACGGCCGATTTAGATAGATCTCGTCATAGAAGGTTGGTTTCGTTCTTTTGAACTCATCAGGTGGGCCACACAGCCCACAACCAACCGACAACGGCGCCGATATCAGGCAGACAATTTGGCAGATTGTTTGTTTCCTATGATAACGGCCTGAGAGCAGGCAAGACAACTGGCTAGGTTGTTCTGCCCACCATCAGGGGCAAGCGTCGCCGACTGGCCAGAAAGAGACTGTGCGACTGGCCAGGCCACACAGCTCATTCTGATCCCCCAGAACCCAAATGGAAGTCGCAACTTGCCCGGTTGCGACTTTGATCCCCCAGAACCCGAACAGAGATCACAACTTCCAGGTTGCGATCTTTATCCCCCAGAACCCAAACGGAAGTCGCAACTTGCTGGGCTGAAACCTCGATCCCCCAGAACATAAGCAACAGCCACAACTTGCCAGGTTGCGGCTCTTATCCCCCAGAACTCAAACAGAGGTCGCAGTTTGCCGGGCCGCGACCTTGATCCCCCAGAGCCCAAATTTGATTCCTTCTTCAAGGGCTACGCCAGATGATGTATCCTATGGTGAATAAATGAAGAGAGGAAGAGGAGGAAGAGGAAGAAGAGTATTGGTCCGTTACCCCACTGCACACTGGGCTCGTTCACCTGAAAGGGAAACGAGTGAGTTTCTGGATCGCAACAATAGCCCCTCACCGTGGTTATGATGATTTAATGTTTAAAAGCTGCCAGGGGGGAAGGTGCCGACCATGAGCGAGAAGAGAGAACGGGCAAAAAGGTATCCGACCCTGACTACTCTTGGAGAATTTCGACAAGAGAGAAAACCACACTCTGCTAATACCTAATCACGGTGCATTATGTCTGAACAGTATGAGCAGTGGCTGATCAGACCTCAGTCAGGGACTGCCATGTGGCTTTGTGAAGGAACAAGAGCAGAGGGGCAGGTCAACGAAAAAAAAAAAATGTGATGAAAAGGAAAAGAGGCAAAAAAACAAGGGCCAAATTGGTGTGCATGGAGGAGGGAATGCAGAGGCCAAATTGGTGTGCATGGAGGAGGGAATGCAGAGGCCAAATCGGTGTGCATGGAGGAAGGGATGCAGAGGCCAAATCGGCGTGCATGGAGGAGAGGGGCTGCAGAGGCCAAATCGGCGTGCATGGAGGAAGGGATGCAGAGGCCAAATCGGCGTGCATGGAGGAGAGGGGCTGCAGAGGCCAAATCGGCGTGCATGGAGGAGGGGATGCAGAGGCCAAATCGGCGTGCATGGAGGAGAGGGGATGCAGAGGCCAAATCGGTGTGCATGGAGGAGAGGGGATGCAGAGGCCAAATCGGCGTGCACAGAGAGGGGATTCAGAGGCCAAATCGGCTTGCATGGAGGAGAGGGGAAGTAGAGGCCAAATCGGCGTGCACAGAGGGGGGATGCAGAGGCCAAATCGGCATGCACAAAGGGGACGCAGAGGCCAAATTGGCGTGCACAGAGGGGGGATGCAGAGGCCAAATCGACATGCACAGAGGGGAGATGCAGAGGCCAAATCGGCGTGCACAGAGCCCTCCCCAGAAAAGGTCAGGCTTATATACATCTTCGGTAGAACTCCAGGCCCGGCCCCGCTGTGGGATTCGGCCGTTCATGTCCCGTTCCCCGCTTGTGGCCATTTTCCCAACCGTTCGCCTTTATTGTATTACAAATAGACGAAGTCACGGCGTAATTAGTTGCCTGACCCCATTTGGGAATTACCATCAAACCCAGTCCTCTACTGCAACTGACATTTGGACAATGGCACGCACAACATCCTGCCCAAAAATCGTCAGTTGATCTGTGGTTATGATTCCTCTGATATTGCTGAGTTGTTCTCAACAGGGTTCCCAGAGACCGCATAGGTTCAGGCCGGGCACTGTGGCTCTCCGTGAAATTCGGAAGTATCAGAAAACGACAGAACTACTGATACGCAAACTTCCTTTCAAAGGCTGGTAAAAGAGATTTTGAAGGATTTTAAAGTGGGCAGTGACACAATTCCGTGGGCTAAGGCCGACCTCAACAGCCGCTGGATGTGAACTGCGAGGTGTGCTTTAACGACCGTCACGCTGATCACACGTCACGCTCAACTCTTTTTAATTGACGCGGAGTGGAGTAGATGTACGGAGGCGGCTGTTGCCAGCCGGATCTTCATGTACTCGTCATCGCCGAAAGTAACCGGAATTTCTGCTGTACATGCAAGGAACTGAGGTCCTCTTCATTATTCTCATCAAATTCCCCATCTACTCCCAGTCGTTCTGCTGCAAAGTCACCGGAATCGAGGTTTCTTCTGAGAGCCTTGGTAGGTATTGGCCAACTTTTGGCTACAGCTCGTAAAATAGCCGCCCTCACGATATCTGGCCGGAAAGACCATGGATCATGTCTCCCTCCTGATATGTGGTTGAAATGTGAGCTTGATCATTCTCAGACATGAGCACCATACAGGACGCCTTTTTGACCCCGGAATGCATGAAACTACCTGGCAAACATCGGATTTTTTGCTTTTTATATTGCATAAACAACCTAGAACCCTATGCAATATGCATTATGAAAAAAATGCATGAAATACCAGCCTACCAAGTTGGTAGATGACCGAATCCTATGCAAAATGAGCATTGTGCACTATAGCTTCATGACTTTACGGCACATGAATTTGAAGTCTCTTATGGCACTTGGGCTCGAGGTTCACAGTACAGTAATAAATTTGGAAACTATGCATATTTCCCTCTTGGCACCTGTCCCAACAGTATTTCTCAAGCTTTCAAGATCTCAAAAATAACCATAAGCATGGTGGGAGGAACTGAAATCTCAGAGTTGTTCAAAAGATTGTTTAAACACCGGTTTTTACTGCAAGGCAGACATGGTGGATGGTGCTTTCCGGTGACATAATGCAGGGGAGATTACTTCATGAATTGTAGAACAGAACTGGCCAAGAGCCAACGAGCTTTTCGAAGACATCTGTGATTCCGGTTACTTTTGGTCATGACGAGTACCGTAGTACTTCGTTCAAATTGACGCCGGGTCACTGCGTTCAGGGCGGTGATAGACGGGGCATATGCCGAAATGTCTCCTCAGCGCGTAGCCGACAGCTACCGGCGAACGGCTTCGGCGTCAAGCCATGCCGAGATTTCGCAGCGAAGCAGCCAATTGAACGCTGTGGGGCCATTTCGACTCGGATTTTGACCGGCGTGAAAGCCAGCGAAATTTCAGTTCGAACTGTCTCCTAAGTTTGTTTTTTGGTGGGTTGGTTCCTTTGCAGGGGGACTGAAAGCTCTCCATACCAATCCACACAGCCGCAACTGAACCTCGTCGGTGCGCGCCGAGTTTAACCGTGACGAGCCGTGCCGGGATTTCACAGCCAAGCAGTAAATTGAACCTGTGGAGCCGTTACGGCTCGGATTTTGACCGGGTCTTGCTGGCGCGAAAGCCAGCGAAATTTCAGTTCGAACTAGTTTGAGGCAAAATCGCGCCGAACAATATCCGGCCAATACAGGGTGTATTGGCCGAATATTGGCCGGATATTGTCGAAATAACGCCCACCCAATATCCGACAGAAACAGGCTGTTCTGGCTGAATAATGGACACATATTTTTTGAATATTGTCCTGCCATTTTTTCTCCTGCTTGTACCGCACTTCAAAATCACTTCAAAATCAAATCTATTCACACAACTACCCAGTACAACAGTGTGCATAAAAGAAGTCGCGATCGCCTCTCGACTGTGCCCAGCCTCCCTATTGTGCGAGTGGATTGGTAATTATGCCGCCAACTGCAAGAATTACAAATGGACGTACACCATGGAACATGATAATTGTCAGCGCATTTGCAAGCCGGGTGTGCTGGTGCCGATGGAGCAGCTGATTTATCGGCGTTAAACTTTCAACAGCCGAATTACGTTACGTAATCCTGGGTAACTAACTGCTACAGTAGTCTATACCAAACACTGACTCTGAAGAATACGGAAAAGCTGCACACCCTGCCATTCAATAAGCGTCAGGTTTACGGTGAAGAACGCTTCTCCTTCGTGCTTCGTTTGGCTCCCCTGATTCTCTCGTGCATTTCTCGCATTGAATACCTCAATCCCAATCGAGCGACCGAGAATTCGTATTTCGTTGTTGAGGCCGAGTGCTCTATCGTGATCGGCTAATTTTACAACGACAAAGCCAATTCCACGGTTTCCATAGATCCTTGCATCTGTGACTGGAATTCCGAAATCTTGGAATTTCGCTGCGAGAGAAGCGCCGTTCAGATTGTTGGGGAGGTTCCTGACAAATAGTTTGGTTAATTTGGTTGCGTTCTCAGGTTTCTGCACATGTCGCTAGTCAAATGCTTAGACGGACCATAATATTATTCTCTCCTACCTTGTCAATGTCCGCAAATCTCGTTTCTTCCTCGGGGACTTTTGAATCAACATTATTCTACAGCATCTCATGTGTTTAGCGGCAACTCATTGGCATTCATGTTCCTCACCTTCAACTCCACCGCGGCAGGAACGGGAGCCCCTGTTTCCATTTGGGATTCTTGACGATTTTTGAGGGACGCACCAATATTTATCTGGTATCGGCTACATACCCACCCGGAGCCGAATGAAGTGTTTGAATGGTCCGCATCCTCCACCGCTATGGGAAGTATTGTTAAAGCCCCCGTATCCATGGCTGCCGCCTTTCAATTGAACGCCGCTGCGTTCCCAACCAAGCGTGGTCTGTTTGGCTTTATTCTGACCAGATTTGCGCTGATTAGCCTTTGCTTGGGGGTATCTTTAATGTAATACCGTGTTAAGCATACCGCCTTATCTGGATAACTCGGTTGTCGTTGCACTGGTACGTCGAATCGATCCGTCGATCGCTTCCCACTGTTGATGATCTTGTGTATTTTCCTGCGATTCTCCGAAGCTGCATCAGCACATGTTGATGATCTGCCTACCGTCGCTATTTATCCTCAGCAATCCATGTTGTCTCGCTCAACGCACCTAGATTTTGTGGGACCAGGTGCGACGAAAGGTTTCGGGTGAAGCCCGGGTACTCCCCCTTGCGCCCAGAGCAAGCTGCAAAAATTCCCAGCCACCCAAAAGTTTCGTATTGACGAGGGCTACCCGAATCTGGATAGCACGGCTAAAAAAGACGGCCTGTTCGTTCATTACATACAGTGTGTCACAAAAATAAATGCGCACCCCCCATTTTATGTCAATTCTGGGCCGAATTCCTTCAAACAAAATTATAGCATGAACTTCAAGTGATTTCATGCTCCCATGCACCAAAAAAACCATACCATACCTACTTTGCTATCCCGAGATAGAAATAATTGGCATAATCTGAAAAATCGACTTTGTGGAATTGGATGCTATGAAAAAATGGTCATCACAACATGAAAGTACTTGAAAAATTGAGGCATACTCACATTTGCGCTGGCTATCACCCCAGCCAGCACAATTTCAAGCAGAACTGTCTCCTAGGATTTTTGCTCCGGGCCTTCAAAACGTTTCGCTCTCCACCAAACAACAACAATCCGCGTCCGGCTCGGAGAGTGCCGTTCAATTGATCGCATCTTTCCGCACACTTAAAGAATCCGACCCTGTGGCCGCACGGGTTGAAAGCAGTGCTTCTTGTCCTTTTTCTCCGGTTTAGATTTCTATGATAGCAAAAGACAGCAAAAGATGAAGGCGGATTACAGCCGTTTGCAGAACTTAGGGCGCGGCCCATTTTTTTTTTTTTTGTAAGTTTTCACGAGAACAGCGATTTCGGGATCATTTGTCTACCGTTTGCCCTGAAAATAGGCTCATTCGATTTGCACGGAACGGGCGGAGGGCCTGGCCTCCTAGGTTTTTTTTATGGGCACCGAAAATCTCCTTTTTGGGATAGATTCCCGTGGTTTTCAGTGGTTGAGCGGAGAACACGTCCCATGGGACCTATTTTGCTCCGACTGACCTAGATTTTTATTATGGTGGACTTCTGTATATTAAGGAGGGCCTGAAATACCAGTATTTTGAATGGGATCAATACTTCAAATATACAGTTCATAGATAAATTCCGTTCATATTGTTGATCCAAAAGTATATGGTGGATTCGAACCACCTTCGGGAGGCCTTTGATGGAAAAAACAGGGGTCCTGTCATAGATGTGTATCAAGACAATTAGATCTGTCAGATAAGTATCAGACATCCATCAGATGTGTATCAGACATCTGTCGAAAAATCGTAGGTATTTCCCCGGAAATAGCCCCAGATTACCCAGATTTTTGCCATCACCCTTGGTAGGTAGGTAGGTAGGTAGCATTACACGGCATGGTCCAAATAACGAACGCCGGGTCCAGGAAGTATCGCAGCCTACAAAGCAAGCTAAATTACACCTTCGTCCCTGGGCTTCCCTGCATCAACTAGAACGAGCTCGCGGTTCCACGAGAAATCCCATGCGCCGCTGTAGATTCTAGCCAATACAAAGAAGCAATTACTCACCACATCACTGGAATTATAACTCCTTAACCCGAGAAACTACGGACGTTGCAACGGCGCAGAGTAGAATATTTTGAGGACATCATGTGTATATTTTACAACCAGCATCAAGTAGTGACAGACTCGTAGGGGCATAATTCCGGTTTCGGTGAATAGCAGCGCGAGCATCGTGTGGGAGTGAACATTCTGGATTTGGCAGAGGAAACTTTTTTTTTTTTTTTTTTTGGGTGTGTTTGCAATAATGAGATTCAGTCTGCAGAAGCATTCCAAAGGTCATCCGCTGGGTCTACCAGAAAATTCCAGTAAATTCCAGTTAATGCCGGGGAAGTTGTCCAGGGAGGAAATGCCATTACACATAAATACCATAGTGTGGGACTCCAGCCTCCATAAAATAATTATTAAAATTATCCTATCCCATTTTTTGAATCTTTCAATCTCAACGGCTGTATACCCACTAAAACCCCCACTGTGTATGTCCAGTCATCTGGCAGTGAGTCTTCATTCATCAGTAGACCACTCCATGTTCTTAGGACAAGATCTTTATTCAGCGCAAGATCATTGAATTTCAGTTTATCGGTGAGGATTCGATCTCGTCCGAGTGTGGAATCAACAGATTTCAGCCATCTATTGTGAATCTCAACATCTGTCATGTTTCGGTCTGGATTCTTTAAAACTTTGCCATTCCGAATATTCCAGATTGTGTGCCATGCAGTGGATACCAGAATGGCGAATAATCTTCCCATCTCAGGGATAATTTTTCCCTTTGAGCCTTTGAACTTAACAAGATTACAACCCAATATGAGCCCCCAGCTGAGGGGAGGCCATGTGGGATATTTCATATCCCAGAGTTTCTGTGTCAGTTTCCAAATCAATTTTGCGCCAGAGGCATCACATTCCAAGGCTATGTGTTTCAGGTTTTCAGGGACACCGCAGGTTTGACAGATTGCTATCACTTCAAGATTATCAATATGTGTCCAGAAGTCACCGACTCTGAAAATATTGTGAATTGACTTCCAGAATAATTCACGGTGAAGTCGTCTTAAATTGATTGAACGTATAGATTTCCAAATCATTTCGTCTGTTGGGGTGTAATCAGAAATTTCATGTACCGAGCAGCGGATACGGTCCAAATTGATGAATGTTGATTTCCTGAGTGGCTCGGGGTAGTTACCCTTGATGATTTTTGTAAAGATTCGCTGGGAGCCTTGTGAGATTAGCATGCCAGGGCAATTGAACATTATGTCAATTTGGGTATCAACCTCAAGTGAAGGGGGTAGGTCAATGTCTAAAGCAACAGGGAAAATATGTTTTGTCTGCTTGAACTGTGTCCGCGCAGTTCGCTCATTCAGCGCTGCAAACACTGCCTTGAAAAGCAGGAAGCTTGGGTCTAGCATATTGTTTTCAGATGTTGTTCTGTCTTTAATCAGTGCTTTGAGCAAAAAGTCAGAGGAAGAGCATAGTAATAAGGGGACATTCTTTGGCAACTTCTGTAAGAGGATGAGGGCAGCACCCAGTATTCCTGATTTGAAGTTCATTTTTATAGTTGGATTGTCAAATGTGAGGCACACAGTTTCATCCTCCTGCAGATTGTGTGAAACAATTCTGAATCTAGCAATGACTTGGGGGTCATACTGACCAGGCCGTATAATCTTTATATGTAGAAAGGTTGTTATTAGCTCTGGGGTCGGCCCTAATGTGCCTTGTCGTCTTGCGGCGATCTCGTTCATTGAATCATCACCAGCAAAAATCTGGAAGCCATTTTGGACACTAAGCAATCTGAAGTTTGGATCACAGGTCATTGGTTTGTCAATTTCAACCTCCCGCTGGTTAGCGTTTATCTCCGCTGCCGTTAGTTCAAGCTCATCACAGAGGTCTACCATTGGGACAAGTGGATTCCATTTTTGGCATAATACAGTCTATTAGCATTTTAGGAGTCTCAATGCACTTGCCAGAATACATTATACCCGTTAATGACAACCCTGTCAGAGTGCGCACCCTCTGCTGCGTGTTCTTGGATTCCCCTGACCGACTTCAGGTAGTTTTATCCTATATAATTACGGCTTGCCCATTAAATATTATGGGTTGATTTATATTGCATTTCTGTGGTATTCAGATGATAAAATATGTAGCATCCATCACCGGTTTCTTTTTTTTTTTTGGGGGGGGGGGCGTGGTACTCGTCGCAAACACCGTGTGATGCCGGCAATGCCGGCACACCAACTCTAGTTCGGGTCTTAATTACCAGCTATGCGGGCACGAAAATGGGGGCTTCCAGTTATAAGCACAGGGCAGAGTTGTCTTCTTTCTTTCACCTGGGCAACTTTGCATGATGGTCTTTCACAGAGCTCTAGCTCACTGCGTGCTTCGATCCGAATTTTCTTTGTCGACGTCGAAGTTCGAACATATTGATCTGATCACTAGTTAGTGGGCTCTTGCCGCAAAGCGCGCTACAATTGTTATTAGAAAAAGGGAGGACTCACGGAATGCAATGCCTAGTCCAGCGCGACTTGAATTAGTTTCGAGATGACGAGAAGATTGGAGAGTCGTGTGCACGTATTTGGCTGTGTCCTCGGTCGGCGATCCGGTCCGGGTCTCCTTGAACTTGACAGTATCCTTAGTCTACAGTAGGCCCTCACAGTAGGCCCTCTATGTGGAAATAATCCCAGCGAGGCAAAGGCTTGACGAGCACAAGAGGGAGAAGACAGCAACAAAGGTGGAATACGTTTGTCCTACACTGTACAGGTACATGGTGGTCGTACGGAGGCAAACGGATGGCGTACACAGGCGGGAAGAGGTAAAATATGTGCACAGCCAAAAAATTCAGCAAATATTCCACAACGAAGTTCGCCGGGGTTTAAAATGTCTAGACGACATCAGCAATTTGACAAAGATCTTGTGACCTTTCGGGCTTGTGAACTTGTCGGCAGGCTCGTAAGGTCAAAGTGTCCAAAAGTAGCTCTTAGAATGGAGAGAAAAAAACTGGAAGACCTCTTGAGTAATCTAATGTTCATGCCACAGTTTTGTTTGAAGGGATTCGACTAAGGAATGAGCTCAAACAAGGAGGGGCAGTATTTTTGGCCGCCACTGTATAAAGCGGGCGCATCAATTCAGTTCAATGCAACAAATTGGGTCTCAATTAAATTGAATCTGGGTCCGACACACTGACAGACGCATCACGCCCAGAGAACTGACAAGAAATGAGCCGGGAATAAGTGTTTCAAGATGGAAGCTGAATCGCGTGGAGGCCAAAATTGGGTTGGAAATTCAAATGCGAAATTGGAACCAGCGACCATATCAGTTAAATAGCGCCTTAAAACGCGTGAGAGCGCACCTAGTCCCAAGCGATTCTATCAAGAAAAGGGCGAGCTATTGACGCGACAAGAGGAGGGATCAAAATTTGTTATTATTTTCAAAAATCTGGCAGTGTCATTATTGTTGCAAAGCTGTAATTAGGGGCCCTAGAGCCTGCTGATTTTCCTACTTCTTGATAGTTTCTGCCCCAAGGGCAGAAACGCTTCCGTATGATGTAAATTTTTAATGCGGCCGCGAGACAGAAAAAAACTCCACAACTTAATTCACCGGTGGTTAAATTTTTTGTGGGCCTCCCTGAGCACATGTTGCATGCCTACCAAGTTGATTTCAACCAGAAGTCAATACCCATTCCACTTCTGAATGAGGACAAAAGCAAAATACGAAGTTGAACGCGATCACGTGACCGTGATCACCGAACACCGAAAGACGACGAATGCCATTATACCTACCTTTGAAGGTCAGCCAACCTTTCTTTGGGTCTTCCCCGACCTTAGGTGGATTTACAAGTGGTTCCAGCAGATGGACCGGTGAACCTCCAAGGAATGCAAGAAGCAGCTGCGGAACTATCCAACCCAAGAGAGGTTGCTCTTTGAAGCCAAATGGATATAAAAGCCTTATATAGGTGCTCTGGGTCAATCTATGTTGCTTTAATCAAGTTCTATGATCCTGCAGCACTGTGATGGTTGCAACATCTTGCATCCGCTCTCACCGCTGTGCAGGCAATTAATCACGGCGCATAATTGGTGCCAGATACTGCGGTACAAGCCGCGAGGAACAGCCAACCAAATGGGTGAAGTGGGTTGGCACGGAATCTAACACGGACATAGTCTGTTCAATATCTCGCAAGCGCAGGATATCCTGGAATATGCCCCGATTGTCCCGCCTGATGTCGGCATAAGGTCTCGTGGAACGTGATTGTCAGAAAATAAATTTATTTCCCTCTGAATAGCTGTGTGATTCAAAATTCTAAGTGGGTTTAATCAATTTTTTTAATGAAAGGTGTGATTTTACTCGCTGTTAATTTTATTTCAACATGCTTGACGCTATTTGTGAGGTCTTAAGACCTTGAGGAATATTGTCAAGACAATTGCCAAGAGGGTAATACCGTTATCTTCGAAATTTAATACTATACTGAGTGTGAGACCTCATACCTCAAGCTCAACTTTCGTATCCAATGCCAAATTTACTGGCAGCTAAGAATCTGTGCAGAGAAATGGGCAAAACCTGGGTTATGTGCCCGTGAAACCGAAATTCCGGTTACTTTCGGACTTAGCGAGTAGAGTGTTCGTGCATCCCAGACCGATAGTCCACCAACCATACGATTAACCGCTAGGCAGGCATTGACCATTCTCTCGGCTTTTTCAAGGTACACGCGATGGTATTCTGCATATTATCAGTGACTGCCTACCGGGCCAAACTAGGTAGCGGGCCACTTGTATAATGCAAGGTGTTGCGGTGTAAAATCCTGAGATTTGGTGTCTATGGGATGGAATATGACATATGAGGACACCGTATGTCAAATTTGGAGGGAGAGTGACACGGCGATCAAAAGCTGTGAGAGGTTTTTGATCAAGATGCCGGCGTGTGAACACCATTTCTTATCTCCGAACGACCTTCCGGCTTGTCTTTTGCTTATTTCTCCGCCAATTCTTCACCGATTCCCAAGATTCAGCGCTCGTTTTCATCCCCTGGTTCCCTCAAATGACCTCGGGTTATGCAACCCGGCAAAATATATTTCCTTTGTATCCTGGACTCATCAAGAACATCTCGACCCGAGAGTCCCGAGCGGCATAATCGGGCCACCTCTACAGCAATCCACCTGCCTGTGCTACAGACCTGGAACTTGGTCGTTGTATTTATTACAGATCATTAGGTGTCCTCTCGCATTGGTTTGGCCTTTAATCATGCGACTTCACGTTCACAGTGGGCCACTACCCTAGACCACCCAATTTCATTGGCACATGTAGATGTATTTTTTTCGAGGGGTTATAGGTATGCTGTGGACATCCTTTGCGATTACTAATACTTCCTATTGAGCCATTCGGGCTTTAATTTGGAGCATCGTTGAGCTCTGTGCTTTATAGCACCGGCCGTTCAGTCCAGACTGCAATCTCACGCATCCTACATGCCGTGAAAGGCAAATAGTTATGGCCCATGTACACCTCAGATTTATGGTTTGAGTGTACACAATAAAGCAGTTTGAACCATTAAACGATTTTGGATGCACTGGGGTGAATAGTACCGGTGCGAACAAACGATTTGGCCGGGTGGCCCACTAGGCCGTTTTTGCCATTTTGGGATACCACCAAAAGAAAAATTTGGTAGGCCATGAAACCATCGCGTAAATTCGCGACAAATATTTCGGCTCACTCACAGGATGCATACCTTAATTCCAGAGCCCATGTACCTGTATCCGCCTCACTTTATACCTGAGATCGAGGTCAAAAAATGCTAAGGTGGCCCAGTACCCAGTCACAGATAATACATATCCTTGGCACTGAGATTATGTCAAACGCCCACATACTGGAAAATCGAGGCTTCTTTGAGCAGTTTCCCATCGAGAAAAAAAAAATCTTGAGGGGTCTTTGGCTTGATACCAATTGGCCCCCACGAACATTTCATTGTCTGGATCTCACACCCAATATTCCCCATATGACTGGTGGTGCCGTTCAATTTCGCCTGGAATCCATGGCCCGAGGTAGACATAATCATAAGATCATCTGCATGCTCCAATTTTGAAATTGCCCTGCCATTGTGCACACGGAAGAATTGTTCGGGTGAATATTCACGACTCACGAGCCATTATGGAGTGGAGAGACCAAGTCCGGCGTAAGATAATTTATAACATGGCCTTCAGAAGACATTACACAACTTGATTCACTGGTGGTTAAATTTTGTAAGGGTCTTCCTGAGCACTCGTTACATACCCACAAACCTGATTTGTACCATCTAAGTAGAAGGAATGTCTGAAGTTCTGAAGCTAAATATTCTAGGTCATCTTCTTTGCCTCTTTTTGTTGTCTGGGGTCTACCGTGGGGCATGGGGAACCCTATGGGGTCTGCGACTGGGGCTTAGATGGTGGAGAGAGGTCCAGGGGCGATGGTGTATTTTTACTTGCTTTGTACACTGGGATAATCCCTGGAAACCGGTGTTCGTTATTCGGACCGTGCCATGTACTGCTACCTACCTACCTACCGACTAGACATCTGTACTGCTGAATGAGGACAAAGCAGAATACTTTTGTTTGTTGAAGTTGAACACGATCACATGACAGCAACACCATTGAACAGCGGCTAAATTGATGTTCTGCATCTGGAAACACCTTTTGATTACATAGAGCCTGGCCCGCGCGGTAGATTGACGGTTACGACATAGCGTGGGTCTGCATGATGACCAGAGTTATGTACCTTGGCCTACTCACCGGGTAGAGGTACGTGAAAATTCTGTTTCGCCCCGAAACTGAGTGAATCTGACTTTTCACGTAGTTCTCCTTCTCAGGGAGACAATTTCACGGGGTTTTCACTCTATACGTAAATTTCCCTTTCACCATGTTTAGGGGTGAAAAGTGAATTTCACGAGGTCTTAGGGTGAATTTCACGTATTCTATTTTTCACAGTGCAGCTGAATAGACAGCCCTGCTTGAAATTGCACTGGCCACATAGGACCTCTTGAGGTAGAAGAGCCAACGGGGCTCGCAGCGGGAGGGTCAGAACGGGAAGAAACCCAGTGATTGATGACTAAACTACGACATGCGAACCCAATACTACAGCCAAACTACTCTTGGTACCATCAACCGCGCCACACCGGGCACAAAAGGTGTTCAAATGCACTCAGAACGCGTCAGCCACAAAATTGCGCGTTGCCGCGCTTGCTTACGCATTCAATTTGGATACAAACCCCCGCCAAAGCCGAAGTGCTGTGTCAATACGATAGCATCTGTTTATTTAAGCATGAACCTCTTCTGGGCCCTGCCGCTTAACAAGAGGGCACGAGACAAAAATCTGAAAAGACGGCCCTGTTTGAAATTGCGCCGACTATCACCGGGCAATTCAAAAGGTGTTCAAATGCACTCGGGACGCTGGAATTGGTGATTTGGATTTGATTGCGCCACAACCAGCCTGACTCATCCACTTTGTATCAGCTCGGTTCTCGTGCGCAGCACGATGTCGTCGTCCCGCAGGCGACAGCCCCATATTTTAGTCGACCTAGCTTGGTTGGGATGTGAGCTCACACCGGGGCAGACAGGTTCGTGATTTTAAGTATTTTTTTTCCCATTTGCGCTGCAATGAAAACAAAATCGCAGTGTCCGCCTTGGGGCGATTTTTGAGGCGGACTAGGTCAATAGAGAGTTTGCGATGCAGCTATCAGCGCCACCAGGTGGCTGATTTGCGGTGCGCTGACGAATGACTCCACCCTGCCAAAAATAGTCCCCAGTGGCTCCGGCAGCCATCCGCGGAGATATTTGGTGGGTGGAGCCATCCATTTGCGCACAGTTCGCGATCGAAATACGACCCGATCAAGACATCCGTCCCGCATCTAACATTTCTTTCAGTTCCGCTGTTGCACACATCTGCAACGTTTACATCCGCGTTCTCAAGATATCCACGGATGACCACAAAAATTTCATAGATTGCACTGCAAAGCCGAAGAACATAAGCGCAGGTACAGTAATTGACTATAAAGTATAAAGCGGTGTTTTTGAAAACAGACACCTAGGGGCTCGGCGTAGGGGTGACGAGAGTGTTGGGAAATACGAGTCCACTCCAACTGTAACCGACTTTGCTGTTGTCGATGAAGTCGGGATGGTCAAAACGAATTGCCGCCTCGCTGTCGAAATTGCACACCGGCGCGGCCGTCATAAGACTGCGGCAGGCCGGGCACTCCCAACTTTCCTCGAGCCACTTCCGGATGCAAATGTAGCAATGTCCATGGCCGTACCGGTAGCTACGGGTGTCTCATCAGTGCAGGTACAACATCTAGAAGCATTCCATCGCCATCGACGGCGGTTGGGTCTGAGCTTCTCGAAGGCGTGGTTTTCCGGCGCTTCCGCCTTCGGTCCGCTACAAGAAACGTGTGAGAACAAGTCATATCAAATCTGCGACGCATCATGGCAACGCACCGTCTTTTGTAATGCGACTCTTGAAACCGCCTGGTCCCGGTGCTATCCGAATGATTCAGCCCCGATGCACTCATACTGAAACGAGACGTACCTGGCTTTGTTCGTCGCGTGAGCACGCCCTTTTCCTACCGCGTACTCAACTCAGACTCAGACGGGATTTCGAACTCGATGGACAGACCTTTATTGGCCGTCGGTGCAGGTAGAGCATAGTCCTCCTCGTTGTCACTGTCATCGTCTACCATAGTGACCGAACCTAGTCTAGCTATAATATATATATAGTCAGTGCGTGAACACAATACAGTACCACAGCAGACGACAAGTTCGGTGGTGCGCGGTGAATCTCACTGTATTCCATTGAAAGTTGAGATGATTCAGACCCATTGAAACACTGCACTGCGACGGGGTCCACTGTGATTCAGTGGCTTTCCGGCAGACAAGTCGCCAACAATGTGCAGCGAGGTCCGCTTGTTTCCCACCGTAAAGCAATGGTGACCCCCTGAGCGATGGCCGGTGGGGAATGGTTGAGTGAGGGGAGGACATTTTGTGCATACGGGGAGCCATTGGATTCCACTGGCATTCGCTGGGCTGACAATAGCCACCGGCATGAGCCGATGCCGACCGCTGCCGGTCAGCCGAGCTTCCAGCGCCGCGTATATTACTCAGCCAGTGCCGAGCGGTGCCGATCAGCCGAAACACGTGATTCCACGTGTCCGTGTCAACGTTCCCAATCTTGCTCCCAACGCCCGACCGCCCCGAGAAGAGCCGCCGTGGAGTGGATTCATGCTCCTGCAATATCCATACCTCTTCATGGTCTGTCTCCATGTGGCTTCTGTACAGCATTTATTAAGGTTTGCCGTTACCCATTCCACCGTTTTGGACTGACCTCTAGGGAATCGCACCGTACGTATGGCTTACGGTCATACGTACGGTACGTACGTACGGAGCACGTACCGGGAGCCATCTTGGCACGTGCCGAGGAACCCGTACGTATACGGGGTACGAGTCCGTATCAAGCCGCATTTCGGCAAACCTGCTTGAACTTTGCCGTGGGCCGCCATCTCGATTCAGATTTGCTTCTGATGATCTGCTGTGAGTGAATTTCAACGATATCAGTCATGCCGCGACCCGACATCTGCTCATTTGTCCCTCCGAAGGTAACCGTACACCATACTGTACCGTATCCGTACGTGATCCGTAACGTACCGTCAGACACTGGAGCCCCTCAGATCGTGCCCGTACATATACGGATGTCCTTCCGTATTCACGTATTTTGTCACGTACCGTATACAGTACGTACGGTGCGATTCCCTACTGACCTCTGGAAACAAATGACAATGTATGTATAGAGGGCCACATTTCATTTATGGGGTGGAGATGACATCCAAGTCCAATTTGTCTCATTTGATTCACATAAGGCTGGCTTCTACTCACATGAGGATGGCTTCTACTGAACACGTTCACAACATGAGGCTGGAGGACTCGTGGCACAACCACTTAACCACTTGTCCCCCAAGTCCAATTTGTCTCAATGGCCACCAATGTAAACTGGCCAGCCTCATGTTGTGAACGTGTTCAGTAGAAGCCAGCCTCATGTGAGTAGAAGCCTTATGTGAATTGAATGAGACAAATTGGACTTGGATGTCATCTCCACCCCATAAATGAAATGTGGCCCTCTATACGTACGTTGTCTCACATGAGGCTGTGGCTTCTACTGAACACGTTCACAACTTGAGGCTGGCCAGTTTACATTGGTGTCCATAGAGACAAATTGGAGACATATTCATCTTCGTCAATTCAAACATGCGCTTGAGAACCAGCGCCTCGAGCTCATTGATACAGAGCCTGTAGCGCCTTGTGTTGAGGAGTTCAGCCGCCTCATCCCACTCTTTGTTGTCCTGCGTCCACCTCACAAGAATCTCCATCTTATTCTCACTCTCCTCCACCTCCGCTAGAGCGCGTCCATAGCCTTCATGAGCATGTCTTTGGGCGACCTTGGTTGACTTGGTGTTCTTTGCGCATTTCTCGTCGAGGATCTCACTAAGTTGGCGAATCGTGGTAACGATGGACTGCGAGAAGAACCTCTCGCATCCCTCGAGGTCCTCGAGCCCCAGGCCTGGAACGTAGGTAGCTAGGAAAGTAAGCTGGCAAAGCCTGTTGTGGGCATGGCCGTGGAAAGCTCCGACCAGTGACTTGAAGTTCAGTCTTTCCGCCTTCTCCTTCAGCGGAGTCTTCTTGATTGTTGACTCAAGACCGCACCCAACATCATATCCATCGCCAACGTCTGGGCCAAATGCATCCAGGAGCGCGTCAACAATGGCCAGAGGATACTTGGCACTGAAACGGAGTTAGTTACCGTGGTTACCACTGTACCATCAATACCATGGAAACAACTCACAGCTCTCCACTTCGAACCATGTCCACCAACAGAAGGACAAAACCATGGCGGCAGAGTGCCAAGAACACGCCGGTCTCGTCAAATACCCCCCACATCCTTGCCGTCAGGTCGTCACTGAGATTCTTCCAGCGCTCCTCGCAAGCTGTTTTTTCCTCTGGATCGTCACTTGTCTGCGACTCATAAGTATACATCCTCGCCAAATGAAGACACTCACAGGAACATTGACCAGCTCTGCAAGTAACTCCTTGGACCACAGATCCACCTTCTCTCGAGACACAAAGTAATCCCCTCCAGCCTCCTCCGTCCTCGGATCCTGTCTCTCACTTTTCCCTCTACCAGCGTTACCAGCATCATCGAAGGTGCCGTCTTTCCTCAAAACACGCTTCAGGGAATTATTTCCGTCCATTGCAACAAGCATAGAGAAAATTATGGCGGTCAAAGTGCACTTTTAATATTCCTCTACACTTTTTGGGGAATTTGAGATTTCCGCTACTTTTATTACGAAAATGACCACTTTCCGCTACTATTTTGAGTCACATCAGACCAAAAGAGTGTAGCGGAAATCTTACGTTTTCCGCTACATTCATTTGACAAGTTTGTGATCCCGCTACACATTTTGTGACTCGATCCATTTCCCGCTACTATCTTTTGTATGTAGGTTCATCCCGCTACTTTTTTTCGAAAAATTTAAAAACCTTCTATTCTTGTATATGACATGCAGGATACCTACGGCATACTCTAAAACACGCTACGAAAGTATGTACGAGAGGAACGAACGAGATATCACGGCCGTGGGCGGAGGCACGTGACCGCGATGGAGGGGCGCGGCGGCAGCATCCAAGCAGCGGGATGACTTGGCAATGGCGCATCGTACCAGACCTGGTGCCTCGGAAATAGCGCATGTAGCTAGCGGCCCAGGTCGGAGCCGGCCCCCCCCCCCCGATGGCAGCGTACCACTGCGTTCAGGCGGCTCCGCGGGAGACGCCGTCGGAGCTGCGTCGCCATACGACGGAAGTGTGCCGAGAGGCCCGGCACCGTCCGCCGCCATCACTCGGCATAGCTAGCGACATAGCTCGGCAGGGCCATTTACCTGTGCCGTCGAGTCATCCATCCAGCATGCGGAAGTGCCAACCGGTTGGGCTATGTCGACACCCTGCGCGCCAAGGGTAATGTCCGAGGTACGGTAGTATGTGCACCCCATGATGCGGAATTGCCAAATTGTCTTGCTGCTTGCTGCCGCCATCGCAGTCACGTGCCTCCGCCCACGGCCGTGATATCTCATTCGTTCCTCTCGTACATACTTTCGTAGCGTGTTTTAGAGTATGCCGTAGGTATCCTGCATGTCATATACAAGAATAGAAGGTTTTTAAATTTTTCGAAAAAAAGTAGCGGGATGAACCTACTCACAAAATATAGTAGCGGGAAATGGATCGAGTCACAAAATGTGTAGCGGGATCACAAACTTGTCAAATGAATGTAGCGGAAAATGTAAGATTTCCGCTACACTCTTTTGGTCTGATGTGACTCAAAATAGTAGCGGAAAGTGGTCATTTTCGTAATAAAAGTAGCGGAAATCTCAAATTCCCCAAAAAGTGTAGAGGAATATTAAAAGTGCACTTTGACCGCCATAGAAAATGAGCTTCTGCTCTCCCTCCAGCTTGTATGTGCATGATGGGCAGCAGTTTTTCAGCTGCCAGTCAGCAGCGTCTCTTCCCAACACCTTGGCGACCTTCTGATCCACTGTCTTGAGAGTCTCAAGGTAGAGGTCAAAGCAGATTGTGAACTGTTGTGAAAGGTAGGGGATGTAGGCCTGGCCGTGGAGGTCGCACAAACTCTTGACCCAACCCTGAATTGAAAGTGTCGGGGAGCGAAGACGTGCAACACGGAAAACCTCGAGGACCCGTGTTGCAATGGCAAGTTTAGGGGAAAATGGAGAGCATGGAAAGAGTCCCTGGCCAACAAGAGAAGAGACGACAAATTCATCTGTCTTTTTCAAAGGCGCATGCATAACGTAAGTATCTGCACAACTTTAGTTCCGTCGAGATAATTCGGTTGAATGTGAAACCTACTGAAGAGATCCACAACCTTGATACTGTAAACACCATCTAAGTCATCTGTCGATGTAGGCTGTCCAGCCAGGGGTTCGTCCAGCCCGTACTGAGACTGTGTTGCGCCCCACTTTACGTATGCTGCTGTGATGGCCTTCTGCTGGCCACGGAAGCCCAGTACACGCCGCAGAGTCCTGTCGGAATGCGGACGAGTATCTTTGCGCCTATGATCATATAAATCCCAAGTTTTTCGAATACCACGAATACCACGAATATCACGTACTTGGCCTGGTCCATGTCGTGGCGAATCTGATCCTCCAACTCCCCTCCACCATTACTGAGCTCAAACTCTACATTTCCGCACAATACATCGTCGATGTTGATCTCATGGCCTAAGCTTTCATCCAGGTCTTCAAAGCCTTGCGCATCCCGCAGCCTGAAAAACTGTCGGCGCCTTTCTTCACTGAGATCTACAGAACCAGTCAAGCCCCACCAACTAGAAGCAAGTAACTGCGCACTTACTGTTGATCTGAGAGAGCACTGCAGCATTGCTTGCATAGTGCATCTCCTGCCTCTGTTTTTCATTCAGAGACTGGAGCTTGTTTTTCATATTGCCGTTGGGCATTTTGACGCCAACGACAGTATGAACACGTTTGATTGTAGCACGATGCTGGCGTGACGGCCGAAAGGGAGTTTTTGTCATCCTGGAGGTTCTGGGACGCGTCAATGAAGGAGGCGTGTCGTCTCGTGTTGTTCAAGATAACAGCCACGTGACCCCGGCATCCTTCTCCGGCTTGACTTCAGAAAAAAAATTGAGGCGTTGTTTTTTTGTACCTGCACCACAACCACTGCCTCTCCCTCATGCGACTCCACGTTTAAATCTTTGCGAGGTGTGCATTCTCTACTCCTCAGCAATACCACGTGAACCTCAACACGTCTACCACCATTTCCATCAATTTCCATCTACGACCAGTTTCATGGACCCTCATTCTAATCTTGATCTCCGCGAACAACAGTTTGCCCAATGTGAGTTTATGTACTATAATCCATCTTTCTGGCTTATAGATCTGCTCAGACTGGAACCATCTTTTGAGAATGCTGCATATCCCAATTGAGCAGCTTTTCAACATCTACAAGTTACATAGCCATGCACTAAGGCAGGCTGGTGAGTTTCTTGATCCTGAATATTAATGCTTCTCATGATACCCAGCTGTGGCCAAGGCAATAGATAAGATTCGGGAACACATTTACCATCAGTACCACAGCCAACTACTAGAAAATCAGTCTGGCGCAACTTCATGGGGGATATTAGGATGGACAACCTGGGATGGAACACCCCACTTCCCTCTGGTGGTACAAACACCGGAGGGTACATGAAGCATGTAAAGATATCATGGTGTTCTGTCCCAGTACTGTACCAATCTGTATGACTGAAACGTAACGCGTAACGGAGGCCTGTTTCTGCTTACAAATCTGCCTTTTATGGTAACTGATGGCAAAATAATTACCATAAAAGGCAGGTGTTTCACCGTTTCAAGGCGTAACGGCCCATTTAGCGTTTCAGTCATACAGATCGGTACAGTATGTCCATCCAGCTTCTCCCAAGGAGACTGCCACTGGAAGTGGTAGGGTTCCATGGTATTGGTGGTAGACGTGTTCCCGGATTTTGTCTATAGCTTTTGCCACTGCTGTTGAAAATTATAGAAGTCTACAAAAGCAATGGACAGAGGTACTAACCAGCTTGGCGCAATTCATGAATGTGCACATTGCAAATTCGAGTCAGCTCAAAAAAATTGGGGCCGGTCAAAATGTGGTCAAAGGGTGGCTGTGCAAATATGACACAGTGCGTTAAAAATTCTTGTAGCAAGGGTTAGAGGGGGCTAGCCTTTCAAGATTCTCAAGGAAGGTACCAAAAGACTGGTTCCAGGTACTGTACCAATCTGTATGACTGAAACGTAACGCGTAACGGAGGCCTGTTTCTGCTTACAAATCTGCCTTTTATGGTAACTGATGGCAAAATAATTACCATAAAAGGCAGGTGTTTCACCGTTTCAAGGCGTAACGGCCCATTTAGCGTTTCAGTCATACAGATCGGTACAGTACCATTGTCTTACGATGGCTCGCCCTTATACGCTCAGACCAACACTGCTCAATGCGGAAGGAAAAGCGGAAAATACAAAAATTACATTGCTGCTCGTTCAAAGCCGAGGCACAAACGGCGCGATATCATGGTTGCGTCAAGATTGCTATCATTTCCGATGGCTATAGCAGGCAATTGACTCAGGAGACAAGTTCCTTCCGTTCCTTCCTTCATGGGTGGCTTGAACCTCAAACGACCAAGACCAACACAGTCTATTTTCATAATGCGGCACCTCAACTCGACAGGGAGCCATATAAGTCTGTGTTACGTCGATCATGCATACCAGCCTATACCTTGGGAGGAACGGTTCTGAAAAATTGAGAATAGAAATCTTGGAGTCTGCATTACTGTAATTATCCAAAAGGCTCTAGCCAGAGTATGGAACCGCGATAACTGCCTGGAAAATTATTCTCCAATTCTGATTTGATTCCCAATCTCAGCGGGTTGAATGTGCATACGCTGTCCTTGAATGATTCCACACCATTCCTATGCTTGAGAAATGCTTGACTAAGTTACCTGTTTACGTGCTAATCTACTTCTTCATATTCTTTTAGCTCTACCGCCGCGAGTCGGAAGATTGCGACCGTGAGCTCGGCTACGAATATATGGAGGAGTCCAGGGACAACAGTGTATATCAGTGCCTGTACACTTAGATAATTCCTGGGCCCCGGTGTTCCTAAGCGGCACCGTGCCGTGCAATGCTACCTACCTACCTACCTACCACGCACGTGCACGGCAAGCTGTTGCCCGACGTCGGAAATCGGACATCGGACTTACTTCGGACTCACACGGTCGACATTAGGGTTGGCCTGGGTCGGCCTTGACTTCTGTAATAAGTCGGAGTAGGGTTCAAACATTCATTCATCGTCAATTTACATTTCTCGCTACATCCTGGTGTTGAGGGTATTCAGTCCCGCGGAATTAGCCTTGGAATGAACTTTTGGATCACACGGACTGCTTGGTGGTCATGGTGTAGCACATCGCGCCGAAATGATAATAAATAAAACTCTGCCCTCTCCTTTCACAGGGAGGGGTCAGTTACTACGACTGTTCACTTGCTTCAAGCCATTGTGGTCACCAGTGGTTAGCAAGCGTAGTAGCAGTACACTAGAAGGTAATGGAATGTTGTACGTTACTGAGTTCTTAGGTCGAACACTGTAAAGTCGCGCATACATGCACTAGGACACGTTGGAAGGACACCAACAGAATTATGTAACTTGCTCCGGTTGCCCGGTTGAGTTCCACCCAGGCCCCACATGTGCTCCGCACCTGTCCGAGCGGCAAACAAAAAGTCGTTGAGAGGCAAAACTTAATGCCATGAGCATATTCCATCCACACACCAATCCTTCCTGGGTCTTCAGGAGGCTAGGGAATATAATTTCGATGGGGAGTCAATATCCGTTCATATAATATGGCATGGTCAGACCTGATGTGTTAAAAAATATTTTTCCGACTTGTTGATGTAAAGGCGGGGAGGGCGAGATTAGCGGAAGAAGTAGATTAGGATTGCAATAGCACTGTTGGTTGGAAGGCTGCTTTAGAGCAATCAGATGCTCTAGCAGGATTGTACAGTGAGCTTATATACTACAAAATGTATCTAGAATATTCTACGTGTATCTACTTGAACTGTCTGTATTACTAAGAATCTTATCAATCAATGCCTGAAGGCCGAGCTGCATTATTAATCCCAACACGACTAATGGTATCTGTCTGTTTACATAATCTCCAATCTTCGAATGGCTTTCTATGCCTGGTGATCCCCCAGGCCCATACATACAAACGTCTATTATGATCGATTCTTATAGGTTCATTGTTCAACTCTAAACTGAAGTATGTTCACCACAAAACAATCCTCCAAAATTGATGTTTTTCAGCCTTTGAAGTTGTGGCTTTGGCTTCCCAGACCTCAAGCCAAGGCCAAAGCCAGCTGAAGCCAAGCGATTTGGCTCGGCTTGGCTTGTCAAGCCACGGCTTTGGCTTCTTGGCCTCGTGGCTTGAAGCCAAGCCAGACGGATCACTAACTTAGTCTGGTCCAGGTCCAGGGCAATCCTTTTTCTTTTTTTTGGAAGGAAATCAAGACACTAGTGGGTTCTAAACCGGCTCTAATTTCCGTGTTGTAAATGAGTTTAATAATAATGTCTTTGAAAAACGATTTAACCCTCCCGCTGTTCTCCTCCAGTTCTACTCAATCCAGCATAAAATCAGCATAGATTCGAGTGACACTCGTCCCCAAGGAGACCGAGGACAGCTCACCGGGGAAGGCTTTTTTCACACAGAAATTAGAAGTGGAGCGAGGACAAGGTGAGTCGACTGAAAGGCCACCTACACCAGTATTCCTAGTACAGTTCTACTGGCGAGGATCAAGCCTCGTAAGCAGAGCTGGGTGCGTTCACCTGGCCAGACTATGATTCGGCCAGAAAAGGAAAACACATTCCACCGGGAAGAGAAAAACATGCCCAGAACACCTTAGCATTGTGCAATAGGTGAATTTGGCATCAGAAATAGGTGCGAAGCCGGGCCGCAATCACGATTGGAGGTTGGATGTTTCGCAGCTCCTTGTCCGCAAAGTGCTGGAGCCTCCCGGACCTCTGGAGCAGTCCTTCGAAGGGCTTTCGTGGCGAGTTTGACATTCAGAAGTATCTTCATATCGGGGACAACATCCAAGTGCTCGGTGGTGAGGAATCCGAGACTGGCAAGCTCCAAGGTGACGGCGGACAGTGTGGTCACGAAGGAAGACGAATGGAGTACTTGGGCATAACTGTCTGACCGGGTAAATTAGCTGTTTGACCTATTTTACCGTGGTAAAATAGCTGAAAAAAAAACGCCGGGCTCTGCCCGGACCGCGTCAAATAGAGGTAGTTTACACCGGTAAATTAGGTCAAATAGGTCCCACCTGGGACCAAAGGTGATTTACCTATGTCAGTCAGCCAGCCGAGCTGCTTCCCGCCACACTACCTGCTGAGGCCCTGATCCGCTCCCGTCGCTGCGAGTTCAAACCCGCTCTCATCTTGCACTTCGCCAACCCTTCCTGTCATGAAGCTGCAAGGCAACTCTGGTCTTCAATTCTTTCTGCACTTGGAGGCTTGAAGCCTGAAGAAAATTGAGTCCAAGAATTTACCCATCGGCTATCGCGAATTTTGGCAGAAACAGCGCCCAAAACAGCGTGCGTCCACAACACAACCAAACGTTGATCTCGCCACATCACCGTCTTTCTTCCTTTCCCCCCATCTTCTCCCCACCAAACCAGCCCACCTTAGCATGTGTTCTTCTCGTTTCCATTGTCACCTCAGAAATTTCGAAAACCGATACACATCAGCCTCAACATTGCCATTGGCGTCCACCAGAATTGCTGAACCCGCAAGATGATCGGTACGCTCGTCCTTGGCCACTTGCCGCTATGCTGGCCTTCATCAAAATGTTTCCTTGTTTCATCCGTCCTCTGAACACCACTACCTGAAGCCTCAAGCCCTTTGTCAAATAGTTATATCAAGAACTTTGGTATCAAGATGATTATCGGCCCTCTGATTTCATTGTGCTCACCGTGTATTCTCCTCAAGCATGTCTGGATGCTCGGTTGTACATAATCATGATCAATATCACTCGAGTTCCAATGCTGACATCCTCTGCCCTGGACTAGATCGGCCGACAATGTACGGTGCTTCTGTATATTTGGTTCATATATTTACTAATCTGTGCTTTATAGTAGCCTCCAATGCAGCCTTCGGCAATTCCGGATTGGGACGTCGCAAACACCGGAAAGGAGAGTGGGGAGGATGATCAATCCGATGGTGAGCAGTGGGTGAATAATACTAGCTTTTTCTTGTATCCCATTTTATTTTTATATATGTTCTTTCATTGCCATTTGCTAGTGTCTAGAGCCCTATAGACTGCTATAGCCAGTCTCAATCACAGTTTGCCCTTATTCTTAAACTTTCTGCCCTTTCACCCAAAATAGCGAAGAAAAGGTGCCCTCCGCTCCTTTGCTCGCCTTTGTGCAAAATACGATACAAACAAATGCACATCAACCTCGGCATGATGGGCTGTCAGATGCTGCCACCAAACAAATGCACACCAACCTCGGCACAATGGGCCGATATTTCACACCAAAACAGTATTTCGACCACTGTGCAACCATTTCAGGCCGGATTTTAACAGGGTCTGTCCAGAATGATAGCCAGCGAAATTTGGGTTCGAACTGTCTCTTGGGATTTGTTTTAATGGCCCTGGTGCTTTTACATGATAGCTGAGGGCTCTGCATGTCGATACAAACAAATGTACATCTACACGGCTCGCTTCTTTTCTCGCTTCCACTTGGCTTCCACTCCTCCTCCTTGCCTCAGGCTCCTCCACCCTTTTTTTCTCGCGTCAATGGAGGAACGCTGCAGGTTGAAGAGGACCCACAAGCCCAGTGCACATTCTCTGGCCACCTCCGACCCTACTCCTTGCTGAGATAAGACTGCCAAAACAGGCTCTCAAGGATCTGACAAGGATCTGACACCATCGTCGTCTCCGGACACAGTCAAAGCATTTGACCCATATCCTGCCACCTGCTGTACCTCAATTGCATAATTCCTCGACCCCCCACAAAGGCACTAGTCGTTCCATTTTTAGCTCTGAGTCTGCTCCGTATACCCTGAACCTCGGCTCCTCGACGTCGCGACGAGCCTCAGAGAATACAAGGAGAAGAAGTCATCGATCGGGAATTATCCGCCTGTTGGGCGACGTGGCCTTCGAAATGGACTTCCTCAGCTTATGGACGATCTACTGAACGGGATTTTGACTCAGTGGGACTGTTAAGGTGCGCAGTATTTGCCATGCTCCACTCGTTGCCTGCTTCCCACTGGACAGACTGTTTCGGCTACTCGAAGGCACGCCGATGTACTTACTTCACTCACCTTACTTTTTCGAGGCATTCTACATCGTGGCCATCGCTCGCTGGCTGGCGAGCACGGACTTGCGCTCGCTTGGTGTCCCTCCACCTGTCTCGCTCCACGCACCACGGGGCCAAACAGAAATCTTGTTTAGTTGTAAGATTCCGTGATTTTGTAAAGCATTGTAGTAAGATACTGTATAATTTCGTTCAATTCGACAGGGGGAGCTGGCGGGTGCATGCTAGGTTCAAGTCCTCCAGCACGGTCGCTCATTTCTCCGCTCAGACGGCATATCATCGAAATGTACGAGGTACGAGTAATTTTTGTTGTAGCGTCTGTTTATAAGAGACTAATCGAAATGATACCGAAGCATTTGTCGAGGCCAATTTCACCGAAGAGGACGATCTTTACGTCATGCGGTTGGCTCGAGTCGAAGACGCGAACGGTGCAATGCATAAATTCCGCGAAGAGCTCTTGGAATCAAAACGGAAGGTGGCAGCAGAGACACGAACGAAGCAAAAAAAAAAAAGAAAGTTGACGCAGATTCAGCCGAGATCTAGTCTCTTATAAACAGACACTACAACAGTTGAGGTGCTCGTACCTCGCATGTTGTAGTCTGTCGATTACCCGCGATCCGTGATCGGAGATCGACCTTGTTACATAATCTCGAATTTTCTCGGATGTCGTTCGCGGCAATACCGCCTCTTTTTGCGCGTTTTTACGTCGGATTTGTGTGAAGGACACCATATTAAACATTATCTCCAGCCAAAATTTTCTCAACGAGTTCGAAACCAATTGGACGAATTTTGCTCAGCGCACCACGTGATTAAAGAAGTATTTCTACCCACCCTCGGAGGAGCCAAGAGAGTAAAATCTGAAGAGATACTTGGTTTAAGAAAGGTAACAAATGTTGAATGGCTTCCAAATTTTGTGAATTGAGAGCCGGAGAAGAGGTCGAGTCGAGCAGAAATTCAAACTCCGCACTTTACGTAACAAGGTCGATCTCCTTACATCTGGCGCGCGGTAAACTACAGACTAGCCGAGATCGCACGACTCACGAATATTAGAACGAATGCGACGTCGAGAAGCTGCGCAAAATGAACAAAAAAGCGCTCCACGATCAAGTCAACGCCCATCGGAAGCTTCGGAAGGACGAGGTTCTGCTCAAATTGAGGGATTATAAGATCCCGAACAAGCCAGACAAACTTCAAGCTGTTCTAGATGCCCTACAACGCTACAACCAGACTTCCAGGTTTGCGATCATTCCTCAATGTCGTGTCCATGACTAACTGGCACAAATTCTAGCACAAACTCAGCTTAAATCGTGGGAACCTGTATTTTAGCAAGCACTGTACATCTATTGGATTCTGTAGCCTGTCTAGAATTGAACTTCCGAGATGGTGCGCAAGGAAGAGCAACTGGATTTGATGCCTTTGATGGGCCACTTTCCCTAGCTCATTAAGCTACAACGAGAGTGCAAATTTCTCTGAAACTCAGGAATAGTGCTCAGAGTATCGTATACCACCGTCCCACCAATTTTCGGATTTTATGCGAACGTATTCGTAGCGCAGGACAAGTAAGATAAAGTAAAGGATACGATACGAGACAAAGCGAGAAAGAAAACAAAACTTAAGAGAATCTGCCAGTGAGGTCGCGACTTCGGGTAAAAAATGATGGACGCAAAACCCACCGGAACGTCTGGGGCATTTGGTAGTGTGTTACCCCCCATCCTGTCACGATTTGGCATGTCACGCAACCCTCGATATTGCGCTGCATGCACCTCAGATGACGCAAATTGAGCCGGAAAGGACTTATAATTACCAAAACTACATATCTGACACAGTCCCAATTTTCCCGGGCAGGAAAGAGCTCGAATTGAATGTGAATGGCTTCAACTGGCCTGAATATATCGCAGTTTTGAGCGGCCCACAGGACGCCAGAAAGGACGTAGAAGATTGGGGGAAAATGCGGGAAGCCATCCCAGGATGTCCAAATGGGAGTAGAACCAGCCACTGGGGCGGAAAGGGGGCGGACGGGAGGAGTAGAGCGATGTGACGGGATGGGGGGTACAGGCCACCAAATGCCACAGACGTTCTAGGAGCGATCCCGTCCATCATTTTTTACCCGAAGTCGCGTGGCCCGGATCATGATGGACGGCATCGTGCCCGAACGTCTGGGTTACCGAGACAGGTTAAGGGGCTGAAGCGGCTTGACTGTATAGATCAGCGGATCAAGCTGCTTAACGCGGCTTGACCGCGTGTGGCATGCCAAGAGGCAGCGATGAGCCGGGGGAGGGCAGGGATGGAAGAGCAGGGCAGCATGGGAGACACACCAAAAGGTAGAGGCTCAGGCAAGAAAGCCCAGGGAACAGGACGAGGGCACGAGCCACATCTGAGGTGTGTGAGAGAGAATACCTGCTAATCAGTCAGGGTACACAAGTCCAGAGTAGCGGGAAACATGTATGCACAGTGGGTTGAACTGAGCAACTTGAAGGCCCGGGGGTTAGCTGGCACCATGAGAGGAAAGAGGGAGAATGGATGTGACAAGTGACTTGGGAAGTGGCATGACGAAACAAAGGAACACGTGACAAATGAGCTGCGAGGCGGAACAAAGTCAAGTTATAAACAAAGAAAGCTTGTCCCGAACTACCACCTCAAAACCGTCAAGCTCTGAGTGGCCGAATTTTCCACTGTCTTCTGTCTGCCTTCTCCCTACACCTCCTCCCCCCGGGCCCCGGCATGTCTTTTCTCCCGCTACCCACTTACTAATGTTACGCCAGCGGCTGCACACCCCTCCTCAGTCTGCCCGAGTCCCGGTGTGTCCCCCCCGCTGCTTCGTTCCTCCGTCTCCGCCCTCCCCTGGCTTTGCTCACTCATCACTGCCTCTTGGCGTGCCACACGCGGTCAAGCCGCGTTAAACAGCTTGATCTGCTGATCTACACGCCTATACGATCGAAAGCCGGAAACCAGTGGGCCGATCAACCGCTGGTTTCCAGTCGCCAATCTATGGCATCCAAGCGCCAAGTAGACCGCTGGCGTCCAGTGATCCGACATGTGGCCCGTTTTGATGTACCAAATAAATGAATATTTAAAACAAATGGCGGCAATAAGGATCGAACCGCGGCCCAAAAGAACAGCAGAAAGATGAAGAGAAACATCATAACCACTATGTTACACAACCATTATTTGTCACTCCAAGTTAAACCATAGGGTCCTCGAGCATACACCCAAAGACATATCCATTTTAAATCCCAAGTCCTCGTTGACTGCACTGCGACGTTCTACAGTAGACATCCACAAAGGCCAGAAATCTTGATATGAATCTGAGGGTCCCATGGCCATACACCTAAGAAGACACGGAGATGTCCGCCACATACTTAGGCCGAGTTCCTTTGCAAACACTCACTGGTCGCCGTTAACTGATGCAGTGATGGCCTGAGGTTCGCATCAGCCACACGTGCGGAGCCATTGACGGCCGTCGGGGACACCACTGAATTCCAATGGGTCAACCATGCATTTCATACGAGCTACTTGGCGCCTGGCAACCACTGCAATTCCGTTGGAAACCAGGCTGCCAGCCGTCTGCAATCAGTGATCCAAGATGCCAGCTGGTTTCCGGCTTTCGATCGTATAGGCGTGTATGCAGTCAAGCCGCTTAAGCCGCTTAACCAGGTTAAGCGGCTTGATCCACTAAATCGGCTTTATCCGCTTAACATTATTTAACAAATTTACCCATCACATTAAGCGGCTTAACCCGCGATCTGTACGTACTACCATATAATGTACTTACTACAATATACATGTACCATTTTATTCTTGGCTTAACCGGCTTACAGCTCTTTGCGGAACATAGGGCGCGGCCCTTTTTTTTTTTTTTTTCTGAACTTTTCACGAGAATCCTTCCTGGGAACTCAAATCTTGACCGTCCTGAAAATAGGCTCATTCGAATCGGACGGAAAATACGCGGGTCCTCTCGGCGCCAGATTTTTGATATTGACCTCCAGAATTTTTAATGGGTCTGTTTTGGGCTTTTTTGAGTGTGCGAGAGCAGAATGTGTACCAGAGAACCAGTAGTGCTCCAATCGGGCTAGATTTTTTATATGATGTATTTTAGTGGATTTTGGAGGGCTGGAAATACCGGGATTTTTAGTGTGACATTTACTTCAAATATATGGTGACTTACAGCTGGCCCAATTTCCCATGACGAAGAATGTGAGCTGTGGATGTGAAGTACGGCTCAAATTGAAAATGCCGGTATCTGAGTCCCTCCAGAATACACTAGAGTACATCATATAAAAAATATAGAGCAGTCGGATCACAAATGGTCCTCTGGTGCTCATTCTGCGTTCAAAGGTCTAAAAACACCCAAACCAAACCCATTAAAATTTCTGGAGGTGAATATCAAAAATGCGGCGACGAGAGGACCCGCGTATTTTCCTTCCGATTCGAATGAGCTTATTTTCGAGGGAAACGGTCAAGATTTGAGCTCACAGGAAGGATTCTCCTGAAAAGTTCAAAAAAAAAAAAAAAAAAAGGGCCGCACCCTATGTTCCGCAAAGAGCTGTAAGCCAACGTGAGCAGGTGACAGTAACTGGGAGGGGGACACATGGGATATTTCATAGCCCAGAGTTTCTCAGTCAGTCCCCAAATCAATTTTGCACTAAAGGCATCACATTCCATTGCTATGTGCACTAGTTTTTCAGGAAACCACAGGTTTGATAGATTGCAATGACTTCAAGATTATCAATATGAGTCCAGAACTCACCTGACTTCCAGAATACTTGACAGTGGATCGATCAGTCTTAAATTTGTTGAACATATAGAATTCCAAATCATTTTGTCTGACTACTGAGTGCCTGTGCACTTGAATGTGTGGAAATATATCGATCGATTTGGAAACTCTGATGGGTTTGTTCACCTTCAATTTTAGCTGTGAAGTCTGTGACATCGGCTAAGTTCCGTTCTGTGGCTTTCATGACCAAAGCTTTGCCCAAGGTCATGAAGTCTGCAAAACAATATGCACTGGTGCACATCAACATGCAGTTTTTTACCTGATAGATAGGCCATTCTTAAGGATGGACACGGTTGGTGGGTACACCCGCGGGTATGGGCGAGTACGGGTACGGGTCACGATTTCAGACCCATGCTCAACCCGCATACCCGATTTTGGACGCTGCGACTTACTTCGTATAAACGACTCCATAGCAGCATGCAGTGCAAAAAAATAAAGTGTGCTCGGGCCCAGGACGACACAGATGATAGCTAAGGAAATGAAAGTGTGGATTAGTCTACATTGTACTGCAGTGTATTTACAGCCATTGGCAGTACCGAAGGCGCGAACAAGAAAAATTCCATTTTGGACGGTGTTTGATCCTCGAGAAAGACCTGTGTGAGGCTGAGTGTGTAAGAAGTTGTAGGTACCTCCAAACATGCCTATGAGTGGTCTAACAAACTTATTTGCATTGGACTTTGGGTAGTCCATTGTTTTATACACAAAATGTCTCCGAGGGTACTACAGACCTGCAGGAGGGAATTATTCATAGTTCTGACTCTATGACACGAGTCTCTGTATCTCAGAGACCCCCCTCTAAAAAAATCACTTCCATCCGACACAACCAGGGCTTGCTACCTGGATCTTATGGCCCATGTGCCCTCAGATGCCACATGATCCAAAATATAATATTTTCACTCGTCTGTTTCTATCACTGATTGCACTTGAATTATTGCAGAAGATCTAGCTAGGTTTCACCTCAACCCGATCAGAACTCACCGAGATATGGACAATTCTTGCGCGAGGATAAAAAACTGCCCAAAATGGAAATTTTCTCGTTCGTGCCTTCGGTACTGCCAATGGCTGTAACAATAAAATATTATGTATACTGGAAATTTTGCGGGTATAACCGATGGGTTTGGGGACCCGTGGGTAACCTGTACAGGTTTTAGACCCGACCCGTACACGGGTACGGTTTTTTGCGGGTACGGGTATGGGTACAGGTAGGCCCAAAGGTACCCGCGGGTGTACCCGTGTCCATCCTTAGCCCGGCCCCGGCTCATTCTGGACTAAACTGAACCGATTTCTGGAAGAGATACAATGCCATAGATGATGTTGAACCCAGATTTTCCCCAGTGGAAGTTTCTTCATTCCCACCCTGGAGCTTTTCTAGGTTGAATCTTCTGGAAATTAGCGACAGGCTGCCGCAACGATGCAACACCTCTTTGCTGATAGGGATATCTCGCGCAATGTATTGCGGGTCCTTGATCCACAATTTTGATTTGGCCCTATTGGAAACATGAGGGATTTATGTAGCCAAACTGAATTGGTAGGAACATGCAGTAGGATATAATGTATCTATTGACAAAAGCATCCTGGATCTTTTTGCATATCCAAGGCCTAAATCCTCATCCTCCCAACGCCTCCGTTCTCACGTCATATACCATCGCCAAGAGCCCGGCGACCCTCAATATCCCTGTTGCCCACTTGTGGCAGATGCATCACGGCGCTGTAGTCATCATTCCCGCACTTACCGCCTTCCTCAAAGTCAATTTCAAAACTTGTGCAGTTATACCAAGACAATTCAACCGCTTTGACGTCTACAATAAAATTACCCTTAATCTGCCCCAAAACCACTATCTCTCCGGCCAACCCCCACGGCAAGGAAAAGAAGGACCTCGTGCAAGCAGTCGGATTTTTCCTGATGACTGGCGCGATAGTCTTAATGGTCGGGTGTAGCGGAAGACTGGGCATTAGAAAAGGTAGGGGTATCAGATGCCGTACTCGTCGAAGAGGGGGACAGCCTGGGTGATTGAGGAGGATTTTTGGGGGTTAGGATATAAGGGTTTATTTGGGCCAGGGTTATATCGGCTGCACATACTAATAGGAGTCTCCAACTTGAACAACTAGTGTATCCCCCGTACTTTATCTCTCCCCCCCATTCCTACCTTGGTAGGAGTACTGTCACATAGCTATCCTGTAGCCATGTATGATAACAATAGAAATTCAGTCAGTCAGTCAGTCAGTCAGAACTCATGTTTGACGGGTCCACCAAAACCGGTGACCAAATGGGGGGAAGGAAGGAAGATATGTGGCATGGTTGCCATCAAATCACGTCATTTCGTCGCACGTGCGCGGCGGAGTTTGAATGACTTCGTAAGTTTCGAGAAGGTCGAACTTCGAGATGGCATGAAAGTTCAATCTTCAAGCTTCTCAAGGCCTTTCAGCAAGTTTACTACATTTATCCATGCCTCCAAGTCAATGTGAAGTGGTAAGAACAAATATGTGAAATTTCAAAACTGGCAGTGATTCTGGCACGAGCTAGCGCCAGCTCAGCCAGACGCACCAGCCGTGCCAGAGGGGTGGCAGCTCGGGCCAGTGCGAAAACATTTTCCCGATGCAGCCCAGATCTGCGCAACCATCGCGATCTAGTCCTTTTTTCCATCCGTCACTTTCTAGTTTTTTTCTTCCGTCCTCGCGCACCCGAGTACCGTGCATCCGTGCACCGCGCATTTGAGCAGGTTCCGTCTTCGAGGCCCGTGCACTCGAGCTGGATTTTACCAAGCGCACGCTTCGGCCAAGATCTCCGTCCGGTCTCGCTAAGACCGCTCCTCCACTTAGACGGCGTCGCGCGTCGTCCGATCCAGGCTCACCTGAGCCGGTGTGGTTTTGAGTTATAAAACCCGTGGGATGAGGGCATCAGCTAAGAGAGGGAGAGACACCCGGTGTTATTTCAACGCAATTTTCGGGCAAAATGCTCCAAGATGAAGACAGAGTTTTACAGTTCTTTGCAGAACTTAGGGCGCGGGCTGTTTTTAATTTTTCTTTTGGGGGGGTAAAATTTCACCAGAATAGCCATTGTGAGCTTAATTTTCAATGGTTTTCCTCGGGAGTAGGCTCATTCGATTCGTGTAGTAAAGGCGGAGGGCATGACATCTTACGATTTTTTCTGAGCACCCCGAAATCATTTACTAGGTCAGATTGGAGTGTTTTGAGCTGTCTAAGAGCGGAACATGCCGGAAAGTAGCTGTTCTTCCGCCAGAATCAACGCAGGAAGGAATTCCGAGAAAATGCACCGACTGTGAGCATTGTAAAAGAGTTGTCATACCTGGCTACATGAGCTATGCAACAGTACACTACATCGGATGTATATACGGAGACCATTTCTATGCGTAAGAGGGGCATTTTTCGAGAAATACAGTGCGGGTTTGCTCCGAACCTAAGAGACCAGCGGGCTCTGATGAAGTAGTCGAGACGCACTAAGCAGGGGGAACACGGAGGGCAGCCCTTCTCCTGGGCAGGAAAATACAATACGATCCATTTTGAGCATTTTGGGGCCATTTTCCGTCTTTTGGACCCCAGGCGCAGCGCATATCTCACATTGGCCAACGCTCAATGTACCAAAACCCCATATACGCTCGACGAGAAGAAAGGGAAGTTGCAGGGAAGAACAGCATTATTCTCGTAGATAGCGGATCACAGAACTAATAGTAATGCTTCATAAACAGATTCCGCCAGCCCTTGTCACATGGCCTTCTGCCCCGTATATCAGGACTTGCAGCCGTACATCATCATTCCCCGCCCATCCTGCGCCGCTTTCTTGACCATATTGACCTACCCTCATTACCCACAGCGTCAATTTCCCGCTTCAACGCGGAGGAATCACGACTGTCTGCCCAACGAAGGATGGTCCGGGGGGGAACCTCATAGAGCGTGTGAGCGTCCTTAAACCCATCAGGATTCTGCCGCCAGTAGTAAAATTCCAGGACCTGGGCAGTCGTCTGATACGTGGCTCTCATCAATGGCGTAGACGATGTTCGCGTTATATAGGTACCTACCACTCGGGGCATCTGAGCAGCTATCCGCTTAAATGCCTGAAGCACATCACTTCCCACAGGCAACGTAAGATTCGGCAGAACACCTCGGAAGTTTTGGGAGGCTATTGCCTTGAACTCCTCTGATTTTCGAGTCAGCCAAAGAAATGAACATTGGGAGAAGGATACACACCCTGTTCATCGAAAGACCATTTAATGGGAGCAGGAGTCTTGTATTGGCTACAGGAGTTTTGAAATCGGACGTTGTGATCTGCATCAATTGATGCAACTCTCGTATTCGTTGCGCGGCGTCTTCCTGTTCTGGCGCTGGACTTGGTGGGTGCTTTATCAGGGGAAGAGTCCACCAGAGTCGTTGAAGGCGCCGAAGCAAAAGCGGTCTCTCCCATGTGATTGAACTGGGCCGCAACACCCAGACAAGGAATGGGCAGTGGTAGGTCCAAGGGACCCGTAAAGGAAAGAGCGGATTCGGCTCCTGTTACTGCAGTGGCCATCTACGGGATTTTTTTCAGAGTAAGTCCCCGTCGAAAGGCCGGCTTACCAGTGCTTTGAAGTCAAAACCATTCCTCTTCAGTAGGTAATAATGATCTACACATTGACGCGGACTTTTTCCCGCGACATGAGAAGCGATGTGATAGAAGTCTTTGGGGTTCTTCTGAAATCCCCGAAGGAATTCGAGTGTTTGTACGAGGGAGAATTCGGTGGATTCTAGGTAGTGGGACACTGGCACTGGATCTCGGATACGTCGGGCTTCATCATCTTGATTCGGCGGAGCCGGACCAGTCAACATGTCGGGAATCACGGCAGCATTCGCAGCGTAAAGCTTTGCTTCCCCGCAAGACTTTCGACCGGTCCGGCCCATTTAGGTATAAAGGTCGGGTTAAGGGGAGGAGTGACAGCTGTGCTTGCTGTGGATGACAGAGCAGCATCACAATTACCACGTGAATGTCACGTGCATGATATGGCGTTCAGATCTAGAAAGCTTTAAAGTTAGGGGGAACCCCGCCATTCCCAGGGTTGCCGCTGTATCTATTAAAGACTCAAAAATTCATGAATTATGTCCAGGCCCTTGCCGTCCAACTTCTTAAGGATCTCGATGATCTTGAGCACTCGGAACGCGACCCAGCCAGAAATATCCAGACATTATGGGTCAAATTCAAGCTTGATGTGATAACTTATGGTAAACACTGCTCGCGCTTCATCACCAGTGAGTCAACCCATCAAATAAGAACTTGGAAGGTACAATTGAATATTGTGATCCATGACGAGGATATGCCGCAAGAAGAGAGGGCTTGGCTGCCTACTTACTTGAGAGGAAAATTGCAGACCACCTACAAAAGTATTGGATCACCAGCTTTCAGAATTTTGTGACTTTGCACACTACCAAAAGAAATATATTACGTATTTTCTACCTTGCATTACCGACCCTCTAAGCACCCCTACACCACCGTTTACGGATCAAGGGTCAAATCTATGTAAATCGGCCGTCGTCTATTTGCCGTTAAAATGAACAAAGAATCGGCCACGTTTTGTGATTGAGATGAGGTTCGGGGGAAAATGTCTGTTTGGGGTCCAAACTCTCGTCGAAATACCGCCCAATAAGGAAATATTTAAAAGGAACGACAGCAATAAGATTCGAACTCAGGGCAGCGAGAACCCGAGAACATGACCACATCCAACTGAGCCAGACCAATATTGAAAGCTGAGGAAATGAGCCGGCTACATCGAGAGTGGATGCCAAATACCTGAGGAGAGGACCTCTTTGAGTCCAACCTCAATTGCTCGCTGTCAGGAGATGTCAGGCCCAAGTAAGGCCCCGGTGTCAGGGCACTAATGAGATGAGATATAAAATGGTGAGTTCAGGTTGTGATTGTCTGGGGACATAAGAACAAATGGGCAATAAGTTCAGCGAGGACCCACAGGAGTCATTTTTATAGTTTCAATGGACCTGGGAAAAAAAAAGAAGGCTGTGATGCGGCGACCTTGGGCAGAGCCAACTTCCGACGTCGATTCAAGGTCGGGCATCCTACCTTGATCTGACATCATATTTGGCCGCATCCAATGTCTTGCCGACGCCAATGCCACATGGCGTGATCCGCTCATCGCCTAATGGGGCCCATCTCCTTCAACGTGATCTCGTTCACCTGTGCCAATTTGTCAGTGTGGTTTATTATTGCTCAAACGATGGAGTGGAAGATACCTTGGCAATAATAGTGCTACCATTTAGACTAATGGCTTGGCTCTAGCCACAAAACCTATTGTCTGAATCCACGACACCAGCCATAGATGGCTAGAGCCATGGCATTTGTACTAAAGTAAATGAAAAAATAAAGCGCAAGGGGCGGGGATTGAACCAAAAGGCTACGGGTTCACCCAGGTAAACGAACCCGAAGTGACCAGCTTAACCAATAGCCTATAGAGGACATAGAGGTATGATATTGTATCAGGGATGGGTTCACATGATTTGTCCACTTAATAAGGCTGTGCAGCACCATGTTGGCCCCGCCTTAGGGGCCGGTTAGGGTTAGGAGGTTAGGTTCTGTTAAGTTAGGGCTAGCTCCGAGGTCCCCAGGTATATTTTATGAGAAAAAGAAGATTTGTAAGCATTTTGATGGTTAGGTTGGTTAGGTTAGTTAGGTCCGGTTGGGTCCGGTTAGGATTGGAAACACCCCAGAAACACATAATAAGCCTTAACAAACAATTTCGAAGACCTAGGGCAGCTTGCCTGCCCTAGGTCTGGGTATTAGCTGGCCTGGGTAGGTTAAGGCTTGCCTTAACCTAGCCAGGACCAAAAACACCACTAATATGGTTAGTTTAGTATAACTGGTAAGGGTACTACTTATACTTAATACTGACTCTATATCCAGGTGGGCTCAATCACCCATAGAGGCTGTATTTTTCTTTAATTTGCAGCATTAGCCTATTAGTCTAAATCACGGCTGCAGCCATGTCCATGGCTGGGGCCGTGGCTTTAGACACCAGGTTCTATGGCTAGAGCCATGTAGATTAGTCTAAATATTAGTGCTATGGCTCCCCTCACCCTCCCTCCCTCCTGTGCCTACCATTTAGACTTCTCTGGCATTGGGGCAGCTCTTAACAGGTCATATGTATCTTAGATATGTGTGGGCAACTTCCCAGCAATTTTTCTACCATGTTATGAGCTCAAACAAGACCGGCTAAAAATATACTGCATTTGCACTCCTACCCTCCCTCTGCCTTCTTGTCACTCTGAAAAAAGCGGGAGGGCCATCTAACTGGCCTAACATGTGTGTAACGGTGCGCTCCCGCGCTATCATCTTATATACCTTTTTCTTTCGTCACTCCTCACTCACCTTCCTTTTTCGTTACCTCGATGTTCACTTACTTATTGCCTACCATTTCAACCATCTTTCTGTTTCGTTCCTATCACATCTATTTATACGGTACTATAAAAGCCTGTGATGTACTCGTACTCTCTTGGGTCAATTTTACTGTTACGCCACTTATCCCTGTTGGAGCGACCAACCAACAAACTTACCTGAAGAACTCTCTGTGCCGGAACTAGCCGCCGACTTGTAGCCGACAGCTCTCCGTCACATCTTTTTAAGTGCTCGACTTCGTCGCCTCTCTGCTGGTTTCACCCTGGTCTGATCAACCCGGACTACCACTCTGTGGACGACACCCAAATACCAAAGAACTATGGATTCGACTAAACCGCACACTCGCGGCGCTACTCGCGCCGGAGTCTACCCAGCACCTCCTCCCCTCTTCAGCCCTGCTCGAATTTCTTTTGGCACCGCTGTTACTGGAGATCTGCTGGACTTGGATACCCCCGCCATCGATCCGTCGATGAGCATCTCAGCTGCTTCGGCAGCGAGAAACCCAAACGCTTCGGCGTCCCTGGGAACCCCCGTCACTTCAGTGACCGGACCGTCTGCCAGTGCCGCGCACACTGGAGACACCTCCTCAGAGTTGCCGACCATGTTGGCTGGCTCGGTGGACTGGGGCGTGCTTGGTGATATGCCAGCACCGCCCGTCGAGACCGAGAATACCGGGGGCTGGACCCCCGTGACTCGTAAGACCTCGCGTTCCCATCGCGAAAGATCGAGATCAAATCAGAATAGATATACCCACAATACAATTCCTGGTTTGAACTCGGACAATGAGTCTACTACCGAGTCTACCGTTGCGCAAGCTACTCGTGAATTGAGCCATGAGGACCGCGAGGCCCTTGCGAGGCGCTATGAAGCCTTCGCCGCCCAGTTGCGAGCAGTGTCGGGGCACTCAATTGTACCCGAGTCCCCCGTGGCGTCGAATCAATCTGATGTTGAAGACAGCATCAGTTTCGAAGGCAACAAAGGCAACGCACATGAGGATTCCGGCTCTGAAGATGAGCCGGAGAGACCTGCCACCCCGATCGTCAAGCGTGAAACACGTCGCGCGACGGTGGAGGAAGTGGAGGATGAGGGAGACCTCGTTTCATCACCGCCCGTTGCGGGTCCGTCCCGCAACAAAGGGAAGGGCGCCGATCCCCGTAATTGGGGAGCCATCACCTCGTTGGATGAATTTTCTGAAGCTGAACTCAAGGCCCAGCGTGACGCGCTGGAAAATTTCGCTGAGATTAATCGCATAATTAAAGAGGAACCAGTTTCTACTCCCTCTGATTTCTTTGCGGATATCTTGGGATCTTCCGAAGATAAAAATCCTTCTGCTAAGGGAAAGTCACACCGCAAGCGCTCTAAGAGTCCCAAGGTGAAGAAAGTCAGGGTTGAACAACCCGTGACAATTGAAGAACCTATCACGGTTCAACGTCCCTCCAAACCTGTGGAGAAAATTAAATCCTCCAAGGTTGAGCTCGCAAAATCCAAAGATAATGCGGCTGCCTCGGACCGCGATACGAACGATCGCGAGTCTACGTCCGGACTTACTCTCGCAGAAATGCGTGCTCTGCTGGATAATAAAATCAGCGAGTTGAAAGAGATTCAAGAGAGGCAGGAAGCTCAAATGAAGATGACAAACCCTTTGCGCACTTCAATCCCGAAGAGCGTGAAGCGCGAAACACCCATTGTACGAGGTGCTACACCTGGGAGGTTAGCCGCTGAGAATTTCATAGGGAAAGCCTTACGCGGAACTCCATCAGTTTCTGCTAAAACCAAATCGCCGCCTTCCGATCCGTCTGATGACTCGAGTTCAAGCTCGGGCGAAAGCTCCAGCTCATCGAGCGACGACGAATCTGGATCAACGCGGCGCGGAGCGTCCAGTCCGCGTTTGTCATCGAAACGCAAACGTGGCCATGCACGTAAGCAGAAGATGTTGTTGAAACCGATCCCACCTTCTCGTTACAATGGCGAGCCTAACGCAAACGCGATTCAGCGCTTTGCAAGAGAATCCAAGACTTACGTGAAAATGGGACGGGTTCCCGCCTCCAGCCAGGTATATTTTATATCATACTATCTGGATGGTAAAGCCTTGGACTTCTATAATCAGGTTGTCGCACCTGATGAAGAGGATTGGGATCTCAAGCGCTTCTTTGTTGAACTGTTTGAGTTTTGTTTCCCAATCGATTTCCGTAATGAACAACGGAAGCGGCTGAACCGCTGCTTCCAAGGCACAAAGGATGTTGCTGCGCATGTTGCGGAATGGTCCGAAATCTACAATACAATTGGTATTGAAGATAATCAAGAGAAAGTTGTAAAACTATTTAATAGTCTTTCTTACGCAATTCAGACCGAAATTTACCGCCAACGCTTCGATCCTGAGGTCGCTACTTGGGAAGAAATCGTTAAGGCTGCCGGTGAAGCGGAGATCCTCGTCAAGATCGACGCGAAGCACCGCGGTGGTGGTGAATCTTCAAAGCGACAAGTACCGCAGACACAGAAGTCTGATGGTTCTCGTACTCAGCCGAATAATCAAAGCCAGCGCTCACGTGGAGGATTCCGTGGCCGTGGCCGCGGCCGTGGAGGGCGACCGAACTCATCGCGCCCTCGCGAAGAGGTGATGCGCACTTCATCGGTTGGAGTACCTGCTAAGACCGAGAAGCCCGGTGAACAAATGTCAGCACAGCGTCGAAATGAAATGCTTGCTAAGGGTCTTTGCTTTAACTGCAATGAGCCTGGGCACTTGTCACGCAATTGCCCGAAGAATCACTCGGTACCTTCTAAAAAGAAGGGTAAACCGCCTGGTATGCAAGCTCACGCCGCGCACATAGCTACCGGATCTAGTTCGCGCGATGTGTTGTACCAGAGCACTGAGGTGCTGGATACATTCCTGGTCGGTGCGACACGGTTTGGCGAGCTCGAAGGCATCGAGGAGGGCGGGGAACCCCTTCAAACTTTTGAAAATATTTCAGAAGAATTCGAAGAAATCTTACATTCTACGCCGGACTCAAGCGAGTTTGAACTGGTCTCTGAGTCGGGTTCTCAGTCAGATATCAAGCCTATGAGCTTAGACTCACCGAATCGTCCCATTGGCGACTTGTACGCGTTCTATACCGCAATGATATTGCACACAGAGCAGCCATATCCCGGAGACTCAGAATCCGAGAGTGAATCAAACAGGTTCCTGTTATATCTCGTTTCAGATGATGAGTACGTTGTTATGGATAGTGAACATGACGACAGCCTCACCTTGAAAGCCGCGGACCTCCGTGACCCTGACTTCATGCCTGCACTCTGGTATGCCCGAGCGCGGTCGATCAAGCTAGGGCTTGACCCCGAATTGATGATAAACCAAATGTCAGATCACGAAGAACGTTACCGTAGCGAAATAGGTGACGCACTCATCGGATCCGTTGAGATGTTGCTGGAATGCCATGCACTGGACACTTATGGTCCGGACCTCACACCTTACGATAGGTTTGAAGTTACTTCCGTGAGCCCTGAAAATGAGAACATCAGTATATCGGACAGAGTTCTCGCTGCAGTGTTTCAACTGCCGAGGAAATTCCTCCTTGATCCGAACTTCAATCTGATTCGTTGGTTCGAAGAAGCTGTAGCGGACCTCAGCACTGACTCCGAGCCAGAAATGGTCTCGTTCTCCTCGGGATCGGACCTAGAATTTTTGAGCGATGAGTATATCTCAACGGATCACGGGTCTGACTATACCTCGGGAATGCCATCGTTGCAGGCTGTCAGCGAAACCGAAAGCTCTATTTCAACGGGCCCACCTAGTCTTCAGTCAGTTAGTGACTCCGAGTCCGATTCCAGTTCGGATGTGGATGTAACTCCCCTTGCGGATGCTAATAATTCGTGTGATGCGAGTTCGGGCCCGCCGAGTCTGCAATCTGTAAGCGACTCATCAGACAACGATTCCGAGGCAGATTCCTCTGACCTGGATTCATTCGACAATGTGTTTGATGCCTATGAGGAGAAGCTCAAAGTTTGGACTCGCGCTCTGGAAGAATGCGGCAGTGCGCCGCGAGAAGATGAACCTGAACAAAGGGCACGTCAGTTAGGTGACGTACTTGGTAACACGGTTGCCGCGCTGCTGGAATTTTTCCAGCCCTATCCGGGAGATGAACGCGTCGCTTGGTCAGATGAGCGACGAGACTCCGAGAGGTTCCGGGTAACATGCCCGACTGGGGACTTCTATACCATTGAAGACTCATTTAATGAGGAAGTAATGGTGTTACCTTTGGAGTATCTTCGTGTTCCTGCATTTCACTTGGTGGAGTGGTACGCTGTTAAGCGCGCGAGAGCTTTGGGTATTGAGAACTACTACACCTCTCCCCTTCATCACTTTCCCATCGATGAATTGCTCGCCGATGCCATTCAGCAATATTTCCGAGATATTGGTAAATACTTGCCAATGTTCAATGGGGTCTGTATTGGCCGAGTCCCTCGCGAGCCTGACGACTTGGAGGGGCCAGACAAATATCTTATTTGCATTCCGATGGGGGATGATGACTTGCATGAAATAATTTGCGAGGATACTCTCCTCAACCCGCACTTGGACCTAGTCGGCTGGGTCCTGAAGCGTCAGCTGAAGTGCGTGACCCGCGAGAATAATCGCCGGAATGGATGGGAGTTTACTCGCCATCCGAATTACTTCGGTAATATTTTTGATGAGCCGAACTTGGAAGCGGAGGGCGAATTTGTCCTGTATTGCGGTGCAGCCCAAATCCCGGCAGATAGCGTAAAAGGAATTTCACGCACCGCTTCCATGCCGCGCGTCACGGACCGTATTGTGGCACGACCTCTAGTCATTGTCGTGCGCGTGAACGGCGAACCTGTGCGCGCCTTGGTGGATTCCGGATCACTTGGTGATTTGGTCTCTACAAACTTGGCGGATCAACTCCGGTTGAAGCGCAAGGAATTGGCGGATCCCATTACCTTGCAATTAGCTGTCCAGGGATCACGGTCCAAAATCAACCACTCTGTGAATGTCAAATTCAGTTATCAGGATATTGCGGAGGAACGCAACTTCTTGGTCGCGAATTTGAGTGGTTACGACATGATCTTGGGTACCGCTTGGCTGTTTCAGCATAAGGTGAGCATTGGCTTAAATCCTGCGCGTGTTTGTATCGGAAGTGCTAAATCCGTACCTTTAGAAGGAGTTGCAACCGCTCGAGTGTTCTCCGGAGCAGTCGAAATGAGTGAGACAACACTGCAAGCCGCGCGCGATGAGCTGTTAGAGTATGCTAAGCCTATATGTAAAACTGCCGCCGAAACCGGCTTACCTCCATTACGCGCAATAAATCACACTATTCCGCTCATTGATGAGGATAAGATCCTCCCATGGAGGCCGTCGCGTTGTCCTGAAGCGCTGAGAGATCAGTGGGATTTAAAGCGCAGGACTTACCTGAAGGCTGGTCGTTGGGAAGTTACCAACTCCGGAAACACCGCGCCCATGTTGTTGATTCCTAAAGTCAAAACAAATCCGCCGAAATTGCGAGTTGTTGTGGACTTACGTGCGCGGAATGCCAACACTAAGAAAATGACCTCGCCTCTGCCAGATATGGAGGGAATTTTGCGCCGTGTGTCGCGGGGCAAGTTTCGATCCCTTATTGATGGCCAAGATGCCTATGAGCAAATTCGCGTTATTCCAGAACACGTTCATCGAACAGCGGTTAGCACGCCCGATGGCAATATGGTTAGTCTCGTATTGCAACAAGGGGACTGTAACGCACCGGCGACTTATCAGTCCTTGATGAACTACCTGTTTAGCGATTACATTGGCGTCTTCATGGATGTCTATCTTGACGACATAATCATCTACTCAAATACCCTTGAGGAACACATTGAGCATGTGAAGAAAGTCATAGACATACTGAAAAGGGAGAAGCTCTACCTGAGTGCGAGCAAGTTGCAGCTGCTCAAGCCCGAGTTGAGCGTCTTGGGTCGCATTGTTGACGACAAGGGCATCCGCATGGATCCCCATAAAGTCGACACCGTCTTGAACTGGAAGACTCCGACGAACCGTGACTTGTTGCGCGGGTTCCTCGGGTCGGTTGGGTACCTTGCGGATGACGTTCCGAACGTCCGTATTCCAATGGGGATCCTACATGGTCTGACTAGCGATTCAGTTCCTTTTCGATGGGGTTTCACTCACCAACGTGCGTTTGAAGACGTGAAGGCTATGATAGCCGAGGTGCGAGATCACAGTCGCGAACCCCTCAAATACGGACCTGACGCACCTCCAATATGGCTGGTTACCGATGGTTGCAGCACCGGCGTGTCTGGCGTAGTAAGCCAGGGCGAGGACTGGAAGACTGCCAAAGTTGCGGCGTTCTTCTCGGCTAAGCTAAATTCGGCTCAGCAGAATTACTCGGTTCATGAGATCGAAATGCTTGCCGGCGTTGAGTCCATGTTGCGCCACCAGGATATCCTACAGGGTTGCCGTTTCACTTGGGTAACGGACCACAAGGGGTTAATTCACCTTGTGAACCAGAAAAATCTCTCGGGCCGCCAAGCTCGATGGGTTGAGAAAATTTCGAGCTTTGACTTCGAAATTAAATACATACCTGGTTCAGAAAATGTCCTGGCTGACGCGTTGTCCCGAATCTATTCAAACGAGGCCTCAGGCACTGTACGCGCTCGTTCTGAATACACCTACCATGATGTCTTGGACAATAATGACTTGGACATTCAGTCCATTTCAATGCCTGTCTTTGCTGGAATGGAGGCTATGGCCCTCTCAAGCGACCGGGTTTCGAGATCCATGACTGCTGCCGCGAAGAAAGCAGTATCCGACGCAGAGTCAGGATTGAAGCCCGACGCAAAGTCAAGGCAGAGCGACATGGAGTCAGCTTTTGGATCCAAACCCAGTGTGGCTCCAAAGGAGGGCGGGAGTACAAAGAAAAAATCCAAGATTCGGAACGCTTCGCCAGCGTACAACGCCGACGAGGCTAGCGATGGTGGAAGTCAACGCCAAGTCGTAATTGACGGCACCGCACCGCCACCTGTCAATCCTCTTGATCCGTCGGCTGACTCGGCCCCTGCTCCCGACTCTCATCACGGTGATCAACCATCAACCACCTCGTCAGTGTCTCACACTGGCGACGCCAACGCTGAGTTCCAAGAACAACTCGAACATCTGGATGACTCTCTTCTGAATGTCGTGAACTCTGGATGGCAAGGTCTGGATCTAGCCAAATTAATTGCGAATAATTACGCCGAAGACATGTTCTTCAAGCAGATCTTGGAATCACCCAAGGCCTTTCGCAACTTCGAGGTTGAAGATGGCTTAATTTACCTCAAGACCTCGGACAGCCGAGTACTCTGTGTCCCCAAAATCGAGTATCGAGGCCATAACATACGTGAAATCGTGATCACGGAGGCACACTCGATTCTGGCTCACCTTGGTGTTCGGAAAACCTTGGACTACTTGCGCGACCACTTCTGGTGGAAAGATATGGTGGATGACACGCGCAGCTTCTGCGAGTCTTGCATGACTTGTAAGCGCAGTAAGCCGAGCAATCAAAAGCCTTACGGCTTGCTTCACTCATTGAACCCCCCTCTGGAGCCGTGGGATTCCGTTGGTGTGGACTTCGTTGGTCCCTTACCTGAATCAAAGAACCGAGACGGTGTCTTCAACTCAATTGCTGTCATAATTGACTTATTGACTGGGATGACTCACTTGGTTCCTGGGCGAATCAATTACACGGCTCGTCAAATGGCTGAACTGATGTTTGAACACATCTACAAGTTGCACGGCCTACCGAAGTCAATTGTTAGCGATCGAGATTCGCTATTTACCAGTGTATTCTGGAGACGACTTCACGAACTCATTGGAGTTAAACTCCACATGTCTAGTGCCTATCACCCCGAATCGGACGGAGGCACTGAGCGCGCGAACCGAACGGTGACTCAAATGCTCCGCCAATGCATTGGCCCAAAGCAGAAGGACTGGGTATCTAAACTCCCAGCCATTGAGTTCGCCTTGAACTCGGCTCGCTCTGAATCCACCGGGTATTCCCCTTTCTTTTTGAACAACGGGCGGATGCCTCGTTCACTACTATGGAACCCGGATCGGTCCCGTGAATACCCAGGGGTCGCGAGGTTTTCGCTGCAACGCCACCTTGCGATCATGTCGGCTCATGATAGCATGATTGCCGCGCGCGTCAAACAAACCCGCTCAGCTAATCGCAAGCGGCAGCCCGCGCCTTTTGAAGATGGCGACTTGGTCTATCTATCGACCAAGAACATCAAATTTGAGAAGGGATTGGCAAGAAAATTCGTCCCCAAGTACATTGGCCCTTATGCCATTATTCGGGACTTCAACAACGAATCTTTTCAATTGGACTTGCCATCAAACATGAAGCAACGCGGGGTCCATGATGTTTTTCATTCCTCATTGCTTCGACCTCATGTCCCCAATGACGACCGGCGATTCCCTGGTCGCCTTGAGAACCAACTTGGCATCTCCCTGGAGGGCGAGACAAATGAGTGGGCTGTTGATAAAATAACCAACCACTATGGACGTCGTTCCAAAGCTCTGTTCGAGATGCTTTGGAAATCTGGGGATAAAAGCTGGATGTCTTATGATCAGGCAAGGTGCCTTCAAGCCCTACCTGAGTACCTGGAAGCTGTGGGTGTCTCAGACATCAAGGAGTTACCATATGGATCGGGAAAGCCCCCTATCCAAACTGATGAAATATTTGTTGGCTCGGCAACGGCTTATCTATCGGGACATAAAGGAGAAGGGTTGCCGGACGAGTTCACCAACTCTGCGCGCCCCTCAATGTCTACTGATTTCAACGTCTTTCTCTCGTCTTTTGACACCTCCGGCCTGACTGAACGTCACCGGGCCTACAATAATATTCACTCCGTGCTTAAGCGCATCAGCAAGTGCTACTTCCGCTTCCAGTACCTCGATTACGCTCCTTCGATCATTGATGCCCGCACCATCCATCTTTTCACCGACTACAACGCCGCCATCATCCACGGCGACGATCTCCCCGAGCTGGAACCTGCCTTCGATGTCCAATTCGCCAGGGCCATGAATGCCTATGATGATTCCGGCTTTGGGTGGGCATTCCTCGAGAACGACCTCATTGTTTGGAACGACAGCCTCACCCCCGCTGACGCTGAGTCGTTTTGTGTCCGGGATGTGGAGACGACAGATAATATCCTGGGTGGGGATGAGGTTGCCGTTACCAAGCTTTACTTCGCGAATGCCGAGCGCCTCAAGTACCAAGCCGAGAAGCGCGAGGTGAAGTATGCTAATCAACGCCAGGAGAAGAAGAACCTGATCTCGGAGCGGATTCCCGATGTCAGCTCGAAGGAGGTGCGCGAATCTTTTGCGAGCAAGCGCAAAGCTCTCGAAAATGTCGCGGAGGCCGCGAAGAAGAAGCAGAAAGGGAGCGACGGGAATGCCGTCGCCGGCCCTTTTGGTTCTGTCGCGGGTAACTCGGACGTCAACAACGCTAACGCCGCGGCCGGAGCCTCGGATTCTACTGGCATGGACGTAAATTAGTCCACCGTGTGCGTCGGCCTGGAGGGCGGATGTAACGGTGCGCTCCCGCGCTATCATCTTATATACCTTTTTCTTTCGTCACTCCTCACTCACCTTCCTTTTTCGTTACCTCGATGTTCACTTACTTATTCCCTACCATTTCAACCATCTTTCTGTTTCGTTCCTATCACATCTATTTATACAGTACTATAAAAGCCTGTGATGTACTCGTACTCTCTTGGGTCAATTTTACTGTTACGCCACTTATCCCTGTTGGAGCGACCAACCAACAAACTTACCTGAAGAACTCTCTGTGCCGGAACTAGCCGCCGACTTGTAGCCGACAGCTCTCCGTCACAATGTGTGCCTGTACCCTTATTTAAGGCTTGAAATGTTCTGGGTCCTCATTGTGTATGGTATCGACCAAAGCGTGACATCAGGATGTGACTCGATGGTAGGTGTCACTATACCAAATGCCCCAGACGTTCTGGTGAGGGTTCTGCACTTCATTTTCAAACTCCGATTGTCAATCACGGATCACTCGGTCCGGAACCCTCACCAGAACGTCTGGGTTACCGAGACAGACGATCAGTGTAGCCTAGAGATGGCAAGGTTCGGTCCGGAAATCGGTTCGAACCTGAACCGAACCGAACTGAACACGAAGTTCAGGTTCAAGGTTCAGAGAATTGTGAGCCTGAACCGAACTTTCGGTTCAGCGTTCGGCCAGAAGGAGGCAAGTTCAACTCGAACCGAACCTGAACCTCCAGCCAACCTCCAGCACCAAGTTTCAATGGATTTTAGGAGTAAAATGGGGAGTTATTATATGGTTCCTCATCTCTTATTCTACACAGCACTTGGACTGACATTTTGGGTACCTAAATCGTCGAAATCGGCTGTGCCGCTGAGGATGCCGAGAGTGTCACATGATGTCGCGAAGGTTTTTGTCACCCAATTGGGCTACCAACTGAGTTCGATGGCCATGAGGGTAAAAAGAGGGGGTCTGGGCCACCTTAGTAGAGCAAAAGATACGATGAGTAATATTCTACGGCCAAAGAAAATGACATGTCCCCGTGGGAGATTTTTATAGGTTCGAACGCGTTCGAACCTGAACCGAACCTGAACCTGCGTTCAGGTTCAGCATTCGGCGGTTACCTGAACCGAACTTTGCCATCTCTAGTGTAGCCGCGCATCTCCGCCCAGGCCAGCGAGCCAATTTGAGAGTCTAAGTCCCCACCGGCGTCGAAGTATCTACACATACATGTAAGGACGGCACCACCCAGGTTTGGAGACTCAACAAAGCTCTCTATGGCCTCAAACAATCAGGCCGTGTATGGAACCTCGAGCTTAACGCTTCCTTCCTTTCCCGCGGCTACACCCGACTCCTCTCGGACCAATGTGTCTACATCAAACGCAACGGCTCCGACATCACCATCATTGGAGTGCACGTCGATGACATGACCGTGCTCGCCTCTTCGCCTACTCTCATGGACGCCGCGGAATCGGAGCTTGAATCCATGTTCAACATCAAAAAGCTTGGCCCCATCCGCCAGCTTTTGGGCATGGAAATTTCTCGAGAACCTGATGGTTCAATTTTTCTGAGCCAGTCACAGTACATCACAAAAATCCTCGAGCGGTTCCAGATGCACAACTCCACTCCTGTTTCCACGCCCATGGACTCCCACGCCAAACTCGTCAAGACGCCGGACTCGGAGTCTCACCCCGAGATTAAACGCATCTACCAGCACATGGTCGGCTCACTTATGTATGCCGCCATTTCCACCCGACCCGACATTTCCTTCGCTGTCCAGACCGTATCTCAATTCAGTCTGAATCCTGGTCCCGCACATCTCACGGCTGTGAAGCGCATCTTTCGCTAGACAGTTTTACTCAGAATCGTGCTGGCTATCACCTCAGAATCAGGTGCAGAAAATTAGGTCTCCATACCAAGTCACGCTAGGACGGCACAATGGCAAATAACACGTCTGGCACGGTTCCGTAACAGGGTGCTGCTTGCTATTGATTCGGCCTGATCTTCACAGCACCGCCACCCTCGAGTATGGAGCTGCCCTCGTTCTTTTGCTCGGGGAATGAACGGTCTCCATAAAATGCGGCTATGCAGCATTGTTTTCGAACGGAAAACTCCGAGCCGTTGAAACATGACCTTTTATGAAAACCTCATCTTTCGCGGGAAATTGGCAGGAGATAGCCAGGACAATTCTGAGCAAAACTGTCTCAAAACTTTACACATATTTCGTCTGAATCCATATAGCAGTGCTGCTCCACTGCTAATGGTGGACTCCGAGTCACTGTATTACTGTATGGAGGTCTCCTTTCTATCTTTTCAATCACGCCGACCGAGCCTTCGATGGTGCAGCAAGAAGTAAAAGTACCTTTTACCTTGTTGGAAAATTTTCGGCAGGTCTTGCTGTCGCAATTAACCGAGGGCAACTGAGTGGTGAGTCGGTGGTGGCCTCCGATCTTCCTTTTGGTATAGATTGGCTCCTTATGGGGCCATTATTCCACTCTTTTGATCTGTGTTACCCACCCGATATACCCTGCAAAACATTTTATGGCGGCCGCTCAACCTTGTAATTATTATCTAGCATTCCAAGAGGCCTACTCACACAAAATTTAGCCACATAGGTTCCCCGTGCCCGGCGCCAACCGGAATCCAAGTGGGAGGCCTCCACTCCCGCCCCTGCATCTCTCCAGCCGTCCCAATTGTGCTTCAGATTATGCAGAAGGGTTACAATAACCTCTTGCCCACTGACAAAATTCAGCAAGCCCTGTAGCGCAATTTTTGGGGCCAGCTGAGCGATGTACGGTGGCCTCCGATTTTTTGGGGTACATCATTATTCTGCTAAATGTTCTCCTGCCCATTGCTTTCCCTATAATTGATACTTCATGATCATTTTGGCTGTGCCTGGACCCAGAACCATGGTTTGATGGCTGCGAAGCTTATGTGTTTGCATCACTGCTGGTGCTTGCGGGGAGTTCAGAACATTTGAATTGCCCAAATACAGAAAATATTACACAACTCAATTCGCCGGTGGTTAAATGTTCTGTGGGTCTCTCAGGGGAATCATTCCATGCCCACGAACCTGATTCCACCGAAAGATCCGGACCCATTCCACTTCTGAACGAGGATGAAGCAAAATATCCCCGAAGGGTCAGATCTGCTCATTGCTCAAATACATAAATATTACACAACTTGATTCCCCGGCAGTTAAATTTTCTGTTGGTCTTATTCCATGCCCAAGAACCTGATTCCATCGAAAAATCCGTACCCATTCCACTTCCGACTGAGAACGAAACAAAATACTCCCGAGGGGTCAGAACTGCCCAAATACAGAAATTTTACACAACTCGATTCGCCGGTGGTTAAATTTTCTGTGGAGCCCCCAGAACACTTATGCCATGCCCAAGAACATGATTCCACCGAAAAATCCGTACCCATTCCACTTCTGAACGAGGGCGAAGCAAAATAAATACTCCTGTCCCTGGGCTGAGATACCCAACTATGGGTTATCGGGCCCTGCGGATTTTCAATGCGAATTCAACGAACCTGGATTTACAGCTTTTTGCAGAACTTAGGGCGCAGGCTTTTCTTTTCTTTTTTCTTTTTTTGGTCAGTTTTCACCAGAACAGCCGCTGTGGGCTCAACTCTCAATGGTTTTCCTTGGGAGTAGGCTCATTCAATTCGTATTTTTTCTGAGCACCCCGAAATCATTTATTACTGGGTCAAATTGGGGTGTTTTGAGGTGTCTGAGAGCAGAACATGCCACAAAGTAGCTGTAGTGCTCGGATCGACTTAGATTTTTGATACAGTGCACTTGTGGGTATTCCGGATGGCAGCGAAGACCGGGATAGTGAATGTGACCTATATCTCAAATATACAACTCATAGGGAAATCCACGGGATAATCTTCCCACCAAAGTGTGTAATGGATTTGAAGGGCAAGTCATATTCACTATCCCGGTATTTCATGCCCTCTGGAATACATTCAAATACATCATATCAGAAATCTAGGTCAATCCAAGCTCTACTGCCTTTGTGGGACATGTTCTGCTTTTGTACACTACAAAATACCGAAATCTGACCCAGGAAATTATTTCGAGGTCCCCTAGAAAAAATCCCAAGATGCTATGCCCTCCAGATTCCTAGTGCAAATCAATGAGCCTATTCCCAAAGAAATCCATTGATAATTGAGCTCAGGACAGCCATTCTGCCGAAAACTTACCCAAAAAAAAAAAAAAAAAAGGCCGCGCCCTAAGTTCTGTAACGGGCTGTAAGGCTCTAAAAGAGCACCTATTGGGCCAGTAAGGGATTGGACTATTTTGATTGTATATTTGATTCAAATGCAAGATCTGAGGGGCCAAAATAGGCAGAGGGAAGGAGCATACACGCAAAAAGAGAAGACGCGACGCGTTTGATCCCTTATGTAATCACAGATCACTGCCATTTCGAAGCTATCTCCGGAGGTCGGTGGGAGCATCCACATTACCCAGAATGTTTCAGATACCCTCTCTTTTGATGTCATTCTCCATGTACGGAGCGCGCCAGAATTTTAATAAACATCTTAGTTGTGAAGCCATGAACTGCAAATGACATCCAGAATCCAAAAATAAAAAATCCGCCGGGCTGGGTACATGGGTACGATAGTCAAAAGTGCCCAGCTAACCCAGAGGCAATTCCAAGTGGTTGGATTGTTATATGACTAAGAAACTCTGGGATATGAAATATCCCATGTGGCCTCCCCTCAGCTGGGGGCTCATATTGGGTTGTAATCTCGTTAAGTTCAAAGACTCAAAGGGCAAAATTATCCCTGAGATGGGAAGATTATTCGCCATTCTGGTATCCACTGGACGAACACGACGAGATTCACCGCGGCTAACCCTGCGACGCGGCCAAGGGTGATGACGGGGGAAGGGAGCGTAGCGTCGCTGGAGTCCTCGAAATCGAAGATCGCCCCATTCGTCCGGCCGTCATTCGCATCCGCCACGGATATCTCGTGGGCGCAAGTAAAAAATAGCTTCGCGGCACGGTCCGCAATGTTCTCCTCAAAGTATGTACTCCCTGTCTCAGCATTGACAAAACGAATCGTAGGAAAGAGTTTTAACGAAATGGACGCACCACGCGGAATCAAGAACGCACCACCGGAAGCCACGATGAAGCTGGCTTCACAGATCCTGATAGTCACACGCGTGGCAAGACCCCCTCCGGGCTCCAGACCAAGAGACCATCCTGGCGATGCAGGCGAAATAACACGGTCGCGTTTCGATTGCGTCTGTTTTTATTTAGCGACGGAGCTCTTGAGAAGTGTTGCGCTAATCGAGGAAAGTTTCACATTTTTCCCATGTCACGCTTGCGAGCTCCGGTGTCGTATGTACGGTATGAGAACGCGAGCAACCGTCCCATCATGTACTTCCTGCGCGGAAACGTAAGAATTTCCCAGGCTGTTTGGCCGTGTTTCGAGTTGTATCGGACCCCGAAACCGATCTCTGCTCATTTGCTCGCTCCCTCAAAGTATCTTTAAGCTCTGAATTCAGGATAATTCGGTAGTCATTATATACATGTATTCTGTAGTCAGTGGACATCTATTGCAAGAAATTTGGGTTAAAACCTAGGCTTCGTGAAGGCCTGCCAGAACCTCGGCACTGAGTCGGCAGCTTCCGCCTATCGGTCGATGGGGCCTGTATTGGTGACGGGGAGGTTGTAAAGATCCAGTTCCTGCTCGTCGACGTCTGAGCCCGGCATCTCCAACTCCTCAGTATGTAGAGCGGTATCCGAGAGGGAACCCGTCGCTCAACACCGTTCAATTTACTGCGTCGCTGCGAAATCTCGCCACGGTTTGCCGAGGTTCAATTGTGGCTGTCGTGATTTGTATGGGACATCAGAAGTCGTCTGAATATTGCTGGGAATGTTTCTGCGGTCGGAGGAGGCACCGAAGGATTTTGGAGTAAAGCCGGGTCAATAGGCAAAAGAATATTGCACCGTGCCTTGCGACATCTGTGGGATATGCTGACTGGAGAATTGAGGGAGATTAAGCCAGAATCACAGACAGGGGCCAGTTCACGATGGGTTCGGTTCGGGTTCTGAAGAGGTTCGAACATGAACGAACCGGGGAACTTTAAGTAAACTTTTTTCTGCCCGGTTTTCTGCAGCCCACCGTGTTGCAGCACCGACAGTGTACACAGTGAGTTCACCACGTGAACCGACGGTCGAGAAGTTGCGTACCTGAACCTCTGTACAGATCCAAAAAAATAGATATTGAACCAACATAGTCAGGTCTTCGGCCACAGAATTTGCATCTAGGTATCATGGGTTTTCAAATACCTCCATATTGAATGAAGTGTGCCTGCCTTTGAATTCCTGGTGGCATCCATGTTGATCCATCTGTCTGATCGTGCAGTGTTGGCATTGACCGGGGTCAAGGAGGGGGGAAAGCAGTTTGACCCGGGGGTCAAAGCCTGAACCGTTTCTCAGTGACCCACGAAACGTTCTCAAAACGTCTGTGCCAAACGGCGGTGTATCATCTCCAAACTTCACAGAATTTGTGGAATTTGTCGAAGACTCGGAATGTGCGCCTGCTTGGCCACATGGGGCTAAATCTGATGCGATCTTCGCTTTTCCGCGTCGACTCGAGCGCCGAACCAGCACCCTGCCTCTTTTGTTGCCTTGTGTGACTCAGTCCTCACTCTCCGGAATCGGTCTCAGCCTCTGCTTCCATGCTTGTTCTTTGAAAATCCTGTTCGTCGTCGTGCCTTTGCATACGAGCAAGAGTCTGCTGCCGCCGCGCCGTTTGCGTGATCTCCTGAGCTCATGCCAGAGGACTTATTGGCACATGGGGAACATGATTCCAGCTTAAAATTCGTACCCATTCCACTTTTGTACGAAGAAAAGAAAAAAAGACAAGGAGGTCAATCAATATTTGCACTTATTTGGCCTAAGGCATGTCACGAGTGCGGGTCACCCGCGAGTCGTGATGGGTTGACCCGTGGGAATACTCGTGGGAAACCCGACTCGCGGGTTCGGGTACCTGTCACCACAGGTATTCATGGATCTGGGTTGGGATTTTTGAAGAAAGAAGTTTTGTTCGCAAGTTTCAAGTGCTTTAGAATGTGTCCTTGCAGGCTGAAAACAGCGAAAGACAAAAAATACTTGTGAGTTGATCCGTGGGAAACCCGCGACCCACGAGTCAAGTACTCGTGAATGCGGGTAAGCCACGGATCCGAGTGGAGTTCCAAAATACACAGGTACTCGTGCCACGGATCCGGGTCAACTCGCGAGTTAACTCGTGATATGCCTTAATTTGGCCTTTCTCCGTATCAAAGTTTTGAGAACATACGTATATTAGAAAGTTTACCAAGTTGACGGTGAACCTGGTAAACTGGGTGAACGGGGTGAACCTCCGGTAAACCGGGGTAAACCGGTTATGTAACCCGCTGGCCATGTTTGCTCTCATACCAAACTCGTCCAATGTCACACAAGCGTTACCTCGTCACTCTCTCTCTCGCCCATCGGTCTGGACAGCCCCAACAAAGTTCACATTCTTTACACCTATACTGGGAGGTCCCCCGTAAAAAATGTATTTTACGGTCTGTTAATTACAGGGTCATTTACAGCTCTTTGCGGAACATGGGGCGCGGTCGTTTTTTTTTTTTTTTTCCATTTTGAGACATTTTTTATCTTTTCGACCATTTCCCTCGCTGTGGGCTCAATTCTGAATGCATCGCTTTGAAAACTATATGAGTGGAACCGCAATGGAATTCCGCATTTCCTCTCGTGCCTCGTTTATTTTTATTTCACCTGTATAATATATAGTATGAAATTGTTACTCTTTCAAGCAGAACTCCTCCTACAAGGGGAGGTGTTGATACAATGCTCCAGGCCGTGACTACAGCCAACATAGGCGTATTTCAGACGTCGCCTCGTCGCCGTATTTGTTATTTGTGCCCTCTGCTGCCCAGACGATGCAATTGAATGTGAGAATATTAGTGTCTACTCAAGTACAAGGTTTCTGCATGATATATGGACCGGTTACTCAGAGGTTTGTTCTGGGCCCCCTACGAGGTCCTTAGAATGAACCCCACAACTCAGATTCTGAGTAAATGTCCTTGCGCCAGTGCGCAACGTGCACCATATTTCCATCTGTAACAGGGCCTGTCTGGGCGACTACACAGACTTTGTGTCGAGCTGAGTGCACCTCATGTCTAGCCGTTATTAGGTCAGCTAAACAGACATTGTATATATCAGTTTCCCTCAGTGTAGCTGATCTAGACTGACACACGCAGACCTATAAAGACTCAAGGAGATTGATGGTGAGCCAAAAAGACTGTGTCTAGTCACCTAGTCACAGTCATCTGTGCAGCTATTCCTAGGAGCCCTAGACTCAGGCTGAGTCTAGGGGAGGCCGGAACGCAGTGTTTCTGCAAAAAAAATTCTGAAACCCGAGTACTTGACCCGCGAGTCGGGTTTCCCACGAGTATTCCCACGGGTCAACCCGTATTTACTCGCGGGTGACCCGGACTCGTTCCATGCCTTATTCTTAGCGCATCCACACCCAAGTTATGGTTTATGACCTAATAATAAGGACCGGCACGGATGACCCATCTCACGGATGACATCCGATCCGATCCGTGACGCCCCATTACTATACTTAGCTTGATAGCGCGGCTTCTCAGACTTATGAATCTGTTCAGAATGTATCATTACCATCTTAATACACCCCCAGGAACGAGCTTTCGTCTGATAGTACGGTGTGGAGCTTTGGGACAAAAGTTTAGGTCTTTCTTTCGCTCAGTTCTCAAACAAGGTGCTGGCTGGATAGATAACATATCGAGCACTCACGGACCCTCATAAATCAACCGATGTATCTCTGTGGCTCGCAATTTCAAGCCAGAAGCATTATGACTTCCGCGCTGACTGCATCGAACATTCAAACCAGTTTCGAGCTAGCGCTGAGTAGAGAAACCCATCGAAATTCTAGTATTGTGGATACCTATTTACCCCGGGATCGAGGAAGGAGATACCTCACAAATCACTGCGTTCCGACCCCCCGTAGACACAGGGGTCTGTCTACTGGGGTAGACAAAGGGGTAGACACAGACCCATGCCTACGTATGTCTACCCTCCGTAGCCGCAGTGTGGCTACGTTGGTGTACGTAGGTGTATGTTGGTCTATGTTGGTGTATCTTGGTCTACCTCTGCCTACTACAGGTAGCCCCAGGTAGACACAGTGGTAGACCAATGTAGCCCAATGACAGCCTTCATCCAAATTTTTTACAAGTTGGCTGGATATGTTCAGAGGCCAAGTTATGAGCCCATGGTGCGGCTAGTTGGGTCTACGTATGTCTACGCGAAGTAGCCGAACATAGCCGAACATAGCCGAACGTAGACCAAGGTAGCCGAAGGTAGACCATGGTTGGAGTACGGCACGTAGACAGCCAGAAGACGAACTGAGACCAACATGTGTGTACATGAGGTACACAGGGTCTGTCTACCCCGGTAGACCAAGGTACACCCAGGTACACAAACTGAGACAGAGGTCTGTCTATGGGGGGCCGGAACGCAGTGAATATCGGCCCTTGGGCGGCGATCCACCCAGATAGAAATATCTCAATCCCACGTTGTACCTCGCAGTAACTGTGTCCGAAGTTTAAGATCTGATTCCACAGTCAAATTCCACGCCTCCAGGAGCACAAAACCTTCATGTTACTTGTCTATTCCATCCATCAAGACTTACTTTGAAGGACTCACAGACACAATCAAACTGGCACAGCACCGGGGTTCCGGCCGCCCGCAAATCCCCGATGCGTAAGCAAGCGCGGAACACGCACTTTTTTGTCCTGGACTCAATTCAGGCGCGGTGATCAAGGTGAATTTATGGGGGATAGCCAGCGAGATTCGAAGCAATGAAGAGCTGCAATACAGTGCACCAATTGAACGGCAGGCCCGCGACAAACAAGCATTGTCCCTGGTTGCCCTATGGCTGATCTCTGTGAGGGCCCGGACAAAAAAACTGAAGAGACAGTTCTGCGTGAAATTTCGCTGGCTATTTCCCCGACGGCGCGATTTAAAGGGGCCATTTTATTGAGGGCACGGCGCTCAATTCTTCAATTGAGCGCGCAGATGCAATCAATCGGCACTCTCAGCGCCGGGAACGTGCACCAATTGAACGGCAGGCCCGCGGCAAACAAGGATTGTCCAAGAATTTGGTTCAACGAGCCGCGATTAAGCCCAAGGATGAACTGGAGGTTGGGGTAAAACGACAGCATCCGGGGCTGCCGGCCTGACCAAACAAAAATTGCAAACACCACAAAGTTTCGTACTGAGCAGGGGTACGTGAATCTGGATAGCGCGGCTCAAATAGACGGCCTGGGGCTTTCCAGTGAACTGTTCTTTTTACCGGCGCATCACGGCACCGGGGAATCAACGTTTGAATAAGTTACCACATTCGAAAACAATGCTGCATAGCCCCGCTTTATGGAGACCTTTCAGGCCCTGGGCAGAAGAATGAGGGCAGCTATGCAAAATCTGAACAGACAGTTTTCAGAATTGAGCTGGTATCTTCTGCCAATTTCCCGCGAAAGATGAGGTTTTCATAACAGATCATGTTTGAACAGCTCGGAGTTTTCCGTTTGAATGCTAGTCTGTTGGTTACCACGCTCTGTTACCCGGTAGCCTGCGTTATTATGTAAGTTTCCATCACGTGTATGCGCTCCGACGCGACTTGGACGCGTTCTGGCGGCCGTACTCGTATTTGAAGTAGATATGACGTTCCAGAGTATTTAAACATCTCTTGGACTTTTTCTCTTTGACAACTGGCGACCTCCAACACCCCATTTGAAGATTCTTGTCCAAATTTGGGTGTTCCCTCAAAAACAATTCAGCTTTTGTGTTGAGCACAAATTAATGCCCCTGAGCACTTCAATACTCTCCCCATGTATATTTGAGGCCCCTCATATGTTTATTAGGATAATTGAGGGCAAGAAACGCGTCCAAGTCGCGTCGGAGCGAATACACGTGATGCAAGCTTACATAATAACGCAGGCTACCGGGTATCAGAGCGCGGTAACCAACAGACTTTATTGAGCGAGGAACGAGCTAGGTACAATAAAGCGTCTGTCAAGAGAGACTATTTGAATGCCACATTTGAAAACAATGCTGCATAGCCCCATTTTATGGAGACCTTTCAGGTCCCGGGCAGAAGAATGAGGGCAGCTATGCAAAATCTGTTATGTTCAGAATTGAGCTGGCTATCTTCTGCCAATTTTCCGTGAAAGATGAGGTTTTCATAACAGGTCACGTTTGAACGGCTCGGAGTTTTCCGTTTGAATACTACGTTTGAAAACAATGCTGCATAGCCCCACTTTATGGAGACCTTTCAGGCCCCGGGCAGATGAACGAGGGCAGCTATGCAAAATCTGAACAGACAGTTATGTTCAGAATTGAGCTGGCTATCTCCCGCCAATTTCCCATGAAAGATGTGGTTTTCATAACAGGTCACGTTTGAATGGCTCGGAATTTTCCGTTTTCACAACCGTTGGAAAATACCGCTCACGCGCTGTTTCGATGCTCATCTTCACTCAGGGCATGCTACAAAAATTGCAAACCACCAGAAAATTTCGTACTGAGCAGGGGTACGCGAATCTGGATAGCGCGGCTCAAATAGACCGCCTGGGGCTTTCCAGTGAACTGTTCTTTTGCCGGAGCACCGGGGATGGGAGATATTTTTGAACAAGTGTCAGAAATGTGCGACAGAGTAATGGTGACCTGCTTGTTGTATCAATGTCCAGGTGCCGCGCACAGAGCCACAGGGACGGAAAGGGACTGCTGCCCCATTCAGGCAGCCGATCTGTGGATATATCCATACTGTGCGGATATCATCCACGTATGAGCGGAGTTTGAATTATCCCCGGATGTCATCCGGTCTTTATCCGGCATGCCGGTCCCTATATTCCGCCGCCCACAGGTTCCTCCACTACCGACGACGCACCCGTCCACAGCCTCCGCAAAATTGCACGTACAGAGGACGTAAACGACACCTCTAAACTGAACGGACAGTTTTGCTTAGCATTGGGCTGGCTCTCCCGCCAATTTCCCACGAAAGATGAGGTTTTCATAGTAGGTGAGGTTTTCCCGTCATTGGAAAATAACGCTCACGCCCTACATAGGTCTTGGCTATCACAAGGGCAGCTCGATCGGAGACTGTTTGGGCCTGCTAGGTAAAATTCACGCTCCCGAGAGCCTTGAGTGTCAGACCGTGCAAAATGAACTTTATTTTCCTCTTTCTTTCTATCACTAATTGCGCATGAATTAATCCGGATGATCTGGCTAGGTTACAACTCTATCCGTGCAGAACTCACTGAGATATGGTCAATTCTTTCGCGACGATCAAAAACATCCCAAAACGGGAATTTTTCGTTCGCGCCTTCGGTACTGCCAATGGCTGTAATGTTCAGTCCCTTGGGGATATTGTGCCGGCTCACCATGTCACTGAATCTCGCCCTCGAAATCCTGAAGAAAGGGCTGGCGGCCCTCAAGAATCAGGTCAAAAAACGCAAGGATGTGTTGCTGGAGCGTCTCAACAAGAAGGAAAAAATCTCGGCGAAGCGTGGCTGGATGATGGTGCCAATCATGTCGAAGAAGATGCGCTTCTTGAGAAGCTTGAGACGGCCTCGGACTTTGAACGCGGCCTCGCCGGTCTCGACTCGAAGGAGAAGGGTTTGGTTGAAAAGTTGAAGGCAGCTGGCAAGGGAACGGCACTGGCGGTTTCAAACAAGCATAAAAGTGTGTGCTTTTTTTTATGTCCGCTCGCCGAGGACGCAACCGACGAGGAGATTGTTGAGGCTGTGCAAAAGATGCGTGAGTGCCAGGAGGACAAGGAGATCAATGGTGGCGACGATGACCACTGTGACCTCCCTGAAGCGCCGAAGATTACGCGTAAGGAGGCTCCTGGAGCTGTCTTGACACTGCGCAGCTATCTGGCAGACGTCGATGGACCGTTTTCTCGCCAGCTCGAGGTTGGCCTTGCCAGATTCCGACGCGAGACTTGCATAGAGGAGACTAACAGTCTCGTACCTACAGCTATAACTGATTTCTTTACGCCCAAGTAGGTAGATACATTATTCAGGCCAGATTTTAACGTTAGACGAGGGAAATATATTCTGCATCACGTGCTCAGATAAGCAGATAAGATAAAACAATATTTCCCATGCCTTCCCAAATGCATACTCTGCGGTAACACATACCTTGGGGTTTCCACCGATGGGTATGCCTTATGACAGAGGCGACTGTACTTCATGCCGAACTGCGTGTCCAACCATGCTTCGTACGCCTGATAAGAGTCGAAGGTCTCATCCTTCGTGCGCTGGATATACACTTTACAAGTGTGCTTGAGGTGAACAAGGGCTTAGGATTAATACGAAAGTCCAATAGACATGTGCCGGGCTTGCTCCGGGCCCTGGGAAAGAATGTCAGAATGACGCCGCCCAGTTTCAGAACTTGGCCGACATGGCCGAGTCTAGACCCTGACGAGATTGGAATGATATCTGGAATGATAGAATAGGACCTGAATACTGTCAGTAATGACAGTAGGAGACCTAGAATGGACCTGAATATGTCCTCGATTGGATGCCTAGCCGCTCCCAGTCGTAGCCAGCATCCAATTGATTAAAACTCCGATACACCAGTTCTTGACCAGTCGCATGCACGGGCAACATTCTTGTCTGTAACCCATACCGTGGTATTATCAAGTTATTGTAAGCGAGCCTAACCACGCGTACCCATGAAATTCTTGAGTCAGCACCGTGCCCGTTCCGCTCAAGAAGAATTTGTGTGTGCCCGTGTAATGTTTGTGTCAGTCGTAGGACGTTGAGCTGTTGAAGTTGCACTCGTAGGTACATGTACATTTCGTGCGTCTCCCTTGAAACAATATGACCCCTCGATTAATACGGACTCACACAAGCCCTAAACATGCAGTTCACCGACTAAGTGAACCACCGCATGCCCCATATCCATCGACCGCATTTCATAGACCTCTGATGGATAAATTCTCCGTGTCTGATTCCCTGTGTCAATACTCTACATGTATTTTCAACTGCTGCCTCACAACAAGTCGAATTATATCCTTCCTGAAATTAGGTCTTACTTCCTCCAAATCACCTGTATCCACCGCTACTATTGTAACTCTGCACTCCCACCTTCCCTGTCGTGTTCCCACCGATTTTGAGCTGGAAAGTGGTCGTTACGACGTCGACACGGACGAGTGGGAGAACGATGTTCTAATGTCTGCCTTACATGTTCCCACTTATCTGAACTGTTGAGGGGCAGACCGAACGGAGGAGCTAGGAAATTAGGATAGCGCTAGGTACAAGTCAATAAGAGATATAATAAAGTAAAGAAAGGACAGACATCTCAGTAGGCGTATAACAAGCCAACTGAGATGTACACGTAAGCCACGGAAAATTTTACGGTACGGTAACTAAAGAGTGTCCGGTAACTACGAATGGGAATGAGTCCGTAAATGAGCGACTGTAAGCTTGTTACCTCGACACTCCCCCTCAAGCTAAAGGCGGCATCTCAACTCCGAGAAGATCACGGAATTTTTGAAGTTTGGAACGCCCAAGAGCCTTCGTGAACGCGTCCGCGATCATATCGTCCATGGGACAATAGATGAGGGAGGCTTGACCGCGTTGGATGGTCTCGCGGATGAAGTGGAAGCGGACATCAATGTGCTTGGTACGCGCGTGGAATGTGGAGTCCCGAGATAGCGTAATAGCACCTTGATTGTCGCAAAAGAGTGTGGTGGCAGTGGCGAAAAGGAATGTGAGCTCGGATAGTAATTTCCGAAGCCAGATGAGTTCTTTCGCAGCATGGGTGAGGGCGACGTACTCCGATTCGGTGCTGGAGAGCGTCACGATAGGCTGCTTCTTCGAGCTCCAGGAGATCGCGCCATTACCCAAAAAGAACGCGAATCCGGAAATGGAGCGGCGATGGATTTGGGAAGCCCAGTCCGCGTCCGAATAACCGAATAGGGTTGAGTGCTCACCGCCAAGGACAAGCCGGTAGTCGCGCGTACCCTTGAGATACTTGAAGATACGTTGAACGGCCTTCAGGTGGGTAGTGCGGGGCGACTCGACGAATTGAGCGACGTGCGACACAGCATAAGCTATATCAGGGCGAGTCCCACGCGCAACATACAGAAGCATACCCACGGCCTTGCGGTAGTGCTCATTCTGCGCGCGCGAGAGTAGTTGGTCAGATATTCCGGGCGCGTCGTAATTTAGATCAACGCCCGGCTCCATCGGAGTCATGACCGGTGCGGCGTCCTCGAGCCCCATCTCCATGAGAATCTCGTCGATATAGGACTGCTGTCCCATCGAAAGCGTCTTCGCTTCGAGATCCCGAGTGATATTGAAGCCGAGTAGCCAATTGATCTCGCCAAGATCAACTAGCTCGAAGTGCTCATTGAGCTGCTTCTTGATGAGCTCGACGGCGTCCAGGGTGTCGGCGATGATGGTGAAGTCGTCCACGGCCGATGCGACGATGGTGTAGTGGTCCCCCGAAATATTTGTAGAAGACCGCTTCGTCCGCAGAGCAGATTCTGTAGCCGAGTGACACGAAGACAGATGACAGCTTCTTGTACCATTCACGCGCGCCCTGTTTAGTGCCGTAGAGGCCCTTCTTGAGCTTGACAACGACCCGGCGCCCAGCATCGCGTAGCGCCAGCAGTTCCGGAGGCAAAGTCCGAAATTTGTCGTAGAGAGGTGGAAGTTCCATATAGAGTTCTTCCTTGAGTTCGGCATTCAGGTACGCGTTTTTAACGTCGGCCTGATGGATGAAGGCGCCTCGGGTAGCGGCTGCAGAGAGGAGGGCACGGAGGGTCTCGAGTTTGACGACCGGGGCGTAAGTCGCGTCGTAGTCGATGCCGTAGATCTGGGTGAAACCTTTGGCTACGAGTCGGGCCTTGTATTTCGCAATGGCACCGATGGCGTCCCGTTTGACCTTGAAGACATAGCGACATTTGATGATGTTCGCGCCCGGCGGAGCTTCGAGGATTTCCCAAGTTTCGTGTTTCTCGATTCCGCCCAATTCGGCTTCCACGGCTGCTGACCAAGCTGCCGCTTTGGGACTTGCCAGCGCCTACTCAATCGAGTTTGGCGTCCCATCCTCCGTCGCCAAGCTGAACTCGTACGCGTAGGACACCCATTCCTCGCCGTCTTCGTCCAGCTCAACTCCCCCTGACTCTCCGAAGTCTTCCGCCTCGATGAAGAACGCTTGGTCCTCGACATCTTCGGCTGCACCCGCGGTACGTTTCAGACTTTTGTAAAAGCCTGCACCTTGTCGTTGACGCATCCCACGGCCAGTATTTGGTTCTGGCTCGATGAGCCCGTCGTGCCGCGTGCGTTTCTCGTGTGGTGGAGGTGCTGGAGGTTCGGATGGTGCGGGATCTGGTTGGGAGAGGCTGTCCTGTTTAGGCGCTGGTGCGTTTTCAAGGTGCGTCGCTGAGCTTTCCGACGATTCGTCGGTGCTGCCGCGCTCTGGGGTAGCGTCGCCTTCGCGCTTGGGATCCGCCGGAGTCTCCGGCGTGCTTGGAGCAGTGGAAGCGGGCGGGGTGACGGAATTTCCATCTCCCCCTTCGACCTGCACAGTTTCTTGCTCCAGCGTCTCATTTTTATTGAACGAGACATCCCTTTCGACGGTGACCTTACGTTTTTCAGGCCAATAGATTCTATAGCCATCCTTGGTCTCTTCGTCGTACCCCACGAACCTCGCCTCGACTGCCGGATTAGTCAGTTTTGGCGATTTCGTCTTCTTCACCCACACTCGGCTCCCCCACTCGAGGATATTGCTCAAGTCAGGCTTCTCGTGCGTCGCCTTCTCGTGCGGGGTTATCCCGTCAGGCAGCGCAGTCGTCGGCACCCGATTACGGAGCCAGACAGAGTGCAGCCAGCCCTCAGCCCATAGGAACTTGGGGAGGCCGCTAGCGTCGAGCATCGCTCGGACGCATTCGGAGTGTACGCGGTTGCTTCGCTCGGAGGCGCCGTTCTGCGCAGGTGAGTCATGCACGGTTAGGTGCCGAATGGTACCCTTCGAGCGCAGGTGTTTACTGAATTCCTCAGATTTGAACTCTCCGCCCCCGTCGCTGCCGAAGATTTTGATGCGCGCTTGGCGCTGGACCTCCGCCCACGTCTCGTAGTCCTTGTAGGACGTGAGAGATTCAGACTTCTTCCATAGAAAGCAAACCTTCTGCTCGTGGGTAGATCTGTCCTGAAAAGTTAAGCTGTAGTCTTTTCCCCCTAGGGAGGTGACTTCGGCGGGTCCCCACAGATCCCCGACAGCTTTATCCCCGTACGCCTTGCGGGGTTTGGTCTTGCTCTTCTTCGGGAAGGGCTTTCTCGACGCTTTCGCTCGGGTGCACGACTCGCAGAATTCCGGCTTGGAATCCATGTCGAGCTCGATGCCCGTCACCACTCCCTTCCGCACCATGTCGCGCAGGTCGCGATGGTTGATGTGACCCATTTTGCGATGCAGCTCCGAGATAGTCATCAACTTCGAGGTGCTGGCAGCGACGGCAGGTGCGGGGTCTTTCACGGGGGGTGCTGGTGCTGAATTTGCGATGCGATAGAGGCCGCGGACGAGGGGTATGCGCCCGACGACCCGAGATTTGGGGCGTGCCGTGCCTAGCGTGCACATCCCTTCCTCGAAGTGGATGATCCATCCCTTCCGGTCGAGGCAGCTGACCGAAAGGAGCGTAAACGCGAGATGCGGTGAGTAATACGCATTCGTGAACAGCGCGCGCGTGGGCTTTTCGCCGTCCCCCATCGGAAGCGGGACCCTCAGGTCCCCACGGCCTGTCGCGCTAAACGTGCGGCCATCGGCAGCGCGTATAGGAACGGGTGGAATCTCCACGAAGTTGATGAAGTTGTCGCGGTCCGGGGAGAAGTGGCGCATCGCGCCCGCATCCACTAGGATGTCTTTAGTAGAGGAGGGATTGGCGGCCGATAAGGCCATGACTTCGTCATCGTCGTGGAAGGAAGTGACGTTGAGGGCGACCTGTTCGAGCTCGTCATCGACGTCGCTCATCATCAGGATCGTCGACGCAGCGATGTCGTAGTCGCTGTCGCTGTCGTTATCGTCCTTCGCGGCGCTATTAGCGCTGTCGGAGGCCTTCTTCTTTCCTTTATTCCACGGCGCCTGACCCTCGCTTCCTCCCCCTTTAGACCAGCATTCTCGCTTGGTGTGCCCTTTGGCATTGCAGTTGTCGCACGTCACGTCGGCCTTCTTGCCCTTGCGCCCACCTCGACCCTTTCCCTTTTTGGAAGACGCCGCCATAGCGGTGTTCTCCGCGACCGCGTCAGCGTTCTTGTGGACGGCGCTCTCGTCGGCCGTTTCGAAGATCTCCTGGATCAGCGCTTCACTAGTGATTGCGCGTCCAGCGAGTCGGGTAGCGGTTGCGACGGTGGCGAGCAGTGGGCGGAACTTTTCGGGGAGCGAAGCCTTGATGTACGCGGCGAACTGGGTATCTGCAAGCGGGGCTCCCATGGCGGCGAGAGCCTCATTGAGTCGCTGCATCTCGGTGATGTGCTTGACCACGTCGTCATCGTCGAGACAGCGCATGGTCTGCAGCCGGGTGAGCGTGTCTATTTGGACCATCTCCCCCTTGTTCTCGTAGATGTTGACGAGTTGCGCTAGCATGCGCGCGGCGTTCGGCTGCGATTTGATGCGCATGAACGTTGCCTCGGAGACCGTCTCATAGATTATCTGACGGACTTGCGCTTGCTTTTGCAGGTATTCGTCGAGCTTGTCCTCGTGCTCCTCTATCTCCGCGTCCGACAGGGGTGACATCCGGTTCGGTAAGAAGTACTCCCCGTCGCGGGAGATGAGCTCGGGTGGTGGTTTGGCGGTTCCATAGGCATGCCGTCGAAGTCCCTTCGCCATGATGGCGTTCATGACGAGATCTTTGTAGCTACCCCAATTGGACCCGTTGTCCTTGAGTTTAGGGAGCTTAGTGAGCTTGAGAGTAGACGACGACATGCTGGAGTCGGGGCCCATAACCTGTTGAGGGGCAGACCGAACGGAGGAGCTAGGAAATTAGGATAGCGATCTCAGTAGGCGTATAACAAGCCAACTAAATATATTAGGTACCTAGGAAATTAGGATAGCGCTAGGTACAAGTCAATAAGAGATATAATAAAGTAAAGAAAGGATGTACATCTCAGTAGGCGTATAACAAGCCAACTGAGATGTACACGTAAGCCACGGAAAATTTTATGGTACGGTAACTAAAGAGTGTCCGGTAACCACGAATGGGAATAAGTCCGTAAATGAGCGACTGTAAGCTTGTTACCTCAACATGAACCACATCCAGAGCTAGGCTCGAATGCAGCCTGTATATGAGACATGTCGTCGATATACAGGCTGGGTGATCTGAGTTTGAAATCCCATGACGCGCGTTAACTGATTTCAAACTCAGATCGACTGGTCTGTATATCGACTCGTGATATACAGACCAGTTACTGGTCTAATCCAGAACCAATTAATCTAAAATTTTCGGCGAGATAGAGGAGCTTCATGATTGAGGTCTGGAGGATTCCGGAATACCGCATTATTATAAGACATGGACGGAATCGGTGCTGAAGCCCAGGTGGAAAACGGTCCAAGTCGAGCGCAAAGGCCTCCGAAAAAGGTCCTTACTCTTGGAAACCGAATTCACAAAACAGTACTATAAACGCAGGTTATGTGTTCACGGTTCGGATCATATAAGCACATCGGCGATATGTGGTAAGGTGGTGGTGCCAGCCTTACACTTGGGTCGACTTCGAGTGACTTGGATGCGACCAAGTCGAGTCGAGTGGAGTCAAACGTCGTTTGAAGTCCACTTATTGAGTCGCGGCAACATTAAGCGTGACCCGTTATGGCACATCGTTGGAGCCAACATACGCCGACGAGTTCCTGGCACTCAATACGGGTTGCAGACCCAAACCAGGTTTTCGAACCTCTAAATTTTGCAAATTTCAGACCGCGCCCTAAGTTCCGCAAATAGCTGTAACGAAATCCGGCACACCACGTACATATATTGGGTCAATTTGGTTGATCCCGCGTGCAAATCAAAAACCGCGCAATGTCCGCGGTCACCAAAACCGCTCAAAGTCGGTGAGTTCAACCAAAAAATTACAGTATATTTTCCACCAAATGTTCTTTAAGCGATCTCCTTCCTCGAGCTAGGCTTTCCCGATTCCTGACCATTTGCCGATTGTGTGAATGACTATCTTAGCCCAGAGTCAGTCGGCTTCCAAGACTAGTCCTGGGCCCCGAAAATTTGACCTGAGTCGGTCAGGCCTTCGCCTTTTTCACAGGCTTGCGGAGACGGGTGATGAAGGTAATCGAAGGAGCCTTGTAAGATCATTTCTTGTAAAGTAGCCATCTACTAAGGATCAGGCTTGTGTAAAACTGCAGCTGCATTGACGTACTGTGGCACCCGGCTCAATGTTGTCGGCCATACTTTTCTAATGAGCAGCTAGCATGGAGTCAATTTGGCCAGAAGTGGCTGAATGGAATTTCAGATGATACCTCAGACGTCCTGGCCTGGTGAGCGCTGGGTCCAAACCATCTATGTCATTCGTGGTGACGAAGACTGTTCTGTTTACGGGTGAGTCCAGACGAACGGTACGATCCGGTTCAAGGACTCACACACACGCCCTCTTCAGGCAGTTCTCTCTAATCATCTGTCATTCAATACCAAGCATGCCCTACCAATCACAGTCTGTCATCGTCGTACTTAGAAAAATTACCCTCACCATCCCCATATAGTTAGTTACCCGCCTCTTACCTATCCTAGCGTAGCTAGAGTACTGCTGCGTAGCCACCATGGCCAGGTACAGCAACAATAGAAATCAATTCAGTTCAGTTCAGTTCAAAGACAATACTGCGCCTGAGCACAAGTTGAACAGCTGGAAATCACCTGAATGAGTCGGGCTATCCATTCCCGTTTGAAGCGCCTCAACCCAAAAAAAAAAAAAAAAAACGGGTGCGCGAAAATACGGCCAGGCAAATACAGGCCTGCGGTTCAAAATGTAATACAGTCATGCGTTTCAAAATGCAATGCACTGATTTGCCTCCAGCGGGTCAATATGGCGGTCCGGATGCACTTTTATTCCCGCCCCGCAAACTTTCGACCCCGCCCCGCAAACTTGCCTTTTTTGGTCGCCCCGCGCGCGATTTTGCCAATTTGATCCCGTCAACAAGTTTTGCGCAGACGGCATGTTCCGCCCTGCGCGATTTTGGCCCCGCGCGCGCGAAAATCCGAACTTCCGCGCGCGCGCAAAACTTTCTTTGGTGCCTCCCCGCAAGAAATTCACTTGATGAGCAAAGGTCTGAGAACAAATTCAGGATAAGTAAGGTATGAATCGGTAGACAATGATTACGAGAGTGTGACTGGTATTAGAGGAAAATACCGAATGAAGGTGTTGAAAATGGGATATACACGTAGTAAAGGAGGATAGAGTGCATGGGTGTGACCGTAGCATGAATAATCAAGGGCTGAGCGAGAAAGCTGATGTAGATCCCGAACGCAACTTCTAACATCTGGCGTCGCGCGACGCGAACTACGCGACTGTTCAACTAAGTTATTTATCAATCCTGACATTGTCATTCATCCACTCCTTTGTGGCCCTTGGCCTCCTTATTTTTGACTCACTCCCTCGTTGCATACCGAATTCTGGACCCATTTAAACCCACTCGTCATTCATTAGTGCTTTCTCCTAATAACTATGCAATCCACTCTGTCAATAATCATCTGCCTCTCAGTAGACCTCACCTTCCTCTCATATAGGTATGGCCACAGCCTTATCAACGGGCATGGCTGTCTATTTGCGATGTTCCGACGGTTGGGGGCCGCGACTTTGGCCGCCGTATCCTCCCCGAGACGGTTCAGGATGGCAAAAAAAGATAGCAGACAGCCGTTTAATAACGGGGGATACAAGGGATCCAGGGGGTCGACTTTGAGATTCCGAGGGTCAAGTTCATTCAGTCTGGTACACCCTCCATCAGCTTTCAGTTGATATTTCGCGCGAAGGAGGTCAGTTTATAGGTGACGCGCCAAATCAGATGATATCACGTGGTCGTTCTACCCCGTTCAAAAAAATTCAGTGGACCGTTCTCGGGGACCATAGTCAGTCCTATGTATTTTTTTAGGGCCAAGGTACCAATTTATTTTTGGATTCTCATTCATTTTTGGCTCTTAATCCACACGAAAGAACACGAATCCATTGACGACCGTCAACCGGAGGACTCTGACGGGACGGACAGAAGTTCTGCCATCCCGTACCCAAATTGTTGATTTCTTCAAGCGAACTCTAGACGAGACGGGACGGCCTGCCGTTGACGGTCCCCGTCATACCTGTAAAGACGGCAACAGTGGGCATCCCTAAGTACTCTAATACCAGTCACACTCTCTTAACCATTGTCCTACTGTATTGATCCCATTTGTACGTTACTCATCCCAAATTTAATCTCAGACCTTTGCTCATCAAGTGAATTTCTTGCGGGGGGGCACCAAAGAAAGTTTTGCGCGCGCGCAGAAGTTCGGATTTTCGCGCGCGCGGGGCCAAAATCGCGTGGGGCGGAACATGCCGTTCGCGCAAAACTTGTTGACGGGATCAAATTGGCAAAATCGCGTGCGGGGCGACCAAAAAAGGCAAGTTTGCAGGGCGGGGTCGAAAGTTTGCGGGGCGGGAATAAAAGTGGACCGCCATAGGTCAATGCTGCGCCCGAGCACAAGCTGTGAGCAAGCCTCAAAAGCCCAACTTTTGACGAACGTTTGGCCTAAAAAAGCCTACATAAATTATTCCACTTTTGTGCTTCCTGGCGCTGCAAATGTCTTTGTACCTCCCACGGCGCCAGATGCAATGGCTTAATTTGGGGGTCGACCACTGGTATCACACCAAACATTCCGCATGGCTTGAGATCATCCTAAAAAAGCCTACTGCGGAACCGGGAATATTTCCAACACTACAGCCCTTTGCAGAACTTAGGGCGCGAGCTGTTTTTTTTTGGCAAGTTTTCACCAGAACAGTCGTTGTGAGCTCAATTCTCAGTGGTTTTCCCCGGGAGTAGGCTCATTCGATTTGTATGGTGAATGCGCAGGGCATGGCATCTTACAATTTTTTCTGAGCAAACTGAAATCATTTACTAGGTCAGATTGGGGTGTTTTGAGCTGTCTGAGATCAGAACATGCCGGAAAGTAGCTGTAGTGCTTGAGTTGACCTAGATTTTCAATATGATGCACTTATGGGTATTCCGTAGGGCTGCAAATACTGGGATAGTGAATGTGACTTGTATTTCAACTGTATCATACATGCAAACAGCTGGGATATCGGGTGGATTTCCTAACAGCTATAAATTTGAAGTTCGAGTCACATTCACTATCCCGGTATTTGCAGCCCTCCGGAATACCCATAAGTGCATCATATCAAAAATCTAGGTCAATCCGAGCACTACAGCTACTTTCCGGCATGTTCTGCTCTCAGACAGCTCAAAACACCCCAATTGATGTCCAATGGCAGAACATGCCCCACAATACCCATACCACGAAGGGTTTAGGAGACTGGCATGCTTCCTGCATGTATTTGAGGTCGTCGCTAACGGTCCACCCAACTTTCAAGATGCGAGGGTTGACGAGAACGTTCTCCAGCTGCTGAGGAAGTTTCCCCCCCGCAAGCATCTGGCTGATCTTAAAAAATATCAGCCCGAAACTAGGCACACCAAGCCACCATTAAATTACATTTGTTTGCACTGGAATGGAGAGCACAAAGTCTTCCCAGAAAGAACCTGGGGCACTAGAAGGAAATGTAAAGAGATGTGCCGAGTTTCGCATCAAATCAGTAAATTGCCCAGTTTGGAGCCATTTCAAAGCAGATTTTCACGGGACCTTGTTTGTTGGATAGCCAGCGCAATTTCGGTTAGAACTGTCTCTTTAGATTTCCTTCTAGTGTCCCAGGTCCTTTCTGGGAAAGCTTTGTGCTCTGCATTCCAGGGCAAACATATGCAATTTAATGGTGGTGTGCCTAGTTTTGAGCTGTGCACCCAAAAATGCAATTTACAGCACTTTGCGGAACATAGGGCATGGGCGATTTTTTTTCCCTTTTTTGTCGATTTTTGATCCCCGCGACCGTTGCCCCTCTAGCGGGCTCAATTTTCATCCGTTTAACTTCTAAGTATTCTCAATCGAATTGCACGGCCTATTCGCAGTGCTTGGTGTCCTTGGATGTTCGAAAATACACACACAAATGATGGCAACATGTTTCAGCGCACTTTCGCATAATGCCCCTCTAGCGGGCTCAATTCTCGTCCGTTTAACTTTTAAGTATAGTCAATTGAATTGTACGGTCTATTTGCAGTGCTTGGTGTCCTCGGATTTGTGAAAATCTGCACACAAATGATGACACTGTGTTTCAGCGTACTTTCGCATATTGCCCCTCTAGCGGGCTCAGATCCCATCCGTTCAACTTTTAAGTATGCTCAATCGAATTGCACGGTCTATTTTCAGTGCTTAGCGTCCTTGAATTGTCGAAAATCTGCCCCAAATTAATAATGAGCAGTTTCAGCACATTTTCACGTATTGCCCCTAAGGCTGGAACATTATGATTAAATACACCTCCAGGCCGTAATGTACTGTACTCGTAATATAATATTAGGGTTGAGGGGCATATTTAATCGTAAGGGTATGATAATGTAATGTAATCGTAATTTAACCATATTTAATCGTATTTAATCTGATTTTTTCCCCCACAAAATTTTTAGCCTATCTGGGTGTCAGGAACTCTCCCCGGACATCCTGAACTCTGCCCGAATCCTATCACATTTCACTGGAAGCCATAATCCTCACAGAGGTGACTATACCAAGTCTTACAGGCACCAAACACCAAGCAAAAACACACTTCTAACAGCCTCAGAGGTGTACTAGCGCTTGAAGGAGACTCCATGAGTTGGAAAGCCATATTTAATTCATATATCTTGATTCCGCAACATTAAGGTGAATCGAACCAGATCACATGATCATCCGCGTTCAATTTTTGTGCAACTATACCACCAAACACTGGTCCGTATGAGTCGAGGAAATAGTGGGGACATCACTTTATGCCTTCTATATCATATTAAGCCCTATATAGCCTGCAAAACAGAGGTCTTTGTTGGAAAACGGCAACGAGGCTGATCACTAGACAATAATAAAGCTCAGCCGTTGCACTCGAGAGTGGTAAGACAACGTCTGAATTCACCTAGACAATAATAAAGCTAGGTAGCGGGATAAATAAAATGGAATGTAACTCCGTGGAAAGATACTCACCTCAGCCGTTGCACTCGAGAGTGGTAAGACAACGTCTGAATTCACCTAGACAATAATAAAGCTAGGTAGCGGGATAAATAAAATGGAATGTAACTCCGTGGAAAGATACTCACCTCAGCTGTTGCACTCGAGAGTGGTAAACTACGAGTAGAAAGAAAGGGGTCCAGGCGCGTTGTTGAGCGCGCTGGCGAGCGCGACAGAGACAGGTACATACTTACTGTTGAAACACCATATCCAATGCCCGAGCTACTGAGACTGAGCGTGCGACGACGCGGCCGACGTTGCACATACGGAACATCAAACAGTCTGCGTATTGGCTTGACATTCCGACAGTCTTTGTGCACCCAGACCATATGCATATAATTAACATTACATTCGAGTACGGTACCCCATATTGTAATGTAATCGTAAGATATGTACTGTAATTTAATGGTCGATAATATTAGAGCCTAATATTATCCTCACGCTGTATTTAATTGTAATTCTGGCATTACGTTTACAAAGATTGTGATGCAGTCTTGAGATATACCTGTCTTTTCTCAACCAATGTGCGACTCGAGGAGGACAAAGAAAGAAGTTACCTTTTTGGAAACTATGGTTCGACGAGGGTTCACTGCGGCAGGCTCGCCGTAGGCGGTCCAAACGCATGTGCGAAACGTGATCCCGTCTATACCTCCATGGAGTATCAAATGTCTGGTACTTGAGGACATTGAACGCATGTGGACGCGCCAAGTACACTATCATGCAGTTAAATGCTGGTGCGCGGTGAACTTTATCCTGGTCAACTTGATCAAAACGATCATTTTGATCTTCGGACCTCCACTCTCACCGCGTCCCTGTGTTCCATCTTGGTACCACGCAGCTCGCAATCAAGACAGACGAGAAATATGTCGGCATCAACCTTAGAACAGACACTCAGAATATTTTTGCTGAACACTACAAAGCCATGGCACGCACCACCCGCTATTGTGAACAATTGCATCATGGCCATTGAGGACATGACGGGAAGGCTAACGCCAAAGGAACTGAAACAGCTATACATGGCGCGCGGTGATTGTGACTTAATCCATGGTTGTGAGATCGCTCCGGAAGTGAAGACGTGCACATCAAGCATTTAATGAAGGTTCAAGTTAGCTTCTTACGAGTGTAAATCTGCAGAGTCGATTTTCCCAAAAACACCAAAATATTTTATTGTGAGAGAACGAACTATGCAGGCGTGATATGGTTTACAGCTCTTTGCGGAACATAGGGCGCAGCCCTTTTTTTTTTTTTTTTCTGAACTTTTCATGAGAATCCTTCCTGTGAACTCAAATCTTGACCGTTTTCCCTGAAAATAGGCTCATTCAAATCGGACGGAGAATACGCGGGTCCTCTCGGCGCCAGATTTTTGATATTGACCTCCAGAATTTTTAATGGGTCTGTTTTGGGCTTTTTTGAGTGTGCGAGAGCAGAATGTGTACCAGAGAACCAGTAGTGCTCCAATCGGGCTAGATTTTTTATATGATGTATCTTAGTGGATTTTGGAGGACTGGAAATACCGGGATTTTTAGTGTGACATTTACTTCAAATATATGGTGACTTACAGCTGGCCCAATTTCCCATGACGAAGAATGTGAGCTGTGGATGTGAAGTACGGCTCAAATTGAAAATGCCGGTATCTGAGTCCCTCCAGAATACACTAGAGTACATCATATAAAAAATATAGAGCAGTCGGATCACAAATGGTCCTCTGGTGCTCATTCTGCGTTCAAAGGTCTAAAAACACCCAAACCAAACCCATTAAAATTTCTGGAGGTGAATATCAAAAATGCGGCGACCAGAGGACCCGCGTATTTTCCTTCCGATTCGAATGAGCTTATTTTCAGGGGAAACGGTCAAGATTTGAGTTCACAGGAAGGATTCTCGTGAAAAGTTCAAAAAAAAAAAAAAAAAGGGCCGCGCCCTATGTTCCGCAAAGAGCTGTAAACGGTACATAAAATCTTAGAAATCACTCAAAGTTTATGCTACCATTATATTTGAAGTGTTTCGGACCATAAACAAGCCCAAACGACCGCGTGCAGAACATTCCATCGCCACTGTATGTAGGGTATGTACGAGAAACGAAAACGAAAACTAGAGTGTTACAGTGAAAACTGCCCGAATTCTGCCCGAATTCAATTTCCTGAGTGCCTCGGCAGAGTTGGCACCATCGCAGCATTGATCGGTGATGGGATTCCAATCCGGCGCGTGACGCATTCGTACATAAGCTGAAACTTATTCTATAATTATAGAGTCAAACATTTCTTCATAGTGCAAACCATCACCACCCCGCCTCCCTCCCAGGCCCGCTGGAATATCAATACATCCTCGTGTTTATTAGCGGGGGTAATTGAAGAGTCACTGCCTCCGCCCGAAAAACTCGGCCCAGTTTCCGTTACGGCCGAAGCCAGCTGAAATACAGTTTCGGATGTGCAGAAAAGCCTAAAATTCGTCTAGTGTATGTACATAGCCGTTATGGCCACTGGGTAGAGCGTAGCATAGAAATCTCCCTTATTCCTCTCTAACGAAGTGACTCGACAGTGTTGGCTTCTCGTACTTAGAATCTCTGTAGATTGTCCGACAGAAATGCTCCGGCAGGCTGGTACCCACTGAAGGTCACCGGGTTCACCGCTCATATTCTATGGGTGCGAAAACTGTCGACGGGTCCCGTTGCCACCGGATTTTTCGTCCGGGGGCGCTCCTTGTCTGATCGTTCATTCATTCATTCATTATTCCATTACCATGTGGCCCTCTGGAGTGGGTGCAGAGGCGGGGTGTTGGTGGTTAGCCTGCTCGTTTACAAATTGCGTCAGAATCCCAATTATTGCGAACGAAGCGACCCTAAATGCACGTGACAAGGGGGAGGGCTAGGATATGCAGCAAACACGAACAAGTTTTGGAGAGCGTGGCTGTACATTCAAAGGTATGCAAAATTCATTCAATACTGACCTTGACAACCTTCTTATGCAGCTTGGCAAAGTTTGCGGCCGAAGACTTGACTGTGTTTGTTTAATTTGGTTATTTTTCGATGCGGGAAGAGGTTCAGGTACGCGATTCTGCAGCCGCTGATCCACGCGATGAACTTCCTGTGTACATGATTCTCCTTTGCAAACTATGGCCGGTGTGAAGCGCAGAAAACCTGGCAGAAAATGGGTTTAAAATTTTGCCGTTCATTCGTGTTCGAACCCCTTCAGAACCCGAACCGAACCTTTTTTGAACTGGACCGATGTCCGGTCCGGGGTTCGGAAAATTTGGGCGAACCGAACCGCAGTCAGGTTCGGGGTTCGGATTTTTTGAGCGAAAAACCGGACATGACCGGACCCCGGCAACACTACATGTGCCTTCCATTGAGTCTTCTGCCCCTTCCAGAATCAGTGTTGTGCTGGCTTTGGCTTCAAGCCAGAAGCCAAGCCAGCCAAGCCATGATTTCGGAAAGCCAAGCCAGGCCAGCCCGCTGGCTTCGGCTGGCTTCGGCTTCTGGCTTGAGATTCTGCAGGCCAAGCCAAGCCAGTACTAGGATTGAGAACTTCATTCTCCAGGCCAACTCAAAGGGTTAGATGAGCATCCTGGAATTTATTTTTTGTTAATCAGCACTGTCACCCGCCTACGCCGGAGCGAAGCGAAGGCATGTCTTGTTCCGTATATATAGGTAGAATTTACCTGACTTTCAGTACCGCATGTAAATCCCCGCCTTCTCCTGTATGGCGGTGTACTATTGTGCTACATTTCGACCGCTGGTCGTGTGCAGCCGCAGACGGCTCGCAGACTGGCGCCACCGATGTAGGCAACGGAACGGGGGTGCTTACAGGGGCTCGTCGTGCCTTCTCCTCAATTTTCTGCTGCTCTTCCTCCAGGAGCCTCTGTTCCCTCCTCTTCTTCATTTTTTGCGCCGCCGAGGGTTTCGTCATAGTAGCCATCTTCCTCGGCATCCCGAACATGACGATGCCGATGCTGAATTTTTCCGCCTCCACCTCCGCGACTCCCTGAACTTTATGGTTCTGGGTGGAACATCTCCGAGACTTATTCGACCCATCGGATTTTGAGTACGATGGAAGAGTTGGATGTAGGCAGCGAGGACTGCGAGATGGTGCCTCTCAGCGACGGGCGATGGCAATACACTGGGGAAGGCTATCCTTGCCGATGAGATTCGGGTCCGGGAAAGCCTCAATCTTCTAAGCAAGAGGATTCTGTCCCATACCCCCAATAGTGGTCAGAAAGACCTAGATTTTTGTTATGATGTACTTCTAGGTATTATAGAGAGCCTTACAGCTAACGTCAGTACCGAAGGCGCGAACGAAAAATTACTGTTTTGGGAAGATTTTGATTGTCGCGAAAGAATTGTCCATATCTCCGTGGGTACTTCACACATGAACTTGTAACCTAGCTAGATCGTCCGGAATAATTCAAGCGCAATTAGTCATAGAAAGAAACCAGCGAAAATATTATATTTTGGATGGGCTGGCCGAGGCAGCCTTTTGGGGAAAAAATCACATCTAGCAAGCCCAAACCAGGGCCGATTGAGCTGGTCTTTTGGGATATATTACTTACATACATTAGAAGTAATGTCATAGAGTCAAAAATATGAATAATTACCGTGGGGCAGTCTCTAGTACGCTCCAACATATTCTGGCAAAGAAATATTGAACAAGTTCTAGCTACCCCACCTGTCAACCAAATACGCCACGGAAACGACCCAGGGAGACCTACTGTCCCTCTCCACATTACTGGCAGGCAGAATTTTCCACAGACGCGTGCCGGAAGGACACGTCGCGTCCATTTTCGGCCACCATCAAGTCGCCGCGATCGCTTTGTCGACGCGCATCTTTTGTCCTTAACTCTTTTGTGTCTTCCCGTCCCACCCGAGAAACTGTAAACTTAGAGAACTCTTGAGGGATCCAGTCAACCACTAATTTTGCACAGATCGTAGCCAAAGCGACGAAAGAATTCACCCGGATCCATAAGAACCTTAGCTTAGGGTTTGGGTTAAGTTGGGTTTCGGCCCTGGTCTCTTCTTTACAAACCCATTAAAATTTCTGGAGGTGAATATCAAAAATGCGGCGACGAGAGGACCCGCATATTTTCTTTCCGATTCGAATGAGCTTATTTTCAGGGGAAACCGTCAAGATTTGAGTTCACAGGAAGGATTCTCCTGAAAAGTGCAAAAAAAAAAAAAAAAAAGGGCCGCGCCCTATGTTCCGCAAAGAGCTGTAAACCCTATTTAGCTTACATCATTATTTGTTATGTAAATATGGACCCACAATCAATTCCTACGCTCGTACCACCATATCTGCGGCCAGTGCAGGGCAAGAGCCCAGAGGTAGCATCGGAGCACCTCGAACCTTCCTGACATTGCTGCCAGCATCGAGGTGCGTTTTAGCACCCTCAATGCGCCTAATCTCCTCTGACAAGGGGGGAACCCCACAGAATGGCTCCAAGAGCGAGGATCTGTCAGAAGCCAATGCAGATGTCCTTGACAAAGATGAGCCAATCGTGGGTTCTGCTTCGGTATGTACATCAAACCGCTCGCTCCCAGTCAAGATTACATATACTAACGACTACATTTAGACTGGTTTTGATGACATGCAACCAACCACAAGAGGGAACATATAGACCATAAATTCGAGACAAAATGACCGTACATGCAAGAAAGGCGTAGAATTGAAGGGTGTGTCTCGCAGACGAGAAGACCTAGCTAAAAAAAAGTACCATGAAAGAACAGAAAAAAGAGAAGAGAAACATGGAAGGGAGGAAGGGGCAGGGGATACACGGGGGACGTACATACATACAACACGTAGTGGAGCGGGGTACGGTAAGGATAGATAGGGGATAAGACAAGCGATAGCAAGGTCATAGCGGCTGGGTGGGGGAGGCGAGTTCCGATCCGTCCGTCAACTTGGGTCAAGAAGCGAAACGACAGTGGTGCGGGCGCGCAGAGGGAGACTAGGCCTGGAAGCGAGTCAGCATGAGGCCGTAGGCGGAAATATAAGAGGAGGAACAGGACGCACCTCCGCCTCGGCGGCAGCCTCTGCCTCTGTTTCTTCGGCGATGGTCCCACCGACAGCGGGGGCCGAGGACGCTGGGGCCGTGGCGTCGGCCTGTGCAGTAGGGTGTTAGTAAGCACACGAGACAAGCACGAGGGGACGGCGGGAACGGGGAAGGGGAGACACTGACCTTGGACGCAGGCTTCTTGGAGTTGGCGCGCGATGCCGGCTTGACAGATGCCTTGGAGGCGGGCTTCGCTGATGCCTTGGAGGACGGTTTGGCGGCTGCCGCCTTGCTTGCTGGCTTGGACCCAGGTGCAGCCTTGGAGGCGGGCTTGGCCTGGAGAAGAGAGTGCATGAGTTGGTCGCGTGTACGATGTTATCGATCAGACCAACCTTCTTCGCGGGTGGGGCCTCGGCGTAGTCTGCGGCCTTCTCCTCGCCGTTGGCCTCTGGGGCCTCCTTGCGCTTGCGTCCTCGCTTGGGCTTCTCGGCGCCGTCCTCGCCCTCCTTGGCCTCCTTCTTCGCGCGCGGCTTCGCTACCTTCTTCACGGGTGCCTCGACCTTGGGCAGCTCCTTGATACGGCTCGAGCGACGGGGCTCAGCAGCAGTGGAGTCTCCTTCCGCAGCAGCAGCTTTTCTGGGCATCTTCGAGGGATGCGATGGGTGGAGAGGGAAAAGTGGAAACGGGGAAAGATGAGCGCAGGAGGCAAGACGCGTGAGGACAGCCAACGTTGTGTATTGTTTAGGTCATGCGCCCCTTTTTCCCATCACGTGCGTCGCGTCAAGCGATCAACACTTTCTGCATTTTTCGCGTCCTTTGAACCTAGAGATGGATATAGCTGCCTATAATTGCATCTGGACGTGTCTTATACTTACTTCTTTGTCCGAGTGGAGTTTGGATCCATTCGGATTGAACCTACGCAAACTCGGCTAATTCAGGTAATAATGCACGGACCACTTATTGAACGCCACTCATGTTATGGCTCATTTCAACACAAAATCCGAGTTCTATGGTATTCATGGATATAAATATATTTCTGTGACATATTCCGGCGTCCTAGCCAGCTCTTATCCTTCTAAAAGGACTGGAAATTGTGTTTGAACGCCCGCGAACAAATCCTGGCGACCTCGACTTGATCGCCAACATATTTGCATCGGTGGAGGAGTTCGGGCTCAATTATTCTCTGGGAAATCCAAAGACCGGCATGGTCTCCGACTTCGCCTAATTGCAAGAATCGACATTTTTCCACAGAATGCACTCATTTACTTACGGGAATATGCAAGAGGAAAAAATAGACCCAAGAAGCCCTCGTGGACGGCTGCAGTCACACATGAAATGAGTACATTGATATGATAGTATGAGGGTTCCTTTGTACAAAAAAACATTTGCGCGCGCGAATGAGGTCACCGCGCGCGCGAGAGAGAATACAGCGCGCGAAAGAAGCCTGATTTGGTAATTGAAGAATAAAGGCCTCAGCCTCGACATGCCTCCTGCATAACTATTTACCTGCTATTTAGAAACGGCGGCAGGCGGCAGGTTGAGTGGCAGGCCAAGTGGCGACAACGACTCAAGGATCAAAGGCGCTGTTGATGGGCCCACCGCCCGATAAAGGGCTTACCACCCCAGACTGCTTGGGATTCAGGATACTCCCGTTGTGATAGGTCCTCACCGCCGATAGAACTCAGAGCCATTGAATTTTGAATGTATCACGGCCTGTCGCTTCTGTATCTATCTTATCTTATCCTATCCGACATAACTTACCTTAATACCTTTGCTCTCTAATTCACACCGGGGCAGTGAAGCTCATTCCATCGATTTCTTGCCCCAGAAACTGGAAATTTCCGGAAGGCAGATGTCAATTTGGCCGGGGTCGGCACCCGGAGTCACCGGACATGAACATGATGCCCACACTTGCCGGTACATCAGATTTTTTTTTTTTTTTTTTTTTTTTTGGGGGGGGGATAATGATGTTCAGTCTGCAGAAGCATTCCAAAGTCATCCGCTGGGTCTACCAGAAAATTCTAGTTAATGCCGGGGAAGTTGTCCAGGGAGGAAATGCCATTATGCACAATTACCATAGTGTGGGACTCCAGCCTCCATAAAATTATCCTATCCCATTTTTTGAATCTTTCAATCTCAATGGCTGTATACCCACTAAAACCCCCACTGTGTATGTCCAGTCATCCGGCAGCGAGTCTTCATTCATTAGTAGACCACTCCATGTTCTTAGGACAAGATCCTTATTCAGCGCAAGATTTTCGAATTTCAGTTTATTGGTGAGTATTCGATCTCGTCCTAGTGCGGAATTAACAGATTTCAGCCATTTATTGTGCACCTCAACATCTGTCATCTTTCGGTCTGGATTCTTTAAAACTTTGTCATTGCGAATATTCCAGATTGTGTGCCATGCAGTGGATACCAGAATGGCAAATAATCTTCCCATCTCAGGGATAATTTTGCCTTTTGAGCCTTTGAACTTAACAAGATTACAACCCAATATAAGCCCCCAGCTGAGGGGAGGCCACATAGGATATTTCATATGCCAGAGTTTTTGGGTCAATTTCCAAATCAATTTTGCGCCAGAGGCCTCACATTCCATTGCTATGTGTTCCAGGTTTTCAGGGACACCACAGGTTTCACAGATTGCCATCATTTCAAGATTATCAATATGTGTCCAGAAGTCACCAACTCTGAAAATATTGTGAATTGACTTCCAGAATAATTCACGGTGAAGTCGTCTTAAATTGATTGAACGTATAGATTTCCAAATCATTTCATCTGTTGGGGTATAGTCAGAAATTTCATAAACAGAGCACCTGATGCGGTCTAGATTGATGAATGTTGACTTTTTCAGCGGTTCTGGGTGGCTACCCTTGATGATTTTTGTAAAGATTCGCTGGGAGCCTTGTGAGATTAGAATTCCAGGGCTATTGAACATTACATCTATTTGGGTATCAACCTCCAGTGAAGGGCATTCATTGACCCCTAAGGTAACAGGTAAAATATCTTTTGTTTGCTTGAACTGTGTCCACGCAACTCGCTCATTCAGAGCTGAAAACACTGCCTTGAACAGTAGGAAGCTTGGGTCCAACATGTCATTTTCAGATTTTGTTCGCTCCTTAATAAGTGTTTTGAGCAAAAAGTCAGATGAAGAACACAGGAGTAGGGGAGCATTATTTGGGATTTTCTGCAACAAGGTGAGGGCAGCACCCAGGATTCCCGATTTGAAGTTCATTTTTATGGTTGGATTGTCAAATGTGAGGCACATAGTTTCATCCTCCTCTAGGTCAGTTGAAACAATTCTCAATCTGGCCAAGATTTGAGGGTCGTACTGACCGGCACACAAAACTTTGATATGCACAAAGGCTGTTATAAGCTCTGGGGGCGGGTCTAACCGGCCTTGTCGTCTTGCAGAGATCTCATTCATTGAATCATCTGCAGCAAATATGCGGAAGCCATTTTTGACATCCCGCAATCTGAAGTTTGGATCATAAGTCATTGGCTTGTCAATTTCAATCTCTTGCCGGTTAGCATCTATCTCCTCTGCTGTTAACTCAAGCTCATCACAGAGGTCTACCATTGGGACGAGTGGATTCCATTTAGGCATAATACAGTCTATTAGCATTTTAGCAGTCTCAAGGCACTTGCCAGGGTTAAGGCAACCCAGTTCATTTCGATCTTTGTTGCAAGGTGGGCATCCACAGTTTTTCCGGCTGATGCCACTAGGATTGATAGTGTGTGGTCGTCTTGCCATCATAGTTCTTCTCGTAGCAATTATAAGGGCATCTTTAACAGTTCGAACTTCATGTTGGTTTCTGAGGCAATTTGCTGCATCTGGAAGGCAGATATTTTTGTAATTTGGATAGCGGACAGCAGGATGCTTCCATATCGGCATCTCAAGTTGCACATTACGGTGAATCGAGAGAGCTGTAAATTTGAGGTTGAACTCCTGGGCTACAGAGATCATACCCTTAAGGTCATCAGGTATTGCATTTGACCTGGGGATGGGGAAATGTATATTGTTCAAGAATCTGTTGATGATTTGACCGGGCCTTACATTTAGGTAGCTGGTCTCCAAGCATTTTTTGAGTATGTAGTCAACAAAATAGCACCATAGTGGACGATCCTCTCCTTGTATCAGATAGCATTGAAGATTCCAAAGATTAATAGCTTTATTTCGAGCAGAGATATCTAAAATTCCTTTGCCTCCTCGGTCAACTGGGAGGATCATTGTCTCGAGAGACACTCTGGCCGTCTTTCCGTCCCACAAGAAGGACCGTATCAGTTTTTCAAGGGTTTCTTCAATTTCCTTTGGCATTCCTTGGACTCTCGTCAGATACTGTGTCTGACCTCCAATTACCATGCTAATGATATGCCGTTTCCCCTCAAGTGTTGGGAGCGTTGTTTGCCAGCGCATGATATTTGCATTAATTTTCTCCAACACAGAGGGCCATGGTGTAGTATAAGGAATTTTGTTTCCGATCCATGGCCCTAGCATACGGCAGCTCTCGCCATCAGGGACAATGCTAATAGTTTTGTTGATCGCACCAATTGGGCATTGATCATTAATTCGTCTTTCTGTTATGACTTTCTGACGATATGAGGGCCTACCAAAGGCAGAAGTATTGTTTTGTGCTCATTAAACTTTGCAGTTGATGCAGCACACCAGATTTCCTGTTACTGCCCTGGTTGTTAAGCCAGAGAGGCCTGAAAGCTGTCCATACTCGACAGAGGCGGTGCTGTGAAGACCGGGCTGAGTCAATGGCAAGCAACCTGTTAAAGAGCCGTGCCCGGTAAAGAAAAATTCCGGGGAAATTCGCGGGGTCACTTTTTGAGGCGTGCTGCCCCCTGCTCAATACGAAACTTTCCGTGTGCTCTAAATTTTCGTAGTGTGCTCTGAGCGTAAATACGGACCCAAACAAGGTCCTAACGAACGCATCAACGCGATCCCGGGCTCGGAAGACGCGCCAAGCTGCCATCAAAACGTGACTTGGTATGGAGACCTACTTTTCCACGCTTGATTCTAAGGTGATAGCCAGCACAATTCTAAGCAAAACTGTCTGTTCAGATTTCCTGTTGCTGCCCTGGTTGTTAAGCCAGAGGCCTGAAGGCTCTCCATACTCGAGGGAGACAGTGCCGGGAAGACCGGGCCGAATCAATAGCAACCTGTTAAGGAGTCTAGACAGACGCTCTAACACGAAGCCGGCGGGGGGTCCTCAAATTTGCTTGGGTGGGGCAGATGTTCGAGGGTGATTGTGCGGTTCGGGGGAATATCCAAGAGCCATTATGGGGTGGAGAGACCAATTCCGGCATGCGATAATTTATAACGCGCCTTTGATGTCGAAATGCGGGAAATGTTGCACAACTTGATTCGCTGGTGGTTAAATTTTGTGAGGCTCTTCCTGAGCACTCATCCCATGCCCACATACCTGATTCCAACTAGACATCCGTACCCATTCCACTTCTGACTGCAGAATACTTTTGTTTGTTGGGAAGTTCAACCCGATCACATGACCACGTCACGGCAAACACCAGTGGCATCCTCTGTCTTAACGACAACTGGATTGAAGTCTTTTGCGAGGGTTGGGTCCATGCCACACTCGAAGGAAGTGATCGCAAATGCTTGGGAGAAGCAGAAATTCCAGGATGGTGGAATACCGCACCCACCCAATATCACCTCGCGCGCGGACGGCGATAACTTACTGGGCTGGGCGTCCAGCGGCGATGAACCTGCCTGGCATAAGGCGCAGCACTTATTAATAATACGTGGTATGCGCTATTGCCAACGAACACCGCACGGAGGGCGACCAATTGATGCGCTAAAAATATCATGTGTCTCGTCATTTCTCAATTGGAGTTCGCTGGATTCGACAGCCTATATCTTTGGATTCAAATATAGGCCGAGGCTCAAAGTTGGCCGGGTTTTTCTAGTGTATTGTACGGGTCATCCCTGATTTAACTGGATTTTTTGGGCCCATATTTACGTCGTACCAGACAGGCGAAAATCACGGATTTTGGGCTGGTCTTCCCTGGGCCACAACGTAGCCATTGTGGTGCCGAAATACCCAACCCTTTGAGATGTTAATCTTTGGCATCCTATAAACAAAAATTGTCTTTGGACCCTGGTAAAAATGTCGAAGGGGCTTGAACAACAGAGCGAACAATCCAAAAACCGCCTGTTTCCGGTACATATTTGGCAGTGAACAAATAAGTACACACAGTACGGTGATCAATCGGCCAATGCCTACATGGCTAACCCACAGTTTCAAGAAAGAAGAATGGAAGAAGATAGCGGAGCAAAATCCGCTTTACATGCAAGACCCACTTTACATCAGGAAGAAAGGCTCACTCACCAGGCATATGTCGGAGCCTGAGCTTGTTCTTCAGGCACCTGAGGGTTCGTCCGGCAAAAACATGCCCTCAAGATTGTGCAAAATCGGCATTCGCGTGTCCAAGGCCGCCGCCGGCCGCATCCCCGTCAACTTCATCTTTGCCAGCGCATATGACCCGAGTGGGGCCGAATACATGTGGCAGGACAGCGATTCCGTTGGAATTGCATCAGGAAAATCTGAAATCGCAATATAGACCAGTATAGACCAAAAAAGACATGAAAGCAGCCATAGCAGAGGGCCGTCTATGGTAGACACATGGGAGGGGGGTCGTTTGCTATATAGACAGTATAAACAGCCGTGACACAACCACGTCTATCATAGTTGGATAGACACGATAGCCGGCATAGCACTCACAATTCTCAAAGATTGCAAATCATCGACAGTTCAATGGGAGGAAACCAAATATTTTTCACAAAAACAAGTACATAAAGGGAATGCCACGAGGAAAACCACACCAGCTTTGAGACATAGATCTGGCTTGAGTTTGAGGACTTGAGGAGGCACCCGAGAGCATCGAGACATTGTGGTCTTGCTGCAGCATCAAAGCAGAGAATTGACGAATGGCTTGCGAGACGTTGCAACATTGGTTTTGAGACTTGATGGACCGGGATAAACGAAACACGTCCCGCATGAAGATGCCAAGCGCGGTCTATTCCGCCAAGTGCACGGTACATTTGCGCAAGCCCGGCACATTTGGTAAGAATGTGCCGTGCTTGAGTACAAACACGACACATTCGCACCACACGCCCAAAGCCGTGCCGGTTGCTTCGGCATTGTGCCGAACTCTCGCCCCTCCTTTCAACGTCCCGCCACGAATCGCAAGAGAGAATAGAAAGTATCAGATTTATCAATGTAATGAATAAGATAAGAAATAATGAATATGTTAAGAAATTCAATCTATAGGGATCTGTGGTGGCCGTCAACTCGTAAACGTGTAGAATTTGATAAGATCGCCAGCGCCAAAAAAGGGACAGCGGCCCCCTCCAACCTCAAATACTGCCGAGTCGTCACTAAGAACGATATTTAGACTGTGCATCAGGGCGAAAGCAATGAGATATACCTTTCCAGCATTCCGCCTTTTTTTCGGGGGGTTTGAGAGAGCTTCTTCTGCGACCCGCTTCCGTTCACTTGGAGCTCTGCAGCGCGTGGATGTAATAATATTCGCCTCGTCGACTTCTTGTCGAGGGCGCCGGGATTTCGGTAGAGCTGGCTCTAACAAATTTTCGATAACGGGGAAAGGTGCCGACTCGGGCGGAGGTGGCGGGAGAAAAGGTAATTCGTCGACAGACGACCCCGCGGAAGTGAAGGGGAGGAAATCAGCAAAGTTGCAGAGGTTGCCGAAGTCGCTGGTGAGGAAAGATGGATCCGAGAAGTTCATGAGGTCATGGAGGGGGTCGTTGGCAGGCACAGCAGAAGGTCCCGGCGCGTTGAAGTCCGAAGATAAGCCGAAGAAAGTATCAGAGTCGAAAGTCGAGAAATCAACGTCACTGAAAGGAGACACGGATGGAACCTCGAAGTTCGATGTGTCCATCATCGTAGTAAGGTCGAAATTAGGATCCGACCAGATTGCCAGCATCGAGTTGCCAGCAAGGCGCTCCGAGTCATGTTGGGGCATTGAAGGCGCGGGGAGTGGCGGGCCAGTAAGTAGCATGCCGGTAGCCTCTGACTGCGCCGAGACGATTGGCGTTGGGGCTTCTAAAAGAACAGTGAGGACCGAGTTGTCTGAGTTAATCGAGATAACTTTACCTGATCTCGCTGGTGGGTCCATTGAAGGTGCGGGGAGTGGCGGGCCAGTAAGTAGCACGCCGGTAGCTTCTGACTGCACCGAGACAATTGGCGTTGAGGCTTCTAAAAGAACAGTGAGGACCGAGTTGTCCGAGTTAATCGAGATAACATTAATACCTGATCTCGCTGGTGGGTCAGTAGGTGGCACACCGGTAGCCTCTGATTGCGTCGAGACCATCGGTGTTGGTGCTTCCAAAGAAACGTGAGTGCCGAATTGTCGGAGGTAATCATCGAGATAATATTACCTGATCTCACTGGTGGCGTCGTTCTTACACGTCCGCTGGAGCTCGCGGAGAGAACGGCAGAAGGGGCCGAGTTCCCCCGTGTTGCCGACGTCCCCTTCGCCGTCTTGAGCTGCTCCTTGAGAGTCTTAGTTAATCGGTTTGACTCACGCCGTTTTTCAGCCTCCGCCTCAATTTGAAGCTGGAGTTGGTGGGTCGCATCGGCCACCTCGCGGCCCTCTCGTTTCTTACGAGCAGTTGTGGTATGACGCCCGACGCTCCGGCCCACACGATGGACAAGTTCGTTGTTGGAGTTGGCCATAACGCCGGTGCGCCGCGACATCTCGATCTCTTGGGCAACCTTGTTGTCGAGTATCTCTGTACTATAAAGCGGTGAGATCTAGTAACATCTTATAGAATGTAATTTGATTACCGTTCCACCGTTTCGACTGGCGTCAACTTAATACCCGTCTGGGAATTAGTCCAATGATGCTGCGCCTCATTCGTATTGGTCGTCGATGGTGTGCTATCCCACACATCCGCGGGAATCAGTGACTGAGACTTAACAAGACACGGTATAATCCACTCGTGCATCTCTTTATGCTTCCACCAGTCTCCATATAATATAGTTAGTGACGATCGCGAGATGTTGTAGTGGAGAAAATACCGACCGGAAATTTTCTTTATACCTAGACCGTAAACGAATGCCGAGAACGCGTCCAAGCGCTCCTTCGAGTCAATATAGACAAAGTCGAGGATGCGGTTGAAGTCCGTGGCCGATACGAGTGATTTGAAGTCGTTGACTGGCCTTGAGCAGAAGATAGGTCACGTCAGTACTGTAAAATGCAGGCAGAGAATGGAGTGGAAGATACTCTTTCGCATGTCTCCAGCATATTTTAACGAAGTTGGGTGCAACCTTCTCTGGTGGGGTGTCGTTAGGAATGCCGCTGTACTCTGGGTCGTTGTGCTTCATGACGGAGCGAGTGATACCAACGACTTGGGCGGCTTCCATGTCCGCATTCATCACGAGCAAGTTACCTCCCCGAACAAATTTTTTGAGCGGCATGGGCTTGCCCGTGACTTGGAGCTTGACACGCTGAAGCTCGTCAAATAAAGTCTCGAAAAAATCTGCACTCGCGCGATTGATATATGCGCGAACGACAGAAGCAGCTAGGGAACTGATTAGTCTTTGGATCGCGTCAGAAACGACAAGCCAGGGACGCACCACGTTGGACTATCTTCGCAAATATCGTGAGTTCCCACTCATTCATTTCGCCCTCCACCCGCTTGTACGTCGTGTCGTTATCAAACGAGGTGACGCCAGGATCGTCGAGAAGCTTCATGAGGTAGGGAACAGAGGTAAGAATGATTATACCACCGTCTGGCGTCGTAAGGTAGCTATGGATGTAACGCTCGGGGAGGGGCTTCTTCAAATTTGCGAGATAAATTGGAAAGATGCCTGCGAATACATGAGCGTTGGAAGCCTTACGAATGCGATAGCTTACCGGCAACATCGAGACCAGCCGGATATTTTTCTCGCTTTGCCGTGTGCAATAGATCCCTCTTGGCGCGCTGGTTGTACAGAGCGGGCGAAAATTCCGCCGGAGTTTTCCCACCAAGTACAATTAATGTTGATTGCGCTATGAGGACATTTAGAGACAAGAAGAAGAAAAAAAATGTGAGAGATAAACGCTACCGTTGTCAATCTTGGAGACTGTGGCGCCAAGCACTCCATTCTTCTCGATGCATTCGCGATACACATCCTTGGCGCCGAATGATAACTTAGTCAGAGGAGGCATGGGATGGTTATGGCCGGTGTCGTTGTGGACAATAAGCACTTTCCGGATCGACGAGTCCATAGGGACATAGATGGAACGCGTGGCAGGACAAGGATGATTCACAATTCGGCTCTGAACCTGCGTCCCATTAACGATGTGGATATGAGCTACAGAGCAGTCAGAAAACCGTCGTCTGATAGATGGATTAACCTTACGACAGTGTTTCCGTTTGAGGCCCGTATGGGGATGAACAATACGGCTACAAGGTTGAGTATTCTTGTCCGGATCGTCAGTAAGTGGTTGGCCTGCCAGAGCTTTCGCAAGGAGATGTTCGTTGACGAAATCGGGGATGGTGAGGGTGCAATGATTCTCCTTGCATTTCGGCGTCCAACTACTACACGCGATGAAGTAGTGGTGCCCATTCGACGGCCACTATAACGAAGTCGTTAAATTAACGAGAAAGAAACATGAATAGTGAACCAACGCACCTGTGCTTTAACCCTCATTATCGGACCACCGTTGCATTTAACACCCTTCGAATCAATTGCGGCACACTTGGTATCACGTATAATTTTCATGAATCTGGAAAAGAGCCTAAGGTGCAGCTCGAGGCACCAAATGAACGACTCACACTGCGACATTCTCTTCGGGGGTATCGCCTTCTCTTCGCCGAGTCTCGGCCTGCGCAGATAGGACTGCATCAAAGGGTGCCGGATCGAGTTCGAAGCGGGAGATGTTGTGAAGTTCAGGATCGATCCGCTCGCAAGCGTGACAACCCTTACATGTCGACCGAGCTCGCCGACACAAAACGCGCATACCTCCGGGTGAAAACGTAACGTAAGCCTTGGACTTTTGTCCGCCGCTCCCCGACTCCCACGAATCATTGTCCTGGTGCAAGATAAAAAAAAACGATAAAAAAGCGGAAAAATGAAAATGAAAGACAGACGTACCGCATTTCGGATGATCGTGTCTAAGGTGTAGAGCTCTTTGGTGCCGGGGTCCCGCAGCATATAGTCCCGATGGCTCAGGTCGATGACAAATGCGGTTCGGACACGAGGAATTGGGTAGATGGCGGCAGGGCCATCCCGATATTCCATGCGGTCGACGGTGACCTTCTGGGTGGGACGGAATTTACCGGTAATTACGAAGGACTTGCCTTCATCCGGCCAGAATGTGTCGGATTCTACCAGGTCGGAGTCCACGTTTAACTCATCGAGATCTATCAGATGCATGTGTACAAATTTCTAGGTGAGAAAAAAAAATCGCACATACCAGTGGGGGACGGGGGCGCTCCGGAATCCTCACCAGGGTCCTCAAACTCAGAGCCTTTGACGTTAGCATCGCCGGCATCTGGGATTTAATGGTGAGTAAGAAAAGTAATGGGAAGAAGTGACGTACCACAGGGAGTGGGGATCGTGCTTGAGGACCGAGAGGTGGTTTGAAGAACCTCCATCACCTCCAGGTCCGAATCCGAGTCGGCGGCATCGGAGTCGGAATCCGAAAGAACCTCGATGACCTCCCGACCGCCTTCGGTCAAGGTGCGCATCTTGATGGCGGAATCGCCGGCAGGCGGCGGTAACCGGATCGGCTGTGGCTCAGCTTTGACCGAAATCGCTGGTCGTGGAGTAGTCGAGGGGAGCGGGGTTTCGATTTTGACGCGAACCGGATCAGAAGGCGTGGCTGGACGCGTCGAGGACGCGTCCAAGCCGGGGTTCTGGTGAATCTGGCGGAGATACTCCTTGAGAGTGGGAATATCGACCCATTCATGGTCGAGGAACTTCCCGGCGTTCAATTTGATGTACATGGGTGAGTAAAGCTGGATTGACGCGTCAGAATCTAAATATGACACGACGGACGGCAGCACACACGTAGTTCCGGAAGTCCATCAGTTGCCGAGCTGACAGGCCGTCGAGGAAGGCCTGGTCGGCAGGCGTGTGCTTTGATGCTGGGTCGGCCCCGGAAGTCATTTTGACGCGCCTTTTGCGCGTCGGGGCGGCGTTTGAGCGGGGATGGTGGTGGTAAAAGGGAAAAAAGAGGACGGACGACAAATGACACGTGTCTCCTTCCAGAATAGGCTGTTTAGCGAGCACGGTACATTCGAAAATGGCAAGTACCGTGTTTGATCCAACGGCGTCACATTGATGTGAATGTACCTTGTTTGATCTGGATGTACCGTGCTTGTGAATGTTCATGCCGGACGCCTTTCGTATATCCTCTTGATGGACTGCGCGACGTTGACGCGACCCGTTTTGACATTTGACGTGAGAACTTGATTGCGGCCCGACATTGTAGACAAGTGGGGCGGCTGAGCGGTGGCGGACAAGGTGGATGCGCGATGTGAGGGGGGCTGTGCAAGGATGGACTTGGATGTTGCTGTAATGAGCAGGGAGCCGTGGAGGACATCAAGCAGTGCCGCCAGCCTGGATTCATGACTTGAGTTTGAGGAGTGCCTTGGGATCAGAGCAGTCTTGAGAGCCGGAAGGGGAGTCCATTGGTGGGTGGTCTGGGCAGGCTTTGACAATGCGAGTGCTGGTAATGGGTGAATTGGATGGGGCGGGAGACGATGAAGGTGGGGGAAGGGAAGGAAGAAGACGACGTGGCAAGATCAAACTTTGGTTGTGTTGTCAACGGGCGGTAGCTTGGCGATCGGCAAACTTTTGTATGACAGATGCCGCCCGCTAAGTCGATTCAGGTCAAGTAACTTGTACTCTCACTCTGAGTACATTCAAGAGTTGACTTGAATGCTCAATGCCGGTTGTCAGTTATATTAATGTCAGATGGGTTGCAGATGGGTGTTTATGGGTGTCTTGGCACTGAGAGCTACTAACACTGAACAGGATCTTGCTTCTCAATACTGCTTAAAACATCAGTGGAAACCCACTCAGAGGCCAGCGGCAGGCAGGCTTGGCACTCAGAACTGAAAGGTCTTGAAAGTCCCAAAAATTCCCAAACTTGTCGTAATTATTTCCCGACAAGTCAACTTTGGTCATACTTTGATAAACTTAGCCGAAACTCGGTGATACCAGTACTTCATGCAATTTTGGATAATTAGGTGAAATTGAGTCGAGGTAGCATAATTTCAGGTAAGTTCGGGTAAATTATCTCGGGAGGGTTTTCCTGATGAAATTCCATGAATGCAAGCCAACTTACAGTACAATCTAGGTTGAATCTTACCAATGTGCAAAGGATAATTCATATTAAACACCCATAGTACACGATAGACCAACAAAGACGGACTGTATGTCTTCATAGACCACCATAGCCCCTCATAGCGCAAAAAAGACTGGTTGTATGTCTTCACAGCCCCCCATAGCCCAACAAAGACCGTCATAATCGCTGTTGTGTCTTCATAGAATTTCTGTATTTGGGCAATTCTGACTCCACAAGCGTATTTTGCTTCGTCCTCATTCAGAAGTGGAATGGGTACAGATTTCTCGGTGGAATCAAGTTCATGGGCATGGAGTGCTATGAGAGAGAGACCCACAGAAAATTGAACTACCGGTGGATCAAGTTGTGCAATATTTTATGTATTTCGGCATCGGCCAGACGGCTATATGAAATTACCTCATGCGGAGCGGCACGCACGCGGGGGAGCGCCGCTAGTGCTACAGGTGAGCAGGCGTGGGGAAGGTGTCGGCACAGGAGCTCTTCCACACGCTGGAAACCTACTGGGCCTCGCGGGGATGGAGAAGAGTTTTCACTCAAGGGTTCGTGGTCAACCAGGGTCAAATACAGTTGCGGCATATTCATTTATGCGATGGACAGAGCGGGGGTGTACCGTGTATTTACCGCTATTTGCAAGCCATACTGTATTTCAGTATATCCTTCGAGCTCCATGAGGTGCTTACAGCCAAGGTCGGAACCGAAGGCGCGACCGAAAATTTCTTCTTTCGGGACGTTTTCAGAGAATTGTAAATATCTCACCCAGTTCTCCACCGATTTAAATGAAATGTATCTAGATATGTTGGGCCAATTCATGTGGAATTAGTGACAGAGGAATTTGTGAAAATATTGTGTATTAGGTAATTTGTGTTTTCAGGCCGTTTTTGGGCCGAATGCATTGTAGCATGCCCACAACATGTCCCAGTAACCTAGTATTTTGGGAGAGACAACATATATACCTGCGAAAGCATGTGACAGAGCCATAAATAGGGATAATCCAGTTGCAGTCCCTCCAGCACCATTGGATACAGTTCTGACAGTCAGAGATATTGTAAGGATTACATTTATCCAGGTATTTCATGAAATTCTGACTCTGTCACATGTTTACTAAGGTATTCGCGTTGTCCCTCACAAAATGTTAGGTCGCTGGGACATGTTGTGGGCATGCTAGACGGCATTTGGCGCAAAAACGGCCTGCAAACACAAATTACCTAATACATAATATTTTCACAAATTCCTCTCTGTCACTAATTCCGTATGAATTAGCCCAACATATCTAGCTACATCCCATCCAAATCGGCGGATAACTGGTTGAGATATTTACAATTCTCCGAAAACATCCCAAAACCAGAAATTTTCGTTCGCGCCTTCGGTTCCGACATTGGCTGTAAATATATTATATTCGCGCCTTCGGTTCCGACATTAGCTGTAAATATATTTATTTACAGCTAATGTCGGAACCGCTAATGTCGGAACCGAAGGCGCGACAGAAAAATTCCCGATTTGGACACATTTTGGAATCCGCGACCGATTCCCTCGTATCTCCCTCATTTCGCGTCGGATTACCCTGGTTTATGGCGCATTCTGTCAGGATAATTACGATGCAATTAGTGATAGAGCCAGATTTGGAATATATTAATTTATTTCCACCACCTGACATGGGGTCTTGGTTTGTATTCAGCACATTGTAGCATGGCAAGTTCTTTTCCAATCTGGCTGCATTTTGGGGAGGGTGCACTGTCGTACCTTTTAAAGGGGGTGATATAATCAGAATTATAACAGTGTTGTAGGCTTCCGGGGGCCGGGAGTCTGTGTATTTCGATCGCTGGATGGAGGGGTTGTGGGCGCAGCCACACTTGTTGAGTGTCTGCTTGCAACTTCCTTGGTTGACAGTCCTACCCCGTTTTGCTTCCTGGAGGTGGAGAGAACGGTTGTGATCCCTCCAAGCACTGTTGTGATATCGCCACCTGCTTCTCCCACACAACCCCCCATCAATTCCAATCCAACACCGCCAGAAGGACAACAGTCCGCCCCTCCTATTCCCTCAGAGTTTCCGGGAGGAGAAAGCCCTAAACGGTCAAGGTATGGGCGGTGATTAATAGTTGATATATGGCCTTACATAAGTCAAGGGACCTGGAGGAAAACCCTGGTGGAGCGGGACCTGTGAAGAAGCCAAAACGGTGCGCAGAAACATCAGCCCTATGATTCATACACTGAACAATTGAATTCAAAGGTCCAACAAGAAAACAGAGGACGTTGCTGAGAGGCGTAAATCTAGTCGGGGAAAGGCCAGTCCCCTAGATAAGTCGGATCCCATCACAAAGCCAAAGGCTGGGGTAAGGAAGAAGAGAAAGTGAGTAGACAAGAATGTGGGTGATTTATGCATTAACATTTCGGTGCACAGATGGCAAGGCTGGGTTGAGGTGTATTCCGATGGAAACGAAGTTCCTGACAGCTCTTAAAATTCCCGTTCAATTTTGTGTCCTGATTAACGATTCGCGTTTAATATAACCCGGTTTCCCTTGGATGATTGATCGAAGCAGAAGCTATCAATGGTTGATTAATCCGTGATTCGATCCTTGACAAATCATGCTCGATGAAGAACTGCCAGTGCTTGTTCAATCCGACACAATTTCAAGTTGTGAAAGGTTAAGAGGCAGGCATGCGGGGTCTCTAGTCATATATTCACCTCAGTAGGACGCCCCGATGGTTTATCGGTTGTGCTTGGGGCCATGTCCCTCACACATCACCGAAAGGTGTGTAGTTCGAACCCTCCTACGGCTCCTTTTTGCGACTCGACTCTCGGATCGTGGTTTAATCCAAACGCTGTTCCGATTAAAATTGCTTGTTCTGATAATCCTCAGATTAATCGGCACAGATCATTCTGGATCAATCCTCGAGCCCACACCCAATCTCTTGAGCCTCCTCCTCTTCAGCAGTGCAGGGTGGTTGAAAGCTGATCAATGAATCAAAGATCAAGCGCGATTTCCCATTTTGATTAATCAAACTTCATATGGTTACTGCGAACCCAACTGTATCTCCTTCCGCAGTCCCTGCTGTCCGGGATGCACGCTATTATTTCGATGACGGAGGACTCACTTTTTTGGTACGCCTGCCGCTGCAAATTCAAATCACTGACCTAACCACTAAAGAAATCTTGTACAAATTACACAAGACCCGCCTCACCCCGAAGTCCGAGTTCTTCGCGCAGATGTTTGAAATTCCTCAAGGGAACTCCCGCGATGGGCTCGACGATGAGCATCCGATCGTCCTACCCGACAGCAACATTCACTTTCGTCATCTGCTTGAATTTCTCTACGACCAGTACGTTTCTGTTCTGGTTGCTGCATAGCTCACCCGAACTGATCTTGATTTTTCAGAGACGAAGTCGAAGATCCTTCCTTAGAATATTAGATCTCGATTCTTCACATGTCCCGGACAGTCCCGCAAGTACACGATCCCGTCCGGAGTCAAATACGCCGTCGCCAAACTTCCGACCCATAGTGATTTTACCCCGGCTCTCCAGCTGCGCCTCGCACGCCAGTACTCTGTCCTCCACTGGGCAGACCTTGGTTTTTGCAGCTTGGTTTACCGCCGTCTGAAGAACATCACACAGGCCGATGCGGAGAATATGGGAGTTGTAGCGTTCCACAAGCTCGTTCAGGTCCATTGCCAGATCGACGAGCTGAACCGGGGCTTGGCGTTTAGTCCCCCGACAGTCCTCCACTCGCCCGGATGTCTGGACGAGCCCGTGTGCACCAGATTGTGGGAGTCTGCGTGGTGGTCGGGTTATGCAAAGCAGCTCTTGCATCCGGAGAGTGCGGGGGACCACTTCAAGATTCTGAGTTCCATGGATCCTTCCAAGGGCATCCTGGTTCATATGGGCCCTGGCTGCCTCGCGAACACAATGCAATCAATCCGGGAGGATAACCCCTTCAACGAGGACAACGAGTTGATTACAACAGCGTCGACCGAGCTGACAGCGTGGATGGAGGACTCGTAGATTTTGTTGGTTGAATGGGTTACTTCCCCGAAGCAAGCGGTACAGACTAGATTCTTGTTCAATTAAATACCCATTTTGTGTTCATTGTGTTCGCCCTTGTTATTATTATAATTTTAAATAAAACCGAAATTCCGGTTACTTTTGGTGAAGCCCGAGTATGAAGTAATGATTCTCAGGACAGCGTTTTACGTATGCCGGACTTCAGATTAGGCTCGTTACCAGGTAGGCACGGCAAGGTGCTAGCACAAGGTATTGCCATTATGTAGGCAGGCTGGTAACGAGCCTAACTTCAAATATATACAGACCACATTTCCAGACATTCCAGGAGCCCCAGGACTGGCCGTCCGAGAGTGGTGACTTGCATTTCTCCCGAACTCAGCTGGTGTTGACGATATTCATCTTAGCGAACAACTATCAGACTCTTTATCCCATCGGAGAGGGATGAGGTACGCGGGATGGCACGCTTCGATTTCCGTTGTCGGTGGTTCGATCCTGACGAGACTACACAACTCAAATGAATCACGCTTGTAGGATTTGGTCGAGTGAACCTTTATTTGAGCCGCGTCCTGAGTCCTCAATCCGCTTGTACCGGCAAACAGGGCAGGGAGGCAAGAGATTTGGAACCGGATTCAGTGAGCCTCATACGTGTTGTGACGTGGCGACTCGGACCGAAAGAAGCACCACCTGGATCAATACAAGCCCTCTGGCACCTGAGGGCTTAGGGCTTCAAGTAGCTGTGTTTCAGGCCAGAGTGCTGACAGAAGAGACCGACAGAGAGCCGTACACGAGAATTTCCGTTTTGGGAACCGCGCAAAGAAAAAAAAAAGTGTTTGTCATTATTTTTAGGATCTCCTGTAATTACAACTCGAAAACCCAAAAGGTACTCCAGGCAAGGGTTCCTAATATGCAAGTATTGGTTATCATATGGAGCATATGTTTTGGTAGATGTACAGGAGATGTTGCCCCAGACATTTGACGAACATAATCTCAGAAAAGGCTCATGGGATTACCTTTTCAATTTTTTGCGGATGTTTGAGGCAACATTGAGCAAACATGTCGCCAAAAATGTTCTCAATATCTCTCTCTTTATAAATTACGGGTGTCTGTCCGAAGCCATTTAAACTCCGCTTTTGGACTTTCTAACCCGCAACTTTGGAGCCGCCCGTCAAGCGCCCGCCGCCGCCTTCGGCATTACGCTACTTCATTAGGTTTTAGTGCCATTCATTCCGCCTTCTTATCGGAGGTGCTTAAGGGATCTTAAACTTCTTTAATCCAAGTGCTGGGCGCGAAGCGGCCTGGCGCTCTTGTATCATTTACGAATGGCGGTGTTGGCCGACAATGCACTGGATTGGGCACCTTACCACCCAGAGACGCTAACAATGTTTCATTGTCCCCTTCTCGTCGATGTGAATCGCATCGAATCCGACACTCATCTGGCCTGGATGAATGTGGATGAAACGGAGATATATGCCATCCTCAGAGGCAACATCGCATTACTGGTAGGCTTACGAAATCCTACAATGCATGTTCTTCGATCATTGAAATGCAGGTATTCCACGGTGATGTATTGATCGAGTTTTTGACTGCCAGGCTGAAATTTTTCCTTTATTGATTTTTAATCATTGCGGGATGTTGAATGTTGTCAGATTTTCGAGAGTATTCTTGGGACAGACGCTGCCCAGAATCTAAGAAAGTTCATTTAGTCTCGGCCTGACTCTACATTGCGCTCAAAATTGGTCATTTCCAGTTGTTCCCCTCCCTCCGTGAATTGAGCGAGTCAATAGCGATGCTGCGCGATACAAAAACAGCGTGGACACAAGTGTAATTGTAATGAGCTGTCCGCTTTCATTTTCGAAACGTTGTCTCGGGTGAATGTAGGAGCTTCATTCAGCGTCTCACGTATTTTCCTGAATTGTGTCTGTCGTTGGGCTCGCCGGCGCTCGGAATGACTGGAACAAAAAGCTACCAAACCGCGTCACATCCTCAGCGAGGACAAAATACGCAAACTCACAGTTGCAAAAGTAGACGAACAGTTGGACCAACATCGGGCATTTTGGAAACCAGGCATGGTTGTGCTGCCCCAGAATTATGGGCTGAAGAACAACGCCGCAAAGCTCAGTGCTCTTCGGGCTGCTATCGCAGAACATCTGAGGAACAAGCGCAAAGATTCCGACATGGATGGTGATACTTTGGTACCTGGCAGCAGACGGCAATCTGCCCAAATGTTGGATTTCGATGACGAGAGAGCTCTGGTAATAGGGGCGGGGGGGGGGGGTTACTGGATCTGGTACCCTCAAAAGCAAAATTGAACTGACAATCTGAGAAAAAGAGTTCTCAGGCCCAAGCTTCGGTCACGATGTTGGAAAAATTTTGAGCCCCTGAGCCCAACTGAAGCCGCCCCAGGTCAGGCTCGGAAGCACAAGCTTGGGCTTGACCAATGTGACGGAGAGCTGTCGGCTAGAAGTCGGCGGCTAGTTCCGGCACAAGAGTTGTTGAGAGTCAAACAAAAGTAAGTGGCGTAACGTTCGGATTGACGAGAGAACTAACTACGGACACAGGGTTTTTATAGTAAAGTATCTAGGAGTAATGTCTAGGTACGGCAAATTGATCGGAGTACAAGTGGAGACGTGAGACTGCGGAACGTCGGAAATAATGAGTAAGATAATTGAGTTCACAGGGGATAGGTACGGGAAAGGATCCGTGGAATGAAAGTAAAAATAAGTGTGGGGCGCGGGGGCGTACCGTTACACCCGCCCTCCAGGCCGACGAGTGCGCACAATCTCAGGGACTGACGTCCATGGAGTTGGCGTCGGCGGCCTTCTTCGAACTACCTTAGCCTTCTTCGGCTTCTTCGCGGCGGCAGCAGCAGCGGCAGCATTAGATAATCAAATTTCATTATGAGAGAAAGGATAAATTTCCGACATAGTTCGTGCAGTACGAGGGACCGACTGGATTTGCCGTGATTTCGGTGATGGCAGCCATTACGCAACCAACATCAAAAGTCTTTGCATTGCCGGTCCCCACCTGAGAACTTCGAGTTGCTCGAAATTTCGCTAATCTCCATGTGACAGAAATAAAAAATCAATCAGAATTCAGAGCGTTAGACCACTAGACAATTATAACGATAATTATTGGTGCAGAGTATGGGGCCAGAGACGTCCCTTGACCGAAATTTCTTCAGTGTCAAATAAAACTGTCGGAGACCTCGTGGCTTGATCACGGTACCTCCGAGACTTGTGCCCCAGCTGTGACATCGCTCGTGTCGGAACCGTTCCAACACACTGGGGCAGCACCAGATTCTTTTTGAGGTCTGCAAGGTCAGCGAAAAAAAAGGTGCTGTCCTTGTGTCGGAACGGTTCCGACACACTGGTGCAGCAGCACATGGCCTTTCGAATTTTTTGACCCTTCATTGGATATTATCGAGGTCTGCAAGCTCAACGAAAAGAAAAGGTGCTGTCCTTGTGTCGGAACCGTCAGGGGTTCAGCAGCAGATGGCCTTTCGAATTTGCTGACCCCTCATTATATATTATTGAGGTCTGCAAGGTCCATGGAAAAAAAAGAAAGTGCTGTCCTCGTGTCGAAACCGTTCCGACACACTGAGGCAGCAGCAGATTTCTTTTCAAATTTTCTGGCCCTACATTGTATATTTTGGAGGTCAGCAAGGTCAGCGCAAAAAAAAAGCTGCTGTCCTTGTGTCGGAACGGTTCCGACTCACTGGTGCAGCAGCAGATTTCTTTTCAAATTTTCTGGCCCTACATTGTATATTGTGGAGGTCAGCAAGGTCAGCGCAAAAAAAGCTGCTGTCCTTGTGTCGGAACGGTTCCGACACACTGGTGCAGCAGCAAATTTCTTTTCAAATTTTCTGGCCCTACGTTGTATATTGTGGAGGTCAGCAAGGTCAGCGCAAAAAAAGCTGCTGTCCTTGTGACGGAACGGTTCCGACTCACTGGTGCAGCAGCAGATTTCTTTTCAAATTTTCTGGCCCTACATTGTATATTGTGGAAGTCAGCAAGGTCAGCGCAAAAAAAGGTGCTAGTGTCGGAACCTTCCGACACACTGGTCCGGCAGCAGAAGACTTTTCGAATTTTGTAACCCTTCATTAGAGAGCTTGCGCAAAAGCCGCACAAGCCGCATGCGGAAATCAGACGTGAGGTTACTGGGAAACCAAGTCAGTGGAGAGGCAGTTGGGTTGACGGGGAAGTCCTGGTGAGTGAATGAAAAAATTGCATTACTGCCGCAACTGCTCTGTGCAGGACGCGAAAAGTGTGCGAAATCTGAGTGGAGCCGGAGTGATGGCTGTACAAACTGCTTCTCCAGCTCGCGCATCGACCAGATAGTAATTTGGATGAACGCAATACAGTGTCACAGAGACCTGAGAGTGTAATGAACTCACGAAATCATGCAGCAAACCCAGGAAAAACCCGATAATTTTGCGCAATGCCGAAAAGCCGCATGCAGCTGGTGCAGCTTTCGCGCAAGCTCTCTATTGTATATTGTGGAGGTCTGCAAGGTCAGCGAAAAAAAAAGGTGCTGTCCTTGTGTCGGAACCGTTCCGACACACGGGTGCAGCAGCAGATGGCCTTTCGATTTTTTTGACCCTTCATTGTATATTGTGGAGGTCTGCAAGGTCAGCGAAAAAGAAAGGTGCTGTCCTTGTGTCGGAACGGTTCCGACACACTGGTGCCGCAGCAGATGGCCTTTCAAATTTTCTGACCCTTCATTGTATATTAAAGGTGCTGTCCTTGTGTCGGAACGGTTCCGACACACTGGTGCCGCAGCAGATGGCCTTTCGAATTTTCTGACCCTTCATCGTATATTATTGAGGTCTGGAAGGTCAATGAAAAAAAGAGGTGCTGTCCTTGTGTCGGAACCGTTCCGGCACACTGGTGCAGCAGCAGATTGTCTTTCGAATTTTTTGACACTTGATTGTATATTGTGGAGGTCTGCAAAGTCAACAAAAAAAATGGTGCTGTCCTTGTGTCGGAACGGACACACTGGTGCAGCAACAGATGGCCTTTCGAATTCTCTGACCCTTCATTGCATAGTATTGAGGTCTGCAAGGTCAATGGAAAAAAAAAAGAGGTGCTGTCCTTGTGTCGGAACCGTTCCGACAAACTGGGGCAGCAGCAGATGGCGTTTCGAATTTTTGGACGCTTCATTGTATATTGTGGAGGTCTGCAAGGTCAGCGAAAAAAAGAGGTGCTGTCCGGCACACTCATGCAGCAGCACGTGGCCTTTCGAATTTTTTGACCCCTCATTGTATATTATTGAGGTCTGCAAGGTCTATGAAAAAAAAAACAAGGTGCTGTCCTGGTGTCGGAACCGTTCCGATACACTGGGGCAGCAGCAGATTTCTTTTCAAATTTTCTGGCCCTTCAATGTATATTGTGGAGGTCTGCAAGGTCAGCGAAAAGAAAGGTGAGCTTTCAAGTTGGAGTAGGCTATAATTGGGCAGCCGGGCTGAACATGAGAAAACCGCACATTTGGCTGGGGCAGAGTTCGCTGGGGCATGTTAACGGCGGCCGTGGGTGTTTTGCATTCCCCATGCAACCAGAGCGTTTTGAATGCTCCCAGCTCAACAGAGCCATTTTGAACCACGTGCCTTGGAATTGAACATTGATTGAGAGCTCTGCACCCAGGTTCAAAACGGATTTTTGATCCGGGCTTCCCATTGGATAGCCCTTTTAATTTTGAGCAAGGCCGTGTTTTCTGCTCCATTTACTTGGCCTTGTGTCGGAACGGTTCCGACACACTGCACGAGGTTTACAGAAGTGTTGAAAATGCTATCACCCTGTGCAACACACTGATCGAGCCCTTCATGGAGAACATGTTCAGTATCGACATAGAGGTACTGTTGTCACCTCCACTACATGCGATTACACTAAGGCGGGACGTTATAGGATGCTGGGCGCATCGTCACCTTCGTGGACCTCCCCATCGAAGTTCCGAGTGCGCCATCGTTCCCGTCCAATCTTCCGCGCCATTCTGCATCGCACACATTCTGGCATCTACATTTCAAATGGACCCTGGGGGTCCCCTTCCTTGGCGGGGATATTAGCTTCGAGGAACAGGACCCTCATCCCCAGCAGTTAATGGACGAGCTTGTGGATGATTATGCTGATCTTCAAGATCTCAAGTGGCACTCCGGCGTAGGTGCAGAGGTCTTCGCGGAGTTTCTCGGGCAGCAGATGTGCATGAAGCGGGCGGGCTTCGATGACGGCTCGGACGGCGTGGACAGTGGCGATGGTGATCATACGCTTCTCAACTCTGATGATGATAGTGTCGGCCTGGGACTACGATAAGTCTTTATGAAGAATAGCTTCTGCCTTTGGGTTGATTACCTCTGCGAGTCCCTCACAAGCTGGTCAATTGAATTACTTTCGAAATTCGGACTCCCATCCCGATGAAATAAGCATCGCGTCAACATTCTTCTGTGCAATCCTCCCTCCTGCCAGCATCGTGTGTACTTATTGTAAACCATCACCTCAGATAAATCAAGCGGATGATTCTTTCTGCCCAACCTCAAATTCACGGGCTTGTCAGTCAGAAATGAGGCGTCTGGCCACCAACAAGGTTCTGTATCAGCAGGCCTGCCGCCGGGATGCCGCATAATGTCTTGCGGCACTAGAACACCTTTCACATTTCCTTTCCAGTCTTCATCACACCCACACTGAAGTTCGCATGCCCTACATACTTCCATTCTTCATCTTTCTATTATATCGCGAAGGTCAAGAAGATGATCTTGATGGAAGAAGCAGTTTACTCCACAGATCTTCTTACTGTGGGTAGAATTTAACCCGTTTTGTCTGTCGGAAAAATCTCAAACGGCTTATTCGGCCCTGCTAGGTCTTGTAAGGCCGAATAAGGCCGCTAGGGCAAAGGAGCCTCATTAGGTTCGAGTATGTACCATATAGCCTCATGAGCCCTAGCAAGGCATAATGGACCTTGTTAGGCCTTAAGGGGGTCATAAGGCCTTATAAGGTTTCCCTCTCTCAAATTAAGAAAATTCTTTGTTCACGACAACCCATCGTGAACCCCTATTATCACTATCTGGTACTGACCTTTTTTATCGATGTTAACTACCGTTCGGCCAGACTGACATTATAGTACACAGTCGATCTGTTCGATATATACCACCACATTTTCCTCATGAGGCCTAATAGGACCTTATGACTTCTCTTTAGGCCTACCCAGGCCACAGTCTTCACCTTCCACTGTGTATCTGGTACAGGCATTACTTGCACTTGAATATCACCATTGATTGACATTTTTTTATCACGGTTCAAATCACTTCTTTTTTCTGGCCTGAATCCAACTGAGATGGAGGGTATCACTTTCCAACAGTATGGAAGTCGACAAAACTGTCGACAATACGTGCCGCAGTAGCTGCTATACAAACCAGAAGGTTTGCTGGGGATTCCTAAGCACTCCCATATCGGACCTAAGCAGACCTTATAAGCGGCTATATTCACGCCGTACATGGTTCCGGGCTTTCCTTTGATAGTGTGAATTCTTCAATTGACATCCTCTGTATTCAATGCCAACTTTGTCGAAACTCACTAGACTCGTAACCAGTCTGCCCAGGGGACAGCAATTTGTACTGACAAGCAGTATGCCGCAGGCAGACTGGTACAAGTCGTTTGACGTAATTGGTGTGCGCGTGGAGTTTGAAATTTTGAGTGGTGGCGATCGGCGGCAAATGACGTCGTTACCGGTGGCGTCAGTCCGAAAATGACTTTCTCAATTAAAACTCGCCTTCGCGCGCAAACTCTCTGTGGGTAAAACAAAAAATGTGAAGAGACAGAAGTGTAGCCATAAGCCTTATATTTCGACCTCTTCTTTGAACTGAGAAAAATAGTCAAATTTGAAGCCAGCACAATGAATATGAAAAATTCAAACTCCACGCGCACACCAATTACGTGAAACGACTTGTACCAGTCTGCCTGCGGCATACTGCTTGTCAGTACAAATTACCGTCCCCTGGGCAGACTGGTTACGAGTCTAGTGAGTTTCAACAAAGTTGGCATTGAATACAGAGGATGTCAATTGAAGAATTCACACTATCAAAGGAAAGCCCGGAACCATGTACGGCGTGAATATAGCCCCTGAAGCTGTCCAAAGATAATACCGAAATATGACTAGGCACACCATGTCAGTGCCGAGGCATTTTTTTCCGGGTCTGGCACCCCAACTATGCCCAGTTTTGAAGACTAGTTGGAATAAGGATGATCATTGAATAAATGGAATGGATATGTAGATAGACAACTGCGGGGCATTGAGGGAGCTATGCGGGGAATTGAGGGGACATTGCGAGGAATTGAGGGGCAGTGCGCGGGGAAGTGAGGGGACATTCCGGGGACATTGCAGGGAAGTGCAGAGTCATTGAGGCGGCAAGTGCACATATTGTGGTAAGTTTTGAGTGGACTGTGAGGTGCTTTGAGGTTGGTAAACTGCTTTCCCTCTTGTTGAGATGCTGTCCGTGTGTTTTAGACCCAACCAAAGCACTCCTGTGGTATGTTTGCAATTTTATTCCGGATATTTTATGAGAATTTGCAGTTACAGGCAACATATTTTGGTGTATACATGGCCCCTCAGCTTAATTCTACCTCGGAAAATGTCTGCACAGATAGTTTGAAGCATCTAGTCATTCACTGCGTTCCGGCCTCCCCTAGACTCAGACTCAGGTTAGGTACCTAAGCATATAACTCTGGCTAGGTGACTAGACTTAGTCTGATTAGATCTGGGTAGGTCTGCGTAGCTCTGAGTAGGTCTTTGAAGGTCTGTTGAGGTTAGTTTAGGTCAGTGTAGCTCTTTCTAGTCATCTATACAGAGGTGCCCTCAGCTGAATGTCTGGCCTTTTGTCAAATTTGGACCATATTTCGACAATCTTTTTTGAACACTGGGTATGAATAGGCCGTCGAAATGCTAATAGACAAAAGTTCAAAATGGCTACATTCACCTATACAGATCAGCACTGAGCTACACAGAGTCAGTCTGGGTAATCTGTCACCAGGCTACACAGGGCTAGAGTCAGCTGCACTCAGCTGTCCAAAACATGGGTGTAGTGATCTAAACAGGATCTGTGTAGTGATCTAGGCCGATCTAGTCTGGCCTAGCCATAGCTACAATCCGCTGGCCAGACCCCGAGTCTAGGGGTTAGCGGAACGCAGTGATTCATCGTCCTTCCCCGCAATTGCACAGCCACTGACGCCACACTTCCCCGCAATGCCCCGCAGTCCCGGCATTTTCTCCTGGCCCATTGGGAAGGGCAAAAGAGAAACCGTACCCTGCGCTGGGAAATTTCTCGAGGTCACAGATCAAGGTACTGGGTTTTTTCGTTCAAATCGACAGTCACGCGTCACGCTCGACCTTTTTTATTGCGGCAATAATTTTTTCTCGATTTATGGGAAATCTTTTGGCCGAAAAAAGTCGGGGGTCGTGTCGAATTGAACGAAAAAGTACAGTAAGAGGGAATATCAGGCAGAGCTAGTTTCTCTGGGATACTTATTACGCGCGCTTTTATGGGGACCCAGTACGGCGCGAACGGATTCCCCGTCCCGAGTGGTAGATATCGGACCGAGCAGCGGCCCTGTTGGCCGACATTCTGCCGACATTCAAGGAAAGTATGTACCAAATCGCCGCGGAGTTTGTACAGTGTCATTCTTTTTCAAGCCGCCACCTGCTTCGTTGAAGATTTCAAGCCTATCTATCCCCCCATCCCGTCCGTCTCCATAATATTTTGGCCAGATGACGGCCGTCCTGTTTTACGGACGAAAATTGAGAATGATCGAGCCAATGACCACTTCCACCCAGGAAGCGGCGCCCGAGTGGCCCACATTGCACACACGCCGGTCCGGATCGCATTTGTATCCCGTTGACGGCCAAAGTTGGAGAGCCAAGGAGACGGTTACGGTACGGTGAAGTTGTTCTTGGTCTCTGTGGGCCATGTTGATGTTCAATGAGTTCACAACCAAGGTCCAACTGCATGCTGTCGTATATGAAGCCCTAGACTCGTAACACCAGTCCGTCCACTCGGTTACAGGACAGAGCGGAGGAAGGTGGAGGACGACAGATTTGGAAAGAGAGCAAATAGATACAACATCAGAGCAAACAAGTGTGGGCGCACCGGAGGAGCCTGAGGAGGCGGTGCAATGTCTTGTGACGGCGGAGTGAGATCTTTCTCCTCCGTCCACGACACTTCGCCGGCTGCTGGAAGCCTCTGGAAGCTCGAACTTGGCATAGCTGCCTCAAGAGCTCTGGACTTTCTTTTTCCCACCCACCCTCGCCTTGGAACTAACAATGTTGAATTTACAGAGTACATACTAAGTAGACTACTTCATTGTTCAAGCTAGACAGCCGTAGAGTAGGACATGGGGTTCATCCTCGTGCATCCCCATTGCCCTGCAACCTGAGCCAGCAGCTGCAAATGAGACTGCGCTGGTCCTCCACAGCCCAGAATATATACGGCTGTCTCTTCTAGTGCCAGAACACAGCTAAGAACAAGAATGGGACGTCAAACAACAGGTGTTTTGGTGATGGTCGTCGGCCCCGCCATTTAAGAGGGTACAACTTTGAAAATATCTGGATTTTTTGGAATATCTCTGCAAGCATTGCGATTATACATTCGAGGGCCTTCGCCAACGAATGGACGACACGCTTCGTTCGGTTGGCATAATGACTAACCGAAAGTGGGATAGGGATCGGCACCGTACCGTATACGGTTACGGCCCGTACAACTACGGGCCGCAAGAGGTGGGCGTGCCGAAAACCCGTGATATCAACCTCCGAAGTCTGGATGGTGGCTGTACCCCCCACCACCACCACCCCGTCGTGACCGCTTGATCGGACCGACCGGCTGCGGACCGATGTCCGCACCCACTTTGGGCCGACTGCGCTGGCATTTACTCAGCCTGGCAAGTGCGCTATCTTTTCCTCTAGTCTTTGCCTTGGCTTAAGCTCGGCTTCCCAGATATAAAGCAGAACTGACTCAATACACAAGGACTAAAGCTAGGAAGAAGATGTAGAAGGTGGATTCGTGCTGGGGATGTCGAAGAATCCGGCTGGGAATGAAATGCTGTTGAAAGCCATTGGTGTCTGGGAGTGACTGGAAGGGATTATCGAGTAGAGTAAGAGGCAGTTCATTCAGAGGCGAAAGGATGAGAGAAATCGCGAGCCTGCACGTAGAAAGAAATCAGCGAATGCTTCGAGACGCGTTGTTTGCGATGCACAAACATCGCATGTCCGGTCCGAACCAATTACCGTGTATCTTTGTCTCTAAGCTCTCAAATATTATGAAATTTATTTAGACCACATCGGAGGAGGCATAAATGGGTGGGTCCGGCTCCAAGATTTGTGGAAAAAACGACTGTGGAAAGAGTAAAGCCGAAGTCGAGTGAAACTCCCACTCAAGTCTGAAACGTGACCGGATCGCATTCCGACCGACGGCCGAAAAGAGGTTGATATCCGGGATTTTTCGGCCGCCCACCTCTTGACGGGCCGTAAACCGTATCATTTTGGGGGCTTTACGGGACTGTTACGGTACGGCTTCAGATGCCGTATAAAGCCGTATACGGCTGCCGATAACTCGGCCGGATCATGGTGGGTAGGATTAAATATTGTAGATTCAAACGTTTTAATCCTACCTGAGGCTCTCTTGAACCCTCACTTCAGTCCCGGCGCGCTCTATCACGTGTTATAAATCAGCCGTACCGTAACCGTAACCGTACAAGGCATCCCAGAGGGCTATACGGAACGGTACGGGTCTGCCGTATAGCCGTATGCCGTATGCCGTATATACGGTTACGGTGCCGATCCCTAAAGTGGGAGCGCCGCACTTACAGGTGGGCTACAGACAAGGCTTGGACTGCCCAGATGCGCAGGTGGAGGTCAAAAAATTCAGTACTCCCCAGTACAAGTCTCACCGGAGGGTTGGAGAACGTATGGGACGGGAAATGGACGCCAAGATGCACGCGGCGCACGGCCCTCACGCTCATGGAGCTGCACGTGATTAATGTATTGATCGTATCACTGATGTCTCAATGGCCCTCGCCAAAAAAAAACAAAAAACTATGAGTTTCGATCCAGTAGACTATCCTTCTTGGGTGTTTAATCTACCCTCTAAAAGGAGTGTTTTGCCCAGAGGACAAGGAATTTGAGTGATATGGCAAGGCGCAGTTAAAGCCAACATCAGGGAAACCCCCCCCCCAGAAAATTTCTGCAACTTTGCCAGAAAATGCCTCAAAATATCTATAGTTCCTTCAATTGCGAAAATGTTGTGGACATTTGTTTCCCCAAAAAAATTTCCGAAATTTTCGAGAAATTTTCATCATTTTTTGTTGAAAATTTGTCGAAATTTTCATTGGTTTTCAGGTAATTTGTGCAGGGATTTCATTCAAATTCCTTCTTTAGACACTCATATCATTGGGGGTGGGCACGAATCAAATTGTATTTCAGTAGTCTAGTCTAGGGACAGGAGAAACATAATGTAGGTAATTAATTTCACTACGTTCTAAACCACTGGCTATTGATACTGTACTGTGCAGACTCTGTCGAAAATCAGCTATACACGTGATAATGATAGCTGAAACATGTGAGCCAGAACTTGAAGTCAAAAACATGGTGGATCGCACGTACCTTCAGGGCTTTGGTGGCTGTGCCCACAGCCACTACTTGGCATGCAACGCATGTGAACACTGTGCATGACATTTAGTTAGAAATAAAATCAGTAAAGACAAGAACATGTACCAATTTCAAGCATGGGTAGCAACAATATTCTAGGGTTAACTAATCATATCCCTTGAAATTAGAGCTAGTTGGAGTCAGGAGCATCAAGCATACCTGAAAGACCCTTAATCCAGCTTAGATGGCCCACCAAAAGGACCAGAGACATGTAGATGAGCTGCTGGAGGGCATGGGGAATTGGGAAGGGCACGGGAGGGGGAGGCAAGTGGGAGGAAAGGAAGAGAAATTGTTATGACACAATCAAAATCCACCATCTTTTATATGACACGGACATGACAGGTGACGTGTGAGGATTTGTGCATGACAACTGCCCTTTCGATTGATGGATTCACATGGGTGTCACTTTAGGGCCGCATGCACCTAGTTGTTTGCTGGATCTTTCCAGTTGCCACCAGGCTCATCCCATCATTCTGTAAATGTCTGCTGAGGCTGGGATCAAGTGTTTACAATGAAAAGTTGATGGATTCCATCAGTCTAACTGCTATGCTGCTCTCACAGAAGAAGGTTGTATCTTCAAAAAGTGTAGTAGTACTATTTCACTACTGGGTTAATGAGATCATTAAAATTGCAAGAAAAAGTCCAAGGTAATATGTTAAATTTTATATAGGATAAGAAAAATGTACTTTTGGTCATTTGTACAGATTTTGATGAAAATTGCTAAAAATTTCAAAATTTCAAACCACCAAAGAAATTTTGCGAACAAATTCCAAAAAATTTCTGGGGAGGTTTTTCCTGATGAACTTTGGACAAACTACACTACGCGTTGCCAACCCAACCACACCGTGACGGAACTCTAGGACCCACACACGTCAAGGTTATGGTACTTCCCAAGCCCTGAGGCGTCAATGTTCATAAACTGGAATAAACTGGGAAGATGGGTAGCAACAGTGCAGTAATTAACGGCGGAACTAAGTAGTCGAGATTGTTCTGGCATAGGCAACATGACGAGTTACGAGCAGCAGTTGCCTCTGCCTGGTGGCCTGTCATTGCATCTGATTCCTAATTGAACTGCCGAACTCCTTACCTCGGTCAGGCCTTTGTACCAGCCGTTATAGGTCCCGACAGAAAGCAGAACATCACCTTGATTGCTGTTCAGGGTATCGGAGAAGTACGCTGCGGCAGTTCTGCTGTTGTAGTCCTGCATAAAGAGAATGATCAGACAGGGAGCGAGGTGACCTGGTCGAACGAACCGGATCCCTGCAGTTTCCGCCAGGTGCGCCTCCGCACTTGTCGCTACTGATCTGCATGAGACCCTGCTCTCCGCCCTCTCCAGCAGCCTCTGGCTCGCAGCTAGACTCCTGCATGGCGAAGGACGCTAACATGATCGCTGGGATCCCGTACGTTTCTCCAGAGGTCTGGAACAGCCCAACGAATCTAAAGCAATGTTGAGTCATGGACAACATGGAAGGGTACAGACCACACTGCGAGCAGGCGGTGAAGACAGAGTTGGATGACTGGAGGGCATCCGACAAGTTCACGGCGACGGTTTGATCGACTGAAAGGTATGGTGGGCTCCATCCTCCTAGAAATGCTGTGTTTAGGAAGCGAACACACAGTAGACTTGACCCTCTTGCCATCCGCATTAATACCACAATTAATCCAGTCAATGGAGCCGTTGGGACCCGTAGTATTGGTGGTCGCATCTACTCAAAGTTCAAAAGCAAATTCCCCCGAAAGGGCGGCGCACTCACGGGTAGCTCCCCGTGGGCCACAGCGGCCAACAGTCGCGCTGGCTTCGTGGGTGGCCATTGTCATCGAGGTCAGATTACTCAACTTTGTGGATTAATTCAACCTTGGGCTCGGTTCGGCTCCTGGCAGCCTGTGCTGCAGGGAGCGGCATGGGATTACCGTTCTGCCGACCATTGGCATGGCTCTAGGCACTCGGGGCCGGGGGATAGTAGTCCGTATGCCGAAAATACGTACGGTGATACGGATAAAGCGTGTGACCATATGTGACAGATACGTACGGTGCAGATCCCTACCAGCGGGAATGTGGGTCAGGGATGGAATCTGTATGCAGGAACGTGGAGACACGATGAGGTAGCTACAAGTGGAGGAGATGTTTATATTTCTATTGCAGTTTTGATGGGTCGATAAGTAAAAAGAAAGAGATAACTTGAAGAGTACTGAAGAGGAAAATTAGGGGGTTACAGAGCGTGGCGCGGGAGGCGAACGGTGTTGCGAACATAGGCGAGGACTGCCTTGTGGTCCGACTTGGCCGCGAGGAGAAGTTTGAGCGTCAGGCGTGCGGTGCCGAGCAGCATGATAAGCTCGAGGCATTGGCGTCGGTACGCAGGGCAAAGGAGGAGGAAGTGTGGGACGGTTTCGGGAGCAGAGCAGAGAGCGCAGTTGGGGGACGTGGCGAGAGCAAAGCGGTGGAGGTAGCCATTGAGACCGATGTGGCCCGTGCGAAGCTGGGTGAGTATGCTGCACTGGGGGCGTGAGAGGCCTTCGTACATGTGCAGGATGGTGTTCGAGGGAGTGGTGGTATCTAAGAGTGACAGTCTCCGGAACCTCGGTGAGGATGCCCATTCCATTACCCATTGCTCCTTGAACGCCTTACCGCCTGCCGCAATCGCCGCCGCCTTGCTTGTGGGGAGAGGGGCCTCAAACAGCTTGATGCGCTGCGTCAGCGTCGACGAAGCACCTTGTGCTGCTTCTTTCGCGCGCGCATCAACGGCCTCGTTGCCCGCTATTCCGATGTGAGCCGGGACCCAGTGGAGGCGAATCTTCAGTGTGGCACGAGCACGAAGAAGGCGTCGGTGGAGGGTGTGGAATGCGGAGATGAGGTACTGCCCGGGTTGCGGTTTGGGCGCTGTGAGGGCGATGATCGCTGGTTGGCAGTCCATGAAGATGTCGGCTTCGCGTAAGCGCGGGGTGCCGGCGATGATGTCGAGGGCGAGGATGCCGCCGGTGACCTCCGATTCGAATACGGTGCTCCGCCTCCGTCCCGAGGTGCTTCGTCCTGTATGTCCCCATATCTCTGCCCCGCATCGCGACTGCTGCCGCCCCCACCCCTCCCTCGAAGCCAGACCCATCTGTAAATACGCAGAGGCCGCCTTTCTGCGTGACATGCTCCATCTCCTTCGTTGCGAGATCCTTCGAGGGTGTGATGCGCGCCGTCAGCGCGTCAGCGGGGGCGCGGGTGATGTGAAGGTGGGGGTCAATCACCTCAAACGGTGCTCGAAGGGCAGGGAAAGCGAAGAAGAGGTGGTGAATTGCGGAGCGGTGGAAGCGGGGGATGTAGCGGCATCGGCGAGCGATCTGGTGGATCGGGTTGGAGGGGCGGAGTGTCACGAGGCGCGCGCCAGCGTTGAAGGCCGATCGATTGAGACGGATGTGAACAGGCAGGATGTTGGAGTGGAAGTCCAGAGTGTCAGTTGCCGTGGTTCGTAGCGCACCAGTGATGAATCTGGTGGCCAGTCGTTGCACTTTCCCTAGCGCTTTTGCAATCCACACCGTGCCTGAGCGCCTTACATCCCCATACGGGGAGACCGGCCTGTACCAGACCGGCAGCGCGTATTCCATCCTCGGGACAACCACTGTCAGGAAATGAATTATTCTGCGGCGCGCCCCGGCCTCCGGCCTGTGATATGAATTGACATCTGTCAGCTGGTACAGCAGTAGATAGATATAAACCGTATGGACTTGTTCTGCACCCTCAGTCTTTGATCCCACATAGCGGGAGACTGAGGGTGAGCTCTCTTATTTATTATTCATTGTCTTACTTATTTATTCTGTAGTATTGCGCCTTCCGCGCATTTACAGGTATTTAATATACAGTCTTTGATCCCACATAGCGGGAGACTGAGGTATTGCGCCTTCCATGCATTTACAGATTCTGTTAACCACAGTCTGGAAGAGTTGCCGCATGTAGGAGTGAGGGAGCCCGAAGGTGGGGGAGGAGATGCGGGAGAGGGCAAGGGCCGCCTTCGTGCCCCGGCTCTGCGCTAGCTCCACGTGGTTCCTGAACGAGAGTTTGTTGTCGAGGATCACGCTGAGAAGTTTGACTGGACGGTAGTGGTCGCGGTGGCGGCGAGGGGAGACAAAGTGGATGAGTTGGAATTTGTGGAGGTCGAAGCTGAGGCCTAGGCGCTCGGATGTGGGGATGGCGGACTGTACCATGTGTTCGCGCAGGGCTTGTGTCGTCTCCTCCTAGTCTCTCTTATAAACAGACGCTACAACAAATGTGCTCGTACCTCGCATGTTGTAGTCTGTCAGTTAGCCGAGGCATTTGATCGGAGGTCGACCTTATTATGTAATCTAGAAATTCTCGGCTCTCGAAACGCAGGGCGGACTGTATTGTTCATGAATTTCGGCCTCTCATTGGATCTAGCAACCCAATATCATCAACTTCGACAACGAAGTTGTGGGAGAAAGGCTTGAGGAACGCGATGCCGAATTTTGACGGCCCGGCAGCTTATCTTAATCCAGCTTTTGATATCACCTCTTAGACGGACGGAAAGAGAAACTCTGAAGGCAGAGACCTGTTCGAAATATGTATGATAGGGTTTTGTAGTCCAAGCTTTAGCGGTTGAAGTAGCCAGCAGTATTGAATAACTTGGTGCAGAATTCAAACTCCGATGTTTACGTAACAAGGTCGACCTCCAAGCACCTGTCACGCGGTAAACTACAGACTAGTCTCCTCCACCGTATAGCCGGTTGCAACCTTCGTATTGTTGTCAACATAGCCCACCGAGTCGTCTCCGAGGAGCTCGTCCGCGTAGATGAGATAAAGCAGTGCGCTGAGTGGGGAACGCGGGACTGAAGAGCCTCCAAAAAATGTGGAGGGTTGAAATGGACGTGATTGCCTGTTTTGGATAACTGACCCCATGCTCACTTTTTTTTCTGTGTCCAAAATTCTCGAAATGGACAAGACGCCACCTTGAATATGTATGCAGGACTGAAGAGCCTCCAAAGGGTTGTAAGGACATGATTACCCGTTTTTGCCCACTGGCCCTCGCGCTCACGTTGTTTCTGGGTCAAGAATTGTGGGATCTACTGGAGGGGTGAAATGGAGATGATTACCCGGTTTGGCCAACTGCCCCAGGACCTGCGGTGATTGTGCGGCAATCACCGAAACTCGAGTCGCGGCATGCCAATACTCCATACAAACTTTTCATCAAACTTATGGAGCCTGACTGTGGGAGACTAATGCAATTGAAAGTTCTCTTTTGCTTCGGCGCTCAAATTGAGCTGATGTGTGAGATGGAATGACCTCAGAGGATCATGGACCCTGAAAAAAGCTCAGGGTGGACACCAGGACAGAAACTGGATTTGTGAAATGAAGTGCGAGAGAAAGCCAGTGGTGAGATTCGAACCTACGAGAACGCGAATAGTGGAGTACATGAGTCGCATTTGTTCGCCAGTAAGTGCATGTCGAGAGCGACTCGTGGGTCGATCGGAGGGGTTTGGGCTACCAACACTGTGTAAAGCCGAATCACTCCATAGGAGTGCCCTGAAAACACTCCCATGGAGGTGGCTCAACCCTTATATGGAGTGACCGCAGGCACTCCCATGGAGTGGATTTTGGCCGAATTTTACTTGGGTGGGGGCCGTGGCAGAGCCCGGCAACAACTCGCGCTTATGAGTGTTCGGTCACGTTAAACCCTCCCCCAAAATAGTCTCAGATTGCTACCTCTCTCCCACCTGCCATCATGCCACACCCTTTTTTATATTTGACTTGGCAGCTAACTTACTCAAGCCAGTGTACATTAAATGCCATGCGTGAGCTGCCGGCCTTTCATGGAAGCCAACAAAAGGGTGATTACTTAAGGCCTCCAATCCCATTGCTAAGAGATGCAAGTTCTACGAAGAGGTGAACAGTGATTGATCACTATGACATTGAAGCTAGGAAGTGTATGTATGGCACATATACTGTGCAAAAAATTATTTGGATGACATCTTCATGGAAACAGTGGTTTTTGGCTTACATCTTCAAAATGGAAACATGGTTTTTGGGACAGATCTGTTCAAAATGGAGACAACTTTGAGTAGGGTTACATATCCATATATGTGCTCACAACCTAGAACACAAGTCCACAATTTAAAGCCCCTTAGACTTTCTTTTATGCTGAAGGTTTGGGATCTGGGGACATTGATCAGAACAATGATCCGAAAACTCTGCCGGACTCCCAAAAGGGATATTTTGTGGTATTCGATCCCCAGATACGTCTAATTCAAAGATTTTTCATATAAAAGTCAATTTGAGTCACTTGTGTCATTAGAAGAGGATTTATAAATTTATGAGGATCTAGCCAAAGTCTTTCTTTCCAAACCTCAAACAGCAACCTCTATGTTCAAGTCCTCATACATACAGGTCATTTTATCCCTTGAATCTCTCTGAACATAATTCTCTACCCAATTTACCACATCCGAGAGGCCTAAATAAGTCAGAACAGCGCGGCGGCCGAGAGAGGAGGAATTGATCCCGGCCCGATAAACTCGGATTGATGCAACAGGTCCGGCAATCAATTCAAATTTGGGGCAAGATGTCAGCACGTGTAAGCCGTTGAAAGGAGTTGCATCCAAACACCGGATGTAAGCTTTCTCAGAGTTGTCACTCAAACAACCCATCTAGACGTAAGTTGTGTGCAAAAACTAGCCCAAGTTTACAAGTTTTTTAATGACAACTTACATCTCAATATATTGGCTAGTCTCGGACCATCCTCTCAAGACATCCCAATCTGGGAGCCCTGTCATGAGAGTCTAGGCCAAAGTCGGCTAAATAACTATGGTACATATACTGTGCAAAAATTATCTGGCTGACATCTCCATGGAAACAGGGTGTTTTGGCTTACATCTTTGCAATGCAAACGGGGTTTTTGGCTGCATCTCTCAAAATGGGGACATCTTTCAACATAGTTGCATTCTTTGTAGAGGGTCACAATTCAAATGACTCCAATCAGCTGCATGGAGTGTCTTGGATCTTTTCTGACTCCAAATAATCCCTAGGGCAGCGTAACTGATCGCATTGATCGGAACGGTGATCCGAATGCTCCGTTGGGATCCTAAGAAGGAGATTTTATGATTTTGGAGACTCAGAGAGCAGAGAACCGTAGATATGTCGACGAATATATTTTTGCGGGTGAAAATAGTCACTTGGGAGATTATGAGACCACTCCCAATGCCCCTAAAACTTTGGGCAAAATTGTTAGTCCGCGAAGTCAAACTACAGTAAATTCTCTTCAGTATTTACCTGAACCTTGATGGTAGGTTTTCCAAAGGGGTCTTCTCATTCAGCTGTACCTAAAATATGATGTCCGATAGGCTTAAGCTGAGGCAGAAATGCAAAGCGGCCGATAGAGAACGAATTGATCCCGGGCCGGTAGCTGGGATCTGATCCCAACATTTTGATGATTAATCCCAATTTTGCCGAGATGCAACCACTTGCCAAGATGTAAGCCGTTTGAAGAAGTTGCATCTAAATTGAAGATGTAAACTTCCTGTGAGTTGCCACCCAAGCTAATCTATTGAGATGTAAGTTGTCATCAAAAACACTGTAAAATTTCGCTAATTTTTGCACAGTATATCACCCATAAATAACTGTACCATTGCGCTATCAATTCTCTGATTTTTCAGTACTTGTTCTACCACTTTGCAGGTGCTTTTGGCTAGACTTGAGAGGGAAATTTGTTGAATAAATCAATACCTTCTGCATCCTCTAATATATCTCAGAGTTTACTCAGCAGAGGTGAGGCGACACCCAAAATTTGGGTGGAGGCCGAGTGTGGTAGTGCTGCCGGTTACTTAGAGGACCGAATCGCGTCCATCCCGACTTGTTCACAAGCCATACCACAGTTCTGAACAGGCAGGACTTGTCAAAGGATGAAAACAAATGACTATGCCTCCAAGTTTTGGAGTACAACTACTTACATCGGCCAAAAGCAACAGATACGGGAAATGGCGGAAAACACCGGATTTTTGATAGCGCAATGGTATGGTTATTTAGCCGACTTTGGCCCAGACTCTCATGACAGGGCTCCCAGATTGGGATGTCGTGAGAGGATGGTGCGAGACTATATATTGGCTGGGTGGCAACTCATAAGAAGTTTACATCTTTTAGGTGCAACTTCTTCGAACAGCTTACATCTTAGCGAGCATCTGCAAAAAAACACTCTGCTAACCAGCACCATATAGCGTCTGGTAGAGTGTTAGAGAGGCAGCAAGGTACCCTAAATATAGAGGCCCCGTAGAACACTAGAACAATAGGGCGTTAGGGCGTTAGAGCCACATAGAGCCATTTAGAACACATGTTTTCTAACCGAGCGGCAAGCCGACAGCTTCGCAACGGGCTGATCTTCGATACACGGCAGCCGGCATTAAAAACTTTCGTCAAGCATCGTACGATGTGTTGGTACAGTGAAGCAAAAAATGGGGCATAAATTGCAGCCAGGTACTGAAATTTACTGAAATTTACACGGAGGGATAGTACAATATGTAACTATTGGATACAATACTCGAGAAAAAGGTTTGGCTACACGGCAGACCCCAAGCACCCGCAAGGAAGAATACAGATTGTGGAACGGCGTAGGCATTTGAATTGCTTTTGAATGAGATTTTGAGCTTGGCCCCAGAAAAGTTGAAGTCCGAAGATATCTTGCATCAAATCCCAGAGATTCACGCAAGAACTTGAAGTTAGGGGGAAAGAGGAAAGAAAATGATGGCACAATCGGAATCGGTCATCTTATAAGGAACGGGCGGAGCCCTAGCCGACACCATGCGGTCCTTCACGTAGAGCAGCCGAGTTAGAACCTGTTAGAGCCGACGAGAAGACGCGGGTCCAAGGAGTGGCAAGGTCGTCGGTACATGCCGGTGCTCTAAGCGGCTCTAAGCAGAGCCTCGGCATCTATGGAACTCTATTCCGTGCCACGGCATCTCTTTACCACATGCGCCTCTATCCACCCAAAACGCGTTTCCAGATGAGTGGCTGGCATCTCGGCTAAATTTGGCTGATCGCCGAAGTTTTGGCATCAGATTCCGACTGCCGGCCCGGGATCAAGTTCGTATTCTGTCGGCCGCCTTGCATTTATACCTCATCTAAGTCTCTCGGATATTATATTGTAAGTAGAGAAGCAGTGTAAGACTCATCTTGAGCACATACCATCAAGGGTCAGGTATATACTGAAGAGAATTTGCCGTAGTTTGAGTTCACGGACAAGGAATTTTGCACAAAGTTTCAGGTGCATTGGAATTCATCTTATATTTTCCGAAGTAATTATTTTCACCCAAAAAGATAAACACATGTATCTGCTCGAAAATCATAAAATACCTTTCGTGAGATCCATCCCAACGGAACGTTCGGATCATCATCTGATCAATCCGATCAGTTATGCTAACAAGAGTCTAAGGCACTCCAAGTAGCCGCTTGGAGCTGGGTACAATGTGAGCCTCTACAAAGAATGCAATTAAGGTGAAAGATGTCCCCATTTTTAGAGATACAACCAAAAATTCTGTTTCCATTTCCAAGATGTACACCAAAAAACCCTGTTTCCACAGAGATGTCAACCAAATAATTTTTGCACAGTATATGTGCCATAGAAGTGCATGGAGAATATGCATATTTTGTCTACCGGTGAAAGCGATACAGATGAGCTGTTGAATTGAACAAGCAAACACACACTAGTTCCCAAGCGATGTATTGAGCCTTTTACACATGCATAGATTTATGAGAGGTGGAGGCTATGGGCTTGACAAGGACTCATCAGCATCGAAGAGTCTACTCAAATATTCTCAGATTATTTTGCTGCACCATTCCAAGCTGGGACACCCCGAATTTGTGTTTGTCCTTTCTTTGTTTGCCAGAAAGGTGGGAGGTGGGTGTATTCTGCTCTTCCTACCTACTAATATTTTGGTAAACACATCTCTGGGAACTCCTCCGCATGTAATGAGTCTTCTCGAATATTTTTATATTATTCCGCTGCTCGGTTCCAAGCTGGGACATCCCGAGTTTTTGTTTGTCATTTATGTGTTTGACAGAAAGGTGGGTGTATTCTGCTCTTACTACAGCCTGTTTTCTCGGTGCACACATTTTCAAGGACTTCTCCGTGTCTAAGGAGTGTTCTCGATTATTTTCAGATTATTACCCTGGTTCATTCCAAGCTGGGACACCCCGAATTTGTGTTTGTCCTTTATTTGTTTGCCAGAAAGGTGGGTGTATTCTGCTCTTTCTACTGGCTACCATGTCAGTGCACACATTTCTGGGGACTCCTCATGGTGTAAGGACTCTTCTCAAATATTTTCAGACTATTCCATTGGCCCATTCCATGCGGAGACACACCAACTTTCTGGTTTTGTTCGCTGCTGTCAGGGCAGAAAGATGGGTGTATTCTTTTCTTTCTACTGGCTACTAAGTTATCTCAATAAACACATCTCTGGGACTTCTCCACATTTGAGGAGTCTTCTCAAATATTCTCATTATTCCACTGGCCTGTTCCAAGCTTCTACCTACTGGCTAATATCTTGGTGCATGCATTTCTATCATCCCAAATGCTCAGGTACCCAAGCACTATGCCAAGCATGAACAGCATATAAACACAGGCCTTCACTTAGCAGAGTGATAGTTTTTTTGTTTTCCTTTGTTTTGTTTTGCCCACCCTGGCTGCTGTGCTGTTGGCTGAACTCGTTATTCAATTGAACCAGAGTTTCCCAAGGATGTGCAGTCTATTGGTTCAAGCTTGAGTAACTCGGGATTGGATGAATATCCCGCTGCTCATCTCCGACCTTGGTCACTCTTCATTGGTTCACCGTTCTGAAAAATGTGTTCGCAATGGGAATCGAACACGCGCACAAAGTGGTCGGGAAATTACATAAGCTGGTTACAGCCACTATTTTATCACAAAAAATCTAATGAATCTTCTTAAAAACACTACAAAAATGCCATCAATTTATTAGAACGGATAGAGGGGACTGACTTGTCAAGAGGTCGAAAAATCCTCATGTTCGTTTCCCAAATGGACGATCACTTATTACATAAGCGCTCGTAACCTCCCCGGGCGTGCTCGAGTCACTCCATGATAGCGACTCCGGGCACTCCATTTGAGTGGTTCGGACACTCATGTTGAGTGCCTCAAGCCTTGAAGCATCCTTTTCCTCGCCTTTTTCCTCGCCCGTTCCTTGAAAAAAAATGTAAATGAAATAATATTGCATTAAACTGACAACTACATATATGTACAACCCGAAAGTGTACATTACCTGTAATCGCACAGTCCGAATTAACTACGAAGGCAATAAGGTCAGTAAATTGAAGGCACGAGGCGACAATCGACTCACACCCAAGCTACCGCCTGATTGAGACCGAAAGTATTGCTTAGATTCTGGGACGTAGAAATAAGCATCACTTACGAATGCCCCGTGAGACGTCTCTTGCGGACTGCACAAAGCATGGCGGTCAAAAAAAATGTAAAAGAAGGTCAATAAAACAGGCAATGGATATAGCGGAGGTGAAGAAGATAAAGAGAGAGGAAAATTCAAACGGGAAGCGAGAGCTCACCTGACAAGATCATTTCATGCGTGGCGAAGGATCGAGGGTTAACGCTATGTAAACGGAAAATAACCGCCGCGCACGTCGCTCATGCTGCCAGCGGCGTCGCAGAATCAGTTACAAGTCCGAGTGGGGGAGCAAGGAAGCGGGAAAAAAAAACAGCCCTAGAGATGCATCGCCTCCACTCGCCGCCTCCGCCCCGAAGAGCAACGGCAACGCCCCGAAACCGAGCCACGGCGCTTTCGCAACTCCTTGATCTGCGGCGGGCTTAGGTAACAGCATCACAGCTGCCGTCGCGCCGCCGAAAAGAACATAAAACACAAATGAAATCAAGAAAGGAGGAATGAGAAAAGAGGACGGGGAAAGAGGACGAAAGACAGAAAGAAGAAAGATGCAAGCAAAGTAAAGTAAATTTAATAAAAGAAAAGAAGAGCAGAGAGCAAGACGAGACGCACGGGAAATATCTCGAAGCACATGCACACGACGTCGAAGATCGAGAAGAGCGCAGCTGTGAGGCCGGTTTGGATCGTTTCTGTGAGTGAGAGAGGGAGAGGTGTTAGTTGAGTGTCCAGACGGGGTACAGAAGAGGCACGAGGAGGGTGGGGAGCTCCTTCCCTCCCCTGAACATGCACTGCTGCCTTGCTGCCACCTGCCTCGCGCCGTCCCACCAGACCAGACACATCGTGGCCACATCCACACCGCGAGCAGGAGACGCGCACGAGACAGCCCATGAATGCCGTGTGCCGGTCGCGCCTCCAAGCACTCGCCGCCCCGAGCTGCACCCCCGCATCTGCACCCCGCACCACCCAAACATAGCCCGTCCGCCCACCCTCCGTCGTCGACGCCCCGCCCGTGCACGCCATCTCCCCCACCTCGCTGCGGACTCCACGCCCGCCCCCGCCCCACTCTCGTTCTATCAAAAAGCGGGACACGGCACGAGGTAGAAGCAGAAGCAGGGTGCAGAAAACGCGCCTCCTCGAGATCCCCATCCATAGCATCTTCCCGCCCGCCACACCTCCCTCGTCCCGTCTGCCCCGCCCTCCAAGCAGAGATCGAATATCACGAGCGCCTGTCCCGCCCTATGCCCACGGCGGAAGGGCGAGCCCGAGGCACGAAACACGAGGGGACGCTCCTTCCGCCCCTGCGTGCCGGTCTTTCCACTGCGCACGCCCGGCGACACGACGAGCACGGACACGAGCACGGAGATGGCAAAGCAGGAGGAAGAGCCGGGGACGCGCGGCACGCCAAGAGAAAGAGATGAGAACGCCAGGCGAGGAAGAAAGCCACCACAAAAGAACGAAATAAAGCTGAAGCCAAAAAGAAGACAAGAGACGAGGAGACGCACGGGAAAAATCTCAAAGTGCTTGCCATCGAAGATCGGGAAGAGCGCGGTTGCGAGGCCGGCATGGATCATTCCTGTGGAGGAAAGGGTCAGCATGGGAGAAATAAAGGTATATGGGGAAGGTGAGAGGGAGGAGGAGGAGGGGAGAGGAAGAGAAATGAAGAAGCATGAGTGCGACTCAGCTTTCACGAGACTTGACCGCAAACTACGAAGGGGTCAGATCACAGAAAAACCCGCATATATGCGTAATATATCCACCTCGAGTGGTATAGGGGGGCTAAGAGGCTACTATAGTCCGCGTTGGGCCTTGTATAACCCTAGAAGAAGGACTTGCGCGTCGATGTTGGGCCGGGACCGAGAATGTGTCTGGTCGACGGACAAAGACCTAAAAGCGGTGCCACAAGCGACAATAGAGGAGGTGGGAAGAAGGACATACCTCCGGGGCGCGAGTCTCGGCGCGAAACAGGTGGGAGGGCGGGTGTGAGACGCGACTGTGGTGGTGGAAGACAAAGAGCGATGTGTATAAACATCAGCAAACAAGTTGTGCACGTGACGTTCGCTCGACCCAAATTCCTCCTCAAATTGCCTCAAATAATCCACACTGAACTTCTGTTCACCGGTACGTCTCTACAACATGTCTATCATACCAAAGTTGGTATGTGAATGTTTTTACAGCGATCTATGGAGCCCCCCGTGTGCTGGATGAGAATTATTCTCTCTCTACCCACACGCGTCATACTGGTCATCGCAACAAGACTGGTAAATGCATTGAAAGAGTGACTAAGAGATACAGCAAGTCTTTGAATTAGTTACATTCTATCTCTTCAGTGGAGAGGTCGAGAGCGAGGCTCGAAATGAGAGCAGGTTGAAATACACGAGGGAGAGTCAAGCAAATGCGAGAGTAATGCAATCGGGCAAGCTTTCAAAAGCAGGAATTTAAGTTTCTCATCGTGAATTGGCAGAGAGCACGCTCATTTATGTCGTCGTTTTAGCGCCTCTAGTACCGTATCCGTGTGGCGCCGGGATTTTCACTTCTGCCTTCTTTAGACGAACCAAAAGCACCATGCTTCGGCCGTGAATTTACTGGGGCCAGAAGCAAGGGAACGAGAAAAGGCACCAGGAATATCCTTCATCGCTTCAGCGGTCTCCTTCCAGATCTCCTCCCATACTTCTTCCGAACTCTCGTAATCTTCACGCCCCGCATCCAGACCCTTGAACTTGCCGCTCCAATGTGCAACGAGATTCGGGATTATATTCTTGAAAAAAATATGCATGCAGTCCCAGGGGTATGAGCGCGCGAGATCGAGAGAGCCAACTCGGCACAATGCTGGTAAGCCCTTGATTCCGTGGTGTTTCGCTAGTGTCTCGGCTGCTCGTGCAGTTGGAGCGTTGTCGATTTGGTCAATAACATCGAGAAAGTGGTCATGGGTTCGCAAAGGGAGATTCCGGGGATCCCACGAAGCTGGTTGTTCATACTTGTCGCAAGGAAATGAGAGGGGAATGTAGTAGATTTTTTCGCCACCTGTGATGTTTCGGGCACCTTTAATCTGGCAGGAACGGCAGGGACTGAGACTGTTGTGCCCTTTGATATTCATCATTTTTTCGATCGCAATGATGTCGCCATGCCCAAAGATGTTGTAGGCATGCAGGTCGAAGACCGTCGCAGTCAAGGAATCATAAGTCGGAACTCCTACTGCGAGCCGCACAAATTCGTCGTCGAGGGGAACAAGAAAACTGACGACAACTTTCTTGTTTCGAAGATTTCGGTAGTGCTCACCGTCAAAGACATCTGAGACCGCATTGAGGACGGGTTGGTAGTTGTGACGATAGAGGAGCTGGCTGGCTGCTGGCGGACTTTCTCTGGGCTCATGAAAAACCCTTGGAGGCGAGGAATGAGGGGAAGATAACAAAAAAGTCGTTGTGGTCTGCCGTCAATCGCAAAACGGGGCTCATGACAGAATCGGCATTCCGAGAGATCTGCATGCTCCCCGGTGTAGGCCATACACGAGTTTAAGCAACAATGATACCAAACCGGTTCAATACCGGAGAGAATCGCGACACGGTGGATCATGACCCAATGGGAGCTGATCTCGAGCTTGTGGCGGAAGCATACCGCATTTAGGCAAATGCGAGAAGGGGCATTGTTGATAACATTTTGAGTCTGAAGGCACGGATTTTATCTCGGTCCTGCTCCAACAAGATATCATTTCCTGTATGAGAAAATTAGTGCCGTTTAAGTTATGTGCGGTATTTAACTTGAGGCTCACTGCAATCCTACAACGCTGCTTCCTCATCTGGGCCCAACATTTCTTCGAGCTCTCTTAACATCTCTTCGCAGCTGGTACACTCATTCCTTTCTTCGCCTTCATCAAATTCAAGCCACTCATCATCCTCATCAAGCTCAAACTCGGATTCTGACTCGGAAGAAAGTGAATCGGCGCAGTCATCGTCTTCATCCGTAGCCATTTCACCAGTCAAGTCTGGGGAAGGGGTGTGCGAAGGTCGAAAGAGGTGGCAGCTGGATCATAATCCATGTCAATACCGGAAGGGGAGTCGCCGCGAGATTGAGAAGAGCGTCGTTGGGGTGATACAGAGGGACGTCGTTCCAGTGGATTTCCTCTGCGGTCGTGTCCTCGTCTTGTCCGCCCAGCAAGGAGACGCCCACAGGTCTCAGAACAATTGCAGTATTTCTTGCTCTCTCTTGAAGACGACATCTAGAAGCGAAGCTCGAAAGGTCACATGATCCTTCCTGGTCTAGAAATCTGTGAGCTGACGAAGCGCTGCTCACAGATTTCAAGACCAGGGTTGCGCACGGGCCACCTTCGGATCCAGTTAGCCAGTAGCCGCACAGAAGATGCAACTCGGAATGGCCGTGATGCTATGTTTGTGCGCGGCTCTAAGCTCTTGGAAGGGAATATATGGTGCCCAGAATGGGTAGTGAGACCTCGAGCCATGTTAAAAGCAAGGTAAAGGATGTTGGGCACCAGAAGGCTTTCAGGATCCAGATTCGGAGAGGCATCAAAGAAATTCAAGGCGGGAGCCAACATTTAACTAGAACATAGATGGAGCCATAATAAAGCAGCAAGAATGTGGGCAGGATGGGTAGGCTGGCTGTGGGGCGATGGCATCGCCGTAGGAAACGACTTGGTGAAGGGAAACAGAAGCTGTGCTGGATGATGGTATTCGCGCCACGAGCCTGCGGCAGTGGATGCCGGAAAATGATGGCGGAATGTGCCGGCACCGCGCCGGCAGCTCGTCCGAAGTGATTTTCCGGGAAATGTATCGAGAACACTCCAATGGAGGGACTTCGTAGGGAGTGACTTGGGAGAACTTCAATGCAGTGACTCGGAAAGCACTCCCAACCGATGCCCTCCATGGGAGTGCCTAAAATTCAAAAATAGTGTCCGGTCACTCAAATGGAGTGACTTTACTTTACACAGTGCCAAGATAACATCCTCTCCCCGTTTCTTTGTTTTTGTCCGGGGTAGGCGGAGTGTGGTTGCCCGCTTGTTTCGCGGGGATCGTGAGAGGTGGGCACGGGTTGGAAGGTACTTGGATGCTGCTGGTAAGGACGAAGTGGGGAGTAATTCCCCGAGTCGGCACTGTCCCCAGAAAGCGACGCACGCGGCTGCAAAGACGGCGACATCTCGTGGGTTCGAGAAATCGAGCCCATCGTATAAGGCCCGGAGCATGGCTACGTTGATAGGTGGTCGTGGAGGTCTTTTGCTTGATTCGGGCGCGAGATTATCGACTCCCGCGAGCACGTAATACAATCTCGAACTGCCTTTCCATTCGAAGTTCTGTGCGTTGCGCCACGCTTTCAAGGCCGCAATATTATTGCGCGCAATTGAACCGGCATGGACACCGGCGCTGGAGGCCGCAAAAGCGCAGAGTACGAATTCATCTGCAGGTAATTGGAACTTTTTCGGTACCCCTTCGACGGAGCAAAAGTCTAGGAACCGATCGACAACACCGCCATAATTTTTTAGCGTGGACTCGGCCCAGCCGTGCTCGAGAGCATGTTGAACTGCACTGATGGCCGCACGGGATAGATGAATTAATATTTCGTTGATGTTCTTGGGTAAATGGGAGTGACCGTGAAAGAGTCGTGGTTTCCGGTGTTGTTTGTGTATTGGCTGCGGAGAGGGGTTCATGCGTGATGCGGATGACGATTTCTTTGCGCGTGCATGAGCAAGAACGGGGGAGGGGTTGGTTTGGATCCGGAAATGCGAAGGTACGGAATGCTGATTCTGTGAACAGGGCTTAAAGTAGCCAGACGAGAAGACAGGATTGTGAGTGCGCATGACAAGGGGTATTTTGTTTGGTGTCAAAATATTAATTTGAAGTGTTGGCCGACGATCGACAGCTGCCAATATTAATAAATAAAGCGCGTCAAGTGTATTAGCAATGGGGGTAAACCAATTTTTAGATAATGAAGGGCTTAAGGCAGTAAGGTACTTTAAACGATGTAGTAGCACGACGTAAACCAGGTGCAGACCGCCCGCGCGAAGGTGGGTCTGGTAAATTCAGTGCGGAAGGAACGTAGAAGGTAGTGATCCATATGGCATGGGAGCGCATAAGTGCGACGATACGGCGGAGGACGCGGTTCTGTTCCGGGTTTCGGGATTTCCCAGCGGTTGGAGCCCCGAGAACGCCTTCGTTGTCAGAACGGACCTGGAAATGGATGTTGGAATAGCCACTAAGGATGGCGAATCGAAGGCCGAATTTGACCGCCACCATTTCGGCCCATCCTATTCCACGCGCATCAGTCTGCCGGCCGCGACTTAACTTCCAACGCTGCCAGACACCGTTAAACAAAATGCCGATGCCCCACGAAGTGGAAGCATCGACCCAGAATTCCACGGGGGACATTCTCGGTGGCTTAATCAACTGTGAACTGCAGAAAGTACGAGAAAGTTGGACTCGCCACCAGGCGATGTCCTCAAGCACGGTGGAATTCGGGGTTCGGCGGGAAAATGGGGACGAGTTGTGGGGGAAGGATGAAGCGAATTTGGAGATGGATGGCAGACGAGAACGTCCTTCGGGAACTGCGAGTGAACAGTGAACGAGTGTCCCTAAGACTGATTCGGCCTCTTCAAGCGTGAAAGTTGCGCCTAGAATCCATGGCGCGAGCTTTTGGATGTACCGTAATTTTTTATCGTCAGGGATTTGAATTGTTTTATGTGCAAGATCCCAGAGGAAGCCAATGTACTTGAAAATTGTGGCGAACGGTCGGGTCTTGGATCGTTTCCAGGGCCAACCCAAGGCATCGGCGAGTGCATAAATAGCCTTGAGATCATATGTGAATGTACCGTCGGATGTGCGATAGCGGAAGAAAAGAAAATCGTCCACCCATTTTTTGAGGGGGCCGATGTCGTTAGCGAGGTAAATGGCGGATATCGCGTCTGCCAGTCGGCCAAAAACACCTCCGGAGCTAGCGCTTCCGAACGGGCAGACGTGATCAATATAAAACTTTTCCATCCATTGGACGACGAAGAAGGCCTGTTGTGAAGGGTGGATAGGACACCGGCGGTATGCAGCATCTACATCCAGGGTCGCCGCTTCCATTCCGGGGGGAGCGTCGATGACAAGGAGAACCACTTCGGAGAAAGTTCCCCACTCGCACGAAAAATCATTGACATCTATTTCAGAGTCAATGGAGGAACGGGCAGGGTCATTACGAGGGAAGGAGAAGTCCTGAACGATCCGGTGCTCGTCAGGGGAACCGGCTTTTGGAACAGTACCAAGAGGTGATGTACGGAAAGGGCCGATAAGGGCTTCGAGTCGGGAACGAGAGAACGGGCCGGTATACCGACCGCCCGCGCGTTCCTTATTAATATAATCCTGGATAGCGGTGGGGTGCGCTAATGCGGAGGAATGATTGCGAGGAATATAAGTTTCATCAATGGTAGAGTGGATGCCCATATGAAAGCCTTCCCGAAGGCCGACAGGTATGTCGTAGAATGAATGAAGGAGATTTGCAGACTCGATGTCGGAAATTTAAAAATAATCTTATAAGAGCGTGACCTTGTAAGGGCCTTGTAAGACAAGTACAAACAAATGCGCGGTCTCACAAGGCCTTGCGTTTTTGGGGTGCTCTCCCAAGGCCTTGGGAGACTTGTCGTTCTACTGCTGGTTTTCTCAGTTATACACTTCTCCTCATCTCTCGGTACACCCGACCTCTCAAAGTGGACAGTCTAGCAGCCTAAGCGCGCCATACAGCCTCCCATGATGTACATACCTAAATCCCCTTGGCCTCCCCCACTATGACACCCACGTGACCTTATCAGCGCGTGGGTTCGAGTCCGGGCAGTGGAGTTTTTTTTTTCATCTCTTTTGTTGTATGTATCTATCCATAGTTTTTGCTCACCTGAGGCCTGTTTAATAATTTCCCTGACACCAATAGATGCCTACCCTAATAGCTAACCACCTAACCTCAACTCAAACCTCTGTTGTAACCATGGAAAAATGTACAGGGGATAATTCGCGACAAGGGCTACAATTTTGGCCATTTTTGGGCTATCACTAGCCAAATTCCGCTGTTTTTGCCCACTTTTCAGCCAGTGTAGCGCATTATCCCCTGTATATTTTTCCGTGCTTACAACAGACGAAGTCATCAGTCTATGATCTGGCTGATCTAAATATTCCCCAAAAACATTACTGATTGAGTTGAAAAATAGGATTTTTGGGCCAAGGGCAAGCTTCGGTTGCCCTAACTCCTCGAAAGTGGGGCTCAGGCGTTGCGGGAAGCTAAAAACAGAGAACGAAAAAAAAGTGTATCCACTGGGGTTGAACCTGCGTCACAGTGAGACGACAGAAAGCATCATAACCACTAGACTACAGCACCAATGAAAGATCACGTTGTGCGGGTTTCACATGCTCTCGGAATGCGGTTCTGGGACCATCAGATCAGATTGTGATTAGATATGCCTTATAAGGCAATGTCATAGTGGGGGAGGCGAGGGTGAGTCTACATACCTGCGGAGAATAGAGAGAACAACGACCTTGGAGGTTCGACGGCCCTCTCTTTCGCTTTCTTACTCACACATGTCTTCCTCTTCTACTCCCGCCCACGAGGATCCACGAAAATTGGTCACCCACTGCCCCGCGCTGCATAGTCACCATGCTGCTCGCCCCGCACACGTCCCGCGGGCACGAATCCGTGCCTCGCGCTGCGTGGGCGGCTAGTGTGTCTTCTCGTCGTTCACACCAACCCAGCGACCAACCCCGCACCCAAAAGTCCTGCTCTCTGGTGTTGTCTCAAGGCACAAATCTCGTTCTCCGGTGTTGTCTCTCTGGGGTTGTCTCAAGACTCCATCGTGCTTTGTTTCTCCGCTGTGGCTCGACAGTCTTTTTCGGGTCTTTTCAGCGTTATTCTGCGCTTCTTAGCCGCTTGTGGCTCGTACCGCTGTGATGGTATTGATCTTCATGTTACAGGCTTCAACGTAGGGCGCGGCTGTGTTTCTCGGTTCGCGGGTGAGTCGCAATTGCTCTACGGGCTAGCATATATTCTAACCACATATCCAGCACCGCTATTCACCAAGCCCCCTACCGCGCGTCGGCCTCGAACGCGGGGGCGAACCCGAAACCGAAACCGAAACCGAAATCGAAATCGAAAGGCCGAGGCCTCATGCTATTCCGCGCCAAAAGCGCCGCCTCCTCGAAACCCCGCGCCCGCACCGCGACACCTTTGGGTGACGAGCAAGGGGATGCGAATGAGGGGGATGAGGAAGAGGAAGAGGAAGACGGCATCCGGCGCCCGTCGGGGCTCGGGCGGGCTGCGTCCCTGCAGTCCCTCGGGCTGTCCCTGTCGCGGTCGGCGTCTGCGAGTGCGAGTGCGTCCAACTCGCACGCGCATTCGGAGGGCAAGCCACACTCGTACGAGGAGGGGAAGGTCCCCGCGCCCCCTCTCCCGCGCACGCGCACGCGGAGCTCCAACCTCGCGCCGTCGGCGTCGGCGTCGGTGGCGCACGACTACTCCGCCTCCGCGTCCTTCGTCTCCACCTCCGCCTCCAGCCAGCGCTCCCGCTCCTTCACCCCAGATGCCTATCAGAGTGATACGGACGACGACGAGGGTGAAGAGGATGAGGATGAGGAGGAAGAAGACGAGATCCGGCGTCCCGCAGGCCTGGGGCGCGTGGCGTCGCTGCACTCGCTGCCGCTTCTTTCCGGGACGGGCTGGCTCCCTAGTCGGAGACCAAGACCGAAACCGAGACCGAGACGCGGATGGGGACGCGGACGCGGACGGCGACTTCGAGCTGGCAGAAAGACACGTGGCGCCGTGGACGCACGTCCTCGCCACCGCCCACGCGAACTCCCATTCGAATGCAAATGTGAATGCGAATGCGAACGGGGTGAGGATGGGAGACGCGAGCTACACGTGCACACGCGCCATCTCCTCCCCCGCGTCGACGCTGCTGCATACGCTGCTCCGGCTGCCGCTCCTGCCTGACTCCTCCTCCTCTGTCTCCGTCTCCGTCTCCGTGAACGGGAGCGCAAACGGGAGTAGTGGAACCCCGACACCCGCGCTCCCGCCCGCGCTCTGGCGCGCGGTGTTGCAGCACGCGGGGGCGGGCGGCGAGGGTGTGCCGCGCGGCGTGCGAGGGGGCGCGGGGGCGGTTGTATGGGGTTGTGGATTTACGGGTAAGGGTGGGGCGAGAGGGTCAAGTGGGAGTGGGAGCGGGAGCGGGAGTGGGGAGCGAATGGAAAAAGGAGGGGGAAGGAGGGGAGGGAGGGGAGGGAGGAGGAGGAGGCATGGAGGCGCGGCTGCGGGTGCCGCACCTCGCGGCGTGCGTAGAGGGCCTGACGTGTGCGGGGTGGCCGCCGTGGGCGGGGGCGTGGGATGGGGTTGGGGCGGACGCGGACGCGGACGCGGAGGTGAGTTTAGTTCTTCCCTGGTTTTCCTTTCCCTTCCCATACTGTGGATTGACTTGACACCGCGGTAGATCCGCCTCCCCGCGCTGCGCAGCCTCACGACTTACCCCGCCTCCGCGCTCCAGCCCGACACGCCCAAAACACCCACCCCTGGTGGATCCTCCTCCTGCTCACCCACGCTTAAATCCGCGGTCGACATCCCCGCGCTGCTCGCCTTCCTCGTTGCGCACCTGACCCTCGAGCAGCTCGCCCTCGTCAGCGCGGAGGACCCCGCCGATGCGCTTGACGGTGCTACCGCGAATGTAACTGCAAATGGAGGCGCAGGTGTGTTCCTCCCCCGGCTCACGCACCTACACGCCCCGCCCGCGATCGCGATCCTCCTCCTCGAGCGCATCGCCGCTGCGCCGCCGTACACCGCCCCTCCTACCACTCCCGCTGTAACCGCGGATTCCACTTCCACCCCCGCGCCGACGAAAAAGGAGGGTGCGCACGGCCTCTCCGCCGCGTCGCTCGCGCTCCTCGCGCCGGACCCGAAGACGCCCTCCCCCGCGGCGAAGGAGCGGCGCATCCCGCGCAAGCCGCCGCCTGCGTTCCTCGAGCACGAGATGGACGGCGAGGTGCGTGTCGGTGTGGCGGCGGTGGGGACCCAGCGCGCGCGGTGTACGTGCAGGCGCCGGCGGCTGGGGCGCTGAAAGGCGGTGGTGGTGGTGGCGGTGGCAGCAACAGAGCGCGAAGGGCATGGGGAGCCCGCACCCGCTGCGCGTACTGCGCATTGCGGTCCCGCGGCCGCTGTACGAGTGCGGCGCGGCGGCGGCGGGGGGCGGGCATGTCGGGCGCGCGGTTGGCGGGGTACTCGCGCGGGGTGTGCGTGCGCCCGCGGCCGTGCCTCCGAACGGCGGTGCTGTGGCGGGGACCGCGGGCGTCGCGTTTCCGTCTGCGTTTCCGGTTCACTTCGCGCGGCAGGGAGAGGGAACGCAGGGGGGACTCGCGCTGCACCTCGTGTTTGGGACTTTGAGTGAGAGGAGAACCTGTCGGAGGCATGGGGTGTACGGGGTGAATTTGGCAGCCGAATGCGACAGGCGATGCAGTGGAGCCAAATTCGGGAATGGACACAGACACAGGCGATTCGGCGCACCTGAAGCCAAACCCTATAAGCTGTTTCCATATTTGGGTTAGGTGCATACAACATACATGCTCGAAGTATATGCAGACCGTTATTAAGTTATTCCATTTCCTTGTGTACATACCGCAACAAACGTCGGCGTCGTCTTGGGAATCTCGGAAGATATTCCACGCCATTGACATCGGAAGCGTTGAGACCTCGATATGTTGACTGGAGTGACTAAATTGGAAATGGTAGTATAGCATAGCAGTAATTTCATATAACTCAGATTTCCCTTCAATCCTCGCGTGGTCACCAGTTCGATTCCAGTAATAAGCACTTATATTAAATTCAATTCAATTAACAACATTAGTAATGGTAAACTATGATAGTACTTGTTACGCTTAATACAGTTGATTAAGAACTATGCAGTCAGTAACGTAGCAAGCACCTCAGATGACGAGAATTTTCGTTACAATAGGCCAGAGTCTTGTAAGCTCTTGTAAGCCTCGCTTCTTATAAGAAACCTGACCATCATATCTGTTTCGCCTCTCGTATAAGATCCTTACAATGACTGAGGCTTTTGTGGCCTTACAAGGCCTTGCAGCGCCTTACATCAGAAATTACAAATTTCCGACAGAGCGCGGATTCCCACCTGTCCGGCAATAGCGGGGTTACGATGCGAAGAAAAGCAGAAGGATGCGCAGTTCTGGGCGGAATGAAGGCCGTTCTTCGCGCCGCAGATGGAGCACCAGTGCTTGCCTCTGTCGCAGTCAGTACCGCGGGTGCAACCAGCGAACCCGTTGAACGAATAGCAGAGTGTGTTCCCGTTGCGGTCGCGGCGGGGTGCCCCGGGTGCTGAGGCGATAAGGACAACGGGTTTGCCGTTAATGAGACGGTCCGCAGAACAGGCGCGGGATTTGTGAAAGTCATCGCTGGAGCCGCACACGAAGCATTAGACTCGTAACCAGTCTGCGCTACGGCTTTCTTATAAGGCGAGCTTATTGCCGTAATAAGCTCGCCTTACGGCAATAAGCTCGCCTTATAAGAAAGCCGTAGCGCAGACTGGTTACGAGTCTAACGAAGCATCGCAATTTCCGTTTAGGACGGAAGGAATTGTTGCAAGAGGCACGCGGAACTAAAGTTGATGACATCAACCTCCGAAAGTTGCCGCACGAGTAGGAGTACCCGGTGATCAACCGGCATTTTACCCTTTCAGGTAATCCGGTAATTTGTTTGAGTTACCGCCCGCCGCCGCCTACCAACCGCCACGACTACAAGCTTCTGCTTCGCACATACTCGGGGTCTGACTCCAAATTATGTATCCTGGCCCAATGCAAACTCGATTGAGCTCCCAACAGATACTATTGAAGTCACAATATTATCTATTTCCGCGCTTTCTTCGGCGCCTTTCCCCCGCCCTGCTTTGGACCTCTTTTGAGACTGTCGCCTGCGGTGTGCTCCGCATCAATCGCCGGTGCAACCTGAGTAAATGCCGCTGGGACCAAAAACTCTTTAACACCCAAGCGCACCTCCTCCTCCAGCGAAACTTCAATATTCTGCCATTCAGCGAAAGGAAGAAGAATTCCCTCTGGGTTGAGGGGGGAAGCATACTCGGAATGCTGAAGCTTTAGATGCTCAGGCATGTTGTATCGCCACACAGCTGGGACGAAGTCATGCTTGCGCTGTGCTGGCGGACAAAGTCCACAAATAATTGGCACGTTGCGGCAGGCCGTCTTGCTCGAGCCGGTATTGGCTGGCTTGTATTGGAAGGTAACGGCATATTGGCATTTGGTTTTGATCTCCTTCTTCTTGCTATCCGGTTTCATGAAAATCTGGCATTCGGGACGACCAGAGCGGCCGCAGAATCCGCACGGTAATGACTCCCCAATCTGGAACGTAACCTTAGTTTAGATTCGCAATGGGAATACGAGTGAGCTGACCCGAGGATACGGTGCAGCCGGTGCGTCCGTTCGCGCCTTTTTCTTTGGCTGTAATTCACCCATTTGCGAGCTGGCGGCTCATGTTGAGGCTCTGCGTAAACGTGAGTCAACCAATCTGGACAGCGGAAGGGGATATTCACCTCGAGCTTTAAGTCATTGTTCTCCTTGGTACGATGAATCAACAAATCCTTTGTCTGCGCGTAATTGAGATATCGGTAGTTGGTGTGATATTCTGCATGTGCTGCAATCGCAGCAAGGCGCTCTATGCGCCGTGGGATCGCGTCGCATTCGTGACAGTTGGGAGCGAAAGGTGTTGGCTGGCCGGTACATGATTGGGCCCAAGCAATGACTTTCTCGCCGCGATCATGGACCTCAATATAGAAGGGCAGATCGCCCCGAGAACGCGCGATTGGAATTCGATGAAATGGGAAGGTTTCGTTGAATCTGAGCTCTAGGTCCAACGGCCACTCAACGACAACTCCAGAACAACTGTTTCGCTGATCTGTGGCTGTTGATAGGTCGGAGTTAATGTCGGACGTGGTACGGGGGTCCGGGATATGCCGGGGGTATTGTTCAGACAGTCTAATGGCTATCAGCGTTCATTAACCCCCACGAAGCGAAGAATTACCGCTCATTCAAATTTGACCGAAGTTGGGTGGGCGGTTCAAATTGAAAAGCCGAAAAGGGAAGAGGCACGCTGCCCGGGTGCGGTGATTGCGCGAATCGAGGAGACTGAGGCGGTTGCGACTCAAAAGAAAAGGGGCTGAATCCTGTAGATGGTGACTGCGGAAACTGAGCGGACAGAGGAGATGGTGGAACCGAAGGTCCCCGCGAAAGGTTTGGGGAGGCAGAGGACCTTCGGGAGTGCACAGATGATGCCGAAGATCTACGGCGTGAAGAGGGGAGGTGAGAAAAGGATGGGGAGCGTGATATAGATGGTAGATTATTTGCTGAACATTTTTTCCCCTTCATATGGTTCTGCAACGGGGTTAGCTGACCCGCAGAGTTGAGTTGCCGATTTGATGCAATATTGAGATTAACCCATTCAGAGCACCGGGAACAAAGAAGTTCCCAGTTTCCGACATCATTCGACCGGTGCTCAATAGTCCCGGTCTTCAATTTAGATAGCAAGCTTTCTTTCGAGAATGGATCCGGATATTGATTCACGCTCGAGCCGCCGGATTGTGATGTACTGGGTAACGGAGGGAGGGGAGGAGGAGGTTGCGAGGAGTGGGAATAAGAATCATTGAGGGATGGAGACTGGTGAAAGCTGCGCAGCGGAAATGTGCTGAACAGAGCCGACGCCGGGTCGGACGACGCCACCGGGTCAAACGAGGAGCGCATAGGGATCTCGATTGGAGTCAAGAGGCGTCGACGTCGTGATTCTTCACGTTCGCGGAGGCCGGTCTGAGCGAGATTCTTCAGCTCCTCCCACGAGGATTCGTTCGTCGGCAAGGGATGAGGAGCGGCGGTCGCATCGGCCATATCGACATCCTCGGAGGGTAACGTTGTGCCCGAAGCAGACGGAAGAGGATCAAAGTATGGGGTGGGTGATTTTGGAGCTGGATTCATGGCAGAAATGGACTTTCAAGAGGCCTGGATACACGTCGAAGGAAGAGAGCGAGAGACGCGTCGGGAGTCGCGTAAAAGCCACGTAAAATATTTGATCGCCGGTGGATCACCGGTGAAAAAGATTGTTAATTCTGTAGCAAGGTAACACAACGGAAATATATTATTCTAATAACTCAGGGACGTGTGTTATATGTCAAAATGGGAGGGTAGCCAAAGTCTTAGGACCTCAAAGCTCAAGGACGGAGTAAGAAATACAAGTTGACGATCTCATCGGTCAAAAGCTGCAAATCCACGTGACAATCCCGATTTGGGGGCCTTGTCAAGGAGGTCAGTGTTTGATCGAGAATTCCCGCGTGCCTCTTGAATTGTTGTCAGAATTATCGCGCTTGGGATCGTAAGGTTGGTAGCGACCCCCGGACGAGTTTTGGTCGCGAGCGGCGTCGTTGTTGGAGCGCCCAGTGCGACCGTTAGTCTCGGGGTCACGCCGGATGAGCGCAAAGGCCCTTTCGCGATGTGCACGCTCTCGAGCTCGTTCCAGATGTCGATGTGGAAGGCAGATGGGTCAATTGAACTGATATGGGCACGGCGGCGAATCTGAGAGTCGTACTCGAGGCAGAGAGGCCAGTTCTGTGCACGATTCGGGCGGTCTGGCATGGGGGAGAAATTTAGCCTTCTGGCGTCCGAGTAAATCTCGGCGACCATGGTTGGCAGTTCTACCCTCAGCTATCGGCTCGGGAATGAAGTCGAAGAACGGGATGATGGGATTCCGTGAACGTCCGAATTTGAAGCATGATAACGGCAGTGAACTCCAAATACCTGCGGAAAACAGGGGAATAATGTCGAATGGAATTTATCCAATTCGAGCCGGTAGGCCGTAAGCGAAATTGTACGTGGAACAAGTCTCACGCCAAACAGATGTGGAATAAATCTCGCACTGCGCGGAGGTCAAACCGATTTGGAGGGAAATATCCAGATACCGCCCGAGAGTCTCGAGTGTGGCACTGGGAAGAAAGCCGGATGATAGCGGGACGACAGAGGGAAAGGTGAGTGTTGGAATTACGTCCCCAAGATACCATCTAGAGACGGACGACTACTGCATGTCCGCGTCGAACAGGACTCGGACCGCCACTGAAGAATTCCACCTGGCACTTCTTATCCAGATCACCGGATTACGGCCGTTCCTGGACACCATTGGAATTTCACAGGAAGACCTTTGGCGGGCGCGCGACCCGTCCGAGAGAGTTATCATCATTTCCCCAGAAAATGGATGTATGCAGCAGGAGCCACTCAATTATGCATCCTGCATCAAGTATTTCTACTCATATGCAATGCCATTGACTTGGATCTGACTTCAATTTTATCACAGATTCATCAACTACCATATTCGATCTGACCTCCACAATATTGCGGAGGGCGCAGCAGGATCTGATTAATCAGATCCTGCTGCGCACAGACCTACGAGATGTCGATCTTTGGACCATTAAGAACGTTGCAGACGGAACATCTACAGTCGCAGAAGCTACAGTAGTAGTGTGCCATTATTATTTTACACACTTCTTTGCGTTTTTCTGAGAGAATTACACAACTTACAGGTAATTTGTGTATTGCTACACAATTATTCGACAAAAAAATACACCACTATGGGATCTCACAAAATACACAGGCTCCGGCATATGAAATTTTTGCACCACCTCTGATTTTGTGGCGGAAAAATAAACACAGGTGTCAAGTTCACAGATACACAGCTTGAACACCGGGGGGGAAAAAACACCCCTAGGTCCCACCGATGACTTGAGATGGGGATTGTGTTCATCCACGGGAATACCGTAGAGGTAGCGAGCTGTCCAACCGCCAGGGCAGTTTTTGGCGGCAAAGGCGGAGGACCCACTGGCAGCCGGCAGTACAATTTCGTTCGATTTGCGCAGCGCACCAATGACCGGATACATGACATTTGTTTTGGCGCTTCTGGCGCGGCCATCGACATGAATGGGTTGAGATGATTCTATCGTTGCGACTTGCATGATGCGGTCATAGATGGTTTTCTCATTATTGTCAGAGTCAGCAATGCAACCAGAAAGATTCCTCGAAATTACCTGCTCACCTGTCGAGCCATCTTTGAACGCACAGAGGTTCACGGGATCACCCCAGCGAAGGCTCTGCACACATCGCCTGCCACTGAAATTCGGGGGCTCAATTAGATGAAGAAAATTTTTGAATGCCTGCTTTTGTGATTTTTTTCAGGAGATCACACTTGTTACAGGGACAGTGAAATTGAATCGCAAAAATTCAAATGAAATAGGAGTAAATATAAAAGTCATCGGTGCCGGTTAAAAAGCCCCGAGTTTAACGCCGACATTCGAAACTGGCGCCAATTGTTCATGTTTGCGTACACCAAAAGTGTAGCCAGGCAAACCGGCGCTTTAATGAACGTTTAAGTGGAGTTTGGCTTTGTGTACATTTTTATAGGCGCGCGTGGCGCTACAGTGGGAGCCATCTGTCACTATTGGCGCCGAGGCAGTGCCTGCCAAAGTTTGTTGGATTGGTGACGTGGTGCCGGCCACGGAACTGTCGGCCGGCAGACTCGCGAGCCTGACAATGTGTGATTGGTCATCAAACGCCGTTTTCGGTGGTTTTCGAATCGTTCGCTCCGTTCTCTGCCCTTTACAGCCTTTTGCGGAACTTAGGGCGCGGCCAGTTTTTTTTTTTTTTAGTAAGTTTTCGGCAGAATGGCTATCCTGACCTCAATTCTCAACGGATTCCCTTGGTGGTAGGCTCATTCTACTCGTGTTGTAAATGCGGAGGGCATGGCATCTTACGATTTTTTCTGAGAACCCCAAAATCATTTATTAGGTCAGATTGGGGTGTTTTGAGCTGTCTGAGAGCAGAATATGCCACAAAGTAGCTGTAGTGCTCGGATTGACCTAAAATATTGATACAATGCACTTATGGGTATTACGGAGGGCAGCAAACACCGGGATAGTGAATGTGACTTGTATTTCAACTGTATCATACATGTAAACACGTTAGAAATCTCCAGCTTTTGGTGACGCAGATAATACTGCTGTACACATTGCGCCGGCGTTCCGCCTGGGACTTGAGAAGCGATGCGATGGAAGTCTTTAGGGTTTTCTTCAAATGCTCACAGAAAAACAGTTTATTATTATCAAAGATTATGAAAAAAAAAAAGACTAGCCGTCAAGGATGTACGGCGAATTCCACGGAAGCGAAGGCAACAGTGGCGCATCGCCCTCGTCTTCGACTTCTTCCATCCCGACGAATGAGTGCCTATACCTGGGAGCCAACGGGGTCTCATTTGCGACGCCGACCCTCTGGGACGAGCGCAGTTGGGAAGCACAGGGGGGGACCGCAAATATGGACGATATAGATTCTGGGTTCATTTTGGACAGTTCTGCGCATTGAACGTCGATGATAGCCAGGATTTCTACATTTTTTGGCGGCGACTGGAGATCTATGACGGAAAGAAGGGAGTGCTCATTTGATTGCGCTCTCTCAGCCAAGTGACTACGGGCTAAAACGAGGCTTGATCAGGAGGTGGTGAACGAATGCTGCCACGCAGTACCTGACTTGCGCATCCTCTCGCGCAACACCTGCATGCGACTGGCAACTTGTTCCTTTGTTCTAATGATTCCATGGCCTTGGAGATACCCCACAATAAACTGGTTTATACCACTGCGTCCCAGGGTGTGAGTTGCGTAGGGAGCACCCCAATATGCTCGGAGACCTGCGCTAACAATGAATGGTCAGGGAAAGCGCACACTCAAGAGCAAGCCGGTGACTTTGGAGAAAAGCATATTGAACATCCCTGGGCCACACTGCCAGTGTCTTCGTACGTCCAGACATGGAGAGCGTAAGGAGTTCCACCTTTAACGTGCAGCTCAAGGAAGATAAAACAACCGGGAGTAAGTAGGCGGGCAGAGACCGCGTTATATGTTAAACCACACCGAAGTCCGCATCCTCACGGTGTGTCCGGCTCCGAGGATCCAGGCCACTGTTTGTGGATTTCGAGCCGATGACATACGTATTTGAGAATAGCGTTTAGATCCGCTGTGCGCCGGTCAGCAACAGAATTGTCATCCACAATGCACTGGTTTGTGTGGACAACATGTAAGAGTAGTGGATTAATAGCGCTTTTTTCGCTGGGCAGTAACAACACTTTTGATTCTGGATGCCAAAACTCCACAATGGTCATCCACCATCCACTGTTTTCGCGGTTTGTATGTGTTGATTTTGGGACAATATTTGTGTTTTTGATCATCTGTGCGCCGAGCAGCAACAGAATTGTCATCCACAATCCACTGTCCTTGTGTTTTGTGTGTCGCTTTGTGGACAACATTTGTGGAAAAGTGGCGGATGCTGATTTGGGGATAATATTTGTGGATTGAAGACATCCCTCAAACCGCTAGAACCGCGGCAAGAGATGGTGAACGGCTATGTTGAGAATAGCGTTTGGATCCTAACGCTTTGGGTTTTGGATGCCAAATCCGCAATCGTCATCCACAATCCACTGTCCTCGCGATGTTGTGGAAGTTGATTTGTGGACATTATTTAGCAGACTATTTGTGGATTGAGAATATCGCTAATGATTGTGGGTCGTAATAGAATTAAACCACACCAACGTATTGTGCATGTACCTCCCATGATATGGATGTGAGCATGTTATGTCGTCCCTCAGGGAGTCGAGGAAAGCGGACTGATGGACACTCCGAACAGTCTTCGATGGCCGTGAACTTCGGAGCAGGAGGAGTCCCTTTCCAGGCACAGAGCATCATCAGCTTGTGAAAACCGGTCTAACAACCACAATCTTACCTGGATAATAACAACGCCCTCAATCCATACCTTGACCACTTCCGTGCAAGCACTGATGAGTACAACTCCAACTCCTACACCTAGGCGAGCGCCGACGCTATGACGTAAAGGACCTCTTAGGTACCCTTTTCAAACACTTTATAAAATTCTTGCACTTCGTAATTTTCTTTTACGGAGGTGCGCACTTTATGTAATAAATCCGGTCAGATCCCCTAAATGTCAATGTCAAATCAAGGAGGCGGCCAAAGGCCGCCGACAGCCTTGTATGTTGTAGAAAAGGGTACTTAAGAGGTCCCCTATCCGGCGCCGGATATTGTACTATTTCGACCATTTCAGCAGGTGACGGGTGACAGAGGGTCGTGAAGTGAAAGAATTTGGTACCGGGGACGGTGACACTTGGGTTTTGTGGCCCAATTAGACCTAAAAACGTGAAAATTTTCGTTCCGGCAGTCGCCGAACTACAGTGTGTCACAAAAATAAATGCGCACCCCAGTTTCAGATTTTCCTGATGCAGGACGGGCTTGGGGGCAGACTTGACTCCGAGCAGGAGGCCAAGGGAGTGGGCCGTGCCAACTTTCCAGATGAGCTCGAGGCGCTGACGCCGGTACTTGGGGCAAGCGAGGAGGAAGTGGGAGACCATCTCTGGGACGAGACAGAGGGAGCAGTCGGGTTGATGTAAAATGCTCTCATTGCACAGGGAATGCAAAATAATTGATGACTTACAGTAGACAGTCATGTGTTATGCTCTACAGTAGCCCAGATGGAAGCCCCCATCTTTTGTGAATTTATTCAAACCAACCGTCGCGCCCTAACCGAATTGGGAGTTCTGCCAATCTCGAGCACTGAATTCTCAACTTTTCTTTCGCTTGTTAGGACAACATGTCCACTGCATCATAGAATGGTAATTGTAGTAATTCTACTTAGTGGCTACCCAAGATTACAACCCAAATAGGGTCGTTCACAGTAGCCATTTTTCTCCCCTTTTTCGCTCCCTTTTTTCTCCCTTTTTGGCATTCCTTCGGTGTCTCTACCGGTTTTTTTCCTCTTTTCCATTTAGACATGCAAAAAGGGGACAACAGTGAAAAATCTGCATCCTACATGCAGAATTGGTTGAAAACCAAAGAAAAGGGAGGAAAAAAGGGCCGAAAAAAGTCTATTGTGAACGTTCCGTAGACGTCTCTCTTTATTATGTACACTAACATTGATTTAGGTCATTCCTCCAACCCTACACCTCGTTCCCGTTGCCGAGCTCTGTCGCTTGTCGACCTTACTTGCTTTATTGGCATCCGACATCAAGGCTACCACCTTCAACCCATCGTCGTGCGTTTTGATCTTCTTCAGAAGATCTGATTTATCGCATGCGTTCACATGCTGGAGAATGAATAAGAATCTCTTCCAAATCGGATGACAAAAGAATCGCCGGTAAAGGTACCTTGCTATCTGTGCAAAAAGTGAGGATCTCCGAGATACCATCTAGGCCGTCGATTACAACGGCAACTTGACTGCACTCCGAGCTTTCTGCATGTATAAAGCCCAAAGAGGTGATTGCAGTTTGAACTATGATTTCCGCAACTTTTGTCCGGGCGGGGCCAATATCAAAAACTTTGAGTACGCCTGTTCCAGACCCAACGGCCATTAGATTACTGGATCTGACGACAATGTTGGGAAGATTGGGGAACACATCGGCAGTCCTTCCGTTGAATCCGTTCACAACCCAGTGTCGTGCACTGCTCCCATACCACACATCCAGGCCTCTCTAGCACCTCCTCTGTCGATGAGGACGACAGCGCAGTCAGGCGATGGGAATGTTCCACAGCTGGTACGGTGTCCGACTCAAAGCCGCCCAGACTCTCCCTGGGCAGCCACACTTGCCGCTGTTGACGAGGATGATTGAGATTGTAGTGCGATTTTAGAGGCCTGGGTGGTAGAATATATACCGTAGATACAAAATGTCAAGTCTTAGAGGCAATGGTATAGAATTGAGTCCACCGGAACAATTAATGTGCTAGGTGACGTTACACCTAGATCTGGATCAGGAAGGAAATTGATCTAGCTCGACGAATTCTGCACCGTTTTCTATGAAGTTTATATGTCCCCGGGATGATTCTCACGGATGCTATCGACCTTCTATGAAACGCTTTGGGGTAAAAGATATGCAAGGATTTATCCTAGGTGCGCCACTTCTAGGGGAAGGATAGTAATACATTGACCAGGGCTACTCGGAGCTGGATAGTGCGGTCTTCGACGATAGCCAGCACAATTTCCACCGTCAGGGATTCCCTGCCCGTCCATGCGGTCGTGGGTTGCAACCGGTTCTGGTGGGGCTCAGGGCACAGCCCCAAATCGGCTGGTCAACAATTTTATAACTCGCTCAGTTTTACAGTAAATACTGAATTAAATTGAGCTCGTGGAGCCTCGTACACTACGATTTCGCCAAAAATGGAGATTTCCTGAACAGGTTATCTTCCAAAGTCCGGAACCCGTAAAGGCGGAGTACCAAGACAGTTTTTTGGCTGCGTTACATAAGGTACCCATGGGTTCTGGATGCATACCCACAGTAGTGATACATTCAAATACAGCCAATTTGTCAAGCTCAACAACAAGTTCGCAAACCCCCTGCCGGCACCTGATGGCATTAATCCTTGGATCCTGATCGGTGTGTTACACTGGCATTCTTTGTCCTGTGTAACTGGCCAACGCAGTGCTCCAGCCCCTCGCTTTGGCCCCATGATGGGCCCCATAAACCGTTTCTCAACGCCTGGCGCCCCGCTGTCTGGGATCCATCCCTGTTACGGTCTTCGCGTTTTGGATCCACTCACTCGGGCAAACCATCGCAACGATCCTCTGGGCCTCGAGTGTTATGCGGATTATTGTCCCGACGAGCCCGTAGCGCCGGTTTGTGCACCCATCTGATGACTTTAAATCTCTCACCCGTTTGGCAGATCCTGTCAAATCTCTCGGGTGGTGGTAGCAGCGTCCAAGCTCCACGGCCCACAACCCCTCCTTCGCAGCCGTCCCTCGTGCGCCAGCGCTCGCCTCAATATCAGGCATGTCTGGTTGATTCTGTGTCGATATTTCTGATCTGTTGTTCCAGAACACATCTAACGATCGTCGTGTGAGGCAGCGCCAGGCGAGCGAGGACAGAGTGCCATCCCCTATTGAGGTTCTCCCGTTCCTCTCATTCCCCTGTTTTCTCGGCGTTGACTCAGTTGTCAGATCGACCCGCCCGCTCCGCTCATTCTTCCGCCCCTCACCCCGCTTAAGGCTCCAACCGTTTAGTTTTCGTTTACGGATTCCCGTAAACTAAACGGAAACGGTTCGTAAACCGTTTAAAACTGTTTATAAACGTTTATAAACGGTATATTTTCAGAAATAAATTCGCTGACCTCCCCAAGACCTCCTGCACTGCCCGGGGGCATTTACAAGCGAGTGTTAGCCTTCATGAACATAATCCGAGCCACCAATCTGACCTAGAGTGAACTACGGTGCATTCCGACGGTGAGAGCTGTCAGGTGACCATCCATCGAACCTGTATATAAATTCAGAATGGGCATGTCAGGCCACACAAACCTTCTCCTCTACAGTTTCAGTTATTTTCCACCTTCAAAATGACCTTCTTGACCTCGATACCTACTCGAAACTCCTCTGTTATGGTCCTAAAGGTGGCTGTACTGTAAGAACTATTTAAACCGTTTATAAACAGTTTGTTTACCATTTGCGCAGGTCTGTAAACTAAACGGTAAATATAAACGGTTAAACCGTTTATAAACGTTTATAAATGGAAACGGTTGGAGCCTTAACCCCGCTGCAGGTCGGCGCTCGAAACCACCGACATTGCTCGTTGGCGAGATTCTTTCACGGATGAAATCCAGCCTATTGCCCGCAACACAATCCCTGTCTTCATCCACAGCAAGACCACTGAGGCTGTTGGCGCCTGCATTTTGGATGTCATCATTTGGCTCCACACTCGCAGCACGGACGACGAACCCTTTGTCATGGAGGACCGCGAACTCCAGGAAAAGAAGATTATCCGGTGTCACACCGGAATCGTCTTCGAGTCCTTCTTGAGGGAGTTTCGCACCATTTCTATGTTCGTCGTCGAAGCCTCCATCCCTTCTCTTCGCCTTATTCTGACACCGTACCTCGCCAGAGGCCTAAGGCCCAACTCTACCCGAGCCGTCACCCAGGGAGCCGGTCCTGAGCGCGCTGCATTGCGACATGCGTGTACAGTTCTCAGCCGTCGACACCGCTTCTGGCAGCAGGTCCCCTCTTCTCAGATGTTTCGCCCCGTCTTCACGCCAGGCGCGATGGCCATCCCCTCCCGTCTCAAAACATTTCGAGCACACGGCATGTTCCTCGCCCTTAACTTCTTCCTCCTGCAGCATGGTCCGCTACCTATCAGCATCTGGCTTCTCCTTTCCTTCATCAACGGCAAGGAGGCGCTCCTCATTCCGAAGCACATTCTCCTGCACATAGATCGTGGCGCCTACGATATCTTGGCCCCTTGGTACGCTTCCATCAGAATACACTTGTTCCTACGCTAATGGAGGCGCTGTACCCCTTGCGCCAGTTCATCATCACTTATATGGTCCCAGCCATACAGGTATTGTTATTATTTTACCGCAATATCACGACGCTAACTTGTTCCCCGGCCCAGCCTCATCTCCAACGACCGCACGAAAGAGGAGCATGAAGGCTGGGTAATCTCCGCATTTGCAACCATCCTCCTCGGTCATCCAGCACCATGAGACCTCCCGGAATACATCACCTTGCGCGACGGCTTCAATCTCGCCCTGGGGTCTCTTCGTTTTGCTGAGGTGTGCGGATTAAGGCATGTCACGAGTTAACTCGTGGACGACCCGGATCCGTGGCTGCGGGTACCTGCGTTGTCCAGAGCCCTACTCGGATCCGTGGCCAACCCGCATTCACGAGTACTTGACTCGCGGGTTGCGGGTTTCCCACGGATCAACTCATAGGTATTTTTCTTCTTTTGCTATTTTTCAGCGGAAAGTACAATATTCAAAGCACTTTTAAAACTTGTGAGTATAGTGTTCTCCGCTCAACCACTGAAAAACACGGGAATCTATCCCAAAAAGGAAATTTTCGGTGCCCATAAAAAAACCTAAGAGATGAGGCCCTCAGCCCGTTCCGTGCGAATCGAATGAGCCTATTTCCAGGGCAAACGGTTAAGAAATGATCCCGCAATCGCTGTTCTCGTGAAAACTTACAAAAAAAAAAAAAAAAAAAAAGCCGCGCCCTAAGTTCTGCAAACAGCTGTAAGTCAGGGTTCTGACACACAAACATAGCATGTGCCGGGTCCTCGATGTAAGCATAACAAAAGCGGCAGAGCCTCCATTGGTGCGGAACAATTTTCTTTCCGCGCTCTTTCCAACGGCGACGTTCAACCGCTAAGCTGTGCCCTGAGAGAACCATTTTTGTGAGTGCACGGCGGTGGTCCGGGGATGCGATTCTCAGATAATGACGAAAGTTCAAGGATTTCTTGACAAGTTTCTGTGTCTCAGAGTCAAGTTCCATGCGGCCGACTAATATATCCCGGACTCTGGAAGATGACTCGATTTCGTGATCAAGCCACGCCTCCATGGATTTTTCAACACATTTCATTGCCTCTTCAACATCCTTCACGTCTATTCTCTTCGAGATATTCAGATGGACTGGGATATAGAGGCGAGAAAGTAAGATTCGGAGGTCATTAATCCAACTGAGCCTCTGTTCATTCGCCAGTTTCATCGATTCATGCAGTGCATTTGAAGCCGGGCGTCTGGGGTCAAGCTGCAGCAGGTAACACAAGTATTTTAGAGCCAAGTAAACCCGACGGTATTTTATTGGCCATATACCAGTCTCCGAAAACAAAACCGCCCTCAGACTTCGGCGTCCAAGACCTAGCATTCGACGCAAGAACTTAACTTGGACTCGCTCCAACGATGCGAGGCTCTTTGCGTCCATATCCAGACAAACATCGCAGCCTGCAGTGAGATAAGGCTCAACTCTTGCCATATAAAGATTTCTCGCGTCCCATGCAGGAAGTTCGCCAACAAAGCGGTCGAGGCTCAATAATACATTCGCCACCGTGGTTGCTTTTCCAGCTTTAACCTTGTACTGTTCTTTCCAAATGAACTTAGACCCAGTTGCAAACCAAACCCCCAGATAACATGCTTTCTGGACTGCGGTTATGGGTTTTCCTCCGAGATGAAAGGTGGGGCAAGTCTTTTGTTTGGGCCCAAAAACCTGACCTAGACACTTCGGGATTGCCGTTTCGCAGCCATTGTTGTTGGCCCAGCGTTGGGCTGCATTCAAATGGGTTTGGAACCCTGCAGGTGCCCCCGACGCAGTCATTATATCATCGGCATGCTCAACGTTGGTAATTGGAACTCCATTCAGTTCGATATCCTCCGGGTGCCAGGCTAGGAGAAAATCAGACATGAAAAGATTCCAAAGGTGGGGAGAGCCAGGATCGCCGGTCAGTATGCCTAGCATGGATCTGAACGCCGGGGCAAAGCGACCATCGAGGCGGACAAGATAGCGAATACGGTCATATAATTTCTTGAGCCATTCAATCATAGGGCCCGAGATCCCAATTTTTGCCAGTTTAACCCAAAGTGTCGAACGATCGGTTCCTGGAAATGCGTTTTTAAGGTCGAGATATGCAACATAGAGCGGTTTTCCGAGAGAGTCTGCCTTGTCAATAAGGCATAGAAGGACGAAGACATTGTCATTTGTACGTAGATTCTCCTGAAAGCCGTTCTGAGAGACAGGAACTGCGCCAAGATCCTCTGCACCCTCTCGGATTCTGCGGTCAATGATGAGAGTGAACATCTTTAGCATGCAGCACTCCAAGGCTATGAGGCGATAGCTAGAAGGATCAGCAGCATCCTTGTCTTTTTTCAGAATACCGATCAAGAGTGACATCAACCAGAACTGAGGCATGTCCTGATGTTTGAGGCAGTACTAGAAGAAGGCGAGGAGTTTTTCATTAGGAATATCCATGAAATCTTGGTATGAGAACCCGTCGACTCCCATCGAAGTATCGATACCATGAGCTTTACAGCCATTTGCAGAACTTAGGGTGCGGCCCGTTTTTTTTTTTTTTTGTAAGTTTTCACGAGAACAGCGATTTCGGGATCATTTCTCTACCGTTTGCCCTGAAAATAGGCTCATTCGATTCGCACGGAACGGGCGGAGGGCCTGGCCACCTAGGTTTTTTTATGGGCACCGAAAATCTCCTTTTTGGGATAGATTCCCCTGTTTTTCAGTGGTTGAGCGGAGAACACGTCCCACGGGACCTATTTTGCTCCAATTGACCTAGATTTTTATTATGGTGAACTTCGACATATTAAGGAGGGCCCCAGTATCCGATGTCGACGCCGCGTATATCCTCGACTTCTCAGGCTATTACCGCGCCAAGAAGCAGACGAAAGCTGGGAAAACTAAGGGCCTCGACGCGTTTCTGAAGGCCGAGGTGAGTGATATTTTGCTTTGTTGACGGGGAACTGATCAAGATTCAGGACCAGGATTCCTGCGGAAGGGGAACGAATGGGAGCACCTCCCAACTCACGGCCCTGAAAGTTCTCAGGGGTATCCCACCCCGCCGTTCGATTCAGGAGTGCAGCGGCGGGTATATATGTGAATTCTTTGACCCCGCACTCCTCGAAGGCTACCAACGCAGGGATGCGGAAGATATGTCGCGTACCCGCGAAAATCTTTAACCGAGAACTCATTCAGAACGAGACCGACTCGGGATCTGCTGTTGGAAGGACTGCAGTTTACCAACTAGCTTTTTAAAAAGGTGTGGCCACAAAAAGTCATTAGAGTTGCGAAATTAGAACCGTCGCCTCTTGTATATACTCCCTTTTTGGTAAGTGTCTTTTCTCATCACAATCAAACCTGAATTTCGGCCCGTCGGTACAATTGGCTATGAGGAACTCTTCATATAGGTTTCTAGTGACATAATATGAAATTTTGGCCCGTATCCTTCAGTCGTCGATCCGCTGAAAGCGGATTACTGCCGGAATTGCCGGAATCTCGTCACTTCTCTCGTTCACTCCCGCTTCTCAAAATGCTTGACTCCCTTGCTGCTATACCTCTGGTTTGCATCAGAAGGTGAGTTGTACTTCGTCTTCATATTTAGTACTGAACTGTACCCAAGGTTTTGTAACAGATCCCTTCGCTACGCGGGTGCCATAGTTGGGGTCCAAATTTGCTTCTAGTTGCTTTGCCAGTATTCTGCCCGAAATGGTGAATTGCCTTAACAGAAAAATCGGTTATTTCAAGGGCTTAATTTTGCTGGAGACGGCCTCAGGTTGACCAGGGCTTGCTGCTCGGGACTGCTCAGTTTTCATCGGTCTCCCGACCGATTTGCCATCACCCTTGGCATGGCGGGGTTGCCGAAAAAAGCTAGAAATGATCCTTACAAGCGGATAGCGAAATCTGGTCCGAAGGCTGTATTGTCGAATCGCTCCAATCAACATATGAAGCAGGGAATGGCAAGACAGTCAGTACACTTAGTAGACTTAGACTAGAGAGGATCAAACCATCACACGTGGTTTTGACAGCTATTAGCGCGTAGGTAGAAGGCTCCGTTGAAGAATGCATAATCCCACAGTAACGGAAATTCGTCGTGCAGTCCGAATGGATAGGATGTGTGTACGGTTTTCCGTTCCGGAAAAATCAGCTTCCATCCACGACAATGCCTTTTCTGGGGCGGCGAAACTATGCGATTCCTCATGTTCAAAAGTATTCCGGACGTAAACGCCCTTCTTGCAGCATCTGCGCAAGCAGTGATGATTGCGCGATCGGGATCATCGACGTCATCAAATGTATACTGAGGCGAAGGACCATCTACGGGGAATCTGGGCGAGAAATCAGCAAGCGGAAAATAAAACGGGAAGTTGGAACGCAGGAGAACTCTGTTTAAAAAACAGACGCTTTCCCCCTTTATATCTGGATGACAGAAGCCGGAGTCCGATTCCCGTCGGTCTTCCGGGCCCGATCGAAAACGCCGAGTCCCGCCCGTAAATGTCATCCGCGCACGAATAAAATATTCACAACTCACACAATCCACAATCCACAATCCTGATACTGGAGATTCATTTGTGGGTGGATTGGTGGATCTGGGCATCATTTTGTGGATTGTGGGTCGAGACTTGCCTAGATGCAGTTGAAAAAAGATTCAACCCGGGCCCTACCTCAGGGCTTGGGTCGGGTCGAGGATATCTTGCGATCCAAGCCCGAACAACCCTACCCACTACAACGTAAACTGTGCAAACTTAAGCCTTACATACGACTATCTACAGAGTGTTCTACAATGTTCCGTAACATTCTGCTGCGGGCGCAAGGCTATGTTCAGGCTATGTTGAAGCGGTTTCAGGCGCGGTCACGTGGTGGGCGCTTAGCCGGCGCTAACCGGGTTGAATGTAGATCCATCACAACCATTGTCGTTTCAATGCTTCGACCTCGAGCTCGTGAAAATATGGGTGACAGGTTCCATACGCCACAGTGATTGTACAAATTGGCCACCATAGCACAGAATGATAAATTGAGAGAATGGAATACATATGCTACACGAAAAATGTGACCCATCTCATGGTGTCAGCGAAAAGCTTAGCCGCGCGGGTGGAGTTGATCCTAATCGCTGGGAGCGTCAGTCTCAGAGTCTTCATCGTCTTCCCCAATCTGAGATAATTTCCGCCACTCCCGAACCGCTGTCGCATCTACACCGACCCTCAGCTTCGCTTCAACACGTTTCTTCAACTTTTCTTGGTCGTCTCGTAGTCGTAAGAGGAACGTCGCAAAATGGAACGCCTGTATCGGGGATGAAATATCAAACTTCCTGACGTTTCGTTCGATCAGGCAAGTTATCTGCGAATTCTTTCAGCACTAGAGCGGTATCGAGGACAGGTGACTTGCCTTGCGTCGAGACGATTTCCAGGCCATAAGAATTGCGCCCAACTTGCCCGACGTAACCAACGAGAAAAATGGGTAGTCCTCGATGCCGAGGGCGGAGTAGAAGGCCACCAGCGACACCAAATACATGCGTCCCTGGTTCAACGTGTTTCCTTCATCGTCGGAATATTTTTTGTACTCCACCACAGCATGCGGAAGGATGAGATGGGTTTTAAAGTCATACTTCCGCTCTATGGGTGTAGCAGCCATCCACGATTCGGTGGTACATGCGAAAAAAGGGCTCTGTAACTCGCGTTTGAACTTTTCACTTTTCGTTCCTGCGGTCGAGGTGGGAAGAAGGGAAAGCGTCGAGGGCGCGGAAGTTGTGTGCGGATCGCGGATGAACTCGATATCTGAGATAAGGTGCGAGTAGCCCGGTGATTTGTGTGCTCGTAAACAGTATGGGAAACTAAATAACCTAATATCCAACTTTGTGGTAAACGGATATAAGCGAAAGCGTATATCAATCAACCAACAAAACAACGAGGATATAAGACAATATGCCCAGTGAAACCGACGAGTGTCAGTCCCCTGCTCAGAGCCTTGTGAAAGGTTGAGGGGAAGGTTTTATTATAGTAGTGGGTTTGTAGAGTGTTGTTGTTATTAGATAAATCACTTGGTATACACCAGAACAATATATCCAAAACTAAGAGATGTAAAGCTTCACAGCTATGAGACACAACAAAGCACAGACGACGTCCAAAAGGACAGTGGGCTCAATACCCAAGATTCGGACTAATATCCGAGAGGATGCCACGAGGATATAGGTAATCCAAGCTGGCTTCCAACAATTAGTAGACACTACGAGGGCTTCTGAACCCAGGCTAGCTCCAACAATCCCAATAAGTGGACACTACGAGGGCTTCAAAACCCAAGCCAGCTCCAACAATCCCAATAAGTGGACACTACGAGGGCTTCAAAACCCAAGCCAGCTCCAACAATCCCAATAGGACACTACGAGGGCTTCAAAACCCAAGCTAGCTCCAACAATCCCAATAGGACACTACGAGGGCTTCAAAACCCAAGCTAGCTCCAACAATCCCAATAGGACACTACGAGGGCTTCAAAACCCAAGCTAGCTCCAACTATTCCAACCGGACGCTCCAAGGATATTAAGAATCCAAGCTAGCTCCAAGTATTTCCAATAGTTCAATATGACGTCCAAGGCAGTGTTCTCAATTTCCGTACACAGTGTTCTCAATCCCAATCCAATCCAATATCAATGCAATACAATTCCAATATATAAGGTTTTCACTAGCCACTACCCTTCTATATGATAGTGCGCAATTGAAAGCCCCGGATCCAACCCGTTCGCAGGCATATAGCCTACCAGCCGTGGGTGGATCCGTTGCCTTCAACTACAACACCGTCCTACTTAAATACAATCCCCAGAACAAACATGTACAATCCGGATATAAGCATTAATGAGCCAATCTTCCGTATATCCGTCGGATGTCTTCCATGGTATTGCTATTCCCGTCGTCCTGATTGGTTGTTGAACCCTATCACGCCATAGGATCGCCATTTCCGAGTCAGCAAAATGACCATAAGCATCAGTCATCCTAGTCTTATGACTATTTCGCATGTGTTGCCTTGATGAGGGATAAGATCCCTTATTTCCTGGTCAGAGACTAGTCTCCCCTAAGTTATCAGTCCAATACTGGATAGTATAGGTCCGTAGCTTTCGATTGATACCCAATATGTGTTGTATCCAAGAATGGGTTCTTAGTAGAAGCACCATCTTGACCCGTTTTGGTTATACCGAAGGTCCGGTATATCACGGATATAAGCGTTTGGCATCGGAGCAACTCGGAATACGGGGTTTCCGTATATCCGGGAGTCAGATGACCTTGTCGCGAACGCGTCCAACATCACAACATAACCAAAGATAATGCGCATCAACCCAAGTCACTAGTTGGCCTTATATCCAACATGACGATTTGAGTGATATAATACCCATTGGTGTTCAATGGGCTGCACAAACCCCTACACGTTTCGGAGCGAGCACTTGCCAGTCACCTCGGCGTATTACCCCCTTAATGACCCGTTACTCTGTGGTAATAGCCCAACTAGCTACTTCTGGGTCTCAGTACTGGTTCTGGATATAAGACAATATAGCGTTTAAATGATGTAAGGAAATCACAAAAAGTGCGTGTTTCACTAGTAGTCATTTACAAGGCTTATCACCGGGATGGCGGCGAATAGGATCGCATCACATTTCCCGGTTCTGGGTTCCTTTGGGGACCGGTTGCCAAGCCATTCTTTATAGGCTTGTTCATTGTCGACGCATGTATTGAGAGCTATCTCGATTTCCGATGCATGTACCAACGCTGTGAGCGCTTGTTGTAGCACTGAGGAGTCGAGGGTGGAGGTGGCATCCGCAATGTCGCCTTGAGCCCTGGAGCAGTACTTGAAGTATTCGGAGGCCTGCGTCCGCTCTTCCTTCAAGAAGGACTCGTCGTTCATCCGATCTGCGGCTCGATTCCTGTTGAAGTGAATGTCTTTCTCGAGTCTGCATAGAACGTCAAACGTCTTTCACTTCGCCAGCTTCATATATAAAACTCACAGAACATACGGCGAAACGCCTTCACCTTTGACGGCATAAAACCGGTAAAGAAGGGCATCCCAGTCATGACGGCTTTCCGCTTCGTTTATTTTCATGCCGGCGCGTTCGTTATGCATAGTGAATGCTCCGGTGGACGCGGATAACAACGTGGACAAGTGCTGTGCCAGGTACTCTTGATGACGATCGTCCGGAGCTGATGTGCATGTTTTTGATGCGGAGGTTTTCTTCTGAACCTCCACGGCCTGGTTCAGAAGTAGATCTCGAGCTGCCAAGAGAGCAGCATCGACAGCTGGTGGGGAATTCTGTGGCGAATGACATAAGTATAGACGAATCAAAGCTTTTGCATCCTCACCGTATTCCATGAAGGCGGCCAGACGAACCCTGCCATCTCGTTATATAACGCCACCATTTTGTTGTTATCTCTCGCATCTTCCGTCGACGCAGAACTTGCAATCAGGGCGCCTAGATAGACATTGCGGTCGAAAAGCCAGGTCAGAATATCAACCCTCTCCTCCTCCATTTTCAGAAAACCCTCCGCTGAAACCGCCGCAAATCTTTAAAATGGTGAGCCCTTTAAAGAATGTATAGCTGACGGGCCGGGCATACGATGAACTAGACTGAAAGGATTTGGGACGTTTCCCACCAGGCTGACTATTCGACCGCCTAGTTTGTTTTTCTTTCCTGGAATGAGTCCACCATTAGAGAAAGTACAGTGAACAGTAATGGGGAGATGATTACATGGCTTCGGAAGAGGTTTGTGAACGATGAGCGGACACTTCCTGTGGCGGACTGGAGGGGGGAGTCGGAGGAAGAGACGAGGTTTTGGCAGAAGATCTGATAACAGAGTGAGTCATCGCATGGGAAAAGAAGCATGGGCTCACATTTGGACATCGCGTATCCACCGGGTAACGCGCTCCGGCCAAGAGAAGTCCTCTGATGGAATATCATCGGATTGCCAAGAGATATTGTTCTCGCATCCGGCCATCGCGCGCTTAGATATGAGGGCGAAATCGTTCATGAGGTTCAGGACGAGCTGCGTGAGGGATAGTGCTGCAGCAACATCTGTGAAATCGAACACTCCCATAGGAACGCTGTGTGTCGAGTTGGCGGGACAAACCACGTGGACGATGTGCTAAAAATTCTGTGAGAAAGTGGCATCAATATTTCTTCTGTAGAAGACCGACCGTGGAAGGATCCACCCAGGAGAGGACAAGTTTGGCGATGACACCGGATTGCGAGAGTGCAAAGCCTACCGCAGGCCGCGGAATCCCCCATGCGAGTCGTTGGCAAGCCACGGCGGTCATGAGGTTGACAATGTTATCGGCGTCGGCAAGGCATAGAAACGGGAGGATGGCGCATCGGTGCCTTCCGCGCCCCGGAAGAACGTGCGCATCGAGAGGAACACCGATAGATGAGCTAAAGCTTTCACTCGAATTGTCCACGCTCATTAGGGAAGCGGGTGGAAGCGAGGATTCTAGGTTTTCGTAAGACCTACCATTGCTCATGAGGAAGGGGCCATCCCTGTCGAAGGTTTCAACGCAATGGCATGCAAGTATAGTCGCAGTCCCATCAAATTCTCCACAGTGGGGAGTTGCGGTCCGGGGCCGTACGAATAACGCCTCGGACCTAAAATTGAATGTTAGTCGTATCGTATGGATATGAAGAAAACGCATACAGTACAACTGCTTCCTTGGCGCAAATGTGGGCCAAGACCCGCATCAAACTGGATACGAAAGGTACGCTCGAGCGAGACGGTCCATAATTCCCGATGAGAGACCGGACATCTGCAACGGTAGAGAGCACCAAATCAAAAACGTCGGCCAAGCGCTGGCTATCGTGGCAGGAATCCACACTGAGAGTGGTGGGAAGCTCAGAAAGTTCAGGTAAGAGCGGCACGATTTCATCGGATACAAACGGATACGGTCCAGTGGCACACCAGGAAGGCAGAGGAGCACCCGCGGTACGGTAAATCCAAGAGATTCCGGGCGGCCAGGGAGCGCAATCCTCCACGGACGCGAGATGGTGAATCTCCACAGATAAGGACGGTGTCGTCATGAGGAAGGTTCGCTGCAATCACGTGACGGAGATGCTTGCACAAACATTGACACGTCACGCGGATGCGGCAACGCACACAAAAAGACACAAAAGTTGTGCAGGAATGCGGCGAAACTTTCGGTCTATTGCTTATAGTTGCTTCACATTTGGCACTCGGGTTCATTCAAAAGACCGTATGCAGGATGTGAGTGCTCCCTCTGTGATCACAGGGCCTGGACAGCCACTGAGCAGCCACTGGATGCAAAAATTCGCTGTTAATCACCCGGACAGTGTATACGTGGCCATGTTTGTGCGTCCTGGCTTCAATTCAATGCTTAAATGCCTGCAAATCTTAAATCAGTCAACTGCTGCCTTTTCCCTGGTCAAACCATCCAAAACCCTCGAAAATGGGGCCGGGTTATTTTCAAACTTTCTCGCAGTATTTCGGATGCTCTGTTCCCCGGTGCACACCCCCCGGGACATCTCGCCTATGTGGAGTGGTTTTCAGCGTTTCCGCGTCGTCCGGAGCCGAACCATCTAATGTATAAGATTTCTTCGCTCGAGGAACGGATTGCCAGTATCTTCCCTATCGAAAACATCCGCCGCAGTATCCACTTATTCCCCCAATTCGGTCCTGTTGTCCCGCGCGCTTGGACAAGCCAGAACGTACTAGATATGGCCACAAAGTTTTATGTGAGCCCGTGGTCAGATAGACATGCTTACATCACTGTAAAGTAGTCTAGCTACCGTAGTGTCAATATGCATTGAAAACTTCTCAGTCGAGAAAGTAGCTTGGCAGGGGACGAATGGCTCAAGTGGATAAGCCATGAGTCCTAGCCGGATAAGACCGGCTGCCGTAACCATCACTGATGTGAGGTAACGGTCGTGGGTTCGAATCCCACACAACCACCGGATGACAGGCCAGCTAATTTCGGTTCGGACACCTTCGACGGCATGACTGGTGAAATTCCAGCAACCCAGATGGCGGATCTTGGAATGCTTCTGCAGACTGAGTACCCGTACTACAAACATCCCAAAAAAAAAAAAAAAAAAAAAAAAAAAAAGAAAGTAGCTTGGTGAGTACACTAGTTAGGAATCCCCGGCCCGATGGGGGACAGCCACTGATTCGATCAATCATGACACTTGTCTGAAAATTGCGAACAAATTCTTCAATCTTTCTTGACATTTGTTGCCAATTGGCGTTATTCGTAGATCTATATTACAATTGAACATCTTGACTCGAGACAAACTTGATCCGAGTTCTCCGAGCCCCACTGACGTCAGCCAGCGAATTGGCAGACAGTCCACAACAACTCCACAGCCACCCCACTTCTTTTTCTCACTTCCGCTCCACAGCACCGTGCCCACTGTATTTTCTCTCAATAAACCTCTTTACACCCTTCAAGTTGTGCTTAAGTCAACCCGCGAACACCAACTGAAATACTAAGTAAGTCAGCCGGTGTTCTTTACCATTTCGCCGCTACTTGCTGATGTCCCACGCGATAGGTAACTAAGACCACCGAGCACGCCCCAAAGGCATCAGCAACGCGCTCGACGAGCTCAACGCGACTCACGTGAATTCGAGGATGGATCCGGAAGCCCGCGTCGACGGCGTGTCCCATGGCCCGGACCCGTCAATTTGGGGATGAAAACACGCCCCCAACAGCTGCAACGCCGGAATTGAGTGCACGCTCCCTAGGACAATTACGCCGGCATCAAAGAGAGCGGGACTGCAGAGCTCAGGTACTGACACTCCTGCCAACTACGCGATCCCTTGCTCAGACTGCCCGGCGCGCCCGCGAGCGTGCCGCGAAGGGGATGCAAATGGATGTGGACGGTGCATCATTCATTGTCCCCCAAGAAAATATTGACTAACTCATTTATGTATTGCAGACCAGGGCCTTTATATGCTCCTCATGCTGATTTGATAGGCGCTTTCAAAAGGCCTCTTGGCCCCCGCGGCCACACAGCGGGCTCCCGCCGCTGAGAATAGGCCCAGTGGTGCGTGTACGGATCCAGTAAGATCGCTCCATCCATTTAATAGTTGCATTTCACCTCCGCCACGGCCGCCTTCTGCATTGAATACTGGCGAGCAAGTCGGGAATCCCACACGAGGTGCAGTGCTAAAATGGCTGTGCACGCAAACAGCTCGCCTGCTGAAAATTCAGGTCATCCTCGGAGAACTGCAGAACCCGCGTGAGACGAGCTGTTTATGGCGGGGTGACACGATCTTCATGATCCTGTGTCGAGGCACGATCTAGGGCCAATGGATAATCTTCGCTCGCAATGTGGGGCTTTTCATTGGGAGGCCGAATGTGTTGCATCTCCTCGGACAGCGTTAATTGACTTAATTCGGAATGTATTATCTGAAACACGATAAATGCATTACTTTTCTTTTGCTTATCTCGTGTAGATACTAGAAAGCTAAATATTGTTGCGGTATGTTCAAGACCGTAGCGTAGCACGGGTTACTGCTAGTTCTTGACAATTTGTGAGATTCTTCGGAAAAATGGCAAAAGGGGTTTTTCCTGATGTTCGTGCCTGCGAAAAAAGGAGGGCGCGGATCTAATAGAATAGGAAGCCGTACAATGCACCTGAATGAAAAATGACCCTGGTGGAGTACGGCACCAAAGATTAACACAGTTGGTAGTGCTTGTCAGTAAAGAGCTGGTTGACGACGAGGCTATGCTGAGCGCAGTGAAGGGATGGCGTGGTATAAGGTGTGAGTCGTCGAAGGGCGAGTACTGCACGCCACGAAAATGGAGAAATAGACTTGCGAGCCTGCGGAGCAGGGTAGGAGGATGGGAAATAGAAAGGAAGGTAACTCACCAGGCACGGGAGAAAGGGAAATAGCAAAAGGTGGAAAAAACCCGCCATGACAAGAACCATTATCTCGTGATCCCCTCTGAGCGTCGAGGATGGGAGCCATCGGCTCAAATGGTGCTCCTGTGATCTAGAAAAGGCATAAGCAAACCCCGGTCGCGGAAATTCTACAAACTAGAGCCGCATACTCACCGTTTTCCCAACCCTGTCGCCGACGTCTTAGTTTGAGTCAAATCACGGCAAGCTGTCTTGATCAACGACTGTGGGCAGGGACAGGGATGATATGCAATGCATTGAGTACCATCCCGAATCCATCGAGATGGATATCGCTCACCTGCGCGTCCTCGTTGATTGTGGAGCGCGGCAAGCGACTTCAAATGAGTCTTCGTCAAATTCGGAACCAAAACACGCAGGGGAATATTTGCTGATACTTTCGTAGTTTCATAGAAAATATATCCTACATGAGCTCTCGTGCTCCATGGGTCACATATTTCAACCGAGTTTTGGCCCTAAACAACGGTCTCGGTTGTTCATGAGGAAAATATAGCAACAATTCCTCTGCTAACATATGAGAATGGGTACCACCACCATAACGCCTGCATGAATAGGATACTTCCATTTGGCTTTGGGCAGAATTCAACCGGTTTAAAATGATGTGGAAGAAGTAATAGAATATAACCAATTGTGAGATCCATCGGCGGAGGTGCATTTCGTGCCACATCCAACGTGCACACACTTTGAACTGACTTTCGCCAACATAATGATGCAGAGGGAGTGCCCAATAATCGTATTTCAACATGATATACTGCTTGAATCGGTGCAGGAGTCGTAAGCAGCGAACATGCGGTATATGACTTGAACCGGAGGCAAAGATTAGAACCAAAAGGTATCGTATGCAAAGGCCTTGGTGTTGAGCACACTTCATCCGTTTCAGTGTCACGGTCGTCTTTCGATTGCCGATCAGACATCACATATGTCCTGGAACAAGGGGGTCCAAAGATAAGAAAAATTGATATCACCTACAAATTTTTTTTTTGAGAGGGTCGGTGACACCCTCCCCCCCCTCACAGCCACCTGATGCCATCAAATTCCCTTTTCGGGAGACGGCATTGGCGCACATTTCCGCGCTGGGGGGTGCTATATGAGAATGGTAGAGTTGTTGATCACCAGAATATTTACAGAGTCTCATAAACAGCTGGCTCATCATATTATATGTGAAGGAATAATAATCTAAACATTTTTGACTTGGAATAAGTTGAAGTCTGCCGTAGTAAGTACTAATACATCATAGCTAACAATCCAACCAAGCTTTACATGCTGTTGGAAGTTTCATTAGGGGCGGGCTGAAAATGCATACAGTAATAAAACTGTTTGGATATGTGGACATTGGTACAGCATGTTCCAAAGGATGGTCTTAGAATATGAGTTGACAGGGCAGCAAGCAAATTAAAATCATTTGAGGTACTGTAGAATCATTGATAATCACATATCGGCACTCTTCGGAGCCAGCAATTTCACGGCAGAGGCTCAAGGGCCGTTTCGGCATCCCGTCGGCAGAGCGGGGCAATTGCTAACATGTCATAATAATGATGGCCATGTGCCGGGACTGGCAGAACGCACACCCTGGGCAGTGTTCACTCATATTTTGCTGGACAATTGCTCTGGTACATCCTGAGAGGTATCCCAGATGTGTCCCAGAGAACCAGGACATACATGGGTTGATATCTGGACCGAAAAAATTTTACATACAATTTTTTTTTTTTGGCAGTCGGCCAGACACCCTCCCCCCCTACCCCATATGGTAATCTCTTATCTTCGGACCCCCTTGTCCTGGAAGGTACAGTACGGGGTTCTTTAGAGCTACATAGGTAAGCGCCTGGTTGCCAGCTCAGGCAAGGCGAGCGTGCGAGCCGGCCTGAGTGTAAGACAAGTTAAATAGAGCTAAATAGGATTCGTCCCTCCCGTTCCGGGCAGTGCGATTAGATTACATCTAATCGCACTGCTTCTTGTCATCACTTTTTGCTTCCGCACACCACGTCGCTCCAGCAAAACTTTTCTTTCCTCGTACTCGTTTATACTCGAAAGCGTCCGAATTTTTCTGCCGACTCATACAAATGTCTGCAACATCCCGAGCTGGAGTTCTTTTGCCCCTTCCTGCTTCTTTCGACCTCGTGGCATACTCGACCTGCCCGAACGACATCCCGGCTCCCAGCGGTATGGACTTGGAAGACAAGAATGCGGAAAATTGTGTCATAGAGACACACAATAAGGCAAGCATCCTTTTGACGCGCGCGTACGCCAGAGCGAAGGAGACGAACGCCGGGGTCGGCGCTTTAGACGTGGGTTACCCGTTGAGAGCTATGTGGGCCTACACGGACGAGGAGAAAGCGAGTCTGCTCCACTGCTCAGAGTACGTCGCCGCTGTCGGTCCCCTCCCGCGCTCCCTCGTAAAGTTCATCGCCACTTGTCGCGCGGCTGCGGCGGTGGAGAAGGAGAAAGAACGCTTGGAGAAAGAGGCCGAGAAGGCGAAAGCTAACAAGCCTCTCCTGGGCTCTTTGGTGTTTACTAAAGCACACGCCGTTACCCCCATCCTGAAGCAGCAGGTCACCATCCCGGGGATCTACCTCGTCTCAATTCGATCGCACGTCCACATTCCGCTGCATTGGTGGACGGACAAGAATATCCGCCTGGCGTCGTCCTCCCCGCACACCATCGCTAAGGAGTATGCGCGCTCGGAGCAAACGGCCACGTTCGAGCTCTCTCAACGCGTCCAAGTCATGGATGTCACGAAGAACGCCAAATTATTCGGCGGTGAAGATGAACGGGCAGGCCTTTCGCCAGGCCTTTGGCTCCAAGCTTCTGGCAACCAATTATCAGCTTATAAGGACGTTTGCGCCTCCGTGGACCCAAACGACCCTACCACGCGCAATTATGCCTCAGAGTACGCCACACATATTCTTTTCTTTTCTCGTCTGGATTGCTTCGAGGATCGTATGGAGGTATGGCTCCCGGTGGAGCAGAGGCTCCGTAAGGAGATTTGGCAGGAGGGATACTACGACGAGGACACGTGGACGCACGAGATGCGTACTGTGCTGGCGGCGCACGACGCGGCGCGTTTGCACACAGCGGGCTACGGCTCGGTCGCACTTGCGGGCGGCGCTGCTCCTCCTAAGCGCCCTGTAGGCGAGGATAGCGATGCAGTCGTTGCCAAGCGCCCTCGTCTGGACCAGGGGCAGGGAGACGATGGCGCGCAGCGCCGTCGCCCGCCTGCTCCGGCGCGCGGGCCTCTTGAATGTTTGATTTGTTTAGGTCCGCATTCAGCGCTGCAGCACCCAGCCACACAGCGTTCTTTTCAGGATGGAACCCCCCATTTCACCAAGGTCGATGGGCACGGCCTCCTCACCTCCGGCTCCTTTCGCGGCAACGGGCCAAAACCAATATGTATCATGTACAACGTCGGCGCCCAATGCGACACGTCCAAACATCCGGCCGACCGCCTCCATTGCTGCTCCCTCTGCGGGGGTAATCATCCGGCCCTCTCCCGCCACACGACATGTAGGCGCGGGCGGAACGGGGACCTCGTCCCCTGATTCCGCCGTTTTGCCTCGCCTGACTACTGCACACACAAAACTAATCCCACAAACTAACATATCGTACGTGGATTTGTCGTCCTCCGTACACCACCGTCCCGCGCCTTCCTCCGCTGTCGACGAGGCGTCTTTCTTGCTAGATCTTGTCAAGCAGCCATACAACATCGACGCACTACAGTCACTACTATCCAAGCACAACCTAACTACAGCCCATGCTTTGGTGGCGAACAATCTGAGACAAGGTTTCGCGCTCGGTCGCATGCCTCCGCTTGACCGAACTATCGTTTTGGAGAACAATCGCTCCGCGTTGGAGGAGCGCGTGGCCGTGACAGAATATTTGGAGACCGAGCTCCGAGCGGGGAGAATGGCGGGACCTTTCTCACGCGAGGATATGGAAAAGATCTGCAGAGGTCCTTTCTACGCGTCGCCACTAATCGTTGTGACGCAGGAGCTGGGCCCAGGTCTTGACGACAAGAAACGTGTCTGCAGGCACCTTTCGAAGGGAGATCGACCGTCGGGGACTCCGGCGGTCAACGATTTTATCGCGAAGGAGGACTTCCCGATGTCATTTGATATGCCTTCCAAAATGGCGGAGCTGGTGAGCAATCCTTTCCTCAGTTTCCTTTCCCCCTTCCCCTTTCTACTTGGCCGTGCGGCTGTTATTATGCCAACGCTTCGGCCGAGGTCGTTTTGTTTCGGGTGCATGCGCACAGTGTACCCTCCTGTGTGGACCGTGAGGCGGTCTGCAATTCCGAGTGCTCGCACCATACGGGCGTTCGCACATGGATACGTTTGCGCGTCCGTGCACTGTTCCCTTTGCGCGTTTGAGCGCTTGTTTCGTTTGCGCATCGTGTGCTCGTCTTGTTTGCGCGCCGTGCGCTTGTCTTGTTTGCGCGTCGTGCGCTTGTCTTGTTTGCGCGTCGTGCGCTTGTCGTGTTTGCGCGTCGTGCACTGGTCTTGTTCGCGCGTCGTGCGCTTGCCTTGTTTGCGCGTCGTGCGCTGGTCTTGTTTGCGCGTCGTGTGCTTGTCTTGTTCGTGCGTCGTGCGCTGTTTGTTTGCGCGTCGTGCGCCGTTCCGTTTGCGCGTTGTGCGCCGTTCCGTTTGCGCATCGTGCGCTGTTACGTTCGCGCGTCTATGCGCAACGTGCCCGTGCAGTTTTCTGTCCGCGCACTTATGAGCCTCGCTTTGATCCGTTTCTTTTGCCCGTGTCTCGTCCCCGCGGTGCCCGTGCTTGATTCGAAGTTTCTGGATACAGGTAAGGCCATTTACTCACATTTTCTTTTGAAGGTTGCGACGGCACCGGCGGGCGCGCAGGCCTGCGCGTTTGATATAAAATCTTTCCATCGCACATGTCCCGTCCTACCAGCCCACAAACCTTTCCTCGTCGCGCATTTCGACGGTGGATTCTTTCTCGACCACTGTTTCCCCTTCGGCGCCGCCTCGGCCAGCAGCAACGCCGGGCAAATCTTCAGCGCGATCATTGATGCATGGCGCGCGGAGATAGGACTAGACGGCGACGCCTTGAAGTACGAAGACGACGCGTGCATCTTTCGTTTTCCCAACGGCATCGGCCCTTTCTCGTCTGGCCCGTTCCGCTTCCGCCTCGACCGCACGTCGATCGTCGCCCCCATCGATCCCATCGAGGTTCCGTGGCACCCTGTCAAGACGGGTACCGAGTTCACCTGCAACCCCATCTTCCTGGGCTTCTCGTGGGACCTCGCCCGCCGCCGCGTCTCGCTCCCGGAAGGCAAACGCGTCAAGTTTCTGACGAGAGTCACGGACATGATGCGGGGTGTCTCCTCCGGAAGAGGTTTCTTCCTCGTCGACGTGCAAGAGATACACGGTTCGCTCTGCCACCTCTGTTTCATCTGGACGGACGGCTCTTCCAGGCTTGCTGTTTTTTCCAATGCCATGGCGGCTTTCCGAGGCAATACCTTCAAGACACACAAGCTTTCCGGTTCGCTACGGAAGACTTTGTTGTGGTGGGAGAGCAAGCTGCTCGATCCGCTGGCGTTCCGTCAGCTACGCCCGTTGGGCCCGCTTCGCGACATCGGCATCTATGTCGATGCCAGTACGTCTTGGGGCGTTGCGGTCGTCATCGGCCACCGTTGGTATGCCTGGCGTCTCGCTCCGGCATGGAAGCGCACGGGGGTCGACATTTGCTGGCTCGAATCGGTCGCAATAGAGCTTTTATTTATGTTTTTGGAGCAGCTCGACATTCGGGATCTCCACCTACTCATCCGTTCTGATAACAAGGGCGCCATTGGCGCCCTCACGAAGGGCCGGTCCCCTAACGTCGATATCAAGCTTTGCGCGAGGCGTACTTTCGCGATCGCGGCTGGCTTACTAATAACCCCTAACATAATTTATGTTGCCTCCGCCGACAACCTCGCCGACGCCCCATCTCACGGACTTGCCGCCAAACACACCCACCCCAAGGACCGCCTCATCTGCAAGTTCGAGCTTCCGGCCGAGCTTCAAGATGTCTTCGCTTGACTGGCAGCGCGAGTCGTTCGCGTTGTCGCGCGTCTCCAGCAACACATCGCTGCTACCTACGTTGCCCGCGCCGGCTGCCGTCCCAGCTCGCCCGTCCGCCCCGTTTCTTGAACAGCCGACACTTGGGTCGCCCGTTCCGTCGTTGTTGTCGTCGTCTCGTGTTGATCCGTGCGTCGCAGTTGGCCACACCCTTTATCCAGCTGACTCTGGTGCAGCGACTTTTCTATCTTATTTCGTGCACCGTTCGCGCCGCCGCTAGCTCCGTCGTCGTCTCGCATCGAGAACGATCCGTGCGTTGTGACGGCTCGTGCACATTCCTCTACTAACCGAGACTTTAGCCCTGCGTACTCTACTTTATTCCCCCCACATCCTTCGTCCACTCCACCCACGGCCCCCGCTAAACCCCAAACCCACGAGTTTTGCTCCAATCCCGTGCGCGCACTGGCTGAATCCATCTTGCATCCGCCGCCACGCAACCGTTCTCCCATTCCCTGCCGCCCTCGCTCTGCTTCACCATTACGATGCACCACCCTGGGCAGCATTACCAACGTCGAGGATCCCACGCATGTGTCGTCATCATCGCGCGCGGCGGATCCTCGTGCCGCGATGTTGGACGTGCGGCGGGCAGCGGCGGCTTCCTTGCCCCCAAAGCGAACACGCCATCCGGCCAAGGGCAACGAGCTGCGCCCGAGCCCTTTCCGTCTGCACGTCCCAGCAGACCGGCGCGTCCTGCTCTGGACGTCACCATTCTCGGTGGACGCGCACACGGCTTTGGAGGCGACGGGCGTTCGTATCGATCTGCAACGGCGCATCTTCGAGGGCCTTTTGCAGACCCAAGTGGCGGACACACGGGAGTCGTACGGCGCTGGGCTCCTGCGATTTCACCAATTCTGTGATTCAGAACACATCCCTGAGTCAGCCCGCATGCCCGCCGACCGTTTCCTCCTCGCTGCCTTCGTCGCTAGCGCGATCGGCTCGTGCACTGGGGGATGCATCCGCAACTGGCTCAACGGGCTGCGCTTATGGCACCTCTTCAATGACGCGCCTTGGCACGGGGACGAGGGTTGGTTGCCGGCTCTCAAGAAATCGGCCGACAAGGGAGGTGTTTCCTTCAAGCGCCCTCCGCGCGGCCCAGTCACCGACGAACACATGCGGGTGTTGCGCGCCTCCCTCGACCTCAGCTCTCCTTTCGGCGCGGCGGTTTGGGCGGTGGCATGCGCGGCGTACCGGGGGTGTCGTCGACTTGGCGAGCTCCCTATCCGCAGCAAAGCGAAGTTCTCACTGTTGCACGATACTTGCCGCAACACGCGCATCTCGTCGTCGACGGCCAACGGGCGCATGGTACGCGGTATTCATCTGGTTTGGACAAAGACCACGACCACCGCGGGCGGCGAATGCATCCTCACTGAGATCCACGGAGCGGACGCCGACTTGTGCCCAGTCTGGGCCCTCGACAATCACTTTCTTGTCAACCACTCCCCCCCTTCCAATACTCCCTTATTCGCTTTTCATTCATCGACGGGATGGGACTTTCTTACTAAGGATCGTTTCTTGCGTTACTCGTCCGGTGTCTTCAAATCGTCGCTCTTGGAACTCGTGTTCGGGCACAGCTACCGTATTGGTGGATCGCTGGCTCTGTTGTGCGCGGGTGTGGCGCCCGAGATCATCATGAAGTTGGGCGGCTGGTCCTCTTTATGTTTTCTAATCTACTGGCGTCGCCTGGAGAAGATTCACCCGTTGGCGATCACTCGTGCTTGGGACAAGCGTATTGCTGAGTTCGCGGCGGCGCATGGGCACCCGTTGGGCACCGCCGGCCTTGATTTCGATCCCTAGTCTCGTTTGTACCATCACTATTTCCTTATTACATTTGATGTTAACCGTTGCTACGCTCTTGTGTGGGGCCCTCGGGCCCGCTTCTCTCGCCCTCGCACGAGCCGTTGGCTCTGGGAGCTCTGCTCCGGTTGGGGCTGCTCTTGGGCTTCGTTCGCCGGCCCTGTTCCCAGCGGCCCTTGTGTACGGGTTCGGCCGTGCCCGGTCCGTCCTCTCGCGACTCGGGTCTTCCCGGCTCCTTTCAGCCTGCCCGGAAACTCCCCAGTCACCCGGGACGACCGAACCCCCCGCAAACACCACAAAGACTGTACTTACACATTGTTGCACTGAGAGATTGTAGATCTCCTCGAGATTGCAAAATCTCTTTCTCATTCATATCGTCTTTTCCGTATCCGACTGATAGCTCGTTTTAACTTGTATGCCGATTGGCCTCCAGAATCGTTCCGCGTCGGCGCGGCGATTAAGATCAAAGCCGGTGGCAAGCATCTGTAAAAGTGGTATGATGAATTAGAGTTGCCGGTATGTTACCAAAGACTTGGGTTGGCCCTTCGCCGGTTTGTTGATTGTTAACACATTGAATAAAGATCGACCCTGGGTTCGAATCTCGGTTCAGCCATTTTCCCAACATGTGTCTCTCATTTCGATTTTGGTTTCGCGATTGGGGGTCGAGGTGGAACGCGCGGCTGCTCGTTCCCTTTGCGCTTCGTACGGGCTCGAGCCGCTGCGTTCCTTCTTCACCTTGATTATTATATTCTGATCCTTTTTATTCATTTATATTCTTGGGAATCCCTGCGGACTGGAGCTGACGTCACAGGAGCCCCTCCGCCGCCACCTCGCGAGCCTTTTGCTGCTGATGGTTATCGCGCCGTTCCGGGCTATCCTCATTATTTTCGGAGCGAGCGAGTTCGGCGCCTCTCGCTGCAGGTTTGATTTATTCAACATTAGCGCTGAGGAAGTTGACGAGGTCTGCAGCCTCCTGAAAAGTAACCAGGGCACTAGAAAAAAACCTAAAAAGACAGTTCGAACTGAAATTTCACGGGCTATCACGCCAGCAATAATGACCAAGGCAGCAACAGGAAATCGGAAGATGTTTCCCTTGGTGCAGGACCATGTTCGCCCACCGAACCGTCACAACGACGTGATCTGAATTCCGCTCAGTCGCGTGTCTTACAGGTCATCCAATTCACTTTTTCATGCATCAAGGCGCTGCCTAACGGCCTGCTAAGATAAGTGTCAGTCACTCTCTACGAGGGTCACATGATCAAAGTGTGACATCGATAAGGCTCCGGCCACAAAACATTGGGACAAAGTAGAACATAGAAACAGTGTATTTGGATCCTTCTGTTCTCAGAATTTCAAAATACCTCTTTTTAGTAACCGGGTTTTTTCAAGTGTAGAAATGATTCTTTCGTCGATTGGACACGGTTTGCATTTTCGAGCCCCTGAAATTTGCCCCTTATGTAAAGCTCTCACGGTCCATATATGGTAATATTTCCCAGCACAAACAGTCTTATACACAACGGAAGACTCCGGACAGTTGCCGGAAAGGTGATAACGAGGTGGGTTCTCAGTGCCTGGCCGAGGGCGTCGACTTTTTGTTCAGGCTGTGCCGTGCCCGTTCTTTCTGAACGCGGAGCCCATTGCGCCGGAAAAAGCCACAGAGGTATCGAAGTCCAGACGCTGGTTTCTTGGCCTTGTACTGCCGGGTGATAGCATCGAGCTCGTCATCATCCAAATCGTCGAATTTCTTGGCCACACCGAGCTCCTGCATCCGCTTTTGCAATGTGTGGCGATGTACATCAGGGAAACCCCCCCCAGGAATTTGTTAGTATTTCGAGCTAAAATGTGCACAAATTCCTTCAGCCTCGAATGTTCACATTTTAGTCAAAATATGTTCTCAACCAAATAAATATTAAATTTTGTGCTCAAAATACCTCCAATATATGCGAAATGTTTTCGTAAATGGTATGCCAGTTTGTTCAAATATCGCATTCAGAAACACAGATATAATGAAAAATAAGCTTGTATTATCATCAAAGCTACTACATAGTACATGGGAGGTAATCTAGAGCGCGTGTTACATATACATCAGACACCCTGCCTTTCAGTCTCAACTGGCGCATCCGTGCCTTCGGCTTCAAGATGTTTGAGACAAGAACCTACAGAATGTGAACCTGCAAAAGTAGTCAGAGGATGTAATACATCTAGTCGGAGGGGGTCACGTACTGATGAATCAGCTTTGCACTGCGCGGCATCGTGACTTCAGACAGCGGCAGCCGACGTCTGCAGCTGTGCGAGATCCCGGAAGTGGAGCTGTCACCCGTACTACTTGACATACAGATCAGATGTAGAGATACGTACCGTTCAACGACGTAAAGAAGTGAGAACAAGATTCGATATAAAACCTGCACCCATAAAAGTGTCGGTGAGTGATAAGGAACAACACGGAAGGGATAGACAGAAAGACTGACCATGTAGATAGAGTGATCCTTAGTTCTTGTCAGCCAAGGCCAAGGACGTAGGGTGCGTACTCACCTGAATCCAGTATCACAGAAGATCCGACCCATGGAGACTACTTTTCATCAGTAAAGGGATGCCGAGGACATGGACTGTGTACTCACTGAATGTGCGAGGTTATTGGGCCATGGGACTCCCTTCATTTGCGTGGTCCTGCTCCGACGTCAGACGAATTAAAGGGAGACAGTGGAGATGGTCAGGAATACATACAATGGATAAGATGCCCAAGTTCCGAAACGGGTTTTGAGAGGGATGTGACCGAGGGCAGCAAGAGTGCGGCGGTCCAAGCAGAGGACGAGTGGGGAAAAAGGAAGAGAGACGTTTGATGTTGTTGTGACACAATCAAAACGAACCATATTTGTTCGAACGTGCATGGCAACTGTCGGACATGAAAAGACACGAAACCGGCACAACCACCCCTCCAAAATGCAGATCACGTGGGGCGTTTGCCCCGGCACACCATATTCGATGTATGTCAAAATGGACGTGCTGGGGCTTTGGAAGAGTGGTTGTGCACACCTGAGTGTATGAGCAAGTTTTTCGCGCGGTCGCGGGTTCGACCCCGGGTCGGTTTCCTTTTTTTTTTCGTCTTTTTTCGACCTCCGTCACAGCCTATCCCAGTCCTGCCGCGAACACTGTGGGGTGATACCATCCAGGGCTATGCAGTCCTTGATTTTCCATTCGAGAGGAGCACAGGTCTTTTAACAGTAATTACTACTAATTTTTAACAAATGACCATACATTTATGCTCAGCCCAAATTGACCTTAGGAAAAAATCTGTTGAACACTTTGGACGAATTTTCAACTTCAGTGCTTTAGGTCTGAAGTTGAAAGGTGTGCCGTGAAGCCTAAAGGGAAGAAACTTCAAGAAGGACACGAAAAAACAAAATATGCAAAAAGTGGAAACCAACCCGGAGTCGAACCCGCGACCGCGCGAAAAATTTGCTCATACACTCAGGTGTGCACAACCACTCTTCCAAAGCCCCAACACATCCACAATGATATAAATCGAATATGGTGTGCCGGGGCAAACGCCCCACGTGATCTGCATTTTGGAGGGGTGGTTGTGCCGGTTTCCGTTGTTCCAGCTGTTCCATCAACTCCCGAGGAAGACCACATTAAATCCGAGGCAGATCGCTATACCATGAACCGCATGTACGACTCAATAGTCATTGAAGAACGTATACCAGCGCATCTACAGTCGATAATCGCATTTCTCCGTGCTGCCCGGCAGAAAAACATTGTGTTCCCGCACTCGGAACATCATCTTTTGACGTGCCTCAATCTCTTGCGCGAAAGACTGAATGCTGTAGAGAATATGGTGAGGAGAAAGCTGGATGGGGATGAATCCGAGACAGAGTCGGACACGGAGGACGAGGATGATGGTGATCTTACGAGAGTGGAAGTCATTGGTGGCAGTTCGAAGGCGTACTAGGGCCCGTGTCATCAAATCTTAAATTTTATTCCTACAAGTGTGCTGGCCTGGAGGTCTAATCCTGAGAATCCAGAGCAGAAGGGTCTCGGCCCTTTGCCTGGAAACACTCTCTCTGTGGCAAAGCGAAACCCCCCATGAGGAGTGAATTTACGGCAAAATAGGATTATCTTTGCCAACCTACAGAATATTGAATTGTGTTCACGGCACTGTACAATTACAGCCGTTTGCAGAACTTAGGGTGCGGCGTGTTTTTTTAACATGTCCGCACAGGTTCGCACAGGTTCGGCCAAATTTCAAAAAATGCGAACCCCGAGCTGGACCTGGGGTCCGGTCCGGTTCTTCGGTTTTCTCCGAACCCCAATTCAGGCTCGGTCCGGGTTCGGAATCGGTTCTGAACCCGAGCCCGGCAACACTACACCCAAATGTTCAATTTTGGCTTATGGCTTATTGCTGTGGATGGGGGATCAAAAAGCGTTTTTTTCAAGTTGAGAGACAGAGGGAAAAGAGAGGAAAAAGAGAGAAAAGAGAGGGAGATTCAGAGATTTACAATGGATTTATCTGCACCAAAACTGCGGTTTCAGACTGCTTTCCAACGCGAGAAATGAAATTTTCATCTTGATTGGACTACTCAATAACCGGGCGTTCCGTTGATCATCACCGCTTTCAAGACCTATTACCGTCGGAGATAATTCCCAAAATGCTATAGGTTCAGTTTTCAAAGATTTTCGGTCTCCGCTGGCAATCACCACATGCCAACCCGGCAACCCGGCCGTGTCTCCACTGTCTCTCTCCTCACCACTCGACTAGTATACCGTCTGTGATGCCCCGAAGCCTCAATTAGCCTGAAGTCCGGCCTTCAGCTGCAACGCCAAGAGGGCCATCGCCTTCGCACGCCCGCCCTCTGCGCCAACACCGCCCCGATCCCGCGTTGCGCATAGACCCCCGCCGAGATACAACGGACCCACACGCTCGATCGCGCCCCACCCACCGTCACTCCGCAATCGCCCCGCGACGTCTCCGCGACATCTGCTCACGTGCACACCCCACCCCAACACCACCCAAGACCGCCGCCACCGCACATTCCCACGGCCGCAGCGCGAAGCCCCTCCTGCGCTCTCCGAGTCCGAGGAGCACGCGGGTGGGGAGGAGTTGTTAGCAGCCCGGCGCGCCACCCCCCCCCCCGCTGCGCACCGTACACGCTGTTCGGGATCGTGCATACACGGAGCGTGGACGCGCGGTCAACGGCCCTGGAGGGCCGATTCGGTGCTGAAGGCGACGGGGATGGGCTGGGGCCCAGGGCTGCGTCGGGCGAAGACGAGGGCATAGTGAGTCATGTTTTTTTTTTTCGAACGAAAATTCTTAAAGCTTCACAGGCATCTAGCTACCTCCGGCGCACTTCCCACTGGCTCGACACATTCGACGCGTGCAAATGCGCCTCCCCCGCTAGACGAGACTCAAAAATGGTGTTGCTCATGGTTGCTCGCACACCTCCCACGCACAGCCTCGCGAAGCGCGGCCATCGCCGTCGAACTGCGGACCGCCCGCACCTACGCCCCGATATGCGTGGTGGAGTCAACTCGGACGTGGCTCTACCACGCCCTGTGGGCGCCGCTCAAGTACGCGCAGTGTGCACTGGTTGGGCACGCCCCGCCGACGTTCGTGCGGCTCTTCACCGGCGTGCGCGCGGTGCTCGGCTCTGTGGACCACGGCGGGCCTGGGGTGTACAACCTCCGCAGGGCGCCCAGCTTCGCGCTACGGATCCGTCGTGTGCGCGGTTCGTGGGGGCTGGATGTCTAACTGGTACTAAGGCGACAGCGTAGGGGGAGTTGGGGGTTCGGCTGGGTGAATGGGTCAGCGCGGCGAGGGGGCGCGAGCGGGAGGTGAGCCGCGAGACGGAGCTTGGCCCTGTTTGAATCCATCTATACCGTGTAAAAGTGACTCGCACAAAAAAATCTAGATTCAATATTTACAAACAGAAATAGATAGGGAGTACACTAACAATTACAGTGCCCTAAGGGATAGACCAAGAGGATTGCGACCGCTGTGTCCAAGGTATTGTTATTATAAGGCCCGAAGAATGGGGCTGCCAACTGGGGAGGAATGAGGACGGGGCACTGCGCATAGAGATCGTCTGAGCAGGATGAGAACAAATCGAGGTTCGAGCCAGATTTTACAGTGTCGTAGGCACTGTTTATAGACGAGGGGAATTTCTCCTCTCCGGTTCAAGTTCCCGGCCCAAGGTTTTTTGTGGCGGTTTTCCCAGAGTATGATCCTTCTTGCTCCAGATACGACCCGCTTCCCACCGTGAGTTCCTTTGGGTTTTGGTCCTTTTCGACCTTGGTGTGGCGGAATTTATGGAAGTGCAGGCGCGGTGAATGGTCTGTATGCGGTGGACGAATCACCCGGAACAATTCACATCAATCAATCAGCACGGGTGCAATCCTACTGCAGTAGGTATCAACGGCCATAGTGCATGGGCCTCAATTTTCAACTGTACTGTTGAGTTTTTATATCCATCTCAGCGCACTTTTAAACACTTCAAGCAGGCCCCTTCATCCTCGATCCAAAGTACTCCCTCCACATGAAGCCAGCCAGTAGGTCTCTCACAACCGCGCAAAGCATCCGACGACGACACTGCCATCCGTGAGTTCATCGTTACAGCTGTTTGCAGAACTTAGGGCGCGGCGTGTTTTTTTTTTTTTGTAAGTTTTCACGAGAACAGCGATTGTGGGATCATTTCTCAACCATTTGCCCTGGGAATAGGCTCATTCGATTCGGCAGGAAAGGGCGGAGGGCCTCGTCTCCTAGGTTTTTTTATCGACATCCAAAATTTCCTTTTTGGGATAGATTCCCGTGTTTTTCAGTGGTTGAGCGGAGAACATGTCCCATGGGACCTATTTTGCTCCAATTGACCTAGATTTTTATTACGGTGGAGTTGGACATATTCCGGAGGGCCTGAAATACCGGTATTTTGAATGGGATCAATACTTCAAATATACAGTTCGTAGATAAATTCCTTTCATATTGTTGATCCAAAAGTGTATGGTGGATTCGAACCAGAGTTTACATTCACTATGCCGGTATTTCAGGCCCTCAAGAATATGTCCAAGTCCACTATAACAAAAATCTAGGTCAATCGGAGCAAAATAGGTCCCATGGGATGTGTTCTCCGCTCAACCACTGAAAAACACGGGAATCTATCCCAAAAAGGAAATTATCGGTGCCTATAAAAAATCCTAGGACATGAGGCCCTCCGCCCTCTCTGTGCAAATCGAATGAGCTAATTTCCAGGGCAAACGGATGAGAAATGATCCCGCAATCGCTGTTCTCGTGAAAACCTACAAAAAAAAAAAAAAAAAAACACGCCGTGCCCTAAGTTCTGCAAACAGCTGTAAATCATCCGTCCAATGATTACTCATATTTAACAGCAAAAGAAATGCGATACTATACGCATAGACGAGCTCGACCCTTCGCGGTGAAGGAGAAATTTGAGATGCACAAGGAGAGAGTTTGCAGATGTCCGGCTCCTCGGACCGGAGACACGGGCTTACGAAGACATGCCGGGTCACATCAGCCTTTTGACATTTTGATTGTGGCGTTTGACGCGTTGTTTGGCGTTTCGGCGTTGTTCACCAAAATTGAAAGGGTTCCTCAGCGGGTTGGGGATGAGGTACCTGCCTGAAATGGGGCATACTTGGGCGGATCGTACTAGATGTTCGGAGGGAGCTCCAAGGCCGATGTAATTATTGGCCGTTCTGACGTTATCTGCCAATGACATGGGATTAGGCCTCTTCGAGGCAGGTGCTGAACCTTTAAGAATTATTCATCTTCCCCTGCCAAATTTAAAACATGACTGACCTATTTGATGATTTTCAACACCAAATTTGCGTGACACTTATCCTGAGTCTTATCTGCCCAAAATTTCAAAATGAAATCCGACTAGATCCGACTATGGTTGAGGTTGTCATTTTGATTTGGTGATCCCCGAACTATATCTTCGAACCTGTGTTCTCTGCACCTTTGCACTTGCATTCACTGTTTTCACTGTTGTTAGCCATAAGTCCCAACTATTTTATGGCTTAGCATGGCATCGGAATAAATGAGTCCCTCTGGTTTTTTATAGGTGCCTTTTAGCGAAATTTTCGCTCTCGAGAAGTTGCTACTAGTGCGTAGCATGTCAGGGCACACCTTCCAAATTTCATAGGGTATGGAGCTCAAAACTGCAGGCTGGTAATAATTAAGCTTATTTGTGAACTACTGTGTAGTGGTATATCTGGGAGCTGTGAGCTCTGCTGGTGTTACGGCAGTTGTTATTGGACAAAATCCGAGTGGCTACACATGAAGAGCATGACCAGCTGTGCCCATGTATTTTTCACCAGTGAATCTTGGGTAGGGCATGAATGTTGATCTACCCATGCCAGGAGAATTGCATTTTTTCTACATTCATGGAGCATTCATGGGTCTAAAAATACAAATTCAATATTCCGGGCTTCAACAACTCGATTTGAAATTCTGGTTCAATTTTTGTTTGAGACCTATTTTTTGATTACAGCTGTTTCCGAAAAGCTTGAGACAACGTGAATTTTTTTGCACGCAACGAATTTTGATGGCAGGCTAAGGATTACCGGATTTGGCACGGATGCTCCCACACGGATCAGTCCCATTTCGTGATGGACCAAGCGAAGTCCAATTTTCGTGTCAATAATGTGTTCCCGGGGCATGTGAGTTGCATATGAGGCTCATAACACTCTCAGAAAGCCTCAGCTGGGTATCCCGAGAGGAGGAGCTCACCCATGGAATAATATCTGGGCGGCAAACAGATTACACGGAAGCGACGGCAATCTCGGCTCGACATCCCAAACCGGTAATCCTTAGCCTGCCATCAAAGTTTTGTGCGCGCAGAAAATTTCACGTTGTCTCAAGCTTTTCGGAAACAGCTGTAAAACCTCTGTTTTATTCCTCTCAAGCAGTATCTGCTACTCAAAGCCCACATAGACAATTAAGCAGCAGGAGGGATGCTACCAAAGAACCCATCCCTTCTCTACCGAAAGAAAGCTGCAAATTCAAGAAATTTAGGAGTGGTGCTTGAAGTCAACTTTACTGAAGTCTTCCCTGTGATAAATCGCTTGAGGCAACCATATGTCACTGGGGGCCGCCCAAGACTTGAGAGTTCAACAGATAGGTGGCCTTATTTCATCACAAAATCACTGAGTGTCCAAGTCTTCTCCCCTCTTCAATTGCAGTTCTCCCCCAGTTGTTCATTCTGTATGCTTTTTTGGAGGTTCTTGTCTGGAAGAGTCTGCTCTATATTTTAGGCCACCCTGAAATAGTGAGCAAACATGTGTCTTATGCTCCATTACTGCACAGGTTTTAGGTTCAGAATCACGCCAGAATTGATACAAAATTGAAGGTCAAATCGACATGTTCAAAGTTGAGTCAATTCCCCCATGATTCTGGCGAAAATCATTTTTGAGAATTGGGACCTTAATCACTGCAGAATCAGCTATTTTGGCCCTAATAGTGTTGATCGGGGCTGTCGCAACTATGCAAACTGTATTGTAATTAGATATGACTAACCAGCGGATAGTAGCCCGAGCATAAAGCAGGAATGACTAATGACCAAAATTGAACTGGGAGAATTTCTGGGCCTTCTGTGAATGAAATGGGCAGGTACACCAGGATTCAAGGCTGGCAAGAAGTTGAGAAACATATTCTTGTATTTTGATTTATTGCCATTCTTGCCTCATTTTCTTTTGATTTTATTTCGCCATGACCAATGTTACATGACTAAATTTATTTGTACATGTAGCAAGAGAGGCCGAAATCCAAGTTCCCCAGGGTAGCCAAACCTAAAGGTTCAGCAATTATGTTTAGGCGTTGTCAGAATTTCATCAAAAATTGTTGGCGTTGTCCGTTGTCGCGTTGTGGGGCGTTTTCACCCGTTTTTTGGCGTTGTTTGGCGTTGCACAACCCCACAATCAGAATGTCAAAACTCTGATGCAATCAACATGCACCAACAAGGTTTTTTCCAACTCTTTCACCCGGACCGATACGATGAAGAGGAAGATTCACGAAGCGGAAGAGGAAACCGTACACTCCGCGGATCGGAGAGCGGAGTATCGTAAGTGGAAACCTGAAATGCCCGAGGTGAGTCGTCACTATACCTCCCTGCCTCGGCTGGGGGCTGATGAATCGGTATCGGGTCTCCAAGACCAAGAGATATCTGAGTGGGTGTGTTACGCTTTCATCTCATCAGATGCGCGTACCTCTCAACCCTCCCTCCTCGGAAATACTCAAGGTCCTGGGCCCCTCACCTCACATCACGCCCGCATAGCTTGGCAACGGACGAAATATGTGTGACCACGCAGATGAGAAAGCGAGGGCCAAAGGGGCCGGATTCCAACCGGGAGCGGGGGAGCGGGGCTCTGCGCCAGTTTAGGCCGCCGGCGATATACGCATCGCTGACAGACGCCCTGAACCAGGCGGGGACGATTAATGTGGACAGGTACAATGCCGGAATCGAGTGGCCGCAGGACTTTGGGAAGGCAATATCGCTAACGGACGCTCTGAACCACGCGGCGACGGTGAATTGGCAGGTTGGGACAATCCATGTAGGCCTTGAAAAGAGGAGAAACTCTGCATCACGGCAGGCTTTTGAAACGACCCCCTCCGGAGGGCCTAGGAAAAGTTGCGCGCTCAAGCGAGGTTCATCACGCGAGTCTCGAACAAGACCGTCCGCGGACACTCTCCTACCTGCGCGATCGAAGCTCGGGACCGTGACCGCGGCTTCGTCGATCGCTGTGAAAGTGCTCCCAGACACCTTTGCCGAATTGCAGTCAACAGGATCGCACCAGGGAGACAACATGTCTATGACATTTCCAACCCCACAAGCTTCGAATGGACTGGGATTCGAATACGACAACTGCGATATGGCCCTCCGTACTCCAATGGTAACGTCACAAGAAAATTGGCGATTCATCTGGCCTGCCGCACGTACGGGTCTCCCTCCACTGTGGTCCAAGGTCCGTTATCATTTTTTGTTCGTTTTGTCTGGTGGGCGAACGGGAAGCAGTCTCGGCAAGAAATGTGCGAAACGTTACCCTGGTTCCGAAGCTTCCATGGCGGCGTGTATCACAAGAACGGTGTCGTCAAAGGTTATCTGTTGAGCCGCTTTGGATCCCAGTGAGTTCAATTCCCATCTCAATGAGTGTCTTTTACTTTTACCATTTTGCTCATAGACGCGATTGCTTCCTCCACGGCGGCAAGCTCATTATATCCCACGGGTATGAGCAAAATTGTGCGATTTCACGGTTATAATTCACTCGGTCTAGTGGTGGGGGAAGACCTGAAGATGAGAATGGTCGGATCGGGGACAGAGTCAAAGACCAGCGGCAAAATGACCCCTCGGTCCGAGCCCTCATTAACAACCATGCCGCAGGCACTCCCCTCGTTCTTCTGGTGGATGACGAATACCCAGGGTTTCCGCTCAGGCTCAAGGATAGGGGCATCGACTTAACTGTGCTCGGTTCGTGTTTATGTTTCAGTCCTACTAATGACTCTGCGTTTATATTGGCCGGTTTTCAATAGGCTTTTATGCGATCGTCGCTGCCTGGGGTTCGTTTTCGATCCCCTCCGACAAACACATAAGCTAACTAACGATTCACCCAGCCGAATCACATAATATCAATGGCACCAATGTCGTGCGTTACAAGTTCGCATTTCAATGGTGCGCCGGACAAGTCAGTTCTCATTTTCCCTTACCGTGAAATGTTTCAATGGGTGAGCCAGGGCGAGCTATGGTGGCTTGCGCAACCAACGGAAACTTCCAGTAAATGTGCTGCACACTCCGTGATTCCTCCGGTCTCATTTCCTCAAGTAGCTGCTCCCGTCACCAGAAATTACCCACAGCCACCCGACGTGTATCGATGTGTTGAATGTGGGAATCCCTCCCCGCATATCTTTCTGCAAGACTGGGTGTGCTTGAACCCGAATTGTTCTCAATTCTGGGCTCGCAGTGATGGACGACCGTCTGGCCAGCTCGATTATAACTCAGAGTTCTTGGAGCTGCGACAACCCCCTGAGTTTCCATCAGGCTTTGAGACTCGACTTGTCCCGGAGCCGCCAATCCTAACCTCTGCCGACCAGTTTACCACCAGTTTTGAACATACAAGGGGATGGAATTGCCATCAGTGTGGACGTGTTTCTTCAAGGTACGGCTCTTCTTACATTTTTCAAGTCACTAGAGTAAGTTCTATTAGGACTGCTTGGGAAAAATATGAATGTTCACATTGCCACGTAAGAGTCATTCCTGCCTCCGAGTCGAATATGACTTGACTTTCCCACAGGATACACATGTAGTCGTGGGAAAGGTGCACACGGCAGCCTCTTTACAATGCACTGGTCCCATCCGACGTGTATTCAATGACTGCGATTTTATCCTCCGGTCTGAGTCCGGTAAGATTGACACGAAGATCCGGCCCAAAACATCTCAATCACTCAAGTAGGGATTACTAATCTGGGCTTGAAAAGATATTCTCATGGCAACGGATGGGGGTTTTGCCAGTCATTCGCACTGCCGCATAATAAGTTCGCTTCTTCGAAATTTCCTGCACGAAAATCATCTTCTTAACCCCTCCAGGGGTACTATACACCATATCCGCGGCAACAATAGCCTGAACGACGAAGCCGATAGTCTTTTCGAGGAATATCAGATCGAAGCGTCGGCAGGATCGTTACTATTTCGAAGGTGGCCTCTGAAGAAAGTGCGCACACACCTCCCTCCCTTTTTTCCTTATTTTTTTGTTGGGTTTGTTTCGGTACCAGTTGACCCTTGCTAGCATGCTGGTAAGACAACGGAGCTTATGTATCCGCATAGCGCCATTAATTGTTCATTCTCAGCACGAGGACCCTTCCTCTCAAGCTATTTCTCCCAAAACAGTCTGTTTTCGTGCGCTACATACGTCATGCTCGTAACTGATCTTCGTTAGGCGGGGAAGCGTATCAAGTAGTTTTTTGTCTTTTTTTTGAATGCCGATGATTAATGAAGCTCCAGTATGTTGCAGGGAGTAGTATCACTGTGCCCTTCGAGAAAACTTCAAAGGTTGTCGTTGATTCCCACCACCTCATTCAGACTCGAGTGGCAGCTGCGTTGGGGCCTAAACCCCATTTCAACGAAGCACTCACGTGTGTGTTTCAAACATAGTGCGTCTCTGTGACTGATACATAACACTCTAGTGTGTTGTATCTTGAGAAGCAATCAATGGCTGTGGGTTTGCGCCCGACGCCGAGTTCTCTTCTAATTCTAAATTCGAATGTGTAGTTTCACTCAGATGATGAGCAAGGGCTGGGGCCCCTGGTTGGGGGATTGTCTCTAGGTTAGCTAGCTTCAGCCACTATTGACTTGAGCGTTTACTTGAACCGATCATAGGCTCGCCGGCAGTCATGGCTTTTCGACCGACCGTCAGGCCTGAGGAGGGTCGCCACAGAGCCGAGTTATCCCTGGTGCTTCTTCATGTCAGTTCAGACTTTGCGTTTCGTCTTTGATTCTGATCTCGAGTATAGGGAGACATCCTGGTCATGGACGGCGCAGGTGTCCAGGACTATTACCAGTCAGTGTTATTTCACTCGCAAGTCCTCAGAACGGGACCCAGTGATCTTAATTTGGGTATAGGCACACTGTCGTGAGTTTCCGCATCTGTTGGATACCTCCCCCGGCTTACCCGAATGTTAGAGCCCGCAGAACTTCAGAATCGCTGTCACCGCTCGTCAAATTGGTCCCGAAAACCACACCTCGCGATGAACAGCCGCGTAATTGCCCGCAAGGACTAAATCAGATTATTCTCCCAGACTTCATAAACGTAGATGCGACTAGAGGAAAATCAATCCACATGTTACAGCCCAACTGCGTCATGCAGATTGCTTGGGCACACCAGCGACACCTCAAAATACCTTTGAAACACATTTAATAACACTTCTGGATGAGTTAGAGCTTCCTTGTGGCCGGGGAAGCTGTTTGGAGGCAGTTTATTTATTCCGACCCCAAAATAGTGAAACTTCATGGGAAAATGAGATTTTACGCCAATCGCAGTCTTTGGGTCGGCTTGTCACTTCACAAAATCACAAAAGATTAGTTGGTACCAAAAACACGTGTCGGAGATGTGATGTTGGGCACTGTACACCTCGGCCTCGGCGGAGGATTCTTCTTCGATGGGACGGCGTGTAACGCTGGATTTTCTTCGCGAAGCCGACGAAGTCGTCCCAAGGCCTCGGGAGAAGTGAGACTGGCTTGAGAGAGATTGAACTTGCTGGCACATTTCAAATTCAACAAGCGAGGTTGTATATGTATTTCACATGGTACGTTGACAAAATGAACTCGATCATCCATGGTGCTCATCTTAATGCTCAGATGTAATCTTGTCCTTGTGCCGCTGGCGTATATCCCCTCGCCACAATGTCACCCTCGTATATAACATGTACTCGATACTGCTCAATATATTCTTTTTTACTATTTCGTGGGCATCATATCAAATTTATCAGAAATGATATCGACCACCAATATTTATCCTTTGCTGGCTGGGTGGGTTTGAAACCTCTCAGAAGTAGTTGCAAGCTTCTATAGCACCCTCCGACCACGCCAGCCCTTGGAACCTTCGACGGGTTCCCTTGGAACCTTCGACGGGTTTCTTGAAGGCAAAGATGGGGGGCCTATGTGTCCATGGGGAAGAGGTGGGCCTCGAAAGAGAACCCTCTACGGTGGGCATATGAAATATCCTAGGTGGCCTCCCCTCAGCTGGGGGCTTATATTGGGTTGTAATCTTGTTAAGTTCAAAGACTCAAAAGGCAAAATTATCCCTGAGATGGGAAGATTATTTGCCATTCTGGTATCCACTGCATGGCACACAATCTGGAATATTCGCAATGACAAAGTTTTAAAGAATCCAGACCGAAAGATGACAGATGTTGAGGTGCACAATAAATGGCTGAAATCTGTTAATTCCGCACTAGGACGAGATCGAATCCTCACCAATAAAATGAAGTTCGATAATCTCGCGCTGAATAAGGATCTTGTCCTAAGAACATGGAGTGGTCTACTAATGAATGAAGACTCGCTGCCGGATGACTGGACATACACAGTGGGGGTTTTAGTGGGTATACAGCCATTGACATTGAAAGATTCAAAAAATGGGATAGGATAAATTTACGGAGGCTGGAGTCCCACACTATGGTAATTGTGCGTAATGGCATTTCCTCCCTGGACAACTTCCCCGGCATTAACTGGAATTTTCTGGTAGACCCAGCGGAGGACTTTTGGAATGCTTCTGCAGACTGAACGTCATTATCCCAAACGCTCCAAAAAAAAAAAAAAAAAAAAAAATGCACGCTGTGCATGACAGGGTAGAATTTTTTAATTGTGCGGGAAGATGCAATCAATTGAACGGCACGCCCCGTGCCGGACCGTCTTCTCTGCAGATTCAGCTGCTTCGAAGGCCTCGAAGGTGTTATCCTCCAGCAGGCCCGTGCATTTTGTCAGGTGCGAGTGAAAGTTACTGTCGACGTGGCTTGGGAGCGGTTGGGACATTCCGAACTGATCGTTGGGAGCCAGCTAAAACCATTTGGCCATGGAACGGCATTGTGATGCGACCCCATTGTCGAATGTTTTGGGCGGTTTGGCCAGGGAAAAGGCAGCACTTGGCTGATTTAAGGTTCGCAAGCATCTAAGCATTGACTTGAAGCCAGGACGCACAAAAATGGCCATGTGTACATTTAGACCAGTAACTGGTCTGTATCTGACGAGTCGATATACAGACCAGTCGATCTGAGTTTGAAATCGGTTAACGCGCGAGATCTCCCGATATGGCTTATTTGTAAGCAGGTTTTGGCCGGGTGGGTTCGAGTCCTAACAACAGCAACTTTTGAAAAGTATTTATCCAGACCAGGTTCTTTGAATGTTTGGCTCGGAAAAATTCTCCGGAGGCTTATTCCGTTGTTTCTTATCCCCCAGTCGACTTGTTTTTAGGAAACTTCATCGGTGAGACGTAGATTAAAGATGCTAACTAATTAGCCTTTTATGATCGAGGACCTGGACGGACCCATTTTAGCCGACGAATGTGATAGTGTATGTGCAGACTGTGAAGGCCGAATGTGTGCGGGACTTTTGCCTCTATTCAGTTTGGCAAACAACATATGGATTGGTAAAGTCCCTTGGCAACTGAGAGATTTATCGTTCGCCGAGAAAATGCTGATATCTAAGGTTAGACATAACCGATGTGTAGTGAGAGTGGCATCCGGGAGAGGCAAGATGAGTGCTAATGCAATCATGTTCTCTACGCCTATCGTAAAAATATACAACATATTACCACCATCGCGAGATGACATTAGTGAGGTCCTCGCTTTTGTGTTTTTAGGCCCTGCACAGCCCACAGAAGATGTATATGTACGCACTCCAATGTTAGTTAGGTGCCGACGAGTCCAGGATGCTTTAGATTGGTTGAAACTCAACCACTCTGATTATGTGAATCTAGTAATCTCTCAGGATAATTTGAAGGAGCTCCCAGAATCCGGGATTCCCTGCGGAGTAGATTGGAAGCAGACTGAAGAGGGTGAATCGAATAATTTAGCCTCAGCAATGAGTGTACACGACTCCGGTGAAGAGCAGGGAACAGAAAAAGGCCCTTGTTCATTCGCGGTAGCTGGTATAACTGGCGAGGAATATGGAAGAGCGGATATCAAGACTCTAAAGTTGAAAGCTTTGGAGCATCTAAAACGGAGAGGAGATGTGTTGGGTGTGGGTCAAAGTGAAGAACCAGAGTCATTATTCCACAACGTACAATTGTATCCTCAGATGTTTCCGTGGCTGTTCCCATATGGCAAGGGAGGCATAGGTCATCCAACACACAGTAAACGTCTTTCTGAGAGCCATCATAAGAGGCACTTACTCATGTATCACGACAAACGATTTCAGACCGACCTGTATTTTCCTATGATAGCATTCAATGACTCTCAAATAAAAGCAGGTAAGTCGGGAAGCCATTTATTGGCTGACAAGAAGAGTTTCAAGTCGGTAGCAGAACGACTGGTGAAAGTTGACACAGCTGTATTGTCGGATCTGGCCACTAGACTGGAGGGGGGAGAATATATAAAAGTAAAATCTGAGTCAGAGCAATTATGCTTCGACTTACTCAAAGATCTGGAGCATGTTGGTGGAAAGGTTGAAGGTTCTCTGACATCAAAAAAATATATGCGTAATGAGGTCTGGGCTTTGATCTCTTTCAAAGGTGCCCCAACATGGTTCATAACATTCTCGCCAGAGGACAATAACCATCCTCTGTGCTTGTACTATGCGGATGATAAGATTGAATTCTCCCCTGCAACTCGAAGTTCGGATGAGCGCCTCCGGTTGATATCGAAAAACCCTGTTGCGGCAGCGAGATTTTTCCACCACATGTCACAATCGTTCATCAAAAATGTGCTTGGTGTGGGAGGAACTCACCCTGGGTTATACGGTGAAACGGACGCCTACTACGGGACGGTTGAGCAGCAAGGGAGGCTCACGTTACACATGCACATGCTAATTTGGATTAAAGGGGCTTTATCCCCTCAAGAAATCAGAGATCGTGTCAAGGATCCAGAAAGTACATTCCAAAAAGATATGATTTCGTACTTGGAAGCCTCACATGTTGGCGAATTCCTCACAGGGACCCTGGCTGACGTTAAGGCTAAAGTACCTTACCACAATAAGTCCAGACAAGGTATTCACGACGTTATATTCGATGAAGTTCGCACACCTGCTCCGGTCAGATATGAAGACCCAACACAAACTTTGCCAAAAGCGCCACCGCCACTGTGTGATGACTGTCAAAAAGAGGTGTGTGAAGACTGTTTAAACCTCAAGAATTGGTGGACCGATTACGAGGACACTGTTGATGATCTAATTCTGAGATCCAATGTGCACACTTGTCGAAAACCGGTGGCCGGCACTGACTTGGCTAAACCTCTTAAGCCGGGGGCCCGGATGAAGACTGAGGTTAGGGGATGTCTTAGGAAAGACGGAACATGTGGATCAAGATTCCCCAGGGATATTTTTTTGAAGACAGAGGTTGATCCCCAGGATGGCGCAATAAATGTAAAAAAATTGGAACCAATGATTAACTGTGTAACACCCGATGTAACTTATTGCTTGAGATGCAATACAGACGTGACTAGTCTGTTGTCAGGCACGTCCATTAAAGCCGTTGTAGCCTACATATCTGACTACGTGACAAAGGCCACTCTTAAATTATATCATATATTTGACACTGTTGGCGCCGTCTTGAACAGAAATACGGTAGGCATCGGGGGCACATCCAGAAACAGAGAGAATGCGAGAGTCATGGTAATGCAGATGGTGAACTCTCTGACATCAAAGTTACAAATTGGGAGCCCGATGGCTTCACTTTACCTGCTCGGTAATCCGGATCACTACACTAACCTGAAGTTTAAGCCTTTCTGGTGGCGCTCCTACCTGTTGGAGGTCAAAAAAAGCTGGCCAACTCATAACGAAGATTCCCATTTACCGCGGGAATCAGCTTTGACGGCCGATGAAAGAGTGGCTGATGAGGACGATGAAACGGACAAGGTACTTTTAATGAAGACCGACGAGGAGTATCTTGGTGTAACCAATGTCGATGATTATGTTCATAGACCTGCGTCATTCGAGAACACTTCTTTGTATGATTATTTTCAGATGACAAGCCGGAAGAAACGAACTCCTAAGCAGTACGGTGACTTCATGGAAAGCCTGGCTGCTCACGGTCACGCTGAGGACGTCGACATGCCGGACATCCGCACACCTACCGCCGACGATGATGATTGGATAGATAATGATTTAGATGATACACCGCCTGAGGAAGCTGTAGGCGATTGGTCAGATGCGGTGTCAGCACACGCTTTCAAGCCTGAACATCCACTTTACCGCACACACTACATCAGGTGCGATAGGCGCGACCTCGAACTGATGGTACCGAACTTTGTGGGAGGAGCTTTTCCAAGGATGGACCAAGGAGACCGAGAATATTACTGCTGTACGATGCTGACTTTATTCAAACCGTGGAGGTCCGGTGCAGACCTAAAAAATTCGGTTGACAATTGGCATGAAACGTTCAGCGATCATGTTTTCAGTGAGAAGGCCACGAGGCTCATGCGGAACTTCAATGTACGCTATGAGTGCAACGATGCTCGCGATGACTTCGCTTCTCAGGATCGGCAAAAGCGGAGAGCGCTGCCAACATTTGGGCAAGCCTACGGTGAAAAAGAAGAAATTAAAAACACGGACAACAGCCTCGAAAATTACGGGGAAGAGTATCTCCTGGAAGATATTGATGAGAGGTGTGAGTTAGGGCCTAAATATCTCGCAAGGGAAGAACTAATGAAGAAGGCAGAGGATATTGTAACAACTAGTGGATGGATTCGTCGCTTCCATGTTCCAGACAGTGTTCCAAAGCGAGTGATCCCGCAGTTCCGCCTGTCGGGAAGTCAGTGGAAAATTAAAGTTGCGGAAGAGAGAGCTAAAATATTGGAGGAAAAATACAAACATGCCCCCTCCCAAGTTAAAAAGAAAAGAATTGCTAAGGATCCCGGATTTACGAGCGATGTGTCTATACTAGAATCTTACTATTTTACAAAATACTTCAAGGCAAAGAATAAGAAAGCACAGAAAGTGGTACAATCGGTTAGTACCGAATATAGCCTCAATAAGGAACAGGAACGTGCCTTTCGACTGGTAGCAAACCACGCAATATCCGAGGATGCCCCCCCCTTGAGAATGTATCTGGGTGGGGTAGGGGGGACGGGAAAATCGCAGGTCATTAAGGCCCTCCAAAATTTTTTTATGGATCGAGATGAAGGCTATCGCTTTCTGGTACTGGCACCCACGGGAACCGCAGCCGCTCTGCTCAATGGAAGCACCTACCATTCAGTGCTGGGGATTATGGAGGGGGGTGATGGTGAAAGGCACGAAGGAATAAATGTACGCAAAGTTCAGAAAAGATTGAGAGGTGTTGAATATATATTTTTGGATGAAGTTTCTATGGTTTCTTGCTCGGCTATGTACTCTATAAGTGCCAAGCTTGCTTTGGCATTGAACGAACCACATGAACCATTCGGCGGAATGAATATGATTTTTGCAGGAGATTTCGCACAACTTCCACCCGTAAAGGCCAAAGAATTGTATAGTCCAGATGAAGTTGTGCCTTCCGTTACTTCTGCGCGCCAGGAGCTATACAAGCAAAAGAACAGCATTGGAAAAATTATATGGCAACAAGTAACTACTGTCGTAATATTGAAACGCAACATGCGACAGACAACAATGTCTGAGGAAGATAACAAATTGCGCACAGCCCTTGCTAACATGCGATATGGAGCCTGTACTCCTGCTGACCTTGCTTATTTGAACAGCCGAACGATAAGCCGTCGCCCAGGTCATCCTAATTTCTCCGATGCTCGCTTCCGGAATATTTCCGTGATAACTGGTTTAAACGCACAGAAAGATAAGATCAATGACCTGGGATGTAAGAAGTTCGCTGAAGAAACGGGCCAAGAGTTGACACATTTCTTCTCCGATGATGTACTGTGCACCGGGTCTGATGACCGGAGGCCTAGATCTGCAAAAAATAAAGAAGTAGTAAATAATACACACGATATACCGAAAAACATACAATCACAACTATGGGAAGCATGGCCGAGCTCGACCTCTGAGCATGTACCTGGAAAATTAAGTCTTTGCCTTGGCCTTCCGGTTATGATACGCAACAACGATGCAACGGAGCTCTGTATAACTCGAGGACAGGATGCCATCGTGGTTGGATGGCAGGAAGCTGTGGGTAATAAAGGACAAAAGATTCTAGACACCCTGTTTGTCGAATTAGTCAAGCCCCCGAAAGAAGTTCGAATAGCTGGCCTGCCCCCAAATGTCGTGGCGCTCTCTAAGGCAACGAAAAAAATTTGGTGTGCTCTCAAGGATGATAGGGTAATGCAGATCTCGAGAGAACAAGTCCTGATACTGCCTAATTTTGCTATGACTGACTATGCATCGCAAGGAAAGTCGCGGGATTTCAATGTAGTGGATCTGAACAACTGCCGCACTCACTTCTCGTATTACACCGCTCTGTCTCGCAGTACAAGTTCTGACGGTACAGTTATCCTGCAGGGTATGTCTCCGGCAAAGATCACTAGTGGAATATCAGGATGGTTGCGACAGGAATTTCGGGAGCTGGAGATGCTAGATGAAATTACTGACTTGAAGTACCACAACCGATTGCCAGAAACTGTGCAAGGTTTAAATCGCCGGGAGGTGTTACGCGCATATCAAGAGTGGAAGGGCGGCAGCCACCAGCCTAGCGGTCTTCATGAAGCTGTTAAGTGGAGACGTGGAGATAAGCCGTTGATGCCGTTAAAGGTTCCTGTGGGGCAATGGGAACTAGTGGGCACAGACAAGCCAAAAATGAAAAAAGATAACAATACGGAGGCTCCTGTAAGTGTCTCCGGATCGAAACGCAAGTCCTCGTCTACAACGGAGAAGCAACCGAGCAGAAAAAAATCGAAGAGCATAATCCCACCACCGGAAGGCTTAAAATGGGACTCTTCAAACTACAGCTGCGCCTTTGACGCTATGATCAGCCCAATGTATAACATTTGGCAGGAACATGGACCTTGGTGGACAAATGCATTGGCTGATATGGGGGAGTACACGACGGCTCTGGTGAGGGGTTTCGAGTCCTTCAAGTCAGGCACTGGTAAACTGGAAGCGGCAAGGGACATGATTCGCCCATGGCTTGAAAGGAAGTACCCTACACAGTTTGTCCCTGGTCACACCTTAACGAGTATCGATGATCTCGCTCAGAAACTTTTCGGATTACTAGACTGGGGGACCAACACAGAGAAATGTCTGAAGTGTGATATGGAATACGGAAGTTTCGACGGATTTAGCAGGGCACAAACGATAACCTACAGCAACCGCTTGAGACCTCGACACGGGTCGAACTACAGTATCTCCCACTGGCTTCGCGATCAGAAAATTCGGACGATAAACAGGAAATGTTCTTGCGGAAATAAACTAGTGCGGTTGCTAACTATCAACGAGGTCCCGCCATGCTTTCACTTGTCGTTAGCAGACTCCGGGGTGTTGATCGACCCCGTAGTCACGTTGGAGACATTGAGGGGTCGGCATCGATACACGTTGCGGGGTGTCCTTTATAGCGGTGATAACCATTTCACTTCTAGAATCCTGAAAGCAAACGGAGAGGTATGGTACCACGACGGGATTGAGACCGGACGGAAATGTGAATATGAAGGCTCCGTATACACGATGCCTGAGGATTTTTTGAATACCTGTGTTAGGGGTAAGAACGTGCGCGTGGTCGTAGGCGTGATATATGCGAAGATAGAGGGGTAATAAATCGGTCGCCAGGGCCTTCGATCATCGCGCTGCAACAATGACTTCGTCCTCTACCACGACATACCAAGATGCTTTGCGTCCATATGGCCGTCTCAGCAGTGAAGAGCCTATGCCCTCTATTCCGAATATCACCTTCCCGGATACTGGATTCGAAGGCACTTACTGGTTTCCCATTGACGTGGCGACTGGTGCACCATTGCACGCTATAGACCTCGATTGGTGGAAATACATGCAGAGCCTGCTCAAAAATGGAGTCGGGGCTGGGAGGATGGAAATAGTGACAGGTATTCGACTCGTTCTCGCAGGGAAAAAGGACTGAATGTTGGTCAGATAACCATGTATTCCGCTGCTGCATCTGCTTGGATACCCTCTACAAACCGGTTATGTGATTCGCTGATTGTTGATAACCCCACGATGAATCGCGCAAACCCTTCACCTGCGAAAGCTAGGGCCGATAGACAGCTATTACAGGGTATGGCCGATGCTAGCCAACCTTGTTGGTGGAAACCTGCGACACTTGGCAGCAGTATCGATCCTAACGGATTACCAAGGGCGTTTCTGTTTGGTTATGTCGTTGACGAGGTGGGAACGGCACAAACTAAATATTGTGATGCGGGCACTCACATTCCTGACAGATTCTTACGCCCGAAGGCAGACACTTGATTTTAGGGGTTCCTGTCTACAATGGCTCCACCGTGAACACAACGTGGATGAAGAATTCGTTTAAGCGCCAGGTACGAGGGATCCATTGGGCCCAGTCGTCAAATAACGGCTCACTGGTACGCTGGATCCTATGCCTCCGATGTATGAATTGTAACGGATATATAGCCCAACAACCAGGTGAACTCATTCGTAGGTGTATACCTACCTCAGGTATTAGACGAACCGTTGCTTGGTTACACGGTTGTTGTTGATCTGAAACTATGGCCGGTGGCATTGCATAGGAGGCGAGAAGTGCGATCTGTCGAAATTATTTAGGAGTTATATATACAATGAATACAGAGCATCCAGTTATCTTAATCTTTCTCTCCTTCCTCCCGTCTTGCAATGGATGACGAACCAGGTACGAATTGACTTCTTGGGATGAGAGCCAGGATTGACTGTTAGGGTTAGATGTCTACGTCAATAAGTATACAAAGGATGCCAAGACCGTCAGAGACCTGGAAAGAAGACAACCAGGCGGCGAAGATTCAACCTTATTTTTAAGCAGGTTTTCCGATGCGAAGCTATTTAGAATCGGACTCCACTCACCGATCCATTGGGACGTTGTTACACGTTTTTTGCATGCACGTTCTACGCGGAGGATCGGGGAAACGACAGTGGTAAGATGGGGTGTAGACGAGCCAGTCCAGACCGAAGATGGTGAATTTCTTGCATCTGAAATGCGGTAGCTAACTACAATACAAGAACCAGGCTTGCCCTGGCCCGAAGTGCCAAAGGAGCTTCAATCCGAAATGCTCGCGAATTTTGATCTGGAATCGCTAACCTCTACGGCCGCCACTTGCACTGAACTACACACCACAAGTAATCACATCATAGAGGGTCACTTGACGCGATGCTTTTCATTGTGGGATCTCAACTGGTTGAGTATCCGCTTCATGCTCGTGCAAACCGAAAGTCTCGTCGCGGGGCTATGGGCTCATCACTTGCTTTTTCCAAACCGTGTATGTCGCCTGAAGAAGACCGACATTCTAGAATTCTTTGTTCGATCACAAGCGGAGCGCGGTGTAATTCGTTATTTCGAGGCAGCGTCGAGTTGGGAACAGGTAGGCTTCTTCCTAGTGCACGACGTGAAACACTGACCCGATCGCAGGTTAAAAGTGATCCACCGGCTTCTGTGATGAAGTTTTTGGAGGGTGCAGTGCTACTGCAACATAAAGATCGCAACAGGTTTCCTCAGTATATCGCTTTGCACATATCCGGAGATATTCCGGGATTAGCGATATATCGGCAACCACTCACATCCATGTTCGTGTCCATGTCTGGGAACGGTATACAGGTGCCATATGCCGATCTGACTTTCGGAAACCTTTCAATGGTTAATCACGAGTTCGGCGGCGAGTTATCCACCTCGGAGGGAAAAAACGACATGCACAATTTATTCAGGCGGGCGAACGAAGCCGGAATAACTATAGTCGCTTATCACTCGACGTCCGATGGTCTTTGCGCTAGGGACACAACTTGTCCAGCGGTGGTTCGAACAAGCTTGGATAACGCTTCTTTCTCTACAGTTTTCCGTTCTCGAGGTTGGGTTAGTGACTTGAGATCTCGTCGCGGAAGGACCGCGGTTGTCTGGAGCCTCGGTGGGAAAGGGTGCGGAAAGGACATGGCCTTGGGAGATTTCTTCGTTGAAATTTTTGATACACATTGGGCTTCTACCATACTAGGTAAGGGTTATCGGTCAGGATGGGGGAATGGCACTGACACTTGGCTAGACGAAGACTACATCGACTCGCTGGATTCCATCATCCGGGCGCAGTAGATAGATATTCATGTTGTTGGCTTATGGGGTGTCAATTAAATCCTCCTGGTCCGCCAGAATCGACCAGTTATAATTATTTGTGAAGCCTGGATGGGATTAGTATGAGGGCTACAAATATAAGAACGGTCGTTTCTGCCCTGACATCTCTGAACAAACAAAGGACAAGCAAGATGTTGGGATGTCCCAGCTTGGAACCAGCCAGTGAATTATTCTGAAAATATTTGTGAATGCCCTATGGAGGCACAAGATACTCATGAAATATATTCCCAATGTCAAAGCCTATATCAGGAGTAGAAGGGACCGATGTTTCTGCCCTGACATGTCTGACCAAACAATTGAAAAACAATATGGTGCGATGTCCCAGCGTGGAACTGGCTGGTAAAATATTCTGAAAATATTTGAGAAGACTCAATGCAGGAAAAAGATACTCAAGAAATATAGACCCCGACATCATACTCTATAAGGGCTCGGGAGTCCTCTCCAATATCTCACAGACCTGTTCGGGTGGGAAGACCAATAATAACTGTCATTTTAGCAGCAAGTATTCAAATATCGGGGTACATGGCGTTAAAATCTTGCATGGAATCTATTCTAGGAAGACGGGATGTTATGTGCGAGGTCACTGTACCTCCAGTGGAGATCCAGCGGACACTTCGCTCTGCCTCGCCAGGAAGCTTAGACAACAGGCTGATCTGATCACCGGATCTTCCTAGCAATGCAGCTGCGTCGGCGTTAGTGAGATAAACATCCACCTGAACAATCTTCAAAGGATGATCCTGAGGCCGTCCCGCTAACACATTGCCCAATACTTGAAGATCGTCGGTAACACAGGAACGGCGGAAATCAAATGTGGCGGTATTGGGAAAATGTGAGAAGAGCTGTCCTAGCTGTGGCGGAACGGATCCATGAAACACCAATGCGACATGGTGTGGGATACGGAGCATTTCTGGATTGCATTCAATGAATGGATGAAGGTCTCCTATACTGCTGATGGCCACGCGATGAATCTGCGGCATATGGAGGTGGGAAACGATCCGCGCCTGGTGATCGTTATCACAAGAAATGAAGAACTCTCGGAGGTGTGCGAGAGTGACGGTGAAGGTATTATGAGTCCACTGCCAGTCGACATTGACGAGGTGAAGAGTTTCGAGACGATTGGCTACGACTAGAATAGCAGCAACGTGCCGCCATCTGATAGGAGGGTCCCATATTTTATACAACTTGAGCAAGGTCAAGTGCAAACAAGCAGAGGGATTGACGGCAAAGGCCTGCATGCCACCAACAATCATGGATGTCAAGTGTGCATTGAACTGTGGATAATGGCGGAACGGGTCTCCACGGCCAGATGCGGTGGTGACATAACAACGAAAGTGTTGCAGGCCTGCAGTACGGAACGATGCAAGGTTTCTGGCCACAGCGCGAAATATCTTGTATTTTTGTGCTCGGATGAAGAGGGCTTCAATGCGAGGTGATGCGGCCTCCAATCTTCCTAGTATGATTTCCTGGAACTCGCGGAATCCAGTCGGCGTGATATTGTACTGGGAAAAACCTCGAGGCCCACCCGAACGGACCTGAGTAATATGCTCTGTGCGCACTTCCAACCGGAGAGGGAGCATGCCACTCCTACGAAGACACAGTTCGACGTATTCGAGGGATGTGGCACGGGTAATACTGAAAGATCTCCAGAATGTAGGGTTGGAATAGACCAATAGGTGCGAGTGGTGGGAGAGAAGTGCTAGAATGGAGCTAGTGAAGATGACATGGTCGGGAGAGATCTGGGCTTGCTGATGAAGAATTTCATCGATTATGGCATCGGAAATCTCGTTGGGGAAAAATAAGAAAGGATCTGGCATCGCCAAAGGCGAGAAAGATAAATGAATAGGGGATGTGAGACTATCTTAGGGGTAGCTACAAGGCGTTACCAAACACTCATAAGCACGAGTTTTTGCCGGGCACCGCCACGGCCCCCACCCAAGTAGGAAGGTGGCGAAAATTAAAAATCCGCCACAGTACTTCTATTTTAATGCCTATTTACTTCCATTATTTTCTTTTGTCCAAGGTGCTAAAATGCGTGAGGAAGGCTGATGCCTTTGCAAAACTTGAACCGAGCTCTACTGTGAACCAAACAAAGACAAAGCTGCCGCTTTCCGATCGGCTGATGCCTGTCCCCAATATTATGAACCAAGAGTTTTTCAATTAGCTTCCATGTTTCGTAGGCGATTTACTTTGTAAATCGCGATTCTCTCTGTCAACAACGATTGTCCTTCTGCCGAAGTCTCAATGACCGATTTAAAATTATCGTACATAGAGGTCCAGCTATATTTCGGTAGTGGGAATCAGCGGTGGGTGCAATGACACGGACATACTCGGACAGTTGGGTGAAAATGGAATGGTTATATTCGGGTGCCTCCTGCTCAGCCAACGGCGCATCCCCCATCCCTTGCAGCGCCTGACTGTCCAGTCCGTCTTCGAGATCATGGTTGTACCGCACCCTGGGTGCAGACAGCCACATTTTGTTTCAAAACACAAAATTGATTGGGAAATTATTTAGGTGGTGTGTACATGCCCATTCTTGCCTGCAGGGGCTTCAAAACCTTGTTCAAACCTTAAATTTGTCAAGTGCTCCCTTATCCCAGCCAAAAACAGCCAAAATACATTATAATGCACATGCCAGGCTGTTCAATGGTGGATCATGGGCCTCTGGGTGCTGCTGGACAGCCACATTCTGACCAAAAAATGGCCAATGTTAGGACGGTGGCGCCCTTTGCAATGCCTTGAGCAGAGTCACATCTTGACTTCCAATTGCTGTGCCAATTTGTGCAACTCAATTGACGCGCCGCATTTATAAGCACCCCGAGCCTACCCTCGACCCAATCTGCGCAATTCTTGAATTGATACGAAGCATCCCGCGCCTGCGCCCGACGCCTTGAGGTCACGAGTTTCACAATCCGGACTTGTTTGGCTCATTAAACACTCAAAACTGGACAGATTGCAAAGTCTTTGCGGGGTAACCTGTTCATGATTGAGCTGGCTATGTCGTGGACTGGCCAATTCTGGGACGGTGGCACTCTTTGCAATGCCTTGAGCAGAGTCACGCATTCAATTCAATTGTTGTGCCAATTTGTGCAATTCAATTGATGTGGCGCATATATAAGCACCCCGAGCCCCCGCCCTCGACCCAATTTGTTCAATTCAATTGATGCGAAGCACCCCGCGCCCGCGCCCGATGCCTTGAGGTCACGAGTTTCACTGAAGGGCCAGAAGGTTCGGCCATCATCGAAGTTAAATCTTCGTTATTTTCTATCGTGTCGGCACCATCCGGCACGGGGTTTTGCTCTCAACTTGTGAGTCTAGCCGTGGATGTGGTCGGCTGACTGGAATGAGAGGAAGGGGGGAAGGAGGTGGAAGACAGGACGGGCGGTGCACTGATTCTCCCAGAGGCGACGGCTTGCAGCATATTGCAGCTCCTTTGCCCTTCTGCTGCAAGTGCAGTCGTGAAGTGGTTGCTAAACACTGCGGAAACTTGAAGCACAATATAGAACGCGAGGAGGTATGTGTGGGGGACCAACCAAATGCGACATTGTCAGACTCAGACTCACCAGTTTTGGTTAGGTTCGGTTAAGTTTGGTTAGAAAAGTTAAGTTAGGAGTTAGGTTTTGGTTCTGGTTAGGTCCCCAGGTATATTGAAGATGTCGTTGAAAGTGGACTTGTGAACTTTACAGAATTTTGTCGGGACACGGCAGCACTGATGTCGTGATGGCCGATCTATTTTTGCTACAGCTTTTCATCACAGTGTCGCAACTGACCAGACTTGGCCGCATTACAGCCAACGAGTCTGAGCCTGAGAGTGTCGCTGTTGACACATCCCCGTATGTATGAGATCGAAACTAGTAGATTTGGACTTTTCTTCCAACCTAAATTCCCATCCACCCCACGACAGGCAGTATCACCACAGGGAGTTTCCTGAGAAAATGAGACTCACTGCGTTCAAGCGCCTTCTAGCCGCAGCACCGCCTCCGCGGAGCTAGCCGGCCACGTATGGCTAGCCGGCCGAGCCATATGTGGCTAGCCGTGTCCCGCCGGGCTAGCAGCACCTCGCCACAACGCATTGTGCCTCAAGACATCCACGCCGAATCCATGCTGCACGACCATGTGATCTAAATATCGGCGGTCCGGCCCACCTACCATCCCAAAAAGGAAAGTTGTTTTTATAGAAGAACGGCTTGTTGAATTTTTTAAATTTTGATTTCAACGGATTCAGAAAGCGCTTGTGAAAGGAGTCGATTCCAATTTTTTCGTGATTTTTGGGATTTTTTTAGGTGGTTGGCCAAATTTTCAGGCTGCAAAACTCAAAACTGAATTTAAATGGAATCGGCTCGTAGAACACGAACCATTTGGATGTAGATACAGTCGAAGTCATGATAACCCATAGCCGAGATAACCCATAATTCCTTCTAACCCATAGATTTTTGGGCCTCACCTTCAATGTTAGTAGTGTACTGAGTACAAAAAACCCATAGCTCTTAAACCCCATACCTGATACCCATGGTGGGGGGTCAAAACCCATACCTAAAGCCGTTTTCAACCCGTAAATAACGTAAAATGACGTCCAAAAATAGCCCTTTGTTCTCTGCCCATGGCAAAGCTGAAGCTCGACGTTATAAAACGTGGCCTGACGTCGTTTCAGGGGACTCTCAAATCGAAGAAGGATGTGCTCTTGAAGAATTGGTGAACATGGCTGAAGAAGAGGTTAGCGAGCAGCTCACGGGCGAGATAAAACATGCCGTTCAAGAAAAGCGTGCCGGAGAGCAGGACAGGGAGGTAAATGGGGGCGATGACGACAACCACGTCGACAAGGATCCGCGTCCCACTCGAGATGAAGTCCTCCAAGCCTCCGCGATCCTTCGGCGCTACGTTAGGGAGAGCGGTGATATGTTTGCGCGGCAAATGGAAACCATCCTCGGTCGATTCTCACGTCAAACCCGTTTAGAACAAGTGAATTCTCTTGTAGAGACGTCTATTACTGATTTCTTCTCTTCTAGGTACTAGAAATACACGAAACAATCAAAATCTTGCTTTTTTGACGATTTTTTTCTGAAGTCCTGGAAACCCATACCACCCTAAAACCCATAGCCCCAGGCCGTGACCGACAGCTATGGGTTATTATGACTTCGACTGTAGACCATTTTCATCATTCAGAACCTTATTGGTTACTTTCTGGGACTGACATAAATGGTTCATTAAATTGTCGACTTTGGCTGTCCGGTATGTATAGTGGATGAAATATCGGAACGCGCCAGACTTAACGCAATCCGTAGTCCACCAAAACAATCAAAGCCACTGCTGAAAACCAAGTTGCCTGCGGTGCTAACGGAAGAGGCGAAGGAGCATTTTACCAAAATGTTCCGCACCGCAACCGATGTACACGTCAAGGAAATTGAAGCTGGAAAGCTCAAGTTCACTGACGCTGACATTCCCCGTTTACAGGATCGCTGGATGGAAATTTTCCAAGACATTATGTCTGGCGTTCCACAAAAAATTCCGCCTACTGCGTTTGAGGCATCCTCGAGTAGCTGTGCAGATTACAGAAGGGTCAAGAGCTCCAAAGCAACAGACAGTGCGGGCAACATACCCGATTGAAAGGACTTGATACGGCTGTTGAGGTCGACTTGTTCGACCTCCATGGCTGCCCGGGACAGGCTCCACGACTGCTGCGAATATTTATACAGCAAGGCGAAAGCATGCCGTATAGGTAACGGAAATTTTACAGGAACAGGACGGGGAAGTGGTGGACGGAGAATAAAATTAAGGAAGGGTCGAGTCGGATAAACTCAATTAAGTTAGACGTTTGAAGTCGGTTTGCAGGTGCGTTATGACACTAAGCTGCCACAGAAGGGAGCGATTTGAATGAAATTACCAGGAACAGGGAGATGCGAGAGGGAGATCCGAGTCTTGCATGGCTGCAAGGCAGGACGTCAGAATTAAAGGAGCTTTTGCACATAGGGTCGACGGGGAGAGCGAGGACAGCGGGCGCTGATCGTTTAAATGCTTTGTCACAACGCTGTGCCGAAATTTACTGATACGGCCAAGATGTGTACTGGCTAGAACTTAGGACACGGCAAGCGCGCCGGGAAGCTATCTATCTATATAATAGAATGGGGTGGTATAACGAACATCAAAGAAAATTCTAAATCCCACGGTCATGCTCATGCCGAGCCCAAGTCGAGAACGGGCCGGGCCGAGGCTCTTCTCGGCAGTGGAAGCATGCCGCGGCGAGGCCGAGCCGGGCCCAAAGAAGCCGCAAATTTGGTGGATGGTACACTTTGCAATGCTGATGCTTGAAGTTGCCGAAAAGTAGTGGTGGGGAGTAATTGGATGGCAAGGGTCGGGACCAGAGGAAAGGTTTATGCCGCTCAAGTTCAGGTTTGAGCCCCGAAAAGGCATGTCATGAATCGAGGCTCATTTGAAGTTGTATATAAAGTGCCAGTAGTGCTACTATCACGCACTGGGATCCTGGCCACCTTAGCTCTGTTCGTCATTTACCAAGCTTGTGGGTGGGGATTTCTTGGGCCTGACCAGTTCTAAACGAAGGCATACATCCTGCGAACAGGTTGGGCTTATTTTCAGTAATTTCGGTGATGTTCTGGGCTCTGGGTGAATTTATTTCGGTCGAGAACACCGAAAAGGGAATTGATGGGGTACCTGGCCACTCGTCAAAATCCATTGTTGGCGCCTTGGTTCGTAGTCTCGGAGTATATAGTAATGTTCAATGGATCCATATGTTGTATTTGAGATGTTCAAATGTTCGATTTGACACATCCGAGTGGTGAAACAAAATGGATCTGACAAGAGGTGAGGGCAGCGGGATTGATCCTGACAGTAAAACGAGGCTCACGCGGCAGTCAGAGTGCGAGGATGCTCAAACCAAGTTCATGGAAGATTCACAAGATGTTTATGAACATTCCTAGAGCGATCACTTGACTCTTGGGTCTCGCTCCTGAGAACCCGACATTTAAACATTGCTACCACCCAAATAGGGTGATTTTGCGTTCTGGGCAATATTAAGAGAGGCGCAGCATATAGGGAGCGTTGGAATACACGTCAAACTTAAGTCAAAGGTATCATAATGGACCATGCAACACAGTGTAGCCGTAGAGTTAACAGGTCGTTTGTTATCGGAGCCACTCTGTGCTCCTCGAGGTCGGATTTTCCTCGTTTGCAGTGGTTCAGGCCAGGGGGAATTGATATGTGCATGCATGGTTATTCTAAAACAAGAGCCTGGAATCAGGGGAACAAAATGAGCCTATGAGGTCGTGGGTCGACCAAGAATTGGTGAAGAACGGGGCGGAATGGCCGCTTGGAGCGAAGGAATTGATTTTCTCACCCTCCTGCCCGCCATCAACCGCGCCACAGCTGTCGATCAACCCATCACTTTCGTCCGAAAATTGGCATAGACCAGCCTCATAGGTTGCACTCCATCCCTGGAACATGAGAATGGGATAGGGTGAGGTATCTTGGCAGAAATTTGACAAGTGGCCAGGTTCCTTGTGTGGCCAGGTTCCCCGTCAGAAATAGTATAAGGTGCATTAATGTTCCGTTCCTTACTCTCCTCTGTTCATCCCCTTCCCTATCCGCAAACGGGACTAACTTCCCCATTGAGTCGTGTCAATTCCCCTAACCTCTGCTCTCCCGAACTTTCACATTTCCTTGTCCACAAACATGAAAGTCGTTTCTTGCACAACTGGCTTTTTTCCCTCTTCCCCATCCTCCTCCCTCCCCTTGTGCTCACTAAAAAATGTGGTGAAGGGGAGACAAGGGAGGGGTCGGCGACCTAGATGGTGGTGGCATACTGTATGATGGTGAGAGGAAAGAGTGGTGGCCATGGCTTGCCGTTGAAACTCCTGTCTGATCAAACTTGTGCGGGAAATGCAAAAAGGGTCGCGCGATGCTTGGCCTGTGGGTCACCACCGGCTCACGCAACGAGTACACCAACAAATGGATCATCGCGTACGGGAAAATCTGCGAGGTAAACATTCCATTCACAGTGTTCTCAACAGCTGACCGATGATGGTGCAGGACATCTCAGAGCAGCACGACAAGTCCTTGAACTTCTAACATTTCCTCAGTCACGCTGTCAAGAATTTTCAACGTAAGGGAACCAGTCGCAACATGAATACCCGTGTGGGAGAGGGCTTTCAGCAGGAGGTGGCTGCACAGTACAAGAAGACAAATGGTAAAAATGCCGAGCATCAGGTACGGTGATGTTGTCTTTCAAATTGAGTTCTCAATCGGGCTGTTCAGATTTCAATCATGGACGAAAATGAAGAAGCTATGGCTCGTATCCAGATGGTGGTCGACGACTGGCAAAAGAACCAGGAACAAGACGAGCAGGATCCAGTTCTTGGGTCGTCCAATGCTAATGCATCTGTTCATTGGCAGTTGGGTTCGGCTGACCCTCGGGTTACGACTGTTCATATGGAGGCGGCACACCAATGTGATCCGTTGTTCCGCGACTTTAATTTGAAGCTTCGCGAGTACTTGGCGCACCATCATCCATCGCATTTTGTGCGTCCTGATCAGGACATACAGGCGCGTGCAACACAGTCGCCCTCTTAAAATTGTAACTAATATGTTCCCGCTGCAGATTGAGCCGTGCAAAGTTCTCTATGTCAACTATCAATCCAAAGTTGATTGGAAGCTTGCCCGGGATATCCTCCGCTGCAACCCCTGCTTCCACACGCGCCCTCGATACGATTCCGTCATTTACGAAGCCCAGGACGACGACCTAGCGATGGGCCAACTTCAACTCGTTTTTCGATGCCATCTGCCACAAAAAGTCACTCTTGATCTCGCCATGATCCGACCCTACCGCAAGAGCTCCTGGGCTGCGCGCACGCGCACTGATTGTCCTATCCGTGAATGGAGTCCCGGAGGTGTAATCTTCGTTGCACTTGAACACGTTACGCGCGGCGCTCTGCTGTGCCCCATATTCGGCGCCCCGCGTCAGGTTTTCTATGTGGTGGACTGCATTGACGAGGATATGTTTCTGCGTGTAAATAATATAGATTAATGTACTGGATTTTTTTTTTCTTGCTAGTCGGCAGGATGCTCAATCTATTCACTAATATGCTATCTAATACTGTACGTCCGAGCTGGACACTCGCAAGCCATCCAAGCCGTCCCAAGGCCTTAATCCCCTTGAGCTACTTCGAACGTCTCGAGACCAGTTCCAAGCCACCCCGCCAGCGGCTTGGAACCGGTTCCAATCCCATCCAAGCCGAGAAGCCGACCAAATCCGTTCCAACCGATTTGCGTTTTTTCCGACACAGTAAATGCTCTTCTCAACTTCTTTGCGGGATAGCAGACTGCTTACGAGCCTACGGCCGAACCTCCGAAGTCCCTCGGGGGGCTGAATCCGATGAGACAGAAAGAAATGATAGCACCATAGTTCGACGTTGTTGCATCAGAGGGCCGGAGAAACGGACTACCGCAAGTATACAACTCGTAGCTGTAGCACTATACACCGTCTCTTAGGCTTTGTATTTTACTTAGAGCAGAGCAAGACCTTTCCTGACCACTGAGACAAGCACACCAAGTAGAATGAGGTCCTCAGAGGTCTATCAGATATTTTCCCATGCCCTGGAATAATTGACCCTGTGGTAAAAACAATTTTTTTACCCCGGCCCTTACAGCCTTTTGCGGAACTTAGGGCGCGGCCAGTTTTTTTTTTTTTTGTAAGTTTTCGGCAGAATGGCTATCCTGACCTCAATTCTCAACGGATTCCCTTGGTGGTAGGCTCATTCTACTCGTGTTGTAAATGCGGAGGGCATGGCATCTTACGATTTTTTCTGAGAACCCCGAAATCATGTATTAGGTCAGATTGGGGTGTTTTGAGCTGTCTGAGAGCAGAATATGCCACAAAGTAGCTGTAGTGCTCGGATTGACCTAGAATTTTGACACAATGCACTTATGGGTATTACGGAGGGCAGCAAACACCGGGATAGTGAATGTGACTTGTATTTCAACTCTATCATACATGTAAACAGGTAGGATATCAGGTGAATTTCCCTAACAGCAGTAAATTTGAAATACAAGTCACATTCACTATCCCGGTGTTTGCTGCCCTCCGTAATACCCATAAGTGCATTGTATCAAAATTCTAGGTCAATCCGAGCACTACAGCTACTTTGTGGCATATTCTGCTCTCAGACAGCTCAAAACACCCCAATCTGACCTAATAAATGATTTCGGGGTTCTCAGAAAAAATCGTAAGATGCCATGCCCTCCGCATTTACAACACGAGTAGAATGAGCCCACCACCAAGGGAATCCGTTGAGAATTGAGGTCAGGATAGCCATTCTGCCGCGAAAACTTACTAAAAAAAAAAAAAAACTGGCCGCGCCCTAAGTTCCGCAAAAGGCTGTAACTGCATATTCCTTTTTTTTTTCTTCGAATCACTAAGGGAGTGACCAACTACGAGAAACTTTAAAATGTTGTGAAGGAGTTCCTTTATGTAAATACTTGACAAGGCTGTTTGTCTCAAACGGGTGGATTTGATCGCGTTTGACGAACGAAACAAAATATCTTGAATGCAAATCCAATCCAATCGATGTCGGAAAAACGTAAATAGCCTTCCAAGGCTGTGTCCTTCTCAAAGGCTGGTGGAATCCATCAACATCATTGATGGATTGGATTCTGGATTCCGCATACCGCCACCTTCAAAAACTGTAAACCGGCGTACGGCCTCAATCCCAGAGAACCCCTCAAGAGAGTGCCTTCACCTGCTACTAACACATTGCATCGCACCTCTGAGCGCTTGGGATCGAGAAAACCCCGTCGACCACCCCGCTTTCCAGTTTTTGTGCCTTTAACCCTTGGGCCGCCCTACTCGGCCCGCAAGTTGACCCCTCCCCTCTGTCAGTTCAGACTGACGCCTCCCCCCCCCCCTCACGCATCGGTGGTCTGCGCTTCACGGTGTCCGCAGTCTCTAATGTAGCCCCCCCAACGACCTTCCTTGAGTCTTGACCTTGCCACGTCGTCTTGACACGTCGTCGTCCTAAGCCACACGCTACTCACCGAGAGGACGCAAAAACTGTGAACCTCGGTGAGGACGCCGGCCTGGTAAAGGGGAATATCTCACCTTTGTCCTCAAAGACCAATTGAAAGAGTACTCGGATCGAGGACATGAATATCATTGAAATGGACGACATGAACTTCTATTTCGACTATGGTGCCGTTCACTTAGTCACCACCAAAGTTGGACTAGTCCCAAATTTGGCCCAAGAATTTTTTTTTTTTCAAGGCAATATATGCTGCTCAAGGGCAACTTGAACCATTTCTGACCAACTAGAACTGCTGTAGACAGTTGAACACTTGACTACCTGGTATAATTTGAACACATTCACGACCAAATCCAACTTAGCTTCAACTTTTGGTTGTTGAAGTGTCTGCCAAGTTTCATGGATAATCTCATCTCAAAGCACAGTTTTAATCATAAAAAGGCCAGAGAGTGAATCATACAAGATTAAATGACCTTTTGGGGGGCCATACATTGCTATTTTGTGCATAGTCCCAAATTGATTGGTCAACAATTTTATAACTCCCTCAGTTTTGAAGTTATGGAAAATCTGTCTTGGCAAAAGATTCCTCTCATTGAAAGGAGCACTTTTGCAAGAGGGATAAGAAAAATCTCTTTTTCTGAGTGACTAGTAACACTTGTCAGAAAGTTGTGGTGACTAAGTGAACGGCACCATATTTCATTCAAGAGTTGGCGCAGAAGCCATATGATTGTTCTAGAGAGGTTGTTCGTCTGGAAGATGTATGAATTGAGATTAGCAGAGCGTGGTTTTCTCTCTTGTCAAATTCTCCGAGAGAAGTCAAGACCGAGTGTCTTCTAATTTTTCATAGTCAAACGTACTCTGACTTTTTCTGTATATAAGGCACTGTGGAGAAATACCGGCGGTGTGCTTGGGGTTTGCTACAGCTTTGGTTGCTTAAAATCGGGCGGGAATGAAATTTGGGAGCAGAAAAAAATGATATTGAGACAATAACGACTACAGTCAAAGCATTGTCCAGTACAACTACATAACCATTCCAGTGGTTCCACAGTTTGGTATAAAACTGCATGAATTCAAGCCAGCGTTCACACAGGAGTCCGCGAGATACGTTGCGAGTAGTGTTAGCAAAATAATGACAGGCCGTAAAAGGGGAATATATCTCACCAGATTTGGCAGGGGACCTAAATGCTTACTATCAACCACCGCGCCTCCTCAATGATGGGCTAATGGCGACTCTCGATGATACTATCGTTGCGCACCCTGCGGGCCTGCGCATTCGATGGCGGCTGGATTTCCCCGGCGGTACGTGCGAGGATCACTAGAAGGCAATGTAAAGAGACAGTTCTAACCGAAATTGCGCTGGCTTTCCAACAAACAAGGTCCCGTGAAAATCTGCTTTGAAATGGCTCCAAACAGGGCAATTTACTGATTTGATGCAAAACTTGGCACATCAAGCCACCATTAAATTGCATATGTTTGCCTTGGAATGCAGAGCACAAAGACTTCCCAGAAAGGACCTGGGACACTAGAAGGAAATGTAAAGAGACAGTTCTAACCGAAATTGCGCTGGCTATCCAACAAACAAGGTCCCGTGAAAATCCGGTTTGAAATGGCTCCAAACAGGGCAATTTACTGATTTGATGTGAAACTCGGCATACCAAGCCATCATTAAATTGCATTTGTTTGCCCTGGAATGGAGAACACAAAGCCTTCCCGGAAAGGACCTGGGACACTAGAAGGAAATGTAAAGAGACAGTTCTAACCGAAATTGCGCTGGCTATCCAACAAACAAGGTTCCGTGAAAATCCAGTTTGAAATGGCTCCAAACAGGGCAATTTACTCAGTGAATCACATTGTGGGATATTTTTTGAATTTTCTGGCTCTGCGCATATTTTATCCCTTCCCGGTGCAGAAGTGGAATGAGTGTTGATTTTCTGGTCAAATCATACTCTGCCTAGGTGAATGCACTCTCCAACACGCGTACAGAGATTTTAACCCCCGGCGAATCATGTTATGGAATATTTACTGAATTTTGTGGCTCTGCACATATTTTACCTCTTCCTGGTGCAGAAGTGGAATGAGTGTTCACTTTCTGGTCGAATCATAGTCTGGCCAGCTGAGTGCACCCTCCAACACGCGCACAGAGATTTTAACCCCCAGCGAACCACGTTGTGGAATATTTTTTGAATTTTCTGGCTGTGCGCATATTTTATCTCTTCCCCATGCAGCAGTGGAATGAGTGACGGCACCCGACCGTCTATCTTTGTGGATCCCAAGTCTGCAACCTACGCCGCTATTGGACCAGGTGGGTGGAATGCAGATTATTTCAAGGCATTTTATGAAGAGCAGCGATGTGTCCTTCATGTGACAGCACATGCATATATTGAAGCTGACCCGAATTCCAAGGTATGTGTACCTATTACCGGCTTGTGTGTCAGGACTAAATGGTGCCCAGCATCCTTTGGAGTGTATAGACAGATGCCAATGGGAATCCGATAGTCTATATAAGCCCAAGGACGTGGGCCAAGGCCAACATAACCGTTGGTTGACCAGTGTCAAACTGTTTCCGAATCTCAGGAATTCAATTACGCATTCAAGTTGGTCGGAACTGTTTCTGAAACTTTGCATTTCAATCCATCCAAAAACATCAATTAATTTATTGATTGCGGCTACAAATTCAAAGTGTATAAGTCTGTGAAATTCACGAACACCTTCGCTATAAGACTGAATCTATAAAATTCACTTACAAGTTCAATGGGGATGAAATACACGTGACCTGATTATCCACAGTGCACGTAGGGAGTGCTTTCCGACCCGAAAATGTGTTTTTATCTGCGACTGCTTAGTGGGCCACTATGGCCTTTTTGACCTCGAGCCCAACCGTAAAATGCGGTAAATACTTATATGTGAGGTCTAGCACCAAGATATCTATCCTGTGAGTGAGTTGACATAGTTTCCGCGAATTTACACGATGGTCTCTCGGCCTACGGAATTTTTTGTTCCGGCGGTTTCCTAAAACGGTAAAAACGGCTTAGTGGGCCACCTCCTCACATCGCTCATTCAGATTGATATCGGCCGCCCTCATGTATCAGAAATGATTAAAGACATCCAATCCAATATTCTATAGAATCTATACAATAACAGAGCACCTCCGAGGTATATGAATGTCAGAGATGGTCGAAGACTTTAGCGCCTAACTAGCGCCTGGTCATCTTGCTTACGTGCTTGCTTCCGCCCCATATATCTCTTTTATTTATTTATCCCGTTCCTCAGTCGTTTCACTCCATCGCAGTGCGGCTGAGGTACGTTCTTTACTCTACTTACATTTACCTGTACTTATTTTCTGTAGACGCATATCTGCGTATTATTTTAGGTACAGTTTGGGTACAGTAATTAAAGTCGTTTCACTCCATTGCAGTGCGGCTGAGACGCATATCTGCGTATTATTTTAGATCGAGAACTCTGATAGGTTATGGACCCCCGCTAGCGCTCTATACACCACAGATACAGGATCTACAACGACTCGCGAGCACACGCTCGATCATCCCACTCTTACAGCCTTAACTGGGCTTCTCTTCGGTGGACATCTGCCACGTCACGACCCATGTCTTCGAAATCTTCGACTTCGGACACGGTCACCTGCCCCGTCCTTGACGGGCCCAAAACGTTCCCTATCTGGAACATTCGCATCTTGGGGAAGTTGCGACGGGAGAAAGTCGCGGACACCCTGAAAGGGAAACCCGCGGCAACCCAAGTCCCACTCCCTGGAGATGCCACTGGCACATATCTCGACTCTTGGGAGATCCGGGATGCCAAAGCCCACGGCATCATCATCGACCACATCTCCGACCGTCTCGCCCTCAAGGTCGGGGACCTGCCGACCGCCGAGCAGCTCTATAACAAGCTAGTCCACCTTCACCAGGGTGCGAACGTAGGCGTCAACGCCTTTTACGTCTTCAGCGGCTTGATGAAGCTCAAATGGGATGGTACGAGCTCTGTCGACGACCACATCGGCCTGATTAACGCTGCCGACAACAAACTCACCAACATGAAAAAACCACTTGACAAAGAATTCCTCGCCTTCCTCCTTCTTCACTCCCTTCCCACAACATTGAAATGGGAATCATTCAAGTCCTCCACTCTCAACGGCCTTGGCGCTGGAGCGACCCTCGACTTCGATGACGTGTCTGAACGCCTTATCGCTGAGGTCACACGTGTTGAAGGGGATACAGAAGAAACTCCCGCTACGGAGTCTGCCCTAAAAACATCCAAAAATCCGAAGCGTTCCAAGTCCAAGAAGTGGTGTGATTTCCATCGCTCCCCCTCTCACAACACGGACGATTGCAAAACTCTTGCTGCGCAGAAGGAGTCTTCGAAGAGGGACCGTGGGAAGGAGAAACGGAAGCGGGCGAAGGCGCATCGAGCTGATGAGGCGTCCGATTCGGACTCGGACTCGGAAGACTCTGATTCCGGCTCCTCCTCAGATTCCGAGGATGATCGCGCGCAGTTCTCCGCCAAGAGCTCGAAGTCGAAAGCGCGTAGCCACAATGTAAAGGTTTCCAAATCCTTAATGACACGCATTCACGGCTATCTTGGGACTGAAACTAAGTTCCCGGAGCATGATATGCTCATCGACTCTGGCGCATCCGGCCATATGACACCATGGCGAGCATGGTTCATACCATACACATACAAGCCTCTCAATCCACCGCGAAAAGTTCGTTTCGGCGATGAATCTTTTGTCGAGGCAATCGGCATCGGCTCAATCTCATTCAAGAGCCGCGCAACTGGAGAAATGATACAGCTTGACAAAGTTCTATACGTCCCAAGCTTCTCCGTGTCGCTCATATCGGTTTACCGGCTCAACAAGGCTGGATATTACTCCGTCTTCAAGGGAGAATCTTGCCGCGTGAAGTCTGCAAAAGAGCGTCGTTTGATCCTACAAGGTCAACACAAGGGTGGGTTGTACCATCTCGACATTACACCGGTTACACACACCGAGCATGCACACCTCACCGTTGAAATAAATGTCCTGCACCGCCGAATGGGTCACATCGCCCCCAAGCGCCTTCAAAAGATGGTTGCTGAAGGACAGCTCGAGGACATCGACACCATTACCGGAACCCCCCGATTCTGTGAACCCTGCGTGCTGGGAAAGATGAAGAAGTTGCCCTTCAAGCACAAGGGACAACGGGCCACACGCCCTCTTCAAATCATCCACTCCGACGTCGGAGGCCCAGTCACTCCCGCCGACCGATATGGAAATCGGTATTGGATCACATTCATTGACGACTGGGGCCGCTTCCCTTGGGTCTACTTCATGAAAGAGAAGAGCGAAGCCCTTACCATCTTTCGGCAGTGGAAACGCGACGTCGAGAAGGTCTTCAAAGAGGAGATTTCGGAGATTCACCTATCTCCGAATTTTGTCGATTTCTTCCAGTCGGACGGCGGCGGGGAGTACATCAACGAGGCTTTCAAGGCCGAGCTAGCACAGGGCGGCACCGTCCACCAGACGACAGCTGCAGACACCCCTGAGCAAAACGGCTTGGCCGAGCGAATGAATCAAACCCTCGCTAACACTGCCGCGGCAATGCTCATTGAATCAGGACTTCCGAAATCCTTCTGGTCAGATGCCATGTCCACTGCCGGGTACCTAACTAGTCGAAGCTCGGCTTCAGGTCTACGCGGAAAGACGCCATACGGAAAACTCTTCAATCGAAAAGTTGATGCATCGTGGTTCCGCCCGTTCGGTTGCACCGCCTACGCTCTCGTTCCCAAAGGAAAACGCTCCTGGAAGTTTGCACACAAAGGGAGAAAGTCAATTATGATTGGCTATACGACAGGCAAAAAGGCCTATCGACTCTGGGATCCTGTTGCGCGCAAAGTCTTTCACAGCCGCCACGTCAAATTTGACGAGACAGGCACCGCAGCTTCCGTTGTCGACTTGGGTGCCGAGAACATCCCCTCCACGCCGGAGCAGTGGGAGGACATCCTACGCACGAAACCGAGGTCAGGGAGACCAGCCGCTCCTGACTCGACAAGTTCGGACGATGAGCGGCAAATACCTGCAGCACGACCTGCTGCACTTGCACCATCAGCAGGTGCCAGAAATTCCGAGCCAGTGGGAGGCGAACACGCACCACGGTCAGTGGGAGCTCAGTCTCCCTTGCCGGAACTAGGTGCTAGCCGCCTGCCTAGTCCGCCTAGCGTCACCACTCCCGCTCTCGCTCCTACTCCTACTCCTGTTCCCGCTCCCGCTCCCGCTCCCGCTCCTGCTCAGGCTCGCAGCCGTAAACGGGCACGCGCACCCTCTTCAGATCCGGCTCCCCTCGCCACTGGTAGACCGCGCCGCGAGCACAAGTTAGCGGACCGCAATAAAGACTACAATCGAGCAGTTAATCTCGAAGCGGAGGAGAAAGAGAAACGGAAAGCCAAACGGACACGCACTGAGCTAAATCAAGGTGCTGATGCAGGGCTTCCGCACCATACCCTCCGCGACATCCAAGCCCGTGCGCAGGAGGCACCGATAGACGATCTTGACGACGACTCGGATGAACCTCCCGCAGACCTGGAAGATATCTTCTTCGCGGGGATCGCGGGTACCGGTCCGTCACATCGTCCTGTCCCAAATACAATCTGGGAAGCCTTTGAGGGACCGGATGGCCCCCAATGGCAAGGCGCGCTGCAGGAGGAACTTCAAAGTCTCATTGATAACAATGTTTATGAGGTCGTACCCATTCCTGTCGGCGTAAAGCTTATCACGTCGAAAATCGTCATGCGAATCAAGCTCGACGCCAACGGCGATATCGAGCGCTTCAAGATCCGCATCGTTGCGCGGGGATTCACCCAAAAAGAAGGGGTCGACTACAAAGAAGTCTTTGCTCCCGTTGCAAACCTTGAGTCGATCCGAATCATCCTTGCACTGGCCGCCAAGTACGATCTTGAGCTGGATCAAATGGACGTAGCGACGGCGTACCTTAACGGAGAACTCGAGGAGGAACTGTACATGTCTCCTCCTGAGGGCGTCGCGATCCCCCCTGGCCACTGCTGGCGTCTGCGCCGATCACTCTACGGACTAAAACAAGCTGGCCGTACCTGGAACTTGACGTTAGACCGAAAACTCAAGGACCTTGGGTTTTTCCGCCTAAACGCAGAAACTTGTCTATACGTATTCAGGCAAGATGGGAAGCTCTGCTTCCTCGTCGTTTATGTCGACGACTTCATCCTCGCGGCGAACTCGCGGCCCTTCATGAATAGCATCAAGGAGAAACTCTCCAAGACGTTCAAGATGCGCGATCTGGGACCTGCCTCATACATCCTGGGTATCCAGATTAAACGCGATAGAGATGCACGCACCATCTCCCTATCACAGGAACAGTATATCAAAACAGTTCTTGACCGTTGCGGAATGACAGATAGCAAACCCGCTTGGACTCCGCTCGCCGCGAACTGCAAATTGACATCTGACGATCCCGACGACAATACCACTCACCTCGAGATGGAAGTCAACGGTCGTACAGTATCCTACGCGACCGTTATCGGCTCGCTCATGTATGCGATGATGGGGACTCGCCCCGACATCGCGTACGCTGTTGGTCTCCTCGGACGCTTCAGCGCAAACCCCAAGCGCTGCCATTGGGAAGCCGCCAAACGCGCCTTGCGGTACCTTAAGGCTACAGCAGCTATGGAGCTCCGATACGACGGGAGTGACATCTCTATGGATATGTCATTCCATGGTTATTCGGACGCGGATTGGAATGGAGACTCAGATACCTCTAGATCCACATCCGGGTTTGCCTTTATCTCTGTTCGCGGAGCCATCTGTTGGGGCAGCAAACGACAGACCATGGTCGCTTTGTCGTCAACGGAATCCGAGTATATCGGCTTGTGCTATGCTGGTCAGCATTTGGCGTGGCTACGCACCTTCTTTGAAGACATCGGCTATCCTCAGAAAGAACCCAGTCTCTTGAAGTGCGATAACCAAGCTGCCATCATCCTGACGAGAGACGCTCAGTTCCGTGCCCGAACAAAGCACATCCAACGCAAGTATCATTACCTGCGTGACGATTTGGTGGCTACCAAACAAGCCATCATTCGGTTCGTCCCAACAGATGATATGGTCGCGGATATCTTCACGAAGTCACTTCCACACGACAAGCATTGGAAGTTTACAAAAGCTATGGGGCTCAGGCTGTACACGAGTGGGAGTGTCAGAGATGGTCGAAGACTTTAGCGCCTAACTAGCGCCTGGTCATCTTGCTTACGTGCTTGCTTCCGCCCCATATATCTTTTTTATTTATTTGTCCCGTTCCTCAGTCGTTTCACTCCATCGCAGTGCGGCTGAGGTACGTTCTTTACTCTACTTACATTTACCTGTACTTATTTTCTGTAGACGCATATCTGCGTATTATTTTAGATCGAGAACTCTGATAATGAACACCTTAAATATTTCCCTTTGAGCCAAAGAAAAGGGGGGAAATCGCTGTGTGTACAGAATGGCACGCTCTGCAAAGCACAGAGTTGATTGGGGGACCAAAAATTTATACGGACCAATAGATAACATAAATTCGCATACATACTTCAACAACAGCTGACCTCTAGCGCGCAATAACCACTCCAAGAAAGTTCATACATCCGCGCGAAGGAAATTCGGGTGTTTTGGGATGTATCCATCGGTGACCACCAAGGATGACAGGTAGAAATCTAGGATTTCGTTTTTGGAGAGATGTTGGTGTCTAAAGTACAGTCCCAAGTTTCAAGTCCCTTAGCATACACGGTTGGCCCAGCATGGAGAGGTCGACAATCTGCCACTAAAGCTCAAATCAAGGTCTTTTTGAGGCTCAGCAAGGCGAGAGGATAATTTTTTTGTTTCCAGAATAGTCGCAGTTTATTCCCCAGGATCCAGGGATGAGAACGAGCCCCTGACCTTGTGAATCGATCAGGAATTGGTTGAGGAACAAGCGGACCAAGGTTTCGGAGACAAGGAATGATGTTCACACGCCGTCATCCCGATCAAAAACCTGGCACAGCTGTTGATCGCCGCCACCACTTTCCTCCAAATTTGATGTATGCCGTCCTCATATATTGTATTCCATCCTGGAAGTACCAAATCCTAGGTCTATGCATCCCACGGGCTTATATTATGCAAGTGGCCCACTAAGGGGTCTCAGATAATAAGTACACCAAATGGAATGAGGTCTCTAGACGTCTAGCAGATATTTTTGCATACCCTAAAATGATTGATTCGGAGTTTTTTTTTTTTTTTTTTTCCTCTGCGCCCCCATCCCAATATTATACACATGATGACTACCTTTCTGGCCACAGAAGTATCACATAAATAAAAAAAGCACGAGTTTTTGCCGGGCAACGCCACGGCCTTACACCCCAAGTGCATTTTATCCGAACTTTCCTCTGATCTTAGGTCTCAAAATTTGAAATTCTACCCGAACCAGGGATCCGACCGGCAAAGGTATAATCAGGGCTCCTGAAATGCTACGGTACATAGGTAGCATTACGGCACGGTCCCACTCAGAAACACTGTTACTGCCGTGAATTTCGGTGAGAATGTGGACTTGGAAATCAGGAAATATTATTTACACGCCATTCATTACAGACATCAACACAATCAGGGACAGATAAATCAGTGGGAAGAGAAGAGGCAGGATGGGAAGTAGAAAACTGCGTACAAACTCCCGAAATTATGTTTTTCGTAATTTCAGTGCGGATATGGCCAATAGTGGGTTTCTCCGGCAGTTCAATTCGGTGTAGTGCAGCGATGGACAGAAGGATTGGCCTGCGATGTGCTTCAAAATAATTGAAAAAGTCAGCAACACGGAGGCAGAGGAATGGCTGTCTATTGAGGCCGACTGAACAGTAAGCAAGTGTTTACGAATTGCGGCTTTAACGTTGAAGCGGAGATTTCGAGATCCAGACGTTGAGATACTCAATGCGGCAGCAACATGACATAGGTGTTCAGTGGAAATTTCCTAAAGCCTGTCGGCATTGAACAAGATTCATATTCTGGTGGGGCACAGTATGTGAGGCAAGAGCGCGTTGGATTGTTTCTAAATCAGAATGGAATACTGATATACGTGAATGGGTGCAATGATGCACAGTAAAGATATCCTGGAGGATATTGAGCGATGTGTTAGAAGGTTCTGACACATGAGAGCGTACAGCAGTGGAGTTAGAAGGACAACGAGTCTGCGCAGATCCAAGAAGAGGAGGGAACTGAATAAAAGATCAGAAGTAGCATTACAGCCATTGGCAGTACCGAGGGCGCGGTCGAAAAAATTACCGGTTTGGGATGTTTTCAAAGAATTACCTGTAACTCGGTCAGTTCTTCGTTGACGACAAGCTTATTCATCGGCTGGTTGATATTGTGATGGACAATGTCGATATTTTACGTACTGTTCAGTCTCTCCGACACGCCAACTTCCCAACCAGGATCTTTGTTTGATCAAACCTCGGAAAATACGGACGCACCCGATCCGTTCAGCTAAAGCTAATGAATGGTACTTCCCTGATTCTGGACACTTAAGAAATAGTTTGTTATTACACAAGGACTTCTGGCACACTCCGAGGACATCTGTCTGATTTTTCTTGTTATGCACCATTCACGACATGTAGTCCATTCTTGGCCCTAACATTTTTATTCTGAGAGAAAAAAAGTACGGGTCCGAGCAGGTTCTCAAAATTCAGACAATCTGATCTGCAGCGGGGTCCGGTTTTTCTGTGGCCCGCAAACCTCAACTGAGGTCCGGTTCGTGTTTGGTTCAGGTTCAGAATCGGTTCAGAACCTGACACCGGCAACCCTAAAGCTAATAGAGGAAGTTGAAGCAGTTAGGTAAGCCTTATTCACTATGAATTCCTGCTGTTGATTCTCCACAATGCTCTTGGGCAGCTCATGTTATGCACACTCGGTCTCTTGCAGCTCGGTCAATTCTCATTTGAGTCTGTCCACTGATGTCCACTGATACTGGTTAGAATAGGGTTCAGAATTGAATTATGCACCACGGCTATCTGAATGCCTTGACTGTCTGCAATCGTTAGCCCTTGCTAATTTCCAGGAGTGTAACTGAAAGCAAGTAATCTGAGTCCGAAAATTGTTGACATCACAAACAGTCCGATTATTACAGCTCTTTGCACATTTTATGTCTTGGGTCATAGATTTACTTTACACTGGACCGGCACTGGTTGAACAATTCAATTTTTTCAGTGAGAAAATTGGTGAAAAACTTCTTTCACTTTGCAGACATTTTTCACTGAAAAAGTATCTGAAAAATTTACAATTTTTTCATTACAGCTCTTTGCGGAACTTAGGTCGCGGACAATTTTTTTCTGTTTTGGGCACTTGTCAGCAGAACAGCTGTCCTGCCCTCAAATCTTACCGGATTGCCTCGGGACCTATCCCATTCTACTCGCGCTGAAAACCCGCAGTCACCAGCCTCTTTGAAATTTTGTTTTGATCCCCGAATGCAATTTTCACCCAGAAAATCGCGATTTCAAGAAGAACAGTTGTAATGTTGGTAATAGTGATCTTATTGGTCTAGATTTTTGGAAACGCACACCTCTATGTGTTTTCTAGTTCTCAGTATATTAGAATAGGCAATTTAGTATACCATTTCCATTTCCCATGCAGCAGACCAGGGATGTCATTTACACCCCACAGTGACGCGGGCTCCGAATGGGGAATTCCTTATATTGCAACATATAAAAGGTACTGGTGACTGCACATACTATCTATGCATGACATATCCAAAAACTGGGTAAGTCGGAGCACTATTACGAACACTACAGCTGTCCTGCTTGAAATCAGGATATTCTGGGTGAAAATTTTATTCGGGGATCAAAACAAAAATTCAAAGAGGCTGGTGACTGCGGATTTTCAGTGCGAGTAGAATGGGATAGTCCCGAGGCAATCCGATAATATTTGAGGGCAGGACAGCTGTTCTGCCGAAAATTTCGGAAAACAGAAAAAAAAATCGGCCGCGCCCTAAGTTCCGCAAAGAGCTGTAATTTCTCATTTCCTTTCAAATTTTTCACCTCAAGTCGAAAAAGTACTGAAAAAATAGTAAGTTTCGCACATACTTTTCAGTGAAAAATGTCTGAAAAATGAACGAAGTTTTTCACCAATTTTCTCGCTGAAAAAATTGAATTGTTCAACCAGTGCGACCGAATATATCAAAAGAATGAATTCGACACTGGCCTCTCTTGGCCCCGGCTGCAAGGGGCTGGAATTTTACTTGATTGATGTTACAAGATGAACTAAAAGGCAAACTGAAAGACTCAAAATTTAGGTGTGGATTCAAGTGCAGTTGGGCGGACCTTTTGGGTCCACATTGCCGCCCTGAACATGCTACAAAAAATTGGAGGACACAGAAAGTTTCGTATTGAGCAGGGCTATCCATTTCCGGGCCCAGTGAATGTCCCTCCAATTTTCTTTGGCTGGAAGTCTTCTGTGCTGGGAATTGCCGTTGCCATTGATTCGGACCGGATGGAATATGCTGCTCACTGCACCGCCTCCCTTTAGAATGAAGAGCTTCAAAGCCCCAGGCTCAATGACGAGGGCGGCAATGGGAAATCTGAAGAGACAGTTTTGCTTAGAATCATGCTGGCTATCAGCTCTCAGTGAAGCTCGAGAAATTAAGTCTCCATACCAAGTCATGTTGTGAGGCCTAGACCGACAGAATATGGTCCTCACAGCACTGCCTGGACATGTTGAACCTCGTGACATTTTATGGAGAGCGATTTCCTTCGGTTTGAATCCAGGGTGATGGCCAGCGCGATTCTGAACAAAACTGTCTCCTCCGATTTCCTCCTGCTGGCCTGGTCGCTGTCCGAGGGTATTCGAGGCGGTGAGGATGAGGTTCAGGTCCGGGGTAGGTAAGAGGTGCTTAAATTAGTTGTTTGCTTCATGTTTTGCCAGATGTCGCACTGACCGTGGGTCGGGTGAATGCAAGAGCAGCAATATATGTTCTGTTGCCTTAGCATCCACCACAGCCCGAGCGCCGTCGGGCCATTGACTAATTTTTGATATTGCACGCGTGACACCTTGGATAACTTCGGCGTATTTGTCACTGAGACGGAATCAATCTCCGGGGATGAGTTATGGAAAATGTCCTGGGCGCACCTCAACAGTTCAACCAGCCGCACGCAGGGGTTCAAATCGAAGAGGGTCGCAGCGGTGGACTTCTCGTCTGCAAGGTGCGCAATCATCCAGCATATTGAACTCCGGACGCTGGGATGTGGCGAGTGCATAAGTTCCACATACGATTCCAGTGACGATACATCTAAGATGGCCTGGGCTCCATTCGGCCATATGCAGAACTTAGACAGCGCATATGCCGCCTGCCCAGCAACGTTCACCTTGATGTCACTGAGGAAGGTCAATGTAAACCGTGTAGGTGAAGAATCAACGAACAGGCGTACCTCAGGAGTTCGAGAAGGTGTGTACACAGTCCAGGTCCTTTTCAGCACTCGGCCAGTGTGGGGGCTTTTGACGACCGGTGGGTGCCCAGAGCGCTCCGGGGAGGAGTCCGAGGCAGATGGGGTGTCGTCGCGGGGTCTGGGGTGCATGGATCCCGCCGTACGGGCAGGCGAGCGCCCGGGCGGATTTCGGTGGTGGTGGTGGTCAGAGTCATGAGACATCCTGGCCATTTGGTTGACAAGATGAAGACGAAGAGGCCCCGGATGGACACAATGCAACAGTTCATTCCGGCCCTCCTCCGCTTTCGCCGCGTGCACCCAGACGCCGAGCTCGTTGTTTGGAAGTCTGACGTGTCTGAGGCTTTTCGCCTCACTTCTGTCCACAAGTTAGCTCAAATCATGCAGATCGTGACATCCAACCTACCAACGAAGCTCGAGGCGCTATCCGGAAACTCCAACGGCCCAGTGCAGCGGAACGTCGGTTGGTGCCAGTGGTGGCATTGACCGGGTTAAGCGACACTTGAATTGAAAGTAGGAGACCCAAAACCTCTTGAACTCACATATATTTGAGAAGTTTGGTGAACATTGGAAGAGTTCAAAAAGGTTTAGTGAGTCATTGAGCATTGATTGAGCAACGGTTCAGGCATTGACCCCTGGGTCAAACCACTTTGACCCCTCCAACAGGAAAACCCGGATTTGATAATTGGCAACCAATTGGATGCAATTGGCACCAATTAGATATTGGATGATAATCAGAGACATTTGAAGCTAATTCTCAGGGAATCTAGTTTTTATTCATGGAAATACTCCCAGGGGCTCTTGTCAGAGCACAGAACCACTTGTCTCGGGTTTAGCCTCTCAGAAACATGCTGGCCTCAACTGCTTACACAAAGTTCATAGCCGCCAAGTCTGGTATCACGTCCGGCCCTAAACTGACAGCGCATCAAACTGTCCACATCACTGGGGCACGTGAGTGTGAAACACTGAAAGTGTTTGATGACAAAACCTTAAATTCATCAAGGGTTTCCTTATCCCTCGGCGTGTGCATAATCGGTTTCATGTTAGTTTATTGAGGCCATACGTTGAGAGCAGTGACACTCTATTTCCGAAGCGCAATAGTCCGGGGCCGTATGATTTTGGAGAGCCGGCTACCGATGAATGGCAGGTGGACTCTATTATCGCTCATCGTTGGAGTGGGAATAAAGTCGAATTTTACGTCCAGTGGGATCAAGTTCATAGACACAGATAGTGCATCATAGACCCACATAGATAGCAGATTGTCTTTGTAGACCACCATAGACCTGCATAGACCTGCATAATAGCCCATGTGTCTTTATAGAATTTCAGATTTTCCCGATGCACCCGCGCCTTTACTTCAGCCATCGTGCCAGTTAAAAATTCACCAACATGGCAGGACTCCAAATAGGCCACCATTTTCTTCTGAAATTCCCTGTCCTCATCTAACATTTTTTCTCTGATCTCCTGGGGTGACAGTGCTCCTTTGATCCAGATAAGCATGTGCATGTGAAGTGTCAGTCGGCCCTGTTGCTCGACAGTACCGTAATAAGCATCAGTTTCTCCGTATAACCCAGGACCAATGCCGTCTATGTTCAACACGTGCTTGATGAACATCCTCGACATATAATCAAAAAACCTCGCAGCTGCTACAGGGTTTTGAGAAATTAACCTCAGGCGTTCGTTTGAACTACGAGTCTTCGGAGTGAAGTCCAGCTTGTTGTCTGCATAGTACAGACACAGTGGATGATTGTTGTCCACAGGTGAAAAGGTTATGAACCAACTGGGTGCACCCTTGTACGAAATCAATGACCAAACCTCATTCCGCATGTACTGTTTTCCGGTCAATGATCCTTTTACCTCGCCGCCAACGTGGTCAAGATCATGTAGTAAATCGAAGCAGGCCTTTTCAGCTTCGGTGCTCGGCTTCACATTTTCCCCATTTTCCATCCTACTTGCCAAGTCACTCAATACAGCTGTATCGACTTTGACAAGACGTTCGGCTACGGTTTTGAAGTTCTTCCTCTTCACCAAAAGATGACTACCAGTCTTAGCACTCTTGATCTGGCTGTCATTGAATGCAATCATCGGGAAATACAAGTCGGTTTGAAAGCGTTTGTCGTGATACATCAGCAGATGGCGCTTATGCGCAGCTTCAGAAAATCGGTTAAAGTGAGCGGGATGCCCAATGCCACCCAATCCATACGGGAACAGCCAAGGGAACATCTGCGGATACAATTGTTCATTGCCAAACAGTGAGACCGGTTCCTCGGATTGACCCACTCCCAAGGTTTTACCGCGTCGTTTTAAGTGTTCAACTGCTTTGGCTTTTAAAGTCTTAATATCCAAGGGATCATATTGAGCCCCAGATAGACCAGACACCGCAAAAGAACAAGGCCCTTCATCGGTTCCTTCCTCTTCACCTTCATCATTGACAGCCATAGCTTCGGGCTCTTTATTGCTCTCTCCTTCTTCCGTCTTACGCCATTCCACGCCACATGGTATCCCAGCCTCTGGAAGGCTGGCCAAGTTCTCTGGGGATATTTGCAGCGACTCGTAATCTCGATGCTTTAATTTCAACCACTCAAGTGCATTCTTGACTCTATCTCGACGAACGAGCATGGGGGTCCTAACATACAACTCATCTGTGGGACGGGCAGACCCAACAAAAATGAAGGCTAAGATTTCACTCAGTTGGTCTCTGCTGGGTGGCAGAATATTTAATATCTTTGTCACCGGAGAGTTGAACATGATAGCATTCGCACTTAATTTCCCTCTGCCAGAAGCTACCCTGATCACACATCTGTTGTGGCGGACACGAGAAATCAACAGCTTTTCAGCAAAAGACAAGTCTTGAAGCTGCCAGGGTACTCGGCCGATCCATATGTGATTAGCCAAACTTTTGGGAGGTACTATTCCTCTCAACAATCTATCCTCGCAATCAGTGCAGACCTTGTCACAATCTTCATCAAGTATAGGTCCCTCTTGTTCCTCAATGGGACATTCCAGCGAATCTCGTTCCAGCCTGGTTACACCCAGATTAGCCAATAAATTCCAGTCCAGATCAAGGTCATCTTTATTAGTTAATCCATAATTTGGTGTCAACAGCCCGCACACTGCGCACCCAAATTCTTCTATTGACTCTGGATTGAAAGATTCGCACATCTCGCGAACAGTGCGATCTTGAACCGCAATCGTAGGTGGCTCCGGAGGGAAAGTAAATGTTTCTCCGTCTTTATTTTGCTTTTTCAAGGAGTATTTTGCCTTGAGGGCACGTCTCCTGTTTCCCAGTGCTTCACTCGTTTTCTTACGGGCCAATTTCTTTTTGGCAGGTTTTCCTTCGGCTCTAGATTTCTTCTTGCAATATTTATCATTTTTCTGTTTGGTCACAGTCCTCGTCTTTTCAGCATCGTGGCGCACTATATTAAAGACCTGAATTATTTTTGGGCAGCCCTTGCAAGTACGGCCGGTCAATAAATGTAGCAGTTGGGCACTGCTATTTTTTGAAGTATATGGTATCTTGTGGAGCGCGCATGTCCGACCCAATTGAATCAAAGTTAAATCGGTAGCTATTGTAGTGATTGGCACTGATGCACAAAGTTTTGTTTCATCCCCGAGCAAGTCTTGAGATAGCTCCGACTCCGAAATAATGGAATCAAGGGTTATCCCATCCTTGTTGTGGAGAGTATTCCGTGATTCTAACGCGAAGGGAGTAGCAAAGGCCATGTCCCACTTTTTGACACCCCTTCCACTGTGAGGCTTATAAATAGGGTTGTAATGCACAGTATACCCTGACGAGGGGCTGAGTACAAGTTCCGCACTGACTTGTATCAGCAAAAATCCAAATAACCCGATGAATATCAGCTTTCTCAGTCCATATACATAAGATGAATAGGCTCCTGCCCTTTGACCAGCCGTCCTGCGACGAAATCGGTTAATGTGCAATATACGCCAGTTGTGGCGTAGTGTCATGAAACGCAGAAATTTCTGCACCAGCCGAACACATCTCCTTGATGGGAGGTAATCATGATCCGTTAAAAACACCAAGACCAACAGACTTTGGAAGTTGCGGTACAATTGCCCTGATAGGGGAATGAAAAAATATTTAGGTATTTGGGTCTGCTTCAATTCAATCGACTGGTTTCCCAGTTGATGCATATTATCTTGCCCTAAGGCATGGGCAGAAACGCGTCCTGCAGGAGAGCACCCCTGATATACGACTGAAACAGAATCAACAGATCTGATGGTCGCGGTAGTGGTAGGTTCAAGATGCCCGGTAAGGCATAGGAGGATGATGGTGAGGCATAGTGTTGCACAGATATGCAAGAATTTCATGGTGGTGCGAGAGGGTGGTGGTAAGAAGAGAGAGAGGAGAAGGATTTGAAATCATGATGGCTCCCAGGAATGCGCGATCGAAATGCACATCACTGGGATTTCCCGGCGGATTTGAGTTGTTCCTGGGTCCGATCGATCGCAATTTATCATCAGTTTAATTTAACCTTATCCTGGAGTCGGAAAGACCAGGGAATCTCCGATCCCAAACGAGCCACATCAGCTCTTTTTGAAGATTGGTCAGAACAGCCAATCATCAAACAAACAGAATCTTGGGGAGCCCCAGTGTGGCACCCCTGCTTAAATCAATCCAGAAATATTCAGGGGAGCTACCGGAATGCTAATCAACGTCCCAAAATTGTGTATCCACTTCACATAAATTTTTGTGGGCACTAACGCAAGCTCTTTTTGAAGATTGATCAGAACAGCCAAACATGGAACAAACAGAATCTCGGGGAGCCCCACTGTGGCACCCCTGCTTGAATCAACCCAGAAATATTTTGGGGAGCTACAGAGATGATAATCAATGTCCAGAAATTGTGTGTCCAGTTCAAATAAAATTTTGGGGGTACTAACGCTAGCTCTTTTTGCAGATGGATGAGAACAGCCAAATATCGAGCAAACAGAATCTTGGGGAGCCCCACTGTGGCACCCCTGGTTGAATTAACCCAGAAATATTCAGGGGAGCTACTGAGATGCTAATTAACGTTCCGAAATTGTGTGTCCGGTTCAAATAAAAGTTTGTGAGTACTAACGCAAGCTCTTTTTGCAGATCAATCAGAACAGCCAAACATAGAGCAAACAGGATCTCGGGGAGCCCAACTCTGGTACCCTGGGTTCAAAATACAGCAAGATATATCGTGTTCATTGGCTGAAGCCTGGTCATTGGAGCCTTCCTCGACTGTGCTGCACAGTCAGAACCAATTTTTTCATGACAGCCAGCCCGGCGCAATGTTACAGGTATTCCCCATCCAACCTCTCTTCTTCCACAGGCAGATTCCCTGTCATTTACTGTGCTGCAGGATGTTATGTGCCATTGGACAGACACATACATACCTTCCTGCGGCCACGTAGATATTTATTTTGGTGCCACTGTACCAGAGACGAACAACACTCATTCATTCCGCATCTGTTTCCTTCCTTTTTACTGCTTCCAACTCACCTTCATAGCATTCAAGGTCAAGTTCACGGATAGGTAAGACACTCGAGACAACAATATCGAAATAGTGCTTACGGTCGGGTTCGAACCACTGACTAAAGTACAGTATTTATTACGTAACGCTAAGGACCATTAGAAAAACGTTGAGAAAACATCACAAACTACTGACCGTGGGAACGAAAAGGTGAAGGAAATTTAGGCACAGCCACTATTTTCAATACGAACGGATAAAAGTCTCACTGGTTTTTTACTCTCCAAAATCTGCTCTCAACTTTTGCTAAAAGAACGATCTCTTATTTCATAAGTTCTCGTAAATGGTACACGTTCAGCAGTCGAAGATAAAAGACGGAGAAAATGTTCCATCTGAAACATTTGAAAAGGAAAGCAAAATTGAGAGTACGAGGACTCAACTTAGCTTGAGGCTTAGACAGTATTCCGTGGTGTAACGAAACAAAAGATATAGTCATAATATAATAACGGCCTCCCATCCCCTTTCGTTCAATTTATTCATTCAAATCTATGGTGCACTTGGTTGAATTGAGCTGAGTTCAATTGTTTCTCGCCCCACGCACGATGCAAAGAATTGTGAACGTGCGTGGGGCCACCCAGTGGTTCCCGGCAAGAACTCAATCTCGGAGAAGTTTCAACTAATGTGGAAGTCGAAGAATACAATGTCTCCGAAGCAGAGGGCGCAGAGCTGTCAATGTCTGCAGCATGTCCATATAATTGATTCACTGCAATTGTGAAGTGCATACTTACAAGTCCATGACGCCGAGGGGTCAATCCTAAGCGGGTGGGAAATACACGCCCTTGCCCGTATGGAGCCGGATCTGTCCCTTCCTTCCTCTTCTATGGTTGCCAGTGCTGGGGCCTCATACGCTATGGCTAGTATATATTTCCTTCCTTTCGCTGGTCATATATCAGACTTGGGGGATGGGGCCATAGCAAGGCTTGGAAGAACTTCGTACTTACAGATTACTAGTAGCGTCCCAGAAATAGCGTGCTCACTGCTTGCTGTTGAAATATTCAGATCCATAACTTCCTCGCAGAATGTAAATTTCAGTGCTCCGACGACTAGCCCATCCATTTGTCAAAAAAATCCAACAACCAACTTCGTACGAGAGACCTTTCATCCACCGTCAAATATAAAGCTGGTAAGGCCGACGAGCGGCACGGCCCGCTACCCGGTGACTTTATACGAAAACACGAATCATTACAGCCGTTTGCAGAACTTAGGGCGCAGCCCGTTTTTTTTTTTTTTTGGTAAGTTTTCACGAGAACAGCGATTGCAAGCTCAATTCTGAACGGTTTTCTCTGGAAATAGGCTCATTCGATTTGCACGGAAAGGGCGGAGGGCCGTGTCTCCTAGGTTTTTCTATGGGCACCGAAAATCTCCTTTTGGGGATAGATTCCCGTGTTTTTCAGTGGTTGAGCGGAGAACACGTCCCATGGGACCTATTTTGCTCCAATTGACCTAGATTTTTATTATGGTGGACTTGGACACATTACGGAGGGCCTGAAAAACCGGGATAGTAAATGTGAACACTGGTTCGTATCTACCATACACTTTAGGATCAACAATATGAAAGGAATGTATTTATGACCTGTATATTTGAAGTATTGATCCCATTCAAAATACCGGTATTTAAGGCCCTCCAGAATATGTTGATGTCCACCATAATAAAAATCTAGGTCAATTGGAGCAAAATAGGTCCCATGGGACGTGTTCTCCGCTCAACCACTGAAAAACACGGGAATCTATCCCCAAAAGGAGATTTTCGGTGCCCATAAAAAGACCTAGGCAACACGGCCCTCCGCCCTTTCCGTGCAAATCGAATGAGCCTATTTCCAGAGAAAACCGTTCAGAATTGAGCTTGCAATCGCTGTTCTCGTGAAAACTTACCAAAAAAAAAAAAAAAACGGGCCGCGCCCTAAGTTCTGCAAAGAGCTGTAAATTTGAATGTAAACTACTTGATTTGTAGGGACAAGAGAGTGGGGTGTGAGTTGGTCAGGTCTACTAAATGGAAGTACAAATCAAGCGGTATTTTCCTGCCCTCGATTGCGCCTGCGTCGCTGGCTGGGGCTTGGAGACGAGGTAGAGAAATTATTGAATGCGGCATCGGTGGCTTCGTCCCTCGGCCTCTTCTGAGGACTAAACGAGGTATCACGTGGGCCGGGCATCGTAGGAACTGTAGGGCTCCATGGTTCACCATCGCCGTGGTCGAGAATTTTGAGTTTGTCGACGAGAAGATGGTATATCTGGAGACCAAATCAAAAAATGAAAAAACGATGAAAGGGAAGTGGGGAGTCGCACTTTTTTGTCGGACGCAGGAAGACCCCTCTCCGTTTTCTGGTCCGTCATGATGTATGTCGCAAAGGAAACAGTTACCAGGACCAGCGTGCCCTCGGTTAGTGTCCCGTAAAGCTCACCCGGTGCAATTAAATTGCCGTTAAGATCGTGGCAGTCACGCTGGGTAAGTACTGCCTTCTCGAAGTGAAAAGCAGGTCCTTGAACGTCCGACAGAGTGCTCGGAGGATAGGTATCGCCAACTTTGCGCTCTGAAAGTTTGTCAGTAAATCATCGACAAGAGCTGTGATACATCGCACCGGTAACTTGGGGTGACGCTGCCATCTCAACATCCCCTGCATTCTCGGACGTCTCGCTCGATGTAGTCGTGGAGCCGACTCTCATGACTCTTCTACGAGGAGTGCTTGGAGCAGAAGTCGGAGTGCGGGTGCCTCCGGAATAAGGGACCTAACAGTGGATCAGGGAAGTTGTTAACTGCGTCAAGTTGAAGCACAGACCTCGTAGGTTGGATGGAGTCGCAGGAGGACGATGATGTCTTCCACCGTGTCGCCCGTGCAGCGAACTATATCCGTGACCACGAAGTTCTGCATCGAAGTAGATATAAGAGGTGGTATGGAGAAACTTATAGCACATACCTCGTTGTTCTCGAGTTCTACTTTCTCATCAGCCATGCGAAGGGCGTCGCAGACGGCGGCGCCATCTTGAAACATGGTGCGTAGTTCATCGGGTGCTCCTGTGGGGCAGCGAAGCGCAAGAACCATCCGATGAGACTTGGTATTCGCGTCGTTGTACGGCTGTCGGGAAATCAGTGAGATAAATGACTGGAGGTGCTCGAGCACTTGCCAATTTATACGAAGGAAGTTTCTTAGGATACCCCTCCATACAGGTACCCTGGGCTTCGGAACCAATCTCGGTGATGAAGGTCGCCACGAACGGTGTACCGTCAGCCTTTTGGTAGTAGATGTTGCCTTTGGCGTTGGGATGGGTGCGAAAGAAAGAGGCATCAATATTGTGGGCGGACAAGTAGGTCTCACCCATGGCCTGTGCCTCCTCAACGATGCGGTCATAGAAGGTCTTTCCGGTCTTCCGGTCGATGGTGCAGCGACGCAGGGTGATTGAGCTCATGGTGCCAGCGGGATTCAAAGAAAATGCGAAGGAATGAGAGAGTGGAGAAGTTCGAAGTGAGGCTAGGTGATCCATACGGCGCGTTTTATACAGCAGCGGGCGGGTTCCGTCGGGAAGTTTGCGGAAGGTCAGAGAATGCTCGACCGGGAACCTCAAGGAACGTCAGCGAATATTCAAGGAAATTTCCGAATGTTTCTCCGCAAGCGATTGAAGCGAAGTTACCTCCGTTAGCAATCCGTTAGACTGGACGCCTCCGCTTGTTGGGCGTGTGGGGTTCACTGCCCGGGGAGGGTCTCTTCTTGTTCGATGAAACCGAATCATTGTCAACCGGCATCATCGAGGTTCTGAGCACGCGGCGCCGACGAGGAGAAGAAGCCTGCACTTGGCGGGGATCAGAACGTGGCGGTGCACCGGCCATCAAACGTGAGGTCGCCTTCTGCAATGCCTCTAATCTTCGTGCTTCGTCGTGCACAGCGTCCTCTTCGCCTTCGTTGTTGGGATGGGGCAGAGCATCTGGCGAGAAAGTGTCTACCAAGTACCTTTGAGCCTCAGAAGCCTCATCTGCCGTCCCGTGCAACATTATTGTCTGGTGCGTCAGCATGTCTAGGCGCCGGAATTCTTCACGGACATCTTGGCTTGGGTGACACTGGATAACCTTTTTTTGGAAAGGTCGAAGAATGTAAACTCCTCCGAGAGATGTTGCACGTGATAACATAACATAAGGTGCTTCCGTTCCACTTGTGCTTTCGAGGTCCAGAATAACCGCCTCCATTGTCTTTCCCTGGGCTTTGTGGGCCGTCATCGCAAATGCCGGGACTATAGTGACCTCGAGTACAACACGTTGTACGCACCAACAGCCGTGAACATTCTGCTGTCTATTCCGCGCATCGATGATGCGGGAGGTTCAGCTATGTTCCAACATGGCAAGGCCAATATCAGGAACAAGAACGGAAAGCTCGTCTTGCAAGGCAAGAAGGAATTCCGACTTTACTGGCTGGACAAGGTCTGCGCAGTAAAAGTCGGGAACCGAGAAAATGCCGGGAATGCTGAGGAAGTCGACCCAAATAGCTGGGCAGCGTGGCATGATCGATGCGGCCACATTTCTAACTCAACGCTGGAACTCCTCGTCAAGAATCAGTCAGTTGAAGGACTCACCATTGACCCAAATAGCAGACCCGAGGACTGTGAATACTGCATTCAAGCCAAGATGCACCGGCAACCATTTCCACACAAAGCCCTTCACCGCTCAAAGGAGCCAGGAGAAGGCACCCACAGTGACCTATGGGGTCCTGCACGTACACGATCAACCGAGGGGAATTACTATTATCTTTCCTTTACACCATACACAGCCTTCTGATCATTCTATAGCCTTTTGGATCCAGGTTTTCGTGTAAAATTGCCATTTTTGGCTCAGAAAATGCCGAGCAATTGGCCAAAAAGGCAATTTGAACTTCTTAAAATTGAACTTTTGAGGTCACAGGTCACATGGTATAGTACGCGGCTATCCCGGATGTCATAGGAATTTGATAGAATTGATGGCTTATTGAAATCCGACGATTTTCTCTTCGAAATTCGAAAGGACAACCATCGAATCCCTCTGAATATACGAATCATCGAAATCCGATGGTTTCCATCTCGTATTCAGATCATCCGACCAAACTGCCGGCCTCCGCCCCTCGGAATTTGAAGGCTGATACCCGTGACTCGATTACATACACATCATTTGCGCTGCCCGCCGTGTCTGAGTCTGCGCGCCTCTCCTCTGCTTCCCGACGCGACGCTGGGTGCTCAGCCTAGACGATTGCATCCCGATGCGGGCAATCGTGACATGTCATTGGATTCAATTAAACCACTGCTTGGGTCGGGATTATCCATCTAGGTATGCAGTGTAGGGCTTTTACTCAGATATAAAGCTACCAAATTATACCTCAGGCCTTAAACACTGAAATGATCAAAAACTATACTACCTCGGTCCTTGGCAAAGTGGGTAGTGCCATGTCAGCAGCCGAGTCATACTAGACTAAGACTGGTACTCTGGCTTGACTCTGGCCAGAAAGAAACCATGCACTCACGAGCTAAGCAGGGATTGTATACTCCCGGATATGCCTACATGCAATCCCTTCAGGCTACTGTGTCTGCAACAAACGGCCGTGTTAATGTAGGTCATCGGACTTAGAGATTTGAGATTATCAATGCAAACACAAGAGCCTGGGGTGCTATCATATCAGCATCCCCAGTCTGCCACAGCTAACTTGCCGCTGTGGTTAACCTTCCATTGTGGTTATTTAGCTAAGGCTTTGCTTGACCTTTTGCGTTCGATTCTCTTCAAACGCAAAATTTTGCTTCATTTATCCATCACTTGGCGCCCGTTTCCGGGTTCTCGGGAATCAGCCGCTCGTCCCTGGTGCACCGTGAGCGACCCATTGGAATCCGAAGGGGTGTAGATCCGTTGGGATCCAATGGCTGCCCATTGGAATCCGATGAGCCATCAATTCTATCAAATTCCTATGACATCCGGGATAGCCGTGTAAGTCCAGTCATCCGGCAGTGAGTCCTCATCCATAAGTAGGCCACTCCGTGTGTTCAAGACCAGCTCGTTTTTCAATGCGAGTGTGCCAAATTTTATCTTATCAGTCAAGAGCCGGTCACGTTGCAAGGCTCCGTTGACCGCTTTCAACCATCGATTATGGAGTTCCGTTGCCGTGAGTATCACCTCTGCGTTCTCGATTATTCGGGTTAGATGGAGGTTCCATATTAGATGCCATGCAACCGAGACGAGAATGGCAAATAGTCTCCCCTTTTCGGGGACAATGGCGCCTTTGTCTGATTTAAATCTCACAAGGTTGCAACCTAAAATCAGACCCCAGTTCAATGTAAGCCATTGGGCATGTTTCTTTGACCAAAGTTGCTGTGTTAGGCTCCAGATTACTGTACTCTTAAAATCAATTCGGCGGTCACGCGTCACACCGAAAAAATTTGACCCCGGCAATAATTGCTGAACCTTTAGGTTTGGCTACCCAGGGGAACTTCGATTTCGTGCATCAATTTTGATCTGTTTGTCATGCAGAATTAGTCATCGAAACCAAAAAAATTCAAAGCAAGTAAGGAAACCGGAAACAAGCAATTCAAATGTAACCACTTTGTTCCCAGCCTTCTTACTGATTTATCTGCCTGTGGGCCACCCCCTTTCACTCAGAGATTCTCTAGGTTTCTGCTTTAGCTATTAGTCATTTCTGCTTGATGTTCGGGGCAATATCCGTGGACGTGAGAATTGGGCCCGGACAATGTTAATGTTCCGATCAGCTAGGTCATGACATGGATTAGGCCTCTCCGAGGCGGGTGCTGAACCTTTAGGAATTCATGTTCCCGTGCAAAGTTTGAGCAAACCTGATTAGTGACCTATTTGATGATTTAACACTGCCCAAAATTTGAAAATGATCCCCAAACTGATCTTTGACCTTGTGCACATGCTAGTTTCATGTTGGGTTTGTTGTTGGTAACTTGAATCCCAGTAAGACAATTATTTAATTAGGGATGCACACCATCCCGCAAAAAGAAGTGGCTGTCAATGTTAAAACTGGAGATGGTTAATAGAACAGCGGTCTAATTTGGCTCTGGGAAGGTAGGACAGTGCGGGATGGTAAAAAAGACGGGGATGGACACAAATTGTGTTGCAGTTTGATGGGCTGTTTTGTCCAAAGTGTTGCTGTCATTATATCTGTATCTGTTGTTTGGATTCAATTCATGCCTTCCAACAGGATTCTTCTCAATTTCCAACATGAAGTTGGATGTTGTAGATGGCTCACGTGAATTCAACATGGGATGCTGGCCCTACTCTCGCAAATTTAACCTGTAAAGATTAACAGGGCCCTGGAATGTAGTGGGTAAAATATCCTTGCAATGTTACCAAAAAAGACTTGCTCCCGCGGAAGGTTGACGCTGTCCCGTAAGAATACAAGAAAAAACCTCCTGCCGGGGTGGGGAATTACCCGTGGACAGCACCCCATCACCTGCAAATATGCTGCTGGTGTGGGGGGAATTTATTATACTCATGTGGTCCAAATGTCTGAACAGCAAGTTGACCGAAGACAAACAAGTAGTAATGTACGGGTGGTTCTCCTTACATGTAGCTACAAGTTGCCAATGGAACACACCATTTCAGGGGGTCGATCAAGCAAGACACTGGATTACTGTGTGTATCCCTATATTTTATGCCATAAATAATGAGTCACTCCGATTTTGACCAGAATGTTATGTCTGTGACTGTTCACGTTTGTGCCCTCGAGAAGTTGCTGCCAGTGCGTAGATGCTAGTGAATGCCCTCCACATTTCATAGGGTACTTAGATATATGTTGACTTTTGTACCTCGAAACCGCAGGCCAATAATAATTAAGCTTATTTGTGAATTAATGTATAGTGGTATATCTGGGAGCTGCGAGCTCTGTTTTTTTTCTCCAGGAACATTGAAGAAGGTCCCGTGAGCCATAACTTCAATTAACACTGGCCTATGGATCCCCCATGTTTTTTTATTTTGACTGGGTCACCGGTGCAACTACATTGGAAGTAAATTTGGTACGAGGCTCCAATTGGCATAACTCTGATGTAGTTCATGGCCCAAATGATCAGTAACTGGAGCTGTTACATGTGTACTGTAGATGTTGGTGTAACTACTTACCAGTGCAGTGATGAACTACTAGTAATGAAGCCCCTGCAATTTTTAATAATTATGAGGGACCTGGACACTCTTAATTATAAGTCAATCTTGAACAATACTAGCACAGTACAGAGTAAAATGCAAGTATTATGCACCAAAGTTGCAGTGTCACAGTTGTGGTTAAATATTTAAATTGCTGGTGCCAAGGAAATCTGGACGGATGGGCCAATACAATTGAAATCCGCTTGGGCGTGACGGTCACGTGATCACGCTTCCTGGCTAGTGGAAACCATCACGGCCAGGAATAAGAAGGAACACGTAACGACTGATCTTGGACTGATCGTTGCCGGATGCATGTCCGAACACAAAGCAGAAATGACCAACCGCCAAAATTGAAGTTGAAGTGTTTTCTTTGGTTCCGGACCATATTCCGAGTTGCACAAAGGCACACATGTCGGTAAAGAGGTGAAGAAAATTCCTCTGGGATTTTTATCCACCCCTGGGCATTGTGCCGTCTCTGTTCAATTTATTTTGGCCATGACCAAGGTTACATGACTAAATTTTTGCTTGTTCATGTAGCAAAGATGGCTGGCCGAAACCCAAGTTCTCTAGGGTAGCCAAACCTAAAGGTTCAGCAATCATTTGACGTTACTTGGCAGGTGGGTGGACTAACCTGGTAATTCGGGTTCTTAAATCGTGAAAATACTGTTGGGAGCACTCGCTTTTTCAACTAACCCTGTATTCTCTCAAACACAACCACCCGGAAGCGAGCAGTTCGCACCTGCCACAGGTGTAAGAACTCAACGTGCCCCGGAACACTGGATGATCATTTCAAGTAATTCATTTTGCTTGGTAAAATGGGCACTCAGCCCAAATACAGGCTCAAGAGAAATTCTCGAGATGCATGGTTTACTTTATGTCGGAGCAATTAGCCTTGTTTGGCCGTCAATTTACAGTGGTGGCCAAAAAGAATGAGCGCATTCCTGGGCTTAATCATTTCAAATAAAATGTAGGCATGAAGAGCCCTTGACTTTATGATGTTCTATGCTGTTCCCCCATATTATACCTGTGCCATTAGAGAGTTTGCGCAACAGCCACTCGAGCCACCCAGTGGCTGTTTTGCCGTGCGCACGAGTGGCTCGAGTGGCTTGAATGGCTGGGATAACTGATAGTATTTTCGATCAAATACACCCATTTGTAAGTATTAAGACTCGTGTAGAGGCACCCAGTCATCCCGTTACTTCAAACAGGAGTCCAAAATAATTGCTGAACCTTCAGGTTTGGCTACCCTGGGGAACTTGGATTTCGCCCAATTTTTGCTACAAGGACAAACAGAAACACGTCATACATAATTGGTCATCGCGAAAATAAATTGAAAGAAAGTGGGGTAAGGTATAGAAATTGATCAAAATGCAAGGACATGTTCTTCAACTTGTTACTGACTTGAATCCTCATGCGTGAGCCCGTTTCACCACCTGGAACCAAAGAGATTCTCTGAGTTTAATTTTCTGTTATTAGTCATTTCTGCTTCGTGTTCGGGCCAGTATCCGCTGACATGAGAGAGTTCTTGATCCGGCTTGTCACGGCCGGAGACACCGCGGTGGCACGACCACGTGCCACAAAGGGGTACACTTAAGGATTGCTCAAGGACGTGTTTCTGAGGTACATCAAGCCCCTTAGACAGACTACTCTTTTAAGCCTTTTATGTAAATCAGATAATAGCGCGATGCAGCCATCCAAGCCATCAGATGGATTTTTTGCATTGCGTAACTTGATGGCTAGCGGCTCTTGTGGTACTATGTTAGAAACTAAATAGCAGTTATTAACTTTTGCTGGAAATTCCAGAGTCCAAGGTCCATAGTTAGCACATGCAGGCGAGTAAGTGATTTTGACGTTTTTTTTGATACAACAGGGGCAAAAATACTAAACTAAAAATTACTAATTTGTGCCATGCATTCTGAGCTCAATTCCATATGGATTCAGGTCAGCTAAAGTTTGGATAGGGTTGCTTTTGTCATTGCTTCCACTCTACTTATATACACCGCTCTTGGAAATTTGATGAAAGCACAGAGTGAATTTTTCCCACACCCCGAAAATATTTCGTTCTGGGAGAATGGTGCCAAAATGGTGAGGCTTGAATGGTGCCTACACTCTTAAAATTTCTCATACTTCATGCTACAATTTTATTCGAGGACATTTGGCCCAGAAATGAGCTCAAACCAGTGCGTGCAAAACTTTATAGCACCACGGTATGCGAAGAATGTTAAAAATCAGTCATCCGCGTCCCATTCCTCATTTTCAGCATCCGAAACAACTGGAGCACCTGCTTCTCGGGCGAGATGAGTTCCACGAGTGCTGGACCTGACATATTCCGCTTCTGTGGAAGTCAGGGGATCTGTAATCCGGCCGCTATGTGGGCTGTATGAGCATTAAGGATTGCTCCCAGAGCTTCTTCTGATAGCAGGCCTTCCCGAGGGTTCACAGCTAGAAATGTTATTCACATGCTTTATTGCTATGTTATTACCATGCAAGTTTCCAGCACAGCACTACGAGTCTCTGTTATGCAAACCATAGATATGCTCCGAAATTCTACCTGGTCCATATTCAACAGGTTGGACCATAATTTCTGCTGAGCCAGTTCAAGCCATGGGTGAGGGCCTGGCCTAGTCGGGCTCGGCCTAGCAGGTGCTGTGGGCTTCAGGCCAGCCCTGAACATCACTAGGGAGGAAACCTAAATTGGGGGGCTGCTTCCTGTCTGTGTATCCCATCCTAAAGGTTCAGCATCCGCCTCGAAGAGGCCTAATCCCACGTCATACATTTCCTAGGATTTTGTATCCTAATGACGTCGAGGCCAGTTTTCTCACTTGTGCACACACATTTGCACTTCATCTGATCTCATTCTGGCATGAATAGATAGTAAATTAGATACGGACCATCAGCCACTCGAGCCACCAGCCACCTATGTGCGCACGGCAAAACAGCCACTGGGTGGCTCCAGTGGCTGTTGCGCAAACTCTCTATTGTCTCACAATTAAATAAATGGGTGTTTTCTGAAAAATCGACTTTTTAAAATCATCACATTTGGAAAAATGATGTATACCACAGGGAAGTACTCATAAAAGCGACCATATCCATATATTGGTTTACATAAGTTCAATGGGATTTGAGCTCACACTAGTCGTTTCAAGTTGGCCATTTTTGGCATTTTTTGGCCATATACTATGAAAAATGGCCAACTTGCAGCACATGTCCCGAGCTCAAAACCCAGTCAATTTGGGTGAACCAACATATGTACAGGGTATTCTTGTAAATACTTGTGATTTTATTTGAAGTGATTCAGCCAAGGAATGAGCTCAAATGGCAGCGCTCATTCTTTTCAGCCACCACTGTACCTTAAACGGAGGGAAACACTCGAATTTTGAGGGTTGATTTACTTTACAGCGAAGGTAGTTAGTACATACTGTCCAGTCTGAGGGATGTTACACGCTCATGTTATGACTGGATGGCACCTTCCTCTTTGCCCTTATCAAGTGATCTCAGTGCCTTTATCTAAGTACCCCTGGTGTCTATTGTTTTGCTGAATAAAAATAATGAGATAATGCTGCAAAGTCCTAAAGGTTCAGCTACCACCTCGAAGAGGCCTAATCCAAGTCATTTTTTCTGGATTTATCCTATACTTTAAGAGACGACGGACACAGCTTTTTTGATAATGTCAGGTGATAAAGTCACGGGACGTTGTCGAGATGTTGCTGCCGGTTGCTGCCGGGTCTCACGCCCATCGTCGCAAACTGCTCCTCGTCCCTCGTGGCTTCTAGCATCAACGCCGCGCTGCCCACGCCGTTCAACGTGAGCGCCGCAGAGCCGGAACAGGTGTTGCAGTACTACCGCGCGAGTTCCGTCGCGCTGACGCCCGACGGGTACAACAACACCACCGTCTTTGCGCCGGAGAACTCCACCGCGAACACCCCCTTGCCGGCGGGCACAGATGCCAATCTTCTCGACTGTCTGAATCAGACTATTGGACAGCCTCTGTCAAGGTGACATCGACAGAGCTAGATTTGTCTTAAACGCCGTGAATGTAAAGAATTGTGGGGAGGGCAATATGGTATCTATCCACTGTTTGGCAGCAAAAGTTGTCAGGTAATTCAATTTTCTTGGACTCTGGGCCACTTTCCGAAAGTGGCGGGTATGTACGAGAAACGCAAACTTTAGGCCGGCCAGGTAGTGATGCGGGGCGGGGTACATCCCGGCTTCCTAACAGGAAGCGGCGTAGCCCTCGGGATGGCGTTGGGGAATATAAGCCCACGCGAGACCGGGAAGCGCGCGTCTCCCGTAGGCGCGGCAGCACAGCGCTGGGTGGCCTTGTGCTTCTGCGAGGGAATGTATCTGTAGGGTGTTGTCACCACGCTAGAAATATAAGTATGTCAGTCAGAACTCAGAACTGCGCAAGGAGCGACACACGTTGTCGGGAGGCTATACACGTGGTGGCTGTGTTCTACGCCCTCCACCCAGAGACCATTAATTACGATGCGGTGTGCAATTTAGATATATAGGTTGTCTTCTGGAGAATATCTACACAATTATTCATCTTCTTGCGAGGGGTGCTCAATTCTTCCGTCGGCCGCGTCGTTCGTGCCATAAAATAAATAAAATTCAAAATCCGCTTGAACCCGCTCTGCCACAACACACTCTGAAGGTTATCCCTTTCACTTGGGGTGTAGGGCAGTGGCTTTGCCCGGCAGGAACTCGTACTTATGTACTTGCCCTCATTCGTCGCTCTGATGCCCTAAACCCTCCTACTGTCCGGCCGTGGCTGTTTGTGCGCCCGCCGCTGCCAAACATCCAAATTAGTACGAAGCCCTTTTGGGAACCGATTAAAAAAAAATCTCGGCAGTCTCAAGGTTTTTCGGAACAGCTGGATTTGAGTGATCGACGGATGACGTCCGGATTCATCCGGATGAGGCTCATCCGTGCCAGTCCTTAACCCGGCTGTAATTCCCGAATCCCAGCCGCAACACGAATAACCTCTTTCGAGGGTGAATGGCAACAATGCGCAAAAAAAGAATGGGTAAGGAATCGACAGCAGGGAGAAAGAGAATGGGCACCTTCGTCTCCTTGCCCCGCCTCGCGACGAGGGTGAAAAAAGGCCCCAAGGGCGTCTCACTGGTTCCCAGTGGTCTTGACGGCTGCAAGCAGCGGTGTACTTGGCGCATGGATACCAGTGATTGGCGACTGGAAACCAACGGCTGATCGGACAGCTGGTTTCCGTCTTTCGATCGTATAGGCGTGTAGTGAGCGCAGCACGACAGAAAGTCGACCTGCGCCTATCACCTGTAAGACTAGATAGACTATGCGCATTCATCCCCAGTGAGAAAGCTCTCGAAGATGGTCTGGGCGGCTGAGATAGCAACAAACTTCAATTTCAGAGATAATTGGGACGACCGACTGACTACTGGACACGGACAGCCTGCCCAACCCCTGCTGCTGGGCGGCTCCGGGACGGGATGTCGAAGAGATAGGGTTCCTTTCGAGGCCGAGCAAGAGAACACCGAACCTTCTCCACTACAGCGAACTTTTCCAATCCTTCATCGGGCGTCACCCCCAGCGTAGCTTCCGCAGAGGTAATGGGACCTGCTAGACCGCCTGGCCACACAATTGTCACTGCATACCCTTGCGGGGCATTGACAGCCACCTGTCGTCGAGCATCATAAAAATCGAAGAAGAACATGCCCGCCTCTGGGCGGGTCCCTCCCGGGAACAGGCGTATGCAAAGGCGATCCTGAGGTATCGAGACGATAAAAATATCGGTTTCGCGCTGGGAAGCGGCTTCCGGCTTCAGCTGAGCGCCAGTCAGCAATAGGTGCATGTGTCGATGCGAATGAGACACACCCCAATCGGAATAAGACCTGTTTGGTCCGCATTCGTCACAAAGGCTTGGATCATTTCGAGGCGCTTCCCGTCGCGAGGAATACCCTCGGCATCGAGCAGCTGGTGGATTTCCGCGTAGGTAATGGGAGGTAAACCCGCTCTACCCAAAACATGGTTGACGACCGAAGTCGGGTACTGGGGCTCGGGGTTGGGCTCATAGCGCTGGGATCCGCGAGACTGTTCAGAGAGTTAGCTCAGGGGAGCCGACCGAGACCGGAGGCGATGCTTACCTGACGAAAGGCAGGCATTGCGAATGGTGGGTGGGGGCAAGAAACAGCGAGGTGTTGTGCCCTATTTGTGTCACTGTCATGAATGACTCACGAGAGGTCCGTGCGTGCGAAACTTCGCACGTGGGTCCGTGCACACACGTAAGTAGGTCCGTGCGCGCGAACATACGCTACTCAGTACTTATAAATGCATGTGGGAGGGCTCCGTCCTAATACATTCTCCAGGTCCTTCTCAGTTATGTTTGTTGGATCTGTCGCCGCTCGCGCAGTTGGACAAGAAGCGAATGACATATATCTTACCGACAATTGGGGTGCGGTTCAGCCCAAACTACGCCATCACACCGTGTGCCTGAGCCCGGGTATCGTGCTCAACACCGTCCAGACTAACGCCATGGGCCCATGGCAGCCGTCTGTCGCCGGACCCTTCAGCGTACGCATGGTTGACACTGGCACCGTCTACACGCCGGTGAGTTGCTAATTCAAAAGAGATGCATTTCCGTGACTGTGATTAAGCTCCCCCCCCTTATCATGCCCGTTCAAATGCTGGTTGTAAACGGCGTCCCTGTGTTGCTTGGTCATATCATCACATGGATGGAGGAGCTCGACGAGACCAGGACGATCCCGGGCGCTCGCCTCTTCTACCACCAGCACGACGCCCGGCCACCGAATTCGCTGCCGGCTCCCCCAATATTGGCTCAGAATGTGGGAAAATATGGGCGATTTTCACGCATCCACTACGGGTCCCAAATTCAGTCTTATCGCTCCGGTTTCTAGTGGATGCTTCCCACCATACCCTTGTATTATTTTACTTGCGTATTTATTGCATTCGCCACCCGTGACAATCACGACGCGGGTCCCGCTTTGCAAGCCACTCCTCTGTCTCATGGCACGTAAACAGCGCCAAGTTCCTCTCAGACGACACTACTCTCATGATCTGAAGCGCCGTGTTATTCATATGTCTCAGAAACTCCACTTGAGCTCCACTGAGATTGCACTCCTGCTTGACATGCCTCTAAGCGCCGTGCAGCGTGTCCGTTAGGTTTGGAACGAAATTGGAGAGGTTGCCAGGCAGCGGGCACGCTCAGGAAGGGCTCCGCTGATGTCAAGAGAGGCTGTCGATGTGCGTAATCCCATACATACCTGATTGATTAAGATTTTATTAATTGTGGACCTCCGCGAGCCAGAATATCCCAGCCAGGGTTCAAATTGTTGCTGTGGACTCCCCACGAGCCAGAATATCGCACTTTTGATTTGACCCGTGACCCCAGCACTGCCACGGTCGATATGGAGAGTTCCGTGACCTCTGGTTTAACAACCAAAGCAGTGGGTACAATTTCAAAGAGACAGGACTGCTCAGAATAGTGCTGGGTATCATCTGTCAATCTGCAGCATTCAATTAGCTCTCCATATCAAGTCATGCTTTTCTAAGCATGTGAAAACGGCTGTATTTGGCACCTACGATCCAATTACATAATAGACCTCTTAGGTGGGTTATTCTGTATGAGTAAAACCCACCTGTGAGGTGTCCTCTTGCGCGGGAGGCGAGGGAGGCATTATGTCATCCTACCCTTTTGGGCCACCTGGCTGGCAGGCGATCGAGGCCCCGGTCACTACCTATGAACTACCTCCGCGCCATAGAGTAAATCAACGACGGTTTGACAAGGTCTATCTCGAGAACCGGCCAGCGCCAGAGGGTTTGACCTATCTGCAGCGATGCGGAGGCTCAAAACTAAGCAGATTCCAGGATTATAGGGAGAAAACTGGTTTCTTGGAGCCTCCGGACCTGTGGGAACGTCAAAATATAGAGAACTGTAGTATTTCATTCAATTCGGCGGGGGGTGTGACCCGTGACATCTTGAACCAATTGGGGTTGCGTTGCCTCGGTCGAGTATAATATCTTCTCGTTGACATGGGCTAACATTAACCATCACGTTGGCGCCTGGAGTTTTCAAGGGCGGATACAGAACTCAATAAGCCGAGCTGCTGCTGAAGAGCTATAAATATGGAGGCCACGTATGCTGTCCGGAATGGCTATGGCTGCGGGGTGGAGTCAAGTTGCAGCGTGTCTCGCCAGGTGAAGGAGATTTCCGCGTTTCCTGCTTCAGTCTCCCGCTGGCGGCACTCTTCTATACCAGAGAATATCAGAGAAAAAAACATAGCGCTACGCATCAGGGAAACCCTCCTTTGGTGATTTCCCTAGGGCCTAGATTACGAGAATTCGCGACATTACCCATGTATACATTTTTCTAACATCTCAGAACTGTGAAACTTGGACAAGAAAGCATTCAGGGATGTGGCAGGTACACAACCAAGTCGTTACTCAACGGAAATCTCCTCAGGAAAAGCTATGGCAAGGGTGTCTTGAACAGTTTGCATGTGATGGTTTAATCGAAAACACGTTGCAGCATCCCGGAGACAGACCTCTATTCCACGTTGCGCGGGTTTCTTCATCAAGCCCGTCTCCCTCAAGTCCGCGTGATCCAGGTCTTTTATTGCTATTTGCGGAACTTAGGGTGCGGGCCAAAATTTTCCTTTTTGGTCACTTTTTGATTGTTTTTCGTATATCACCTGTTCCGGGCTCAAATATTCGCGGATTGCCTCGGGACCAGGTGCGTTCACTTCGTATCGAAAATCCGCAGGGGATGGTCTCTTTGAATCTTTTCCCCGGACGGTCCTTGGCCTCTGGCTCTCACTTGTGGCTATTTCATGTATATCACCCAGAACTATGAATATAATAGATCCAAGATGTCCATTTTTTGAGACAGATGATATGCATGGATTATACAGGGGATGACATACTCAGAATTTGAATCCTGCAGAGATCATGACCACTAATACGGGATTCTTAAATGTCCCGATTTGGACATGTAATGCTGCCCCCCTCTCTTCAGGATTGAAATTCTGAGGATGTCATCCTCTGTATAATCCATACATATCATCTGTCTCAAAAGATGGGCATCTTGGATCTATTATATTCGAGGTTGTGGGGGATATACATCAAATCGCTACAACTGAGAGCCAGTGGCCGAGGACTGCCTGGGAAAAAAATTCAAAGAGACCATCCCGTGCGCATTTTCGATACGAATTGAACGCACCTGGTTCCGAGGCAATCCGCGAATATTTGAGCCCAGAACAGGTGATATACGAAAAACGATCAAAAAGTGACCAAAAAGGAAATTTTTGGCCTGCGCCCTAAGCTCCGCAAATAACAGTAACAACGGCGGGCTTGCGAGGCGCTGGGCTAATTGAGAAAGGGGAGAATTGGGAATCTGAGGCAACAGTTTTGCTTGGAATTTTGCTGGCTATCTCCTGCCAATCTTCCAGGGAAAATGAGGTTTTCATAACAGGTCACGTTTGAATGCTCGGAGTTTTCTGTCTCCGGGGCCAGGCAATCAGCGTTTGAATATGGCACCTTGTTTTGACTCTCATTGTTGCCCAGAGCACGCCACAAAAATTCTGAACCGCCAGAAAGTTTTAGTATTGACCAGGGCTACCTAAATCCACATAGCGCAGCTTAAAAAGAGTGCCTGGGATTTTCTTGGGAATTTTATTTTGCCGGGGGAGGGCGGGCCCGGGCAATCAGGGTTTGAATAGCACATTAGCAAACAATGGTGCATTGCCTCACTTTATGGAGACCTTTCAGGCCCCGCACATAAGAACGAGGGCACCTATGCCAAATCTGAACAGACAGGTTTGCTCAGAATCTCGCTGGCTATCTCCTGCCAATCTTCCGGGAAAGATGAGGTTTTCATAACAGGTCAGTATTTTTCTTCGTGAGATTCGAGGTAGAATTGACCTCCTTCCAACACAAAAAATCCGAGATTGCAGTGCCGGAAGAAAATTGTAACGGCCCGGTCTCCCGTTACAGTGGTCAGTGTGGCTGTTCTTAGAATGATTACATATGGACTCCTTGCAAACGGTAGGCAAGGTGTTGAACTCGGACATCCGCAATTTGAACCCGTGGTTACTGCAGCGTTCCCCACAAATGATGAACTGATCCGGGTGACATATCTGTTTTCAGGCGGCCCTTCTCCGCGTTTGATGTTGCCTTTGTTTGGCTGTTCTCCCATTTCTCCGAAAGTGATAGACATTGTTTGGCAGATAACAATTGTAGGCTTCAGCACTAGGCTTCCCGATTGGGAATGACCTAATCGGGAAGCATGGCCTACGGCTTTCGCTTGGCGACCAAAACCAGACCAAATATCAAGTTATTTTTTTCCCCACTCAAATTCTCTGAAAATAATAATAATAATCTTGATAATTGGTCTGACTAGGGAGATTCAGTTGCCAGGAAATAGACCTAGATTTGAACTTCCCAGCCTCAATGACGAGGGCAGAAACGGGAAATCTGAAACGACAGTTTTGCTTAGAATCGAGTTGGCTATCACCTCCCAATCAAGCTCGAGAAATTAGGTCTCCATACCAAGTCACATTGTGAGGCCTAGACCGACAGAATACGGTCCTCACAGCAATGCCTCCCTTTAGAATGAAGAGCTTCAAAGCCCCAGGCTCAATGACAAGGGTGGCAATGGGAAATCCGAAGTGACAGTTTTGCTTAGAATCACGCTGGCTATCAGCTTTCAATGAAGCTCAAGAAATTAAGTCTAGCCTAAGTCGGGTAGGATGTGTGGGGGGCATTTCGGGGTCATTGGCGGCAAGATGAGATGCCACCGTATACGCAGCCAAAGCTTGTTCGATATGGTTCCTTCTTTCAACTTCGATGGAGAATTCGGCTAGGTATCGGTAAAAGTCTCCCACCCTGGCAAAGATTAGAGTGCTAAACACTTCTAATAACAAGCAGCTTACATTTTCCTATAGAACACCAGAGATTCATGGGATTGTGAACAGTGGTGGATTTGACGAAAATATGGGGAATGTGGAGAAGTCTAGATGAAACAAATTACTGCCGGCAGGCAATTCTTAAGAAATTTGGGCCCTATAAAACAGTCAGAAATGGTCTACAAGATGCAGAACTCTTCAAATACAGTGGTGCGACGGAAGGAACCGGGGCAGGAGCACGACTGAAGAAAGATGATGAAGACACTCGAAACATCAAGAATTGCCGTATGATCCGAGACAAACTCCGCCGGAAACCAGCGGAGTGGTATCGGAAAACTGAGCCATTTTATTGTTTCCTCCAAAGCCTCTGGACCGATACCGATTCTGAGTAGCTAGAAATTTTTGAAATAAATCATTGCATAAAATCCAAATTTTTAAGGGGACCAATGATTTCCAAGGCGTGGGAAGTCTTCCAACGAGGCTAGGCCACCGTGTCCCGTTATTTAAATCAATTCTGGAGTACATTGTGCCCTGGCCTTCGCAAACTATTTTAAACAAAACGTTCAATGACATCTTGGGATGCCTGTCCTGTAACAAAATCCTTACTCATCCTTACCCGACAAAATTGGTCTTCTCCGGGCAATTGCCGTGAAAGTTTGTCGCTGGTTCAGGGTGTATACTACTCTGCTGATAATCGTTTAGGAGCGCTCTTCAGCAAAGCGGAAGGAACTCTTTCGAGGTATACAGATGCGAGACAGGGTCGATCCAGCAGAGACCGCCAAGCAAATGATCCTCGACATGAAGGTTCGCTGGTCGTCAACGTATTCGATGCTTGACCGCGTGAGCTAACTTCTTTCGACAACACTGAAATCAATGAAGGAATATCCATCCTCCCTGTATATCCAGATTTCGACTGGCATGGAGCTGAGGCGGAACGGTCTAGTGGGTGTAGGAAAATACATGACCATCAGCAGGAAGGTACGGTACGCTGCAGCCACCGATTCAGCAAAACAATCAAAATACACGCGAGACTATACACACCAAAAGGTAAAATTAAAAGCTGCATCAACGGGCCCGAAGGCAGCGGGAAGAGCATCAGGCGGGGCAACATCGTTGTTCATGTCGGTGGGGTTGACAAGGTGGGCCCGTCGCAGAACGATCGGGAACCAGTGCAAAGCAACGACGAAAGCAGCAGAACCAGAACCAAATGCACCCGATAAAACGAATCAACAGCCGTGCAAGGGTAACCTGAAGTGCCGAAAAATTACGGCAAAAAGACCTTGATGCTCCACGTGCGACAATGCAGGGTACGGGGGGCGGGCGTGAATTTCCGTGGTATGCGGACAGGCGGCCGACAACGGTCGCAATAGCACTAGGCGGAAGCGGAAGCGGGGACGGAGCTTAAAAAGCAGGCCACATGTGGACTGCGATTGATCGCACTACATGTTAGCGACCGCGAAGGATGAACTGACTGAAAGGGGGGAAACAGCCGACCCATAATGAATAATAATAATATATATATCAAAGGTCGCGGAAGCAACCCACATGTAGTCTACGAATGATTGCACCACAAGAAAATGATCGCGACAAAGATCCAACACCTGAAACCAATATCAAGGCTCCGTCAGATTCAGAAACACAAACGGCTTAACGGCTAAACTCCTGCAAATCGATGGAAACCCTGTATCAAGCACAACATAGAGAATCACGCAGCGGAGATGGGAGGCATCGCATATCATTTGGCAACTACAGGCATAACAAAAAGCCGGTGCAAATAGGAACCATAGGATACATGTGTTGGTTGAAAGCCTTATAATGGTCTTCCTCAGTCTATACTATAGCAGACTCCAGATCGGTGTCACTGCTAGTCTGCTACTATACTTATGTAAGAGTCCCGGAGATCAGATGTCATGCCATGAGCACAAGATTTCCCTCTCCTGAATGGTAAGAATGGCGCAATTCAATTCAATTCAATTCAAATTCCATTAAAGTGTATGCGGGCCCCTTGGGGCCCATGTAACACTGTACGTAGTGCAGTAAAGGAAGATAGCTGGCCTGTGTAGGAGGCAGTGGATGGCTGGGATACGGAGGGAGGGCGAGAGTAGTGCCGAGAGGGTGTGGGTGATTTTATGTACGAGTGCAAGGTGTCAAGTCAAGTCAAGTAAGCTAATTGCAATATGTATGAGACGGAAACTGAGAAAGAGGAAAGGGGGAGAGGAACGCTATAGCGCGTAGCGCGGGAAGCGTTCGGTTGCATGCACGAATGCGAGCACCGGCTTGGGGTCGGTTTTCGTGGCAAGCAGGCGGCGGAGGGAAAGGCGTGCGGTGCCCAACCGCTGAATGAGGGCAAGGCGTTGGCGACGATATCGGGGGCATGCGAGGAGGTAGTGGGAAACAGTCTCCGGGACGAGGCAGAGGTCGCAGTCAGGGGAGGGGGCGAGGTGAAAGCGATGGAGGTAGCCGTTCAGCGCGAAATGAGACGTGCGGAGTTGCGTGAGGACGCTGCATTGGGGTCGACTGAGATCAGTGTACATGCGTGCGACAGCGCCGGAAGGTTTGGCGTTGTCAAAGAGGGAGAGGCGGTGGTGCCGAGGGGACGTGGACCATTCCGCGAGCTAGCGCCTGCCGAACTCCTTCGCACCTGCTGCTAGGACAGCCGCCTTACTCGAGGGGAGAGGGGTGGCGAAGCGGGGGACGTGGAGCGAGAGCGCGGAGGAGGCGCCTTGGGCTGCCTCTTTCGCGCGCGCGTCGGCGGCCTCGTTCCCAGCGATCCCGATGTGCGCCGGAACCCAATGAATCCGCACTTTGAGGGAAGGGCGCGCACGGAGAAGATGGCGGAGGAGGGTGTGGAAGAGGGCGAGAAGGTACTGGCCGGGTTGGGGTTTGGCATCAGAGATGGCGGCGATGGCGGGCTGGCAGTCGGTGAAGATGGTGGCGTTGGTGAGTCGCGGAGTGGCTTTGATGATGTCCAGCGCCAAGATAGCTCCCGTAATCTCCGACTCGAACACGGTGTGCTCATCTGCCGTGCCCAGGTGTTTCATCCTCAACTCTCCTTCTCTACCGCCGTTCCATGCTACCACCGCCGCTCCAACTCCGCCTTCGAAGCCCGAACCGTCCGTGTACACGCAAAAACCGCCGCGCGCTACAATGGTGTCCATCTCCTTCCTTGCGGCGTCCTTGTTCGACGCGATGTGGGTCGAGAGGGAGCCGGAGGGTGCGGGTGCAATGGGGAGGTGGGGGTCGATCCGCTCGAATTCCCCGTGCAGAAGAGGAAACGCGGCGAAGAGGTGGTGGATGGAAGAGCGGTGGAAGCGGGGGACGCGGCGGCATCGGCGGACGACGCGGTGGAGGGGATGGGACGGGGGAAGGGTTGCGAGGCGGACGCCAGCGTTGAATACGGAGCGATTGAGGCGGATGTGCGAGGGGAGGAGGTTGGCATGGAAGTCCAGGATGTCCGAGGCCGTTGTGCGAAGGGCACCTGTGATAACCTTGCATGCGAGCCGTTGCACCTTCCCTAGCGCTTTCGCGACCCATACCGTGCCTGATCTTCGCGTGTCCTCGTTCGACGACACCGGCCTGTACCAGACGGGGAGTGCATATTCCATGCGGGGGATCACCACCGTCTGGAAGAGCTGCCGCATGTACGAGTGGGGGAGGCCGAAGGTGGGGGAAGAAATGCGCGAGAGCGTGAGCATGGCCTTGGTGCCCCGGCTTTGCGCAAGTTCCACGTGGTTGCGGAAGGTGAGTTTGTGGTCGAGGACGACCCCAAGGAGCTTGGCATGGTCGACGGGGTTGACCGTGATACCGTGGAAGGAGACAGGGAGGGGGGAATAGTGTTCAGCATGGCGACGAGGAGGGACGAAATGGAGGAGTTGGAATTTCGGGAGATCGAACTTCAGTCCGATGCGGTCGGCAGCGGGGCATGCGCGTTCCTCCATGTGCTTCTCCAGGTCAGCGACGTTGTCCACGAGGGAGTCCGACACGGCAATGCGGCTGATGTCGTCGATGTAGCCAGCGTTGCCTGGGTCATCGAGGAGTTCGTCGGCGAAGATGAGGAAGAGAAGCGCGCTTAGGGGAGAGCCCTGCGGGAGGCCATTGGGGACAGCGCATGGAGGGGAGGTGTGGTCGTCGAAGGAGAGAGACGTGCGACGGTTGCTGAGGAAGCTGCTGATGAAGCCGACAACGTCCTCGGGGACCTGCTTGGTACGGAGCAGGTGGAGGAGGTGGTTGTGGCTGACGGAGGGGAAGGCTTGCGAGATGTCCATCAGGAGCATGCTCGCGACCTTCCCGACCCGCCAAGCATCTTTCACCTTTTGGGTGAGCAGCAGCAGCGCGTCGACGGCGCTTCGGCCTGGTCTGCCTCCGAATTGATTCGGCGAAAGCAGTCCTCGCGCCTCCGCGAAGTCGGAGAGCCAGTCGGTCACAACCGACTCCAGGACCTTCCCGAAGCACTCCTCCTTCGCGATCGGGCGGTATGCGCCCGGGACCGTGTAATCACTCTTCCCCAGTTTGCGGATGGTCGCGGTGATGAAGACGCGCCACGAGTCGGGGAAGTGCCCGAGGTGCAGGCCGGCGAGGAGGATGTTGAGGAGGGCGGGGGCAAGGAAACCGCGAGCGGCGGATATCGCCATATTCGGGATGCCTGACGGACCCGGTGCTTTCCACGGGGAGGCCTTGGTGATCGCGCGGAGGATGTGTTCAATAGTGAAGATGGGGGGAGGTTGGGCAGGCGGATACACGGTCTGAGGAGGGGGGGGGATGTTGGGGGGAGGAGGGAAGAACTTCGCATGAAGCAGTGTGGCCTTCTCCGCCGGGGTGGAAGCGACTGTGCCGTCGGCGTCGACAAGGTCGGGGGTGCGCGTGGAGGGTGAGGAGGAGGTGGGGTCAAGGGCGTACTTCGCGGCTTTCCAGATGTTGCCGCGAGGGAGGGTGGTGATATATTTTCTCCAATGCGCGCGCTTCACGCGCCGAATAGCGCTGTGGTACGCGTTCTTGGCCACGCGCATGGCGGCCCAGCTCGGGTGAGTGGGGTCATCCTTGACGATGGCGTGGTGGGCGCGGTTGTACACAGCGTGGAGTACCGAGAGGGCTCAGCACCACCAGCGGTGCGTGAACGACGACGGGCGGCTGAGCGGGACGAAGGCCTCAAGCACGGTGACAACGCCGTGGGTGAGGGCATCTGCATACGCGTCGACCGCCTCGCGGGTCGTGAGGGGGAGGGGAGGGAGGGGGTGGCTAGCGAAATAAGCGTCCAGCGGCGCAGCAAACTCCTTCCAATCCGCGCCACGGAAGTTGCGGCGGAGGGGAGGGTCGCAGTGCCTGACAGTTACGTCGAAGATGGCGAAGACAGCGCAGTGGTCCGAGCCGTGACCTGGTGCTGTGGCACACTTGATGAGGGAGTCGGCTAAGAAGCCCTTCGACACGAGCACAAGGTCGATGGTGGACCAGGTGTTGTGAGGCGCAGAGAAGAATGTCGGCGTCCCGACCTTCACGAGCTGGGTGAGCGAGTGCGCGGCCATGATGTCCAAGATGGCGGAAGCGTCGCTGTTTGCAGTGCGGTGGGGGAAAAGGATGCCGGACCAGAGGGGGTGATGTCGGTTGAAGTCGCCAAAGAGCGCAAGGGAGTGATTAGGGGGGAGGGGGCCAAGGGAGGAGATAAAGCGGGAGGCATCGCAGATGGGGGAGTCATCGGAGTCCGGAGGGTTGTAAAGAGAGAATACATGTATACTACGTGTATCTAAGGTAAGAGTAATCGAGGTAATGTATGTAGATTTTATCTTGTTCTGTTTGTAGGAAGAGGATGGTATTGTTTTGTTAATGTAAAGTAATGTGTCCGGAGAGCCGGAGCGGGATGTAGGTAAGAGACGGTCCCAGAGAAGGGAAGAGAGGGAAGGGAATTTATTAAGATCGGGGGGAGGTTCTTGTATGCATATTATATCGTAATCTGAGGGGTTCGTGGAGTTGAGGAGGGAGATGAGGACGTTGTAGCATTTATGGGTATTCAAAGAGAGGATACGTAGAGAATCGATGGTATAAGTAATGGGTGTGTTATTCATTGAGGGGTAGTGTGGGAGGGGGAGGGGGGAGCGACTGAGGGTGCGTGCGTATGGAAGAAGAAGGGGGAGGAGGGGTCATCGTGTAAGGAGGAGAGTGGGTCGAAATTGGGGTCGAAGAAGATGCAGCCGCGGAGGCGCTGGGTCTGTAGTTCGCGTTCCCGAATGCGTACAGGGCAGTCCTTGTGATAGACGGGGTGCTTGCCTTTGCAGTTGGCGCAGCGGGGAGCGAAGTGGTCGCATCGCTTGTTCGCGGCACACTTGGTGGAGCTAGTGGAGCACGGGCAGTTGGAGGAACGATGAGGGCCGGCGCAGCGCGCACAGGTGGGAGACGTCTGTTTGCACTGGTGTTGCGTGTGCCCGTATTCTTGGCAGTTGTAGCAAGAAAGCGGCGGCTCTTCGTAACGGTGGGGGTAGCAGATCGTTGACTCGACCGCGAGGCCTTGCGCGATGCTGTGGTCAGCGGAGGGGGTATCGGAGAGGGTGACGAGAAGGGAGGAGGCCTTCTTCTTCGGGTCGCGGGCAACCTTCGCGTTGAGCTAACGCACTTCGGTGATGACGGAAGGGTCGGAGATAGCGGCGCGGTTGTGGGCATACAGCTCTTGGACAGCGGAAGGGGAAGCGGGGTTGAAGGAGGTAGGGACACCGTTGACTACGATCTGGCAGCGCGGGACGACGAGGCTGCAGTTCTTCGCGAGACGGGGAACCCAGTGCGTGGCCGACTGACGGAGCAGCGAGGCTGCTTTGTCAGAGTCGACCGCGACGAGGAGGCGGCTGCGCGGGAGAAGCTTCACGCCTCGGAGCGATATCCCTTTCAGCTTCTCTGCGCCAGTGGCGGAGATCGCGGCCTCGACCTTGGCCTTGATCTCGGGCAGGGGGAGAGAGAGGATATCGCTCGCCTTGTCGACGAGGACGATGACTTCGCACGACTTGGCTGCGGCCGGCTTGGGCGCTGGGGGGGCAGAGGAGGGAGCAACGGCGGGGGGGGAGGCAGTGGTGGACGCGTAGGTAGGCACGGAAGCGCGAGGCGTGGTGGACGCAATTTCAGCTAAGAGGTCGGCTTTGAAGGACTTCAAGGATGCTTCTATGTGCTCGCCATAGCCAAGGAGGGTGTCAAGAGAGTCAAGCGCGCTGAAGCATTGCGCGAAGCAGTCGACTGTCAAGGTCTTGGACTTCTTGGCGCGTGCAGCCGAGAGAATGTTGCGTATGGATGCGACGATGGATTTGGGAGTGTTCGCGGGGGATGGGAGGTCGTAAGGGAGATCTGGGAGGTCGCTGGAGGACGGCGAGGGCGAGGGGAGCGAGGTCTCTGGCGCTTGGGCTGCCAGCGCGTCGTTTCCTAATCGGGACATGATGGTGGGAGCAATGATGAACACGTCGAATGGCGCAGTTGGTGGTGGTGTCGGTACCGTGAACATTATCGCTGGTTTTCGGTTCGATTCCGTTGGGAAGTGTTTTTAGTGAATTTCGGTGGCACTCCGAACACTGATTATTTCAACAGGGTTCCAGTTCAACGGTGTTCAAACACCCGGTTTAAACTCACTGGTACCTCCCCCCCAACCACAGTGTTCAACCCCAGTTGGCTTAAACCGTTCTGACAGCCTCTCGTGTCGTACAGGGGGAAAAAATCCTCACATCCGATCAGTGATGTCAGGGATTGAGCTTGCCTTTTAGTTCCAGCGAGTCAAAATGCAACCCGGGGATCAGGAGGGCGAAGGTAACCTCGGACTCGTGATCTGCAACACTTCTAGGACCAATATGAGTATTTCTACAGAGAGAAAAAATCCTCACAGCCGACCAGTGGTGTTGGGGGTTGAGCTCACCTTTTCGAGTCAAAATGCAAACCGGTTATCAGACGGGCGAAAGTAACCTTGGACTCGTGGTCTGCCACACTTCTAGAACCAATGTGAGTATTCCTACAGAGGGAAAAAATCCTCACAGCCGACCAGTGATGTCAGGGGTTGGGCTTGCCTTTTCGAGTCAAAATGCAAACTGGTGACCAGGCGGGCGAAAGTAACCTTAGAATTGTGGTCTGCAACACTTCTAGGACCAATATCAGTATTTCTACCAAGGGAAAAAATCCTCACAGCCGACCAGTCGTGTCGGGGGTTGAGCTCGCCTTTTCGAGTCAAAATGCAAACCGGTGATCAGGCGGGCGAAGGTAACCTTGGAGTCGTGGTCTGCAACACTTCTAGGACCAATATGAGTATTTCTACAGAGAGAAAAAATCCTCACAGACGACCAGTGATGTCGGGGGTTGAGCTCGTCTTTTCGAATCAAAATGCAAACTAACAATCGCGGGCGCCGCAAGCGTTCATGCAGAATCTAGTTTCTTCACTTCACATGACGAGCTAGGTCATTGTAGGTCTCCCCACAACTCTGCTCTTCTGCAATTCGACTGCTTTGCTCAATATGTGGCACAGTTTCGGTCATCTCGGCCCAGCCCAAAAGAGTTCAAATCGATCTCTCTATCAACCTACATCCTCAGTTTCTCTACAGTAAATTTCTAGAATAGACTGCCATCCACAGTTCAAGGTTGAATTACAGCGAATAACAGGGTGTTACCAACTAAATCCAACACATAATTCAAGTTGAACTTCAGAGGAGAAATGTGCAGGAGTTATGACGAACGAGAGCAAGAGTGCCAAGAAGGACCACTAGCCACTTAAATTAATGACAGTCTCTGGAGCATATGCATTATGAATCACACAATCCAAGGTGAATTCTGCACCGGAGCAGGAAGGGCAGGGCGATGTAAGCTCGAAACCGAAAGCTTCTCACAAATCCGTAAACTCATCAGAAATCACGGCACTTGAATATTCAAGTTCAGGGTTCAAAGACTACCCGCTTGACCCACGGCTCAATCTTTGCGGATCCGAGTTTAGCATTTTTGGATCAAGTACACGTGGTCACGGATCCGAGTCACCCGCGGGTGGACTCGTTCCATGCCTTAGACCAGGATTTTGACAAAGGATACTCACGGAACGAATGAATCGGTTTCTTGTCAATTTTTCAGATCGGCAGAACGGTAGTCCTCGGCCACACTCTGAGCCCAATCGGATTTACGGACGGGCGAGTTCGGTGGTCGCTGGCGCCATGTCAAGTTATGTCATCCCGGAGCGGAGCCGGGGGCGGAAGTTGTGTAATCACGACGGGTTCAGGCTGGGTCAGGAGTCAGGATCTAAGCGGAGACACTAGTGCGAGGTATACTTCAAACCACAAAGTTCAGAGAACACGATGATACTCAGGTGTTTCTGAGGTCGTTTCTGGACTCGTTTATAGAGTTATTAGATCGGGGGAGAGTCGCTGAAATACAGAAACGCCTCAAAGGTGTTTCATGGCGTTTCTGAGGGTCGTTCGGACATGGATTGTCTCTGTTTGGCGGAGAGCGAAACGCTTGGAGCGCCCGGAGCGAAAGTCCTAACAGACAGTTCTGCTTGAAATTTCGCTGGCTTTCACCCCAGCTAGTCAGATTTACAGCCGTTTGCGGAACTTAGGGTGCTTTTTTTTTTTTGGGGGGGAAAATTTCATGAGAACAGCCACTACGAGCTCAATTCTCACCCAATTACGTCGGGAATAGGCTCATTCAATTCGCATGGCAACTCCACAGCGCTCAGTGTATTGTGATTTTTCTCAGCCCCTCAGAAGCAGTTTTTCAATCAATCAGATTTGCCTCTTTTTGGATGTCTGAGGGCAGAACATGCCCCACAATGGCAATAATGCTCAGATTGACCTATATTTTTGGTATGATGTATTTACAGGTATTCAGGAGGGCTTAAAACACCGGGATCAGTAACTATATTAGAATTGTTTACAGCCTTTTGCGGAACTTAGGGCGCGGCCGGTTTATTTTTTTTTTTTGTAAGTTTTCGGCAGAATGGCTATCCTGACCTCAATTCTCAACGGATTCCCTTGGTGGTAGGCTCATTCTACTCGTGCTGTACATGCGGAGGGCATGACATCTTACGATTTTTTCTGAGAACCCCGAAATCATTTATTAGGTCAGATTGGGGTGTTTTGAGCTGTCTGAAAGCAGAACATGCCGCAAAGTAGCTGTAGTGCTCGGATTGACCTAGAATTTTGATACAATGCACTTATGGGTATTCCTAGGGGCAGCAAACACCGGGATAGTGAATGTGACTTGTACTTCAAATTTATTGCTGTTAGGGAAATTCACCCGATATCCTACCTGTTTACATGTATGATAGAGTTGAAATACAAGTCACATTGACTATCCCGGTGTTTGCTGCCCTCCGTAATACCCATAAGTGAATTGTATCAAAATTCTAGGTCAATCCGAGCACTACAGCTACTTTGCGGCATGTTCTGCTTTCAGACAGCTCAAAACACCCCAATCTGACCTAATAAATGATTTCGGGGTTCTCAGAAAAAATCGTAAGATGTCATGCCCTCCGCATTTACAACACGAGTAGAATGAGCCTACCACCAAGGGAATCCGTTGAGAATTGAGGTGAGGATAGCCATTCTGCCGAAAACTTACAAAAAAAAAAAAAAAACCGGCCGCGCCCTAAGTTCCGCAAAAGGCTGTAAACAATGAGCGTCTCAACGTAAAACCGTGTTTGAGTATTGTTCTGATGAACAACAGGACTGACTGTAGAAATACTCATATTGGTCTTACAAGTGTTGCAGACTACGAGTCCAAGGATACTTTCGCCCGCCTGATCACCGGTTCGCATTTTGACTCGCTGGCACTAAAAGGCAAGCTCAATCCCTGCGCCTGGGAACTGAATTGAATTGAAGCAGACCACATTGGGTACCTGACTGTGCAGGTCAAAGTGGAATATATGCCATGCTGCCTCAGAGGCCGAGATATAGCGGCCCTCGATCCACCTCGCAATCTCGTCCCTCGTATTTACCTCAATCCCCACCAGATCTCTGCCCCTGTGAATATACTTGAAAGCGCACTTGAAAGTGTCGAGGGAAACGGCACATTCCACGTTAATATGGCAGTGCTCACCGACAGCTAAGGATTGAACGGCACGACACGATCCATGAATTGTTGAAACCCCGGCATCGTAGGCACGACCATCGTTCGGACGATAATAATCCGGACGCGACAGAGTGAGGAGCTATTGGGCACCTCTGTCTCGCCAGGTTTTTATGTGTGTTGCGGACATGTTCGGGTACCGAGTTATCCTACTTTGGGCCAAGATTTTGTCCCGCATCCCGCTTGCGACCTCCTGAGAGGTGGGGATGTGGCCACTGTAAGACTCGGAACGGGTTCAGGATTTCCATCCCATTGAGGACAAAGAACACGAAGGCGAGTTCGCCGCTGTCGCAATGGCCAAGCGCCTATCCCAATTGTATGTCCTCGAAAACATAAGTTTACGCTGTCTCAGTCTCCATGCCGTCGGCTGATTTATTCCCCTTTACCTCTCTGCAGCCGTCTTCGACAATGCGGCCCCAAACGACGTTCTTGTCCGCACCTTAGCGCGTATTCTGAGGGAGCAGTACAACATTCAATTCGTGCCTGAAAATTCGCAGATACATTGCCTTGCACATGTTGTAAACCTCGTCGTCCAGAAGATTCTGGCGACTCTCAATGAGGCGGACGACCCTGAGGTAATTGACTATTACCTTCCGAACAAGGACCTTCCGTTTCATTACGAAGCCGAAGCTGATCCCAACCTGCGCAAAATGGAGAATGAGAAGGTTGACGAGAGGGATGATGAGGAGGAGGTGGACGAGGAGGAGGCCGACGCATATATGATGACCGAGTTGGCGGCGGAGCTGAAGAATCTGAGTGCCTTGCAGAAAGTAAGTGCTATCGCTATTCGGCTCACTCGGTACAATATTCTAATCGGGCTTCTCAGTTTCGCCTCACCACAACCAAGATCTGTGCATCTCCTCAGCAGTGGCACCGCTTCAAGCTTATTGCGCGTGCCACTTACAAGGAAGAGGTGAATCCGGATTCCGGCAGGAAACTATCTACCTTGATGGTTGTCCGCGACGTCAAACCCCGCTGGAACTTCACCGAGGCGATGATCTCTCAGGCTATGCTTTTGCTCAAGGTATTTACTTGTCATAATACCCTTGAGCGCGGCTTTATAGCCCTTTGCGGAACATAGGGCGCGGCGGTTTTTTTTCCCTTTTTGAGACATTTTCGATCTTTTCGACCATTTCCCTCGCTGCGGACTCAATTCTCAATGTATCACTCTGAAAACTATATGAGCTGAACCGCAATGAAATTCCGCATGTCCTCTCATGCTTCGTTTATTTTTATTCCACCTGTATAATATGTAGTATGAAATTATTACTCTTTCAAGCAGATCTCCTCCCATTAGGGGAGATGTCAATACAATGCTCCAGGCCGTGATTACAGCAAACATAGGTGTATTATTTCAGAGGTCACCTCGTCGCCCTATTTGTTATTTGTGCCCTCTGCTGCCCAGACGATGCATTTAAATATGAAGATATTAGTGTCTACTCAAGTACAATGTTTCTGCATGATATATCGACTGGTTGCTTAGATGTTTGTTCTGGCCCCCCTATGAGGTCCTTAGAATAAACCACACGACTCAGATTCTGGGTGCATGCCCTCACAATGGAACGCGATGCGGCTTAATTTGACATCAGTTACGCATAACTGCACCACGTGACACTGTTCCATCGGCGGGTCCATCTTGGCATCGGATGCCTTACCCGGGTAAGGTCTTCTTCGTCTGTGGCTCTATGTCCCGAGCCCGGAAGGGTCTTCTTCGTCTAGCCTGCCATCGTAGCTTGAATACGGTACCCCATAGTCGTAGGTTAGCTCAACCCGTCTGTCTTTAAGGTTCTGTTCTTCTTATCCAGATAAGGAATATCGTGATGTCTGCAGTGATGCAGGTTGCCTAGACCGGTAAAGCTGGTGGCTATTCTTGGACGCTGTCCATCTTGGCTGTGCAACCTCCCTTAGGATGCTTGTCCCATCACGTGATCAAACGCGCTCTTGTCTTGTGTCAAACACGGACAATCTTAGTCTAGTCAATCAATTATGAAGGACTTCGGTTCTTCCTGGTGCAATAATGATAGAATTCCTTCCCATCTCCTTGGTATGAGTCCCAGCAAGCAGCCTTAAGCTTTATATAACTTAATTTCTCTGCCATAGTGGTCTAGGGTCTTACCCGGGCAAGACATATATTGGCCCCATTTGTGAAGGTACCGCCATAGGCCTTCCTGGTTCATTCACTAGTGCTATTAGACTATTATGCTTCTCGTTCGGAGCTCCTGAAAGCCTCTTGGTATGTAGCACACATGCTTGACACCTGGAAATATGCAAAATGCGCAAATTCAGGTGTACTTGTTTACACGGCTTATCATAACTCGGTTCGCCGGCGGTTAATTTTTTTCTCAGTCCCCCAGAGCACTCATTCCATGCCTACGAACCTTATTCCGCCGAAAAATCCATACCCATTCCACTTCTGAACGACAACCAACCAAAATATTCCCGAGGGTTTAAATTGAGAACTGCCCAAATGCCGGAATATTATGCGTTTCGTCAGTGGTTAAATTTTCTTCCGAACACAAGTGTCAGCGCTCCAAGCGGCCATCGGAGCGATGAGCCACCCAGGATACTTATAATGTTACAGCTCTTTGCGGAACTTAGGGTGCAGACGATTTTTTCCCGTTTTTGGCAATTTTCGGCAGAACAGCTGTCCTGCCCCTATGTAGATTCGGGTAGCCCTGGTCAATACGAAACTTTCTAGCGGTTCAGAATTTTTGTAGCGTGCTCTGGGCGACAATGAGAGTCAAAACAACCTGCCGTATTCAAACGCTGATTGCCTGGCCCTGGAGACGGAAAACTCCGAGCATTCAAACGTGACCAGTGATGAATACCTCATTTTCCCCAGAAGATTGGCAGGAGATAGCCAGCGAGATAACTGTCTGTTCAGATTTGGTGTAGGTGCCCTCGTTGTTATGCCCGGGGCCTGAAAGCTCTCCATAAAGTGAGGCAATGCACCATTGTTTGTTAATGTGGTATTCAAACCCTGATTGCCCGGCCTCGGAGACGGAAAACTCCGAGCATTCAAACGTGACCTGTTATGAATACCTCATTTTTCCCGGAAGATTGGCAGGAGATAGCCAGCGAGATTCTGAGCAGAACTGTCTGTTCAGATTTGTCGTAGGTGCCCTCGTTGTTATGCCCGGGGCCTGAAAGCTCTCCATAAAGTGAGGCAATGCACCATTGTTTGTTAATGTTGCTTTCTGCTACCCGGGTCCTTTGCCGCCAGCTAGAATCCCAACATCCTATCAGTACCATTTTCCTCCGCCACAAATTCATACATCACTTTTTGCAAGATGCGTGACTTTCCCCTCGAGCCAACGTCGGAAACCTTGAGTTTCTTCACTGTGTACATGAGTCAACACATAAAACCCAACTCCGTGGACTCGTACCTTTCCGGCATTTGCAACCAGCTTGAGGATTACTTCCCCGACATTGGCAAAAACAGAAACTCACGCCTCGTCTCGAGAACGTTAGCCGGTTGCAAACGCATGCGCGGTTCGGCTACCAAGAGTATGCAGCCGCTCTCCACCCGCCATCTCATCACTGTTGCACTAGTGCATCCTGGACTAGTTGTGGTGTGGATACAGTTGTTTGGGCCTGAGGCCATAGGCAGACACATTCATTGCTTGCTCTTGACCACACCTGTCTGGACATCCTGGCTACGCCTGCCAGACGTCTCCACCGTCGTTGAGTGGCTCCGCGACGGCGTAGCTCGCGGTGTTGCAACACACAACGACTTCCTCTTCACCAGCCAGCCAGCTATTGACCAGGTTCTACGCGCTGCTGCGCTTAGGCGAGCTCACGTATCCGGACAAAGTTGAGCTGTGCACTCCGCGCAAAGTATCCCAGCGCATCTCCATCAGGGAAACCCTCCTTTGGTAATTTCCCGGAATTACCAGGATTTACCAGGAAATTACTGCGAATCTGGACAAATTACCTCCATTACCTTCATTACCTGTTTTACACAAGTCCCTAGAAATTCCACCCGATTACCACTCAATTACCAGCGATTACCTGCCATTTCTGCAGCCTTTTCCGATTCATTTTGTGGCTCAAATCTTGTCATACGTTGATAGAAACTTCAGAAAGTTATATATTCAATGAAACGTCTACTAAATACAGGGAATGTACATGTACGACTACGACATACTCTGTCAGTGTGGTCTCGGCACAGTAAAGTACGCTAGCAAACCAAGGTATCAGCACAACAGAATGAAGAGCAAGAGCCTGGAGGAGAGCATGTACCTTGAAGTTTGTGCAGCATGGAACCGGGGATTTGGAGAGTGAACGATCTGAAAAGCCACACAAACTGATGGCTTGTTTCCACTCACCGGCGCGCGGCTCAATGGTGAGAATCTAGCGACAGACATCAGCTAAGTCTAGCCTCGGGAACATCATGCAAGTGATAACGTAGTGATTTCCAGGTGATTTGGTTCAATTTCCGTTTCTCATGAATTTCGACGTAATGAACACCGTTTTGAAGCATGTTCAGGGGAAAAGCCACAAGGGCCTCAGACAGGTGGCGACAAGGCCGGTCTCAGATAGGTGGCGATATAGCAATGATTGGGGTCTACCTACATGCTTATAAACTATAGCCGGTTTTCCGCTCTCCGTCGTCCGTACGCCGTCAGCCGGAGTAGATTACCAATTCGACGGACCATAAGTGATCCACACGACGGGCAGGCAGAAGATTGGCTGTGGTCCACCAAGTTCAGCTAATCGTTGACGGACAGCCTCGCGCTTTTTAGCTGTGAGTTCCACCCGCTGATGGGGGGCAGGCGGAAGATTGGGTAATCGTCTAATACCAAGTTGAGCCAATTGTCGATGGGAAACCTCACGCTCTTCAGCCGTGAGCTCCAAACGACGATGGGGTGCAGGAGGGAGATTGCGCTGGAGATTACATACATTGGGCTGGTTAAGCACATGCAAGCACTGACGGGCTTCCTCAATCTGATCCGCAGTCATTCCCTGGGGTCTGGGAGGAATAGCAGGACGGAATGGTAGGAATGGTCCGATAGGGGGGCGGGAAGTATTATCACGGTGCTCATGATGGGCATGCAATGGACTTCCAAGAGATCGTTGTTCACGTTCACGGGCACGGGCAGCAGTGTGGGTCCGTTGGGGAGTTGTGGGTGGAGTGGCAGTGTTATTTTGAAGATCCCTGGAAATGTTGTTTACAGCTCTTTGCGGAACTTACAACAATATGGGAACCTGGGATCAAATTCACTATCCCGGTATTTCAGGAACTAGATTATACATAGAAGTCCACCATATCAAAAATCTAGGGCAATCTGGGGAGAAATACTGATGCCCCAGCTGTCCTGCCCGGAAATGTCCCAAAATATGCTTACCTGAGACCCCCACACCGAGTAAAAAATGTGAGGACGCAGAAAACTGCGTATTTTGATTGCGAATCTATTGAGTATATTTTGAAGGTCAACTGACCAGAACTGAGGGTGCTATGAGTGTCCTCGTCAAAACGATCGAAAACGGAAAAAAAAATTCCGCGCCCTAAGTTCCGCAAAGAACTGTAAGGCACGGACGTTTTTTTTCTGTTTTTGGCCGTTTGGGGCAGAGCAGCCGCCCTGACTTCAATTCCTGTCGGATTCCCTCAAGACCAATCTCATTCTACTCGCACTGAAAATCTGCAGTCACCAGTCTCCTTGATTTTCTTTTTTTATGTCTGAATGAAAATTTCACCCAAAAAATCCAGATTTCAGGCAGGACAGCTGTAGCGTTGGTAGTAGTGCTCCGATTGGTCTAATTCCTTAATATGTCATGCATGAGAGGTGGAAGGAAGTGTTATGCTTCTGCGTTATTTATTAGCCAAGATTTATCTCACTCCCCGACTCTCCATCGAATATTCAATTGCTTCGTTCATAGCGGGCAGTCTGCAGAAACTTCGTGGTGGGATCGCGTCGCTATCCTCAACAAGTCTGAAATTTCAAAACCAAGCATGTTAGATATGGCTTCACATTCCCCGCATCAATTGTCATTTCCAACCCCATGGTTTTGAGTTCACAGTCCACCGAAAACAAATTCCCCTCGCTCTGTGTTACGCGACGATTTTTAATGGCTGACAAGGCCTAACCGTGCAAAAACTGGGGCTTGATTTACGACGAGAGGTATTTTCCCATGGTCAACTTTACTCTGCAATGAGTCGGGTCCCTGACTCCGTAAATGTGTTAGTTCTGAAACACGAAGGGGGTGCGTCGATATGTACTACCAATATTGTTTGGGAAGAATTACTGTTGTAGATAATCCATGACTCTTGCCGTGTTTTCAATAAGCCGATCCCAGCTTGCAACCACTTACTCGCTCTCAAATTTCTGGCTTAAGCATATTTGAAAGAGGGGATGACGACCCGCGGAGCAACCGCTTGTTTGGTTTTAAAACCGCTGTATCCTGTACCGTCAAACATCTCCCCATCTGGGAGAACTGGAAAGGAATGGGAGGACATAGTTAGGGTCGAGTGCGAACGGTAGCGGGGGGACACGGGGTCTTCGCAGGTCAAAAATCAGATAGTCTTGAGTCGCAACAAATATATTCAAGTGCCAATAGAGCTGTATTCTGAAGCAAGTAATGCGACGGGGCCCATAACCTTTCAAAGATAAAGCTCAGTCTGGCACTAATGGAGGTGAACGACTGAGGTACGCGCCCGCAGCACTACGCTATAAGTAAGGTTATGGGCAGATGGAGTCCGGATCGGTAGGCAAGGAGTCCGGATCGGTAGTTACGGAGTCCGTCGGTAATTAGAGCGGCGACCCCGTCGCACCGGCTATATGGCGAGCCGAGCCACTACTTCAACATCTGTAAGTGGGGCTCAGAATTCTGACTTGGCGAATGCGATCCAGAACCCCACATTGGTGGCAGCTGGAAAAGCAAGAAGTAATTCCTGCAGTCTTGGATATGCACAAGGTACGGAATTACGCCAAAACTCAGGGACAATGTATAGATGCGATATTGCTTTCAAATGGACTTGTCTCGGAAGCGACTGGAAACTTGAGAGGATCGACTCGAGTTAAGTACGTGTTGGACAAAGCAAACCCGCATCGAAAATCATAACAGCTTGAAGCACAATCGAATCGTGATGCGAGGTCAAAGAGTCCAAATTATAGCATGTGAATCGACCGAAGTGAGTCTATAATAGCAAATCGTCCCAAATCGAGCTCCTGTAGGGTACGATAGCTCGAAGTTTGAGCTTCTTTTTATGGCCACCAAGGAAGTGATAACCAAATGTTCCATATGCAAAGATTTCATTCAAAGTTCATTCATACTTACTGCAAGTCCTCAACACATACATCATCTATTCTGAGACGAGGAAAATCATACGTAAACGTCCTTGGGTCTTCAGTTCGGATTTTCTTCCTTCACTCGGGCTTTTCCTTTTCCTGTGCTTCCTTGGTGAATGGTTCAAACAAGCGAGAATAATAACAAACACACCTTTAACATCCTGATTTTCAGCCGCTCCACGTTTAATCGCGGACACCTTTCCGACCCCAAAACGGTGCGGCAGGATCAAAGGAGGCAAAGGAGGCGCAAATGCAAGTGGCTCGATGGCAGGTGCAAAATTAAACGGATTAAAAAACTGTCGAACTGGCATGTCGAACTCCACCACCTGCAGCGATAAGTAGGATTTGATCAGAGAGCACGTTTGTAACCACTTACATATCGCGGGAGAACGAGTTCGACATGTTTAACGACGTAGAAATGGCCTACGCTTGCACCCGTACCATACCACGATTCATAGCCATTTTGGCCCAGTGGACGAGGCTTAGCATGGCTGACTGTAGAGCTCGTGAGACATGACGATGCTACGTGGTTCTTATTTACCTACTTTCGTTTGAAACTCGACCAGTTACCACTGAAATCGCATTTGTCCAAAAATAAGCAGGAATTTTGAGATGGGGAAAGCAGCGTACCACGACACATGAACATTTTGTTGATTCCCCGAGCGTACCCAAGAGAAGCGGAGGCGGTCGGCGCGAGATATATACCATAACCTTCAGTTTTACCATTCGCCATTTTGCCGCCCGAGGAGACGCCGGGAATCAGAAACCCGCCCTAGCGTCAAAGTCAAAAACAGTATGATTCATGTTGGGTTCACGTACTTCGAGTATGGGTTGAATGTTGTTCGCAGCCGTGCCGTGGAAGAGATTTGTCTCACTATTATCAATCCCAAGGGAGGCGAGGAGTTCCTTGGCGGCTTCGAATCGAGCTTCCAACTTGACATTCACAAACCAGGTAACTGATACGAGCGTTGAATGTCGCTGTCGTTCAACCGATTTTGGCCACGAACCAGTTTTGACCTTCAGCCGCTGCGTCCCTACGCCTAGCATGTCCGGTCCCGGCTCTTCGAAAACACGTTTGACCAGTTCCAGACTAAAGCTCCCGACGTAAGCATGAATGACTGGGAGAGCCTACGGAAAATTCTCTGACTGAGCTACATTGTCGGGGTCTGGATCACCCTCGAGCGTGTTCCCGTCGGCGTCAACCACAACTTTTAACACGATACCATCCTCAGGGACGGCGTTGTCTTGACCGCCCTTGCGTCGTTTTTTGGGGGCAATGCGTCGTGTCTTGTCCATTTTTTCATCCATCGCTTGAAGACGTGCGATAAGCTGTTGGCTGCGTTCTTGATCTTCAGCAGCTCGCTTCCACGCAACGCCATCTTCTTCCTCCCATTGCTTCTGGAGCGCGAGTGCGAGTGCATAGTCGTCGGACGTCTCTCCTTCACAATCTGGCCCAGATCTTTGCCTTTTTGATGGGGGAGTATCGATAATCTCGATATCGGAGTCCGGGGAACGACTCGGAGACCGACGGCGTGTTCCTGAGGGCCGCGAAGTCGTGGAGCTGGGGCCGGAGGGCGGCTGGCGGACCACAGACTCTCGACTTGGCTGTATACTCTCGACGATTTCAATGAAGTCTTCGTCTTCTCCTTTGCAGTCGACCCATACACCGCCAAATGACCGACACGTGGCCGGCAGGTGGGCGCAAGATGTGCGCTACATGGCACTGCGACCTGGCTACCAGGTGCCCGCCATATATATGCCAGGTTCAATGACGTATGGCTCCATGCTGGGGCCAGGTCGGGCTGGCAGCCAGCTGTCCACCCAACCTGGCAGGGGGCCATCCAAGCAGGTGTAAAAAATATTATTGATTTTGGCTCGCATCCAGATTTCGTACCAAAATAAAATGCAGTAAATTCAGAATTCACTATGTACGAAACAAAGTTATGGAATGCGAAACAAGCAAGTAATATTCGCGTGCACAAATACAGATACCAGGAAGGGTGCCTGATGCCCGCCCGACGCGAGCAGCGTGATCACATCCAGCATAACTGGACGTAACGGAACAAGAGCCAGATATCGACCTCGCGCACGACGGCACTCAAGAGTGGTAGCATCCAGGTCCGCGACGCCACCCAAAACCGATTTATTTGCTTCGAACTTGAGTCAGATAAGGCTTGTGCGTGATGTATGCATGTTGCTCACCTGATCGACCCCGCCGCCTGGTACCCGCGTGGCGCGCTGCCACCGCTTCTGCTTGGACTCCCGACAACGAGGGAAGGCGTGTGCGATAAGCAACCTCCGAGTTTGCAAGGAGCGATGGGGTCGTTTAACAAGCTGCGCGCACTCGGTCGGATTGAGGAAGTTGGTCGCCGAGGCATGAGAGAGCGCAGACGGGCAGGGGGTGAGGGGCATGTGATACGTGCGCCATAGGGTGGCGGGGAAAGTCCAGTCTTGGGGTGGTGTGCCTTCGACACGGATATGAGAGGTCAGGCTTGCACAGAGAGTTGTTCATTGGAATTGTTCGTAGGGCGTGGATGAGGTATGTAGTGGGGAGCTTGAAAAACTAGGGTGATCAATAGATAGCGTCGAGGCCGTGAGCAACAAGTATTTCCTTGGTAAAAGACAAGTCGGGATCCATGAACAGCACTTAAAGGTTTGAAGACCGAGGTCGAAGAAGACTTGAAGGTCCAAATCCAATCCAGATCGGATGTATGGCGCAACTTGTGATGTGACTTGAAACTTGGAAAAACTTGACCAAAGATTTTATCTGAGAGTTGAGTAACGAGGAAGTGAGAGTGCGCGCAGGAGGAGAAGTGGCGAAGCAGGGAGCGGGCTCCGGGACGAAGGTATACAGATGAAGAAGACGAGCTTGCCGCTCCTTGACATTGCTGTCTTGGATGTGAAGGGTCTTTTTGAAGCTTTGAAGGCTGTTGCGGGGCGTGTGAGGGGCCGCAAGTGGAAGTACCATGGGAGAGAGATCAGAGAAAGACGAGAAACTTCGGCGATCTCGGAGGGTGCTTGGCATTGAAATTAACCAAGCAGAACAACGTAACAGTTGACGTTCCCAACCCAATACACAAGTACTCTTATCCTGGAACGTACTTACCCAAATTAATTGTATCCAAACTTTAAGACGGCGGTCTTTAAACGTACCTCACCATGCAACACAACCTAAATGAAATTCGACTTAGTACCGTGGGCCCTCTTGGATCACGAGAGGGCTTCGGGGATGTGGTACCTCCCTCTCGTCAGTGCCTGCAGGCTGCGAGTTCAGAGTGTGAAACCAGCAGGAGTCGGGGTGATCTGGGGCCTAGCCCTGACTACCCAATGCGCGGCCCCTTCTGTGATGGCTCTGTTGCTCTGGCTGTTACGGCGACATGCGAAGAGCACACAACCCGTCCCTCTCCAATTGCGACAGGTTCCTTTAACACTAACTCGCCATGGTTGATCCCATCTTCCACGACGAGTGGTGAACTAGGTTCTCAGTCCAATGTCCTTCTCGGACAAGGCGTACATTCATTCTCAAATCAGGTAATGGGAGATGGAGAGGGACTGCGAAGTTCCCGCATACAGAATACAAGCACACCAGCGAATGCAAATTTGAACATGGATACAGATATTAACCCAACACTACAGAACTCACATCCACAACATTCGCAAAATGACACAAATATATCCAACGAAGATAGTTGGGCAGAAATGATTGCAACCATACGAAGGAGACATAAACCTCCTAAACTTCCGCACGGCGGAAAATCAACGAAGACAAACCTTACTCTTGCGTCCCTGAATATCAATGGTAGGGACAGCACCAAGTCTATGCACAGCGATGACCACAAATTTAGGTATCTTAAACAGACCATGGACGAAAATAGGATAGGAATCCTCGCAATTCAAGAATCGCACCTTGACCTTGACGGATCCGTGCAATTCAACAACATCTTTCAACGCTGGTTTAAGCTCATTAATTCCGGTCACCCCATAAAGCCGAACTCTACTGCTGGCGTGGCATTCCTACTTAACAAAAAGTTCGTTGACACCGACAATTATCGCGAATATGTTTTGATTCCAGGACGTGTGCTACTCATCTCCATTCCTTGGCACCAAGACGAAACCTTGACACTACTAAATATCTATGCCCCGAACACTCCTGGTGAAAGGCGTAAACTGTGGGATGATCTCTGGGATATATGGGTATCTGACCCACATCTGCCGCTACCCGACATAACTCAAGCTGACTGGAACTTTGTTGAAGATCCCATGGATCGTTCTTCCAATACCGAGGATGAGGTCCCGGCCTCTTTCAAAAGACTGAAAGCATTGTTTCGCTGGCAGGACGGCTGGCGAACAACTTTCCCTGACACTAGGGATTACACCTGTTGGCAACACCGCAAAGATGAGAATACTGGGCTTACCATCAGCTCGTACTCGAGACTCGATCGTACACTTGTTGATAGTCAAAAATTTGACCAGTTCAGAGATTGGTCTATTAAACACTGCCTCGTAAATACTGACCACCGATTGATCCTTACCGAGATTACTTGTAGGCCGGAAGTTGAGCATGGCCACGGCCGGTGGAGCATGCCTCTTTATCTGCTGAAAACACCAAAATTCATGAATTATGTCCAACAATTGGCCAAAGAATTGGTTGAAGCCATTGAAAGTATTGAGCGTGGTGAAAACTCCGACCATGACATACAGACTCTCTGGGCTAACTTCAAGGCCGCAATCATTGAATACGGGAAGCACTGTACACGATATGTGACAAATGAATACACCCGTAAAATCCGAACCTGGAAAGCCCAATTATCCATTGTTATTCACGATAGTGACATGCCACTCGCAGATCGATGGGAGGCTATCACTTTGCTAGAACAGAAAATTGAAACTTGCCAACGAGAACAAGCTGAAGAGAAAAAAGCTCTATCCAACGCGCGTTATGATGTTGAAGGTGAAACCCTTCAAACAAATTTTTGGACCCACTCCTCGAAGGGATATCAAATGCGGGACACTATCCATGAGTTTAAAATTGAATCTGAAACTAATCCATCAAAACGTAGGTTCGAAAACAGACCGAGAAACATGGCGCAAATGGCCCGAGACTATCATGATGCTATCCAGGGAAATGACCTACCAGACGAATACGGTCGACTGATGGCCACAGAAATTGTTTTAGAAAAATGCACGGTACATCTCTCCCAAGACCAGTACCGTGAGATGGACAAGGAACTCACAGGAGAAGATATTCGAGACGCCCTAAAATTTTCGAAAAATGGCAAAGCTCCCGGCCTTGACGGGATTCCATACGAGTTCTTCAGATTGCTCGACATTAAATTCCAACAGACCAAAGGAACCTCACAAGAGACCTTCAATGTGATGGATTTCCTTGCCAGGCTCTACACACACATTGAGACAAATGGTATCACACAGGGTGCAAACTTCAATGAAGGTTGGTTATGCCCTTTTTACAAGAAGGGAGATAAAGCACTTATAAAAAATTACCGTCCCATCACCTTATTAAATACTGACTACAAATTAATGACGAAAGCTTATTCTCTCAGGCTTATGGATATCGCACCGTCGCTGGTTCATCCAGATCAAGCGGGTTTCATGAAAGGTCGAAAAATTGAAGATCAAGTTAAACTAGCGAAATTTCTCTTGAATTATGCCGAGGTTGCAGAAGAAGATGGCGTCATTATCGCTCTGGACCAAGAAAAGGCTTACGATAGGGTCAACCACGACTACCTAATACGAGTACTGCGCCATATGCAATTCCCACCCAGATTTTATAACACGATTGCAAATCTATATACAAACGCAAAAACAGTTGTAATGGTAAATGGCATGATAAGTGACCCGTATATTGTTCTGCGCGGTGTCAGACAGGGTGATCCACTATCATGCCTCTTGTTTAACCTGGCTATAGAGCCCTTGGCATGTCTGATTCGTAATACCAATCTAAGAGGGGTAAAAATTCCGGGTACCAACAAAGATCTAATTCTCTCCCTCTTTGCGGACGATACTACAATCTTTCTCTCTTCGCGTGATTCATGGGCAAGTCTCTGGGGAATTCTTGACCTCTGGTGCGCTGCATCTACAGCAAAATTTAACGAGAGTAAAACAGTAATTCTGCCGTTTGGCACCAAGATATATCGTAAAAATGTTGTACTGGAAAGATGTATCAACAAATCACAGACTGAACACATACATCCAAATGTTAGAATAATGTCCGATGGCGAGACCTGCCGCATACTTAGAGCCTGGATTGGGAATGCCGTACCATACTTGACCCCCTGGCCTTCAACAGTGGACAAAATCAGGAACGACTTAGAACGGTGGAAACTAACTAATCCTACCATTGAAGGAAAGCGTCATATCATCAATATGTTTGTTGGCGGAAGATCTCAATACCTTACGCGAGTTCAAGGTATGCCCGATGATATTGAAGAAGCACTGACTAAGCTTATACACGCCTTCATCTGGGATGGTAAACGGGCCAGAATCTCTGACAATGCCATGCACGCTAGCGTCTTAATGGGCGGCAAACAAATTTTGAACATACGAACACGAAATGAAGCTATTGACCTCTGGAATGTTCAGTCGTACTTGACACATGGGCCCCAACGAGCCTCCTGGTGTTATTTCGTGGACTTTATCCTAGCCAAATGGCTTGAAACCAGCTACCTGAATATTCACCCTGGTCAAATCTTGAACGTCTTTCTACAAGATATCCACCTACCAATTTCAAGTAAAACACGACTGCCAGATCAGATCAAGAAAATGATTACGACTGCACGTAAATATGGACTCAAGTTCACAGCTCTATCAATGAGCGAGAATGTTAAACTGCAGGTACCTATCTGGAAACACCCGGCAGTCCGCAGGTCAGATCACGATCACGCTTGTCGCCGCCAAGCAGCGATGTGTTTACGATCAAATCACAACGTTAGATCAGTTGAAGATACTCTAGCTCTTGCTACACGCAAAACTACAGTTATACGAAAGCCTCACACGGTTAGTCCTTCAGGAATCAGCCGTCAGAATTGTGGATGTCCACCCTGCCGACGGGACCGTGTCGAACTTGGATGTAAACATCCTGGAAAGTGTATTGACACTGCGAAAATTTTGATTAACAGTATTTATCCAAAATGGAAACCTACCATAGGTGTTGATGATTTGAGTGAGAACTGGTCTTTGACACCCGAAGAAATCGAATTAAATAAGTAGCCACCCGAAACAAATAGGTGAAGTCATGATTTTTGATCCGAACTTCACCTTGACCAACATTGAGCGAGGATTCCGGATCTTTGCATTCGAAGAGTCCCTAACTGAAATGCCAGCAAGGAGGTTGATACTTCCTGGGAATGTACCTACTCTTTTGACAGTGTTCTTCCATCCTCACATTCAACATGCCGGTGAACCCAACGCCGAGATACATCTAACAGTCATGTCTTTTACTCATGACCATCAGGTGGATTGCAAGCTTCTTCTTCTGACATTCGACAAACCCAACATTCCACATGCTTTTCCAAGTGCACTTTTAGGCGGTGTTCTATACACCTTGCGCCACTGCCCGAAGAATCAACCTCTTCTACTTTGTGCCTCATCTGATTTTTTACTTCGCGCTCTAGTCAAAGACAGGAACCGCTATGAAATGGACATGCTAAACCCTTACTTCGAATTATTTCAGGCTGTTTTAGCAGCCTTGAACGAACATTCTGCAAGAGTCCAGTTTAAAAAAGTGGAACGGAACCCGGCAAAACACACTATTAACCCGACGACCATTGAGGTCGAAATTGATACAGAAATAGACTTAATGTTCACCTGCCCTGGAATCCCATTGTCTGCTGGCTCGCAGCGCCTCTTTACTAAGGTAATCAATAGCTTGACCGTGACCCCCCGACGCAAAACAACATTTACCAACCTCGAACAAATTCGTTGCGCAGTTCAAGAGATTTCTCATTTCACCCCAACTGACGAAATGATATGGAAATCTATTCGCTCCACCACCTTCCAACGTCTAACACGCGAGTTTTACTGGAAATGCATACATAACATCTTCCGAGTTGGAGATTTTTGGACTCACATCCAACACTCCGAAGTCTTTGGACGTTGTCATATCTGTGAGGTACCGGAAACCCTAGAACATATTGCGTTGGAATGTAACGCACCTGAACGAAATTTAATATGGAACCTTACCCGCCAATTCTGGTCCAGGAAATACTCAGACTGGCCAAAATTAAACTGGGGATTGATATTAGGCTGTAACCTTGTCCAGTTCAAAACTCCACGTGGGAAAATAATACCAGAGAAAGGCCGGTTGTTTGCCACCTTGATATCAATAGCCTGGCACGAAATTTGGAGATTGCGAGTGGACAGAGTCTTGACTCATCCAGGCAAAGTCCACTCAGAGCTTGCAATACACGCTCAATTGCTACGATCTATTAATGCATCCATGAGTCGTGATAAAATCTTGACAGATAGGATTAGATTTGGAACACTATCGTTCAATAAAGAATTAGTATTGAAGACCTGGAGTGGTCTGCTTTTAAATGAAGATCCACTGCCGGATGACTGGACTCACACAAGGGGGGTTTTAGTGGGTATACAGCCATATACTCTGAGAAATGGAATCGGTTAAAATATCAAGGCTGGAGTCCCACACTGGTAACTACCGTGCGTAATGGCATTTCCTCCTGGACATCTTCCCCGGCAACATCTGGTCCACAACCAGAAATACAAAAGCGGACGAACTTGGAATGCTTCTGCTGCCTGAGTCTCGTTAGGTTAGACCCAACGCTCCAAAAAAAAAAAAAAAAAAAAAAAAAAAAGAGAAATGTGTACCAACATGCACGTGATGAGAGATGTCGTGCCAAACAAACGCACGGACCCGTCCGCACCCTCGTCCCCTCGTCCCCTGGTCCGCACCACAAGGACCAGCACCTTCCAATCGGAGGCTACTGAGCCTGTCACTGGACAGTTAAATTAACAGTCAGACTCATGGGCCTTGAATTTCTGTTTGCCATCGCGGTTGTGTTTTGGCGCGCCATCGCGCTATGGAGGTGCCGCGCCGAGATATAACATATTTGAGTAGTATTAGAGTCCAGATCAACTGACCAACTTTTCTGAATACTCGGCTCTCAATATTACCATTGTACAACGCTGAAAGAAAGTATCTATGGCGTGGATGTGGCCAACACCTGAAGATGTAACATGGTATTCATATGGAATTCGGCTGCTAGGCAGCTGGAGTTCCAGCTGAGCGACCCAGCTGGCATGTACCTGGCCGCTACCTGGGACCATGTCTTAAAAAATGTGGCCGTCACATGAAAATCCCAGGTGGTTGACACCTGCCGGCACTTTGGCGGTGTATAATGGACTTCGAGCTTGACACCGCCATTTTTTATCAAGGTGGACGCTTTTCGTTGCGAAAAATAACCCAGTAAACAAATGTAGATGAAAAGAGTGTTTGAAGCCACTTGATGTGGCTGCGTATCTGGATTGACTCGAAAGAGCGGAAGCGAGACGTCAGCTAGGTCACTGGATTGGATAGGAGTCACGGGACTATCACACGCGATTGACAATTTTTTTTCCCTTCTGCTCTCCGTGAATGCATAGACCACCATAGTACCAGTTCTCTCTATAGCTATGGCAGTCATAGTAGGAAAGATGGCTGGGGTACCTAGCTTAGGGAGCTACACAGAGCTACCATATTTCGAGGAAAGAAGCTCAAGAAATAAAAAACAATGGCTGTGCTGTTATTGCACCCTTTCATATTCCACTACCTGTCTTCACTTAACTTGACTTACATGAAATTCTTAGGCCTATTCAATTTTTATTACAGTCGACGGTCGGTCCTCGGGGTCGAAGACACTCAGTGTCGTGCGAATAGCACTCTCGTCACCAAATGGAGGCGGGGGGATACCGTCTGGAGTTCACCGCTCAGCTCCCGGTGCTCGAATATCGGAATTGTTTCTCCTCTCCACGTCAAACATGGGATTGTGCGTGGAAAAAATGCATCGTGCCGAAAAAATGAGCAAACAGGTAAATGGGTACTGCCCAGCCGACGAGAAGCTTCACGTTGTGTCAGGAGTGGCTATAAAAAAAAATCCCCATGACGTCAAATGGCGTCACATGTGCCTGGGTGTCTATTGCTCTGTTCTTTCTAGACCACCACCATCGTCCCGCACAGTACCGACCCGGCTAGTCCCGTACCCAACAGTGGGAACAGGTGCTGAGATCTGTTCACAGCGACATATGCCCAAGACGAACAGCGGCCACAGCGGTGGCAACGGCCGCCATGGGACACGCAGGGGCAAAGCTGCAAAGCATATACCGAGGGTGTCCCCTGCCCCGCCGGCAAGGCTCACGCAGCGCATGCACGATCCTGCGTGCTGTGTCCCCTCTCCACGCGTGTTATGTCCGCGCACTCACAACGCACTCACCGTTCACCTCCGCACCCTTGCCGGAGAACTTCACAAAGACTCACTAGCGGCAGACTATGGGAAATTTGTGGAGGAGCTGCAGGGGGTATTGGCCTTGAAATAGCGTGGGGTGTTCAAAATCCTCCCCTGGGTGGTCTGCTGGGTGGATGCTGCACAAAAGGACAAGTACGAAGTGTGGTACGAGGAATCGCTCAGGACCAATGCGACCACAGCGGAAGACTGGGCGAGGGATCCCATCGGCCAGTGTGACTACTCTGTCGCACTGATGTACACGTGGACTGTTTCGCCCGTGGGGTTGACCATCCCAGAGTTCGGGCAAGTTCCGTAGCACTTTTGGTCACTCATCCGCTGCCGCCCACACGCCGGCGAGTATGGGAAACGGATTCTATTGTGGGACCCAAACTTTAGAAAGGAGATTGGTGGAGTGCGGGAGAGGTCGGTACTCGGCTTTCACCGGGGCTTCGTCGAGGCTGCGAAGCGAGGCAGTACGACAGCAGAAGTCTGGGTAAACAAGCGGATTCGGGAACCGAATATTGACGGCCACTGTGTGGAGCTCACGCTGGACTTGCTCCAGAGACACTCGTGGAAGATGGGTTTGATTGGGACAAGTTTGAGATGGTCAACACGCGCTGAACAGGAGTTGCAGAGGTAGACAACTGTATAGTTTTTGTTTCTCTGTTACGAGCGCTTATGTAATAAGTGATCGTCCATTTGGGAAACGAAGATGAGGATTTCTCGACCTCTTGACAAGTCAGTCCCCTCTATTCGTTCTAATAAATTGATGGCATTTTTGTAGTGTCCTCAACAAGATTCATTAGATTTTTTGTGATAAAATAGTGGCTGTGACTAGCTTATGTAATCTCCTGCGCCTTTTGTGCGTGTGTTCGATTCCCGTTACGAACATATATTTAGGGTATCCGGTCCTCTGCAATTGAGAAGCCTCCCGGTGACCCCGGTATTCAAACCCAACTGGCTACTCGACCCTCTGGATCACAATCTATCCCTGGGTTGACTCCCGAATTATACGCGTGCATGGTTTTCGACGAATCTTTGGCTGTTGTTGTAACTGTCCGAATGTATAGTGAATTTATTAAATATCTAGAGGCGTTGTCCGAGTACGTGAGATTTGCAGTACTTTCGTTTAATAGCTCTCACCCTTCGTGGAGCAGACAGAATGAAATGATGTCGACCCCCAATCCAAAGTACGCTTTTTATTATACTGACTTATGCCTTGAATGCTAAACAAAGTGTAGGAGAGTCGCGTTCGAGGCTTCAAAACAGTCTGACGACACTATGTATGTCTTTATTCCTTACGCGGTGAGTGAACTAATTGTTGCCGCAGGGAGGTCGATGAGTAAGTATCGTTTCATATAAACCAACTGATCGCATATGCTAAATTTGTCCCATCTACTACAGGGAAGAGGCGGAAGGATCCCCTCAGCCCAGACAAGCTGGTCGCCGTGCACACACCGCAGGCGCGGCCGCATCTAAGACGCAGCGGTGAGCTATGATTGAAATCTTATACCGACCCTTTTCTTAATATGATTTCAGGAAAGTATCTACTGCTGCGCATGCTGCCGGCAAAGCAGATACTCCCGCCCCGGTTAAAGGGAAACAGTAACTGTTTCCCGTTCTCTCCTTAACCCTCATCTCACCCACGTCAAACAGGAAAGACGCCGACCCTGTAACCAATGCTGGTAATAATTAAGCAGTTGGACTGCACGGTTCTGACGGTTTTCCAGTGGCGACTTCGGTTAAGAGAGTGCCTGCCAAGAGGGCCAAGAACAAAGGGTACTCAATTTGTAGCATTTACCATTCTGGTATCTAACTATGTTCTAGGAAAGAGAAAGCTATCGAGGGGTCTCCACAGAGCGGTTCGGGACCTCAGTCAGGTCAGAAGCAAACTAGGTCAGATCTTTCTCCCACCTTTCTTTTGCATTCGGAGGCCAATAATTACGAATCTGTCAGGTCAACTAATTCCGATGACGACACTGCTCTTCCGGATAACATCGCCGCTGCTTTCATGGCGAATTCTGAGAGCCCGTCTCCCTCAAAGAAGGTTAAGTCTACTAAATCGGCAGGATCTTCGAAGACCTTGACAGTGTTGCAGACCGAAAATCTCAAGACAGTCAAGTAAAAGAGAGTGTATACCCAGTTTTATGATACTCACCAGTTGATTGCAGGAAGTTACCTGCAAGATGTGCGGTTACAGATAAAGCTCTTCAGGATCCCTTACTTTTCAAGATTTGTCGGAAGTTACCTCCTTTGCGGTAAGTGATCTAGTTGGTTTTCATACTTCCTTACCTGGTAACATCCTACGTACAGAAAGGGTGTATTCGTGACGTGGAGCTCTGGGGCTGGCCCTGGAAATTTTCTCTTTAGCCAATGGCGTGAAGTTTGCCCTGATATAGACATTCGGTGAATTTTCCTTGGTTCCCTCTTTCCTTCCCGTTACCAACTATGCTTTAAGGAAATTGTGGGCGTGCATCAATTTTTCTCGCCGTCTTCAGTATATCAACCCTTCTCGTTGTTCACCGGTTGGTATACAAGCTATCTCGCAGGTATATCGAGAAGGCAACCGGTCAGTCTGTAGTTCAGCGGAAGCATGTGGTACTCACTTTCATGTTTAGTTGGGCTATGTGTGTCGACTCCAAAATGGCAACCTGTATCTCTGTCGGCATGGCTATCCATTCCGCTCTCATGGAACCTTCCACTGTTACAACTCCTTCGCCCAAATCCCTCTGGTCCAAATTTTTAACCGTCATTCTTCATTTGCAAGATTTCGAACGTTTTGTTGGCTTTGTTTGCATGGTTTTCGACGTGAAAACTCTTCATGCTCAACTTCATTGCGATGCCGTTACCTTTGGAACCAGAGCGTTTTCGAAAACCAGCAAGCGTACGTCTAATGTGCTCTCCTACCTCTATGTTCCTGACCGCCCTTTAGCCACTACTAGTGCGAAGTTCAGCCGAGGGATCCCAAGCTCGGCGACTAAAACAGCTGCAACTACGACTTTTACTTCGGACGATGCTTTGAGCTGGGAAGATGAGGGTACGTTAATTTTCATGGCTATTGTCGCTCTCTATCTTATTTTATTCAGTCCCCATATATGATGGGCGTAAAACGGCTTTCAATTTCAGCGACGATGTCGACGACTTGGACAATATCCTCCCTAGATTTGAGAATAACGAATCTGAAATTCCTAACAGTTCATGTGTCGCCGTTGCCTACACGGTTTCACATTACTCCAGCTCCAGCAAGGACTCTGTCTACTTCAATATTCGATTTGTAGTCGTGATCTCTACTCCCAACGAGGAAGGTGAAGAGGAGGAGGAGAGTGCACAGAAAGATGAAGATGACGGCGGGAAGGGTAAGGCTGAGGAGGAAGCCACCGATGAGGACGACGAGGCTTAACTAGCTACCGCTTTATTATACCCCATTCCGATTTCTTCCTACCTACTACTGTTCCGACGATGAATGCTATGCCCTATTTATTCAGCTCTGTGATTTCTTGATCCCTACTACAAGTCTGACAATGTAAACGTAGCTTCAACTTTAAATTTAACGCAATGCTTACAAAAATTCCACTGCGCAACGTCACGATTCCTGTAGACTGTTAGTCCGCACATTTCTAGGGACTCCTCCGCATTCAAGTAGTCTTCTCTAATATTTTCAGATTATTCCACTGGCCCATTCCAAGCTGGGACATCCCGACTTTTTGTTTGTCCTTTATTTGGTTGCGGCTGACAAGGCAGGAAGGTGGGTGTATTCTGCCCTTCCCGCCGGCTACTATTTTGGTACACACATTTCTATGAACTCCTCCTCATCCAAGTAGTCTTCTCTAATATTTTCAGATTATTCCACTGGCCCATTCCAAGCTGGGACATCCCGACTTTTTGTTTGTCCTTTATTTGGTTGCGGCTGACAAGGCAGGAAGGTGGGTGTATTCTGCCCTTCCCGCCGGCTACTATTTTGGTACACACATTTCTATGAACTCCTCCGCATCCAAGTAGTCTTCTCTAATATTTTCAGATTATTCCACTGGCCCATTCCAAGCTGGGACATCCCGACTTTTTGTTTGTCCTTTATTTGGTTGCGGCTGACAAGGCAGAAAGGTGGGTGTATTCTGCCCTTCCCGCCGGCTACTATTTTGGTACACACATTTCTATGAACTCCTCTGCATCTAAGGAGTCTTCTCGAATATTTTCAGATTGTTCCACTGGCCCATTCCAAGCTGGGATATCCCGACTTTTTGTTTGTGAAAGATCTCCAGAATGTAGGGTTGGAATAGACCAATATGTGAGAGTGGTGGGAGAGAAGTGCTATAACAGAGCGAGCAAAGATGACATGGTTTGGAGAGATCTAGGCTTGCTGATGAAGAATTTCATCGATTATGGCATCGGAGATCTCGTTGGGGAAAAATAATAAAGGATCTGGCATGGTAGAAAGCGAGAAAGAGAAATGAATAGGGGATGTAAGACCATCTTAGGGGTTGCTATCAAACATTACCAAACACTCATAAGCGCGAGTTTTTGCCGGGCTCCGCCACGGCCCCCACCCAAGTCTGTTGTGTGGGAAAGAGCATACATATGGTGTATCAAAGACTGAGAAATTGATCTATTGAATGGTTTTGGAACATACACTGTTAATTTGTCAAATGTTCGCAACAGCTGATTTATCTGGAATAGTGTCTCTTTACAGCGCAGCAACTGGCCGACCGGGGCTCGAGTGGGGCTGGGGAAACATTTTTCAGGGGATTGGCAGCATTGCGTGTGGTGGGAGTCGCACGCTGAACAAAAAGTTCGGTCATTGGGGCGAAAAGGTATGCGGGGAGAAAAATAGGTTGATAATCGATATGCACTCGATAGTTCAGGCTAAAACTTGTCGCAGATGATTGCCTGGATATGTTGCAAGTGTGCCACCAGACCCAGAGCTCTGCATGTGGCGTGAGCGGAAATATATGGGGTGCAGAACATTGGATCAGTTTACAAGTTGTATCTTAATTAATGCTTCTTGCTTGAGACCAGTGCAGAGCCATCCCGCGAAAATGACAAACGAATGTCTATTCAGTTAGAATTGAATGGTCAGGCACAGCACATGATTGCATTTCGTTTTGCACGGAGAATCAAATCGAAAAACGCATTTGTTTTCGTGTAATACTTTGGACTGTGGTCACAAAGGCGATCGAGGTGCAGTGCAGCAAGCAGAGTTCTTTCAGTAATAGAGTAGAAAGACACATTTAATTTTCGTGTCAACCTGTATATTTCTGAGTAGCAGACGGCCCTGCAGCGCCGTCTGCAGGGAACGGTCGCTGAGGTGCAGCCTAGCCTTCAGTTACCGGCATCGACCATGCAGAGTTTGAAGTCCAGGCAGAGATTTCCAGAATCCAGAACATAGGACAGAGCAGGAGCCAGGAAAATATAGCCCGAGAGCGCCGAGGAGGGACAAAAGCGGTGGGTGGCCGATGGTAATGAGCGCAGAAGAGAAGAGAGTCCCACGTTTCAGCTGCACGCAACCTGAAACCCCTGGCCTGCTGGTCACTCGGAACAATAGCGGGCCTCATGGGGTCTATGCTTCTTAACTACTCAAATATCCTTAGAATACTAATGAGTCAACAGACCTAGGATGAAACCCTCTGTTAGCAGCTGATGATCCCACGAATGCTCCTCGAGAAGAGACCGGAGACGTTGGTGGAAGTACTCCTCAATGCTACGGCGAATTTCTGAGGCGGCTAGATTGTGGAGCTAAACCGTAGTTGTTCGACCAATTGCAATAGAATGCCATCTGTCTCCGAAACATTCATAACTTGGACAGTGTAAGTGGAGTACCTACTATATAACTCTTCGCATATAATCTCCCATGAGTTCCTCGATCGGACCCTCTCGGAGGGGTCCAGTGTCTTCATCGGTAACCCATGTTCCAACCTGCACATTCCCATGTCGCTTTTGTCATCATTTCAATTTGCAACCCTCTCAGCCCATTCCGACTTGACTCAAATTTCAACATCAACATGTTTCACGGTTCTGATCTTCGGTCTCGTCTTGTGTTAGAATCAAAATGCAAACCGGTGATCAGGCGGGCGAAAGTAACCTTGGACTCGTGGTCTGCAACACTTCTAGGACCAATATGAGTGATTCTACAGAGGGAAAAAATCCTCACAGCCGACCAGTGATGTCGGGGTTGAGCTCGCCTTTTCGAATCAAAATGCAAACTAATAATTGCGGGCGCCGCAAGCGTTCATGTAGAATCTAGTTTCTTCACTTCACATGACGAGCTAGGTAATTGTAGGTCTCCCGCAGCTCTGTTCTACCGCAATTCGACTGCTTTGCCCAATATGCGGCACAGGTGCGCTTTGCGCGGAAGCTCACATCTAGTGATGTTCTGGCTTTGGCTTGGCCTGAAAGCCATGGCTTTGGCCCGGCTTGGAGTGGCTTTGGCTTGCCGAAATTCCAGGCCAGGCCAAAATAATTGGCCTTGGCTTGGCTTGGCCTGGCTTTGGCCTGAGCCATGGCTTTTCATCAAATTTATACCTGCACAAGAACAAAGGTGTGGAGTGTGCGGATAAAATTCTTGAGGGCTAGAGAGGTTCCAACCTCATTAGTATCTTATTAGGTACAACCAAAACGGCTCACAGATCTTCTAGAATGGATGTTGAAATCTTTGTTTCGCTGAATCTACACCTTCTGTGGACCATTTGAGGGCGAGTCTGTGATATGGCACTTCATCGCAGCTCTGAATGGTGGAACAACCGATGGAGTTATATCTATGGAGTCTGGGTGAGTGTTTTTATCGAGATTTTATTGACGATCTTACTGCACACAGAGGTGGTCCAGAAGCCTTGGCTTTTTGGCTTGGCTTTGGCTCAAGAGAGGGTCAGGCCAGGCCAAAAGCCCCATCAGGCCAAGATTTTGGCTTGGCTTTGGCCTTGGTACCAAAGCCAAAAAGCCATGGCTTTTTGGCCTGAGGCCAAAGCCAGAACATCACTACTCACATCAAACTTCCAAAGTTGCCGACAGCAGATTTGCATGGTCAATCAGTGGGATTGTCTACACAAGTCAACACAATGATTCAGACTGGACGACACAATCCATGGTTTTGATCTAGTTCAAGGTTTCTTTTTTGTGCAATGATGTACTTTGAACAGCTACAAAGCTAAACCAACAGGTGCACAGCCGCCGGATCAATCACCCCGTCAATGACGTGGCGCTCGCCACACTCTCGTCTCTCCCACTCTTATCACCATTCGGGTAAGTCCGACCTTCCGTATCTGTAAGCCTCGTAGTACAGGCAAATACACATGGGGTGGGGTATGCGCGTCGTTCCCGAGGGATATGAAACAAAAGGCAGCGCTGTCAAAAAGCCCTGCCCATTTCGTGAAAATCCACGCACGCTAGGATTTGCCGCTAACCACTCACGCAGGGTAAATGTAGTCTAGATTTAGTTGCGCATCAAAAGCCGTAGGTCGGCCTTCCCCCGGACACGGTTTGCTGTGCTTGCTATGTACATTTATGTCCCAAAAAGTGTCGGTAAAGCTAAAGGCACCTACTAAGTAGCATTGTGTATTTTTACCTCGATTTATTTGATTGGTGTCCCTTCAGAAATGAAAGAATCGCAAGACGAGTATCGTGTGAACCCTGCACAGCCACCTGAACCGCCGGGAAGAAAAGGTGCCCCAGACACTCAATTTTTCAGTTTGAGATATGCATAGAGTAAGATAATCATTTTCAAGTAAACCCAGGCCCATTCGTTGTCCCACATGGCTTCGATTGAGAGTGCCTCTGGCTCCAAGCTCCTGTAGAAAATCGCCTTTTTGAGAATTACCATATCCGGAATGGGGACCTACGGCTTTTAGTGAGCGAGTGAAATCAGACCATTACACAAGTTTTTTCCAACTCAACTCAAAAAAAAAAAAAATCTAGTGTAATGGTCTGACTAGGGAGACTAGGGTAAATGCCTAAAATCAAACTCCTGCCTCCCAGAGAGGTCCCAGCGGCCGTAGTGGGTCGTACGCGGAAGAAGAAGCGAGCTCCTAGCTCCAAAACCCTAGCCAACGCCACTGACAGCGCAGACGACGAGTATGTCCCCAGTCACACGTCGCAGACACCAACTGCCCCACCACACCATACATTTCGGAAGCGTCCACCTCCTCAGAGCCCCCTTGCCACCCTTGCCGCCCCGCTCGACCAAGACTCTCTCTGCAGCCAGTACGGCCCGTTTCTGGTCGAGCTGCAGAAGCACCTGGGGGAGTTCATGGTGTACCCCCACGTTATCTGCTGGCTTAACGAGAAGCTGGCACATCCAAATACTCCCTAGCCGTGTTCAAAACCTGGACGGTGTCACCCAGGGCGGTCAAGATCGAGGACTTCAAATCAGTGAAAACCTCCCCTGCAATTTTCTGCAATTTTTTGGTAAAATTTGTTTGGGCTCACAAAAATCTCGAAATTTCAGCAATTTTCGTCAACATTGACAAGAATTCTCCGAAAAGTACTTGATATTCCTTACAATGTTGGACATTTTGCAAAGTCCTGATATTATTTTGCTTATTTCATTCAGAAAGTGGGAGATGGTGGTGGTAACGGATCAAGGAAGCTCCTTCGAAAAAATTCGGGTAGCGGGAACCTTACAGCTCTTTCCGGAACATAGGGCACGGCCCGTTTTTTTTTTTTTGTAAGTTTTCACGAGATTCCCGATTGTGAGCTCAATTCTCAACCGTTTTCCTTGAAGGTAGGCTCATTCGATTCGGACGAAAAATACGGAGGGCACCTCGTGGCCCGATTTTTTCTAACTACCTCAAGATCATTTGGTGGGTCAAATTTGGGTGTTTTTAGCTGTATGAGAGCAGACTGGGTCTCACAGTACTAATAATGCTCAGATTGACCTAGATTTTTTGATACGATGTACTCGGGCATATTACGGAGGGCATGTTGTACCGGGATAGTGAATGTTACCTGTCCTTCCAATCTATCACACACTTTGGAGTGCAGAATATCAAGTGGGTTTCCCTACAATCTATATATTTGAAGTATGCACCATATTTACTATCCCGGTACGTGATGCTCTCCGGAATACGGCAAAGTACATCGTATCAAAAATCTAGGCCAATCCGAGCATTATTAGTACTGTGAGACCCATTCTGCTCTCGTACAGCCCAAAACACCCAAATCTGACCCATCAAATGGTCTTGAGGTGGTTAGAACAAATCAGGCCACGAGGTGCCCTCCGAATTTCCCGTCCGAATCGAATGGGCCTACTTTCAAGGAAAACAGTTGAGAATTGAGCTCACAATCTGGAATCTCGTGAAAACTTACAAATAAAATAAAATAAAAAGGCCGTGCCCTATGTTCCGTAAAGAGCTGTAAGCAATCACAGTAAGCAGCAGCTGGAGGCTGTGAGGAGTAACTCATTAGTATGTTTGGAATAGGCCTGCGCAGAATGAGAGCAAGGAAATGTACTTACATGGGCTCGAGTACGTATGCCCCGATACACGAATCCTCTGAAGGCCAAGCCAAACCCGCATGTCGTCCCCGTACAGCTGTCATACAGCACCATTCACATCTGGTGCAGAGCGAGACTTGGACTAAATTTGTAACCTTCAATACATTTGAAGCATGACACATATTAAAAATGCGAGACGACATGCCCTCTAGTATCCGTTCAGATATGACATATCCAAAAACTAGGTGATTCTAACAAGTATATCTAATGCTATGGCAATTCTGCCTGGAACCCTCAATATTTGCCGAAAAAGGCAATTCACACGCTGCCAACAAATTCGGGGACGAGTTGCCCTCCGCCATGGAAATTCGAATCTTTCGGTTCTACTTTCAAGGGAAACGGTGTAGAATTGAGCGTGCTACGGCCGATCTCGTGAAAACCTCAAATTTTGAAAGAAATCGGGCCGCGCCCTATGTTCCGCAAAGAGCTGTAAGCTGCATCAAATCGATTATCGCCACGAACCTTTTTCCCGCCCCCCGGGTCTCTCAGGTCCGGCCTCCGTATCCGACTTTGGCACCGATGCCATTGACACTGGTGGAGGTGTTCGAGTTGCCGCTGGGTGCAGTTTGACCTGTATCATATTCTTCTTAGAAAGGTTCGGCAGGAGAAATAAAGGTGAAACTGCCAATCCACCTGGTAGTTCATCTCTGGTTCCCGTTGGAGACGCCAGGACTGGGAGCCTCAAAGAGTGGACATGGCGGTAGCGGACAGAAAGGGGTCAAGGAGGGGTCAAAGCCTGAACCGTTTCTCAATGACTCACTAAACTGTTTTGAACCTTTACATTCTTCACCAAACTTCTCAAATATACATGAGTTCAAGAGGTTTTGGGTCTCCTACTTTCAATTCAAGTGTCTCTTGACCCGGTCAATGCCAACACTGGACATTGCTACTACACATCGGGATGCCAACAGCTCGCAAACCTGATCCTACCACTACATCTGCCCACCCACACAAATAGCGACGTCCTCGTCGCGATCCCCAAAAACCTAACCCCTCGAAGCCTCAGGTTTTCTAACTTCGCCGCCGATGAGGTCCAAGGAAATGCGAAAAGAAGTCGAAAAATAGCGAGGGGGTGGAGTAGATCGTCGTCCGCCGCAGATTATTTTCTCAGCGGTATTCAGCGGGTGTCGGAAAGTTGAAACCGGAGGTCGGAACAGGGGAAATGGTCGCATTCAACTGGAAGCGGACAGTACGATCGAGGCAGAGTGTCTCGGACGGCGCGCGCGCGAAAGGGTAACAGCGGGGGCAGCACAGGCCCAATAGTCGACGGGGGAAAATGCCGTCTCAAACCGAGCTGCATCCCCGCTATCCCAAGGTAAGAACACCGAGACTGACCACAGTCTGGTATCACAACATCCTGCGCATCACGAAAATGTCCCACACGTCCGAATGGAGATGTGTCACTCCCACACTCCATCAGAGGCGGGCTTGGTGCAGCGGCGGGCGTAGAGCAGTGAGCGCGAGGCAGAAAATGTCGAAAATGTTGTCAGAGGTGGATGTTGCGGTAGTGCGTGCGTACGGGATTGGCGGCAGTTCGAGCTGATTAGTCATCTGTTTGTGCTTGTTGTAGCCACATTGCACCTTGCTTCATCCTTGCATCGCGACATTGCGGGATTCCTCTGGCGACCCCCGAGAGAGCATTCAGAGCGACTACCCCATATGGTGATTAGAGTGGGCTTCGACGATACACCCCGAGGTCGAAGACCGACTAACTTCTGATCTGCTCGCGATATTCTGGCCCGATTTGGCCCCGACGAAAAAACGCGAAAAAGCATGTCTGGGAAGAATCGAGCTACTGGCGACACGGAGACCGAGTTCCAAGCCGCGTTGGCGACTTACACCAAGGCGGGAAACAAGACGGCCGCGATGCGGCGACTATGGAACACAGCGTACGAGATTGGGAGAGTGACAGCGGAAACGGCCGCAGCAGCGGTATTGGCGACGAACGAAGCGACAGTGATGGGGAAGGAGAAGATGAGCGAGCGTGTTGAGGAGGCGAAGAAGACGGGTTTCGAGGAAGGGAGGCAAAGCGGGTTTGAGGAAGGACGGCGAACTGGTGAGAAGGACGCACTGAGCATGGACGCGTTTGAAGTATCGTTTGCGGCGGGGAAGATGGCGGGGATTGCGACTGGCATGGAACAGGGAAGAGAGGTGGAAACACAGCGGTGGAAAGATATCGGGCATTTCGAAGACGGTACGTGTCGTGCATTCGGCAGCGCCACGATCGTGGACTCGTCACCTCAACCCCAACCCCTTCCCCTTGACGATGATGCGGGTACCTTTTCGGTGCCGGGTGCCTTTTCGGTTCACACGGGATTCAATTGGGCCGACGACGCGGAATCCTTGCCCATCCATCGCGTACCAATCGCGTCGCCACAGCCTCGCGATTTTTCCGGCCTTCGCACTGGCTCGACGAACCCATTCGACACATTGCAACGGCGACACGCGCGGCATCATGGAGCAAAAACTTGGAGACGAGCACGACAACCCCGGCTGTATTCCCCGAAGCCCTACACAAATTCCTGGGTCTCTACCCCGTGTCCGCCTCCGACTCCGTCCGACTCCAATTCGTGGGGGCTACAATCATCATTTCGGATCTTTGCGTGGATATGGATCCTGTTGTATGGGTCTCTGCAGGGGCACATTTTTCTGGGTTACAGGAGAGCTCGGTAGGCAACGAGGACGTTGCCTTGTGGAGGGGGGCAGATGCGGTAGTGCGTGCGTACGGGATTGGCGGCAGTTCGAGCTGATTAGTCATCTGTTTGTGCTTGTTGTAGCCACATTGCACCTTGCTTCATCCTTGCATCGCGACATTGCGGGATTCCTCTGGCGACCCCCGAGAGAGCATTCAGAGCGACTACCCCAATGTGAGGTAGCAGAGTTGAAACCAATAAGATCTAGCTCAATCAACGGGTTGGTGAGCTGAATGCCGTCGAAGAGAAACGGATGACGCAAAGCGGATGGTGAGGCCCCAAAAAGAGCTAGAAATGATCCTCGCAGCGGACAGCGGAATCTGGTCCGAAGGGATGCATCGTCAGATCGCACTCTCATCACCAAATGGATACGCCAGGACTGGCAGCCTCAAAGAGCGGACATGGCGGTAGCGGACAGAAAGGGATGGATGATTAAGCTACTACACATCGGGATGCCGACAGCTCGCAAACCTGATCCTACCACTACACCGTGTCCGCCGCTCCTCCAGCTTGCTTGTCTCCGCTGCCAATGTGAGCGATAATCTTCGAGATGACCGCGGAGCTTTTGGGATCGACATGCGATGAGTTTCCGTCGACGCCCTGGAGCCGGGACTTGGGCACGGCGTGCCTGGCCTGGTTGATCAGCACGACGGTCACCATACCAAGCTGGTCGGACTCCGCGAAGTCCAACGGGTAGCCGCGCGTGCACAGTGCGGCGTAGTGTGGGATGAGCAGGTCCTCGGAGACTCCGTGCTGTTGATAGAGCGCGATCCGCTCGACTCGGACGACTGACATCGTCATCTTCTCGAGCTCTCGGATCGCGAGTTGCACGACTTCCGGGAATTTCCAATCGTGCGCAAGGTGCAGGATACAGTTCCAGTCAGCGACGGTCGCGTCGTACAGGGAGTACGTGCTACAAAATCGTTCAAAGTCAGTTCGATCGTTGAAGGGAGGATAATAGAGCACAGACGGATTATAGAACACCCAAAGGAACTTTTCTAAGTCCTTCACGGTGACGTTGTGCAGCTTAATGGCAGTCAAATGCGGGGAACCTTGTTGAGGCTGCCCAGGTGAAGGAGAAGCTAAAAGGGTGCGAAATTTGAGAGATTCCCTCTCGAAAAAGTATCGGTGTATGCAGTATTCGCGATCTTCAGCCTGGTGCACCAAATACGAGACCAACTCAGTCAGTTCAAAGATCGCAAGTCAACATAGCAACGTACGATGATATGGAGATCACCGCCAATCAGAGTCCAATCCTTGACGGGTCTGACGCCCTGTAAAGTGTATCGCATCACGGTGTCGACCATGGTATAGTGGGTAGCAGCGTTCTGGTAGAATACGGGTTCGACGGCTCTGCGCGTATACATGGATGCTGGATGCCGCGTGTTATACATGTGCATATATGCATGCTAGATTAGTCTGTGCTAAGTTCCGGGTTCGAACCCGCACTTGCCGGAACGTGATCAAAAAATGACTCCTCGTGCACGGGTGACTGCGATCGGACGACCCATTTTGGGAAGAACCTGTTCATTTGGCAGTAATAAAGGGCCTACGACATCCAGAACCACACCCGATACACTACATAGGCATGCATATAATTTTTGGATGTCAAATGGGGAGGCTCGCAGGCCAAAAAGACAGTGATCAAGTGTCTCGATGTGGATTTACACGAGGATTCATGTCTGAGGGCAGCAGAAAAATCCCCAGAAATTTCAGAGTCCGTGGTTTGAGTTTTTAAGCAGACTTTCATGCAAAATCCATATATAAAGCCTGATAAGTGAGTCTGTCCAGTGCATACGGGTGCCCGATCACAGTGCACGTGCAGTCGTGCAGTCACGGGCCGATCACGTTTGCTCAAGTCCGGCTCGAACACTGTAAGTTCGATCAGACTCTATATAAACTAAAAAATTTCGACTATCTTAATTTTAGTTTATTGAGTCTGACTACGGGAGACTAATGCTAGATGCCGCGTGTTATACATGCATACATCAGGAAAAACTGTCAGGGAATTTGTTCCCCTGTTACTAAGGGCCTGATTAGGCTCGAACCAGCCGCACGTGCCGACACTGAACTTTTGATGACAGTCGATCAAAAGGTGACGGCGAAGCGGCTGGAGGATTCTAACCGGTAACTAGTACAGTCGGGAGTTACCGATGTAGGTTGTTTTGACTTAGAAAAATTTCGCTCATCGAAAATTCAAACTCCCTGTATAAAAATTCTGAAGAGACAGTTCTCTTCTAAATGTATTCAAATCGACAACGTATTGGTTTTTGATGTGAAAAGATAAGGACTTAGAGCGCAAGACGCGATTTACGCGTCCAGATCAGCCATTTCGGGTCTCCTATCTGCATCCATGCCGTTCACGCCGCTGGTCGACCTGGACCCCGAGAGGCTTGAGGCGGCTTACAGGAACCTTTGTACAGTATTCGGAGTCCCCTCCCTGCATTCTCATCAGAAAGAAACTGGCCAGAATGTGCTCAAAGGGATCACCACTTTCTTGGACATCCCTACTGGTGGCGGTAAAACTCTCGCTTACTGGCTTCCCCTTTTCTACTACTGGTCTCCTGGGAATATTGAAGATGATTGTCAAAAGATAATCCTTGTCGTTGGCCCGCTCAGCGCGCTCATGCAGTCACAAGCTTCCAGTCTGATGGAAAAGGGAGTTCCCGCCGTGGCTCTGACTTCTCAGAGTGAAAACCCCGAACAGTTACTGAAGGCGAGCATTGAAGACATGATTAGAACAGTACCTGATGTTTAAATTCAGGATATCGGCGACAACAAGTACCGCATCGTGCTGGTAAGCCCCGAGATGGCTGTTACTTCGAAATTCCACGAAAAGGTCCTCTCGAGCAAAGCCTTTGCGGATAATATCATATCTCAGGTAATCGACGAAGGCCACTGCATCAGTGAATGGGGGAACGATGATTTCCGACCCGAATTCTCGGACTTGTACATTCTTTTAGGTCGTTTGCCTAGCAGACTTCCAATAGTTATAGGCTCCGCCACCATGCCTCGCGACGTCATACTCGACATTCAAGAAAAGCTGCGGCTGCGCTGGGATTGTGCACGAGTCTCGGTCTCGAACGAGAAGCTCAATATTGCTCTCTCTGTGCGCATAATGCAACATCCACAAGACACTTTCGCGGACCTCATGACACTGTTTCCCCGAGATGCAACTTGCCCCGCGGACTTTCCTCAGAGCCTCATTTATGCGAACGGGCTCATGGATGTAGAGAAAATACAAGACTTCCTCCGCCGTAATTCACCCGAGCATATTGATCCAGAGGTCTTCGAGTTTTACCACCGCTTTATCGCTGAAAAGCGAAAAGCATTGATCCAAGAGCGTATTGCAAGCGGGGTTCTGCGGGAAATGGCCACTACTGATGCGTTGGGAATGGTGCGTCCGCTGTTAGCCACTTGACCCGATGTTTACTTGGTAACAATTTTCTGCAGGGCATGGATTTCCAGCGCATTATGCGGGTCATTCTCTGGCACTCACCGCTATCATTTCTATCCCTGGTACAGAAAATCGGTCGATGTGTACGATTGGCAGAGCTACTTGGCGAAGCGATCCTCTACATCACTGGTTCCGCCTTCATACGCTACGAGATAGAGCTTGATATCCTAAAGGATGATATTGCGGAGGACGGTACAGATGCCGACGACTTGGAGCTGCCAGTGGAACAGCTCGCAGATGGAGAGCAGATGGACCGTGACGCTGCAGTCGAGACACATGACGAGATGGAGGAACAAGCTGTGCCGAAGCGGAAGAGGAAGAAGGTCATGTCCGCCATGGAAGCTCGGGATCGAAGGTTTCTTCTCGAATATATTGTGACCAAAGCTTGCCGCCGCCTCCCGTGGAACAAGTTCTTTGGCAACGATTCCAAACGTCTGTTTTTACTGCTCATTTGATCGGAGACTGACTTATCTCGCAGTCACCCTGCCTTATCCAGTCCCGCCGGGTGCCCGCTGCTGCGACAATTGTACCCTAGACCTTTTCCCGATCGAGACGGTACGCCTTACAGGGGGCTCGCAACTCAAATCGGGAAGACGGCGCCATGCAAAAGTCTCCGAGGAATTAGTTCAAGAGGCACAACAAACACTAAGGACTTTGCGCGATGACATTGCTCGACGGGAATTTCCCAACGGATATCTTATTACAGGTAAAATTCTCATGTCTGACGTGGTGGTCGAGGCGTTAGCGTCTCGGGTGCGCGATATAACCTCCGTGGATGCCATCGTCCGGACGGTTCGTTGGCATTGGGCACCCAAATATGGTGCTGAAGTTGTCACCGCCGTTCAGCTTCTTCTGGTCCGCCACCCGGACCTGGAACTCCAAGCACGAGAGGAGCGCGATCGAGAGCGTTCTTTTGCAGCACTCCAAGCTCTGGCCGAGGCCGACCTGCACAGCAAACTTGTCGTTGTCTTTGATGCCTGTCACGAAGTCATCCTCAGCCAAACTCGACCCGGACCGAAGGTTGGCGAGACAGTCAAAAGGTGCCAGAGATTTATTGCTCTGCCACGGAAGACGGTGAGAATGCACTTCCCATTCTTTTCTTCTCTCATCCCTTGCATCCTCAGACGTGGTCCTACTATTACGACATTATCGAGGAGCCCATTTCGATGGCACAAATCAAAAAGTACTCGCACAACAAGCAGCTCGTCAGGTCCACCACTGAATATGCTGCACTTTGGCATCGCCTGTTCAACAATGCCCGCCAGTTCAATATCCCGGGCTCGCCGATTTACCAGGATGCCGAGTTTTTACACGACCTCCTCGACAAGACTCTTGAAGATTTGGCTACTCAGCATGGCGTCCCAGGCCCTAGTGTGATTCCTCAGCAACGTCAGTTTTAAATACTTGAGAGCTGGACAATGATAATCTGACTCAAGTTTCACAGCAGAACCAGTTGAACAAATCTCAGAAATAATAGATGGCGAAACGGGCGTAGCATAAAGAGACGGGACATCCAAAAGGACCGCTGTCCCCTTTAGGCGCTCAATAGCTGCCGGGCCGCTAACTTGCTTTGGATTGCAGAATAGATTGGAATTGATATTTTGGTACATGTAATTAAAGAGAGACAGAGGTTATACATGGTAATGTGTAACAATCTCCGAGGCTGTCGCGAACAGAGCCGCAGCATCTGCATACGGTTCTTCATCATCCATGCCCAGATCTTCACCCGTAACCTCATAATCATCCTCCTTCCCAGAATCCTCGTCCTCTGCTGCCTCACCGTCCTCCCCGCTGGCTTCTACATAAACAAACCCAAGGTTCTCCGCTCTCCTCTCCTCCTTCGTGAATTTTTTAAATGCACCCCAAGGGGGCGTCACTTGGCGTCACAGGGGCGGCAGTGGCGGCACTTTCACCGAGCCCATGTTGATGTCATCTCGGCAACCTATGTTCTACTGTTCTCCAGGACCTTGCCGATTGGCGAGAGCTCTGGAAAAAATGCAATCAAGCTCAAATGACTCGATCAAAATGTTAAATAATTGGAGATTGAAATACACAACACAGTGATGCAAGCCCAAAGCCAAAACCACGCACAGAGAAACTTGAATGCACAGCTGAGGTGAGGTTGAGGTTTGAGATTTATCATTGAACAGTAGACTTACATGGACCCCGAGACTTGGGAGCCTGAGTTGAGAAGTTTGAAATATTGAACAGGTCAAGCTGCGGTTGTCGCAGTGAAAGCAACAGATATTTGATGTTGCTTGTGTGGTTGGATTCAAATGTTCCTGGTGAATAGTTTGATTGGTAGGGATGTTCGATTTAAGACGTCCACCATCAGGAATCATATCTGCAATACTTTCAACCGAGATCTAGCCCCAGAGATATAATCATATATGGTGCGCTCCGCTTAGTCACCGCTTCCCCGTAATAAGTGCTGCTGGTCACTCATTTTTTCGCCGATTTTTTTTCCGTCTTGCCAAACGACTTCTTTTCATCCGGGGAACATTTTGGCTAGACAGAATCTTCATAATTAAATATTTGAGGGAGTTATGAATTTTCCCATCGCTCGTTTTGGCAGTGTGAGTTGCATAGCCTCCATTACTGATCGAAAACCCTCGCAACCTACTCCGGAATGCGCCGGTGTGATTTATACTTCGTGGAACTGAACTTCTGCACTTGAAGCTAAGAATCCTTGGTTTTCAGGCCTGCTCGGTACACATCCATCCACCGGACCATTCGATGTTCCCAGCGCCAAATTGTTGCCACTTTCACTGACGCGAGGGATTTCAGCATGTTCTCCGTGAGTATGCCAAAAGTGTAATCACAGTTATCACGAGGGCTCTGCATGTCGATACAAACAAATGCACATCAACCTCGGCATGATGGGCCATCAGATGCTGCCACCAAACAAATGCACACCAACCTCGGCACAATGGGCCGATATTTCACACCAAAACAGTATTTTGACCACTGTGCAACCATTTCAGGCCGGATTTTAACGGGGTCTGTCCAGAATGATAGCCAGCGAAATTTGGCTTCGAACTGTCTCTTGGGATTTGTTTTAACGGCCCTGGTGCTTTTACATGATAGCTGAGGGCTCTGCATGTCGATACAAACAAATGTACATCAACCTCGGCACAATGGGCCGTAAGATGCTGTCACCAAACAAATGCACACCAACCAAAACAGTATTTCGACCACTGTGCAACCATTTCAGGCCGGATTTTAACGGAGTCTGGCCAGAATGATAGCCAGCGATATTTGGGTTCGAACTGTCTCTTGGGATTTGTTTTCGCAGCCCTGGTGCTTTTACATGATAGCTGAGGGCTCTGCATGTCGATCCAAACAAATGCACATCAACCTCGGCATGATGGGCCGATATTTCACACCAAAACAGTATTTTGACCACTGTGCAACCATTTCAGGCCGGATTTTAATGGGGTCTGCCCAGAATGATAGCCAGCGAAATTTGGGTTCGAACTGTCTCTTGGGATTTGTTTTCGCAGCCCTGGCATTAAAGATTAGACCTGTGTTCACAGACCTCCCAGAGAAATTCAGAATTCGTAGAGAAATAAAGGGTTATCCGTTGGAGAATATGCCAGAGTTATCAACTAACCCGGCAGAATATGCACCAACCGGGAAGTACACGCCAGATAGGAAAGAAATCATAGATAAGATCCATGAAGGAGATTTTCTATGGCCAGAAGAGCGTAAACTCATGCACGAGTTTATGATGAAGCAGGAAGGAGCCTTTGCTTGGGACGACTCTGAAAGGGGTAGCTTCAGACATGACTTCTTTCCGCCGGTAGAATTCCCAGTTATTGAACACAAAGTTTGGGTTGAAAGAAGTATACCTATTCCACGTGGTCAATTAGATATGGTTTGTAAACTTATCAAGGAGAAGATTGGAGCTGGAGTCTATGAGCCCTCGAACACGTCATACCGGACCAAGTTCTTCGGGGTAGTTAAGAAGGATGGCAAGAGTATTCGACTAGTGCACGCATTGGAACCTCTTAACGCGGTGACGATTGCTCACTCTGGAGTACCACCAGCCACCGAGGAATTAGCAAACCATTTCTCTGGATGAGCCTGTGGTGCAGTACTGGATCTTTATTCAGGCTACGACCACAGGGATATTGCAGAAAATAGTCGGGACTATGCTACCTTTCAGACGCCATTTGGTGCTCTTAGACTAGTAAAGCTTCCTCAGGGATGGACCAACTCGGTTCCAATATTCCACGATGATGTTACTTATATCCTTCGTGATGAAATCCTGCACGTTACTATACCCTACATTGATGATGTTCCTATACGAGGACCTGGTACTCGTTATCAGAGCAAGAAATGGAAGTACGAGACTATTGCAGAGAACTCAGGCATTAGACGGTTTGTCTGGGAACACTTCCAGAACGTTAACCGGATAGTGCAAAGGCTCAAATATTGCGGAGGAACCTTCTCCGGCAAGAAAGCCTTCTTGTGTATGGAAAGTTTCCCAGTTCTAGGACATATATGTTCCTTCGAAGGGAGACGTCCATCAGAAGATAGGATTGGTGTGATCACTAGATGGCCAGCGCTTGAGACCGTTTCTGAAGTCAGACAATTCCTAGGAGTTGTTGGACAAGTAAGAATGTTCATCAAGAACTACGGGAATATTGCTAGACCAATAGATAGGTTATTGCGAGGAGATGTTGAATTTGTTTGGGAAGAAAAACAGCAGAAAGCCATGGATGCCATAAAGGCTGAAGTAGCATTATGCCGTGCCCTTAAACCGCTTAATTATGAGTGGGATTCAGACATAGTACTTGCGGTAGATACATCCTGGCAGTCAGTTGGATTAGAGGTATATCAGTTGGATCCAATTGACCCGACTAAGAAATGCTTTGCAAAATTCCTAGCCATTCCGTTGAACGACCGTGAATCATGGTCCTCTCAACCCAAGAGGGAACTGTATGGCCTGTTAAGGGCATTAGACAGAATGAAATACTGGTTATTAGGAGCCAGAAGACTAGTAGTTGAGACAGATGCGTTATACATCAAAGGGATGTTGGCTAACCCGGGCATGGGTCCAAACGCTACAATCAACCGCTGGATTGAACAAATTCTGATGTTCCACTTTCAATTGAAGCACGTAGCTGGGAAGACTTTCCCTCCTGACGGATTGTCAAGAAGGCGACCAGTTGAAGGTGACGAAGAGGTCGAGAATATCGAAGACGGTTATGATGAAAATCCACCGCCTGAAGATCATCCCGGCTGGGACACAGAAGGGAGGCAACCACTAGACTTTGAAGAGTTCAAACACGAGATTGATACTCGTGGTGGTCACACCCAACAAGCTGTAGAGAAAGCAGGCTTTGAAGGAGACTTCCAGGAGGAATGCTTAACCGCGTACCTTAGCGAGGCAAGGACCACAGAGTTTGTTGAGAAATATTATCTTGCAGAAGGGTTAGAAGTGCCGGTATACTTGATGTCGCATGTTCAACCAGAAGAATTGTTGCTGCCAGAAGAGAAATACAAGTTAGATCCAGAACATAGGGAGGAATACCCTGAAGTTCATAGGACGGATAGCGCTAAAAAGCTAGACGACCGACTTGTTCTTATAAAAGAATGGCTTAAGCAACCAGATCATAGGCCTAAGGGCTATACAGACCAGCAGTACGCTACTTTTGTACGCTATGCCTCATTATTCTTCGTGGATGAGAAGACTGACAGATTGTATCATCGTGATGAGGGCGGTGCTCACAAGTTGGTCGTTGCAAAGGAGTACAGAATGTATATGATGCGTGCAGCGCACAATAGGCTAGGACATAGAGGAGCTTATTCAACCAAGTCAATGATTGAAGTAAGATTCTGGTGGCCAGATTATAGCAAAGACGTAGACGGTTAGTGTGTTCTAAAAAGAATCCGGCGGCAAACGCACGATTCTAGCTTCTTGATCCTGTTCCGAAGCTCGGCAGTGGTGCTCTTGGTGACCGACACTGTGTCAACGACTGCGAGCATTAGATCGTAGACCCGTTGCTGAAGGTCCTTCACGTTCTCCTCTATAGCACTTGCTTCCTATTCTCGGTGAGATGGTGCGTAAATCTCCCCAGAATGGCACACATACCTCACAAGCCTCAAAAACCTTGATAGCTACACTCACAAACTCTGACAGGAACGGTAGCGGGATTAAATCCGAAACATTCTCCAGAGCAGTGCCTTCCCTCCTTCTATCGCGTACATTTCAGGACTCGGCGTCACTTGGTTGTCCCCATCCGGGGCGCGCTGCCACAAGCGCTTGCTCGTGAGGTAGCGGGACTTGAACAAAGCCTTACTGAGGCGATGGTTGGGCCGCAAGAACCCCGACTGGGAGCCCCAGTCCATTCCGAAGGATCTGAGTAGCGAGGCCCATACTAATGCATCAGCCTCGATAAGCACTCGCCAGGATGTGCACACCACTGAGGCACGTGTCAGGTCGGCAGGGTGAGAGAGGAGAACTGAGTGAATGGTATGCAGAACGGGACCAGAGGACTCTTTCAGAAGGCCAAGGAGAAAGAGGTAAAGGAAATGGTGACTCCTAGAGACGGGATACAAGTCCCTAACACAGACAGAACCGCTCGAGATGAGGGTGGACGCTAAGATTGCAGACCCGGAACATGATGTGACTATGTGACATGTAACTATGGTATTGCGTAATGAGCAGGACATAATCTATATTTCCAACACTCCCACTCTGCGAGATATGCAAGACAGCAAATAAAGCAAGCTCCCACTGAACTAGCAACAAAGGACAAGTGTCCATGGCGAAGGGGGATAAACGATAAATTGTTGGTGGAATGACAATAGGGGGATAAACGATAAATTGTCGGTGGAATGACAACGGTCCAAATGAATGAATTGGCCCAAGGAACACGGTGGAGTCCCAGGATAGTGAACACAAGGAATGGATGGATGGCAGCTGCGGCAGCTGCTTGGAATGGAACTCCCACTGGATGTCAAGGCGGTCTCGAGGAGAGGTAGGGCATGAGGAACTGCCAGAATGAGGAGTGCTCCCACTTTGGGAACATGGAAGGTTGGCCGATCCGGTAAAGGCGGGATGAAAGAGGTTGCCATCCATGGCAGAAATGCGGGATGAAAGAGGTTGCCATCCATGGCAGAAATGAGGGATCACTGCTTCTCCCACTCGATGGGATAGGTTGGTACGAAAGTGGCGGCCTGTGCCAGTGTGAAGATTGGTGGCAAAGAGTGAGGCCAAAATAATGGTGGCAGAGAAGGTGAAGAGGTGAGTGTGGTGACAATGAAAACCTGGTATTGAGCGGCAAGGAAGAGGAGAAATATCCAAGGCCGGGAGGAGGAAGAGGCGACGGGGGAAGTGATGACGTGGCAGCTACGTGGCACCAAACTCGTAAAAAACCAGCTACTTGGCTGAACTCCTAAAGTGCGGCAGAGGCACGGGGCCCATAACCTAAAGGAAATGGTGACTCGAATGGACTCGGACAGACCCGCAGATGAGGGGGAACGGTAAGATTGCAGACCCGAATCCCCTTCGCCTCCCCCACCCTGACATGCCACGTGATCTTTCCCATCACGTGTGTGTGTCAGACGCGTCCGTGAGTCGCGCTCCTGTCGCGCTACACAAAGTACATAGAATGAAGTATTTGATATCTCAACAAGAAATGAAGCTGGGGGGGACCCAGACCCCCTTCCTTTGGCCTGACGGCACATCTGAGCCGGTTTATTCAAGTCTTTTTCTAATTTTTTATTATGTTTTAAGCTTAATCTTAGTCTCAAAATAATCTAGCGCGGGGGAGACCCCCGCGGACCCCCCTTTACGCTCGCCGCTAGGCTCACTGCGTGGTGCAACCGCTCACCGCGGGGGCCCACTGTGTGGAGCTTGAAAAATATTTTTCTGGCGTGAATTTTGATTTTGGAGCTTTATCCGATTGATTTGGGTGAACTAGCGCGTATGTGCTTGCCGCTGGGCCTGCTGCATAGTGCACGCTTGCCGCAGGGCCACTTGCGAAGTGCTGGGATGCAAAAAAAAAATTGCTGAAAAAAATCAGAATCAAGAAACATGTCCGGATCGAACCAACGACACATCAGCTCCATACGAAGGGCACATAACCACTCCGGCAAATTGCCATTGGGACTATTCGATTGTCCGATTTTTAGGCGCAGCCCGCACGTTTCGGCAAGCCTACACGTGAGTCGATTAGATTAGATTAGCCTTTTAAGGCAATGTCAGGGTGGGGGAGGCGAGGGTGAGTCTGCAGACCCGGAACATGATGTGACTATGTGACATGTAACTATGGTATTGCGTAATGAGCAGGACATAATCTATATTTCCAACAAGAGGGACTGTAGTGTGGGAGGAAGCGCTTTGAAATAGGTGATCAACGGGAAAAACTTTTTCAAACCATAAGGTATTATCCTAGTCTGATCAGTTGAGAGTGGGTTATAAGGACACTAGGTTCAGGACAACAGCGGCCTTCTTCACGGGATCAGGCTTCATGGGGATTGCAAGGAAAAGAAATGTGAAGAGACAGTTCAATTCCTCGTAATCGTGCTGGCTTTCATCTGGGATGCCCGGATCTGCGACCTGGGTTGAATTGAGCTCACAGTGCAAACTTTTCAAATAGATCCAACATGCACGCAAACACCGGCCGGGAAAGTGCATTGTTACCATCTCGGGTAGCGGCAGCTAGGAGATTGTACCCATCAAATTTTAGTCTAAAGAAACGGTCGTAACTGTCACACATAGTGACCCTCTTGATCTCATACCACCATGACCTGCATCTGCGAACGCTGTGGTCATCCACTCGAGGCACCCGAGGCCAAAATTTCCAGCTCAAGCTTTGCATTGTCTTCTGCCCAGCTCCGCACGGATCTGGCGGAAATTAAGACCGCAATCCTCCGACAAAAAGCTTACCTCGCCGCCCTCGAAGAAAGAAATCTGGCCCTGATCGTATATCGAGTGCTCGAGTTGTCCCCTGAGCTCACAGCGAGGATATTCATGGCGTGCCTCCCGAGTCACGGACGCGTACGGCCTTCCCCGGCCTCCGTACCACTCACGCTAGCTCAAGTCTGCCGCCAATGGAGGAAAATTGCTCACACTACGTGCAAGCTCTGGAGCAGCCTTGATATCGAATTCATCTCGAGACGTCAAAGCGGGTGGAAAGTCGAGAGCCCCGATGAAGGCGAAGCAGTCGAAATCCCCAACAATAGCGCACATCTTCTGGCCCAAGCGTGGTTCCCCCGCGCCAAGGAGGTGCCTGTTTCGCTGACGATTCGCTCAGCACACAAGGGCATCCCACAGCGCAATTTAGAGCTCATCCCCTCGATCTCGAATCACCTCGTTCGTCTCGAACCCAGGCTTTCGCATGCAGACTTCGATGCTCTTAGAGAGTATTACCCGGCTTTTCCCGGCCTTCGGCGTCTCGCCATCCATGTCAATTCGAGGGTGGAACGTTACAACAACCATCTTAATTTCGATGAGCATCCCATCTCGATTTTTTCTCCATATGCCCCTTTACTGGTCGACCTCAGCTATAATGCCCCCCTTCACGACACGTCCGTACCCATCCTCATTGACAGGGACTTCCCCTTGTTAACAAGCATCGAGTTGGATAAAATTCCAATCCGGGCCTTCTTGAACACGATTGCTCAGCTTGCTCAGCTTTTACACGTCACCGCGTGTTTCAATGGCGGAGAATTTTATGGGCCGTACGAAGTAAAGACAGCTCTGCAGCTGCAATCCCTTGCGCTCCGGGGGTTTTGTACCGATTCAGCCCTCGAATCCCTGTCTTTACCGGGCCTTTCACGGTTACGGCTGCCTATTAAGATTCAAATAGACGCTCTGGGCAGGTTTCTTGACCGCTCTTCCTGTCCACTCCAGCATCCCGCACTGAATTGCGATGAATGGGAGGAATGGGATATAAGGGCATTAATCGAGCGTTTGAAAGCGCTCCCCTCGCTCACCTCCTTGGCGATCGATTTTGGCTATACAAACTGCATCAACCAATTCATTCGGGAGATGGAGTCAGACGAGTTTCTCCTACCGCAACTCTCCGACCTGATCTTCACCACCTGGCATGACGTTGACTTGAATTACAACACTCTGATTGCCATCCTGCGTGCGCGGCGACGTCCGTCCGTCCCAGCGGACGGTGCCGCATTGCTATCCTCAATCCAACTTCAACTCCACGACCATCACAGACATAACAATCCACCCCGAACGGCTCCCTGGCTTCCGCGCGACATCGTTCTTGCGCAGTTAAATCAACTCATAACCGAGGGATTGACAATTCAACTTGTCTATAATGACGAATTCCACTGGCCTGACGGACACAAGGGTACGTCTCATTATCCGGCCCATCCAAAAGAAGAGATGTTTGAATCCATAGCTGCAGATATTTGCGAATCCTTTCCCTAGTACAGCCATCGAGAAATTCTACTGGTGTCGATGAAACGGCGAGGGAGGAGCGGGCGAGTGGTGGTGAGGAAGAAAAAAGAATGATGGAGGGATCACTGCTCGTGTGCATTCCTCCAAGTGATATGACATGCTACGTTATTTTTCAATACAATGTGATTCCAGCTTTATACACTCGGCTTTATATGGGGACTGGCAACGGAATGGATCTTGATGGCGCTTACATAATGCATCAAAGCACGGACAAAATGGTGAAATCCTTTGGCCGTCGCTGCAGCCTCGTACGTTCACATTTCCAGAAGATTTTGTGTGAGGGATTTGTTTAGTTCGCCTTACAGCTCTTTGCGGAACTTAGGGCGCGGTCCGTTTTTTTTCTGTTTTGGACATTTTGGGCAGAACAGCTGCCCTGGCTTCAATTCTTATCGGATTACTCCGGGACATATCTCATTCTACTCGCACTCGGAATCCGCAGTTTGCCGCCTCCTTTACTTTTCTCTGTGGTTAAATTTTCTGTGGCTCTTCCTGAGCACTCATTCCATGCTAAAGAACCTGATTCGAACGAGAAATCCGTACCCATTCCACTTTTGAACGAGGAAAATAAAAAAAGGGCTTGCAGAGTCAGAATTGCCTGCCTAGATGCGAAAAATATTATACCAGTTGAGCCGCCGGCGGTTAAATTTTCCATGGCTCTTCCTGAGCACTCATCCTATGCCTAGGAACCTAATTCGAACGAGAAATTGGTACCCATTCCACTTTTGAATGAGGAAAAAGCAAAATGGGCTTGTGGAGTCAGAACTGCCTGAGGCTGGGATACTTGGATGCGACACAGAACAGACGAGGGAGGGCAGCAACGAGTGCGTCTCACAGCGGGCGGTGAGCATCTACGATCTGGAGCCACAATATGCAGTCAATAATGTCCTACACTCTAGGCCCCCTACGTATGATTAATCCCTAAAGTTTAGGGTCCCCCGAAATCCGCCGGATTTTCGGCAAAGTCCTGGGCTCCTCAGCAATAATATTATTTCTACAATATTATCTGACCTGGGTGCTAGAGAGGAGCCAACCAGATTTTCAGACGTATAATATTATGCCCACCACATCACTGGGTTCGGCCAATGTAGGACCAGATGGGTAATAATATTATGCAACTTGCCTACATGGGTTCGGCCTATGCAGGTTTTGATAGACCATAATATTTAGCCACCTACAGGCCAGGGGTTGGCCAATCCAGTTACTGACCCACTGTAATATTTCATCACCTGCATACTGGGGTTCAGCTGATGCAGGTCCCAGCGGACTTTAATATTTTGGGCCCTACAAGCTGAGCTTCAGCTGATGCACCTCTGTAAGATTATAATATTTTGCACCCTGCATGCAAAGGTTCAGCCAATGTACCATTTGAGAGCCTGTATTATTCTGCACCGAGGATGCCTAGGTTCAGCCGATGTACCATTTGAGAGACTATGATATTCTGCACCCCACAACCCAGGGCTTGGCTGTTGCAATTTGTTACGTACTTTAATATTTAAGTCCCACATGCTTAGGTTTGGCCAATGCACTGTCTGAGAGACAATAATATTTTGAATCCACATGGCAGGGTTTGGCCCATGCAGATACTGACAGACTGTGATATTTTGCCACCTGCATCCTGGGTTTTGGCCTATGCAGGAATTGATTGATTATAATATTCTGCAACTTACGAGCTTGGGTTCGGCTCATGTGTCTGAGAGACCATAATATTTTGAATGCTGCATACCTAGGTTTGGCCGATGTGAGCGTAGAATATTTTGCCACCTGCAATCTTAGGTTTGGCTTATCCACAAATTGATGATATGCTATAATATTTTGAGTCCTGCACACCCAGCTTCTGCTGATGCAGGATCATAATACTTTGCTGCCTGCCTAGCTAGTAGCAGCTATTTTAACCATCTCTTGATGCTCCGAGCGAGCAGTTTCCTAATTGGGACTAGTCTTTCCTGTGAGGTTCAGGACCTCGGAACCTCCGGGTATGTAAATTTGAGCCATTGGGAGCTCAAATATCTTCTTTTGTACTTATCTCTCATGATTTCATGCTGATTTTCATTCCAGAACCTTGGAACAGCTTTCATGCTAAAGAACCCAGACTTGAGACACTGGAATGTTCTCTTTGATGTATGTTGACTACTTACAGCAATTCCTGTAAATAATGGCAATCACATTTTTTTTTTGGCGCGTGATCCCAATAAGGAAATTCCCTCACGTAGTCTTCTCGTAGCTCCCGCATCGTTATGGGCAATCGCCGCATCAGCCCGGACCTCAAGGAGCGTAGGTTCTACAGAAGGTGGCTAGCGAGCGTGATGCAGATGGGAGAGAGAATTTTCGGGCATGTATCCAAGATCCCGAGAGCTTTTCCGGCACTGGAATGGAGTTTGTGGCGGGCGATGAGTCTAGTAAGGATGAGCGGGAGATTGCCAGGCAATACGGTCGTGCGCCATTGGGTCAATGCGCTCCATTCATCACCCCGTTCATCCGAGATGAGCATTACACTCTCACGGCAGCAATGAGCACACAGGGCTACATAGCAACCCGTATTGTATGTGGGGCAATGAACGCGTACGAGTTCTTTGACTTCATCGTCGAGGATGTTGTAAGTGAATATTCTCTGTACTGAGTAATACTTCATACTTATCCTTCTGAAGTTACCGCAGATGCGACCATATCCAGATGTACAAAGTGTCCTTCTTCTCGACAACTGCAGAATCCACCACACGGACGTTCTTAGGGAGGTACCCAACGACAACGGTATGATTATCAATTGAGTGGCTGAGCTATACTCAATTTTACTAGGCGTTATGATCCTTTTTCTTCCTCCATATTCCCCAGATCTAAACCCGATTGAAGAATCGTTCTCAACCTGTAATATTCCAATTTACACGATGCGTTCCTTCTGATCAGTGTTCCTGTAGGGAAGGCATATTTACGCCGCCACTGCCATGAGATTCGCCAAGCAGAAGACCCCATCCAGGCACTACTCGAATCCACAGCGTGTATCACTTCTGAAATGGCCGTTGGTTGGTTCAGACATGCGGGTTACATCTGGTGAAGAGGATTGATACAACAGTAACAGATAGCGATGCGATGTTGATGGCAAAACGGAATGTACATGACCAGAGCGTATAAACTAGAATGCAGAATCGACAATAACAATGTGCCTACAACGAAAGTCAAAAGTCAAAGATTCCAGCGGCGAGATCTGCTTTGAATTGGAGATTGGCCAGGTGAATGCGCTTCCAACTAAAGAACGCAAACCCCGCCTCCTTCAAGTTCTTATCGAGTTCTGGATCCGTAGCGTCGCCGGGGCGAAATCCGACCTCCTTCAAGCGGGCGCAATCAACGTCATCGATATCATGCTTGGCGCAAAACTCATCTGCCGTGACGCTGTGCCGTTTGATGGGGGAAGGGAGACGTTTGATTGGGGAAGGAGGAGCGGTCCGGCGTCCAGGAGCACCATTGGGATTGTTGGGGGTAGCCCCACCGGCGTTGAGGTGACGGAAGAGCATGCCGAGACTGCCCCCATTCTGGCCTAGTACCGAAGCAAGCAGGAGATCGGATAATGAGAGCGCGGGGGCAGCAGGAGTGACGACGGGGGCAGCGGGACCAGGGACCGCAAGGCCGGGTGCAGCGGCCGGGATGTTCTTGATTCGCTGGTCGGCATCAAAGAAACGCGACGGAGGAGGGGTTTTGACATCCGCCTTATTCTGGGACTGAACAGTAGTCAGTATCTGCTCACTGGCACGTACACACGACGCACCATCCCAGTTGCCCAAATCCCAAGTCTCGTGGAGGTGAGGTCGAAATAGTAATCCGTCTTTGTGTCGTGGTAGATGCGTAGATTAGGGAATAGAGCGCAGTTGCCAATCGGTTACTCGGCTTCAAGTTTATCGCGCTCTTCTTTAGTGGCTTTATTGAAACTGAGCTGGGCGGAACGTCAGTAAGCTACATGAATGAGTATATGCGCAAGAACCTTTTGCTGCTGAATAGAATCACGCGCCTCCGGACGTTCGAGCTCCGTGTAGTCGAAGACGGGCTGTGGTTCCTCGTTGAGACCCGTCGGCCAAGGCTTCTGCATGTTAGCCTTGCCACGGGTATCAGATGGTTATGTAGACGCACATTCACATCCTCCATGGGCACCCCCGGTGGGGCATAAAAATATTCACGATGCGGTCCTTATTCCGCTCCTTCATCGCCGTAACAATTGCGTCGTATCCGATTTTCCCGCCGACGGTGAGAGGTTTGGCATTGAGTGGTTTTTGCGGCTTCCAGGTCATCTTATTCTGGTGTATGTTCTCGACGAGGCAAGGAAGGACAGCAGCAATTTGAGAGAGAAATGTGGAATAGGAGTCGTTGATTGACAGCTTGAACGGGCCTCTTTGCAGCATGTCGTCGTCGTCCGATTTCTTGACGGTGCGGCGGCCTGTGGCTACTGGGGGGTTCTTAGGAATGTTTATGTAAACTGTAAACTGCGCAGGTTCAGGCTCGTCGTCGTCGCCTCTCTTCTTGAGCGCTTTCTTGCTTGAACTAGTGCTAGCATTGTCCCGTTTTTCGTCGTGTTTTCTTTTCTTTTCTTTCTCCTTCAGTTGCTTCCTCATGAGGGTCGGGCTAGCGACAAGGAACTTTCGAGCCGCTGGGGAAAACAATCAGATTTTTATCTATCTAGAGTGTGAAGGAAACGCGCCGGCAGGGAACTCTTTGGCTGTCTCGACAATCATCGCATTTACGTCCGAATCCGAGTCAATCTCATCAATTTCTTCATCGCTTAGAGGCATTGGATAGTCGATTGGGTGTGTGGTTTGGTATAAGAGGTGTATAGGCAACAGGAAAGAGTAGAGACGTGAATCGTACGAAGGAAAGGCGAATTTCCTTATTGGGATCACGCGCCAAAAAAAAAAAACGTGATTGCCATTATTTACAGGAATTGCTGTAATGTATATCTTAACAATGCCTGAGTCAGGAAGCTCTAGCATATTTACTACACTAGCAACAAAATCATACATTATATTCATTTTCACTTCGGCAAGGGCCTACTGGATGTATACTTATGGAGATAGAATTTCTTTCAGTGCTGAAAAATACTAATATAGTGTCGGTATGACATACTGCAAAATCAAGAAGATCCAAGAGATTATGTTTTTTGACATATTTCTGGACATTCACAAAATTTCTCAACATGTGTACTTTAGTCTCCTGCTATAGCGACTTTGTGCGTGCTCCAGTCCTTTTTGGTAATGTTTTATTATATGCCCATAGGTAAAATATTGACTCAAAACAGCCATATTCTGTATTCAACCATTGGGAATTGTTATTCAGCTGTCAAAGAGCAGCCAATGTGTTTTAGCTGTTTGAGTAGATAGCTATATCCTTGAATGGTCAGTCCATTGATAAAACATGGGATAAGTGAGGTATGTACCACTTGTGCATCTTCATACCCTCTGAGATGGCAGAGCAGAAATCTACAATGTCAGGACCTGATGGACAAGCCGCTCCCTCTTTATATTGACATTACACATGTTAGTACCCTGTGTTGCAATAACTTATACTTGTGTATACACATTGATTCGAATAGGTTCTGAATAAGGTCTGGAATTAGCCTGGAGAAGTGAGTTCCAGGAAAAATTCCCATATTCGGACAAAAGTGTAGTGGTTTTTATGGGGAAACAAAGAAAATTCCCAAATATGGATGCAAGTAGTGGTTTTGATGGGGAAAAAATATGACCAAAATATTTTTTCTTATCGGACCTGCATCAGCTGAAACCAGGGCAATTTACTGATTTGATGCGAAACTCGGCACATCAAGCCACCATTAAAAGACCTGGGACACTAGAAGGAAATCTAAAGAGACAGTTCTAACCGAAATTGCGCTGGCTTTCCAACAAACCGTTATTGGATGGCTTTCATCGATGATAATTCCCGTCGGCGCGCCCTTGCGTATCTCAGGAGGAAATGCGATGCGTTCGCGGCCATCCGGGCATACAACTATGCGGAGGCAGAAACTGGCAAGATGTGGGTCGAGATGCGGTGTGATAGGGGTGGCGAGTACATCTCAAACGAGTTGAAGCTCTGAGCTGCGGAGAATGGCCTACAAATCCAGATGATCGAACCCGGGGAGTGGGACAACCAATTTGGATGCTAAGCATACATGTTCAGATGTGTCCAACGTGAATAAATGGGATTGACTTCGACGAGCGTTTGTCGTTGGAAAAATGATTGGTAATACAGGTCCCGTCCCGTCATGCCGGTCAACCCGTCAAGAAACGGGACGGGTCGAAGCTCTGAGTGCTCCCCGTGATACGAACGGGAGCCGTCATATCCTATTCCATGATAAAAAACGCCGAGCGCAGAACATAAATTCCGCATTCCAAAATCCGGGTGGAGATCAAATGGATCCGAAAAGCGATACGCCCGTTATTTCCGGTGTTCAGGTAGGATTAATCAAGATCAATGCGCTTCATGATTCCTGATAAAATGTACAGAATGACTCTACAGCGCTTTGCATGTATTCGTGAAAATGTTGAAAATTTTTCACAGCTTCACGTGATTCATGCCGAGCGTGCCGGGTCCATCCGCTCTCTTTCTACATCCAAATCTGACCCGGGATAACTTTGCACTCTCTAGGAACCTTGAGGAGACTCAAACTTATTAATTTGACTGGATTTTCGCATGTTTCACTGTCCGAAAGACTTCGGCGGGGCCGGCAAGGTCACGTGCAGCCGTGAAATTTTTTCAACATTTTCACGAATACATGCAAAGCGCTGTAACATCCTGAATGCTTCCAAACTTCTAGAGTCCATGACAGCCGGCACAGGCGCCCCCGACAAAGATGAGCCAACCGTGGCTTTTGTCGAGGTAAACAATATTAAACGAATCCCAATAAAGATTCTGCTGACCAATATATTTAGACCCGTATCGATGATTCTCAACCAACCACACTCTTCGTGACCAATGTCCCGTACGATCTCGATGAGGCTGGTCTTACAGCGGAGTTTGGCAAGCACGACATCCGAGTAAAAACGGCCAAAATCTATCGTGCTCAAAGGAGACACCGTGGTATCGGCTGCGTTGTTGTACACCCGGAGGACTACGATCAAGCAGTGGAGCTCCACAAAAAAATACGGATTCACGATAGATGTATCAGGATTGAACCGTTCAAGCCCAAGGACCAGCGTGGAAGGCAACCTCCCCTTCCTCTCCTCCCTCCCAGAATGCATGAGGGAGGAGAAGCCTTTTTCTCAACGAGCGTGACACTGGTTGAGTGGTATGTTGTGCAGCTCTTTCGAACTCTTCGAAGCCAGGGGGTAGTATAAATTGCTACGAATGGAGCCACATGTTACATGAAAGAAAGAAACATTGTTCTATTTATTTAACAACCCTGCGGATTGAGCCGCTAAGGAGGCCCGCTCGACGAGCTGGCTCGGCTTGAGCTCATCAGTCGGGTGTCCGAGTCACAATAGTCGCAGCATGTTAAATAGAACACTTTTCCCAACAAACCCCTGAACAATCCGGCTTTTGCGAACAACGTGGGTTGTTAAATAGAATCATCCAGGTACAGTCGCAAACTAGGAAGCGCAACATTTAGATTGTTTCATAAATATCGCAACCAAGTCTTAGCCGAATCACTCGGTACAAGTTGTGAACTGGGTCATCTTGATTCACAGTATATGCCACAATTTACTCCTGCGAGATATCCGAGCTAGTTCCTGAGAACGAGGCTGATTTTCGGCTAGACCACAAATATGGCCAAATACGTAGAAGCGCAACACTTCAGCAACATCGATTGTAGCTTGGGAATGGGGATTCTTAATCTCACACTTGCATATCTGTGACGAGGGACCCCGAAAACCCCTAGTACAGCAACAACCGTAATTGTTGTGTCCCTGAACCAATGTAGAAGGACAGGCGCGGTTTAGTGATATCAACAGCTGTGGAATTTTGGTTGCACTTCCAAATGGGGGCTCGCTGGTGAATTATTGATTTTAATCGGTGAATATACATCCTTCGGTGTGTGCGACAGCTGCGACGGAATCTACAAAATGGAAAATGATTGCCAGTCGATTGTTTTTTAGTTTTATATAGAGCACATCATGCGTAAAAAAACGTTTTGCACACAATATCGCCATGCATCAGCATTGAAAAATCCAAGTCCCTCGCAGTTCGCTAGTGTTGGCACAGGGTATAAAATCATTTTTCGCTGAATATTAGCATCATTGGTTTGCCGACGTGAGCCGATCAGCCGAATTCTTATGGTTCGAGACAGTTCTCTACTTCAAACGAAACAAGGTGCATGCGAGTAGTATCGGTCAGGCATGTCTTGAAGTCAGGGAAAGCTGTCGGTTGATCACCCAATTGTTGATGTCGACGTGAATTTAGCCGGACATGTAGATATGAGGAAGAATGAGGGCCAGTCGAAAATGTATGCTACTATGACTGAAAGAGGGATCCACGGGCAGTGATAGATTGTTTATTATTTTCCGAACTTCCTCTCTGATATCGTAATTCCAATGAGAGGCAGGTGTCCGACGACCGGCATGAGTGATCCGATGCTGGGCAACCCCGCCACACGCAGTGCCCTAGTGGTGGTACTGCTCTCGCAAGGGGTTTAGCCAATCATCTGCGACAGGGTTACGCATGAACCGTCGAGTGCAGGTTGATTACTGATTTCTTTTTCTCGGTGCATAGATTTTTTGGCTCCAATGTCTGAACTTTTTGTTCAGCGCACGACTCGCGCCACACGCAGTGCTGGAAATCACCTGTGACACGTTTCCACATGAACAGTCGAGCCCCGATCGACTATTGATTCCCTATTTCGGCGAGGTGAGGAACGCTGGGACAGTAATCCAGACAAATCTGCTGTTGAAAACGTCTGACAAAAACAGCGGCCATTCAGAAACCACTCAATCAATCAATTTTTGCTTCTCCAACACAGCATACGTATTGTCCCCCACAGAAAACAAGAGAAACAAAACCTGTACAGTACTCGTCCCGCCGCGAATCCCGCTCATGCTGTGTTGACGATCTCGAACCCGTTCCAATCAAACTCGTCCTCCACCAGCGTCTGGAGCCAGTCCAATATAAACTAAACACAGCGGCCGTCGATGTTCGCTTCACTAATCCTGTTGTTCACTCAGATCTCCGCTGGTGTACTGCCTCGCTTCCCTGTTGAAATAAGCTCAGAAGGTTAAGAGTATTGGAAGGGGATTTATCTCTTTGCAAACCAGTGAAGTACTACTGAATAATCACATGGCTTTTATACTACGAGGAAGGAGTAATTGGTAAGTAATGAGTAAGCAAGACTAGAGGAGAATATACTGGAAGAATCTGCCCGAGTACCATTAGTAATGTACTGCGGCTTCATATTCCAACATTCCCAGCGTCGACGAAGCGCTGGTGAAAGCCGAGTAACGACCTTTTCCACACTCCGCCGATATCCTTTCCGAAGTTCGGGTCCCAGATCACGATCCGCTTCCCGTATGTACTCGCCGTGGTGTGGGCGGCAGCGGATGAGTGCCCAAAAGTGCCAAGGCACCTCCCCGAACTGTTCGATGGTCAACCCCACTGGCCCACTTGATGAGATCAAAAGAACAAAAACAACCTCGCTCTAGTCTCAACAGTTGACGGCTCGTACCTCGCTTGTTGTAGTCTGTCGATTACCCGCGATCGGTGATTGGAGATCGACCTTGTTATGTAATCTGAAATTTCTCGGATGTTGTTCGCGGTAATACAGCTTGCCTTTGCGTGTTTTTATTCTGGATTATTGTGAATGATACTATATTGAACATATTCTTCAGCCAAACTTTGCTCTCGGAGTTCAAAATCAAGGAGATAATTTTACCCGGTGCGCCACGTGATCAGAGGAGTATTTCTGCCCACTCCAAGGAGAGCCAAGAGAAGAGAAATTGAAGAGACAAAACTCTTCCTAATTGGAGTAAAATTCAAATGGCTTCCAAAATCCTGTCAAATGAGAGTCGTAGAAGGACTCAAGAGCCCGGTGAGAATTCAAACTCCGCACTTTACGTAAACTTTACGTAACAAGGTCGATCTCCTAACATCCGGCACGTGGTAAACTACAGACTAACCTCGCTCCAGATTTTCACATGATCTGCCTGGTTTCGACCCTCTCACACTGGAGGGGAAACCATGTTTTAACGCCGTCAGCATACACTGGGGGTCCTGGAGGCCGCCGACAAGGCCAACTAATGTGTTGGAATGGCCCAAAATTTTGGTCACACCCCCATCTGTCGTGGGAAAAACTTCGGAGGGGGTGATTCCGACGTGTTTTTTATGCCTGGAGTTCGAATCTGAGCTCAGATTTCTTCAGAAAATACTCGTTCAAGCTCTATGAATAAATTCAGGATTTGTTGACTTTGATCGTCCGGAGAGGGGTTTTCGGGCCTGGAAATGTAGCCTAAGATCCTACGAACAGATCGAGGTCGGAGGCACGCAGTTTGGTGGGGTTTTGATATTTCTGTGAATATTTTCCGGCGGGAAGTCCGAAAGGGGAAAAAATGCCTTAGTGGGCCAGTGAGTGAAACCTCAGCATTCGGCCACAACTCTGCGCGGCGGCTTTTGAATAATCGAAGTATCTTATTTAAGGGAAAAAACAAGTATATCGGAAGAGAAATGGACGTCTCATCTGCTATCCTAAGCTTTCCTTTCTCTGCCCTTCCCCGGTCTTTCCTGGCACGCCACTTGTCCCGGTTTTCAGAGACGGTTATAAGCAAAGACCTGAATAGGAAAGGAGATATTCACCAAAGATATTTCCAAGCTGACCAGAGAATATGCCATCTTTAATGTATACGGGAACAACACCGGAAGTGTCGATCTCTTGCTGAATACTCATAGTGGTAAGGGGGGGATTCATTCAAAAACGGTATGGTTATATACGAGTTCGGTTCCGAAGGTAGTACAGCCAGGTGAGTATAAGTCAAATGTCGGTGATCGAGTCACAGAAGGCAGTGCAAGCAGGACCCCTGGTTTACGCTTGTTGGACCCGCTTCTCAAGCCGTCTCGCTTCTCGCTCGTCATATGTCCGCGGCTTAGGCTGCGCTTCCCAGGCCTCAAAATAGTCGGTGTCTTGCTCTGTCTCGGATTCTATATCAGTAGTGTCCCCACCATCATTTGACTCGGTTTCCGTGGTCTCAGGCAGAGGCTGAGTGGAGGTGAACATCCCACCAGCTCCCCTGTGCTGGTGAGACGCGGTTTTGGGGACCCGAGGCATGCTGCGGAAGGAGAGGAAGGCGTCGGGCAGGAGAACATCAGGAGGAGTCTTCATATAGACGGAGACTCGTCAATCCAATAATCCAGAGTTCTGATCGGGTGCCACCAGCGGACAGTGCATGGAATTCTACGATGAGAACGCGCAGTTTACATAATTTTAGGGTTGCCAATGTTTTATTTGGCAACCCCTGCCAGCATCCCGTGTTGCCAAATAGAATTATCCCCCATTCTTCCACCTGAATAGCACAGAGAGAGACAGATGAGATAATTGCATGGTTACCACACTCACCTATGCCCGTGCCGGGTTTCGGCAGCCCTACGCGCATAAAGAACCCTTCATCGGCGCGTGCAAGGGAGAATCGGGATTCGAAAAAAGGATATAGGGTCGAAAGTTTTTTTCGACCCTAGACTTATTGAAGCCTGCTGCAGTGGGTTTCGAATGAAGACTGCACCGGGACGCGACGACACGGACAACGTGCCAGTCGAGGTTCAGCGGCGTCGAGTCGTGAAGTGTGCATGCCACTGCACGCGGGTTCCCTCATTGGAGGTGGACGCCGCCGCTGTGGGTCTGCCATACCCACTACGTCTCATTTGCTCACCGGTCTCTCACGATTGCTCATTATACTGTACTTGTCTCTGTCCGTATCTGCTATTCCTTTGACATTTTCTGCATTGCTGACTCCGCATGTCAAAGATTAACTTCGGGAGTCAGAGTGGACTCGCCGCCAAGCTGGATCCCTTGAAAAGACTCCCTTTCAATTCCCGTTCTATAAATGTTATCTTTGTCCAAGAAATAACAACGAATAGCAAAAGTCGCAATAGTGATGCCTGGATAAAATTATGGAGACGAAATTGTATATGCAAACAGGAAGCGTACGTTCGATGGAGGGTGTATACCAGACAGCAGCCTCCCATTCGTCCATTTCCCCCTTTGTGCGCTTGAAAGTGATGTCACCCTCCAAATAACGAACGCCGGCATCGTGAATAAGAGCAGCGAACTCAGGGTTCATAGCCACCGTAATTTTTTGTCGCACCCTCCATTCGAATTTGTTAGACGTAGCGCTCGGCCAGTGGAAGATTCCTGAAAAATAATGAATGGATGGATGGAGAAGCCGCATTGAAACAATCACTTACCCTCCCATAAAAGCCCGGCATCTGACTTGAGATGGGAAACTGTATCGCGAAGGCGGCGAGCATCGCGAAAGGCGGCGGGATACTTGACGTCGATGCTGGTGCCCAGAATGGCCTGAGTCGTATGCGCTGGAAATATGTGCAATGAGTTAGAGTATAGCACGCTGGAAGGTACTATTATTTAAATTCCCGCCGGTTTCGCCTAATATCCCACCAGCATCCATGCATTTCTTGACGTCTTCCTTAACGGCATGCCCGGGTTTTTCCATGGGCCATGGCGGATGCGAATGGAAGTTACGGAATATAACGACACACTGGAATATAACGAGTGACGGTTTTACCTTCGCGGAGGTGTACGTGGGCTGTCAAGGTCATCCATGAGAGTTCAGTTCGTAAAAATGCAAGTTACTGACGGCAATCTTTCTGTTTGCCATGTCGCGAATGGGATTGTCGGGCGCAATACCCCGTGACATCGCCGTGCGCTTCAAGATCAGCGGGAGGAAGGGAGGAATTGTTCACATACGCCGCCAAGACGTCTTTGTCTACATCGGCGGGGAGGGCGGCATAATGATGGTCCCACTTCTGCTTCTTGATCCACTTGGAGCCAATGAACGTGAGCTTGCCATCCTTACTTGGACCCTGATAAAATGGACATTAGTGACGAAGAATTATTGAGAACGATGTGGCGTACATCTTTCAATTCCTTGAGGATGCCGCTGCATCCGGATTTCGGGCAGCAGTTCTTCTTATACCCTTGAACGACGCGGAAGAATCTAAGGGGGTAACGGTCATTCGGCGAGGACAAAGAAAAACATCAGATTGAACTCACGACGCGGCCCTGCCAACAGCTGAACCCGAGTCCGTCTGGTTCCGACTGAGCTCTGGGGAAAATATCTTCCGTGTCAGCGTCATATCCACCGCATCCGTCGTTGATAAAAGAGTGCGGGGTCAAAAAATTCACATTTATGGCCAGCGGACTATGCTCATTCTTGACAATTTTGTCCATGGTACAGAATGGATGCAATGTTCCTGACACACTCAACGCTTCATGAGGACCCAACCATCCTGTCGCAGCCCACACGCGACTTCGTGAGTCAGATTGCTATTTCAAAATGATTTTGCTGATTTGATTGTAGTTTCCTCTTGCGACATTGAACGGGAGTGGGTGGCCCTATTGAGAGTTCGTGGCATCTGTTCTTTCAGTTCCATACCAAGTGCTGACGCTCATCGCGAGACTCAACGTGAGGGAAGTGAGTATAAGGAAGGAATTCATGAAAGAAGGATGGAAGAGAGAAGAGAAAAGCGCACAAAAAAAACTCACCGCAACGCTATTCGACGCCTCGGGCGCCAAGTCCCCCACAAAAATGCTGTACTCCTCCGGGTACCCTCCCGCGCCTACCCCTACCATATCTGTCATCCCTATCCCCATGCCGTTCCTGTAGTAAATTTGAAGAGCCAATAAAAGTTCATTCATGACCAGATCCGGGCGCGGAGAAGCAGTTGACTGCAACATGCGATCTCTAATATCGGCGCCAAGGGAATCTTTGTGCGCTTCAATGCTGGACTTCCCTCTGCCGCGAGAACCGCAAAGATCCATCGGAGCTGCGCAAGAGGGGCTCCGAAATCACAATATGCAGTCAATAATGACCTAATGCCTAGGTCCCCTACGTATGATTAATGCCTAGAGTATAGGGGCCTCCGAAATCCGCCGGATTCTAGGCTGAGGCCTAGGACCCAGGAAATAAATATTATTCCTCATAGTATTATTTCCCGTACTTGGATGGGATAGCTAAAGTATAAGCTATAGAAAACAATATTATAGACTCACAGAGCCACGGAGGGGTAAACTATCCTCTACTATCATTTGTGATACATTTCCATGAATTTTGTTCAAAGATTTAAAATAGCTAATATTAAGGCTTGATAGGAGAGGCAGGGCAAATTCAGGAAATCGATATTAATATGTCAACACCACTCAACTCTGCTGATGGGACATAATAATATCAGTAGTCTATCGTGCCTCACCTTGGCAGACCTAGCTGCTCGGATCAGCTTATGCCAAAGCCATTAAGGTTATAATATATGCAGGTGTAATGTTCACAGATCTGCTGGCTAATGACTCGATAGTCATAATATTAATGCACCTCTACAGTCCCCTTCTGCTGATGTCACGTACAATATTTCTCTGCGCTGTCCCTGCAAGTCAGCCCACCAAATAATTTGGGTGAGATAATATTACTGCCCTTGGTTTCCTCGTTCAGCCGACCATGTAGTTGGGCAGAGATAATATTACTACTACCTGTCCCCCCGGCTTAGCTGTTGATACTCATGATATTGGCCTTGGTGGCCATCTCGAGTCGCTGATCAACAGGGATAACATTTCTGCCACCCTGCTGGCTAATGACTTGTAGCCATTATATTACTGCCCCTCTGCAGTTCCCTTCTAATGGTGCATCCAATATTTCTCTGCTCTGTCCCTTCGAGGCAGGCCACCAAATAATTTGGATGAGATAATATTACTGCCCTCGGTTTCCTCGCTCAGCCGACCAGGTAGTTGGGCAGAGATAATATTACCAGTAGCTGTCCCCCTGGCCTAGCTCATGGTGCTCATAATATTGGCCTTGGCGGTCATCTCCAGTTGGCCGAGCAACAAGGGATCATATTTTGGCCACCTAGCTGCTCGGTTCCGCTGATGCCGAAGTTGATAGGCCCCTAATATTTGTCGCCGTAGTGGTCTCGTATCTGCTGGCTAATGACTTGTAGCCATTATATTACTGCCCCTGTGCAGTTCCCTTCTACTAATGGTGCATCCAATATTTCTCTGCTCTGTCCCTTCGAGGCAGCCCACCAAAGAATTTGGGTGAGATAATATCACTGCCCTTGGTTTCCTCGCTCAGCTGACCGGCCAGTTAGGCAGAGACAATATTACTACTACCTGTCCACCTAGCCTGGCTGATGGTGCTCATAATATTGGCAAGGGCGGCCATCTCGAGTCAGCCAACCAACAAAGAATACACCTAGCTGCTCAGTTCCGCCAATGTTTAACCTGATACCTCTATAATATATCCAGCTGTAGTAGTTTCGAGTCCGCTGAGCAACAAGTGATAATATCTCTGCCACCTAGCTTAGTTCTGCCAATGCTAACACTGATAGCCCAATAATATTTCCGGCCATAGTGGTCTCGGAGGAGCCGCTGGCCTAACCACAATATTGCTGCCCCTCTGTGGCTCCCTTCTGCTTCTGTTGCAACTAATATTTTTTTGCACTCTGCCGTTGGGTCACCACTAGTCATTTATTACTTGAGTCCCAGACGAAATCTCCCTGCCACTCCAACGTTGAGTTTGTTGTCAAGACATTCTACACACCTTACAATATCCGGATTTAATATTCCTCTCAAGTCCTCACTTCTCTAAACACGCTGTTTCACTCCTACTGTCCGTGATCGGAATCCTGGAGGGCCGCATGTCACACTTGTAACATTTCTGATTACTACCTCTTTGACTCTCGCGAATGCCCTTTGCATTGGAGCACTGCCCTGCACTCCACGGGTGCATCGTGGGATTCAATATCTGAGTGGTTACTAGTACCCGAGGGCCATTGCTGCCCCCTAAGAGGAGCTGTTCATCCTCCATTTCATTCTCCGCGACTTCATCAAGCCCTTGCTGGAGAAATAACGCGTCAATATCCATCGGTATGGAGGCTGGAGCGTGTTGGATGCAAACAAAGGCGCATTAGGTCGTGTTTGGCACACGTACCGCGTACAAAGAAACATATATTGTCTTAAAATATGCCTTTACTCTTGTGGGAACCACGGCCGACTCATTTTTTGGACCATCTGGACTGTGTCGGTATCGTTGGCACCGCCGATATACTCCGCTGGAATTTTTAAAGCTTATGGAAAGTCAACCAGTGACGGGTGACAACGACATTTTTTTGATATGTGCAAAAATCGCCTTATGTAAATCGAAACAAAATTTATCGGTCTTCTCGGCTGAATTTTTCTAGAAATAGTGAACCTTTGGTCGGAATAGTACAGTAGTGAACGATAGTCCACGTTCAATTTCTCGTCCATATACTTGAGTTATGCCTTCCCCCCATTGTATACAATTTCCTGGGGACGAAACAATATTACTTTTGAAAATCTCGACGACCCCGGGCTGGATCCGTGGCAGGCCAGCTATCAAGCGCTACTGATTGGAGGCGGACCGTGACGGCTACGTACCGGTGCTATACGATGTCTGTAATTCTGACCGGCAGCTATGGGGTAATTTTTTTCCCTGATGATGCGGTGTAAAAGCTCAACGCTCAACAGTGGTTGTGAGCAACCGAAATCCGTCACAAGTCCGTATGTACCTTATGCCCCATATGACAGCTTGAGATGGCTTATAACGTTCCCCACCGGGAGGTTATAATCCATTGCCATCCACTGATGTCCCCGACAACGGTGTCGATTGCCGCCTTGGACGCCTGCTCGGCTGCGGGGTCTAGAGGTCGTCTAGCGGCATATCCGTCGAGGGCGGCGCGGGTTTTCTCGTCTGCTTTGATCTAAGTAGGCGGATTGTATTAGTGCCCCAGAACGTAGGAGAACGTAGATGTAGACGGACCATCAACCGCTTGTTGGCGCACCCATCCTCCTGCGCAGGGAGCTCTACGTTATTCAGAAGTGTCAGGGCGCGCAAGGCGTTGTCTGGCTTCTCAAACCCTGCGAAGCCCAAGCCCTGAGGCTTGTTAGCACCGGGAGTGATGAGACGTTCAAAAGGCTTTATTGGGCCACACGCGGTGAGGAAAGCGTTAAGAGCAGCATCGGTGATGCCGCCAGAGATTGAACCCACGAACAGGGTGGTTTGTTTTTGAGATTGGATCGTGGCTTGCTGCTCGTACGCTGGCGGGCCCGCAGAGGCTAGGCCGTTGTTCATCGTCAAAGTCTCTGTCACTAGTGTCACGCATTACCAAAGCCCCTTTAAAATTAACAAGCCGGGGCGCTCCGTGCTCCCGCACTAAAAGCGGCAGGAAGAGTTACTAAGATAGAAGTATACACAAGAAAATACGCTACGTACTGCCCCCAGGATATGGTCCATGCTGCAAGAAAGCCTCAACTGCAATCTGCGGTGGACCGTAGGCTTCTGCGTAGGAAATAACCTGAGGGAGGTGCACAGTCACACAGTAGGCTCGTATCCACCCGTTATAGTGCCGCAAAATCTATAACCTTTGACTCACCGTCCCTAAGCCGTCCTTTACTGCTCGTCTTTCACTCCAAGTTCAGAGGCATCCATCGCGAAGCTTGTCACGGCTGCGGCGTGAAGGGTATCGTGCGTGATTGTCCGCTCAAACCGAAGGACCAGGCCAAGGAGAAGCTCCGCCTCGCCCGGCTGGCATACGACGTCATCGACAATGATGATCATCCCAAAGTCCTTCTCACTAAGAAGACCATGAACGCGTTGCGCTCCGACCCGCTTTTCGTCGACTCGGGCGCGTCCCGCCATCTCACGTCGGACCGCTCTTCTTTCGTCTCCTACATCACCCTGGACAAGCCAATTCCAATCCAGCTTGGGGATGACAGGGAAATTTTTGCTGTCGGTTGCGGAACCAGTCGCACGCACATCAAGACTCCTTCGGGAATCCAGACCGTGGACTTCACACGCACGTTATATGCCCCGAAGCTCGCAGGCTCCCTTCTGTCGGTCGGACAGCTAACAGCCATCCATGGCGTCAAGCTTGAGTTCGAAGGACCGTTATGCTTGATCAAACTGCGCGGGGTGACCCTCTGCCAAGCATCTTTCAAGCACGGCCTGTACACTCTCGACCTCGCAAATCCCGGAGTCTATACAAGAAGAGTGGAAGTGGAACTCAGCGACTTCCACTATCAGTTTGTGGAAGGTGGAGATTCGGGCCGCGGGCGCTGGGGAATCGCGCCTGATTGTCACAGTTTGATGGCGCATCAACACATGCGCTAGCAGGCTAGTAGCACGTAGCCGAGTTCCACTCATGATGGCAGTCAAAACGATCATTAGTGAGACTCGCGTGCTGATAGTGGAAGTCGCTGAGTTCCACTTCCACTCTTCTTGTATAGACTCGTTAATATGAGTATAGTATTGGCGTCGATGGCAGCTTACACTGAGTTACGTCCTAGAAATCGGGACTGGAGATTTTGACGCGACTGCCGCGCACTGACGCGGCAGTAACGCGGAAGTGACGCGGCAGTGACGCGGCGTGACGCGCGATTGACGCGGCACTGCCGCGCCGCCTGTAGGGCCTCGTATATTGTTTCCCTTGCTTCCAAACCACTTCAGGCAAGGTTTAATGACTCTAATACATCATTTAGTACCTAGAGAACGGATACCAAAATGTGAGCAGGTACTAATGTCTAAGCCGTGCTTAAGCCACGCTATTAGTCGGCATTTTGACTAAATTTTTGACTCGCCTTGCTGCCCAATGCAGCTTTTTTGTGATCGAAAACCTTTAGGATAGTCAGAACGACGAAGAAATTTAGATTCGCAAGTCCCTTCAACGATTAATCAGTATATATATGCCCCAAGTTGAACTATCCTGCCTGGACTCTGTATTTAACAACCTCACATGATGGTTCTTAACTGTGAATGGCCCCAATTCCTTAAAACATTCTACTCAACCAGAAGTAGCCACTACCTTTTGGTCCCATGGTCCCTTGGTCCGCAAATAGTGAGGTGATCTGCTTCACATCTTGGTTTATGTAAGTGCGTGCACCTTCAGCGAGAGCGACATTTTCGGCTTGCCAAACGGGCTTGCGCCCGCGCAAACGGGCTTTTGCGGGCTTGGGCTTGGATTTGGGTGTAGATCAAAGCCCAAGCCCGGCAGATCGGCTTGCAAGCCCGTTTGTCGGCTTGGCAAGCCCGTTTGCTCGCTTAGCCGAGAAACGGGCTTGTGTGTTTTTCTCGTCCCCATCGGACTAGTTTCTCGATCTGAGTGCATAGACTATGTGCATTAAGTACATACTTCTAGGGCTTGCAATTTCTTATGGTATTTTACTCACTGATGTGATGATATGCTGTCACCGCCGTGTACGACACAGGGCAACATTGTCAATTCACTTCCAAACCACGGGCTTGTCACACTCAGTGTAGTGTCATTGTCTTTATACATCACTTGAAAGCAGAGGCTTTCTCAAAACTCGAAATCCCGGTCTACTGAATCCAATTTTTCTGTGGCATGTTAATATAAGTTGTTGAAACGGCTTAAAATTATTCTATCATGCCAATGCCGACTCCTAATACAAACATGAGCGGGGCTGTACCATACTATCATGTAGAGATATCCTTGTGCTGTCTCCAAGCGATTTCAGCAGAGGAAACACGGACTGAACACAGACTGTATTGCAGTTCCAAATTCTTTCTGAGCCATCTTTGCGCAGGAAAACTCAAAGGCCGTGTCACACATGATTTGGAGGCTATTCGGGTGTAGGCAACAAATTCTTGACTTGACAAACGCGCAAGCCCGGCTGTGTGATGCCTTAGTTGAACACAAGCCCGTTTGTCTGATGCCATCAGACAAACGGGCTTGGGCTTGATCTTGGCCGCGATAATGTTCATACCGAAAACGAGTGTCAGGAGCATAATTTACTACTCAAAATCGATGCTTTAGTTGACTCAAAGAGATCTGATACAGAATTTCAGTGCATAGACTTTGAAAGTCTTGTTGATATTGACTGATAAGTTGAACACAAGCCCGTTTGTCTGATGGCATCAGACAAATGGGCTTGCGCATATTTCTCGCCCCCCACGGCCTATTCGATTAATCTGAGTAGATACACTATGTACAGCAAGTACATACTTACAGGGCTTGCAATTTTTCCCGATGTTTTTCTCACGGATGTGATGATATGCCGTTATCGCTGGAGACGACATAGGGCAACATTGTCAATTCACCCAAAATTACGGGCTTGCCAGGCTCAGTACATTTCCCTGGTACATACTTAGTCTCTGGCCCTCAAATTCCCATGTAATTTAGTTTCCTTCGTCCCGCAGCCGTGATGTTTTGCATAGTACAAAACTGTGTCAAGCTAGTGTGAAGAATTGAAGCCATGTACTGGCCCAGCTTTGATAGTAGCTAATTCTAATCAAATCCAAACACCTAAACTGACTGCTATGAGTCGAAATATTGATGGCATTGAGGCCTGCCCCCATAGTTTCTAGTCGGGTTCGATATCATATATTTAAACCATTTCCAACTCCATGGCACCTATAACTCTATTGTGGCTCAAACAAAATATTTCATTGTTCCACACTAGGACAACTAAGCCAGGAAAAAAATCCTTCTAAGTATAAGGCTGCCTACAATTTCGAATATTATAATATTCGGTGATTCGTGGAATATCTGCATTGCTGAAATGCAAGTTAGCATAGTTTATGTTCTCCGACCTTTGTTTACACTCCTAGGTGGGATATCTCAACGGGCTTGCAGGCGGCTTGTGCCTTGGCAGAACGGCTTGTGTCACGTGCCACAAGCTGTTCTGCCGGGCAAACGGGCTTGCGCGCGGCTTGGGTCCCAGAATTTTCGGAAACGCAAGCGGTGTATGCTGGCGTAAACCTAGGTGTGCTAGGAGGCACCGATGACCTGCAGAACCTGCGAGAGAAATGATGCAGGAACTCACTCACTTCAACTTAGCTTGGCCTGGGGCGGCTTGGGTTGGGTTGGGATTTGCTTCGACAAAACGGCTTGAGCCACTATTCCAGTTGTGTTGAAACGAGAGGGAAGCAAGGAGGTTGAGGGTGAGAGGCTGGCGAAGCGCGCCAAGACTAGGCTACGAAAAAAGAGCCTGGGAGCGGAAAAGAAGCTGAAGACAGAAAGGAAGACGGAGGCCGCGCCAAAAAAGTCACAGACAGTGGTGGAGGGCTCGCGCCGACGCTTGCGCTCTGGAACAATGCTATAGTTTCCACAAAAGCCCAACATGTTCATATCCATGTCTCGTTTTCGATACATATACTATACATTTTCTCCGCTTTTGATCACTTGGATTTCAGTTCGAATGATACAAGCCTAATGTAATATATACATATATACACAGCTATTAAGCACTGGAGTCGTGACAGGGGAGCAATGTCGAGTTGTTCAAGGTAGCCGGCTGGTCGCCGTCGATCACCGCCACGGCGTCCCGACTCCCCCGGTGTTCCGGAAACAATACAGGAGGAGGAAAGAAATGGAAGAAGGAGGCATTAGCAGATAGTTTTGACCCCACCTGAAGCGCAGACTTCGTGAGGAATGAGTAAAACTGAATTATATCGTTTAAACATGCCGGTCGCTGTCAATGACGGCCGCCACGGCCCCCAGGATGTTCCGAAGACGGCGGTGGAGGGAAGCAATTAAGATGATGTAAGGGTAGGTATTTATGGACAATTTAATTTCAGTGAGGATGAGTACTGTAGCCGAGCCCAAGCCCAAGCCCGCACAAGCCCAAGCCGCACAAGCCCGCCCCACCAAATTAAAACTCCGCTAAGGGGGGCAAGCCGTTTGGCCAAGCCCATCGGGAAAGTCTGCACCTTCAGCTGTTGGGGGACTTTAGTAGACTGATAATCTTGTTTGACATTAGTTGACTTCATAAGAACATGAGTAGTAGAATTTGAAATTGAATCGGAAAGCATTTGAGTGAGGTAGTCAAAAATGGCTGGCATGCAGCCCAGGTCAGCGGGAAATCACTTAATAGGTGCAGGTTGACACGGCAATTGACGTGCCGCCTCGACCTGTTCAACCAACGCTCCCCACCTCCAGTTCAAGTATGGACATTGTTTACAGAAAGACTTGACTCGAAATTTTGGAACGTCAAGCCTATATGAAATCTTCAAATAGCCTAAACCATGCGGTGTATACTTATTGCCTCCAAACCATCCCATTTTCTGACTTGCTTGGAGTCTTGTTCCAAGCACGGGTGGAACATCAAGCAGAAAATATTTACGGGGAAATTGCTACAAGTCACTTCAAAGGAGATCCCAAATACCACCACTTAAACTGACCCGGCAACTTGCGTGCGAAGGTTAATTGATCTCACATGCTCGAGATTGGTCCCTATGCACAAGTTTAGAGAAAGCTGACGATTTATACGAGACTCTGTGGTCTGAGAGAGTAGGATCTGAGTAATCCCTAGCCAGCGTAGGTCAAATCTTGATCTGGTTATGTTCAAATTGTTGCGGCAAGCTGCAATCAGATTAGCATTACACTATATTATTTTGAGCATGCCAGCCTCACAGCCTGGGATATGGATCTGATTGACTTGTGTGCCACTACTATATGATATCAGATATGATACGACTCCGGGTATAAATGTTTACAACTACTTCCCAGTCGGAATTGAACCGTGGGAAGGGTTATTGCTTCTGCTCAATTTATAAGTATGGAATCCCTTATGCTGTTCAAATTGTAAAAAATACCTGCGCCCGAGAAATATTTCTTGCGCGAAGTGATTGTTCGAAATCATGTGCGCGAAAGTCTACAGAGTATCAAAATACCTCTTTACAGCCTTCACAGCCTTCTCGGAGAATAAATTGTCTGCCCCATATTTTCGGAACATTCAACAATGCATCAGTAAACCGACCAAGAAATATAACCATTCACAGCCGTCGATTTGATGGGTGAGCGACGGGCATGGGCCATTGCGTAACGGTCCGTCGAGTGGTTGAAAGTTTTCTTGATAGAACGGGACCGGCGACGGGACAGCCGTGACGGGTGCACGCTGTTGTGGAATTGAGAGCGGCTATTCTTGCCGATTTGGCAGCATATTACCCCGCAGCATGTATCATAACAATGTTCTAGTTCCATGTTGAAGAGCTAAACCAGTCAGTACAACCAATGTGTCCCTTTATGAGCAATTCTACAAGTTCCGCTGTTTTGCAGTCTCCACATGCCCTTGTTGGACTCAATTTTCTGGAATAATTTGTTCTTTGAGCTCGTGGCTACATGCCCCAGAAATAAATTTGTGAGTTCAGGATGAAATATCGAACAGGATCCTAGTTCAGGCGAGATAGCCTTGGCAGGAAGGTGGTGGGTGCTTAACGAAAAAAATAGGAGACTTTGTCAATGAAAACTTTTGGTTTGGTCACCCCACATTGAGGTTGAATGAGGTTTTGAGTTCAAGATTGAAACCGGAACTGGACCTCTAATCCAGATCATGTGTTTGGCTAGACGGTGTAAAATGCCTGTAGCTTTTGCAACGCTCCACGAAGTCCTTATATTTTGCTTGAAGAATTGTGCCCTCCATAAGATTATGCTTTGAGAATGTCGAAAATGTAACATAGGCTAATGAAATTCCCTGCAATGCGGGAGAAGGCATAAAAGGCCGATCACTTTTTGAGTACCTCAAATCTCTATATAGAAGTGCAAGGAAAGTAGATACATGCTCTCTCCCTAAATGTATTGGGCCAGACTCTTTAGTTCGACTTTCCCTCTCGAGAAGCGGGCCGACAGTTCAAGAAATATAGTTCGTCACACAAGTATTGGAGAAATATCAAGAATAGGTTGTGTTACTTCTATTCTAATTTATATTTGGAAGAATGTTGCTGATTTAAATTGCTCTAAGGCTCGGTTCAAGAAGGTTATCGGCTTTTTGAAACTGCAACTGGTCCCGTGAGCCAAACATGACCAAAACTGCCACTTTCGATCGGGCAGTTGCCCGTCCCCACTGCAAATGTGTTTGAGCTCAGCTGGGTGTTAGCCACACCCCAGGATTGGCGCGCTTTGGCGCGGCAGTGGCGCGCAGAGACGCGGTACTGACGCGCCAGTGACGCGGCGTTAACGCGCACTGACGCGGCATTGACGCGCACTGACGCGGCATTGACGCGGCATTGACGCGGCATTGACGCGCATTGACGCGGTGTCAGCGCGGCACCGGCGCGGCGTTGACGCGGCAGGCGGTGGATTTAAAGCAGCTTCCCGACATTCTGAGATGTCATTGAATGTTTCCTTTCAAGTTTAAAGTAGTTTGCAAAGGCTGGATCACAATGTTTTTTAAAAAAGCGGGACTTCTCCTACAAAAGAAAATCATATTTGACCTGAACAATGTCAGCTCCTCTCCTATCTCTTATCTGACTGCTTCTGAGTGTAGTTTGAGTCCATTTAAAGTGTAGGAAAGATCACCAGTAAGTTCAATAAATGCCGCGTCAACGCCGCATCAATACGCGTCAACGCCGCGTCACTGCCGCGTCAGTGCCGCGCCGGTGCGCGTCAATGCGCGCCTGCCGCGTCATTTTTACCAGACCCCTAGAAATCCATTAACATCTCTTCGCCAGGCAGAGCCGGAGCTATAGTGAATGGCCGCCAACAAATGTTTCTCAATCGTTAATGTTGGCTTACCTTGAGTTACTCCATCGCTTCCAGCGGAATCCGGGTTAACGACTTGACCGGGATCTAGGGAATTAAGGTAAAAGGACAACCACCGAATGCAGTAGAGCACCCACCTATCGAGTCCACCTCGTCGGTCGGCCGATCTGGACGTCTCCCGTTGTGGCAGTGCATCCTGCACTTCCCCATCGGGATCGTAGCCGTTGTTTGTCGTAGATCACTGCCAAACAACTTGGGGTGTAGGGCCGTAGCGTTGCCCGGCAAAAACTCGTGCTTTTTTTTTTTTCTGGGATACTTCTGTGGCAAGAAAGGTAGTCATCATGTGTATACTATTGGGATGGGGGCACCGAGGAAAAAAAAAAACCTCCGGGTCAATCATTGCTGAACCTTTAGGTTTGGCTACCCTGGGGAACTTGGATTTCGGGCCATTTTGCTACATATACAAACAAAAATTAGTCATGCAAAATTGGTCATCTCAAAAATGGAAAGAAAAATTGAGTGAAAGGCATTCTGTTCAAAATATTGAAATTTACAGTCTCAAATATTTTATCCTACTGAAGTGTACATCTTCATTGCCTAGATTGGCGCTGTACACCAGATGCAAATATCTCTGGACCAACTTAAAATTTCTGCGATTAGTCATTTCTGCTTCCAAATGGCCCGCTTTCTGCGGCTTTGTCATTTTTGCTTTGTGTTCGCCCCCAAATGGTTGTGGTTTGATGTTTTGTTTCAAGCTTGTGCAACCAAGAAAATATTGCTTTGAATGTCTGCACAATATTTGTTGAAAATTAGTTTCAGAGCCTGAAAATAAAATAAAATATTGCAGAAGGTCAGTAATAATATTCCTCGGGCATCTCGGTCGATGTATTTATGCCACTACCAGGTTCCCAATGTTTGATTTCTTTTTGAAGTGCCTGTACTCCTATCAGCTAAAACCCTGATTCATGTCTTGTTGTGGTTTCCTTTCTAGTTTCAGAGCTGCACTAACTTAGTAGGTGTATTACTTAGTTCAGAAATAATGAGAATATGTACAGAAATGAAAGAGAATAGATCTCATCTTTGAGTTGCTGCTGGCCCGCTGCTAGCAGACACAGGTACTGCTATTGTCTCTGATTGGCAACTAGATAAATTTCAACTGGAGAAAGATATAGTCTCTACAATTCATCCCTATTGAATTGTGCAGATACCAAGTGGGGACAGGACGAGAATGTTCTGTTGAATTTTGACTTGGATGGATCCCGGTTGCATGGACCAATAATCCCTCGTGGTGCTTTCGTCAATAGAGAACTTGCTGAAGTATTTGTTTCACAAATTTACTGCAACAGTGTAGCCAACCATAAAGCAAGGATCATGCTCTGCTGTGCTCCAGTGCAAATTCCTATCTGTTGCTGACGCTCCATCGCCAATCCGGCTGCGTTAGGGTCTATAGCAGTTCAATACTTATCACAATCTGAAGCAGCTTTATTATTTAAGTACTTTGATGCCTATCCAACCCAATTGTTGAAAATTGACAAGTAAGTTGAACCTAAAGGTTCAGCACCTGCCTCGAAGAGGCCCAATCCCAAGTCATTTTAGGGTATGAGAATTAAGCAATGCTGTCATCTGGTCAATGTTGAAAAGTAACATTTAACCATCCTTTGTGTCCACTAAAATTATTACTGCTCGCTTGTGTGTAGGTCATTGCTGAACCGTCAGGTTTGGCTACCCTGGGGAACTTGCCTATCCGCCAACATTTGCTACAAGGACAAACAAAGATTTCGTCATATAGAATTGGTCATCGCAAAAATAAATCGAAAGAAAGTGGGGTAAGATATAGAAATACATCAAAATGCAAGGATATGTTCTTCAACTTGTTACTGACTTGAATCCTCGTGGGCGAGCCCGTTTCACCACCTGGAACCAAAGAGATTCTCTGAGTTCAATTTTCTGTTATTAGTCATTTCTGCTTTGTGTTCGGGCCAGTATCCGTTGACGTGAGAGAGTTCTTGATCCGGCTTGTCACGGCCGGAGACACCGCGGTGGCACGACCACGTGCCGCAAAGGGGTACACTCAAGGATTACTCAACAACGTGTTTCTGAGGTACGTCAAGCCAGGACCCCTGATTATCCGTAGGTAGGTCAGATCTCAAATTGACCCTCAAAAAAAAATTGTCCGGACTTTGGGTTGTGCCCAGTTTGAAATTTTTGTCCGGATTTTGCCTCTGGTCGCCGCGTTGGACAATTTTTGTCCGGACTTTACCTCTGACCTCAAAATCATCCCAAAAAATCGGCGGAGCCTCAAAAAATTGCGAAAAATGCCCATATACATATTACTAGACATATTTTTCATATTTCTTCCTTTGTGCAATCCATTCAGTAGGGTCCCACCCTCCTAAATCATCGTAGTCGCCAGTGGATGGTGTCTTGGTCCATACCCACTTCTAGAATTTGGTGTTTACTAGGCAGAAGTGTTTGCAGAGTGGCTCAGAGATATTAAGGAACATATATATTTAGCGTTCGTAGCTTTTACGTCCCACTTTGAAGAAATTGCGCCCCGAGGGCAGATCATTTTATAAAGACTTGTTAGCGTGAGGTGTAGGTAGCTAAAAAGAAACTAATTGACTTCCGAAGGGACCGAACAAGGGAGTGCGGGGCCATTTACACCACATTAAAGCAAGCAAACAACCACTACACTAAACACACATTGGGAAATATGAGTAAGGATATACCCTGTCCGGACTCTGATCTTACCTCCGCTCACCGTCCGGACGTTCGATCAGAGGTCTTCCAACCCATCCCTCAATTTGTCCGGACTTTACACTGACCTACACCCTTTAGATCCAAAATTTTGTCCGGACTCCAGATCAGACCTACCTACAGATAATCAGGGGTCCTGTCAAGCCCCTTAGGTAGACTACTTTTTTAATTTTTTTTTTTATATAATAGCGCGATGCAGCCATCCGAGCCATCAGATGGAATTTTTGCAGTGTGGAACTTGATGGCTAGCGGCTCTTGTGGCGCTGTGTTTGAAACTAAATAGCAATTATTAACTTTTGCTGGAAATTCCAGAGCCCGAGGTCCAGGGCTAGCACATGCAGCTATATAGCATTGATGCTATTATCGGCTATTTCCGGCTATAAATCGATAAATAGCATGTTATATATGGTGGCGCTATAAAGTTCTGCACGCGCTGGTTTGAGCTCATTCCTGGGCCAAATGACTTCAAATAAAATGTCAAAGAACTTTACCGTAACCAAGATTGCGACGAAAATTTGATTTCCTCACGTGCATGATCTCAAGTCCAATTCTTGCTTAATTCGAGTCGTAACTATTGTATATCTCTCAGAAAGCCTCTGCGATGTCTCTAGCAGTCCTTTTAGAACTTATCAACTCTCTAATGTTATGCAAACCATAGGTATGCTCCGAAACTCTACCTGGTCCATATTCAACAGGTTGGACCATAATTTCCCCTGAGCCTGCTCAAGCCGTGGGTGAGGGCCTGGCCTGGTCGGGCTCGGCCTAGCGGGCTTCAGGCCAGCCCTGAACATCACTAGGGAGGAAACCTGAATTGGGGGCCGCATCTTGTCTATGTATCCCATCCTAAAGGTTCAGCACCCGCCTCGAAGAGGCCTAATCCCACGTCATGTTCTCGACTTCGATCAAACGAGCACTCCATATTGTTTGTATATGTTGAATTAGTATCTGTTTGTAAAGCTGTCCGCTAGATGCGGACAGCCACACACTCCTCTCGCATCAGCCCATGAGCTGACTCAGTGAAAGTCCTTTATTCAAGCACAACTCCTGCCACATCGAGCCCAACAATGATGGTAGCCAAAAATGAGGAACATATCATTCAATATGAAGTATTCACACATACTGGGGTACTAACTTCCCCCCCCCCAAAAAAAAAAAGAAATGTCTCGGACTCTAGGGTATCGGTGGTGGTTTGGAAGAGAGGACAGCAGTAATTGAGGGAGGGATAAGTTTGAGAATGCACAAGGTTGTAGGATGCCCAATGTCAAAAACCCATGGAGCCAACATAATATATGCCCTCGGGTAACTCTGGTTCCCTTAAACAGAGGATTGGAACTGAAAATGTGAGAATTCAGCTACCCAGAGAGACCCGTGTTTGAGCTGGGGTCTCTGGCTTGGAAAAATTGTGAGTCCAGGCTTGGGTCGGGCTTGAGTTTGAGCCCTACTGAGAACAACACTAGAAAAAAGAATACAGGCACCGGGGCTCGAACTTGGTGCCTTACGGAAACGGTGGCTCAGCATTCAAACAGAAAGCCTAAAACCATTAGAAAAAATGTAATGGACGCTGCTAAATTCATTTCAACACAGCCACTATTAAGCGTTGTTCATCAAGGTGTCACTGACCATTCGAGGTGCTCTCAAAAAGCTCATCTCGTTTGACTTGGGGTGTAGGGCCGTGGCGTTGCCCGGCAAAAACTCATGCTTATTTTTTAAAAATAATTGAAGGGTCTGGTCAGAAAGGTAATCAAATTATTACAGCTATTTGCATAGTAATTCTGTGAAAACACGAAAAAGTTTCACCGGTGCAGGTGACCGGTGCTGAGCGGTACCGAGTTGTGCTGGGTGTATCCCCAGCCCTTCAGTATGAAGAAGGCATTTTTTGTTGGAATACACGCATAACAGGTAATAAGATGGCTGGTTACTCTTTCATGTCCTGGCCCCTGTTTGACCACTCGGTGCCCATCGCGTGCACAGCCGATTTTTTTCATGTTTTCACGGAATTATGCAAACGACTGTATTCGAGTCCAGGGGCGAGGTCCGGTGTATAAAAAAAATACATGCTAAGTCATATGCAAAAATATTTGGCAGCTGGAGATCTCATTCCAATGGTGTACTTGGACACATTTTCTCGGTTGTGGAAATTTTTGGGCTGACCCTACCTTAGGTTGAGCACGGGCTTGGTTAGATTTTAGTGTTCCGAAGTTGTCAAATACTCCCAATAGGAGGCCTTTTGACCCTTCCGAAATCAGTTCTTGAACTTGTATTTCCAGATTGGGAACTCCATCAAAGAAGCGGAATCTTCCATACCTCCTCAAGGATGCATATTTGGAGTTCATCAAGTTTGACCCAACATAATATACGTCCTCAGGTAACTCTGGTTCCCTTAAACGGAGGATTGGAACTGAAAATGTGAAATTACAGCCTGAGGCTACCCAGAGACCTGGGCTCAAGCCCGGGTTGTGAGTTTGGAAAGGGCCTGGGTTGGGCTTGGGTCTGAGCCCAACTGCGAACAACACTAGAAATCACCTGCCACATACTATGGAGAATCAGGTTACGTGTTTTATTTCCACTTCCGCAATTAGGAGAAAAAAGGACTATCATTATGCACTGAGGAGTGGGGCAGAAAAAACATTTTGACAACTGAGTCGACTATTTCAGGGCATACAAAGATATCTGATAGACCTCTGTCCACCTCATTCTACTTGGTGTGCTTGGATACATTTTCTGGTGACTGGTCAGGGTACCACAATGCAAAACATACAGTTATCTACATATGAAGGTTACATAGTGGGGGAAAGAGAAGAGAGGGGATTTCAAATTACCTGTTAGGATGGAACAAGGTTGCTGTGCTGAACATCACCGGAGACAGCGCGGATCGAGGCACAGTACAAAAGAATGCAGACACTGGGGCTCGAACTTGGTGCCTTACGGAAACAGTGGCTCGGCATTCAAATTGAAAGCCTAAAACCATTAGAAAAAATGTAATGGGCGCTGTTAAATTCATTTCAACACAGCCACTATTGAGTGTTGTTCATCAAGGTGTCACTGACCATTTGAGGTGCTCTCAAAAAGCTCATCTCGTTTGCTAAAAGAACGATCACTTATTACATAAGCACTCGTAATAAAAGAACGACCACTTAATACATAAGCACTCGTAACATCACCTCTTGGTCTTTGCCGCCTCGCAGTCTCTCGCAGCCCGATTCCACGGCCTCCGCCTGGTCTCACCGAGCCGACGCCGACCTCCCGCCCTTCCGACCTGAGGCTATGCCTCCATTTGGTGACAACAGCGTGGTTCTACCCTGAAGCGCCGCCTTCCCGACTCCGCACCGCCACGTCATCCGAGCTTTTTTACCCGATTGTTACTCCGCCGAACACCGCCGTTTACCGATACCTGCCGCCGTTTAACCGATACACCACCGCCCATTGCCGTTCCGCCATTCCACTTCCGCTGCTTTTTTTGCATAAAATCTCTGCTTCTTGCTATCGAGATCCTGCTCAAAAATGGGCGACATTGCAGACAACTACAAAATTCCGGCCGGCCTCAACGACCATTTTCGCCACCCACTCGATGCCGCCGACGACTTCATGGCAGCCTTCGAGCGTGCCGTCGCATTCTCTGCCATCCTAGGTGAAGACCGTGTGTCGAACCTGTGGCAACGCGCCCTCGAGATCGGATTTCGAGCGGGGCGGGGTGCGATGGAGACCGCCCCCAAGCGCGAGGAGTTCGACGACTACTCCTTCGGGCATGACGAGGGTGTGAAGGAAGGCCGTACGAGCGGCTTGCGCGATGGGAAGAAGGAAGGGCGAAAGGCGGGGAAGGCCCAGGGGTTGAAGGAGGGGGAGATTGTCGGGTTTGAGAGGGGGCTGAGCGAGGGGAAGCGCCTGGGATTTGTCGCAGGGAGGGAATTTGGAGAGAAGCAGACTGCAAAGCTGAGTAAACCTCTCGCATCCGAGCGCATCCTCGTCGACGCCGGAACGGACTCGCCTCTCACCGAGCTACTTCTGCCCCCAGCTCCCTCAACGGTTACCTACGCCTCCGCCTTCGCGCAGACCGACGCGCAGTGCGGCACCATCCTGCCTATCCTCAGCACCACCCCATCTCTTATTTGGGCAGATGAGCCCTCGGACGTACACATTCCCAAACGAACCAACTCTCCACAACTACCTCCGCGCGACTTTTCCGCGCTCCGCTCGGATTCGACCTCCTCCGCGCCGTTCGCAACCCTTCGATATCGTGCTCATCGCACACAGAAATCCGCGCCAGGCACCCACCTTTCCGCAATGCGCCCGCGTGTTACACGTGGATCCGCGTCGAAGCCGTCGACCGCCAACACGGGTTCCTCCCTCGACTGGGACCGTGACCCGAGGCTTTTCGACTTGAGCCGTGCGCTACGCTCTTTGGGGTGGGACATTGTTGGTGGTATGCGACGAAGACATCGGTTTTGATGAAGACACGAGAAGCGAGGGAGAGGGCTAGGCGACACGACGAGGGCGCCGTGTCCACCGGGAGGGGGGCACATGTGGCAGTGCATCCTGCACTTCCCCATCGGGATCGTAGCCGTTGTTTGTCGTAGATCACTGCCAAACAACATCACCTCTTGGTCTTTGCCGCCTCGCAGTCTCTCGCAGCCCGATTCCACGGCCTCCGCCTGGTCTCACCGAGCCGACGCCGACCTCCCGCCCTTCCGACCTGAGGCTACGCCTCCACCGTTGATGCGGACACCCGCTAAAGGGCCCTGTTTGAGTGTTTTGATATCGATGTCAATAGTATGGCGCCGAATAGTTAATTCGCGTCGCAAAGCCTTCTCCGCTTCGATCTCTTTCCGCATCTCGTTCACCTGCTCCCGCAGGTCACTACGGCGGTTGTCCAGCTTCATTTGCCCGTGGCTCGAAGGCTTTTTGACGATCCAAAGACTCCTTGTTATCACTGACGACAACTTCCCGCTCTGCCTTCAGGGTGTCATAGCTAGTTAGCTGGTCGTTTCGAGAAGCAGACTTTCGCATCTTAGAAACTTGGCGCTGAGCCGAAAGCCTCTCGCGCTCGGCGGGGCCATTGACGCGATTGCGCATCACACCATCCCGCTCAATCTGAGCCTGCTCGGAAGCTTTGATGTCGTCGCGTGCTTTCGCTCTGTTGGGTGTAAGAACCAGAATGATCCGAGCAAGTTATGAAGCTTACTGAAGAATTGCGGTGAGCAGAGCAACTCCGACCGAGGTCTCGGCATTACGGCCCGCATGCTCTGTCTCAGCATAGTTGGAATGGACGGGGGTGATATCTCAGTTCTTGGAAGGCATTTTCGAAAGAAATCTGTTGAGGGTCGACAGGTAAAGAAAATTCCCTGGCATTTTGATTCTTTTCTGGGGATTGTCCCATCCCCTTTCAATTTATTTTGGCCATGACCAAATTGATATGACTAAATCCTGTTTGTCCTTGTAGCAAAATTGGGCGATCACCAAGTTCCCCAGGGTAGCCAAACCTGACGGTTCAGCAATCAAAGTCCAGAATGCATGAAGGGAATTGAGTAAATCCTTCTCTGCATCATTCCTCATCCTCATCCTCTGTCTTTTGTATCGCCCTAGGGAAGGTCGTTGCTTGCTAGACCATGACGACGACCGTTAACATGTCCAACGCTTGCGGAGTCGACAACCCGGGCCGCGCATCAATGAAGGATGGCGAATATATGATTAACCGTAGGATGAACAAAATGAAGCGCAGGGCAACCGATATTTTATAGCTACCGGCAAAGGTTTTGAAGCGATGGTTCAGCAACAACTGCTACAAAATGCGCGTGAACCAGAGTGGAAAGAACACTAAGCCATAGACACGAGCGACAGTCACGACGTTCCGACCCCGAGCGCCCACCGAAGAAGTGCTAGATGCTGAGGCACTCAGGAATGAAGTGGAATGCGCGTTCATTTTACAGTGGAATGTTGATCCAGCAAGATGAATGCATCGCTCATCCCGCACGTAGAAAGATTAACCCCGCCGAAGCCCGCTGCAGAATATTTTCTGAACAGTGTGGCTGTGCGCATCTGTGTATCTCCTCCCGATGCAGAAGTGGAATTCCCGTTCATTTTACGGTGGAATGTTGATCCGGCAAGGGGAATGCGTCGCTCAGCACGCACACAGAAAAGTTAACCCCCACCGAAGCCGCTGCAGGTCCCACTGCCAGCCGGGTGAGATCACCCTGGATATAGAATTACCGTGCCCAAGGTCATCCGCGAGGACCGCCTTTCAGAGCTGGACAGCCTTGGTCATTGCGCACGTTGCCCATGGTTCAGACCTCCCTTTGAGGCATTATTTGGTTTTCCAGAGCGCAGTTAACGGTTTGGCATTCGAAACGCGTGACCATGTCATTTTAATAGGCGTGAACACTGTTTCGTTTCCAGAGAAGTCCCAAGGCGATCCGCCAGGCCCGCCTTTCAGAGCCGGACAGCCCTGGTTATTGCGAACCTTGGCCATGGTTCAGAACTCTCTCCGAGGCATTATTTGGTTTGACATTCGAAACACGTTGACAGCGATACCGTTTCGACAGCCATCGTCCGGCCATTGCAATGCAAGGACCCCCCTTTTTTGTTTGTTTTTCCTTTTTTGTGAATTGAACTGGCGTTTAGCACCCTCTCCAATGGCTACTGAGAGAAGGCAGATACTGCCAAGACGGATAGCATCCAAGAATAGAACCGGCATTTCCGGATCTAGGCAACCAGCATCACTACAGAGATCACGATAATCCTTAATCGGATAAGGCATCCTAGGTTCCTAAACAAACCATGGATAGACGGGTTGAGCTAACCCATGACTATGGGGTACCGTATTGAAGCTACGATGGCAGGCTAGACGAAGAAGACCCTTCCGGGCTCAGGACATGGAGCCACAGACGAAGAAGACCTTACTCGAGCAAGGCATCAGTTGCCAAGAAGAGCTCTTTGATGGATCAAACCAATAACCGTGTGCAGCTGTCAGAGCACGCCTTTACTGGCCAATCAAGAACGAGGAACGCCGTCGGAGACAGGGAGCAGTACGAGTCATATTAGAGAGCAAGTAGTGTAAACCAAGTAGTGTAAGCAGGCTGGGATTAGTATAAATAAGGGGCAGAAAGGGCAGGAAAAGCAGCGCATATCCCTTGGAGGCAGGCACCAGAGTTGGTTGTCCTTGTTAGTTCCACTAGATTTGATTAGCTCGGGCCTAGCCCACAGACACCTAGCACCAGAAATAGATTTGGATTTGGATCAGACCTTAAAAATATAAGAAATCTCGAGAACTGGGTCGAAAACCCTTTGAATAAGGCCGAAAGCCGACATCAGTACTGAGCCGAAAGCTCTTTTAAAGGCCGAAAGCCGCCAGAACCAGTTGTCTCGTTGTTTCGTTGTTTCATACTGAGCCGAAAGCTCTTTTAAGGCCGAAAGCCACCCAGAATCATTGGTGTATAACCACAAACCCGTCTATTAGACACCCAAAACCCGACCTTGTGTCATTAAACTCTATAAACATTGTACATTGTACCGCATTAGTCTTGAAATAAGACCAGAACTACCCAGACAATATCCAAGAACCTTACTCAAATAAGACACCTTAATTGAGTAGCGATCTTAGCAAGTCCCCCTACCAGTACAGACTAGCTATAGGGTCAACAAACTGTTGATTCAAACCCTGAACTACCCGACTCAAAGCTCTCAATACAAGAGGAGTGATTGGTTGTAGTGTGATTTGGTTGTTGATGTATAGTGGATACAGTCAAAGCTGTCTTAACCCATAGTTGTTATAACCCATAATCTGTGAAACCCCATACCCACCGAGGTGGTTCCCACCCAAAAACCCATAAATCTGTGATACTCCATATCCCATACATTTTTGAGGGCAAAACCCCATACTTGTGATGTAATTGGTAGGGCATTTCCATGACAATTATTGGCTCATCTGGTCAAAAAATATGTCCTAGAATTGGCTGGGTTGCCGAGAGGGACATTTCAACTAAGATCAACTAAAATGTTGACTTTTCCAAAATGGAATGTAGGGGTTTCCTCGTCAGAGGTACACATGTAGTGGGTGAAAACGGTCTCAATAGGTTAATTCAGTGTAAATAGCATGATCATGGGCATATAGGGATAGTTTTGCGATTATTTTTGCCCTGCAACGGGGTTCTCGGAGGTGCCCGGGTTTTGCCGATATTGTTCCCACGGCTCTTGAAACCCATACGCTGTGATAACCCATACCTTTTGGTGTCCACCGAGGGGTATGGGTTAAGACAGCTTTGACTGTAGTTCATTTGTCCATTTGCATTCAGCGGCTAGATAGCATATTTTCCCGCCGTACTTCGAGAGCCCCCGTCTCACCGAGTTTCACATCAAATCAGTAAATAGTGTGTCTGTGCAGAAGCCATTGGAGCCATCTGATGGCTTTTTGGCATTGTGCAATTGGGTGGCTTTAACTCTGTATGGCTTTTGAACAGAAAGTTGTATTGAGTTTTTTTCAAGTCTATTCTGGATATACAGAACCCTCAATGCTCTATGTGCATCACATTCCAGTGTAGCAGTCCAAATCGGCCCAAGATTACTGGTTCCAGCATGTTTTACTGAGATGGGTTTGTACAACAATGCTGAAAATCAATATCTGAGGCATTCAATGCAGGAGTGATCATTTCCATGTCCAAGGCACAATGCCAAAAAGCCATCCAATGGCTTGAATGGCTTCTGCACAAACACTCTAATTGCCCTGCTTGGAACCATTTCAAAGCGGCTTTTCACGGCTCCTTGTTTGTGCGATAGCCAGCACAATTTCGGTTAGAACTGTCTCCTTAGATTTCCTTCTACTGCCCCAGGTCCTTTCCGGGAAAGATTTGTGCTCTCCATTCCAGTGCAAACAAATGCAATTTAATGATGGCTTGGTGTGCCGAGTTTCACATCAAATCAGTAAATTGCCCTGCTTGGACCCATTTCAAAGTGGCTTTTCACGGCTCCTGGTTTGTGCAATAGCCAGCACAATTTCGGTTAGAACTGTTTCCTTAGATTTCCTTCTAGTGCCCCAGGTCCTTTCCGGGAAAGATTTGTACTCTCCATTCCAGTGCAAACAAATTCAATTTAATGAAGGCTTGGGGTGCCGAGTTTCGGGCTGTGCACCCAAATGCATTGAGCATCTCGCTTATTACTGGAGGCGGAGTTTGGAAGAGGGAAGTGAGAGAAAGAAGGGACACACCGTCCGTGCGCTCCAACCTTTACTTCTCGGTGAGCGAGCTTGAGATTTGAATGACGCCCACATAATTATAGGTTAGCTAGACAAGAAACAGAATTCTTCCTCGATTGGAGGGGAAAATGCCGCGACTGCCGCGGCATTGCCGCGTGTACACGGAGCGTATTGACATCCCATGTTGTCCAGGTGTACATGTGGCATGAATTTTGTCTCTCCTAAACAGATGCTAGTCTTCATTACAGCTATTGGCAGTACCGAAGGCGCGGATGAAAATTTTCCTGTTTGGGATGTTTTCAAAGAATTCCTCCGATCTCGGTTAGTTCTGCATGGATTTGATGAAATCATGCTAGATAATTCGGGTTAATTCATGCGGAATTAATGATAGAGAGAAACATGTCAAAATATTTCATAGTGGATATTCTTGGATTTCAGGCTGTTTGGGTGTTGGATGCCCTCTAGCAAGCCTGAAACTTGTTCAAATGGTCTTGTTTTGTGAGACAACAGACTTACGTGGATTATGAATGATGTCATAGAGCCAGAATTTCCTAAAGTTCATGGTTGCATTCAATTATCACAATATTTCGAGATCAGTGTGGATTGCCCGTTGTCCAGAAGGGATCACAGGCATCATAGACGAAATTATCTGGGATTCTGGCTCTTTGACACCTTTCTAAATGTATGTTAGTTTTCTGTTGCAAAGAATCAGCTCATTTGAACATGTTTGGACTATGCTAGACACCATTTATCGTTGAAACAGTCCGAAATCACAGGCCGATCAATATAAAGTATTTTTGAAAGTTTCTTTCTATCAATAATTGGGTATGAATTAGCCTGGAAGATCTGGCTAGGACTCAGGTGAATCGGTGCAAAACTGACTGATATCTTGGGAATGTTTTGAAAAACATCCCAAACAGGAAATTTTTCATCCGCGCCTTCGGTACTGCCAATGGCTGTAATCCCATCCAACTAAAAGGTGCCACTATGACCATTTTTTTTTTTGATATCCTAGAAATTCACCAACTCGATTTTTCTGAAGCAACGTGCACAATTGTTGCTCATCGTAGGCAGGCTGGTAACGTACATAACAATCGGTTCAGGTGCCACAACACTCGAGCCTTTCCGAGTGTGCTTTTTCGGCTCTTCTCCACTCGAAAATCGATATAGGCCTGGTCATTGCGCTGGTCTTTCATCGTATCTATGCCCGTCATAACCCGCAGGCAAGCGGCCATCATATACAGGCCTCCCAAATTTTATTCGCTGGTCGGCATAGCGTCAAGTCAATCAAGGGCATCTTGACACGAGCGATGGATACATTCAGGCACTGCACCCATGCATTCAACGTCATACTATCGATTCATCAAGCCAAAATTTCGACTGGTCCCATTGGTATGGGCGGGTCGGGCTCGCAGAACCTGGACAGGCCAACTACTGCAAAATTGCGCGGTGTTTCGGGGGACAGGTTTAAATAGGTCAAGGACTATTCTCGCTCGCCGGGGTGTTCAAATCCGAAGTCTGATGGCCGCGTGGCTGTTCAAACCTTAAATACGTCAAGTGCTCCCTTATCCCTGCCGAACACGATTATAATGCATGTGCTGGGCTGTTCCATTGTGAAGCACGGGCCTCAAAATTGTGGGGAAAATCACTCGGCGGTATTCTCGCTCGCGGGGCGTTCAAAAATCGTAAATTTGATGGCCGCGGGGTTGTTCAAACCTTACAGTCGTTTGCGGAACTTAGGGCGCGGGCTATTTTTTTCTGTTTTTGGTAAGTTTTCGCGAGAACAGCCACTACGAGCTCGGTTCTCACCCGATTACCTCAGGAATAGGCTCATTCGATTTGCATGGCGAATCTTCAGGGCTTTGTGTATTACGATTTTTTCTATGCATCTCAAAATGATTCACTGGTTCAATTTTCAGTGTTTTCCACTGTCCGACAGCAGAACATGTCCCATAGTAGGTATAGTGCTCCGATTGGCCTAGATTTTTAATATGATGTACTTGGAGGTATTACAGAGGACCTAAAATACCAGGATAGTGAATGTAACCTGTACTTACAGCCCTTTGCAGAACTTAGGGCGCGGCCCGTGTTTTTTTTTTTGATCAGTTTTCACCAGAACAGCTGGTGTGGGCTCAAATCTCAACCGATTCCCTTGGGAATATACTCATTCGATTCGTGTGGTAAAAGGGGAGGGCTCGGCATCTTACGATTTTTTCTGAGCATCCCGAAATCATTTACTACACCCCCAATTTGGTCGGAGCTCCCCGGGAGCTCCGAAATACCATATCGGGACTTGTAAGCGAGGAGATCCGAGGAAAGCTCGCCGTGAGACCGAAAACGACAATCCCTTGAGTATTTTGGGATCCAGTATCCCTGGGACAGCTGCGTGAGCTTTTTGAGGTCCCGCTCAAACCTCATATGAATATGAGTCATATCATTCCATTCAATGCAAATAAAAATGGCTTGTAAAAAGATAAATTCACAATACTGTACATAACAAAAAAAATTGTAACAACTAAAGGAACTAATGGTAAGTACGCGCGCGGGAAGAGGACTTCGACTTGAAGCATTGAAAGCCGGGGATCTTTAGAGTCTTGAGGTTGGAGTCTTGACGTTAAGCAGATCATCTTGAAGAGGAAGGCAGCAACATTGAAGGGAGACTTGAAGGGAGACTTGAGGCCATTGAAGAAAAGGATGGCATGCAACAAGAACTTGAAGACGACTTGCGGAGGTCTTGACAGCAGTGACCGCAGGGTTGAGTTAGAGGCCTTGATGGACGGATTGGAGGATTGAAGTAGTTCATGTAGTCTTGATGGTAGTCTTGAGAGTTGAGGAGAGTGAGGGGACAAGCGATGATGCGATGACGGGGAGGAAAAGCGGAAAGAGACAGAGGAGACAAGTGCGCTGGCAAAGTTGGGTCTTGTTTGTTGATTGATGATCAGCGCGTGCGCACGGACCTTTGCACCGAAAATGTGAAAAATCATTGTCTACACATCGTGGGTCCCAAATTTTCACATATGGTATTTGAGAGATGCACCGAGATACGGTATCAAGCTTGAATGGGAGCAAAATCTACAAAGAATGTATCTCGTAAAAATGTCTCCAATGCCAGTAGGGCCCAACTTGGATATCCATTTGGCAGCTGATGGATGATGTTCCCATGCTCGTTTCTGCCCATTTCATATCCAAAACACCAGGAAAAAAGGCTCAGTACTCAAGACATGGGTTAAGTGAGTTGATCTATACGACTTCTAGGTAAATCCGCCAGATGTGGCCAAGAAACGAGCGTGGGAACGACATCCATCAGCTGACAAAAAATGGATATCCAAGTTGGGCCCTATCCAATGGGACATCACAGAATGATTTTTGAGATACCCGACTGAGATTTCGTCAGACCTCCTCCGATATCCGATGTCAAGGCTCCCATTGACATCTGATCAAATTGGGGGTGTAGGTCAGATTGGGGTGTTTTTTGCTTCTGAGAGCAGAACATGCCGCAAAGTAGCTGTCGAGCTTGGATTGACCTAGATTTTTAATATGATGAACTTATGGGTATTCTGGAGAGCTCAAACTACCGGGATAGTGAATGTGACTCATACCCTAAAAATATGGCCTGTAGGGAAATTCAGTGTATATTCTGTCTGCCAAAGTGTACGGTAGAATTGAACAACATGCCACATTCACTATCGCGGTGTTTCCAGCCCTCCAGAATACCCATAAGTGCATTGTATCAAAAATCTAGGTTAACCCGAGCATTACAGCTACTTTGTGGCATGTTCTGCTCTCACACAGCTAAAAACACCCCAATCTGACCTAGTAAATGATTTCGGGGTGCTCAGAATAAATCGTAAGATGCCGAGCCCTCCGCTTTTACCACACGAATCGAATGAGCATATTCCCAAGGGAATCGGTTGAGATTTGAGCCAGCTGTTCTGGTGAAAACTGATCAAAAAAAAAAAAAAAAAAAAGGGCCGCACCCTAAGTTCTGCAAAGGGCTGTAAAATATACAGCTCATAGGGAAATTCACTTGATATTCTTATTACCACAGTGTGTGATAGATTTGAAGGAGAGGTCACATTCACTATCCCGGTATTTTAGGCCCTCCGGAATACCTCCAAGTACATCATATTAAAAATCTAGGCCAAATGGAGCACGATACCTACTCTGGGATATGTTCTGCTGTCAGACAGTGGAAAACACCGAAAATTAAACTAGTGAATCATTTTGAGATGCTTAGAAAAAATCGTAATACACAGATCCCTGCGGAATTGCAACGCGAATTGAATGAGCCTATTCCCAGAGAAAACTGTTGAGAATCGAGCTTAAAATCGCTCTTCTTGTGAAAACCTACAAAAAAAAAAAGGCTGCGCTGACGAACCAGCCAACGTTCCAAGCGTGAACTGAACCTGAAACACATCAGGTAAGCGGCAAGGAGGTTGGAAGGATGTTGAAAGTTGCGAGTTGGATCAATGCAAAGCTCAGAGTGTTGTGCCACGAGTGGGGGACGGGAACGAGGCGAGACCGCGGCAACGACGAAGGCCGGGTGTGAGGACGACGTAGGACAGATTCAAGGCAAAGGGGGATCGTGTTGGATGCAGTACTAGGATACAGAATATATAGTAAGTAAAATAGGGGCTAAAATGGAAGGATACCGAGTCTAAGACAAAAAGGCTGTACTGAATATTGGACTGGGCAGATACGGATGCAGCGGGACGCGAGGCGCGTCAGCGCCCTAAGTTCTGCAAAGAGCTGTAATAAGGGCATAATGAACGGCATGTAGTTGACGGAGAGCACGCTCCACAGAGAAGGTCTCGACATTTGGCATGGAGTCTATGATAAACTGAGCTTCAGAAACGATTCGCCCAATCTGAGCACCTCAAAATCATTCGCTGGTTCAATTTTCAGTGTTTTCCACTGTCTGACAGAACATGTCCCTGAGTAGGTATCGTGCTCCGATTGGCCTAGATTTTTAATGTGATGTACTCGGAGGTATTCTGGAGGGCCTGGAATACGGGATTACGAGAACATGCTGCAAAGTAGCTGTAGTGCTCGGATTGACCTTGATTTTTAGTACGATGCATTTGTGGGTATTCTGGAGGGCTCAAACTACTGGGATAGTGAATGTGACTCATACCCTTAAAACATGGTCTGTAGGGAAATTCAGTGTATATTCTGTCTGCCAAAGCGTACAGTAGATTTGAACAACAAGCCGCATTACAGCCCTTTGCGGAACATAGGGCGCGGCCATTTTTTTTTTCCTTTTTGAGACATTTTCGATATTTTGGACCATTTCCCTCACTGCAGACTCAATTCACAATGTATCGCTCTGAAGACTATATGAGCGGAATTGCAATGAAATTCCGCGTTTCCTCTCGTGCTTCGTTTATTTTTATTCAACCTGTAAAATATGTAGTATAAAATTATGACTCATTCAAGCAGATCTCCTCCCACAAGGGGAGATGTGGATACGGTGCTCCAGGCTGTGATTACAGCAGACATAGGCACATTTCAGAGGTCGCCTCGTCGCTGTATTTGGTTTTTTGTGCCTCTGCTGCCCAAACGATGCAATTGAATGTGAAGATATTAGTGTCTACTTAAGTACAATGTTTCTGCATGCTATATTGACCGGGTACTCAGAGGTTTGTTCTGGGCCCCCTATGAGGTCTTTAGAACAAACCCCACGACTCAGATTCTGAGTACAGTCCCTCACTATGGAACACGACGCTCGCCATTTTGCGATCTGTAACAGTCACGTGGTGCAGTTATCCGTAACTGATGTCACATTGAGGCGCGTCGCGTTCCATAGTGAGGGACTTTACTCAGAATCTGAGTTGTGGGGTTTGTTCTAAAGACCTCATAGGGGGCCCAGAACAAACCTCTGAGTACCCGGTCAATATAGCATGCAGAAACATTGTACTTAAGTAGACACTAATATCTTCACATTCAATTGCATCGTTTGGGCAGCAGAGGCACAAAAAACCAAATACAGCGACGAGGCGACCTCTGAAATGTGCCTATGTCTGCTGTAATCACAGCCTGGAGCACCATATCCACATCTCCCCTTGTGGGAGGAGATCTGCTTGAATGAGTCATAATTTTATACTACATATTTTACAGGTTGAATAAAAATAAACGAAGCACGAGAGGAAACGCGGAATTTCATTGCGATTCCGCTCATATAGTTTTCAGAGCGATACATTGTGAATTGAGTCTGCAGTGAGGGAAATGGTCCAAAATATCGAAAATGTCTCAAAAAGGAAAAAAAAAATGGCCGCGCCCTATGTTCCGCAAAGGGCTGTAACTATCCCGGTGTTTCCAGCCCTCCAGAATACCCATAAGTGCATTGTATCAAAAATCTAGGTCAATCCAAGCAATACAGCTACTTTGCAGCATGTTCTGCTCTCAGACAACTAAAAACACCCCAATCTGACCTAGTAAATGATTTTGGGGTGCTCAAAAAAAATCGTAAGATGCCAAGCCCTCCACATTATCGCATTCCATCAAGACTTCAAAATCCTCAATACACGTCGTTCCCTCGCCGTACACCCTCCTACTAGCTGGCCATAGCGTCCTAACAGGTATTTGAATAACCACCAAAGAGTCCTATGCCAGTAGTACGAGCGTTTTGGGCGATTCGGCCAACGTCGATGATCGTCGATTTCGTAGTTCTCTCTCCCCTGCACTGGGGCACTTTGCGTAGATCATCACTTATACGTGTTCTCTGGCCCCTCTCTGGCCTAGATCCTGCTTGCCTTCCAGTCGCAAGTGGGCTGCTTTGAAAGTAACGGGCGCGAGCAAGAGGTATCCGATCTTCTGATCCAACCCACTAAAAACAGCACGTGCGTCAGAGGGAGACTAAATATGATGTGTTTGGTCTCAAAGCACAGCCGCAACCAACCTTGCGTGCACGACGCGACAGCCGTCGCGTTTTTGGCACACTCCATTGCCAGAGTCTGCCGAAATCTAACCCACAGCACACGGCACACTCGCTGCCCCTTTGGTCCCACCAAATCATCCACCGGGAGCCAACAGCAGAACACCAATCCCGGTGTGAATAGTGTCCATATTACGCCCTAGGGCCCTGTAAGTTATTCCCGGGCAATTAAAAACGCGTTTTAAATACCGGTTTGTAAACAAGGTGTTTACAAACCGGTTTATAAACAGAGTATCTAAAATTCGAGTTTATCGGCCTCCCCGTCCCAAGCCGTCTTACCCGCAGTCTTTTTCCCCTTCTCACCATCCACTGCACCTCCTGCAGACCATTCTGAAAGGCTCCGGATGGCATCGGCACCGTCAACAGGTTTATCCGCCAATAAATCCCTGAAAAAAGGTAGTGTGATGTCAACCCCATCGCGGCGCAGGTCCAGTGTCTTGGAGGCAAAGGAGCCGGTGAGACCGTCAGACTCATCTGCATCATCGACATCATTCAGTGCAGCCAGCCCCACCTCGCATTCGGGCGTGAACGAAATGCGCGGTGCCTCTGCCTCCTTCCCCGCCACGGCGGTGGGCTCTGGTGATGTCGTTGGAGAAGGGAATAGGGTTTTGACAGACCGCCAATTGAGGGAAGGGCAAGGGAAGGGGGTTTCGACGCCCGCTGTGGCTGTAATGATTCTGAATGAGCAAAGAAATACCGCCTGATTTAAGCACGTACCGATTTATTAGCCTTAAGAGCTTCCCGCCGATTGTGTTGATAGATCCTGGTCTGATTGACGATCGTGCGGGCGTCTTGACTTGCGCAATCCGCTCAAGCGCGTCAAGCCTCGGAGCCGAAAATTTGCCGTCACCCGAGCACCCGGGCACCCCCGAAATAATTATAAACCGGGCATTCCGCCCCGACCATTTAAAAACTGGTTTATAAACACCGGTTTACAAACCGGTTTACAAACACGATTAAATTACAGGGCCCTATTACGCCCAATACCCCTGTAAATGAAGCCTGTACCTCCCACTATCGCGCAAATGTCTATGATTATCCATTAAGCTAATATCTGCGGACTTCATTGAACAGATCTGCATTTCTGTGGACGAGCAGTTGGGACTGAAGATCCCGGCTACCAAAGTCAGCAAATGGCCGGTTATTGCTCCGGAATCACCCCACCGCACATCCGTACAAAAGCGAACCATTTCATCGCTTCGCAATTCCCCTAGTCGGCACGCCGATAAAGAAAATAAGGACCCGAACTATACCCCAGCATCGAAAACTAGACGGATATATTGATATATTGTACAGTGATGTTTGTAGTGAAAAATATATATATATATATATTGTACAGTGGTACTTGCATCCTACTATATGTGCTTGTAATCATGTATCCTCATCTTGTTCACTGTGTCTGGTGCATTAAATGGCCTCAAAACCACTTGTAACTGTCGCCAACCTATTTCTTGTTGATTTAGCGTCCGAGACAGGGGCTTCCAAACGGGGAAGTGATCGGCAATCCCTTGAGCACGTGTGTTCGTCAGTGGGTCCGATAACAAGATCGGAGACCTCTTGGGCGCGAGCGTCATCTAATTTGGATGGCGCCAATCCACAGATCGTCTCCGTTATTTTTGTCCCTCTCCCCGCTTAGAATCCTCAGGCTTGAACAAACCGACGTCTCTTCAAGCTCTGGGATATGTTTTTTCTGAGACTTTTGTACGGGTCCGCCCCATCTCGTGGGGACTGGCAACCAGCCTAAATAAATGTCTGTATGTACATGTTTGGTCCACCCGCCAAGAGCCTGATTCCGATGGCAAATTGTCTTTCTGGTGGGCACAACCACATGGGGCCAAATCTGAGGGACCCGAACTACCCTATACACATATTTATTGATATCCCTCACTCCAAACGGCTCATAGGGATCCTTAAATCGACGTAAATCCACCTACCGAATGTGAATAAAAAAATGTTGCGTGCTAATCTTTCCAAATTCTACATATAAGGTGAAGCTTTCGTATATTTGAGTATAGGATACGGTGTTCGGTATTGCAAGTCCGTCTTAGGCAAAATTCCGAGTCCCTACACCTCAGGAAGCACGTCCAATGCGATGAATCGTTGCACAGCAGTATTATATGGATTCAAAGCCTCCGGGGACATATACACAGTGATAAATTGTACAGATACTATGAGGTAGTAATAGATGAGACATTCGGTGCTTCAGAGCCGTAAATACTGTGAAATAGAAGACATACACGCAAAATCGAGAGACGCGACGCGTTTGATGGATTATATAATCGCGATTTGGACGCTATCTCCGGAGGTCGGTGCAGCCTTCCACAATTGACTTTTGACCCCGGAGAAATTTGGGGGACTTATTTGGGACCTATGTGCGTGTATTCTGCGAGGCAGAATTTTTAAAATCATCTCAGACAGGTTCCACTGAAAATACAGAAAATCAATGAAAGCAAAATTGAAATTTTCGCCTCGCAGAATACATGCACAAGGTATAGCTCTTAGATGTGGTTGTTGAAGCTGCACCGAGCTCGCGAGTGATTTGCCAGAATTTCCGTGCTTGACAGCATTACATAAGTGCCATCAATAACCCAAGGCATTGCCAGTCCCCACGCAGTCACATGAAACATGTCACGTGCTTGTTGAGCTTGAATCCCTTTTTTTTCTTTTTTTTTCTGGAACGTTGAGTAGGGGCAGCAAGAAACATTCTGTTCTCCTCCTCGGGTTGCTTCTACAGCTTCGGACAGTCAAACACGGTTAGTTTGGTCGATCCCTTCCGGACCCACCAGACTTGTCATTGTTGCCTTCATCAGGAAAAAATCACATGGCTATGTACTGTCTAATAGCGCCGATACTTTTGATAGCCAGGTCGTCTAGTCCCCCTTATTTGGCACCTCGTAGCTCTCCGCCAAGGACTGATAGCCGCCCGTAGCTCCGGTGTACGGCTACCGTAGTGCTACGGTAGTTCCTGGTAGCACTGGCCTGCAGCGTCAGTAACACTCAATAGAGCCTAATATTCAGTAATAACTCGGATAGTTGTCGCGTACAGCACAAAAATGGATACAAAAACAAATCAATTCAAAGCTAATTGCAACACTAAATGCACTACAAGAAGGGGTCCAGCGCCGTCAAGCACAATTCTCCGCACACATACATAGAAAAGACGACAGTGAGACAAGAAGACAGTGTCAAATGATTGACAACTTACCGATGGCCGTTGCCATAGCAAGGAACGAAGCAGTGCCATCCTGTGCCATCTCGCGAGTGTGGCGGGTTGGTGGCGGGCGTACAAGTCGGACGGAACCTACGGAATCGGCATGAGAAAAGAAGATGACGGGGATGGCTTCCGACTCACCTTCGGGAACATCAGCGGCAAGTGTGTGCTATATCCGGAAGTGGTGACGTCTCGCCGGTGGAATGGGGTCAACATGCAAGGGGTGGGGAAGGGCTTGATGAGGCCACGAGACAGAGGGACCCAAGTATGAACAGAGTTTGAGTAGTTGACCCGGTCTTGAGGAGCAGCAGCTTGGAATTGGGTTGTGGAATTGGGTTGGGAGGGACTTCAGGTATGAGAATTGGGGTTTAGAGGGCTTGAAGGACCCATGTGCGACGCCGGACGAGGGCAATATACGAAGGGAAAGGGACGGGGGAGATGGAGGGCCTGGGAAAGAGAAAAAGATGCATCAGTCAACGCTTGGCCTCGAAACAATCACGCAATCGCGCACGTGCGTCGGAGTTTGAAATGACTTGTCATTTTCTGGCCGATCGTACTACCCAGTAGACGGCCTCGTCTTTTTGGATGCCCTTTCTCCTGGGTGAGGATATAGAGTATTTTGACCCATAGAACTAATTCTACATTCTTGGCTCCCTTATTTGCCAAAATACTGTTTCCTTTCGGACCGGTACTACTGATCCGTAGCGTGCCGGCTATCGCACGCTACTGATCCTAAGGTCTGCGGCTACTAAGGCTATCGAGGGCTACTGATCTGCGGCACAAAGCTACCAGGGGCCTCCAATAATACGACCTTGTGTTGAAGGTTTGTATATAATGGTCCCAGCTTCCTGACCATGTGAAGAGGTGTGTGACTACATGCCACCACTGTCGAGAATGAAGGCAATTTTTGTTACGACCTGATTATCCTTAAATAAAGTAGAAGCGAGACACTGGAAATTAATCTAGTGCGTGGTATGCATATAACTTGAGCATCCAATATTCTTCAACTTCCTTCTCTCTGATCTTGAAAACCCCTCTGGTATTTGGAAGGGTGTATTCACACGTAAAATATCATGTTGTACCTGCCTGGAAAACGGACCAAATAGTGGCTGAACTAAAGCCAAGCTCTGCAGGAGCTTTATCTGCGAGATCTTTTGTTCACAAGGAGTTCACAATGGGAGGCTTCATGTCCCAAAAGATTGGGTCCATCGTGGAATTGGAAGATACTAGACGGTGTCTTGCTTCTACATTTTGTCTCGCTTCCTAGTGTATATGATGATAGGATTCGGATACTGTTCAAACTCGCCTGAATGCTTGAAGCAAAGTTGATCCAGGCTGAATACATCCACGAACAAAATGAGAAAAAGTCAAGGCACGTAATACAGACCCTTTCAAATGCGATAGGACAAATAGCACCATTGGGTTGTTGGACGAGAACAGCTCTCGCATTCAGCTTACCACAGGAGATAGCAGTTGAGATCCCTTTCAAGGAAACAAACACAGGAGCAGTGCCCTCGAGAAGTAAGGCTCAAACCGTTTTGTTTTGTTTTGCAGTTTCAAGGCTTACAGCCGTTTGCGGAACTTAGGGCGCTGCGTGTTTTTTTTTTTTTGGTAGGTTTTCACGAGAACAGCGATTGCGGGATCATTTCTCAACCGTTTGCCCTGGAAATTGGCTCATTCGATTCGCACAGAAAGGGCGGAGGGCCTCATGTCCTAGGATCTTTTATAGGCACCGAAAATTTCCTTTTTGGGATAGATTCCCGTGTTTTTCAGTGGTTGAGAGGAGAACACGTCCCATGGGACCTATTTTGCTCCGATTGACCTATATTTTTGTTATGGTGGACTTGTACATATTCTGGAGGGCCTCCTTCACTTTGCGGCTCTTACATAGAATAATCTGATGTTTGGCCAAATTTGGTGACCTCTGGAAACTTGCTCTCGGGCGATAATCCATGGCGGGAATACCAAGCCTGGATACATTTGGGTGCATAAGGACCCATTATAACTATCTACCATGAATTCGGATCCATATTCGTAAATTTGACGACTATAAAAACCGAACATTCTCCAATCAGATGTTTGACCCAAATTGGTAATATCCCGAATATGGCTCTCTGGGAGCGGAAAAAAAAAGTAGCCTCAAAGATTCGAACTCAAGAACTCAGTATTTACAAAACGTGCGCCACAACAAGTAGACTAAAGGTGCTTTAAGAGTGCAATTGAGTTCTATTGCCCCGAGTCACGCGTTTCAAAATGCAAGCTATTGTCTGCGCTGTGGAAAAGGCAATAATGCCTCCGGGCGAAATCTAAGTCGAGGGAAGTGTGCGCAGAGGCCAGGGCTATTGATTCCCGCTTCGCGCGCCTCAGAAAATGGCATGAAATAGAAAACCTTGGTACAAAACATTCGTCCGAGCCAAAACCAAAAGAAAATAGAAAAGAACAAAAACAAAAACAAGGCCAGCTTGTTGAAGATCTGCGACTCCGTATTTAAACTCAATCTCGGGCTTGAAGCCCGACCTGGCACTATCACAATTGAAATAAGTTACGGATTGACTCATTCGAAACGCCGAGTGCGGAATTTTCTATTTTACCTGACATTCTGAGATTTTTGCCACTTCAAAAAGTCTGGATGCTGAAAGGATCCAATAATCAGCAAGGCAGTGCTAGAGAATGACAGGAAGATGTACCTGGGCAATGTGCCTGCGCATGGCAGGTGTTGGTGACGGCGCACGGTTCTCGTCACCGGCTCGATTGGATTTAACGGCGGCGGCAGCTTGGAGTGTCTTGCAGTGCCAGTTGCTGGTCACGATCGGCATCACGGTGAGCTGTAACTTGCAATTCCAGCTCCCCCACCTGATGCGCTGAGGGGGCATTGCCAACATCGTGTACTGGTAGGCCCGCATCAAGCCGAGGTGGGCTACAGTGCGGCGCGAGGTTTGCATGGATTCTTGCTTGACGGATCCGCTGTTCCTTTCGATGCATAAGCAACGATGGTGCAGAGGAAGACGGCGAAGGCCTGCAAAATTAGGCTCAGGAACGCAAGAAAAACGCGTCGAAAACTCACATTTTCACAAAGAATATCACCCAAAAGATCCACCATAGTTGCAGAGAGTGGATAAAGGCAGAAATAATTGACGCCCTACGGTCCAGTCAGAGGCGAAAGTCAAGGTGTCTCGGGAGTTCATGTTATTCCAGGCTTTTTTCGACTGGGACCCAAAGCAACACACACAGAGGTTCCTGGGTTCTGTGGCCAGGACTCAAGGAGATGGAAAGAACAGCAATGCTATTAGTTTCTTAAGTGTAATCTACAGTGCTTATGGTGTATTTCAGCACGGAAACGCGGTTCGGGTACAAAGATAGTCGAAGTAGTCGCGTCGAGCTCGAGCAGGTCGGGTTATCCACGGACCATGGTCAGAGTGGTCGAAGAGGCAAGGAGTCGGTAGTCAGGAAGTCCATGAACACGATGCACGACGCGGCGAGAGTGGATGCGACACGTGAGAGGTCTAAAGAGAGCGCGGTGTTTGTCCCATGTTTGTCTCGAGGCCAAAGACGTCTTCTGATTGGCTGGTTGGAGTTTCACGTGACCCCCCGTCCTTTGTATAATAGATTGACCCAAGATTTGAAATTTGGAAGGAAAATGGGAGTGTTTTATGGATAAATCTATTTGGTACCCCCACGTCTGGGGGTACTGGGGGTACCATATAGGCGATTTCTATTTGGTACCCCCACCAAGATTGCCGAGATGACTTAGATAACAGATAACCAATGCTTTGACCACCTTTCTAGTGTCATTTTTGGGCAACTGAAAGTACTACGACCTCTTATTGAACCACATTGTCGTCAAGGCACGCTTGCAAACCCACCCGTTTTTTTCCGTGTTTTTTTCCCGCTTTATTTGGCAATTTCTGAGGTGTTTGATGTTAAAAATTGCGAGAATTACGAATTTCTCTCCGTTCCAAGGAGGAAATCATCCGAAAAAAATATGAGCGAGGGGTATAATGTCCCACGAGTCTTACGATTTTTTTCAAGCATTATTGGAGCTGGATTCATGCCCCAGCTCCTTCCCGACCCCATCCCGCCAAGCCCGCCATCAGCCGCCATCAGTGATTGGCTTATAAATCATGGGGGTAACAAATAGCAGGGTTTTCCGACCATTGTACTGGGTCGCCGAAAGGGGAAAAACGCGAAAAAGAAATAGAAAAAGGAAAGATTCAAGGAAATTCAAGAGGTTTCAAGTCAACTGTGTATTGGGCTCAAATGGTCCCAAAACTCATTCTTCTTGGGTTCATGAGCCATAAACACGTCGAGAGTATGTAGGTCCAAAAACACATGGCACGGCAAAATAAATGAAAGGGTATTGAGTACTTGTATGAATTTATTGATTCCGGCTTTCAAAATATGAACATGGAGGCCACTGTTGATCTTGGATGTACCCAAGTTCCATAATCTGGAACTCAAACTTGAAGGATGGTCATGGTTGGAAACAGGCTGGCTACTGCTGATACTGTTCTAGGTTCCTAGACGAAGGCAACGTGTCAGAGAGGACATAGTTTTATTGCAACACCACAAAACTTTCAACCTTGCGGGGGTTCCAAGCTTCCGTGATTCTAATTTTCAACCACAGTCTGAATAGGGGCTCTTTTGACAAATCCTCGATGAACGCGTGGAATGAGCAGCTTATCCAGTTTTGAGTGCTCAATCAGGAGTTGAACTAGGCCAGACAGCTCCTCGAATTATTACAAGTTCACAATGGCAGCGATGCAGTGTGTAGCGGATGAGCAAGGAGCTTGCTGTTAAGTGTGACGTTACTCAAATGTCACGCACATAACACTTTTGGCAGGGGAGGTGCGTTCCACCGCCCCATGGGTCAAATTTTCCTCTATTTAAGATCCATACTATAGCCAGAGTGCACACAAATATTTTAGAGATTTATCATAGACTTGAAGATGTGGAATTATCCTCGCCGTTATGTGGACATCAGTGGCTGTGGCACATAACATGTTATGTGACCCAGCTGATCCGTCGGTAAACCAATAGCAGTACCCCGGGGTACTCTGAGTACCGGGGGTACCAAATAGATTTATCCGGTTTTGATGTATCCACAACAAACGTCAACTTCTTTCTCCATCTTCTCTCTCGTCATCTCCGTTTATCTCCCTCCCAACACCTCTTATCGATGTGGCCGACTACCAGACAACTCTCCCGTTCATCTCAGGGCACAATTCACGGTATGTTCTCCCATCTACCTCATGCTCATCTCATGGATGTGAAAGAGTGCGGCGTTGGGACTATACCTCATGTGTGTCTTTACGGCCTTTGGTAATATCTCTTTTGACGGGGGGTCTCGTGATCACTTGCCACCACCATCTTGGTGAGGGAAAGTGGGAACGGGCTCCCCCCGTTGCAGTATGCGACGCGGGCGACAGTATGTCCCCGGCCCACGATCAAAAGTGGGACCTGTGATTTGGAAACGCCAAACCGCCGTCAACGACGTTCCGTCGCACACTGACCCTCGAGCTCCTCCCCTACCCTTCTGGCCCCTCGCGGCGTGTCGCTGGGCTAGGATGCGCGGCCGCTGGCACCCATTGCTCCTCCACCCCCAAATCCGAAGGCCTGGGCGCACCGAAATTTGCTCCACATACGTGTCCCTCTGTCGCGTATCAAATCCCTCGAAAAGGCCGCCCGTCGTCGCTCTTCCCCGCTGGCTCCTTGCTCCCACCAGCTGCTGAGAGACACCAACAGGTGCGTAGATACCCCAGACTGCCCTTCCACAGCTAACCCATCCAAAGCCATCCTGGATTTAGATAACCCTGCCTCTCCGCCGAATAAGGTGTCGAAGAGACAACACGGCGACGTTCCTCGAGACCACCCCCTCAACGAACGCCCATCGCCCGCGAAGCGATACCAGGGCAAGAACGTCCGTAGCGTCTCCCCCACTCCACTACGCCCATACTCCTCGTCCCTTGTCGACTACGACCCCGACGAGAAGAACAAAGACGACGACCTACTTGTCGACTCGCCCATTGACGACCACCCCCCTACGTCGCCCCTCTGAGCCCTGCCGCCGCTGCGAGCCCCCCTGCATCCGCCTTCGCTCCGAGCCCCCCTCTCTCTGCGCCCAGCCCGCCTGCGTTCGCCACCACCGCGCAAAGCCTTCCCCCGTCCCCCTCCACGATCACGCCGAGCCTCCCCGCGTCCCCATCCCTCACAGCCACACCGCTCCCGATCTTCGACATCCCCATGGAGGATACACCCGAGCCGGCTGCCGTCTTCGAGGTGCCCGGATGGAGAGCACCTGCAAGGATGAATGCCCCCACCACCCATCGACCGCCCACGACCCCGACAGCGGGAAAGCGCTCAGGCAGCACGCGGCCGTCCAGGCCAACGACCCCTCGCGGCCCACGCCCATCATCCCGGACCACGTCGCCTTCCAGGGCATGAGCGCTGAGACCCAGAAGGAAGTCTGCGAGAATCCCGGGGACTACCTCACCGGTACCATCTTCTGCGGTGGTGCCACCCTCTTCGATAAGTACACTAATCTCCGCGGCCATGTCGCCAATGCGATTGACCAACTCGTAGGCCCCGGCTTGGTCACCGTGATCAAGCCGCAGGCAACCGTCCCCGATAAAAAGCCTCGACGCGGACCTCGCGGCACTGGTAAGGTGGACAAGTTCGCCAGCCCAATCGTGCTACTCCTCCGCGTCTCCAACCCCGTCGCTCGCGCCATCCTGATCGACCAGGCTACCCTCGCGGCCGACTACCTCCTTGCCCTCCATGCTACCCCACTCAACCCGGCCCTGCTATCCTGGGCCATCGGATTCTTCAAAACCGACATCGTTGGCCCACCCGACCTTGTCGGAAGCCGCCTCTGCTGGGCTGTCTACAAGGCGCTCACCCAAGCGACCCCGCTGCCCAAGGCTGCAAGGCTCATCGACTGCCTCACCCAAGGCCAAGACGGCAGCGCGTTGTCCCGGGACCAGCGGATGCCCAACTGGGCAATGACCCTCGACTTCCGCCACATCCCCCATGCTGAGAACCCGGTAATCGTGCTCTTTGCGAAGCCGTGCACCAAGAATGCTGCGGCCTGGGATGAGGTCCGCAGCGAGCTGCGAACCGTTTACACCGACCTCCTCGAAGCCTTCACCCCACATGCGAATGCCGCCGCAGGCCACAACCTCTGCGCGGACTGCAAGCTCGACTGCCACCCAAAGTACAACTGTGCGTTCACCGCACGCGACCGGGGCTGGTGGGGCCCCAAAGGCCTCGAATTCCTTCTCCGGATACTACGGGGTGGCGGGGACTCGGACTCTGAAGGCGAGGCCCGTGGCTCTCCGCGTGCGCGTACCTCCAACTCATCCTCCTCGCGCGGACGCGGCGGCAGGTGCTAAGTCTTTCCTTTTCACATACTATACTCTATCTCGGACAACCCGGTACACCAATATATGCTCGTGTACCGCTCATATGTTTGTTTATCTGTGTTGATTTACAAGTATATATTGTAAATCTGTAAACCCAAAAGATAACAAGATCTTCCCAAAGCATTGGATCAGATCTATTATTAATGCTACTTTTATCTGTGCTTAGTTTCTGTGCTTAGTTTTAACCGGGCGCACTCATCCCAATCCATTTTGAGCCACAAATCTCATCGAGGGGAGGCAAATAAGAGAAACCAAAAAAATATCAACATGTACAGTGGGAGAAACAACCTTGTTGCAGAAAGAAGCAGAGCTTCGGCGCTGGGCATGAGGCCAGAAACCTGCAGAAACACGTAGAAATGGGACTTTTTAGCCACTTTTTAAGCACGTGTCATTGGTCACGGGACCTGTAAATCCTGTAAATCGAGATCAATTTACGGTAAATTGATCGGAAATAAGTGCTTATCATCACTTATCCCACTTATTGCGGGGGAAACGACGGAATTGCATGTCCTGGACCTCATTTCTCATCCTTTTCCTCTGGGATTGTCGCGAGCATCAATATAATTGGTATCCCAAGGCCCCAATGGTTACAGGTAATATTTACTGGAAAGCATACGACCTCTCTAGAGAATGCATCACCAGATCATGAACTCCAATTTCGGTCATCCAGAATGTTCTGAAAAAAATCGCTGCTCATGCTGCAAAAGTGCGATTTCCGTAATTCGCCAATTTTGATGGCACATCAACAGATTCTGATGTCACCAAAGTGCTCAAAATGTCGGGTTCGGCCGTCTCAATGACCTCACATTTTATTCCATGCAGAAATATTTTTTTTTCGTTGAGAACTCATCCAAAATCGATCGGACATTCATTTTGTCCACTTAGTGTATACCGGAACGAAGCGAAGGCTTCGTCTTGTGATTGTTTGAATGACAAGCGGCTAAGGGACCGCTCCGCAGTTGCTCTTCCTCTTTCCGATTCCACTGAAAATTAATATTGGCAGCAGCGGCGGCATGGGAGATGCCGGTAATGGTGACGTTGGCGTGAGTTCGGCGCAGAGCCGGGCGACGGCCGAGGCATGTCGCCTTGACTTAAATGTGCAGTGTGGATTCGCTGATAAACTCAGAGCATTTTTCTTGAGTGGACAGTGAAACTCATACTGAGCTTGTAGCATAGCAAAAATAAGGTAACTTTTGTAAGTCCGACGATGCCGCCACCAGTGTCGCCAATTCTTGAACTTCCTGAGCTTAAGGCTGGTCAACCGCGGAGCGGGTACACCCTGGAAGGACCACAGACTTGTAGGGAGTATACTCAAATGGGGGTGGGGGGGTTATACATATCAGAATTTTTGTTGGGGCAATGTCAAGGGAGAAAGATGCAAAATACGAAGTCTTCCGGAGGTTCGGACCGGTGGTCGGAAGTCTGGTTGATGTATCGGCTTTTCGGCCGCCCGACTGTCTCTAGGGTGAGAGCTACTGCTGCGCGCTGCGAGGATTTCGCCGCTCTTCTCTGCTGTGGCTGTTTCTGCGACTTCTGCTGCCCTGCTGCTTCTGGTTCGACCTCTGTCGCTTCTGCTCTTCGATTCGCTGTGCGTTCGGTTCGAATGCCGTTTCAATCACCACTGCCATTTATGGTAAAATAAATTGTCATTGGTAATTATTGATGGCATCTGTCAGAATGAACTCTTGAAAAAATGAACACCTTATGGGCTGAACACAGATTGACGGCCGATGGTGCCGCGGAATCGCTGTTGGCGACACATCAGATTTCTGTTCAGCTATTGCGGGGGCCAGCGGCCGTTCCAACCTCAAGGAATAAAATTAACCGATAATCCTTCTCAGTTAATTACAACCCTCCAGGTTGCCCCAGAAGTGCAAGGACCTTCAATTCCGTACCACTACCAAGTGGAGCCCACCGAACGGGAAATTTTGACGTTTGTGATATACATGCCCAACCAGTCGTATGCTAAATTCCTTTTCTTCTCTATGATAGCAGCTGCTGATAAAATCAATAGATTCAGATCCAATGATCGAACAGCTGTTCGGCCACAAGACATTGCGATCTCGAAAACGAGGTTACCGGGGTTGGAACTACATTTTAGACAGTCCACTCGCGAAGTTCACCAATGCGCCGAGGGACCCCAAGCCCGAAATCACGAGCAGCGTCGAGAGGAGCGACTACAGGACAGGAGATGGAAGCAGCAGGGATTATCACGGGGACTCGGATAGCTATCCTTCTTGCTACAGCTCCGGACAATCAAATTCAACAAAAAACTTGACCAATAATTTTGACCCCGGAGAGTGTTCTAGATGAAAGAGCCCGATTAGAGGAGTCGAACGGTACCAAGGGCAACTGATTTCAACGAGCTGTTTGTCTGATGATGGACATTTAGTCGTTGAGACTGCGAAAATTTGGCCATAACCCCATATCGACTCTGAAAATCACGGAAAAATATGCAATCGACAGCTCTCGAAGGGCTGAGTCTGAATCCGCAAAGATTTCAGAAATTCAATGAGCCGTTCATCCATAAAATATTCAACAAGTTTCGCATTTTCCGAGGCTCATCTTACTAAACTTTCCGAAAAGGTAACAGTAACTGACACTCACCTACTTTGACGCACCTCACTTTCTTAATAGAACTTGGGTTGATTCAATTCGGGTGACTGCTAAGTTAAAACAACAATCTACCCTCATTACACGGTCATCGATCACTTTCCTTCTTGTCGATTGTGCATTAATCCGGCCACTATTGGCCTGAACAATTTTCCTGTGAAAGTTCATCTTCTTGGCTAAAATCTTCCACGGAAAAGTCAGACACTCCGGCTGAGTTTGACCCGTCTAAAATAGATATGCACACGAAAGGTGACACATTTGTCGACACGTGACACTTTCTTGACAGTTCTTCTGTCCGCGCCGGCGTCCGGCTGTCCACGTCTCCCTCGCTAAATCTTGCACTAAATCCGACCGTCTCCCGCGTTCAATGTGACGGTCACGAGAATAGCCGCCGAAAGGCAACTTGAACCGGAAGGCGCCGATGGAGAATGGTGTGTGACATCACGCTATCCAAGGACCGACGTGTGACTCTTCGGGCGTCAAGAGTTTTTTTATTTTTTATCTGGCTGCATTTACACACTTAATTTGTGAAATTCTGCAGCATAGCTCATAATAGGTTGTAGTATTGATAAACTTAAATTGAGATTTTATTTCCGGGAATTGTGGACTCGGCAGCGGAAACATCAAAGTGGGTATCCAAGGAACCCTACTATACTGTACTCCCTTTGTTTGTTCCAATGATCATTTCAATGATTATTTTTCGGACCTCGTGCGGTTCTTGCTGACTATTCCAAACATTAGGACGTTGGACGCAATACTCCGCTCCCCGCTGACCCGTGTATGTGAACCAGTGCCATCCTCACGCCCCTTTCAACCTAGGAACAGATTGAACTTGCCCAGGCATGCATTTCACACAAATATCTGTTTCTCTCGTTCAGATATATCGGACATATCGGACTACTGGCCCCACAGCAAACCATGGCTCAAGATTTCGCGAAGCGGTGTCCGAGTCTAAAGGCATGCTGCTTTGGCTTTGGTTTGCCAAAAGCTGCCGTCGCGCTCGTATTCGTGCACTGGTTCGAATCTACCACACATTTTGGGATCAACAATATGAAAGCTGAAATACCGGTATTTTGAATGGGATCAATACTTCAAATATACAGTTCATAGAGGGGAGAACCACGACCAGGTCCCACAGGGTTTTAACCGGAGGTCCAGCCTCTTTGAGGGCCGGCCAGTTCACAGTAAGTCATTGTATGCCGCTCCGTGGGCATCTTGTTGGTATTTTTGGCTCATTTTGACTGAAAATGGCCGCCTTGCGACGGTCATTGCGAGCGCAAATCTCAATCAATCCCACCCAACTAAGATGTCAAAATGGTCGCCTTTTCAAGTACTTTCATGCTAGTATCACCATTTTCCGATATCGTGTGATCTCAGAAACTCGGTTTTTCAGAAAACACTCAATTATTTTATTCTGGGACATTTGAGCAGGTATGATATGGGTTTGATCGTGCAAAACTTCTTAAAATTCCTCAACAATCATGGTGGAATTTTATTTGAAGTGATTTGATGGAGAAACGGGCCCAAACGGCCGCGTGCATTATTTTTCGCCGCCACTGTAGCATCGCTTGCAATAGCACCGGGGCCCGCGTCTCAGTCATCAATTTACTGTTCTGGAAGTCTCTGGCTTAAATTTCTGGGGTAGTACTTGCACTACTCATCAAATCAGACTCAGTCCGGCCTTAATTCACAACCTGCAACCATCTCGCATTTTCTATGGTTTCTCGAGCACTATCCGGAATGCGATATCAATTTACTCCGCAACTACTGTCTGGGCTCAGTCGTTTCAATCAACCCGTGTTCTGCCAGACTGATGTGCTATTCTCGTTCTTGATTTCTGAACCAATGGTCTGGGATGTATTGTGACTGTCTCACTTCGGCTCCTTCACAAGCAAGACGATTCGGCCACAGATGAGAATTTAGAGCAGAACTGGCTGAATCATTCGGAGGAAATACCCCGTATGTTGTTCCATCTATCTCCGCTTGCGAGGTCTGCCTCGGCCCTGACCTCTATCTCCGACAGGAATTCTGGTGAATGCTTGACGTCCTTGCTATCCTCCGCCCATTCACGCAAGAGACAATTCCAGGGCATTGTGTTCCACAATGATTTTTCAATGTCCTTCCTCCATGATCATGGTTGCTCCCATTATCGATTTCTACGCTGTTCTCCGGTTTCTCTTTCATCTTAATTCGGAGTTAATAGCGCATGGTTTGAATCGATTTAGGGGTTGATCCATTTACTCTAAACAATCTCTACCATCGAATGTGACTGTTTTCCAGGTTTACCGGAGCGAAGCGAAGGTCCATCTTGTCAGGTTCTCGAATTTTCTGCTTTGGAAAATAGGGTGGCTTCTATGTCCACCTTTCGTCCGCGGCTGTGTACACAATATTATGACGATGAATGAATACCTTTTGCTCCTTCCCTTCGCCTCACAAATTCTAACATCATCCTTTCCTCGGCATCCTCGCATCTCCTTGGACCACCATATAGTGCTTTTGTTTCTAGCGTTCTTCTGTGCTTTTCACGCCCAAAATTCTAGCATCTGCCATCTAGAGTCCATCTCTTTTTGACCAGGTTTTATCTTCGGCATCCGCACATTTTTTTGGACCACCATACAGGGCTGTAGTTTCTAGCGTTCTTCTGTGCTCTTCACCCCAAAAATTCTAGCATCTAGAGTCCATCTCTTGAACAGGTCTTTTCTTTGGCATCCGCACATCTGCTTGGACCAGCGCAAGCGGCTGACGGCCCGGGTGCCATCCCCTCTTTATACATGAAAGCAGTTTGAGGCGCTCCGGATTTAGTTAGGGATGAAAACAATTTATGGGGTGTACTTTTAGTCTACCGGAGAATCCAAGGAGATTTGTGAGTCCATCTGAAAGAGAAGTGAGGGAAGCAGTGATTGTGCGGGAGCGGCAGATTTCGGCTGAGCCTCGAATCAGAACCGAAGTTGAGGTTCGCAGGGAGCCCATTGGGAGGCTTGGCTGTATATCCTGAGTGCGGGGGCTTTGGTGGGGATTTGGAAAGGGTGGGAGAAACCTGTGGTCCTGTTGGCAGTGCTTGGTAATTTTGGTTTGATGCGCACGGACCAGGTGTCGCCTCAATTGTTTGCAGAAATTCTTGTAAGAAGTGGAAAATGGACCCGAAGATGCTGTTTTATGCATCTGCTGGACCAGCACTTTGGAAAACTTGTTTTTTCTTGTTCTCGGCGGAAGTTCGCGCTGTTGATTGCGGATCAGTCGGCCCAATGGCTGTGCTGCACCACACCTGCTGTCAGACGCAATCACGAGGCGGGTCGATCTCCATGTCAATTCTATTGGCGCGGCGTGCCGAGATTCGAACGCTGTGCCAGTAAGGACCCCCCTTATCGTGGGTGGATGTTTATCATAACTTCAAGTTCGAGCCCAACACCCTGTGCCCTAAGTTCGCAAAGAGCTGTAATCTCCGTCCACATGGTGTGAATGGACTTGCGGCTGAATGATGGGTTAGGTACAATCTTCAAAACCCCGTCCCAGAGCTGATCGTACAACGTCAGAAAGCGAATAATCATTGAAGTCTCGATGTATTATTACCTGCGCCGGTGTCAGTTTGTGGTTCTGATGCACAAACTCGCGAACTTCGGGAGGTATGTCAATCGAGTAATAAGGTGCGTGATCCTGCGAGTGCAAAATCTTGACAAATGCGACGCGGTCCTCGTCGTTGATAGTGATATGTAGCCACCCATGGCACTTGAAAGTGTCCCTCGAAATTTTGTCTCGAGTTTTTGCGCCGTTGGTCTGATTTTTTTTGGGGGCATGCTGCCTCACCTGATTCTGAGCACAGTGGTACACAAAGGATGGTGTGCGTTTGTGATCGCGTTTACAGTTATAGCTGTCGAAACATCAGTATTCAGTGGAATGACCCGAAAACAGCCTCACATGAATCGGTACTTCATTCGGTTCCAAATATGTTTCGCGAGGTCATTTGCGCGCTCGCGCCGAGATCCCGAGAGGGAGGAAATGTCCACGTGAGCCTCGAGTTCAAGATTATCATCCTGTTCCATCAGGGCTTCAACGAAGTCTACCAATGAAAGCACACCGAGACCAGCCCCGATATCCTCCTAATCCGAATCATGTCCTGGCCCGTCATTTTCCTTCTCCTCCCCACGCCGTTTATTTGCCTCTTGTGTCCGCTAATTGCATGCAAGGCAAGTCTTGTTGCGCGAGATACCATCCTTCTTTACACGAAAGTTTGCCGTGGGTTTGTTGGTTTTGCATTGTAGTGTTGCCGCGGTCCGGTTCAGGTCCGGTTCATGCAAACTGGACCTTAGGTTCGGTTCAGGGTATTTGCTGAACCTTGAACTGGACCCCAGGTTCAGGTTCAGGGAGGTCCGGTTCAGGTTCAGAACAGGTTCGGACCCCATTGAACCTATTTTTTTTTCTCACGTCTCCAACTACCTTATACCCAGCTGCTACCACTTTGTTTTCCCCCTCGCACCATCCTAATACTCAACACATCCAATAAACCAGTACAAAAGGTGGTTTTGGAGACATTGATAAGCCATCAAAGTATCCAATGCATTTTTGTGGCAGTACAATACGGGGTGGTTGAATGGATTCAATTGAAGTTGTTGCAATGTCATCCACGCTTGATTTATTCCGACTCCGATCTTGCCATCTGAGGTGCAGCGCGGCGAACCGAAGATTAGGTGTTGCATGCCATAAAGGCCACCTACACCGCCAAAGTGCTCACATGTTTCCCCCAGCTGGGTTGTTCAGCTGGCCTCCATCTTTTGTGAAAGCTGTTGCCCAGGCATCAACCAGCTGTCCACCAGCTGGGCGCCCCAGCCGAAATTTCCAGCTGGCCACCAGCTGAGAACAGAGGTGCCTGCAACGTGACATAAAAAGCTGGAACCATGAGATCTGAAATAATCACAAAGTCGTGAATACTTCACTTACTTGAGGTCATTATTATGTGCACAGGCCCTGCGGTCAATGGTCGATTTCGAAGTTAACACAATCAGGTTCAACCATGATCATCTGCCGGTTTATTACATGAATCGCCTGGGCACTCAGACCTAACTCGGCCAATATGAAATTGAGCATGTGTAGGCGCACCACAGAAGCAACTGTTCCCTTGGAGGAATGCATCTTATACTAAGCTGAGCGGAAGGAGATCGTCGTCAAGCTGTGCGGCGAGTCGCGACAACTTGAAGAACGCTTTGGACTCAAAAACATTTCCATGTACCTCGGCCGAAGCGGTACCAGGGGTGCCCAGAGGGCACATGAATAACACCACACCGGATTAAGGAAACCGTGGTTCAATCTCAAGAACGCGGCAAGAAGTTTTGAAGAAGGCAGTCTTTCAATTTGGGGCTTGGTGTGCCGAGTTTCGCATCAAATCAGTAAATTGCCCTGTTTGGAGCCATTTCAAAGCGGATTTTCACGGGACCATGTTTGTTGGAAAGCCAGCGCAATTTCGGTTAGAACTGTCTCTTTAGATTTCCTTCTAGTGTCCCAGGTCCTTTGCGGGAAAGATTTCTGCTCTGTATATTTTTGAATTCACCATGGTCAACGAAAAAGAAGAGCCCCTGTCCCAGCACCCAGTGAGACGGTGTCGGAACCGTTCCGACACACAGGTGCAGCGGCAGATTGCCCTTCGAATTTTTTGTTTATTTTCGAGATCACCACGATCAACGAAAAAGAAGAGGCGCTGTCCCAGTACCCAGTGAGACGGTATCGGAAACGTTCCGACACACAGATGCAGCAGCAGATTGTCCTTCGACTTTTCTGTACATTTTTGAATTCACCATGGTCAAGGAAAAAGAAGAGGCGCTGTACCAGCACCAAGTTGACCAGTGTCGGAACCGTCCCGACACAAGTGCAGCAGCGGATTGCCCTTCGAATTTTCTGTATATTTTAGAATTCACCATGGTCAACGAAAAAGAAGAGGCGCTGTACCAGCACCCAGTTGGCCAGTGTCGGAACCGTTCCGACACAAGTGCAGCAGCGGATTGCCCGTCGAATTTTCTGTATATTTTTGAATTCACCATCGTCAACGAAAAAGAAGAGCCGCTGTCCCCGCACCCAGTGAGACGGTGTCGGAACCGTTCCGACACACAGGTGGAGTAGCAGATTGCCTTTCGAATTTTCTGTATATTTTAGAATTCACCATTGTCAACGAAAAACAAGAGGCGCTGTACCAGTACCAAGTTGCCCAGTGTCGGAACTGTCCCGACACACAGGTGCAGCAGCGGATTGGCTTTCGAATTTTCTGTTTATTTTCGAGGTCACCACGGTCAACGAAAAAGAATAGCCGCTGTCCAAGAACTCAGTAAGACGGTGTCGGAACCGTTCCGACACACAGGTGGAGTAGCAGATTGGCTTTCGAATTCCTTGTATATTTTTGAGGTCACCATGGTCAACGAAAAAGACTAGTCGCTGTCCCAGCACCCAGTCAGACGGTGTCGGAACCGTTCCGACACACAGGTGAAGTAGCAGATTGGCTTTCGAGTCCCTTGTATATTTTTTAGACCACTGTTGGAATGTGGAATACGAGCTTGTGAAGCCGTATATGGAAGGTTTAGTAAGCAGGACAATTTAGCTATATAATAAGCTCGTAGTTATGCTGTACAGCCTCCATGTGTTTGTAGTGGATCCCAACAAAAACAATACTATCGCACTTACCTGGATCGTACCGCGCCCGAGACTACCCTTATTTCTAACAGTCACCATGGTCAACGAAAACGAATAGCCGCTGTCCCAGCACCCAGTCAGACGGTGTCGGAACCGTTCCGACACAGTAGTGCAGCAGCGGATTGGCTTCCGAATTATCTGTATATTTTTGAATTCACCATGGTCGACGAAAAAGAATAGCTGTTGTCCCAGTACCCAGTCAGACGGTGTCGGAACCGTTCCGACACACAATTGCAGTAGCAGATTGGCTTTCGAATTTCTTGTACATTTTTTGGGTCACCATGGTCAACAAAAAAGAATGGCCACTGTTCCAGTACCCTGCGACCCAGTGTCGGAACCGTTCTGACACAGTAGTGCAGCAGCAGCAGCAGATCGGCTTTCGAATTTTCTGTTTATTTTTGAATTCACCACGCTTGAGTTCAATTGAAACGAGCATCTGCCCTTCCGGGATTCGGTACTCTTCGATGTGATGAGGATGCACGAGCCAGTTGGTCCACGATGGAATGTCGCATTCGTCGGTACAGGTGGTCATGTACGTGTAGCGAGAAGCGCCCGTGTCGTAAAGGGCCCACAGGTAGGTGCCGCGATCGTCTCCACTGATCCAGCCCTCCCAACGGCCACGAGCATTTGACAGGATTTTCTCGCTTCCCTCGCATCAACCAATCTTGGGACGCACGACCGTCTTGGACGCGCGATACAACCAACAATATTGTCAAGAAATGTGCGGAGAATTCATTGAAAACTTGAGAAGCAGCGATCATGGCAGAATTTCCGTAGAGCCTTCCATGCTTACGTATGCAAGATATGTGCGCATCTGACCGAAGTATTCGCCAATTCATATCATAGTCATTCCATATGAATCAGACTATTTTGGCAAGTATGGCGCTGCATTCTCATTTGACAGAAACAAGACGAGGATGCTGCCATCGTCAGTTCCAGTCGGCGTGGATGTACTGTGCAATGATATGCACACCAGGACTGAATGCAGTGCAGATCTTGCCAGAATGATCTATGACGAGTCTTGGCAATTTCTCGAGGAAGGCGTGATATTCATGAATTCATTTGTCTCACTTCGAGGAGATTCCAGAACTCATTTGAGAGAAAGTGTGCGTCAGGCTGAAATAGTACGAAAGACCATTGCAGCATCTTCTGCACAATTTCCTGGTCCATTTCACATCTATTCACTAGGCCAGCATGCCAAGAAGTTCTCTCCTCTGTTCATGTCCAGCATGGATCACATGAATGAAGTCAAATTTGTACTGTGCCACACTAGTCATCCTGCACATGGGTGCAGATGAGAGACTGGCTGATCACACTCGGGGGTCCAGCCAACTACACGATCAGACCACACCCTCTTCAACAATTCAACAAGCGAGGTACGACCCTCCTTTGTTGCAACGTCTGTCTACGAGAGGCGAAAACGGGACGGGCGGAGCAATTCCAGCAACAACATTCAAGGTGCGGTGAACAGCATTTACGTGGTAGGTGACGCCGCCGTGGCTCTTCAAACGCGCCGGACATCCTGGCCAGGGACAAGGAATACGTTCGGAAGAAACCCTTCGGGATTTGAAAATGAACCACACTTTGTTCATGTTTGCACGGTTGATATTACCTGTTTGGTCATGGCAAGAGAATCACACCTCTCTGGTGTAACATAGAACTTGAGGCTTCAATATCCCCCTCACTTGAAGTTACATCCCCACAATGTAGCATTTGGAACAAGTTGCCCACCTAGAAGTTGCATTTAAAATGTTGTACCTTGAAAACTTAGCGTCTGTACTATTATCTGCAGACTAAAATAGCCTAACAAAGTGTGAAAACAACATGAGAGTACTGTAGGTGCTAAAATGGACATTTTATAGGGCGGTCCAAGTAACCTACGTAGGATGAAACATGCCCCAAAGCGCTCCTGGAATGATACGTTGAATTGGCCTCGCTGTGTTGGAAATTCAAATGCCAATAACATGGCAATAAGTCTAGCATGCTATTAACATGCTAATAGCTGCTATAGCATGAGACCCTTTGAAGAGGCATGCTAATCATTGCTATGAATTCAAACAGTGTATAGGCAAGCAGGGACACCCCTGGGACATTGATTAGCGGGTCTCTGCACTCAAACGAGTCGAAAGTCTTAACTTTGTCATTTTTGCACCCAAATCTAGCTCGGATACGACACACTATGGGTGGTAATCCTCCGACTGGCAGCCTCTCGGCAGGAGCCGAAGCCGAGCGACATATAAAACAGAGGACGAACACCGAATTTCTTCGTCTTGGCAGCGGCACTTGCAGGGACAACTGCTGTTTAGGAGGATCTTACATGACGCCAAAAATATTGTCTGGGAAACCAATAAAAGGAATTCATGCGCGTGCGGTTGGCGAACCCACCAGAAATACCCAATCAATACCGAAGGAGGGGTGGTAAATGCATCTATGAAGAGATTGAATAAGCTTTCTGTTTCATCCATGAGAATGTGACACCAGTCGGCGGCGGCTGCATTGAAATCGAGCGCCATATATGGTCGGTCGGTGGAGCGGAATATCCCCTGAGCTATTCAAGTCTCCGCTTAGTGCACCCTACGTAGAAGAAACTCATGATGCACCCATCACCGTTGTCCAGTGCCCGACGGGCGAAAAGAATACAACCGCGATGGATCCAGTGTCCCGCCAGACAATCCCAGATATCCCAGTAGGCATCAAGTCAGGACTCTAGAGGGGTAAATGCTTATGTTCTAATTTCCCTGGGTATTCTCATTGATGGAAACTTTGAAGAGGAAGAACCGTTTCTAAAATGTCAAGATCTGAGCGAAGTCGACAAAAAAATGAGCCCAGAAAATCAAACAAACAACGTGGGTCCAAAAAGAAGCAGAGATTTCCGTGAGTAAATCATCCATAGGTGAAATGATTGGCATTCAACGGTCGTTGGAAGTGGCTATGTTTTTCGTTGACGAGGACGGGAATGAGATTAGTGATGATGACATGAACTGAAAGATAAAAACAGTTGAAGTCAGAGGCTTGGGAGTTGCGAGTACGGAGCCCAGAGTTTATTATCGAATCCAGAGAAACAGAAGAATTGGCAGGAACACGGCGGAGACAGGCAAATGGCAGAGGGTAATAAGACATGGAGGCCGGAAGCAAGGAGTGCTGTTTGTCGTTGATGTGTGAAGACGTAAATTGCTCTCGGAGACTGAAATTCTCCGAGTGACCGAGTGCGACACAAACCAGAAATGACAAATGGGACAGGATTTGGAAGCAGAAATGACTACTGACCAATTGTACACCGGGAATATATATTTGCTGGATGGAGGAAAGTAATGGGCTGGCAACTGACACTTTGAATGATAAACAATCTGTAACCTTGCGTTCTCCACGAGATATTCTTTTAATTTTTTGGTCAATTCTCATTTCGTTTTGGATGATGACAAAGTTTGTCTGACAAATTCTTGTTTGTCCTTGTAGCAAAAGAGATCGAAATCCATATTCTCCTGCCAAACCTAAAGGTTCAGCGCTAGTAAAGCCTCGACATGATTATTGGATCGACGTGCAGTTCATGTAACTCTGGATCATTGGATGACTGGGATTAGGCCTCTTCGAGGCGGGTGCTGAACCTTTAGGTGGATGCACCAGTGAACTGTCTGCTCGCCTCTTCCTTCTGATGATGAAACCTTAATTATAATGTGCTACTATGATGGTCTGAGGGGGGCACAACGTGAATGATTCAGTTCTTGGTAGTGGATAGAACAATGAATTCCCCATATCATGTATATGGACATGGTGACACTGAGCCCCCACACTTAGATGCGCAAAGCTCCGATGAAGAGTTCCGAACAACAGTGAGGCTTAAGCCAGTTAACATGATACATATGTCCTACTGTGTAGTTTTCTCTGAGCATGGAAGATATTTCTGGACATTAATGAGAATCATATTAGTTCCCCTGAATATTCCTAGGTTGATTGAACACGGGGTATTGGAGTGGGAGTCCCCGAGATTATGTTTGTTTGATGTTTGGTTGCTCTGATAGATCTGCAGAACTGGGGTGCATTGGTGCCGAAAAAAATTATCTGAACAAGGAACACATTTCTAGACATCAATAAGAATCCTATACGCTCCCCTGAATATTCCTGGGTCGATTCAACAGGGGGTACCAAAGGGGAAGTCCCCGAGATTCTGTTTGTTTGATGTGGTTGTTCCAATAGATCTGCAAACCTGGTGTGCATTTTCACCGAAAAAAGTATTTGAACTAGGAACACATTTCTGGAAGTTAATGAGAATGCTATTACAGCCGTTTGCAGAACTTAGGGCGCGGCGTTTTTTTTTTTTTCTTTTGTAAGTTTTCACGAGAACAGCGATTGCGGGATCGTTTATCAACCGTTTTCCCTGGAAATAGGCTCATTCGATTCGCACGGAAAGGGCGGAGGGCCTCGTCCCCTAGGTTTTTTTATGGGCACCGAAAATCTCCTTTTTGGGATAGATTCCCGCGTTTTTCAGTGGTTGAGCGGAGAACACGTCCCACGGGACCTATTTTGCTCCGATTGACCTATATTTTTATTATGGTGGACTTGGACATATTCCGGAGGGCCTGAAATACCGGGATAGTAAATGTGAACGCTGGTTCGAATCTACCATACACTTTGGGATCAACAATATGAAAGGAATGTATCTATGAACTGTATATTTGAAGTATTAATCCCATTCAAAATACCGGTATTTCAGGGCCTCCGGAATATGTCGAAGTCCACCATAATACAAATGTAGGTCAATCGGAGCAAAATAGGTCCCATGGGACATGTTCTCCGCTCAACCACTGAAAAACACGGGAATCTATCCCAAAAAGGAGATTTTCGGTGCCCATAAAAAAACCTAGGAGACGAGGCCCTCCGCCCTTTCCGTGCAAATCGAATGAGCCCATTTCCAGGGAAAACGGTTGAGAAATGATCCCGCAGTCGCTGTTCTCGTGAAAACTTACCAAAAAAAAAAAACCCGCCGTGCCCTAAGTTCTGCAAACGGCTGTAATTCCGCTTACAGCCGTTTGCAGAACTTAGGGCGCGGGCTGTTTTTTTTTTTTTTTGGTAAGTTTTCACGAGAACAGCCACTATGAGCTCAATTCTCACCCGATTACCTTGGGAATAGGCTCATTCGATTCGCATGGCAAATCCGCAGGGCTATGTGTATTGCAATTTTTTCTAAGAAGCTCAAAATAATTCACTAGTTCGATTTTCAGTGTTTTCCACTGTCTGACAGCAGAACATGTCCCATAGTAGGTAAAGTGCTCCGATTGGCCCAGATTTTTAATATGATGTACTTGGAGGTATTCCGAAGGGCCTGAAACACCGGGATAGTAAATGTGACCTCTCCTTCAGATCTATCACACATTGTGGCAATCAGAATATCAAGTGAATTTCCCTATGAGTTGTATATTTGAAGTACAAGTTACATTCACTATCCCGGTATTTAAGGCCCTCCAGAATACATCCAAGTACATCATATTAAAAATCTAGGCCAATCAGAGCACTTTACCTACTATGGGACATGTTCTGCTGTCAGACAGTGGAAAACACCGAAAATCGAACTAGTGAATTATTTTGAGCTTCTTAGAAAAAATTGCAATACACATAGCCCTGCGGATTCGCCATGCGAATCGAATGAGCCTATTCCCCAGGTAATCGGGTGAGAATTGAGCTCATAGTGGCTGTTCTCGTGAAAACTTACCAAAAAAAAAAAAAACGGGCCGCGCCCTAAGTTCCGCAAAGAGCTGTAATTTCAAACTTGACAAACCGTGTCACGTGTCCTATGGTTGAATTTCGATGTTGAGCCTGGATATATTGTACAGACAAATCAGTATGGTCAAAATTTGAAAGGGAGAATAATTGGATAAAATGAAGGACGGACTCGGGACGGGGAGATATTACTCGGATAAATACCAACAGGGAAGTGGTAATCCATTTCTCACCACCACTACGCCCAACCACCACGTAGGAGTCATCATTTAATCGCGCGAGCAGAAATGGTCGCACGCGAAAGATCAGTGAGCGTGGGACCGAATATGTCCAGGACACCGGAGACGCACTTCCACGGACGCGCGGGGTGCTGTGCGGAGGAGAAAAATGCTGGCGACACACTGGCACGACACCAGGGCCGTATATGTCCTCTGAGGTGAAGTGTGGGTGGCGCACTTGGAAGCACAGTAGCATGGGATTATCTACAAAGAGGACAAAGATGCAGGGGTACCCAAAGCTGAAAGGGAGGAGGATGGCGTAACATAAGGTAGCCGCCAAGCAAACACCACCAACGTTCCAAATCGGGATAAAATTTCGAATCAGGTCTGCTAAACAGTGTCCGGAGAGAATAGGCAAAATCTGTCTCCAACATTTTGTAGATAGACATCCCATTCATGTACCTGCAAAGCAGATTGGACTCAAACTCAGAACTGACAAAGTTTAAAGCCTCGCAAGTTGTCGAGTGGCCCGTGAGAAAATTTGCGTGATCCCGACTTAAATTTGCTTAAACTTTTTTTCCTTGCTCACAATGGAGTAGTGGGATGGTCAACAAGGCAGCTAGAGCATCTCTCCATAAAATGTTGGGAGCCGATTTGGCCAATCTTGCTGCATGATTATCTGGTGCATTTATTTTGTCCATTTGTCCATATTTGGAACGTTGGTGGTGTTTGCTTGGCGGCTACCTTATATTTAATTGAGTGAGTCCTCTGTCCAGGTCGCGCACATTCGCCGGGGCTCTCAACGTCGCGACCAAGCAGGGCAGCGTCAATGCAGCAGATAATCGGCTTAAGGGTTACTCGCCCTCCCTCAATTTTGCTCCCATTGACCCAAATTAAATTGCATGCTTCTCCTGGGCCTTGTTGCTCAACATAGAGCTGGTTATGAGTCTATACGAGCACTGCAGTATGGGGAGAGTTCAAGGAGAGTTCTTCGAATCGTTGGTCTTGCATCACTAAGCGTTCAGGAAAGCAGAAGAATATTATTTGGGCCTTTGGCTGACTGTGACTTCGAGTTGGTCTTCAAGGCGACTTGGTATGGCGCGCGGCATCGGACTCGAGATGGCTCGAGATGACGCGCACATCGCCAAAGCAGTTGAATCTGCTTGATTTGCCGAATGGTGGACTTGGGGGGTGGGGCCGTGGCGTTTCCCGGAAAAAACTCGTACTTGTGTTTTTCTTCCTCCTTACCCCGCTTGTCTTACTTCCTGTCAATTTCAAGGTTTATGTATTCTGTGATGTATTTTCAGATTTCTGTCGTAGACATGGCTTTACAAATTCCGGGGAGACAGACATTTCCACATGTCTTCTCAACATCCCAGAACGGGTCCGTAGCCTACCGCATGCCCTCAGAGTCGCCATCCGGAATTGTGTAAGAGGTTTTCCCAACCCGTGAGTTACCTACCATTCCACCAAATTAACCGTCTTAACTTCTCGTTCTATGTGCCACTTCTTCACCGTCGAATTACGGGTAGAATTGCTTGACAAGAACGCTGTATCCACAAGCATTTTAGATCACACTTTCCTGTACATGAGGTACGTCAGTGAACTAGGGGGATCACTTCTAATTATATATATATATATTTCCGTAGTTCAACCATGCTACTCTTGCTCTCCCTCTACCACCATGGACATTCCTCCCTCATTCCCATTCCCAAGCTCACACGGTCGGATTACATGTACCTCTAGCACCTAAATACAACTTTCCTATTGCATATACTCATTTTGAACTTCCAGTCTGTTTTCTCGATACATCCGAGTCCAGGACTGAGTTTTCAGGCCCAGGGAGCTTAAACTTCACACCACCTGCATTCAAATTGATGCGCCGAGTCTCCCGCCGTGATTTGACGCGCAAATTGATCGCCGGGGCCCGAGCCTGCCTTACAATAGCTGTCGCCGAGCGGCAGGTCACGCCGCTGGAATTACACCGTCCTGGTTTGGCTTGTAGCTTGGTCAAAACTGCACCGATTTTGAAGCTCGTGCCTGTGAACATGCTCAGAATTCCCCTGGCTTGCTCATGAAAATGGTGCGGGACTCGAAATCCTGAGTTTTCAAGCGCAGGGAGCTTAAACTCCTGACAGCCTGCATTCAAATTGATGCGCCGAGCCTCCCACTGCCGGCTGATGCTCTCATCCCGGAGATGTATAAAATGCCACCATTATTACAATACGCCATCGGCTGCGCCCTTCATGTTCAACGTAATCTTTTCCTTTTTCTGCCTCCTACTTTCTGTTAAATCGTTGCCCACTCCAGAAATCTCGTTTGACCGTAAGCATCGATCGGACACCTTGATCTGCCCCATCTCACTGCACTGCAAAGCTTTCAAGTGAGCCTGAATTTGAATGCAACTGGGAATTACAGATGTGCTAGGACCGATGATGCCGAAAAAATTGGCCTGCACCAATTTGGCTCAAATAAGCAAAAGTCGCTATGTTCTTTCAGGAATTTGTCTTGGGCCAAGGTCTATGCCTTCGTACACTCCTTTAACAGTCCACGCGAGCGGTTGATCGATCCGAAGGCAACTGGCCAATTATTGCTGAACCTTTAGGTTTGGCTTCCCAGGAGAACATGGATTTTGCGAATCAGTTTTTGATCTGTTTGTCATGAAGAATTGGTCATCACAAGAAAAAATTGAAAAGCATGTGGGGAAAGAGAAAATTGTTGACGAGGTAGTTACGGGCCGAAGTGCCGGGTATTTAGACATTGTTTGTACGTCGAATACGGGAGCTTTGCTGCCTGTTTCATACCACGACGACACGCCAACGGGCTTCGACCTCAACAGATTCGCAGTCAGAGTTCGCCGACTTGCCGTTTCTAGTCGACGGTCTACGGTCTACAGCCCCCGTTGGGCACCGGTGGTGCAGCTTGGGCTCCCTGCCATTAACCCCCTATCCTTTCCTTGCGCCTCAGGATCCTCCCTTGCTCGCTTGACGTCTCCTCTGGCCACTGTATTGCTGCTCATACACCCTCATTCACCGCTTCATCCCCTTCCAACGTCAAACTCGAATTTTCTTTAGGGGGAGAGTAGGGATAGGGGACAGGCGAGGGTATGCCGAGGCTGGACCGCCCCGGAGCTACACGGAGGGTACGCGCAGTGACGAGCGACCCCCCTGGGATGCGTAGGATGCACATAGTCAGGGGGAGACAGGGAGGTCGCACCGATGGAATGAAGGACGAGGGGGAGGCAGGTGGTGCTGCGATGGCTGGGATAGGTTCCCATGGGCTATCGCAGTGCCAGTCGGGTGCCGCCGAGCATCCAGGTGGTCAAGGGGACACAAGTACCGAATACAGGCCTGCGCAATGGTGCGCAGGTGGTCGGCTGTCCTCGAACCGATCCTGGTTGGCGAACACGCACCGATGGGATGCCGCCGAACGACCAGGAGGACTGGGGAATACAGACCGAATACATGCCTGCTCGGAGGTGAGCAGGTGGCCATTTACTTCCCCGATTCCATCCTGGGCCGGCGAGGGCATCGGTTGGGACGTACCGGATGGACGGGATATTCGCAGTGTCCCCATGGTCCACACGGTCGTCTTTGGGCTGCTGCCAACTACGCGGGAGGCAGGGACATGGGTCACAACAGGCTTGCGCGATGGCGTCGCAGGTGGGCCTCTTCTCTCACCTGGCTCGGGTTGGGAACAGTAGCGATGGGAGGTTGGATGGGCTGTATGGACAGGATATTCGCAGTGTCCCACACTCCAGAACGGCGTCGTTTGGTGCCACCGAACGGGACGCGGAATGCGGGAAGGACTAAGACCTGCTCTATGGTGTGCAGGTGGAAATTTATTCCTTCGTTTCCGGCCTGCATTGATAAGGCATTGCTGGGGATGCGAGGGAAATTTCACAAGGTCCCGAGCATGTTCGCGCAAGGACGCAAAGGTCCTTTGCGCGAGGGGGAGTGTTGACGAGGTAGTTACGGGCCGAAGTGCCGGGTATTTAGACATTGTTTGTACGTCGAATACGGGAGCTTTGCTGCTTGTTTCATACCACGACGACACGCCAACGGGCTTCGACCTCAACAAAAATAAGCAATGAAGATGGAAACATATTTTTCCAACCTTCCTTCTGCTTTGAATTCCTGTGTGCTAGCTCGTTTAATTTACAGAAGGCAATGCAATTCTCACAAGTTCAATTTTGGTCATGAGTCATTTCTGCTTGGGCCAGTATCCGTTGACGTGGGAATTTCGGACAACATCCGAAATTCGGACGTTGTTCGGATGCAGAGAGTGATTGGCGAATATTTCCGAGTCTCCGGCGACATCTTTGCTTGCTACTCCTGGTCTCCATTTTGCTTCTTGCTACATAACAAGTGTAGCGCGCTTCCCGGTAGAGCCCACTAACATTGATTCAAGTATATATATTTTTCCGGTACAAATGGATGCCAGTTGTACAAGCTGAACCTCGGGGACTCCCACTCTGGTACCTTGGGTTGAATTGACTCAGAAATATTACAGCTCTTTGCAGAACTTAGGGCGCGGGCTCTTTTTTTTTTTTTTGGTAAGATTTCACGAGAACAGCCACTATGAGCTCAATTCTCACCCGATTACCTTGGGATTGGGCTCATTCGCTTCGCATGGCAAATCCGCAGGGCTCTGCATATTACGATTTTTTCTAAGCATCTCAAAATGATCAACTAGTTCGATTTTCGGTGTTTTTCACTGTCTGAAAGCAGAACATGTCCCATAGTAGGTATAGTGCTCCGATTGGCCTAGACTTTTGATATGATGTACTTGTAGGTATTGCAGAGGGCCTGAAATACCGGGATAGTCAATGTGACCTCTCCTTCAAATCTAACACACACTGTGGCAATCAGAATATCAAGTGAATTTCCCTATGAGCTGTATATTTGAAGTACAAGTTACATTGACTATCCCGGTATTTGAGGCCCTCTGGAATACCTACAAGTACATCATACCAAAAATCTAGGCCAATCGGAGCACTATACCTACTATGGGACATGTTCTGCTTTCAGACAGTGAAAAACACCGAAAATCGAACTAGTTGATCATTTTGAGATGCTTAGAAAAAATCGTAATATGCAGAGCCCTGCGGATTCGCCATGCGAATCGAATGAGCCTATTTCCAAGGTACTCGGGTGAGAATTGAGCTCATAGTGGCTGTTCTCGTGAAATCTTACCAAAAAAAAAAAAAAGAGCCCGCGCCCTAAGTTCTGCAAAGAGCTGTAAAAAGACAAACATTCAACAAAATGTATGAAAGTGGCCTGGACTACTTTTTTCCCGATATGGAGTCGAGATGAACACCATCATCCGACAGAGTAATCATCACCAACTCTGCTCCACCCAGGGGAAATGTTTTCGGATCTCTTCCTTCCAGGACCTCCACTCCTCCTCAAGCTCATCTAAGGTTTTTGTCTTCCATAGACCGCTCGACTTACTCAAATAGTGTTCAAAACGAGTCACCATTTCAAGTGGAGGTTGAGGGAATGTCTAAGATATATAAATGAGTATATCCCCACCCCAAAGAGTGACGGTTCACCTTGAGCCATTGCACAATGTTGTAGAAGTCATCCTGGCTATAGAACTGAAAAAGAGAACTCCCGGCCGAGGCGAGTTCGAGTTTGCGGAGATCCTGTAATATATCATTGCAAGGTGGACATGATCTCAGAACACGACCCCATGTATTGCCGCAAAGAAGCCACCTTGATACTGTATCAAAAAAATCTTGCATCAGGCACATGAGGTAACACTTGCCTGAAATTCCCGGGTAATCTGTTAGCAAGGATGGAGTTCATGGTGCTCACATAGCCGCATGCAAGGTCGCGGAATATTGAACCAGAATGGAGTTGCTGACAAAGAGTAGGATCTGATGTAGCTCGTAACAGTCCACGGAGGCCTCCTTCATCATCCCCTATGATTTTATGTAGAGGGCAAATGGCTTTCCTAAGCTCGCCCCAGGACAAATTTAACAGAAGATGGATGTTGACCAGAGGCAGACCCGGAGCGAGTATGTGAACCGCCATGACTCTGTATCCGTCGAGAATTCTGAAAAGTTGCGGGCTGGCTTGTGATAAAATTTCCGCATATTTGTGAGATGTCCGGGCTGGTTGTGGGCCTGTGTCTCCTTTCCAAACAGTATCACACAAAAACATGAAACAGTAGTCTTCCCAATCCTCAGTTAATCCCTGAGGACATGGCCGGATTTCCTATATCCAGATCACCTATATAAACCTCATGCTCATGAAGTGAACCAAAATACAGACCTTGAACCAGCCCAAAAGTGTATTTGAGACTGCATGCGATTTGCCTTGCCCACGAAAGTGGACCTCCGAAGTCACATAGTGTACATCATCATGGGATTTGCCTTGCCCACGAGAGTGGACCTTGACCGAAGTCACATATTTGAGTGTATCATCATGTGATATGCCTTGCCCACGAAAGAGGAAATCTGGGTTAAAAGAGTGTAACAGAGACACAAGGTCTGGGGATGGCTCGACCGAAGTCACATATTTGAGTGCATCATCATTGAAGAGCCTAGATAATAGTCAGTCAAATTCCACAGTTGAATTTGAATGGATTTACCAGGCGACAGGAACACTGCGGTTCAAGGATGGATCTTCATATGAATATGAATATGCCTTCAGGATGTTGCGGGCTAAATCTGTGCGGTGGGAGCCACCAACATAGAAGGTGCCTGCTCGGTTGGGATCCTGCAGGAAGTCGAAGAATGAAGCATGATATACACCAACACAGCTTTTGTGATACTCGCTTTCTTCAGGTAACCAGATCACAGAATGCAGACCGCGTAGTGCTAACCTAATATCTCCAGGTTTCAACTCCAGCAGCTGTTCAATATGTGAGATGCTGATATTAAACTTCGCAGTGATAACGGTCAGGATTTTGAGACATCGAGGCTGGGCAGGGACATCAGAGAGAATTTGGGTGTAAAGCTGATCGAGGGCAGCAAAAGGTGATCCAAAATCAGGATCGGCAAGACCCATGATAATCTCCAGACGGTCTGTAGGACGGAAGTTTTCATCGTCGATGAACTTTATGACAGTGGATGCATAGATGAAGTATCCAGACGACTTCCAGACAAGGTTTTCGATAATTGCTGATGAGGGCCAGGGACTGGGAACTACAGCCATAGTTGTGTGATGCTCTCGATGAATTCGTGTGAATTCATCCTGCAAATATGTTCGGACATCATTGAAAGCCCGGTTGATGTTTACAGCGCTATACAAGCCATTCAAGGACGGTCCCTCGAACATTTTGGAGATATGAGGCTCAGGTCGGCTGGCAATGAGAAGGCGAAGAGGTAGGTGGGGTTTTTGGATAGCATTTCCGATTGAGCGCAGGATTTCCTGTTGAACATCTTGGCCCTCGCATTCATCCAGGCCGTCAATGACGATAACCAGAATCCGGCCACCAAGATTCTGTTGACATGCTTCAAGGATGAGCTCCTGAAGCTGGATTGAAAGATATCTATCGAGAATGGACGGGTTTTCCTCTACTCGCTGTGAGATAGCCCTGGCCAAATCTGGGAAATTCTTCAGAAGGGCGAGCTGGTATGCGATCGTCGGGAAGAGCTTCTTGGAATTTCCACGAGATGCATGCCCACGTTTGAAAAAGAAGCTACCGCCAAGGCGACCTTCCGCTTCTAGCTTCTGGCAAAACGACTGGGCAATTGCAGATTTTCCTGCACCAGCAGGTCCATACAGCCAAAGAGCACTGCTGTCAGCATCGTTCTTAGAAGCCCACTTCCACAGGTCTTCGAGTATCTGTGTCCGCGTCTCGGGATGACACCTTGGTTGGGGGTATCTTTCTGCAGAGTCGCGGAAAGCATCGCCAGCGGAGGCGTGATGCAAAATATGTAGCCCTTGGGGGAAATGATTAGCCAGTTCACAGAAAAAAGAAATTCACCAGTCTTACCAATTTCGCCGTGACGTTGGATATGGTTGACATTCCCGCCAATAAATGTACTACCGCGGATGCTAGTTCTTGACCCGTCTTGACGATGATCCCAAGGGAAGTCCGGCCCTTTGATTAAAGCGGCATTGGACTCTGGCACAGGTTCACAAACGTTACCCGGAACCGCATGACCAGGTTCGCTGGGGGTGCTCGAGTGTGGCTCAAAGTGCTTTGAAGGACAGGGAGGATCATGCTGCAACGAGCTATGCGGACCACCCGCAATCTGTGGCCGACGCGAGGTATCTACGAATATTTGAGATGCATGTCAATCCGAATGACCTTTGGACGTACCATACGGCACCATCCTCGCAACTCCCGTGGATCGTCCGCTTCTTTCTGGGCCCACTAACTGCCGCTGGGGATCCGACTCCACGCCAGATTGCAATGCAGGTAACGACCTGCGGCCAGCTCCCTGCCCAAACAGGGGCGGCGCGTTGTGAATATTCATGTCACCCGCGATGTCATAGAAAGTGGAGTTGCTAATCTGCACGCCAGAGGCAAAGGAGAAGAGCGGCATAGATGGCACAGAGCTCGAGGGAGGAGAAGGAAAGAAGTAGGGGGGACGAGAGGCAGTGATGTACAGGAGGAAACGAGGCACCCCGAAGCTGTACACTGTGGAAAGTAAAGGTACTCCATGTGAGTACCCGGGTACTATTTACGCAAAAAAGGTACTCCCACTGAGTACCTCAATTAGTAGTACTTTTTTGGGTACTCCATCGGAGTGCCCTTCGGGGCACTACCTCTATGGGTACTCCACCTGAGTTCCCTTCGAGGTACTACTTTTTGGGGTACTTCATCTGAGTTCCCTTCGGGGCACTACTTTTGGGGGTATGTACTTCATCTGAGTTCCCTTCAAGGCACTACTTTTAGGGGTACTTCATCTGATTTCCCTCGAGGCTACTTCTTCCGGGGTCCTACATATGAATTGTTGCCCAAAGAACATGAGAAATGCCTTTGGATCAGGATTATTCCGGTTGTCACTCCCCACACCAGCCCTCCGTTGGAGTGATTTATAGGAGTCAGACCGCCCATCCTCGGAGCTCGACCACAAAGTTTAGGATACCTTCAAAATTCTGTGTATTTCAGAATTTACAGAATCTGATTCAAACTCTGTCCATAGAGCATGAGGTTGTAAATTGGGAAGAACACGACTCAAAAGATTTCGTCAACTCAAAGGTCGAAAATTCCTCGATATATGCAAACCATTGATTATACTTCAGAGTAGCGTGATTTTAAATAGCCCATATGTAGGTAGATAGACTGGCTGGAGGTAAAATAAAGACGTTATTGGGACAACATGCTGAATTACCATATTGGGACCTTTTATCCTATTCTCTGTATTGGTTGTTTAGTCCAGTGGTATGTTCTCCGTTGTCATTTTGAGTGGATCCATGCGGTCCCTCGTTCGATTCCGGACCGTGCCGTGTAATTCTACCTACCTACCTACCTACCGGGAGGCAGCAGGTAATTTGCTCCGGCGTACATCCTCTCAAGTTCCATAATGAGCCGTTCCTGAACCCTTGGCGTCAATACTGGTTCAGGAAGGTTGATTTTTCTTGCTTAAAAGTACCAAAAAGAAACATGTCTGTGTGTTGTCTTTACAACAATATTCAAAATCGAAAAAAAAAAATGTTCTGTCTGAGGTCCTACGTTCGATCCCGCTTGCCAGTACTTAATGAAAACAATTTCAATACGCTGGAAATAAAAGTAGGGGAGTACAATAAGTAAATGTTTTGTTATTCTTTACTGCTCATCCCTCCCCCCCAATGAGCTTTGGTAGGCCTTCAATAAGGCGGAATAAGGCGGCTGGCCGCCTTCACCACAGTTGACAATGGTATCCGGCCGCTTCACCACAGACAACTACATGGCTTGCCGGTTGGATACAGGTGACTACATATGGCTACACAGATTTCACACTTGGCTATGGATGCCATATAAAGGGGTACCTAGCAACGAGGCTACATAAAATACATGGCCTACATGGACCTCTATCGTTGTATCAGTTTTTCCTGATGTGGATCTCGGATCCTCGGAGTACTGCGTGGCAACAGGTGTGTAGCTTGCAGTAAGCTTGAGAATACCAGAAAGAAAGGCAAGAGACTGGCGGCAGCCAGATGAGAGGAGACGTCAAGGAAAGCCGCGAAGGCCAAATACGGACTTACATTCGGTGATCGCCACCCACACAGCCACTAACGGACATCACGGAGTCGATAAGATCAAGATAAGATAAAAAAACAAAAGCATGCACCGATATGAAGTGCTCAGGAAATTAGTGCCCTGGAGGCACTAACTTAAAGTGCACAGAAAAGCACTATCTCCCAAAGCACTTGATATAAGTGCCTAAATCCATAGATTAGTGCCTATGCACTAATATGTAGTGCTTTTACTGTCTTCCCGGATACCCCCCCCCCCGCATTCCCCGCCGCCGACACCGACGCCTGCGTGGGTGCGCACACCCGCCCAGCGCCGTCTCCTGGAATGCAAGAAGGGGGGGGGGTGCACAGTCCCTCCGTGCCGCCCATCGTACGCACAAACGCCCTTCCCCAAGATACGGCACGCGACATGCGACTCACGCGCCGATCCGACATCGACATCGATGCCGACGCTGAGGCCGCCTCCACAGGGTACGCGCACCGCCACTCGACTCGACGTAGGAGTGCGTACAGATGTCAACGCCAGATAATGGACAATTATCGCACCTTGAATACTGGGTCCGCGAAAGATACAGAGCTCCAGGCTGTTTGAAGATCGGTCAAGGATGCTTGAAAGGACTTGAAGATGGTTGAACAAGGCTTGAAGATGCTGACAGGAAGCAGAGTGCGCATCGGGAGAGACGACATGGGGTGAAAAGACAAGAGACGTGGCAATGGTTGACCATCAAATCACGCCATAGACGCCACGTGCGCGACGGAGTTTGAATGACTTATAGTTTTCGAAATTTTTGTTCGATTGAAGTGCCACTCAAAATTGAATCCGTGGCCTTCCGATTGAGTGCATTGCATATATCAGTGGATCCACACTATGAAGTGGTATGAATCAATAAGTTTTTCAAGAAAAACTGGTGGTTGATTAATTCGGAGTAGCATAGAGTAGCATTATCTTGCACCGTCTCTGTGAAACACAGCTCCAAATGAGTACAAGGGGTAAATTGAACAGAATGAATGTATATCTGGGCGCGGGTCTGGTGGGTAATGGCCTAGTCCGTGCACGACGGGCGGTTACGACGACGTCCGTTGTCAATTGATCATATTTGATGCGCCGAATCATGTTACGTGAGGTAGTACCTTGGATTTCAAGCGTCGAAAAATGGTGTCATGGGTAGAACACAAAAAACTAATCAACGCACCATCGGAATCCGAAGATCTGCCTATTGACTTGTATTCTACGGCTGACCCTCAAGATGACAAGAACAAAATCATTGGATTCCGACGTTCCATCAATCCGACGAAATTCCAAGGTTTCCCGGGATAGCCGTGTAGTGAAGATGTCCATGTGAAGCAACTAAGCAAGGTTCAAGTTCGGTTCATCCGCCAAATTCTTAACCTCCATTCCCGTTCAATGATTGCGCCTCTATTTACCGAGACTGGTTTAATGCCGCTTCGTGTCAGACGTCTCCTGATCACCTTGAACCACCTGATTTATTTTCTTGGACTCAACAAGAAGATGATCGGGCCATATCCGGTAACCGGTTCGAGCGGCTCGCGCGTGGTGCGATCACGTGCACGACGCGTCGCGCTCGCCGAGATGGGTTCTTGAGTGGAAAACGGACTCCTGGTCCGGCCTTCCAGTAGAATGTATTTCTAAACCTCTGTGTATTACCTCTACAACTGCTGAATACACAAAGATTGCCGTCATTTACGTGCTGCGACGAGATCTCGGTGTATTATTGGCATGAAAAAGGTACCGTTGAGCCGTTGAATCACTATAAAGTTATGGTACATAAAGAATAGTTTACTGAAACGTATTATAATCGTTTGCGACGTATTCTGTCACCTCTAGCCTCCCGAGCTCTGTTTAAGTGCTGACACCCCTTCTTGTGCTTCTGGATAGGCTGCGAGAAAGCTCGCCTCGTCAGATTTGTATCTGATTTGAACGAAATCAAAATCTCCATCGAATCACATAGTAAATTAAACGTACTGGGATAAAAATTCAGTTGCAATCACCATGCGATCGTGATGCTTCATTGCGAATCGTTTATTCACACCGGTTAACCACGACTTTGGCCAGTCCTTTAGTGGTGTATGGAGTCCCTGCTTCGAATCCCCTTCTGTCCAATGCTGGACAACAATTCTCCAAGATTCGTGTCGTGGCGAGCGGATGCCATCGGCAAGTGTGACAGGTATCTCAGGAATAACAAGATGGGGTGTCAGCAGCGAATTTCCCTGTTCAACGGGAATTGCTGGGGTAAATGAGTTTGGGCCATGATAGGTGGATGGAGAGTAGGGAAGCGGCGGTACTTCAATGGGAATTATTGCACGAGTAGAGGAAGCAATAGAAAACATGGAATTCTGGTGTTGATGTGGTATCTGATGGTTGAGTGACATACTGTGAGAGTGGTCAACCCTCGGGTAGCTCGAAGAACCCAAACTGGAGGCGAAATATGGCCCTGGTAAGTCTGTTATTAGCACCGTTTATTGCGATTTTCAAATCTAATGTCTTTCGGTGAAAAATAAATAAATAAATAAATTCAGAGGCGCACGACAACTAAGCGCCAATAGGCGCCGGTTCGACCCGGACAGCCGGCATTATTTTTTTTTCATTTCAATCATAGCCAAGCAACGTGTCCGCGTTGGTAATTTGGCTCATTTCACGTATTGTAGTTCAGGATGTTCTCTGTCACCCTACATTTTTAATTGTGCAAAAATATTCAGGCAATAGCGAGATATCGAGCCCACAAAGTTGTGATTTTTCGTCCAAATGGCCTTAAAACAGCCAAAAATGGCCAAAATGCCAAGTTTGCGGGCCCCGTAGCTCGCTAACCCTATCCATTATGTATCCAAACCTTGCATACAGTGCTTTGAAAGCTGTCGGTGTTGATTCCGGCATCAGGTGGGAGGAGGAAGTGGAAAATGGCCTGTTTCGGCAGCATCACAGCCATAGCCGCACAGTAGCTGTGGCGAAGCCAAATAATGACGTCAAAAATGATGCACATTATGTTTGGTAAGTGGTTCAATGTACTGCATAGCACCTAATTTACTCATATTTCATCGAAATGAACACGGATCCACTCATAAACACTTTGGTTTATGCACAATGCCCAAAAGCCGCATGCGGCTCTGTGCGGCTTTGCGCATCCTGTCTAATATCCTGAAGAATACCCGACGGTCTCGTGGAATTATTCGGATATGCACAGCAGACCAAATATCGAGAAAAGACGGAATAACAACGAACGGGCGATACCACTCGTCGGCAAAAGGGAGCGAGATTATGTCCGAGTCGAGACATGAAACATGCCATAATGATGCGGGGGCCAATATCAAGTGCCCGAGAAACAGGCGGTAGGACACCACCCCAACCCCAGCCACTCTTGATTGTGTGCAGAAACCTAGCAAGGAACAATGAGACCAAAGAGACAAAGGCATGGAGGACAAGCGAGGAATGACGAAAAGAATGGGAGTGAGACTCGGCTAAGACTCGGCTAGCATCGGCTAAGCTCGGCTAAGCCTCAAGAATGGGACTCGCGCCCATCAATGGGACTCGGGTAAAGCTGCAAATCAGTGCGCATCAATAGGTTTAAACCCCGCTCCCTAGCCGGGCTCCACGCAGTGGGCCTCGCAGCAAGCGTGAGCTCCGCGCAGCGGGCCCAGCGGCGAGCGAAAAGCACCGCGCAGCGGGCCCTAGCGGCGAGCGTTAAGGGGGGTCCGCGGGGGTCTCGCGTAAGATATTGGCTGAAAAACACATAATTAAATACATGTGTAAAAATAAAGATAAAAAGCTCCACGCAGTGGGTCCAGCGGCGAGCGTAGGGGGGGTCCGCGGGGGTTTCCCCCGCGCCAGATGCTCACCAAAAGCACTTGTGCCGCAGACGCCGATTGTTTGATGGACTGATGGCCGCACTCGTCCCGCCCATCAGGGCGAGTCCCACTCCCTGGATCCCATTCTTCTCGTACTCAGGACAAGCAGCGTTAGTCATCAGGAAATTCCCTGGGAAATTGTAACTGATTGCCGGGGTTACAATCAGGCCGGAAAGTTGCGACCCCCACCCCACAATCGATGCCAATGAGATTGCACACGCGTTGCGACTGATTTTGCGTGGGTTGCTACAACATACGAGGCACGAGTATTTTTTGTTGTTGCGTCTGTTTATAAGAGACTAGTGGGTTGCGGCCCTGGTTCATTTGACGCTCGCCGATTTCTTCATATCCTGTTGTCGAACGGATTTGTGCATGCCTTCTGGCGAAATTCACTCTTTGGAGTCTTTTCCCGCTCGACTTTCTCTCCGACGCTCTTTCGAATCTTCTTCAGTGCTAACCGAGGTATCGTGTGCGTGTCCAGGGCTGCAGCCGCCCATTGTCCAGTGTCCACCACCTTCAAGGCCGTGGAGCTGATACACATCATGATGGTGTGGAGCGAAGAGCGGGGAGCTGTGGGCGACGGGGATGCGGAGACGGGTCTCGGATGAGGTAGTGGAGCCGGTGCTCGAACGCTCGGAATAGCGGAGCAAGGCTCGTACGCTCGAGGGGCAGAGCGAAGCTCCCACGCCCTGCCCGTTTCCTCGCGCCGTCCGTGACCCAGGGTACATTCAGTCCGAAGCCCTGCTCGGCACCTGGGTCAATAGTTAGTAGATACATACCGTGTACCATAGTCGCTTACAGCGACTTGAGCACGCTAATGGAATTCATCATCATCATCATCATCATGGTGTGGTCTGTGCGCATCAGGTTATTGGTTGATCAACTTGATGCAAGTTGACCGCTTTTCTCCCACTGACCACCACCCCCTCCTCTCGCTGGGTTCCCTCTCCTGCGTCCGTACCAGTCTTACCCCTCAAATCTCATGCTCGGCGCTCATCAAGCTTGTATTCGACACCTTTCCATACCCTCAAGCCTCAAGATTCAAGCTATCCTTTCAACGCTTGCCCACCAAGACGGCAGATTTCAAGACGGCCACCTCAAGCAAACCCTCGAACCCTGAAGAACCCTGTTGTCGTGCTGAACCATCAAGCTGCCAGCAAAGCTTGGAGTTCTGGATCAAACGTGTGTCGCTCGAGCCAGGGCTGCGAAACACCAAAATTGAACGGCGCGACTTTCAGGACACGTTTCGACGATCGCCCTGAACCGCGCACACGAATGTATTTGATGGCGGATTTTTCGCGGACAGAAAGGGAGTCCCACCAATGACCGTGGACGTCCACGAAGAGGTTCGTCAACTAATCAAGGTAAGCGAGCCGCAAAGCATTAAATATAATATTACCTTCTCGGAGCGCCAGTCTGCTTCGAGCACTTCCAGAAAGTGCAGTTTCGCGAATGCAGCTGGTGCAACATCTCCATACCCGGCCGACGTCGCCATCCGACGTTTCCAATTGGAAAAACTTTCTACATTGTCGTCTTCGAGCCCAGACGCCTCGTCGGACATATGCTCCCCCTCCATGAGATCCGCCAGAACCTTGGGATCGAGATTTTTTTCGGCGGCGCAGTTGTTGATGACGTCTTTGGTCTTACGCTCCCCGGCTTTCTGAAAGAGTGTTACAGCCCTTTGCAGAACTTAGGGTGCAGCCTGTTTTTTTTTTTTTTTTTGTAAGTTTTCGGCAGAATGGCTGGCTTGAGCTCAATTCTCAACGGATTTTCTTGGTAGTAGGTTCATTTGATTCGTGTGGTAAACGCGGAGGGCATGGTTTCTTACAATTTTTTTCTGAGCACCCCGAAATCATTTTCTAGGTCAGATGGGGTGTTTTGAGCTGTCTGAGAGCAGAACATGCTGCAAAGTAGCTATAGTGCTCGGATTGACCTAGATTTTTAATACGATGCACTTATGGGTATTCCGGAGGGCAAAAAATACCGGGATAGTGAATGTGACTTGTATTTCAACTGTATCATACATGTAAACAGGAGGGATATCAGGTGAATTTCCCTGACAGCTATAAATTTGAAGTTTGAGTCACATTCACTATCCCGGTGTTTTCTGCCCTCCGGAATACCCATAAGTGCATCGTATTAAAAATCTAGGTCAATCCGAGCACTATAGCTACTTTGCAGCATGTTCTGCTCTCAGACAGCTCAAAACACCCCATCTGACCTAGAAAATGATTTCGGGGTGCTCAGAAAAAATCGTAAGATTCCATGCCCTCCGCGTTTACCACACGAATCAAATGAACCTACTACCAAGGGAATCCGTTGAGAATTGATCTCAAGCCAGCCATTCTGCCGAAAACTTACAAAAAAAAAAAAAAAACAGGCTGTGCCCAAAGTTCTGTAAAGGGCTGTAAATACAATCACGCCACAATTATATAAAGGACACACCATCGCCCACCTGCCACGCAACCGATTGACACGGAGGTTCCTCTCGTTCCTGAACCGGGCCGCTTCCTCATTAGCAGCCTTCCACTGACGCTTGAAGCCATCGAACGATTCATTGGCCATTTTCTTGAAAACGTCGACATTCCAGGGCCGGGCCGGGCCGGGCAATCAGGGTTTGAATACCACATTGACGAACGATGCTGCGCTGCATTGCCTCACTTTATGGAGACCTTTCAGGCCCCGCGCATAAGAGCTAGGGCACCTACGCCAAATCTGAACAGACAGTTTTGCTTGGAATCTCGCTGGCTATCTCCTGCCAATCTTCCGGAAAAAATGAGGTTTTCATAACAGGTCACGTTTGAATGCTCGGAGTTTTCCGTCTCCGGGGCCAGGCAATCAGCATTTGAATACGGCACCTTGTTTGGACTCTCATTGTCGCCCAGCGTGGTGCAGTGCCAGGTTGATTGTGTCTGTTTAATTAATGATGGAGGGCTTGCGAGGCGCTGGGCTAATTGAGAAAGGCGTGGATTGGGAATCTGAGGTGACAGTTTCCTTGGAATTTCGCTGGCTATCCCTCAGCAATTCCGATCGATGACCGGGCTTCAACTGAGCCCAGGGCACGAAATTCGCCTGGGAAACACGGTGCTGTGCCAGTTTGATTGTGTCTGTTTACAGCTCTTTGCGGAACTTAGGGCGCGAGTGTTTTTTTTCGGTTTTCTGTTATTTTGGGCAGAACAGCGATTACGGGCTCAATTCCTATCCGTTTAACTTGTGAGTATGCTCAATCTTCTCAGAATCCCGACGCGCAGTTTCCTGTGTCGTCAGATTTTTTAATTTGATCTGGGAACAAATTTTCATATTTGTCACATTTCCGAGCAGGACAGCTGGGGCATCACTATTTCTTTCCCAGGTGCCCTAAATTTTTGTTATGGTGGACTTCTATGTATTATCTAGTTCCTGGAATACCGCGATAGTGGATGTAATGTCTAGTTACAATCTAGGGATCAGGAAATATTCGGCTGATTTGCCCTCTCAGTCAGCCTGCTGTTGAATATCAGAACCTGAGATCATATTCACTATCGCGGTATTTCAAGAACTAGATTATGCATAGAAGTACATCATATAAAATTTTTAGAGCAATCGGGGGTGAACTACTGATGCCCCAGCTGTCCTGCCCGAAAATATCCCAAAATATGCTTACCTGAGACCCCCACACCGAGTAAAAAATGTGAGGACACAGAAAACTGTGTATCGAGAATGCAAATTGATTGAGCCTACTCTGAAGGTAAACGGACCAGGACTGAGGGCGCTATGAGTGTTCTTGTCAAAACAACCAAAAACAGAAAAAAATCGGTGCTGTGCCAGGTTGATTGTGTCTGTTTAATTAACGACGGAGGGCTTGCAATGCGCTGGGGTAATTGAGAAAGGCATGGATTGGGAATTTGAGGCAACAGTTTTCCTTGAAATTTCGCTGGCTATCCCTCAGCAATTCAGATTGATGACCGGGCTTCAAATGAGCCCACTGCAGGTAAAGATGCTCCGAAATATCCAGCGGCATACGCGGCGCGAGGTGCGGATTCGCGCCCACGGAACGCATGCGGCAGGAGCTACATCGCATGGGGCCCCAAAACTCGTCCAGGACTCGACCGTAGATGCACACTATGGGAAGATATTATTGATGGGGGGTTCGCAACTAGGGATCGGCACCGTGCCGTCTACGGTTACGGCCCGTACAAATGCCCGAACGCTGTTTTTCCCGTTCGACACCGTCTCGGAGGAAAGCACGGGACGATGCGGCTGACGTTGCATTTGTCAGTTTCGGCACCAAGTCGTCATTGCCCAGCCCAACCAAAAAATCCAGGCGCTGGTAGTCAATTCCTCAATCATTCCTCCAACCCACTAAACTGCTCTCTACACATCCTTCGTTCACATAGTTGGTCAGTAAGCCTCCCAACTCATTTTGTCGTCCTTTGATTAATTACAAGTCTATTTAATATACAACTTCTAATACTTTTTATGCTTTGCTTGAAGTAGCGGGCCTTGCCGCTTGTCGGCCCTATTTGCTTTATTTGGTCACTAATCTCGGCTAGCGGTAGTTAGGTGACCCGCACCATAAGCTTAACCGCTTAGCCTTTACGCGCACCCGAGAAATCAACACAGATTAAGCGGCTAGTTGTATGTTGATGGCGCGCAGAAGCGGAAGCGGTGCAACCGTCGGGATGACACGCATGCAGATCCGGGTATTTGGACTGAGGCCGAAAATGATCGGTGGTTACGCGCGTTAGAAACTTACAAGATTTCTCTGATACCCGGGGTTCCTCTGAGAAACCGGGTTTCTTATTAGAATTATCCCGATCAAAATCGTGCTCCCGTCTCTTTTTTTCCCCCCTTGCTCGTAGGCCATGTATAGGGATGAAGCAACGTATAACCTACGGCCTCCATAACACAGAGCTGACACAGAATAGTCCCAGAGCAAGATCCTTGTCATTTGTAAACAACAAACGACGTCCGCATTACGCGGCATGTTCAGCCGCACAGTAGTATTGAAATTCATGACGAATCCTTCGCACAGTTAGGTATGTAAACAATTGTTTACATACGGAGACTATTACAACTATTACTTACATATATAGTACATGATATGAGCTCCAGCGGTAGCACTAGTGACATTCATTATTCTTGGTTTCGCTGGCGCTTTCGTCGGAATCGACGGAAATGCCACCCATGGTTCTCACCATCCATCCTTCAGGTTTTCCATCAAGCTGCGCCATTGATTTCTGAGGAGAAAAGAATACGTGACTGATTCTGCCCGGAGTGAGTTGTTCTGGGCTAACTCCACCGGTTGGCGTCCACCTCCCGACACAGTGGTATAAAAGGCCCGACATGAATATCAGGATGTCCCCCTGCCGATAACTGAAATGTGTTGAGAAGGGATTTGTACAGAATGCTTAACAATGTATTCACCTCAAGGTTCATGGCAAATTTTTATTTGGAGTGATTTGGGTCGGAAATGACCCCAAACACACATCGGACATTTATTTTGTCCACTTAGTGTATCTCTGGCTAACGGTTTGGTTAGAAATCTTCCAGTCTGGGGACATCGAGCTGGTGACAAACTCAATGTCCCTGCATCTGAATTGCATCCAAGATCCGATAGATTTCGAAAGCATCCTCAAAAACACCCTAGTCCAATTGCCCAAGAAGACACTTTTTGCGGGTCACATGGAGAGTCCGTCGGTTGCGGCCAGAGAACAAAGATTCCATCTGCTGACAGTTTTAGCCTTCCGGCAGCTTCTTCACCGAACTCGGTTGGGGCCTCTCTAACCGTAAGAGTTAGGCCTAAGAGTAAGCCGCCGATCGCGAATGAACAAAAGCGTACTTTGGATCGATTACCAGGCTTCCCGCGCGTTTTGCGTAATATTCGGTGACCGAGGGCATGGCAGTGAGGGTGAACAAAGGCTTAAAGGCTGTATTCGTTTCTCAAAACGGCTGTAGCTGCGTCACAGTACTTCTTTCTACCGAGGCAGGTATATAGCGCTGGACATACTTCGTTCCAATCCCTTTGGCAATCAAATTGCACTTATGTACTAATTGTTTCCCGGAATTCGTTGCGACCGCTGCTTAGCTTAAGTCCCAGTTTAGACGCCTGATTCGAGGGCCGCCGCATTCGTGGGACCGGTACAATCAGGGTCTGGTTAGCTCGAGTCGATCATGATAAGTATTGATGGCCAAGCGCACTTTAGGTACTTTTTCTCCGACTTCCTCCATGCCAATCTTGTTCGGGTCTGCCCGGAGACAACGCCTTGTCCAATATTCCCAGCGTCATTTGTCCGATCTTCCGCATCACCAGGTTGGATACTGGAACAGATCTAGTTCGTCGCAGGATTCTAGATCCTCCACCTGCGAGGAACATATAACGGGAAGAATGCGACCCTGAGGCTTTTCTCTGTTGCCCACGTAGAAGACGAGTTGCTTGAGCAGATGTCTGAGACCCCTGTTCTGATGTCTTCTGAATTTGTCTTGAATGCGATGGCCGTCAATTTCCAACAGCACCATCAAATCGAGGATTATGTCAGCCATAGCACCTGCTGCAGAGCCGCTGATAGAGTCCCCCATCTTCTCTCGCAACTGCCCAGAAGTTGGGACAACCTCTCCGTCGAGCACCTCCAAGAGAAGTTGAGAAAACACGTGCGAGGTGTCGATATAGGAGGAATTGCGAAAGACAATCAACATCACGAGGGACTTTGTTTGCTCAGCGAGACGTCCAGTTTCAAGCCCGTCAAGGATCGCTTTCAGAACACCGGGATGCGGAGGGATACGTGAAGCTATGAGGTACGATCCGTGGAAAAGCAGGGCGATCCTGGGTATTCATTACGATGATACATAGAGACGAATGAAACTGGATGCTTACTGTCTGTGGTGAGCGGGCACAACATCGTATATTTCTCCGAGCTCGACATCAGAGTAGTCTCCAATTGTAGCCAAAGTCCTCCCCAGAACGAAAAGACACATAGATGTCAGTGCAGGTACGCGCGTTCGATGCTGCTTGCTGCGATGACCGCCAGATTGGTGGACATCGTGTCCCGCCAAATGTGAGACGGCCCGGATGTGATGGAAAAACATTTGTATGCCTCGTATCTCAACTCGCTTATCATCCTTGGCTTTTTCCGAGTCCAGCATGTGGCGGTGGCGCGAGCGTTTGGAATAGGTGATCAAGCGTCCGGGATGTGTTCTCCGTGCTAGAGAAATACCATCAAGACCATGGTGAAGGTAACGAAGAGCGCAGATAATTTTGCAGAGGTCGACCGCCATTTTCACTGTTCCAGGTGTCAGTTCGAACTTCCCGCGTGACTTGGTGTGACAGTGACTTCGGTCCGAACCTGGACCGAAAAGCTTATTAGTCTGTATGCTTGCGCAAGCTCAGAACCAACGTGCCAATGAGCTCCAGGAGAATGAGAACCTACTTCCTCGCGTGCAGCAAGCACCCCACACCGTCAATTTGATGTGTTGGCGCATGCCGGCTTGACTGTCTCGTACACCAAGGCTATCTCCGATTCGAAGACACTTTCCGCCGAAGGTCTTGCGCGTCTACGTCGCGTGGGACAAGAGAAGGCCACCCGCGGAGATATTTGGTGGGTGGAGCCACCCAGTGCGCTCTGCTAATCCATCAAATGGCTCCAGTGGCTCCTGCGCAAAGTTGCTATTGTATCGTAATCGATTGGTCAATCATTTGTCCACATAGTGTAGCTGTGTGAAATGGCTGGCCGTATGGCGGGACACTCGGTTGGAACCTCGTTGGACCTAAGGAGGAGTCCCCCCAGGTAAAAAATCCCCGTTGTCCACCAGTACACACAGAAACACCACATGTCGTCCTTTTGCACGGCAAGTGCAATTTTACGTGCAGGGCACAGAGGTGCACCATATCACCGGATCGACTTTGTCACAGTGTGCTTTAGTCCCCATGTAGATTTGGTTAGTCTGAATCAGCTGGCAGGCGAGCGAGCATACAAGATTTGAAGAAAAAATGGGAGGCGCCCTCTAGACCCAAACCGTAAGTTCATTTGGGCTCCTTAATAACGTCTCCATGGCAGTGTGGCGGGTGAAATCCGGGTAATGCCCTCCGTACCTGAAGGTCGAACCGACTTGCAGCTTGAACGAGGAAGCAGCAGGCGATACTGTGAAAGAGGGACGAACAATGAGGACCAACGACTGCGTAACGGTGAACCATCAAATACCACGCGCCACAGGAAATTAGAAAGAGAAGGTCAGAAGCAAGCTCACTGGCGTCAGGGTAGAACGCATACATGACACTCATACGCAATTTGGATGACAGCGGTGTCACCACACCCTTGAATGTGCCCATTCGACGAGACATCAACATTCCATTCAGAATCAAACCCGACCGCACGGCACCCTCATTCAACAATGAATCAAGTATCGTTCGCATCGCATCATCAATCGCAACACTGCTTTTGGCGAACGAGGACATCAACATCACCAGGAAATTTGAGGAGAGGGAGGCTGGAATATTTTTCGACAGGAACAACGTCTTCGAGAAGTCCCTCAGGGCAGCAGCGAGGAGAATTCTGATGACAACATCCACTTTTCGAGGAAATGTTTCTCTGCCATATTGTCGGTATAAATGAGCTTTGGCTGCGAATGGCCATAGAGCTGAAGTGATTCCCGAATTTGAGTAAAGGCGTGTTCAAACTGGGAGTGTGCTTTGGTAAGAACGAGGACAAAGCCCCGGATTTCCCCCTTCTCGTTTGTCATAATCAAAGTACCACAGAAAACCTGAACACCGTTGATCTTTGCGACGTAAAAAGCGTAAATCCGTCAAGGGTTTTGCCTTGCCCTTGCCCCTGCCGAACACACCCGAAATGATTTCTAATCTGGTGCTTTGAAGCTTATAGCATTTGAGTTCAGTTTTGCGTGTTCCACGAGCCAACCAGGATAGCATTGCGAAACTCGTGACTCTGGCGCCGCTGGGGTGACAGCCAGCAAAATTTCAGTCAAGACTGTCTCCTCAGATTCTTTTCTCGTGCCTTGCCCATCGAGCGCGGGCACTGAAAGCTCCCCATGCGAAACCAAACAACTGCAATTCAACTGCCGGCTTGGGCATCCCGTGCCGATTCGTGGATCAGAACAGTAAATTGGACAGCATGGACCCATTTGAAGTCATTTCTTGACCGGGACCCGCTGGGGTGATAGATAACCAGCAAAATTTCAGTCAAGAATGTTTCCTCAGATTCTTTTCTCGTGCCTTGCCAGGGCACTGCACAATGACCTCGGAGAAGACGCGGAAGGGTGACCGAAATGTTTGCAGAAGAAGAGGGGAGGTACAACTGCGGCGCGACAGACGATGGGTTATCTGCCACTCCGTTCATATTTTGCTCGGACTGCTGATGATTTGAGCTTTGGAAAAACCGGCAGGTTTGCGTAATTTTAGGCTGTCCGAGATCCAGTTTTTATTACAGCTCTTTGCAGAACTTAGGGTGCGGGTTGTTTTTTTCTGTATGAATTCTCTCGTGAATGTCGTTGAATGAAGGAGAATGGGAGCAGCGAATACCGAGCACCATTGCCGGCGGGCGGTGACCCGCCATCAGCACGTGCCTGCTATCTTATGAATTTCGTGCGAGAAACGCACGAAAATCGTAACGAGAGGAAACTTACGAAACCAATACATGGTGAATCATAAGAAAACGCAAGAATATCATATGATAATCATAAGGGCTCAAATCTTACGATAATCATACCGGAGTTGAGCAGTCGTGTAGGCTCACGAAGATTTTAAAATACGGTGTGACAATAACTGAATCTACGGTTGTAATAGTACACCAAGCTGCTTGCGCATCCATACAACTCCAAGGCATCCAGCAGCCCAAAGCCCTCAGTTGATGTGCACATATTAACCAGCTGGTTTTGGCAATAAAACTAGGTTAGTGGAGATCAGTGAGAGTTGGGTCGGATCGGGCTTCAATCACGGTGGGCTTGCCAATATCCTGAGTCCAAGGGTGTGGGGTCGCCATTGGGCTCAAGCCTGTGCTTGAGTGTAACTTTTTTCAATTGCATTGGGGTAAGTTGTGCTTCAGGGCCATTGGTGCACATGGCAGACCGAGTCCAGGTCAGCGAACGATATTCGGCAGCACGGCGTTTGCCTGACCTGTGGTCAGCTCGGCCTCGTGCGTCTCTGCATTTACGGCTAATAACAGTACCGAAGGTGCGAACAGAAATTTTTCCATTTTGGGAAGGTTTCAAAGAATCCGTAGCTCCATCAGTTCTCAACGGATTTGAATGAAGCCTAGCTAGAATTAAGGGGAGCCCGAATTAGTGATAGATGAAAATATTCGATAGTAGATGATCTTGGATTGTGGCCTATTTTGGGGTTGAATCTCATCTAGCAAGCTTGGGACTGGTTCAAATGGCCTGTTTTTTTTGAGACGGAAGACTTTGATGGGTTTTTAAGGATGTCATAGAGCCAGAATCGCATATAACTCAGTCTATGGTGCCTACACTCACTTTGGGGACAATGGGCAATCAGTCTGATCTGGAAATATTTGTGATAATTGGACAGCCATGACCTCTATGCAGAAGTACCTACATAATGTATCAAGTGGGTGATATCGGATATGTAGGAGACAATTTTAAAGAGGGAGAAAAAATAAAAGTAGATGGTAGACGGAGAAACTTGTATGGATGGCAATCTAAGTGGCTATACAACGAGACATTGAACGGAGTGCAAGCGATACGTGCGGGATTTGGTATGAAAAGAGATTAGGTGAGGTACAAGTAATGGGCTTCGAGCAAGAGACGACCGCAAGCAAAGAAAGACACAGGAAGAGGACCAAAGAGGCCACTTCGTCGAACCAAAACTTTAAAATCAGTGCACTTGCAGCCGCTCTCGGAGTACAGAAACCGGCACAACCACCCCTCCAAAATGCAGATCACGTGGGGCGTTTGCCCCGGCACACCATATTCGATTTATATCATTGTGGATGTGTTGGGGCTTTGGAAGAGTGGTTGTGCACACCTGAGTGTATGAGCAAATTTTTCGCGCGGTCGCGGGTTCGACTCCGGGTTGGTTTCCACTTTTTGCATATTTTGTTTTTTCGTGTCCTTCTTGAAGTTTCTTCCCTTTAGGCTTCACGGCACACCTTTCAACTTCAGACCTAAAGCACTGAAGTTGAAAATTCGTCCAAAGTGTTCAACAGATTTTTTCCTAAGGTCAATTTGGGCTGAGCATAAATGTATGGTCATTTGTTAAAAATTAGTAGTAATTACTGTTAAAAGACCTGTGCTCCTCTCGAATGGAAAATCAAGGACTGCATAGCCCTGGATGGTATCACCCCACAGTGTTCGCGGCAGGACTGGGATAGGCTGTGACGGAGGTCGAAAAAAGACGAAAAAAAAAAGGAAACCGACCCGGGGTCGAACCCGCGACCGCGCGAAAAACTTGCTCATACACTCAGGTGTGCACAACCACTCTTCCAAAGCCCCAGCACGTCCATTTTGACATACATCGAATATGGTGTGCCGGGGCAAACGCCCCACGTGATCTGCATTTTGGAGGGGTGGTTGTGCCGGTTTCGGAACAACGGGGCGCCCGTTTATATGTTTCTCCATATGACGAGAAATTCTTCGATTGGTAACCGGGGACACTTCTCGGAAGTCTATGCTAGTGTCCCATACGTAGCTATCTTTGAATTAAATTCGAAGGGACCTGGGAAGTGATGTGAAATACTTTCTCTGAGTCAACTTAGTCTCTCGTAGACAGACGCTTCAACCAAATCGGGGGTTAAATATTTCCTCGATCTGTAATTTAATAGAATAGACCGCACAGAGTATTTCACAAGTGAGAACGGCGTACCCATTCTTGTCCTCGTGCACGATTCGGGCAGTTGAACAATTCCCAAACAATGCCAAAAATATTAAAGCACGAAAAAATGTTATACGGTTTCCACGCGGCAGACGGCATCACCGGATTTTGATCAATTTTTCTATGATTCGGCAAAAATCCCCATCACCGTCCAAGTACTCTAGTTACTGTCCTTTCCGTAGCCCATGATTTTGCGGTAGACTGGCGGTCCTGGAATATCGCCAGGTCCGACTGAGCCAACCTCGCCGCAGCTTCAGCACCTTAAGATTGTTGTGGACGATCTGCTCATGCTGTATGACCATGAGAATCCTGTACATACACCGGAGCACCCACACCGTATTTAATACACCCCTTTCAATGTTGCTGTCTGAGTTTGAGCCATTATATTCATAGTTCTGGGTGATATACATGAAATAGCCACAAGTGAGAGCCAGAGGCCAAGGACTGTCCGGGCTGTGCTGCAATTTAATGACAGCTTGGTGTGCCGAGTTTCACATCAAATTAGTAAATTGCCCTGTTTGGAGCCATTTCAAACCGGATTTTCACGGGACCTTGTTTGTTGGAAAGCCAGTGCAATTTCGGTGAGAACTGTCTCTTTAGATTTCCTTCTAGTGTCCCAGGTCCTTTGCGGGAAAGCTTTGTGCTCTGCATTCCAGGGCAAACAAATGCAATTTAATGGTGGCTTGGTGTGCCTAGTGTCAGGCTGTGCACACAAAAATGCAAATTAATGATGGCTTGGTATGCCGAGTTTCGCATCAAATCAGTAAATTGCCCTGTTTGGAGTCATTTCAAACCGGATTTTCACGGGACCTTGTTTGCTGGATAGCCAGCGCAATTTCGGTTAGAACTGTCTCTTTACATTTCCTTCTAGTGCCCCAGGTCCTTTCTGGGAAGGCTTTGTGTTCTCCATTCCAGGGTAAACAAATGCAATTTAATGGTGGCTTGGTGTGCCTAGTTTCGGGCTGTGCACCCAAAAATGCAATTTAATGGTGGCTTGATGTGCCGAGTTTCACATCAAATCAGTAAATTGCCCTGTTTGGAGCCATTTCAAAGCGGATTTTCACGGGACCTTGTTTGTATGGCACTAAGACTTTTTTTTCGATCTTCAACCTACTTTTTTTCGCCTTTTTTGGACTTTTCCTGGCATGTGGGACCTCGAATACGACTCAAATCTGTGCAGAACTGTAAAATACCCTTACTTTGGGCCGGCCCGAGGTCTAGCGGCCGGTTATCAGCCGGTGGCTGTGCAATCGGCCAATTTTTTTGGGAAAAATCGGGTTTCAACAATTCATGGATCGTGCCGTGCCGTTCAATCTTTAGCTGTCGGTGAGCACTGCCATATTAACGTGGAATGTGCCGTTTCCCTCGACGCTTTCAAGTATATTCACGGGCAGAGATCTGGTGGGGATTGAGGTCAATACGAGGGACGAGATTGCGAGGTGGATCGAGGGCCGCTATATCTCGGCCTCTGAGGCAGCATGGCATATATTCCACTTTGACCTGTACAGTCAGGTACCCAATGTGGTCTGCTTCAATTCAATTCAATTCAAATTCCATTTGAGTGCACACGGGCCCCTGGGGGCCCATGTAGCACTATACGTATTACAGTTGTGGTAATTAAGCTGGCCTGGAGGGAGGGGGTGATGGAGGGCAGAAAGTGGAGAGAGGGAGCGAGGGGAGTAAGCTACAAGGGATTTAATATGAATTATGTGCAAGGCGGGGTGTCAAGGCAAGGGGTGAGTTTGTTATATTGGTGCGAGTAAAGTAGAAGAGAAAATGAAGAAAGAAAGAGAAAAGGTGAAGGGGGGTGCTAGAGCGCGTAGTGCGGGAAGCGCCTCGTTGCAATCCTCACAGCCGACCAGTGGTGTTGGGGGTTGAGCTCACCTTTTCGAGTCAAAATGCAAACCGGTTATCAGGCGTGGGAAAGTAACTTTGGACTCGTGGTCTGCCACACTTCTAGGACCAATATGAGTATTTCTTCAGAGGGAAAAAATCCTCTCAGCCGACCAGTGATGTCAGGGGTTGGGCTTGCCTTTTCGAGTCAAAATGCAAACTGGTGACCAGGCGGGCAAAAGTAACCTTATACTTGTGGTCTGCAACACTTCTAGGACCAATATGAGTATTTCTACCAAGGGAAAAAATCCTCACAGCCAACCAGTGGTGTCGGGGGTTGAGCTCGCCTTTTCGAGTCAAAACCGGTGATCAGGCGGGCGAAGGTAACCTTGGAGTCGTGGTCTGCAACACTTCTAGGACTAATATGAGTATTTATACAGAGAGAAAAAATCCTCACAGACGACCAGTGATGTCGGGGGTTGAGCTCGCCTTTTCGAATCAAAATGCAAACTAACAATCGCGGGCGCCGCAAGCGTTCATGTAGAATCTAGTTTCTTCACTTCACATGACGAGCTAGGTCATTGTAGGTCTTCCCGCAACTCTGCTCTACTGAAATTCGACTGCTTTGCCCAATATGTGGCACAGTTTCGGTCATCTCGGCCCAGCCCAAAAGAGTTCAAATCGATCTCTCTATGAACCTACATCCTCAGTTTCTCTACAGTAAATTTCTAGAATAGACTGCCATCCACAGTTCAAGGTTGAATTACAGCGAATAACAGGGTGTTACCAACTAAATCCAACACATAATTCAAGTTAAACTTCAGAGGAGAAATATGCAGGAGTTATGACGAACGAGAGCAAGAGTGCCAAGAAGGACCACTAGCCACTTAAATTAATGACACATCCATTGCAAATTGTTCATGCAAAGGAGCTCCGAGCCCGAGAACCATCAAACTTTTGGCCCGGGACAAAATTGTGTCAATACCACACATTCCGAACTCAATTTGCATAGTCTCGGGGGCGTAGGACTACCTTGAAGCCTTATCCAGATGCACCCCCCGTTATTTGGACTCAGCTTGTCCGAACGCGTTGGTACCGCTTCGGACCGTATAACCGGATTGGGCTTGGGACAAAACAAGTGTGTTATTCCCTCATTTCTTACTCAAATTACATCGTCTCGAAGCTGTAGTGCGACCTCAGCACCATACGCTTCTCAGCTCAAGTACGCTCGGCCAAACGCGTCGCGGCCGTGCCCAAGTCGTACCTATTGCCAGATTGGGCTTGGGACAGAGAGTAAGTTTTTCCTTAAGTTCGACCTCGAATTACATGATCTTAAGAATAGAGCGCTACCCTATGACCCTCTCAAGGTGTTTACGCCATTTTGACTACGCCTGCCCAAACGCTTCGGCGGCGCCGCCCCGAGTCAGGCCCTATTACCAAATTTGGCTTGGGACAAAGAGGGGCATCCGATAATGCATAATGCTCATAATGCATCGGAATTCGGGGTCCACGGGCGCTATGCATTATGACCCGCGCAACTGTATTTCCATCCAGGCTTTTCTCCCTCTGGTCTCGACATTCTCACAAAACGGCTTCCTTCGACTCCCGTGCAGAAGCACTTGGCGGCTTTTTCTGGGATGAATCGCAGCATCGATCTTTTTCACTCTTTTCCTTGCTTATCTCCTCGTCTGGTACAATAACTGCAACACTAGCTCTATGATATGGAACTTCTACGTTCCCCCCGTCTCGCACCATCTTAGTCCTGCTTTCTTGAGGTCGCTGGTTCGAATCCGCCTCAACGCATTTTTTCTGTCTCGAGAGTTTTTTGGATTGCCGCACGCAAAAGCACAGCGCGGTTGTCATTCCCTGCACTGGCAGCAACTCAGGTTCACATTTTTTTCCAGCGATATGGGCTGTTTCATCCTGCAACCCCCCGGGGATGTTCCCACGCTTCCGGACTCCCTCCGGCATCCAGCCTCTCGGAGCCCTCCGGTCAATCCCCATTTAGATTGATTACGAAGCTCATCCTTTATCCAGCCTTCCCTGGCCAATCAGTTATTTCCACATTGTTCTTACAGTCCTTTCCACCTCCGCATTCCTCCTGGTTTCTTCCGGACACATTCACATGCTTGCAGGCCTTGCGAGGACTTGTTCCCACGCCTCCAGTCTAGCTCCGGCCGCCGGACCTCCGGCCCTTTCCCGCAGTGGATCAGTAGGCCATCCATTCGAACACTTCACCATCTCCAACCCTCTCAGCTCGTTTCCATGGCTACGCCTCCGGTTCCCCTCCGAACCGATCGGGCCTCCGGCCCTCTGGACGTTTCTCATGGTTGTCCATGTGTCCGCTACCCAGCGGGTTTGTGTCATATTATATTACTACGTGTTTCCCTTTTATCCGTCTTCTTCCTTATTGTCCCTTACCAATCCTTCCCATGCATTTCCTTTTCGGGACACTACTTATTGTTACGTTCCAAAGTCTTCTGACTTGTCCACTTCTGGTATTACAATAAAGGACTTGTCTATATAATCTCAGTAGATTACATTCTCTATCTGGAAAATTAATGTTATTCCATGGCTTCCTTCATGGACTGAGTCTTCCTTTAATTCCACCCTCATCCCGGTGTCTTTTCGACACCTCCGGATCTTGTTTGTCTTTGTTATTCTTCGCTCCAGTCGTCCGGTTCCTGGCTGAAGCCCTCCCCGGCCCCCGGTCGAATCCCTTCTACTTCATTGGGTGCCTCTCCGGTTCCCGTCTGGGCATCCTCCGAGTCTCCCGCACTGTCACAGATCAGCCCCGGTTCCCACACCCTCCTTCCGGACCGCCTCCGGTCACTCGGGTCCCGTCCAAGACGTGTGCCGCTTCCGCAAAGTCTGTTACATTGCATTGGGCTCCAATGGAGCCTGTCCGCTTCCACCAGCTTTCCTCCGGTTGCTTCCGGCGTCCTCCGGATCACTCTGTACCCCTTCCAGCACCTGTCCGGGGCCGTCTGGGGTCACGTGGTTTCCTCCAGAGTCTTCTATTCCCATTTGTCCTCTGTCTAGTCTCGGCTCGATAGTCAGACAGTTTGCTCACCCTTCTGAGCTGTGGTGTTGCGAGAACAGCCAACAGGAGAACCTCCGGTCTTCCTCCGGATGCTCCGGACTTGCGTCCACATCCGGAGATCCCGGAGGTCTCTCTTTCCCCTTTTGGCTCAGTTGGTTCTGTGCTAGCTTTGGGCACGGGATTTACCAGTGTGATCGGATTAAACCGGTCGCAAGTTCGAACCTCAAAGGTGTCAAAATTTTGCAGGCTTGGAGGACCTGACTTAATTTGTCATCATTCGATCTCGGTAACGTCCGGCAGGTCGATCATGTGACCTGGGGGTCTCCTATCTATCATGTGGTCTTCGGAAGTGCACCCGGGGTTACGTCCCTGGTTCCGGCCCATTCCGGGCTTCCCGTTCCATTTCGGAACATTCCGTTCCATTCCGGAACATCTCGGATCCATTCCAGGATCATTTCGCACTTCGAGGGCTCAGTGCCTAATGGGGGGGCACTGTTAAATGCATGCAAATGTGTTTAATCATGTATATATAGTCCAAAGCTTGTGATCGGGTTATCCGATCACAATGGTTTGGTGAACAACTTGAAGTCCGCAATGTTCTCTTTGTTCGAAACATGCACGACATCAATCAACCCTTTCATAACGCAGTCGCGAATGAAGTGCTCGCGAATGGAGATGTGCTTCATTTTCGAATGAGCGTGCGGATCGTGCGTACAAGCGACCGTCCCTTGATTGTCGCAGAATAGTGTCGTTAGTTGAATCTGCACGTGACTTACTATCCCCTCCCCCCCCGGGAACCCCCGCCATTCCCAGGGTTGACCTCGACGACCGATTAAGACGAAGGTGCCGGCCAGCAAACCCTGGGCTCGTAAAGGCCGTTTCCCAGCATCTGGAAGCCCTGGGAATGACCGATCCCCCCCCCCCCCCCACTGCACCGCATCAGGAAAACCCTCCTTTCCTAATTTAAAGGAAATTTGGTAGCCCATTTGCAATGCCGCCCAATGTGGCTAATTAGGCCAAATTGTCTGGATTTCCACAGTTAGTCTGTCACAACAAATGTTAGGATTTTTTTCCTGCCAGAAGAGAGGGAATCATACGAGTTGATATGTGGTTCTCGTAGTATGGCCTGATTTTTGCAGACTGAGCGCCATTCCGAGACTCTTTTGGGACAAGATCGAAAAACATTCCTTAAGTCCGTTACCGAAACACCGGCCCTAATGTGCTGCACCGCCGCAAGTCCGCACGTGCCATCAAAAAAAGTGGTTCGAGTCTGTAAATGGACGTCGAGACAACACTTGTCAACAAACTCTTCTCTCTTTCCCCCATCTCGTCGCTTTTCACCCTACACTCCTAGGGCTCCCGTATCCCCCCCTCCTCCCTGAGTACATTCCATCATCATCTGCTGTTCTCTTCTGCCCTAATGAACAGTCTGTCACTCCCCCGTAAGTCCAGTTTCTGTTCGCTCGCACTTTGGCCCGGGCTTACGCACGTCCAGACCCCCGAAGTCCTTATTCGAGGGTTTTCTTAGTTCGCAATGCCCGGTACGTGAATTCCATACTCGTTCCTTTGTCACCACTCTTCTCAGACAGCCCGTGTCACAAGTTAATCCCCTTTCCACCGCCGCTTCGCACCGCTCCGCATAGCTGTGGACCCGCCTTTTCGCCAACATTACCCCCCGGACGTCGGCCCGGCCTGTTCTGTATGATGCCGCTGGTATTGGGTGCATGGTGGACTGTCTAGTGGCCGGCAGTGGCTGGTGCGTGTTCTGATTGATCATTGTCTCCCCTTATATTCAGTATCAAATACAGCCTTCGCTTTTTCCCAGTGCATATGCCCCGCTATGTCCTAGGTGTGTACCCATCCCCGTCCACGGATCCTGATTGCCCCCAGTTCACCGACGCGATCAGATATGTCGGATGTATTCCTCCTCCGGCGCTCATGAGACACTGTATGTTTTCTTGGTTCCGGGTATAATACTTCAGACAAAACTAATTCTTGTTCTCAAGTTCCATGTCTGGTGGTGCGGCACCCGTACCTCACATCATTTCCCTGCCTCGTTCACTAATCCCGTTTCCCAGTGCGGCGTCCAACGTCGGGCTATTCATGCTTTGTAAAAGGTTCGATGCGTGCAATCTTTGCGCCCAGTGGTGCTGTGCAATGATTACACCGCTGTGAACTGGTTCGCATGGATATGTATATGTATATATTGTGGTAGATGTAAGTATCATGTACAATGTATGTAGTAGGTTAATTCTACCTACCTACCTACCAGCTTGGCACCGCTCCGTTGTTGCCGTCCCGAGCCTCCGGCAATGCATCACTGGCTACCCATGTGCATTCAGTAACCTACATGTACAGTACTTACAAAATTTGAGGACTATCTGCAGCTGGGTGAATTCTCTAGCTAATTGTCAATGAGGCCGCGAGGAACCAACCAAAGGTGATTATGATTCCAAGTCTCAAGCATTGGGTTGTATGCCAAGTTCGCCAATGGATAATCGAATATAGTTTGCTGTAATCCCCTGTGGCGTAGCACAGGTAACTACTATGACGATTATATCCGTGATCAGGATATCCATCCGCCCGCATTGATCAATGTGTTGCACTCGTGGACAGCCCTACCGTGGGTCCATTCACGTTACATTGCTTATGTTAACCTGTTGTGCCTCCTTAAAACTCGGTCGACGCTGCTGACCGAGCTATTTCTCGTGCCATCCCCACATCTGCAATGATGTACATCCAAAGCATGATCATGCCGCTCCTCATCTTGTCCATGCATGGTGAGTGCACACCAGCCGTACGAGATATCCATTTGCTCATCCTCTGGTGGGCAGTGATTGGACAGACACTCTATGATGTCTCTCCATTCTCCACTTTCCCCGTGCCCTCTGGCGTCGCAGTTAACCAACCGCTTTCCCTCTCCATTTCCGCCGCGGGGGTTGGTGCAGATGGGGAGACGACATATGTGGCAGTCGCAGTTGAGTCAGCCGGAATGAACCGAGTATGTGCCGTGTCCGGGGCAGGCCTCGTAGTCCAGCCGCATGAGGTGACGACTTGAGACGCTTCTGCCATCAATTTTTCCCTAGCATGTTGCCTCGGACCTTTCACTAGGTTGATATCTTCGTCCATTTCAAAGTCCTCCCCGTGCTCTTCACCAATTTCGGAATCAGACTCATCATCCACTGCACTGTTCGTCCCAAATACTGGCATCGCTCGACGCTTCTTTTTATCTTGTGCTGAGTAGTCATCACGCGCATCGTTGCATTCATACCGAAGATTGAAATTTTCCATCATCTTCAAAGCTTTATTGCTGAACATCTGATCCGTGAAGGACTCATGCCAGTTATCCACTTCATTCTTCAAGTCGCGACCTCTCCATGGCTTGAATAGGATCATCATTGTGCAGCAATAAAATTCGCGATCTCCCTGATCTTTTCTTGGCAGTACACTGCCCGCAAAATTAGGTACCATATCTTCTAACCCTCGTCTGTCACAGCGAATATAATGTGTCTTGTACAGGGGATGATCACGGTGAAAAGGATGTGCCGACACAGCGTCGGCTCGATCCCCAACCTTCTCCTCAGTAACCAGATCATCCTCGTCACGTTCAATCCAGTCATCATTATCCGGGGTCGGCACTACCACGTCCATGTGCTCCTGGTGCATCTCCTCTTCTTTTTCTAGACTGGCATCGAATTCTGCTTGTTGTTTTTTTGTCCTCTTCTTCCGAGTCGTCATTTGGAAAAATTCATACAAGGAAACATCCTCAAAAACCTCAGGATGAAAGACATAGTCGTCTACGTTAGTGGCCCCAACAATGCGGTTCTCACTGGTCATGACCACAACCCAGTCGATTTCATGTTCGATGTCATCTACGTTCATGTTGGCTTCTCTGGGAACTCCAGGTTCAGCATCCTCACCGCCCCAATCTTTCTTAACTTCTGCCACATAAGATCTCCACCAAAAGACTCGGAACTTCATGTTCGTGTAATGGTCCGGATTACCCAACAAGTACAATGATGCCATAGGACTTCCAATCTGCAGTTTGGAAGTAAGTGAATTAACCATTTGCATGATCAACACCCTTCCTTCTTAGAAAGACCGATTGATACAGTCGCTTGGTCCAACACGCGCCTAATAGAATTGAAGATTTGGTATATCTTCAAGCTCAGTTTTGTGACATAATCTGAAATATAAGCTACGACGGCCTTGATAGCAGTTCCTGACAACAGGCTGGTCACATCGGTATTACAGGTACCTATTCAAGCATCTTCGCACTGATTGAAACGAGATAGATTAATTTGAGCACAAAACTTCCACATGCACGGGTGAGTTGACAGAGGAATCGAGTTCAGTGCCTCGTAGCTCGTCTCGGTTTCCACCATTGATCATCTTCGGAGTATAGTGTGCGTTGAGGACGCTTGGTTTATAATGAAGGTGTACTTCGACGTATCAAAGGACTTGTTGAAAGGATTCGAAGGATTCCGGTTTCAGACGGGGGAGAGCAAAGCTGGGGTCTCCGATATGACACCAAAAGGAAGGATAATGGCATCTGGCGTCGCAGGGGTATTAGGATCTGGATCGGGGTTTGAAATTACTTCCTTGCTCTCCAACTTCCAGCAAATTTAACCCAGAATAAGTTGAACACGATGACACACAATCTTTCGCTCCATGAAGATCAGTTGAAACGTTTCCCACACCATTCCCACGTTTCAACAAATTCCACAAATTTCCTGAGGCACTCAGATCATTGGGATCATCCAATACTCTTCCAACTTCCAGCAAATTTAACCCAGAAGAAGTTGAACACCATGACACACAATCTTTCGGTCCATGAAAATCAGTTGAAACGTTTCCCAGACCATTCCGACTTTTCAATAGATTCCACAAATTTACAGAGGAGCTCAGATTATTGAGGAGCATCCAATAGTCCTCCTCTGCGAATTTAGTGACCCTCCACAAGATTCCTGCCGCCGTTTATAAAAATGGGTGGGCCACCATATCAGTGCCACGAAGGATGCGGGGAAGCACATGGATGCACTCATCGCGGAGTTGGATAAGCAGTCATTCGAGTTTCCTGACGAGATGATGCTGTGGATTTGGATGTCGACGAGTTCATGATAGCCATTCTAATTTTTTTTACAGATAAAGGGTTGACCAACCTGTACCATGGACAATCCTGGTTTTCTATGGATCAATAACACCTCCAGCACCAGTTAGATGCAGATGGACATGTTGTGTGGTGTCAATTGAGATGAAAAAATTATGCCGGCTGCCCGGATCGAACTGGCGCCTATTGGCGCTTGAATGGGCCTCTGGAATTTTTTTTTTTTTTTCGGAGGAAGAGGTTTTCCGACCATTGTACTGGGTCGCCGAATGGGGAAAATGCGAAAAAAGAAATAAAAAAGAAGGAAGTTAGAAGAAGATTGAGGGAAATGCAGAATGGGTCTGAGGCTACTAGATGTTCAAAATGAACTGGGATGGTGCACAGGCAGCATGGCTAAAGTTGGACTGGGCCATCAACTTCCCTTTTTTTAGACTTGCCTAAGCAAAATAAAATGCGGAGCAGGCAGTGCGTATACCAGAACACGGTATTTGAGATCAGATCCACTCTGAGCACCTGAGTACGGGCACATAATGTCGAGCAACAGGGCTAATAGGAATAAAACTCAACATGCCAGTTGAAAAATCCTTTGACATCCAAAAATGGCATTTCAAACCTGGTTCAAAGCCTGTTCAAACACTAAACCAATTCATTCAAAATACCCGGATTCCATCTATGACAGGCCGAGAGCTCTGGTTTGACTAATTTTTCCCTGTGTTGCGATCGAACTGTTCTAGCCATCTAGAACCTAAAATATAGATGTAGCATAGGAAGAAAGTGTAATAGGGAGCATGAGCATAAATTATGAAACGCCCTGAGGTTCCAAAGACTGAAAAAATCGCAAAAGAGGCCAGAGGAGAGCGAGACGGGCACATAACTGTTATGTGAACAGCCACTGATGGGTGCCCATTTTGTGCAGATGCCTTACAACAATGATCACAATTGCTTTTAGAGATATTCAAAGCGAGGGATATCGCCCAATTGACCGTTAATTCCCGCTCAAATATTTTTGTGATTATACTATAGCTGTGAGGCTATGAATTTGTACCCGGCGGTTATGTGGCTGTGGCACATTGGATTTCTAAGGCCTCGTGAGGAACGATTGTTGGCCGAAGAATGATGTTTATGTAAGATGGCAGTGCTGTAGCCCCTGAGTGAAAATCTTCCTCGCTGCTACATCCTGCCCATCGTACAGGCTCGGTATCCTCGCCAAAGCCTTCCCGACTTCGAGGGATCGTCTCCGGCTGTGGCGGCCGGTAACCGGGCGCTCAGCTGGCGGTTCAGGCCTTCCGGCGGGGGAAGGTGAACTCACACGCATTTTGGACGTCCTCGCTTGCGCGTGGACAGAGGGTACAGCCGAATCTTATGGTTCTGGTCTGCTCTCGTTTCATGTCTTTTGCGATTCCAAGAATGTGCTTGACGTTTCGCGGACGCCTGCCAGCCCGACTTTAGTAGCTGGCTACATCTCGGCGATCGCGGGCTTCCTGTCCGGCTCAACTATCTCCAATTATGTCTCCGGCATTCGGGCGTGGCATATTTTGCACGGCGTGCCCTGGTCCATGAACCAACCTGAGTTGGAAGCTCTGCTCAGAGCTGCCGACCGCCTGACCCCACTTTCTTCGAAACGCCAGGCTCGCATGCCATACACGGTCGAAATTTTGTGCCAACTACGCCCCCACTTCGATCTTGCAATCCCTTTTGACGCTTCGGTCTGGAGTTGCCTCACGACCATGTATTGGTCAACTTCGCGCGGAGGGGAGTTCACTGTGAAAACCCTCACCTCTTTTGACCCTTCAGTCCATGTGAAGGCTTCCGACGTCAGCGACGTCGTAGATCGGAATTATCTGGAGCAGACCAATTTTTTCCTCCCTCGAACCAAATCCGCGCCTCACGGCGAAAGTGTTTACTGGGCAAGGCAGAACGGTCCTAGCGACCCGAAACTGGCTTTTGCCAATCACTTGGCTGTCAATACCCCCCCTCACAACCACGCTCTGTTCTCTTATCTCCACGGGTCTGGTCGGCGCCCGCTCACGAAAACCGCATTCAAGAAGCGGTTGGCCGATGCATTCAAAAGCGCTGACATCGCTTTCATTCATATTCACGGCATTCGCATCGGCTCCACTTTGGAGTACCTACTCCGCGGCATCCCACTGGATGTCATGAAAGCAAAGGGTCGTTGGGCTTCCGATGCATTCTCAATCTACCTGCGGCGCCACGCCCAAATTATGGCCCCATACATGCAGGCGGAACCAGAATTACACGCGAACATTTTGCGCATCATGATGCCGCGCGTTCGCTAAGCGACGGGTGAGTCTCACGCCTAGCCTAGGGGAATTCAGTTGCGCGAATGCGTCGCGAGACTCCTACTCTCAGGGAATTCTCGCTCACTATTTTCCCCACAGGCTCGTGCAGTCTCCACCCGGTTAATTCGCGACACTCAGTGTCGGAATTTTCGCCCATACCCTACACTCATTTATGTACCTTCAATAAAAACATCCTCATTTCAGGGATACACGAGCATGAGTGCATAAATGGATTTCTAAGGCCTCGTGAGGAACGATTGTTGGCCGAAGAATGATGTTTATGTAAGATGGCAGTGCTGTAGCCCCTGAGTGAAAATCTTCCTCGCTGCTACATCCTGCCCATCGTACAGGCTCGGTATCCTCGCCAAAGCCTTCCCGACTTCAAGTTTCCCCACCCGCCCACACCTGGTTCGATTTTGGAGACTGTTACCTCTGCCTTTTGGGAATTCTCGCTCACTATTTTCCCCACAGGCTCGTGCAGTCTCCACCCGGTTAATTCGCGACACTCAGTGTCGGAATTTTCGCCCATACCCTACACTCATTTATGTACCTTCAATAAAAACATCCTCATTTCAGGGATACACGAGCATGAGTGCATAAAAACGGTTATGTGACCCAGCTGATCCGTCGGTAAACCGAGGAAGACATTATTATTATTGACAATAAGAGCCTCCATATTTTATGAATACATTTGTGAAATACCAAGCAAAATATAACAAAGGTTCAGCCTCCTGCCTCGAAGAGGCCTAATCCCCGTCATTATTGCTGTTTGCATATTAGTTGGCACAGCCCCATTTTGATCGCATTTTGAGTCGCTCCAGTAAATGATTTTTTTCTCCTTCAGTTCAGCACCGATTTCCTTGATATTATATGCTAAATTCATCGTTTTGAAAGCCGCATCGAATGCGCCTAGTCAGGTAACATGGCTCCAAGTTTTGAGATATTCATTTTTGCCTGCGCGAGCATTAGCGCGCGAATTTACGCGACGAATTCTGAACCATTTCAGACAAAGTAAAGAGTCAAAAGGGTTCGTTTACCTCTTGTTTACATTCTCCTAAGTTTTGGTACAAACTGGATTTGTAATGCCCCGGCGGCAACGCGTCAAAGATCAGCCATCATTGGGTGACGCGTCACGTCCTTTCTCTTCTCTCCATGGCACAGTCAAAGCGACACAGGGATGGGCCCCAATCCAATACTTCCGAGAAGAAAGAACGGGGATGCCCTCCGAAGAAAGCTAAAACTACCACTGAACAGCCCAAAATATCAATGCGGACCACAGACCAACGGACGAATCCTCCGAGACTGAATCAGACATAAGAACATGCACTATGCGCTCTGGTTCTTCGCCCACTTCCGTAGACGAAGACGAGACAGATGAAGGAGTACATGCCGCGACAGTAGCTCTCCAAGCCGTAGCGCCGAAAAGGACGCCGATCAATGAATAAACGGAATGAATGATTTTAGTGGCGTCAAAGGTAAAAAAGTATGCTCCAAAAGACGTCAAGCGTGTCCGAAAGGTGGAACCACAGCGGAAGGCCGACTGGATGAAGGGCTGATGGTGTTCTACTGCACGCAGTGTTCTCGTACCAGGTATTTTTTTTTGGCCAACTGAAAATGTATTTCTTGACACAGCGTATTACAGATAGCCGAAGTGTCTGAACCATCCCTCGGCATCCTCTGGAGTAATTTAATATACAGCCCGGTGAAGTTGTGTCAAAACAGCGGCCTTCTCATTATCCGCCTCGGTTGCTGCTTGAAATAATTGACCATCTCACGGGACGTGCGCTTTCATTTTGGAGAAAGCTGGCTCCATCGGGTTATAATCTGGCGAATAAAGCGGTAAGAAGAGGCAACACATACCGCTAAAATGACGGTGTCAGTAAAAACTGAAAAAGACAGTATTTCGACCACTGTGCAACCATTTCAGGCCGGATTTTAACGGGGTTTGGCCAGAATGATAGCCAGCGAAATTTGGGTTTGAACTGTCTCTTGGGATTTGTTTTCGCAGCCCTGGTGCTTTTACATGATAGCTGAGGGCTCTGCATGTCGATCCAAACAAATCTACATCAACCTCGGCACAATGGGCCGTAAGATGCTGTCACCAAACAAATGCACACCAACCTCGGCATGATGGGCCGATATTTCTTGGCTCGCTGAAGGTACAGCGTCACGAAAGGACATGTATATACCCCTGTCTCGTACCAAACAAGATTCGGTCACCGTGCAATCAGTTCTGCAAAGCACAAAATTTGGTCGCGAGGAGTGTCTTATAATTATATTCTCTACAGAACTGTCTACTCAGAATTGTGAAAGGAGGAGGTCGATTCCCGACATTCGTCAAAATTTTAAGTTTTTTAAAGAGCCTCGGCATCTCCCGACTGTCCTAAAACGCGTGATTATATTCCAGTCGCTATTTAGCCGTGCTGTTGATCGACTGTCATCAACTCCAAGGTGTCCCTTATAGCGACTGGTTCGAGTCTAAGAAAAGGAAAGGAAAGGAAACTTGCATAGTTCATCCAAAGTGGGACAAAACGGAGTTCCAGTTGAACGGAAGTAATTGGCGTAGATTGAATATCGTTGGATTTACCAATGGACTGTAGGAGACAGCGTAGTGACTCAGTACGGCTGGGGATAATCGTTAAGTTACTGCGAAAGAGTTAAATACGCAACATATTCGATTAGAGGAACAAGTTATGGATGGAACAGGGACAAGAATGGAAATAGCATTAAAAAGATACATTGGATGGAAAATTAAGAAGAGTAGAATGATTGAGGGGGACACGGAATGGAACGGGGTATGTCTTGGGATGGCATGGCTAGAACGGATAAACAGCAAGTGGCAAGGCTGTATTTAAAACCGAATACGTGGAAAGCGAACTGGATGGACAAGGTTCTTGAATCCACCCGGGGGTTGAGTTGCAACCCCGATGACTGGGCGGACGCCCGACGTAGCAACACATAAGTAGCAACCGATCGATTGGTAGCCGGATGACCAATTTTAGGGGCTGAGTCAAGGGGGTCCGAAGATAAGAGATTGCCATATGGGGTAGGGGGGGAGGGTGTCTGGCCGACCGCCAAAAAAAAAATATGTATGTAAAATTTTTTCTGCACAGATATTGACCCAGATGCCTCCTAGACGTGCAAAACACCTCATATGAGCATCAAATGTGCACCAATTACTTGTGTTCTACGGTGTTATCATGTAAGATACACGGAGATCAGTCCTCAATGATCCTGCTCGTTACTGTGCGGTTGATTACCTAAGTAATTTCGCTGCGTTTTTATTACCTAAGTAATTCCTGCCGCCTGACCGTTGCCGCCAAGTTTCAGCGATCATATTGCGACTTGTTTGCCATTATCCATGCAGATCTTTTCTTCCTAACGTCCATCATGACTATTGATTTCCACATTAACGTACTCAAATTGTACTCACGGGCTACTTTTACCACTATTACGAGAACAGATTTTGAGTAGTACTTGCCTGAAATCTCAAGACATCATAGAACAAGACGCTGGGCAGAAATTTCCGACTTAAAATGCACATGTGATCTAAATGAGGGTGGACGATCGCCGAACTACCCAATCCTGTGAGAATCCGTGTTGGGAGGATTACTTATCTCTCTTCATATTGATTGAGTCATTTAATGCATGAATGTCTCATGACACCACATGAATATGACTTGGATTAGGCCTCTCCGAGGCGATAGCTGAACCTTTAGGACTTTGTAGCATTATCTCACAATTTTTATCCCGGGAAACAATAGACGCCAGCGGCGCTTAGATCAAGGCACTCAGATCACTGGATAACCACAAAGAGGACGGCATGATCCGGTCATAACACAAGAGCGTGCAGCACGGCCGTCAAATCCAGTGGAGACGGGCAAATTGCAGAATATAGCAAGGGATGACATGGAGGAGAGAGCCAAGTTTCGTATGTGTTGGAAAGATCGAGACGAAGCGATTGATGCCGGAGACTCGGATTGATATTCTCCGTGTTTCTATTTCAATGTACTGCTAACTGTTGGTCACAATGGGGACAAACACAAAAAGAATTCAAAAAGGGGGAAAGAGAAAGGAATTCAATGAAACTTGGCAGGTCATCACAGGAGTGTTCAAGAAGACCAGATTCAATATGCAGCGGGATGAGCAGAGTACTAGTAGTACTTCAAGAAGTTGAGGTATTGAAATTACCATGATCTCTATAGATTTCCTGCCCCTGCACCCCTGGAATTGGCCGCATTTTTAACAGGGAATCTTGTATACGACCTTGCAGTCTAAGGTTTCCGGGGAATGTTGACTTCTTACCCTGCCGGCAGGTGCGGACTGTTTGCTTCTGGACGGTCATATTTGAGATGATGCGGGGTTATTTGAAGAAGTGGGTGTACCCCCTCCTTCTTTTTTTTCCCCCTGTTTTTCTGCAAGGTTCTGGTTTTCTTGCAAGAGCTTTTTTCATCTGTTTGCCACAATCGGGCTATGGTCCATGAAGCACGCTGTGGTAAGCTGAAATGAACCTTCAGAGTCCTCTTCATCTTCTTTCCTGATGTGAGGACACCCTCGGGGAGGTGCATCCGGTGGTTGTAGGCAATCCTTTGACCCCCTAGGGTGTCTGGGGCAGCACCGTGGTTCCATGTTACTGACAGAGAAGAGCAGCGGTCTTTAGCATGTTTTCAAACCTCTAGATACACAAAAGAGTCAATCAGAGACTTTGAAGGTCACAGGAGAGCAGCTGAGCAAGGAAGAAGGACAAGGCACTCCAGCGCAATGAAGGACAATTAAATTCGAGGTGGCTTGTTATTTGTCAGCCACAATGTTATTTGGTGCCAAGCCAAGTTATTACATTCTGGATGGATTTTAAGTTTTTGGACACACTAATCTTCTCTAATGTACCTCTAGTGCACCCAACATTATTTTCATGATTTAAGAGCCCGAAAGGAAGTCGATTTTTGAGGTTTACCAATTAACATGCCAAGTAACGCCAAATAACGACCCATCTGATCGGAATATTACATGTAACCGTTGTCCGGGCCCAATTCTCACGTCAACGGATACTGCCCCGAACATCAAGCAGAAATGACTAATAGCTAAAGTAGAAACGAGTGAATCTCGTGAGTGAAACGGAGTGGCCCACAGGCAGATAAATCAGTAAGGTTGGGAAAAAATATCTACATTTGAATTACTTTTTCCTGTTTCCTTACAAAGGTTCAGCAATTAATTTTGTGCAATGACTAATTCTGTATGACTAATTTTTGTTTGTCCTTGTAGCAAAATGGCTCGAAATCCATGTTCTCCTGGGTAGCCAAACCTAAAGGTTCAGCAGTTATGAGCTTTATTCATGCAACCCCGCCCTTGTGGTATGTCTTGCTTCGCCTGGCGCGGAACCTTTCGGCAACGGCTGTTCCCCAAAAGGGAATTTGATGGCATCAGGTGGCTGTGAGGGGGAGGGTGTCGCCGACCCTCCCAAAAAAAAAATTTGTAGGTGATATCAATTTCTCTTATCTTTGGACCCCCTTGGGCTGAGTCAGCGCAGAACTGATGACGAGCGGCAGCGGGCCAAAGAGGCAAAGAGAGCCAGCAGACAAAGAAGGACTCGGAATGAGATAACCCAGCAGTGAGAACAGACTCCGAGTCAGAATAGAGATGTCACCACTGGCTCAGGCATCAATAGAAGTCGTGCCAGAAGCAGCCAGGGCACAGAGCGGAGTGGCCATGCTCCACGACCACCGGGATGGTCAGCAAAGAAGGGATTTGGAAAGACATTGTCGACTTGGAGAGAGGATGGTCGTGGAGCAGGAGAAAGAGGCAGACTCCTGATCTCCGATGATCTGCTCAGGCACAAATTCTGTTCTTTGATCACTCGTGCCTCGCCATCACAAAGGACGAACGGACAACTTCTGCTGAAATTGGAGTCAACGTCGAAATATGGACGGTAGATGCGACGTTTCCGCCACCAAGTCTTCCCTTCTGCCGAACGCGCCAAAACATAAACGCAACTGAGCCCGCCAGAGGGAAGAGAGGTCGGAAGTTCCACAAAGAGAGCAAGCTTGCGAGGGAGTCTTAGGATTTTGAATACAAACAGAAGCGAGAGCCGAGCCAGCAGCCAGAAAAAAAAATCCAAAGGCCCAGGTGCAGGACTCCAGGCTGAATCGAACGGGCAGCTTCGGTCGAGTGCTCAGACCAGGTCCACACGGAGCCTTGCACGCATCCACTCAAGGGAGTAAGCGTTCGCGTTGAAGGCAATTTTGTAGCCCGGTGAACCGACATAAGCACTGTACTAGTAGAATTAAACCCAGCCAGATACATGCGGCGACTGCGAGACAAGAGTGGGCGAGGAGCACGAAGAAGCGCAAGGCCGTCATGGCAGGAGGTGCGGAGGGCAAGTTCCAATGAACAGCGGAAGAAAGAGATGAGAGCGGAGTCGGTGGTCAAGACAAAAATACGCCCCACCACGCTGGAGACCAGGGCCCAGATTGAACGGATACCTTCTGCTGCGAGACTATGACAAGTATTTCAATGCCAAGAAATACGCGCAGATGTGATAAAACTCACCACCGGTTCATCTGTCTTCCGCTGTATATGCACACAACCAGAGAGGAACCAGGTAGCAAGTGTAGTTGCAAGAACGCAAACTTCGAGCGAGGCATGGCAGTCATCGACGAGGTGTAAATGATCAGCCACCAGCAAGAAGCAAATCATTTTCAAAGACCATTGAAGACCCGGGCCCGGGCGTCCTGGGACAAAGCTCGAGCTATACATTCCCCCAAGTATCAAACTCCATCTGGGTTTCGGAAACAGAGGTAGTAGAAAACAGAATAGATGAAACACGGGAGAACTGCGACTCTACACCTGCTGATGAAGTGATTTGTTGCTGGGTTTGAGGAGATAGAGTACAGTTCGCCACCGAGTAGTCCCTTGCCTTCTAGACGCGCCGAAGCTTGCAATCAACCAGGAAAGAGTCTTCGGGAATAGAAAAGCTACTTGGACATGGAAGGCAGGGTGACTCTCCTTTGCAGCACACAGAGAGGGATAGTTTCTGACCGCAGAAACAAAAAGAAACGAGAAATAGCCTCGACTGCGGAGCCCGAGCCGATCAGGCAAGTTCTTGGCAAGTTCTGCTGAAAGTGGTGGGATTTGGTCATGACTCGTAGGCAATACAGCTCGCCACTGAGTTGTGCCTTATAACCGGGCTAGATACTGCCACCAGTCGTCGTCCTTGATTTCGGCGAGGAAGAGGGAAGAGAACAGGAAGCGGCTCGCCGGCCCGGAATAGCACGTGCTCCCGGGCCGTTGCCTTCGTCCGACTTATCCTCGCCTCACACTCCTACTTCTTAAGTATCCTCCGTCTTCTGCTCTGCGCTTTTCTCTCCATCCTCGCTGAGTTCCGGGAATCCAAATTGGAATCCAACCGTATATTGTGCTTGAATCCGGAATCTCGCATCTTACTCGGCCGCCACCTGCAACGAATCGGAGGCGTCGAATCCTCGAATTTCCCAACGTGGCTTTTGAGGCCAGTGCTTCGCATGGCAGTACGAATCCAGCGGACTTTGAAGTCGGAGCTTTGCGCCGATTACCCAATTACGGTAGTCTGACAACTGATATGTTGAGTTGAGACTGCTGACTGGCTGTCTAGTACCTGGTATTCTGTGATGTAACCCTCGCCTCATCTATCCGACCCGGCAGTTGATGCCCTTCAATCAGATTTCAGGAATCAGCCTGAGGTGTCACGCCAATGTCAGATAACATCATTTTTTCTGTCTGAGTCGGCCAGTGTTTACTTAAGAGCATAAATAGCAGCACATAGTCGCTGCTCTTTCCCTTTGATGCAACACTAGTGGATCTTGCAGGTCCGAAAACCTACCTTCGGGGGGACGAATGGCTCAAGTGGATAAGCCATGAGTCCTAGCCGGATAAGACCGGCTGCCGTAACCATCACTGATGTGAGGTAACGGTCGTGGGTTCGAATCCCACACAACCACCGGATGACAGGCTGGCTAATTTCGGGTCGGACACCCTCGACGGCATGACTGGTGAAATTTCCCAGTGAAAACCCCGGTGCGGCACGTATTGGCGGGTATTGTGTGGTATCGTGTGATCACGGGAAATAGCAGGTGTCCTAATTGCGATGAATCAAGATACTACAAGATACCTCAGGATGCCTCAGGTAGATAAAGTGGGAGCACTTTTAGTATTGTTATTGAATAGTATCGTGGAGTATCGGTGCAGTCCATTGTGATATAGCTGGGTACCACTGGGCCACCCCACTGCCCCGCGCCCCGCCCCGCCCCGCCCCGCCCTGCGCTGCCCCGTCCCGCCCCACGCTGCTCCGCTCCGCCCAGCTGCTCCAACACACTCTGCCTCTGCCGCCTCTCCGCCCCCCGCCTCTGCCGCCTCTCTTGTCCCGCCTCACGCTGCTCCGCCGCGCTGCTCCCACCCGCATCCCCGCCTCTCCTGCCGCCTCCGTTCCCCCCCCCCCCCCCCCCCTCGCCTCCACCGCAGATTCTCACCGTTGCTGATTCAAGTTGCGGCCTAAAAACATAATATCAGTTCGGGTGGTCGTAAATAGAGCTGAAATTTGATACCTGTGCTTTCGCGGCCTTGGCGTTGGTCTCTTTATCTCGCCAAACCTTCTTCTCCTCTTTGGGGAGGGCTTTGAAATAATCTTCAAACATTGTACGATCGGCGGAGGGATTCCTCTTGTGGAAGTCGTATGCACACAAGCCTCTGAGAATATTAGTTAGCGGCATCTAAAGGCAGGGGAAGGTAAGTACATACTTCATGGAGGTCGAAGTGGAAGATGGATTCCACGCCCGTGGCTTGTTCTTTGTCCCCGATGGGGCAGGCTTCGGAGGCGGGACAGCCGCAGGTGCTATGTGGGGATGTTAGAGCCAGAGCTGAAAGAGGGATGGTGTCGCACCTGAATTGAGTACTATTGACGAGGTGGAAGGCATGGATTCTTGCGCGGGTGGGGGAGCAGGCAGAGACACCGAAGCGAGAGGTTGTGCAAGTATAGTCGACGAAGCAAGAGGCGGCGGCGGGAGAGGCATTTCGACAGGACTGGGCAATGCAGAGAGCGTAGAGGAAGGGATTGAAGCAGAAACAGAGAACATTGGGGAAGGTATCAAAGAAGCAACAGCAGGCGGATTTGCCGGGAATGGGTCCAAGGGCGCGGTGATTGTGGGAGTCGCTACAGGAGCAGGAGCCGCGGCAGTAGGTGTAGGCCCCGTTGCGTTACCTGCTTCCGGGCCGTCCAGGCCAGTTGTAGGGCTACCGCTGTTTGCTTGAGTCATAACGACATCGGGAGTGAGGCCGAATCTGTCGACACATAAGCCCCGTTGAAGGTGAAAAACGATGAAATGACTTACAGGGGATTCTTCGAGCGCTGCGCGAGACGACAATGAGAAACTAACCATCGGGAAAATATCTGGAATAGACCTACTTTCCGTCCATTTGCCTTGTCCTTGCTCGCTTTCCCGCTCGACGACTCGTTGTTAGAAACCTTGACTTTCTTTTCTTTGCGATCGTGGTGGCCAGAACCAGGGGGACGTCGACGCTTCGAGCCTTCCTCGTCCGGTGGTGCATCGTTTTCATTATCCGAGTCGTTGCCGCTTTCGTTTACAACGTCGTCGTCAGACACCTGTTCAGACTTGATCCTCGTGTCCTTGCGATGGGTACTGCACCAGCTCGAGAACGTTATACTGGCCAGTTTATCGGCTTTCCAATGATTATCGCAAAACCGTAACTCGGGAATTTCTGACTCGACGACAGCGCGAAAACGATTCTTGACTGAATGTGTAGCTTGGGTCCAGGTTCCGGGGAGCAGATTCTCTTTTTTCAATTCGAAATATAGGGCGGACGTACAGCGTCGTGCCTGCGACATGCGATCTGATGTGGGCGAGCGGCCATCCTTGGTCGTGATGAAGAGCAAGGAGTTTTTTGAGGTCACTGGGCGATCCGAGATGGAAGTTAGTCCACGATCTTTGTCGATCTGCTGGGTCCAGAGGGTTTTTTGCCAGTACTTGGCTTTGGGATAGTCTACTTCTGCGAGGGTGACGATGGGGGGTATATCACGAGTATGGGTCAGTGGAACCATGTGTGGCGAGGAGTTGGCCATACTGGCAGCCAAGGTATCAAAGTTTTTTCTGGAATTGGGGGTATCATCGACGGCACTGGGATCTAGAATGGGGACGTACTGGAGAATGGCGTTTTCCGTGCGCAGGATTACATTTTGTTCACGTAGACGCTGCAATTCTTCTGATCTTGTATCATGAAAGCTAGAATACGCGGTCGAGGGTCTGGAACGGCAGACTGATCAAAATAATGGGGCGCGGGTTGCTGGGAGCTCTACATGTACAGTCAGTCATAATAGCCAGAAAGAGAACATATTGGCCAGAGTTATCGTGATTTAGGTGCTCAAAATTGCTGTGGTGGTCAAAGGGACGCCCAAAACTCGGGGCCTGCGATTGCGATTGTGATTGAGGAAAACTGGGATAATGAGAGGAATCGAAAGAATCCAGAGGACAACGAGGCCATGACGGTACATACAGAGGAGTTTGGCAAACAGATACAAGCACACTTCGACCTGTATAATAAAAGATACTGAACGCCAGCTTTCAAACGACATTTGCTAGGCAGAAAATGCCCAAGAGCTTCTATTCTTTTATTGGAGTGGATATTTCTCCCCAACTTGTTCCCGGCTATGTACGCGTATTAATTAAAGTTTTTTTCTGGCTCCGAGTGTCGTGGAGGCCCGCTGTGTTCCCTCCCGGAGCAGAGCTCACAAGAATAAATGAGGTTGTACGTTGGAGGCCCAGAATCCGAAATTACCACTCCAATAGTGCTTCGATTGAAGCCCCCTTGCCGAGAAAAATCAGCGGGCCACAATGATTTTTTTGCCATAAATACATTCACAAGTTACATGGCCTAGTCCGTGTCCATGGCCTGCGCAATACCGATAAAAGAAGCCAGCTTCGACCCCGGTTTTTCAGAAAGAAACCAACGGTCAATCTCCGACCCATCCATCCGATAGTTGCAGTATTGGTGGTCCGGGGCCATTATGACAGTTGAAGCGATAGACGCTACCTCCACGACCCGAATGTCGGAGTCTCGAAGGTGCTTTACCGACCAGTAGACTTTTGATGAGATTTCTAAGAGATGTGGATCCGGGGGACCAAAGAAGGAGGCCACTGCAAGATATTTTTCCTCGCCTTCGACCTCCAAGATCATGAAAAATAGTACTTCAGCTAATTCTGGGTCGCAATCTTCTATCTGGACCTAGATTCACCGTGAGTAAACAAATCTTCCGTTAAACTGCAGGAGGCTCCCTTACCTTGATATGTCGGGACGTTCTGAGCTCATCCATGTAATCCTCTTTCCATAGGGACCGAACATGCTGACCATTCGGGAGTCGAGCGCGCGCCCATCTCACGACCGACGCACGCCAAGCTTGTGCGGTCTCGGGTCCGAACTCATCCTCCAGATATTCACGTATAGCTGCCTCCTCACAAGGATGAACTGCTCGACTGCATGAATCTTGGGCTCGTAGAAGAACATGGCCTCCGCCAATGTCGACGGCACCGCGCGGCAGGGTATTTTGCTCAGGCTCGAGGTCCGGAATAATGGCCTTGAGTGCATTGACTTGACAACGCCTGATCGCGCGCTGAGAGAGATTTGCGTAGGCATTGGAATGTTGTTTGAGTTCTTCGCCCAGATTACCAATGGTCCTTTCGAGCGCCCATTGCGAGTAGATGTTGCCGGGGCCTTTGCGTACAGTTTCGCCGGGCATATGTGATAGAGTGTGGACGACAGGACGAACAAAGTGTATCCGGTCGGTTCGACGATGCACATACATGTGCTCGAATTCGTCCGAAAATTCGGAGATGCGTTGGTGAGATTCGAGAAGCTCCTCTGGGGAGATGTCTTCCTGCAGAAGTATTCGACCGGCACGAACGACCTTGCAGTAATGTCGCCAGTAGTTGTCGGGAAGGATACCATAGAGGAGGGCCGGCCCAACTCCGAAGAAATAGAGCAGAAATTCCCATGCCTTGTATCCGCTGTTAATCTTCTCGGCAGGGTTTCGTGGGGGGCGGTCAAAGGAGCCTGGAATCCAACGGGTCAAGTCAGCGACCGCTTGTCCATGCTGCTTCCAAGTTTCGCCCGTCAGTACAGCCCAATCCCAGCTTTCTATGGGATCCGTCTTCTCCCGGTCGAATGTTCCGCGCCACAGCGGTATCATCAGATCGGTTAGATTGAGCGTCGGAGCGTGCATGAAATCGAGACCAAAGCAATCCGGAACGCCAAGGATGTGTTCCTTCGGAAGTCCGCTAAAGATCGTGGGCTTGGATATTCCGGTCTCCAAGCAGCGTTTTTCATACTGACTCTTGTTTTTGGCGGCCGAGACATGGATTATATTGGTACGATAGCGTTCTGCGGCCTCTTCACTGTCGAAACTGTCCAGCAAAGGTCCAAGGAGTACATCACCGTGATCGCAACCAGCGACAGAATACCCGTCCGGTTTGAATCGCACAGGATAGTAGTGGGAGCCGCCGACCTTGAAAGATGATTTCAGTCATAGCGCGGACATCAATGGTTTCCAAAACACACCTTATGACGTCCCTTGAGGCTACAATAAAGACGACAAGCATACTTGCCGTGATGGCCCACGCACCCATTCAAAGTTGCCATACCGGGACCATCTGCGGTGGCTAATGCGAAGAATGGACGGGTGTCCAATATCCTCTTGTCCAACGCATCCCACACCTTCAAACCTTCGTGTTGTAGAGCAGAAAGGTGATGAAGGCCCGGATAAAGGAAACTGTCGGTGTGTTTCGGCTTGTTGGGCCCAGGAATGACTACACCGGGAAGAATTCCTCGCTTCTTGTACCGCGTGGCAAGAGGGCGGTCCAAAACTATCCAGGCCCCGATCCAACAGTCGGAAGTCTTGTTTCTGTATAGCTGCGCGCCGTCGATTGATAGCATTAGAACGTTGTCGCCGTATTTGATTTTCCCAGCGCGCACTGCATCCACGTAGTCGTTCCCATCGAAAAAATCACTGTATGAGCGAGTCTTCACATCGTCATTTTCGTCTAGGTCGTCTAGTATTTCCTGTGTGACTCGGTCGCGATAGCGTAGTTCTGCAGCGCCTTCGGGAGATCGCCGGAGTGCCTGAAGCTGCGGCCCGAGCAAGATTGTACTGAACTGTTGTCGGGGAATCTGTGCGCCCTCGCGCTTCGGGTCATATCTCGGCTCGCCGTCATATGGGCAGCAGGTGAGAGGCGAGAAGGGTCCTGTATAGGCCATACAGGTGTTGATGCACATATCCCGAGTAACGTGGACGACGCCGCTAAGATCGCTTACCAGCTTCTTGACAGCGTGGTACGAGAGTAGCGGGTTTTCCGGATAGCGGCGTAGCAAAGCATCTCGTACTGAGTTGTATGTCTCGACTGAGGCGTTGCCGACTGACAGAAACAAGTCGATGGCAAGTCGTTCGTCGGGGTCAAGCTGAGGAATATCCTGTGGAGGGTTACGCAAGCGTTCCAGGGTATCCGGATCAAGGTATTCGTCTTCATCATCTAGAGAGGCGTTTCGCAAGGCGTGGATAAACTTGTTGGTGATCTCGATATCTTCAATGGATGAGTGGAGTTCGACAGCGGGATCGTCGGTAGGGGATGGTGCTCTGGGCATGTCGGTGTCATCGGAAAATATAGGCAATGCCCTGGGCATGTTGATGTCCACGGAGGGTATACTACCAGCGTTCGAAGGACCAGGCTGGCGGTGTAAGGGTGAACAGAATATAGCATAAGAATAATGAATCCTTACATCTATCGTCGCACCGGCATCACGATGTGTTTGTTGGCCAGGCATGTCTGTCGATCCTGTCGGAGTGCTCTGGATCTATGTGAGTCGAAATGGGACTGAATGAGACGGAAACTGGATCTTTACCTGCCGGGGAGGGTCATCTTGAGGCCGAGGGGGGTCATCGAGCGGGGGCTTGGGAGTATTAGAACGACCCAGCCAAAGATAAGAAGAGAATACTTCTTCTGGCGGATCTATATCCATGCCCATGTCCATGTCCATGTCCGAGTCATCCCCGTCAGAATTTGCACGATGATAATTTGAGCGCAGTTGGCCTGAAGATCCAGATACATGCAGCTGGGAGGTACTCTGAGACGAAGATGAATTTTGAGAGGGTTTCCTGGAACTCGAAGCTGGTTTACTAGCAGTAGGATTGTGGCGATAGTAGGTTGACTGAGGCCTCGGTACACCTTTCACTCCGCAGACTTTACTGCAATAACAGATAAGTTGAGGCCGTTTCCGACTAGTAGCTTGATCAGTCATAGTTGTGCAAGAGAAGATCTTCGAAGACAGGCCGGGCAGAACAGTTAAAGTGATCGTGTCGAAGTCATTCAATTTATGACATCACTACTCGAAGTCACAATAAATTCTGGGGCCTCCCGATATTTGGCGATACCGATGTGGCCACACAATACCACGCAATACCCGCCAATACCTCCCGTGCCGCCGTTTTCACTGGGGGTGAAATCCCAGCAACCCAGATGGCGGATCTTGGAATGCTTCTGCAGACTGAGTACCCGTACTACAAACATCCCCCCCCCAAAAAAAAAAAAAAAAAAAAAAAGAAAACCTACCTTCATTAATGCAGGCTCTCTTGGTCGTGATTCCATCGTGATATCACATAAGGCTCTGTGCATCAACAATAACACTCGTCAATTGGCCAGTGAAATGGCAAGCCGGCATTTCAAGTTGTGAGCCTGTGGCTGAACCGGCCTCAAGCCAGCTCAAGCCGTAGCCGAGCCGTCAAAGCCGATCGTCTAATTTGGGCTCAGCGGCTTGTTCGGCTCGGCTGATTATTGGCTCGGCTCTCCCGGCTAGCGGCTTTTAGCCAAGCCGTGGCAACACTAGACGAGAATGCCGAAAACGGCAAAGAACGGGGTAGCTGGCCACTAACTTAAATCCTCGTTTGAGGTCTGAATTGTAGCCTCTGCGCATTCTAAACTAATTCGTAGAAGATGATGCTATGATTCGACATAAAAAATGGTCAAATCCAAGCTAACTATGGGCTCCGGGGATATGGTTCTATAGCCAGGGAGTAAAGGCTGAACTGACGTCTCGGAGGAATGAAGGTTCTCCAAGGAACAGCGAGCACGAACACCCAGAGAAATGGTCTGGGGAGATTCACAGAAAACACTTGGACATACCTTGTTGTATATTCCTCTTCCTGAAGACCAGCCGGCCTTATAAAAATTCTGGACGCGCAACGAAAATTGGGTTGAGTTGGCCGCGATGAGGGCGAACAGTGACGAGGAAAAAGTGAACAGATCTGTGAGAATATAATAACTATGCCCAACCCGAGATCCTTATCATCCGTGGGTCGCTCGATATTGAGGTGGCCGGATTGTCCCACTCGACGTGCGCCGGCGCTTTGTTGACAAGTATGAGGGATGCTGAGAAGTTTTGCGTGCTTGGTGACATCCTCAGGGTTGCGCTAGATTTATGGGATAATAATGAGCACTCACGCTTGTCAATCGGCGAAGTATTGGTAGAGAAATGGGCGCTGGCCCCACTCGGACGAGAAAATGTTATTTCCACCCTTCGGCATTGGATCAAACTTGACACAGCTTTTCATCACTGCATCAATTTGCGTCGATTTTTGGCACGAACCGACATACGAGGTCGTATTCCCTCCTGCAAGTTCAAAATCTTTGGTCCTCCTACTTCAATGCTCAGTATAATGCAAGTGGCCAGCCAACTAGCTCGTTTGGCTGGTTACCCTGTCGGCTATAGTGAATCTATATTCTGCAAGTTGAATCCCCAACTGATATCACAGCAGGATGTCTATGTGACTTTGGTATGAATGAGAAGACCGCATTACACTGGGCGTGTCTGCCATTCATGAGTTAAGAGCCATGCGAGAGGTGCGCAGAAAGCCGGTTGGATTCGGGGTTCGGTCATCCGATTTTTGGCATCCTTTCCGACGGATCTATAGCGGGTAGAGAAAATAATCTGGATCTGAATGTCTATGGAGGTAAGTTTAGGCTCTCGAACCAGGATGATTCTATTCAGAAACCTGGTTTCTGAAATCTTTATTCGGAAACCGGGTTTCTGGGAACCCCCGGTTGATGGCGGCACAACTGCCGAGCCATGTCGATCAAATGCCGAGCAACTCACATTCACTGCGTTTTTCAGAGACAGAGATCACCAGGATTTTTTGGCAAGCTATTTGGCTGGCTTCTGGCCTAGAAGGACCTTTAAAAGTGATGTAGATAGATCTAGAGTACGTACATATTTAGCCAAGATCGGCAATGGTGCTTTGTTAGGCTTTGTTCGTGTTCAAACGCCGCCTTGATACCAACACACTTTCATGAGTGCGTGGGCATCATCTTGTAGACTTCTGGAGATAGTCTGCTGTTATAATCCATGTGCTAACCCAGGCTAACTCCCCGATTCCACTGCATCCCATTTACCAACCAATTTTCTTTACAATGGTTCAATTTTGGAAGACTGAACACACGATTGATGTCAGTACTAGAGGCAAAATCTGAATGGAGAGAGAGAGAGCAAAGCACATGCCTGCACATGCACAGACACATTGAGGATTGACCGTGAGTGGTTCGACCAGAAGGCAAGTTTCCGCCTCATGTCGAGTTTGAAACTCCGCTTACGGCCTGATCATTGTAAAAGGGTTTCTTTCAAGCTTTTATACTATTGTATGGGTTTCCACGGGATTTCCTTATATGACACGCACTCCATGATGGTGACTCAATGCACTCCATTCGAGTGGTTCAGGCACTCATGTCGAGTGCCTCGAGCACTACTTTCAAATAGCCCTTTTCCCGCCCCTTTCCTCGCTCGTTCATTCAATAAAATATAAAAATATAAAAATTCACAATCAAACTAAGTTAATACTAAGTAGAACCCTAAGAAGTACATCACCTGTAATCGCGCAGTCCGAATTAACTGCGAAAGTAACAAGGTTAGTAAATTGAAGGAGCAAGGCAACAATCGACTCACACTCACACCCAAGCCACTGCTTGATCGATTGAGATAATTGCCGAAAGGAATGATTAGATTCAAGGACATAAGAAAGAGATAAGACCGACCATTTGAATGAGAAATAGACGCACACGGCCTGTTTTAAACAGGCACAATAGTCAGTGAAAAATTATAATACATGCAAGCATCACTTACGAACGCCCCGCGAGAGGCCCATGGCTCGCGCACTCCACGAAGTATGTCGGTCAAAGAAAAACGAAAACGAGGAAGGGCCATACTGGGTGAAAACACAGTGTACCTTCAGTCTGTGGACATCGGTTAGCTGCATGTGCGGAAGCGACGAACGCGCGAGGCCGTTTTGAAGGCCATTATGACGCGTAGGGTATTAAAGTCCACGTGAATACCCGTCCGTGTAATTGAAGTCTAGTGATGCGTGTCTGCGTTACGAGATCAGCCACAGCAAATAAGGGAGGGTGAAAGGATGGCGTAAAACGGCGGAAGGAGGAGTGAGTGGTGGAGACAGAAGACACAAACAAACACAATGATGGACACCATCGTGGACGCGGTTAATGGAGGACAAATATGGATGGACAAATAGCAGTTAGCGGAGGAAGCCAATGAAATATACTACTACAAACGTCTTTGAACAGCATTTCCTCGCCAGCACGCACATCGAGGATTTAGCTGTAAAAGAAGGTCAAAACAGGCAACCAGAATAGCGGAGGTGGAGAAGAAAAGGACGGAGAAAAATTCAGACAGGTACGAGAGCTCACCTGACAACATCATCCAAAGGCATTCATGCATGGCGAAGGAGTTGAGGGTGAACGCTTCATAAAAACGGAAGCAGCTGCCGCACACTGCTGGTCCAGATTTAGCATCGCAGATGAAGCAGACCTCAGTTATGCGTGCTCACTTGAAAGGCTGGACTTCCGAGGTTCGCTACGCCGAAGGGTCAAGGGGGGAGACAAGAGCCTACTGGAGTTAGTTTGAGCCTCCCGACACTCAGAATAGAGAGTCGCGCGTCGATGCGTCCAGTCGATAGAACAGGGGCCGGACATTGGACGCACAGCATCCGCCACCAGGCAAATATGAAAGTACGGGGGACGCATCGATGTTGGGCGGGGACCCAAATTGCGTCCGGTGCTCGGAAAATGCCTATAGGTGTTGTGAAACGATGGCAAAGGGTCCAGGAAGCAAAATTTACCTTCCGAAGTGCGGATCTGGGCACGCTGTGCTCGGCTTCGGCAAAGGAGAGGCAGCAGGTTTTTGGGTACTTCGGGTGGGCGGTTAGCATGTTATTTGGTGGGAGAACAAGAAGTTCCGGGAGCAGAGGAAAGGGGAGGTGGGGAGAGCGGACGGTGGACGGCGGGAAGAGGGCGGGGAGAGAAGGGCGGAGAGCGAATGCGGAAGATACGAATACGGAAGGCAGAGGTGTGGCATAGAAGGAATGGGCGGAGACCAGCAAAATCTCATGTGAAGGTGAACGAAAAGGAATAAGAGGAAGGGTTGGGAAGGAGGAGGGGCCGAGACGGAGGAAGGGGGAGAGAGGAGGGTGGTATAGAAGAGGTGGGAGTGCGAAAGCAGGGAAGAGAAGAAACGGAAAGTGAGGGTGCGAGAGCAAGAAAGGGACGAGGGGGTACACGGCGAATGGAAGAGGAAGCGCGCCGGCGCAGATAGATCGGAGGGTGAGACGGGGGATCATGCTCCGCGACTCGAAAAAGGACACCACGGACTGGAAATGGATTTGAAGCCCGCGACGTCACCGAACAAGACGATCCTGACGCTCAGCGGCGCCGTCGGCAGCGCGGCCTCCGTGAGCCACCACAGGGTCCGGAGCGTAGGCGAAGTCGTGTGCGACAGCCATCCCGCGCTTCACATGAAAAGAGCAGGAGTAGGCAAGGGAGGCACAGAGGGCCGCCAGTGGATGCAACGGCGCCTCCAGTGGAACAGCGGCGAGTGTGAAGAACTCACCTCCGCTCTGCTTTCACGAGACGATACAAGGGGTAAAGTCGCTGAAAACCGCATATATGCATAAAGATATCCTCCTATTTTCCCGTACGGTCAGCAGAGAAACATAAATATGAAACAGAACTGCGAAAGGAAGTGTGATAGGGGTTCAAGGAGCCATAAATGAAGCACTACGGTGATGCACGGGGAGAAAGGACACACCATCAAAGCAGCACTGCAAGGAGTTCAATCAAGGGTCTTGATTGCATACATGGAAACACGCAACTGCGGTACATACATGAGAAGGACAAGGGCCGACGAGTTTCAGTGGAGTCTGCTTAGTTGATAATCGGAGTCTTTCACACTTTCTGAACAACTTCAAAGAGTCTAGTGGGCCTAATAGGCTACTAGAGTCCGCGGTGAGCCTCGTATCACCCCAGAAGAAGGACTTGCGCATCGATCTTGGGCTGGGACCGAGATTGTGTTCAGTCGACGGAAAAAGACCTAAAGGCGGTGTCAAAGCGACGGTAGAGGAGTTAAGAAGAAAGGCGTGCCTTCTGAGGCGTGAATCTCAGGGTGAAACAGGCGGGAGGATGGGCATGAGACGCGACTGTGGTGGTGGAAGACAAGGAACGAGGAGTGTAAATATCAACAAACAACTTGCACGTGACGGGCGCTCGACCCAAATTCCTCCTCAAATAATCCACACTGAATTTTTCTTCACCGGTACCTCTTTAAAATATGTCTATCATGCCAAAATTTGTACGTGAATATTTTTACAATGATGTATGGAACCCCCCGTGTGCTGGATGAGAATTCTTTTTTTTATATTCACATGCGTATGCGCCGTACTCAGGATCACAACAAGAATGAGACTAAGAGTACACACATTGAAAGAGTGGCTAGGGGATACTGCAGGTCATTGATTTAGTTACCTTCTATTAATGCGAATTTCTTCAGTGGAGAGGCCGAGGTGAGGGTCCAAATAAGAGCGGGTTGAAATACACGATGGAGAGTCAAGCAAGTGCGACAAAGGAGAGAGTAGTGCAATCGGGGTGTGCTTTCAAAAGTAGCAATTCAATTTTCTCATCATGAATTACCAGAGAGCACGCACATTTATGTTGTCTTTTTAGCGCCTCTAGTACCGTATGCGCTGTGTGGCACCGGAATTTTCGCTTCTGCCTTGCCATTTTGCCTCGACTCCTTTGGGCACTTCCATTTACTGGGTTTCTCGACGACCTTCCGAGTGGCCTTGTAAAAGCATAACGGTCAATGCCGGCAGGATAGGAAGAGAGTTAACAATACAATACCTCCGCGGACTTCTTCCCTCGAGCCGGCGCTGGCTGCAGTCTAATTAATACGGTTATGAGGGCGTAGATGGGCGTGGAAGTACAGATGGGAAGTTTTCCAGAGCGATCGCTTTTGGCACAGGCAACTAGTAGTGTGTGAGAATGAAGTCCAAAGAAATGTTGATACACTTACCTTCAGGTTAACAGCCGATTTGCGGTACCGAGGGGGTTGAGACGACTCCGTATTCGCGGCGAGGACAATATCCACCTTCTCCGGAGGATCGCCGTTAAACAATGTACCATACTTGCTGCTGTTTTCTACAACCTCAACAGTGTCGTTCAAGATGATCTCCAGGTCCTCGGCAAGCGGATAGGCAGCGATATGTGGAACCAAGATGGACTTCAAGGATTTACGCGGAGAAATGAGTCTTGTCGTACAGATCCCAAGGCTTGGGCGTGTCGATAAGTTGAGATAGAGTTGCGTATAGGGCATTGGAGGTTATATCTTCGTCATTGCTCTTCGATCGAGACGCCTGCAGATCACGTTCTGTCCTTTTGGACCAAAGCTGGACAGATGATGATTGAATCGGAAGAAAGTGGATCGTCGCAGTCGCATAGCCATTTCCGCCCACAGGTGGTTTCTATGAATAAAAAGTTAGGGCGCTACATTCAGATTGCTTGCCTACTTTTATTCCACAAACCCGGTAAAATGTCTCCATTTGATTTCTAAAAAGTTCCAACCGACCCTCAGGTGCCACCAAGGGATATATGCGAGGGCCCGAGATGTCCTACTGAAATGAGGAACATATACAATTATCGTAAGAACAGGACACAGACGCACATTTAGGAGCTCAGCGGAGTACACAAATCCAGTAAATGGTCAACGGGGTGGTAGAACTTGGCTCTTGATATGATCGTCTGATGTCGCAAGAGTGTTCATTTCAGCTAGAGTCGGCTCTTGATGACCATTGTCTGGTTGAGCCCAGATAAGACTGCGAAGCCATGGCAAGACAGATATAGGTGTTGGCTGGCCCAAATTCATATACCGTTTGTGCTGCATGAGGAAGGAAAAGGGGAATGAATAGGAGATTCCTGATTCCCCGTATTACAGGACAGCGGAGCATGTGATCGAATTGTGCGAAACCTAGAGTCAATACGACGGAAAAGATGTGACCAAATTGTAGGCGGTCTCGAAAACCTACCCATTCGTTTCCGAAAAGAACGATCACTTATTACATAAGTTCTCATAATGGGGTTTGGCCAGAATGTTAGCCAGCGAAATTTGGGTTCAAACTGTCTCTTGGGATTTGTTTTCGCAGCCCTGGTGCTTTTACATGATAGCTGAGGGCTCTGCATGTCGATCCAAACAAATGTACATCAACCTCGGCACAATGGGCCGATATTTCACACCAAAACAGTATTTCAACCACTGTGCAACCATTTCGGGCCGGATTTTAACGGGGTCTGGCCAGAATGATAGCCAGCAAAATTTGGGTTCGAACTGTCTCTTGGGATTTGTTTTCACAGCCCTGGTGCTTTTACATGATAGCTGAGGGCTCTGCATGTCGATCCAAACAAATGTACATCAACCTCAGCACAATGGGCCGTAAGATGCTGTCACCAAACAAATGCACACCAACCTCGGCATGATGGGCCGATATTTCACACCAAAACAGTATTTCAACCACTGTGCAACCATTTCGGGCCGGATTTTAACGGGGTCTGGCCAGAATGATAGCCAGCGAAATTTGGGTTCGAACTGTCTCTTGGGATTTGTTTTCACAGCCCTGGTGCTTTTACATGATAGCTGAGGGCTCTGCATGTTGATCCAAACAAATGCACACCAACCTCGGCATGATGGGCCGATATTTCACACCAAAACAGTATTTCGACCACTGTGCAACCATTTCAGGCTGGATTTTAACGGGGTCTGGCCAGAATGATAGCCAGCGAAATTTGGGTTCAAACTGTCTCTTGGGATTTGTTTTCACATTTACATGATAGCTGAGGGCTCTGCATGTCGATCCAAACAAATGCACATCAACCTCGGCACAATGGGCCGATATTTCACACCAAAACAGTATTTCGACCACTGTGCAACCATTTCAGGCCGGATTTTAACGGGGTTTGGCCAGAATGATAGCCAGCGAAATTTGGGTTCGAACTGTCTCTTGGGATTTGTTTTCGCAGCCCTGGTGCTTTTACATGATAGCTGAGGGCTCTCCAGTGGGTTTCTTCGTATGGTGCAAGACATCCACCAATATACCATACACCAAGACCTGTCTGGGACGTCGACATAATTCCTTCGGTGTACACAGCTCCACTTTCGCCAAGCCGCGCGCACATGGAATGAGACCCGATCCTGGGCTCGCCGCATATATATGGGCAAAGATGTGTTGCATCCTTTCCGCGTTCTCCCTTTTTCACTGTCGAAGAAACCGATGGCTCTCTCCTTCCCATTCTTGCAGCTTGGATCGTATACGGTATGCGTCCCTTTTCACTCTCTCTGACCTTCGTCCCTGGGTTCCTTCCAAATTTTTCTCGCCCCACTGGACGTTAGCAAGTCACTCATCGCTTTGCGTTCGACAATCTGTAAGATAAGCTTCAGAAGACACTTTACCAGGTCCGTATGAACAAATTGTGCGCAGATACCCTGATTTTGGAAGTTGGTATATTCTGTGCGATTCACACCACTCCATCCACTCCTTCTCTATATTACTTATCAAAACCGTAGGAGATTTTGACCATATGCTTCGCTAGATGGACACCATCATCTGATCCTTAAAGCGACTGATCAATCTGATCGGAGGCGGATGGAATGTCTGGATCCAACTGAGCACCACACTAGACCCGGAGAAAAAATTCTCACCTTCAGCCATTCCAAAACATTGTGCAGGTCTCGATTTTCGAGATATTCTCTAGGAGTTTCGGCTGCGTAAACGGTGGGGAAGATCGAGGTGCGTCTGATTGTCTTGGCTGTCGTTTTATTGTACATCCGTCCTTCCTGCTTCATCTGCTCCCCTCTCCCGCCTCTGTAACATACCCTAATCTATCATTCTCACTCTCTGCTCCCACTATTCCTATTTGTCGCGAAGGCGCGTTAACGCAATGACATACAGGTGGCAATCTCCGAGGCGCACCCTAGTCTCCTGTTCTCTCCCCGCGCTTGCACTGACAGTGCCACGCGTGCACCTGGGGACCTTTGACTGCAGGGGTAGCGGGAGCCGTGCCTCCTACCACTGAAGCATGTCTTCTAAATTGCGCGATTGTAGCAGGAGGTGCGCCCTCTACAGGGATGAAACCCGAGTTCAACACAACGTGGACTGAACGTTGTTCGTCCTTCTCCGCCATCCCCGCTGTCCCGCTCAATTTAAATTCCACTAGTTTTAAACGTCAGGATCACTTTCTTTGGTATGTAGCTTATATCTCAAAGTAGATAGAACTTTTTTTCTTTTTCAAAAATAATTTTCCTGTTTCCATTATGAATCATGGAACAAGATGGCTGTCCGGCGGAGAGGGTTGCTTCCGCTCAGGGAGCGCTGTCACATCGCTCTAGCCCGAGTGTTAGTTTCCCCCATATCGGCATAACAACGCTTTGGCCACGAACGTCTCATCTGTATACCCGCCTGCGTATGCCTATTTTCCTCTCTCGCCACATCCGCAAACTCATCGTTCGTTAGTGGGTGCTTCACTGGGCGGCAACCAACCAATATGCTGCCATCTTTTTCAGTGCATCTCTCTCTCTCTCTGATGCCCACTCTGTGTCTGATTATAATGCACCACAGCCGGTTTCGTGGCCATCATCCCGCTCGCCAAAGTAAGAACCGCGCACATGCATCGGCTCGGCCTGACGATCTATAGCTGCTGGCATTTGCCACAGACCAGCTCTCTCTGCGCATGGCACACACTTTGGCCGGACTGGTCAATGCCACCCTGGTGCGCATCACCACCCCCACACATCTTAATTGAACTAACCCCGCTTTGTTCCGCCAGGGTAACGTGTAAGTAACTCAACGCATTAGATAGCCCTCGATCTCATTCACCATGTTTATTGACAGTGTCGAGCTCATCGTTGCAGTACGATTTATGCCAATTTCCACGGCACCGGGAACTCACCGCGGCAGCAGGTCATCGCCTTGAGACAGTGCGAACTCGACATCGTCCAATCATCTTGTACGTCGCCGTCGTTTGACAATGTTCTGTATTTATCTAACCCTCGCCTGCCTGCAGTAATCGGCTCCATGCTCAGCAATCTTTGTAAATCAACCCAGTACCAGTCATGCTTTATGTAGCTGACTTCCCCTCCAGTGCTCGTTCTGGGGATGTGCTTTTTCTCGGGCGGCATGAAGTTCTCGGAACAGGGGTTCAACCTAAGTACGTGCTGTTATCTGTGCAGATCGCAATGGAGAGTTAACGCTGTGATCCGGAAGCTGCTGTGCAAGCGAGCAGCTCGCTATTGATGATGACCCTCGCCGCCGTGCTGCTCCCCGCTGCGTATCAGCTGATGAGCAACGCGGGCGGGGCCACGGCGGCGGCGATGGACGCCATACAGGCGCAGATCCTCAAAACCAGTCACGGTGTAAGCGTACAATTTTTTCTCGGGTGCTTACTGATTTCCGCCCCTAGATGGCAATCATCCTGCTCTGCGGTGAATATTCCTTCATTCCCCTTTTGCTTTATTCAGCCTCCGTACGGGAACTGACGCGCTCACGATGCACAGTGTATGTCTGCTACATGGGATTCTGTCTCTTCACGCACACGGCGAATCTGGAGGACGACAGCAAGGACACGCTCAAGTCCACGCCGTACCCGCCCAAGTCCCAGGCGCAGCCCGTGGACCCGTGTATTGAAATTCCGGCGATGCAGCGTGTGGAGGAGCCCGAACCCATCGATCTGCAACATCAGCCATGCAGTTCCGGTTCCCCGCTTCACGTTCACGCGCCGAGCTCGCCGCTGCAGGGCTCCGGTGAGGCCTCGCCGGAGAATGAGGATGCGCAGGCGGCGGACACTGCCGAAGACGAGCCGGAGACCCCGCAGCTGAGCGGCTGGGCGTGCCTATCATTGCTCCTCGTCGTAACTGTGGTGCGTATAACTCGCTCGTATTCCGTGCCTTTTCTCGACGGGCTGATTTGATGCCCTTCGAATTGAAGCTGGTCGCAATTACCGCAGAATTCCTCGTCGGGTCGATCAACGGGTTGACCGCGTCGGGCGTGCTGTCCAAGGAGTTTGTGGGCATCATTCTGCTGCCTATCGTCGGGAACGCCGCTGGTATGTTTCTATTCGTCCTAACAATCCTCATTCAAGCTGCACCGTACAGCATTTAATTAATTAAATTAAATTTTTTTCAGAGCATGTGTCGGCCGTGACGGTGGCCGTGAAGGACAAGATGAATCTGAGCATCACCGTCGCTGTCGGTTCGAGCATCGTAAGTCCCCCGCCTTACCCTCAGACTGATTTCAACTTATCCATTCTTCACCTCCAAGCAAATTGGGCTCTTCGTCATCCCGTGAGTCGGGTTTACAGCCAACGTCAGTACCGAGGGCGCGAACGAAAATTTTCCCATTTGGGACATTTTCGAGGAATTCCCCATACCTCGGTCAGTTCTTCACGGATTTGCATGAAACCAAGCTGGGCAATTCAGGCTAATTTATGCGCAATTAGTCATAGAAAGAAGGAAGCGAAAATATGTCATATTGCATAATGCAGGATTTCGGACCATTTGGGGCATAAATGCGGTCTAGTACTATCAGAACTTGTGCAACATACCTGGTCTTTTGCGAGTGAAGACTTGTAGACATTATGAAAGATGTCATAGAATAATAAGTTCAGATAATTCAGTCTATGGTGCTCGTGATCACTTTGGGGCAATGGGCACAACACTGTGACTGGGAAATATTGTAATAATGACATCCATCGATGAAATTTATGCAATTCTGACTCTATGACATCTTTTAAAATCCATGTAAGTCTTCCGTCCCAAAAAACCAGGTCGTTTGAACATGCCTGGATCTTGCTAGGCTGAGTTTATTCCCAAAACTGCCCAATTTCCCAGACTATCTAATATAAAGTATTTTCACCCATTTCCTTCTATCACTAATTGCGCATGAATTAGCCTGAATTATCTAGCCTGGTCTCATGTAAATCCGTGAAGAACTGACCAAGGTATGGGGAATTCCTCGAAAATGTCCCAAATGGGAAAATTTTCGTTCGCGCCCTCGGTACTGACGTTAGCTGTAAGAGCCCGAAAGGAAGTTGATTTTTGAGGTTTACCAGTTAACATGCCAAGTAACGCCAAATAACCACCCATCTGATCGGAACAATACATGTAACCGCTGTTCGGGCCCAATTCTCACGTCAACGGATACTGCCCCGAACATCAAGCAGAAATGACTAATAGCTTAAGTAGAAACAAGTGAATCTCGTGAGTGAAACGAAGTGGCCACAGGCAGATAAATCAGTAAGGTCGGGAAAAAATATCTACATTTGAATTACTTATTTTCCTGTTTCCTTACAAAGGTTCAGCAGCTAACTTTGTGCAATGACTAATTCTGTATGACTAATTTTTGTTTGTCCTTGTAGCGAAATGGCTCGAAATCCATGTTCTCCTGGGTAGCCAAACCTAAAGGTTCAGCAATGAAAATCTTGAAAGGACCACCACAACCTTTGGTTTTGCGTCTGAGAAAAAAAATGATTACTTAATAAGGTCGACCTCCGATCAATGACATCGGCCAATCGACAGACTACAACAAGCGAGGTACGAGTAATTCAACTGTTGTAGCGTCTGTTTATAAAAGACTAGATTCTTGCCCCCCACACGACTGTCTTCGCTCTTTCTCTACCAGTTCTCCATCTTTCGACGACTTCCGGGGCTCATTCTACTCCCACGATTCACGGCATTAATCTCTGAGAGCATCCAGCATGTGTGCCCCCCACGAACTCGCGAGTAGTCTAGTGGTTATTGCAACCTCCAACAGGTTTTGTTGCGGATACCGGCGGAAATAAATTCGCCGCTTCATCGGCACTTCGTGTAAAATCGAGAAAATGGTGTTCAACTATTTGTAGGATACAAGCCTTCACTATGACCTACGGTGGATCGTATAGGGAGGGTATGGCTCTCGAGAACCAGCTATAAATGCTAAGGTGGCCGGTATCCCGGTTGTTGATAGCACAGCGCAGCACCAGAAGAAATCGTTAGCTAGCACCGAAAGCAAAAGCGAAAGCAGAACACACCGCCTCGAATGGTCTTCCAAGTCGAGCTTTGGAGTGATGCCACGCCGCAGAGGGATGGGTGGTCCAGCACTTAACATTCTGCGACAATTTTCTATGCGCTATCACTGGTCCTTTCGACTTATCCGCTACTCCGTCGGATCTGTTGGTCTCCAATTCATGACTCAGACTCAGTGCCTGCGGGGATGGTTAACACTTCAGGCCTCTTCACCTTCTTGACAACCTTCCTAGTCTTTGCGGAGACATGTGAAATAGCACTGGCAGCGAAGGAGCGAACGGAATGGGAAGAGTGACTGGAGCCACTGTCCGAGGTAGCTTGTGTTAGGAATATAGCTTACACATCCGGGATATATCTTACGCCTTTGATACCGTAGGTATTATCAATATCCGGAAGCCGTGGACGCCGTACTTAGTATAAAGGATGTACTTATATGCGATTGAAAGGCATCATCGAATATCATATATCATCTGAGGGTGATAACCCTTGGCTGAGCGTGTCCAGGATGTAGTTTGTAAAGTCTCTCCTTCAATGTCATAACGTGCTTCTGACAAGGCACTCTTTTTCTCAGCTTCTTCTCTCAATCGATCATTGATTTTCTTCTCAAGAAAGTAGGCAGTTAAGGGACCTGTCCTCCTGTGGCATTTCCTCATCGTGGATCACAATATTCAACTGTACTTGCCATATTTTTATTTGATGAGCCGACTGTGCACCAGCAACCGACCACGACAACCAAAATTCTCGCGTTTTGAGGTAAGATTGGAGGTACGCAAGGAAAGCGAGGCCAGCCTTGCTCTTCTGTTTATCGAGATCGTTCCGTTTCGCAGCGAGTTTCTTGAAATATCGAAGCTCCGTGTTGTGCCGTCCTGCGCATGGCGACGAGCAGCTGCACTGGCCCTACGCCGGAGTAAAAGCGGAAAAATGCGAAAGACCTGTGTGCTTGGACTCAGGTTATTATCTTGAGGTCCCCGTTTACCGCGAATTTTTCTTAGACTTAGTGTTCTTTGACGGCAATTGCCATCTTTATTGATTCGGTCCGGCCGGAATATTGGCCTCACAGCACCGCCTCCGCCGAAAATGAAGAGCATCCAATCCCTTCTCTTCCGATTTCTTTCGCGTGCGCTCCCCAGGTTTCACTCTTAGCCAAACAAGTGCAATTTCAACCCCGGCTTGTGAGTGCCGAAATCTGTGCCCAGATCAGCACATTCGACTGTTGACTGAGTACGTTGAAGTCTTTCCACTTTCTACGCTTGTCGTGCTTCACTATTGTACCCCGCCGACGAGCGGCCTGTAGCTAAAACGTAAGGGAGGCCTTCCCAGTCGGACGTAACACGGATCCACAGAATATGTAAAGCCCGGTGATGTGCCACGTCGACCAGCTCCCCACAAGCCGCCGGGGGAAATAATGGAGGACGACGCCATGAGTACTTGGGACGCATACAGTCTATATTCATTCCATGGGCATGACATAGCTCAGTCACCCGTGCAGATCCCCCACCCACGAGGACGTACGTGAAGCCCAGTATCGTCACCTTGTACTTATTGCCTGACTCTTTCTACTAGCAAACCAGGCCGAGTTCTCGCAGTATAACGTCCTCGCCCCGACCCCCGGAGACCAGGGTCATCCATTCGTCTTTTCACACCCTCCCTTCTCCACGTCGCCTCTACACCCATCTGCTTGTGACCCTTGTGAATCCGACGGCACCACCGGTATTATTCGCCAGAGCTCTGACAGCAGCGCCTCGGAGTTCCACACCCAGGTCCAACTCAACGTCACCCTATCTTCTACTGGCTCCTCGGGCCATTCGACTGACTCGGACGATGCAATGCCGAAAAATCCCACACAGAGCAAGAAGGAGATGATGCGAATGCAGCGGATAGACGCCGAGCAGCGGCGACGGGATGAACTGCGCGACGGTTACGCTAAACTCAAGGATGTGTTACCTGTTTCTAGCGAGAAAAGCAGCAAAGTCGCCCTGCTAAATCGAGGTATGATCTGCATTTTCCTCTCGGCCTGATATTAATCGCCGTTCCCCGTTCCCGCAGCTTCAAGCCACATCCCCGCCCTTGAATCTCAGAGGCAGGCGCTGCAAGACCGCATCGCTGATCTGGAAGAAGAAATCCGGCGGCTTCGGAAGGGGAATGATGGGGCAAAAACTTTCACAATGGTTCTGTGAATGGTCGCATTTGGAGGCTGTGGGAGGGTAAAAGTCTCGAAAAAATGGTAGAATTACAGCCAGCAACTGTAGAAAAATATGTTTTCTTACCTCCGCAGTCAGATCGCCGCGTCGCATACATCCGGCCCGATGTCTTCCAGCGTGGCCACACGCCTACCTCGTTCGCCGCCGGCATTCCAAACGTTTGATGCGTCAGGCGCTTGCGGATGATGGTCGACGAAAGCGGAAGAAGTTTTTTCTCACACCCACATACATCCTTAAAAAAAGCAACTAAACTGGGCGGCGGAGTACGAAAATTGGTGCGCAGAAAAATGGTCTGCTGTGATTTACTCCGACGAGTCCAAGTTCAATCTATTCGGGTCGGATGGCATCCAGTACTGTCGTCAGGGGCCGGGAGAAGAGTTGGAAGCACGCAATGTGCATCAGGTGGTCAAGCACAGCGGCGGCAGTGTGATCGTCTAGGGATGCATCACGTCGCTTGGGTGCGGCGGGCTTGTCCAAGTGGTGGGGAAGATGAATGCAAAGATGGAATACGAGATATTGGAGGGGGGCCTTCTCGGGACCGTTGCGGACCAACAAATCAACATCCAGGATTTTTATTTCCAGCAGGACAACGACCCGAAACACACTTCTGGCATGGCCCGGACGTGGTTAGCCAAGCATGGCTTCGATATTCTGTCCTGGCCGCCAAATAGCCCGCCCCAGAACATCATAGAGAACGCCTGATTCGATCTGCAGAAGCGTGTCAGCCGCGGCGAGCCTCGCCCGACCAATACGACACAGTTATTCGCAATGTTGTAGGAGGAATACGGAGATTAGCATTACTACATGTGAAATTTTCTCTCCTACACTTGACTTCTCAACTCATTCAGAAACTTCATCAACCTTCCTCTGGCCCCTGTCCTCCAGATCGGCTTCCTGCAACTTCAACATGTCCTCCCATGACATCCCTTGAAAACAGTGCTCATATTTATGGAGCCTTTTGGATCGTAACCACGACGAAATATCCTGCCTCTCTCCTTGTTTTTTGTGCCAGTCGACGTCAAAATGGAAAACCGCGGCGGGACGGTCATTCCGCACGCTTTCATTACCTCCCAAAATTTTACAAGATTGTCTCGCCGTTCTGCATTGCTGAGTTTCTTGCTCGGTTTCTTTGGTCCCTCTACATTATTAACCGTTGCAAGGGGAAAACCCGCATCGCCAGTGGGAGTGGTTTCATTGCTCGACCACGATTGACCATCTCGCTTTCTTGGGCCTTCTTCCCTCCCTCGCAATTGAGAGCTTTTAAGGGATAAGGAAGCGATGGTAAGTGCCCTTTCGTGGGCAGTCAGGGGAGTACCGACGAGAAGAGTGGGAGTGGGACTCGTCCACTCCCACTATCAGTGGTCGGGATAGTGGAACTCACCATCGTTAGTGGGACTCGGTCACCATCAGTAGTGGGAGTTGCCATCATTAGTGGGACTCGGTTTGGGAACATCTCGGTAACATCAAATCAATCATGATGTGACTCGGCACGCCGTGATCGATTCCCGCCATCCCGCCCGCAACTGATTGGGCCCCGGGTACGCGCACAGTGTGGCAGTAGTGCAGCACTGGTGCTGCTTTTTTTGACTTCTACTCGTGTTTTAAATTGGCCAATATCGGCACTGAGAGTTGCTAACGGTTAATTTTCTTAGGCGCACCGCTCAGTCGTGTCAAGTGCCGTGTTATTTGTAGTGTTGTCCCGGGCTCCAGGCCCGACCCATGCCTAACCCGAGGCGGGTTGAGGCGGGCTCAGGGACGGGCTCAGATTTTTTCCAAGTCCATGACTCGGGCTTTGGTCCGGGCTTTTCCGGGTACTCTGAATCCTCATAATTCTCAATTTAAATTTAGGATTTCAGCATACCAGAGGTACACGAATACATGACTTCCACATTGGAATGACTTTGAAATTTGAATACTAGTGCTTGAGGTGGCACGGGAAGACTCCGCTCTGTTGATGGGGTTCCAAAAACTGAACATATAATGATTTCAGATGGTTGGAAATGCTATTCAGGTTATTTGAATACATGATGAGGCTAATGGGAGATTTACCACCTTATGTACTAAAATCAGTTCAAAAAAAATACAACTGAGTCCGGGCTCAACGTAGGGTCGGTGAGATTTTTCTTGAACCATGCGGGGTACGACCCAGACCAAGCCCAACCCGACCCGAACAATACTACATGTTAGGTGTGTGTCCACTGACGTGCTCGACACACTGCATCAGTGACGGGTAAACACATCCTTCCATGTCAGTGCCGAGTTACTCAGTCAACTTAAGCTACTTATTTTCTGAGCCTCCTTATCTCGGACAGGAAACTCAATATTCTGTGTTACAGTGAGAATCAAAAGGTATGAGTAGACTCTGACCTAGGCTTAAGCCAATCTCTGTGGTCACTTTACAATAATCTCATGTATGAATACGTGTAACACGGGGTACAGGCCTCAAGAAGACTGGGTTTTTTCCCACCCTCCCTGTTAGCTTGGATTGAAGCAACTCCCTTCTCGGAAATAAGTGCTGTCAACAACGTATCCTGAGTTTGTGTATTCACCCTCATTTCTCTTTAATTTTCAAATCACCTCCTAGAGTTTATGTCTTACTTGACTTGTCTGAGAATTTTGAAGGCGCAAGAAGGAAATTCAATTGATAGTTGAGCACAAACGCGAGAACAAGGAAATAAATTCCCGCGGTTGAAAGTGAAAAGTCTCATCCCGTTGGCCACCCTGGCCGGCTTAATTTTCAATTAAATAGCTAGCTTACACGGGCACTCCAGGTCAACGGCTTATATATGAGCCGCACCTGTCAGCCAAATAGCTTGGAGAATGCAGCAGCAGTGTGAAAGATATGTAAATAAAGGAGGAGGAGGAGGAGGAGGATATATTACTGCGGTGGTCCCAATCAGGAACAAGCAGGTACTGTACCGACGTACAACGTGTCCTTTGTACGCTACAGTCATCAACCGCCCGATCGCTGTGAACATCTACCCAGCGAATAGCCGGCAGAGTCTCACGATAAAGCTAAGAAGACGGGAAGGTAAACTCTACTGTCCAGGCATTTTTGAAATTTACCGGTCTCTATAAGGAGGACAGCGAGCATGGAATGGGGGTTAAGACGGAGCAACCGACGAAGAAACATGTGATGGGCCTCCACATGCTCATTCAGCAACGAAATATCTGTGTCAAGAGCCAACTCACATCCCCGAGATGAGATTTACCTCTGCAGGCCTTCTGGTCGTCTCAGACGGTTAGCGAGCCGATTCTTTGATTCAGGCCGAATACGGCCTGAATCAAAATATTTGGCACCCCGGGGTGCCAAAAGTACCCCGGGTGCTGCTATTTGGCACCCCCTTCATTACATAAAAGTTTGCTTATCTATATCTGATGGCACTGATGGCGGGGCGGGCGGGATGGGCGGGAAAGGTTCGGGATGTTCCTGGTAGGCTAATATAGCCCCGATAATTGTGAAAAAAAAATACCACCATTAGGGGGACGTAAGGACCTACCATCTTAATTTTTTTTCCGGTTTATCTGTCAGAAATTGGATGAAAATTTGCGATTTTCCCCCTCAGAAACCCTAGAAACTCTGAAGTAAAGGTTACAAAATGGTTGGAAAAAAATTGAAAGGACATGTGAATGTGAATGGGCGGCCATGGGCTCTGGTTAGGTCAATTTGACTATTTTTTTCCGTCAAAATCCTTTGGAAACAAATCAAAAACAGTGGTCAAAGAGTTGATAATCTCTCATCAATGTAGTGTTATCTTATCTTATGATCTTTGGAGGGGGTGCTGAATAGAACTTGTCTATTTGGCACCCGGGGTACTGCCGGCATTGAGGTTGCCAAATAGATTTATCCGTGATCTTCCACTCAAAGTGCCCAAAATGTTGATGGCTGAAGTTACATGAGTCCCGATCGTGGAGGGCCATCAAAACCCTTTACGTTGCCGGTCCCCACAAACTGGCTGAGCTCGGTCACAGTCTAATGATCCCGCATCAACTAGGTGATGGCGCATCAATGAAATGATGGTGTCGCGGCTATGCATTGCCGAGTTCCACTATTGATTACCACTCCCACTCTCATCAACTCCTGATAGTGGGACTGGCCTACCGTTAGTGGAAGTGTTTGCGAGTCCCACTCCCACTCTTCTCGTATAGACTCCAGTCAGGGTCTCAAACCCTGTGATTACATTGATATGTCAATTCAGCCTGAAAGTTCCAGAACTATGTACAGTAGTACTCACATTTCTCAACACAAGTCAGACCCACCTTGAAGTTCCCGTCGGATGCAGTCACAAAATCCATTTGCGTGCGTATTTCCAGTGAGCTTCAACCATAGCTTTATATTACTGCGGCATTGCGGAGGGCGGAGCGGGCCCAGTGGATTTTCAGCTTTGTATCCCCACTATGGCCCGGAGTCCAAATCCTAAGAGGCAGATCTTGTCATAAAAATATAAACTGTGTTTTCTTTCAGACAGAATCATGAGATATTAAGTTCTCGCTGAACTGGACGTGTGAGTGCATCCATTCGAGGCATAGAAATAATCGAGGAGGGTTCCACATTGTCGGGGAAATATTTTAGCGATAGCTCCTGCTCGGACCCATAAATCGTTGTTCATCTAATAGCATGAGTTTTTCAGTGGGGACTTTAGCATGTGAATGCAGATTGAGCGACATGAGGAGAAAAGATATATTGCATTTCGGGGGAGTCAGACTACGGATTCGAAAAGACAGCAGACCCCGAAAGCGTTGCCATGGAGGTAACAGGAGTCAGGCTTTGCCCAGGGTTAGGGTGATTTTTCACATAAAAGCCTCCTCGCAGCCAGGCTAGCCACCGTGGCTGATACGGACGTCCAACGTGGACAGTTGCCAGTCGTCGCTGAAATACAGTGCAGCCCCGTCAAGGCGGGAAACGAGGCGGAGAACGAGGCGGCGGGGATGGTTCTTTGGCGACATACCAGTTCAGGATATGTCGCCCCTGTGTGGCGCCCTATTTGGTTGGGCCATCAAAGGCCTAGACTCTGCGCTGAACGCGTCACGCTCCCCACCACGGCCAAGTACGTCCGGATCCCATGCAAACCCGGATCGACTTGAGGATATTATTGTTTGAATCTGAATCTCACCATCCACTCGCCGAGCGGATTTCGAAATTCGGGGCCAACCAATGCTTCTAAATATGTATATCGGGATGCATGGGTATCCTATACTGCTAGTTGCCGCGTAGAAGCTGAACTAAGAACTTCTCCGAGATCCTCGAGCGCATCGGTTCTCGATTGTCCTTTACAGTATTTTCTCTTTCTCCCTTGCCAACAAATCCTGGGCATTTGCGGTCCGGAGCGCATCATATGCCGCATCCCAGGGGGTGTTCTCACCCTAGCTCAAAATTTAAATCGTTATTTGCGTTGTTTGATATACACTGCTCCCCACGGCCGTTGTTCATAGCTTATTAATAATTGGCTTAAGCTCGCTCGTGTCCAACTAAAACCGGCGGGCGGGGAGTGAAAGATGAAGCTCTGAAATTCGATACGTATCCGTTGATTTTGTTTTTACCACTTCGTTCTGTCCTGATCTTTCGGCGCCACGGTTTCAACACGTCTTTGTTTTTTGAGTTTAACCGTATTTTTCGAGTTCGAGTTCGGGTTGAACCACATCTCGGGCATCTCGAGCAAGAACCTATCGATATCGTGGGTGCGGTTTCTTCCTCTTCAACCGTGGGTTTTAGTTTACCGTAATTATTCAGTTCAGTTCAGATCCCATTGTAAACTTTCCAAGCCAACTTGTTCATTCTCATTGGAGGGAGGCCGCCTCGCAGAAGAAAACGTGACACATAACATTCTGAATCTCCGGTCGTCGGAATTAGTGTTGCCACGGCTCGAGCCGTGGCTAGCCGTCAGCTCGGCCACTTTTGGTAGTTGAAAAATTTCAAAGATTATGCAAGGGTGTAGTAAGGCAAAGACATTTATGGGATGCTGCTGAGGAGTACCTGCACTCTTACAATCCTCCTCTTCCATCGGGATACGGGAGATCAACGATTTCAACAAAGCTATCACGCGCCGTCACATATATGACGCTTTGTGACGCGAGCCGTAACGGCTCATTCCAAGCTCATCCAAACCTCGCCAGGCATGCTCGGTGTTTTCTCAATTTTGAAGAGGTTATCAACAGAGGGTGCCCAGAAGACATTGGACCCCATACGGCGTATCCATTGCGGCTGGCTGCGGCTGGCTTATTTTTGGCTCGGAGCCGGCGGCTAGCGGCTTCGAACCGAGCCGTGGCAACACTAGTCGGAATCTGACAAGGGGGAAACAGATTTCCCCTAAATTGGGCAAGGACGCGACGGCTTGTCCTGATGTCGTCGAACGCAAGGCACATTCTGATAAAAGGTTTGTACTGATACGAGAAGCCCATAAGTTGTCCACTCATACTAGTGCTGCCGCGGCTCGGCTACGGCTGGCTCGGTTCGGCTTTTGATGGCTTCCCGAGCCATTAGTCCCTAAGCCGAGCCTACCATTCTGTGATGTACACATGGCCAGGCTGATTTTTCTGTGTTGTGAAGCAAAATGTGGCTGTCCAGCACGTGCATTACAATGTATTTTGACCGGTTTGGGCTGGGATAAGGGAGCACTTGTGTATTTAAGGTTTGAACCAGCCCCAGGCATTAAATTGCGGTTTTGAAGCCCCGGCAAGCAACGATTGTGATGTACACATGGCCAGGCTGATTTTTCTGTGTTGTGAAGCAAAATGTGGCTGTCCAGCACGTGCATTACAATGTATTCTGGCCGGTTTGGGCAGGGATAAGGGAGTACTTGCGTATTTAAGGTTTGAACAGACCCCAGGCATTAAATTGCGGCTTTGAAGCCCCGACAAGCAACAATTGTGATGTACACATGGCCAGGAGATTAGCGAGACGGCGACTCCCGGCTTGAAGCCGAGAGCCCCAAGAAGATATGCATAAGTGAACGGTAGGGCTGTAAAGGCTATTAAGTGATTCGAACGGATGTGAGGACGCACCAAAGCACTGGCGCGAAGGGGCGAAGATTGGATTATTGTGGTGTTGGTAAGGAGAGAAAAAGGGAAGGTTTAGAAGGAGGAAAGGAGGGAAAGAAAGGAAGAATATTGAGCAAGGCAATTGAAAGAGACCGTATACATAGCTCATTGCCGATGTAAGGGGGGGGAAGGAAATGGATGTCAGGGGGAAAAGAAAAAGTCTCGCACAGCCCGGCCACGTGGATCGAGACGGCACTGGCCAGGAGTGACGCAGCGCGACGCTGCTCCCGTGTTTATCGAACAATACCCGTGTATTGAACGTCAGGAGGCGCAGGAAATAAAAAATCTCGCACAGCTCGGCCATGTGGATCGAGACGGCATGGCCAGGAGTGACGCAGCACGACGCTGCTCCCGTGTTTATCGAACAATACCCGTGTATCTAACGTCAGGAGGCGCAGAAAGAAAAGGTCCGGCCATGTGGATCGAGACGGCAAACACCTGTGCATTGAATGCAAAGGACAAAAGGCTAGGTTGTTTCCGAGGATTGCTTGGAAGGATGATTCAAACACCATCAGTGATCTAGCAGAAAGCTCAGGCATAAAGATGTTGCTTGTTGACGGTGACCGCGAGTTTTTTTGGCCCAAATGGGCACAAAAATGTGAAAATTTCCCCGCCGGCAGTTGCCGGATTACCATAAATGGCAATTTTACCGTGACTGCCGAGGAATGAACATCGAAGAAAATGAACATTTGTGGTGACGGGTGACATACCGTGAACCTGGAGAAGAACAAGGTGGCCAGCATCGCGTACAGGCCTGAAGGAATAACCACGTTTAGTTCAACACGTCGCGTAAAATAATAAGATTGATTACTACTCACTCATCAGGACCATGCCCTCCAGCTGGTCAAGTGTATTAGCTATGTGCGTATTGTGGCAATGGAGGGCGAGGAGATCGACGTACCCAGTTGCTCTTCCCGTCTTGGAGGCAGTAGTTCACGGTCAGCACTATCCGAGGATTAGCCATAGAAGAAATCCATGTATGGACGAAGGCGAAAACGCACCCGCCAGGACGAGGGATGCAGCCTCGAACCCGTCGAAAAGAAGCGTCATGGGCTTTCCCATGCCCCACGCCACAACCACGGAGAGTCTAAGTACCTCACCCATGTCAGAACTTTATCCCGAACCCAATAAGTTTACAGCCAATGGCAGTACCGAAGGCGCGAAAGAAAAAAATGCCATTTTGGGCAAATTTTGATCCTCGCGACCGATTTGCCTGTATCTCGTCGAGTTCTCCATGGATTGAGATGATACCTAGCTAGATAATTCGTAGCAATTCATGTGCAATTATTGATATTACAGCCATTGGCAGTACCGAAGGCGCGAACGAAAAAAAATACATTTTGAGCAGTTTTTGATCCTCGCGAAAGAATTGTCCGTATCTCGGTGAGTTCTGGTCGGATCAAGTTGAAATCTAGCTAGAACTTCCGGAATAATTCAAGCGCAATTAGTGGTGGAAACAAATGAGTGAAAATATCACATTTTGGATCATCTGGCATCTCAGGTACATGGGCCGTAAAATACAGGTAGCAAGCCCTGATCGTGTCCTATGGAAGTGATTTTTTGGGAGGGAAGGCTTTGGTACATAGGGAATCGTGTGATGTAGTTAAAACTATGAATAATTCCTTCCCGCAAGTCTGTAGTACCCTAAGAGACATTTTGTGTAGAAACATAATGAAGTGGCTCTATCTACCCGAATTCAGAACCAAATCAGTTGTTTGGAACCACTCACAGATATGTGTGAAGCACCTCCAGCTTCCCTCATACTCAGACTTGCAAAGGGCGCGCACCGGAAACACTAATTACGACGCGTCGCGTCTCGTCCGTTTTCGGTTATCATCCAGTCCCCGCGATCACATCCACATTCGCCTCGGGGCGTGCCGCGAGAGTGGCGATCTGCAGAATGTACGGCGCGAGCCAGCTGATGGCGCCGAACGAGCTTACGCACCAGCACCACTCGACGCGGCATGTCCTCACCATCCACGTGCCCGCGGCGCATGCAGAGCCCGACAATCTTGTCAAGGATGCCGAGCGAGAAGGCTGCACCGTCTCTTAGTCCGTTACGCACAGCGTTGGCCCGCCATACGGGCCCTCCAGCACGAGGTGCGTCTTGTACCCGGGTACCGGAACCTCCTCCGCGGGCGGGGCAGGACGTGAATCCTCCGCGGGCGGGGCATGCTTCACGTCCTGCCCGAATTCGAGATAGTGCGAGCGGTTGTCGTCATACTGCGGCGTGGATGAAAAAGCGTGCAGCGCGCGGCTCTAATTTCCGGGGCACGGTGAAAGTGCCGCTGTGTGCCGCAGACTGCCGCAGCACAAATTTAGATTGCCGCAGTCAGCGGCAATACTGCCGCAGCAGTCACACTGCCGCGGTGTCACGCAATTATTGCCGCATGCACTGCGGCGATCTTGCTGTTGTGCCCGCAGCAATATTCTCTGGGATGAAATAACATTGTAGGTTTCCCCGGAGACTTGCGTAGCTCAAGATATCAATATTCTCTCGATCGTGGCAACACCACTGATCGCCGCGGAACTCGCCGCGCGGATGTTGAACACTCAGCCAGTAGTACGTGAATGCCGTGAACGACGAGCCGCTTTGGAGATCTGGGTCTTCGCCGCGCGCCGCTCTATCGAAGATTACTTGTTCAATCCTTCCGGATAAGGCACAACGGTGTTGTTATTCCCAATTTTGCTGGTAATTTTGCAGGTGGCATCGGTCCGGAGAAAAGGAGCCAGAACTTGAAGGTATGCTGTCCCTCATACTGACAGATCCGCATCAGCTGCGAAGAGTTCCTTGAATTACCATGGTTGCACCGTAAGGCGTCACACCAAGTTACTCGAAATGTGATATGTGTCCCAGCTGTGGTTTCACTGTTCCGTGCCATATATATCCAGCTGAACCCAATTCTTCTGACGTCAAGGAAATATACTATTCACAGGCAATTTTTAGCAAGGGGTGACCGGAGAGCTCGGGTCTATTGAGTTTTTCTTCATCAGGCTAATTAGACGCTCATAGGCTTACTATGTTTTTCCAGAATGCTTTCGGGACACAAGAATCATCGTATAAAGAGAGTAGCCCGATGCGATCCCGAAGCGCTAATCAGAGTTGTGGAAGCAAACAATGTGTTCATCAAATTTAATGAACAAATCAGCCGTGCGATAAATCTGCATTTCACCGGCCTCTTTCCTCTATTTGCAAGGACTTCTGGCTCAGATACACTTTAATTCTTTGATTGAAAGTTCTCCGGAGCCAAATTAACTCAGTCGCGATGAGTGTATGGCCGATGTACCGCTCGCGACTGTTTTCCAATGAAGCACTATTTTTTGCTCAATTCAGTTGAAAACCAGAATTAACGAGTTTGACACCTAGTACGTGACTCTCTGTACCAAAGTGGGAGGAAACAATCTTCTCAAAGGTGATATCTAGCATGCTGAATTATCCCAGAAACAAATTGCCGCAGGGTGGCTGTGCAATTGCCGCAGACAATAATGCCGCTGCACCTAAGAAGCCCCGTAGACACTCGAGAATTTTGTGGGATGTGCGTATCATAAAAAAGAACTCCAATGTAGCTCTCAGCAGACTTCTTAGTGCTTCGACGTAGATGGCAATAGATTGAAAAAAAAAAAAAAATCAAGTTGAACAATGTTGCGGCGTCAAACTAAGGAATTGATCGCACACACCAGTTGAAGGACGCAATGCCATTCGCCATGCGCTGCTTTGGACCCAGTATGTTTGGAAAGGTGTAGCACGAAAGTGGTGCAGCACCAGTGTCCCTCCCGCACTTGTGTGAACTAAATTTAGTGATCAAGTCCCCCGTGCATTATATTCACATTTAAATAGCATCTTTGCTCTATTTCAAGGATTTCGGTTCAGATACACTTTGGTATAATGATACAAGTTCTCTGAAGCCAAATTGATCCAGTCACGATGAGCATGTGGCCGGTGTATCGCTTGCAAGTGTTTTCCACCTGAAGACTATTTATTGATTAATTCAGTTGAAAGCCAGAATTCACGAGTTTGACACCTAGTATGTAACTCTTTGCATCTACTGAAATAGGAGGAAACAGTTTTCTCAAAGACGATATCTGGCGTGCTTAACTATCCCAAAAAAAAAATTGCCGCAGACTGCCGCAGGGTGGCTGTGCTGCCGTCGATCTGAGTGCCGTATGTGTCGTGGTTGCACTGTGTGTCTCTAGAATGTGTACAGGATGCATTACATGACAGCACTGACCCTTGGCCGACGTAATGCGAGCACAAAGTTCGAGTGCGCGAATGCGGTAGGATTGGAATGACAGTTCAAGTTGAAGCTCAAAGTTCCAACGGTTGGACAAATGCACGGAGCGATAGAAAGTTTCAGGGCTCAATAGCCATCTTTTCACCATTGCGTGTCAGTCCAAAAGGAATGAGCAGGGGGATACAAGGGTATGGCTTCTGCGTCGGAATGATCAAGATTTGATGTTCAATGGTGAGCAGCCACATTATTGAACGACGTTGTGCGACTGCCGTGAGGAATTAGACTCTTGAGAGGAAGAATGTTTTTTTTTTGGACAGGTAGGTATATCTTACCGATGTCTTAGAAAGACGAGGACTCCGTCGGGACGCCGCATGGAGGAGACTTGAGCATACTGTCGCGGCGGCGCCGTTGAATATTGCCGCGGCCATGTCACACTGCCGCTGTGTTACGGCTTATACTGCCGCAGACAACCGCAGAACTGCCGCTGACTGACGCAGGACTGCCGCTGCAAACAGCTGGACTGCCGCAGCAAAGTGCCAAAAGTGCCGCTGTAACTGCCGCAGACTGCCGCTGTATGATATTTGCAGCTGTTTGTTTGCCGCAGGACTGCCGCAGACTGCCGCTGAAGCAATATTTAAATCGTCTCCAGCGCTCTCAAAACCACTAGTACCTCCACATATTTCAATGTTAAACAGTGTATTAACTACAGGACTATGTCCCTACACAGTATCGGGGCTTAACTCCCGCTATTGACACCCGTTGAACATGTGCCGCAAACTTGACTGCCGCAGACTGCCGCAGAGATTGCCGCTGCATGCGGCAACGGCAATGCAGCGGCAAAATATCTTTGCCCTAATTTCCGCACGCGGGCTGCGAAGGGTATCCCGAGCGGCTCGTTGTCGGTATCTGGGAGAGAGGTGGGGTATGGGGGAGTCTGATCGGTGGGATTGTACCTGAAAGACAAGTCACATCTGGCATGGCACAGCACACACTGAGCGGGTGCACCTCCGACACGCACCCGCCTACGAGGGCACTGCATTTGGACGTGCTGCCCGGTGCGCCAGCCTATGCAGCGCTGGGATGTGGATCTGCAGGATAATGAATTGAGCGCTGGGAATGGATGCGGCGGAGATGGAGGCCTTGCAAGACTCATCCCACCTTCACAGCTCTCTCTGCTGAACTCATTTCAGACGCTCGCGGCCACTACACCGTTGGCAAGGAGCTCATTGACCCCGTCATGGACAAGATTCGCCGTCTTGCCGACAACTGCTCGGGTCTGCAGGGCTTCTTCGTCTTCCACTCGTTCGGCGGAGGAACCGGCTCCGGCTTCGGCGCTCTCCTGCTCGAGAGGCTGTCGACGGACTACGGCAAAAAGTCGAAGTTCGAGTATTGTGTGTACCCCGCTCCCCAGCTGTCGAGCTCGGTTGTTGAGCCCTACAACTCCGTCCTTACGACCCACACGACCCTCGAGCACTGTGACTGCTCGTTCATGGTTCGTCTGGGCCCATTCACACCGCTGTGTCCGCGTTTATATTTCGATCCAGGTGGACAACGAGGCGATCTACGACATTTGCAAGAAGACCCTCGGTGTGGTGTCGCCCAGCTTCTCCAACCTGAACAGACTGATCGCCCAAGTCGTGTCCTCGATTACCGCGTCCCTCCGTTTCGACGGTTCTTTGAACGTCGATCTTAACGATTTCCAGACTAACCTTGTGCCGTGAGTGGCTTTCGACGAGTGAGGTAATGACAAATCCCAAGCCTATCCAAATAGCTTCCCTCGTATTCACTTCCCTCTCGCCACATATGCGCCACCGCTGTCCGCCAAGAAGGCTAACCACGAGCAAAACTCCGTGTCTGAGATGACCTTCGCTTGCTTCGCGCATGGCAACCAGATGGTATTACTTCCGTTCATGCTTTTAATAAGCCCGCTCAGCCTCTCACAGGTAAAATGTGACCCCAAGGAGGGTAAATACAGTATGTTCATTTACACTCTTTGATAATCGAGTCTTGACCTCCCGCTTTTAGTGGCCTGCTGCCTGCTGTACCGCGGCGACGTGGTTCCCAAGGACACCCAAGCCGCCGCCGCCAGCATCAAGACGAAGCGCACAATCCGGTTTGTTGACTGGTGCCCGACCGGGTTCAAGGTTGGCCCAAGGCTCCATTGGCGTGATCGAGCTGACCGGCGCTTGTAGATGGGTATCTGCAACGAGCCGGCAGCTTGCGTTCCCGGAGGCGACCTCGCCAAGATCACTCGCAGTCTTTGCATGCTTGCCAAGTTAGTTCTACGTCATGGTTTAGCTGGCGTATATTGATGTGCTGCTCAGCGCCACGGCCATCTCTGCTGCCTGGGACCGTCTCGGTACGTCTGCCTGGACATACATTAGTCGCAGGTTACCATCTGACGCGTTCTGCAGACTACAAGTTCGATCTCATGTACTCGAAGCGTGCCTTTGTGCACTGGTACGTCGGTGAGGGTATGGAGGAGGTACAGCGCATCCATCGCCGCTCCATTCGTAATCTAACGGTTGCCGCAGGGTGAGTTCTCCGAGGCCCGCGAGGACCTCGCCGCGCTCGAGAAGGACTACGAGGAGGTTGGCGCTGACAGCGCCGACGCCGAGGAGGAGGGCGAGTACTAGAAATGCGCGTTGTGCATGTGACTCCCGTTGTCTGTCGCGGTTACCAAAATACCCCCTGTTCTCTTTGCTCATCGATTCTTGCTCCTCGTTGACTCTCCTTTGTTCTCGTCAACGCAATATCCCATTGGTAAAAGCGTCGACCCTTCCCCCTTTCGCGAGCGCCTTCACCAAAAAACAATATCCGCGGTATCGTGAGGACAAATGACTACCTCAGCATTGACATATCCGACCGTCGGATTATATGGGCGATATACTGTGCAAAAATTAGCGAAATTTTGCAGGGTTTTTGCTTACAGGTTGCATCCTCGGGAATCGCATCTTCCGCAGATCCATTGCATCTACTTCAGCTGTGAATGGATAGATTGGACCGCTGTAGGATATTATTCATGACAAAAATGAACATGTGTCAGAGTATCGACCTCACGGAAGCCGAAATGCGGCGAAATTCGGACAATATTATTATCTATCATTCCAACACCGTAAGGGAAAAGTGTCGGCCACAGCCATCCAAACACCCGAGGATTTTTCGAAGTCGACAACGGCACATTTCCTGAAGGAAACTTGACAAATCCAACTTCGTTTTTCTTCAATAATCGAAGCGCTGCTAGCTTTCTCTGTCCGTAGGTTGTGTCGATATTGTCTACATCGACAAGTGTTGTAGAAGTCAATTCAAATGTGGCAGACCCTTCAAATAGTTCGGCATTCGCCTGATCAGAATACGATGTATATGATGATCCCGGGTTGTTTGCGGAATTTGTCCGTAGAAAATCCTGAGTGGCAAGTGGGCAATCAAACTCTCATTTATGCCCCAAATGGTCCGAAATCCTGCGTCACCCAATATGACATATTTTCTTCTTTCTTTCTATGACTAATTCCGCATGAATTAGCTGAGTAGATCTATGTAGGTTTCATGTGAATCGGTGCAGAAATCACTGAGATATTGGGGATTCTTTGAAAACATCCCCAAACGAGGAAAAAATTAGCCGCGCCCTCGGTACTGACATTAGCTGTAAATACTCAGATTCGCAAAGGGCGCATGTCGAAAACACTAATTACGACGCGTCGCGTCCATTTTCGGTCAACATCAAGTCCCCGCGATCACACCGAGATCCCATCACACCCACATCATTTGTCGACGCGCGATATTACTATCTGAGCGGATTGGATCCCCATCCAATGTGCACCTACCCAGCTGTGACAGATGGCAACTTGACGCGCGTCGCACACTAGCGGTCAGACATGGAGCGGGGATCTGAGTCATTCAATATCTTTTAAGGAGCTCATAGTTGGCCCAGAACAAACCTCTGACTCACTGGTAGATAGATCATCCAGAAACATCGGATTTTTACAGACACTAATATTCTCACTTTCAACTGCATTGTTCACGTAGTAGAGGGTGCACAAAGCAAATATGGCGACGAGGTGACCTCATAAATACACTTATGTGTGCCTTAATAAAGGACTGGAGCATTATATCCACATCCCCCCTTGTAGGAGGAGATCTGCTTAAAAAGGTAATAATATTATATCACATTTTATACAGGTTGAATAAAAATAAACGGGGCACGAGAAGAAATGCGGAATTCCAGTGCGGTTCCGAATATATAGTTTTCAAAGAGATACATTCATAATTGAGCCCGCAGCGAGGGAAATGGTCTAAAAGATCAAAAATGTCCCAAAATGGGAAAAAAGACGGCCGCGCCCTATGTTCCGCAAAGGGCTGTAATTCATCTAACAAATGAGAAGTCAGTGAGCAAAAACCCACTAATCGTACGGACTGTTTGGTTTACAGCCCTTTGCGGAACATAGGGCGCGGCATTTTTTTTTTTCCTTTTTGAGACATTTTCGATATTTTCGACCATTTCCCTCGCTGCGAGCTCAATTCTCAGTGTTTCGCTCCATAAAATATATGGTCGGAACCGCATTGGAATTCTGCGTTTCCTCTCGTGCTCTGTTTATTTTTATTCAACCTGTATAATATGTAGTATAAGATTATCCCTCTTTCAAGCAGATCTCCTCCCACAAAGGGAGATGTTGATACCGTGCTCCAGGGCTTAATTACGGAAAAGATAGGTGTATTTCAAAGGTCACCTCATCGCCGTATTTGTTATTTTGTGCCCAAACGATGCAATTGAATGTGAAATATTAATGTCTACTCAAGTACAGGGTTGCTGTATGATCTATCCACCAGTTTCAAGGGGATTTGTTCTGGGCACCTTATAAGGTATTAAGAATAGACCCTACGACTCAGATTGCCGTTGAATGCCTTCCCGCTAGAATGCGACGCACACCAATTTGCCATTTGTAACAGTCACGTGGTGCAGTTACGCGTAACTGATGTCAAATTGAGGCGCGTTACGCGTACTAGCGCGAAGGCGTTCAACGATAATCTGAGCCGTAGGGTTTACTTTAAAGACCTCATAGGGGGCCCAGAACAAACCTCTTTGAGCCTGGTCGATAAATCATGCAAAAACCTTGTACTTGAGTAGACATTAATATTTCACATTCAATTGCATCGTTTGGGCACAAAATAACAAATACGGCGACGAGGTGACCTTTGAAATACACCTATCTTTTCCGTAATCAAGCCCTGGAGCACGGTATCAACATCTCCCTTTGTGGGAGGAGATCTGCTTGAAAGAGGGATAATCTTATACTACATATTATACAGGTTGAATAAAAATAAACAGAGCACGAGAGGAAACGCAGAATTCCAATGCGGTTCCGACCATATATTTTATGGAGCGAAACACTGAGAATTGAGCTCGCAGCGAGGGAAATGGTCGAAAATATCGAAAATGTCTCAAAAAGGAAAAAAAAAAAACGCCGCGCCCTATGTTCCGCAAAGGGCTGTAAACTGGTTGTGCTTCATGCCGTTGGGTTGAAGAAATCAAAATCATGGCAGTCTTTTAAACAATGTGAAAATAACGTACTTTCCACACGATTTTGCTCACATGTAAATGTTTTGAGTTGCTTCCGTATGGCATTTTTTTGCCCAGCACAGGCACCAAGTCGTGACGCCGCCCGAGCAGAAAAAATTTATCCGTGGTGCGGCCGTCATACTGAATGTCAGTGGTGGTAGGTATATCTCTGTCATTGCAAACCTCAGTGCTTAGACTTAGAAGACCCGCATTGAATTTGACGATAATGATGACGACAAGGTGACTTCCTCATTGTGAATATTTAAACTAACGACATGACAAAGTCTTCAAGTTCGGAGCCTCCGAAAACTCCCCCGCCATCGACAAAGCGCAGCTTCAATGCATATACCTCTCCGGACCGTGATCAACTCCATAAAGCATTGGCGGTTGGCAGCTCAGCTGATATTTCGCAGGCTTCAAGTAAGTGGAATAGCATACATAACAAGCTTTAGCCTCGAGCTGATTTTGCTACTCATTCAGAGCCTCTTACATCAGAGCGTGTCGAGTTCTATTCCGTTCGAGCACGTCCCTTGCAGGAGCTTCTTTCTGGAAGTGCCAAACACTTTCAATGCGATCCCAGGACTGCTTTTTAAGGAACTATGATGGTTTCTCATGTTGGCAAAGGCACTTTTAAAACAACGCATATCCGTCACCTAACCCTCATTCATCTTTCAAAGTCTGGCTTGGGTACTGTCCCCAATCATTTAGTTGCTGTGCTGTGAAACAGGTTTATCGCCCACGTCCAAAGCAGAAAGATGTCAAATCTTGGGTTGTAACCAGGTATCCAACAAAAGACGAGTTTGACAAGACAGTTCACAAAGCCAACCGGGATCCTCATTACTAGACTTCACTTACCCTTCATTGAAAAGTCTATTCTTGATGCTGGTGGAGACCCGCCTTTCCCGATTCCTAAAATGCGATTTGTCCATGCTGCCATCGTGGTATCTCATCAAGATGTGCAGGGGAGGGACGGTTACAGATGTTTCGAGCATGAGGCGAACATATTTTGGTGGAGGCGTTTATGAAATCACAAGATTTCGTTACATTTGTCCACAATGGAGACGCTACCCCTCTCTTGGATGCTGAAGATCCTCTCTACAGTATCACGGAGCTTCTGTGCTTCACTCAGCTCGTCCAGTACGAAAAGAGTGGCAGTATTGTATTTATATCTGACTATCAAGGTACAGTTTGAATTTCTTTATTTCGAACCCAGGGAGGTTCTGAGTATTCAATTAGGCACAGAGACTCTTCTGACCGATCCTTAACTAATGACTTCTCCGCAATTACAATATGATTTCGGTGAAGCCATGGAAGGCCAAATACAATTGGTGCGCAGAGACCAGGCGCAACAAGGGCGCATACAGAATTCGAAGTCCATGCTTGATTACGAGAACTTGATCGTTCTTTTCGGAAACGAATGGGTAGGTTTTTGAGAGTGGCGACAATTTGGTCCCATCTTTTACGACGTATTGAAAATAGTGGCTGTGCTTTAAAAAACACTACTTTGTATCGCCACTGTCGTTAGATCTAGTGTGATACTTACCGTTTCTAATGCCCATAGTGGCTGTGTTTATGGCTGTGTTTCTTACGTAATTTTTTTTCCCTGCTGGCCAAGGTTCGAACCCCGGACTAAACATCCTTTCTCGTTCACCGTAAGGCTGACGAATTTTTGCAAGCCTGCGCTATTCTTTTCACTTTAATGCATATTCGAAACTATTACAGGTTCTGACTTTAGGTTTCGCACAATTCGATCACGCGCTCCGCTGTCCTGTGATACGGGAAATTAGGAATCTCCTATTCATTCCCCTTTTCTTTCCTCGTGCAGCACAAACGGTATATGAATTTGGGTCAGCCCACGCCTATTTCCGTCTCCCCATGGCTTCACAGTCTTATCTGTACTCAACCGGATGATGGTCATCAAGAGCCGACTCTAGCGGAAATGAACACTCTTGCGACATCGGAAGATCATATCATTGAAGAGCCGAGTTCTACCACCCAGCTGACCATTACTGGATTTGTGTACTCCGCTGAGCTCCTAAATGTGCGTCCGTGTCCTGTTTTCACTACATAGGTTCCTCATTTTTGTAGGACATGTCAGGCGCTCGCATATATCGCTTGGTGGCTCCTGAGGGCAGGTTGGAACGTTTTAGAAAGCAAATGGAGACATTTTACCGGGTCTGTGGATTAAAAGTAGGCAAGATCTTTGAGTGTAGTGGCCTTCCCAAACTTTTCATTGATTTGTGTTCAAATCAGAGCGGATGACGGCGAGATGGTGCGCGAGCTTGTCAGGCGGTAGGCTTTTTTTGCGTATCAAACCGATTTTTTATTCATTCATCCTCTTTTTAGTTTTGTTCGAGACTCGGTCAAGAAAAATGCATATGAGGAGGAGCACGCGGAATGATCAAAGACTGGCCCGTAGCTTTGTATACTTCTGTCTCCCATACTCTTCGAGGTCATGTCAACAATCAAGTATTATGAAGATTATTGAGACTCTAATGCGGAAGATACACCGCCAGCGGTAAAGTGCGCCCCGGAGAATCGGAATACGTTAGGGTTGTGATGGAAGATAGCCGCAGTTTGAAAGTGATTGTGCTCAAGTTAGAACTAGATTTACTCACCCTTGTGGAGGAAAAAAAAACCCGGCCGTCGTACAACCTCTTTAACTCGACCTGGGGCTGAAACGCAAGCTCACTCAGGTTGCTCGAGAGCTTTGGACAATGCGCCGCAGAAGATAGCATCATCATTCAGTGATCAACTTGAACAACCAGGGAGTGGAGCTGGTACCTCTTAGCTCGGTGGGTCGAACCCTGGGGTAAATTCTTTGAGCTCAAGGTTAACTATCTGAAATTATACATTCCGGCGGAATCTGCCGTTTCCCACCCCAAGCTAAGAGCTAGTCAGCTCAGGGTATCCTGATTTTTTTCCCCCATGACCCCAATACTATGGCCTCCCCGTGTACTAGTGTGGCGTACTCTTACACCACAAAGCCTTTAGATAAATCAAAACTCGAAGCGCTACATCTTGTACCCGAGCTCTTGGCATACTCCATATTCCCGAGGCCCTCTAGGCATCCCTGGAACTTATGTTAAAACGACTCGAGATACGTTATTATCTAATGCTTACGGCTCAAAATTTATTCTGTCCACGAGCGAGCGTCCATCGAATCGAGTCTCGGGGGGTAGCCGCCGGACTTGTCGACCATCCATTCAAGGCCTAGATCCGAAATGATCGGAGTTGCAAGCCCATCAAAGGCCTAGATTCGGCACTTCCCGAGCACGGGAACCGAACGAAGAACTCGCCCGTAGCATTTAGTTATTCATCCCTATACGCTTTGAGGTGAAGCTGACGGACGTATAACTCTGAAACTAGTAGATACCATGATGTTTTACAAAAAAAACAAAATTGCTTCGCCGATATGGCCCAGCTACGAATTGAACGTGAAAGCCAGGTTTAATCAATTTTTTGATCAAGGGTGTGATTTCTCTCTCTCTCTCTCTCTGCACACCGGCAATAACTGTCCATATCAGTGAGTCTCCATAGGAAGCATAAATCAGGGACAGGAGAGTTGACTCACCCCCAAGCCTTCCAAGCGGTCGCATATCCTCCTTCGTCATCAGCTGCGCGTGCTCCAGGCGCGGGCGCAACGCCGTGACGTTCACCCCTTTCAGCGCCACTTCGAAGGCATCCAGAACGATTCCGTTGGCGCGGTCGCCGATTGCGTGTACGTTCTGAATTTTCATTAGGATGGAGGAATATATGATCAACGGCTGAAAGTAGAGGGACCGGGCAACGGAACGCACCACCTGCCAACCATCGCGCAAGAACTCGGGGATGAGCTCGAAGAGAACCTCTGGGGCAAGACGCATGAAGCCTTGCGTGTGGTGGTTGTCGGCGTACGGTTCGTAGAGCTGTCCACAAGAAATATATCAACAACACCAAAATATATGTAGAAGACGAACCGCGGAGCCCCCAGTAAGCAGGGCACCTGGAAAGCCGGTCAGAGCGAACAAAAAAGACAGCGAGAAGGGAAAGTGAGCACCGTCAGCGAAGATTTTCACGCTGTGCGCAGTGAGGCGCCCGTTTGCGGCGCCGACGATGGGTTTGGTAATGTTTCCCCAGTAGGGTTCCGTCTCGTCGACGAATTTCATGCCGTAGATGCGAATCTGCTGATTAATGAGGGCAGACCAGCACAAAGCAAAATCAAAATACTGAACATACCGGGATGTGGGTCTGGCTAGACGAGAATGAATGGAATCCAGTTAGCCATTTGCAGCAGACAAGGGATGCAGTACATACCGCATGAAGAATTCCAGCGACTCAGCATCCAGCCCCGCGTCGTGCACGCAGGTGGGCCCAGATGCGAGCGCATCGTTCACGGCAGTCATGGAGCGTTCCATAACCTCCGCCTCCGTCAAGGCTGGCATCTTTAGCAGTTCTTGTGCGTTGTCAAGGAGCACACCTACGTTATCGTCAGCAAGAATGAAAGGATGAATACCGAATGACACAACTAACCCGTCGGCTTGCCCACCTCATCAATCAGAACGACCCCCCCTTTAACAGTACCCGGCAGCGGCGCACTGAGCTCCAGCGCCTTCCCAGACACCCACTGCACGTGGCAGTCCTTCGACTGCAGTACCACAGGTCGCCCGCAAAACACGTCGTCGCCATCCAAATAAGCCTGGGGTGGGCACCATTAATGGATGGATAGATTAGGGTGATGGTCATGGTGGAGGTAAGGACAATGTGACGCGCAGCTGTGGGCCACGCAGCGCCGGGCCAGCTGGTGTGGTCCCAGCCACCGCCATGGATGAAGACGTCTGGGTTGTGGAGGATGGAGGGGTTGGCGAGGATGTATTCACGCACGCGGGCGACGGTTTCTGCGTAGTGGGATGACTTTTGGCAGCTGTCTTCGGATGACATTACACACCTTGGATGGTTGCTGTGCCCTCGAGCGCAAGCTGCCTCCTGCACATGATTCCCCAAATCTGGCAAAGCACTACCATTCTTTGCGTCACTTGCGTCATTTGCAGATGCAGCTGGTGGCTTCTTTGGGGTATGAAAATCATTCTTTTTGTTCTTTCTCTCGCTCATGTGTATATCAACATATTTCTCTCAGGTCTGCCAGAAACCTGTTATGTTCTTCAATGATGGCCAGAAGAAGTCACCGCAGTACAGTGGCATTCCGTTTGAACCCTTCCGCACTATCTCCGGACTGATCCACAGCAATCCGCAGCGTGCATTCACCATCGGGCTGGCTGTGTCGCCGGAAAATCCGGTGGGTAAGCCTGTCGAAAAGTGGGCCAAGGAGCCCATGCACTGTAACATGATGGTCCTCATCCATGCCCCCCACGTTCCTGGCAGGCGCAGTACTGGGGAAATCCTTCTCATCTGCGAGCCGAACATCACCGATGTTGAGGCGAGGGAGCACAAGGCTAAATACATCCTCAAGAGCCGCATGTGCGAGATGCTCAAAGAAATTGGATCCAGCGTGAAACACGTCTGGGCCAATAATAAGCGCAAGGAGCGCAACAACGTTGGGATCTGTCTTACGCTGGCGTTGGAGTGGATGGTTGAGCTTGTGGCTGGGGGTGTGAATGGGTTGGGTATTGAGAGGAACGACAGTGGGCAGGTGACAGCCATAAAGGGATTTCGTTTGATAGAGATGTAGCATTTTGGAGTTGGAAATATTTTTCTTGCTTCGAACTTTGAAATGAAGTCTCGAAAGAAATATGTGGTTTGAACCCAAATCCCGCTGTATTTTCTCATAGCTCAAGGAACCAAAAGATTGAAACGTGTCAAGATCGGAAATCCACTGAAAAAAGTGAGCATTTGATAGAAACCTTCGTAATAAATAAACTGCAGTAACACACTTCAGCAACGGGTCAAGGTGAAACTTCGCTATATTTTCTTGTTGGGTCCAATAATCATTAGATATGATGTGGTAGAACTTAAACACCCACTCAAAAAAGCTGAGGATTGAACTGGGACCCTAGCAGCAAGTGAAATGTAGGGAAACGGGCAAACTATTGGTTTCAGATCAAAGCCCGCTATTTTATTCTGTGACTTCAGTGTGGGCCAGATATAATGCGTCTAAGCTCAGTTACCCAAACAAAAAAAGTGAGAACGATGTTTAAGCCCTCGTAATGAAGAATGCGGACAAATCAAATCCAACTTTCCTAATTAGGACAGTAACGTTGAGTATTTCCTAATTGGGACACCAAACGGAATTGAGTGTACCACACTCATGAATGACAAAGGAAGCAAGTTTGGAGCGGAGTTTGAAACCCATCAACAAGGCATCAAAGAGGAAGCGAAAGAGGGAATCAAAAAGGACAGGAAATTTGGGCTTAGCACGAAAACACGCGGAATGAGGGAAAAAAAGAGGCTTACAGCCAATTCTGAAAATAATGAGAATACCTTTTTTTTCTCTACGCGTTCCCGGTTTGGCAATGCCATACCGGGTTGGTCGCGGGTTCGAACCCGGGTCGTCGCACATTTTGATGACCCTTCCAAACTGATGCATAACCAAGGCCAGAATTGAGCCAGAGCTCCTCAAAGCACCCTGAGACCACCTAAAGTACCTTCAGTCCGGTTTTGTACCCCTCTTTGATGCATGGGGTCCAGTCTCAAAGGCACAGTCAATTGATAATCAATGTGTCACTTATCCTGCTCAGTTCCGGCAAAACAAAGGCGGGAAACATGCACAGTAAACCTCGAACTCGTTGGTGTGTACCCAGCTGAGGATGTGTGTTATCAGCTCACCTAGCAGATACTTTGTGCATCAAACATTGCTACGTAGCACAGTTGTCCATCACTCTCCCTGCAATTGGACCCTTAGCTTGGGACCTGTTCTCCGATGTTCCAACGATATGCTCATTTACATCTTGTTTGTGCACTCACGGTCTCTAAGAACCCCCCCGAAAGACTGCCAAAAATAAATGTGCGACGACCCGGGTTCGAACCCGCGACCAACCCGGTATGGCATTGCCAAACCGGGAACGCGTAGAGAAAAAAAAGGTATTCTCATTATTTTCAGAATCGGCTGTAAGGGCCTGATCGGCAACCATTAATTCACGCGTGAATCTGTGAATTCTTGTAACGCTTCTGTCACGCGTCTTCTTTTTGCTTCCTCTTTGCTTCCCTCGACTGCTGGCGGCCACCACCCATTCCCCCGCTCCCTCCACACCATGGCTTCTCATCCCGACGACCCTGCCTTCTCTGTACACTCTTCCGACAACGACGTCGCCCCCGAAATTCCCGACAATGCGGGACATTCATTCACGGACTTGGAGACCAACTACGCGCTGGATTATCTGCATAAGGACCCGACCACATACCTCAGCGGCAACGGATTCAAGGTCAAATCATTTACTGAGATCTCCGTCGCCCTCAAGAAACGGTTCCCAACGCGCCCCATTCGCTCCAAAGACCATGTCGGCAACCGTTTGCGATACGTGATTGTGATGTCGCTGCTCTTTGATTTCGCACTCATCTTCCTTCAGGTAAAGGGCATCTTCGAGGAATACGAATTCGTGCGGGGAAAGAGTGGAGTTGGGTGGGACGACGGGGAGAAGAAGGCTACGGCTGAGGCAGATTTTGTCAAAAAATTTACGGAGGTGCGTGCAGCTAACTCTCGCATCCAACTCTATGCTAACGGGACGTAGGAGTTTGGCGACAAGTACGCGAAGTGTTTCAAGAGATCGTGCCCTTACTACAATCGCCTCGCGGGCCTTTTTGGCGGCAACAAGGCCACCGGCGAGCATGTCCTGCATCTCACAAAGTCCAAGTCGAAGAAAAGCAAATTGTCCTCTGCCTCTGCCTCTACCTCTACCTCTACCTCTGTCTCTGCCTTCGCTTCCGCCGCCGCTCCCTCCTTGTTGTCGCCGCAGAAGCGCGGCCCGCTCCAGACTCTCGAGAACGACGCCATCGACATAGACTCGGATTCTGCACCCAACCAACCCCCTTCCCCAAAACCTTACGACGACGAGTTGCTCCCTCCCCCTGCCAAACGCCGCCGCCTCGACGACGAGAGCGAGAACATCGACGATGCGAAGACCAAGGCCGGTGCACGCGACCATGCCCGTTCGGCCTCGGCCAGCTCGAGCTCTGGCGGGCGTCGTGCATCACGCAATGCTGAAACCGGGAGCGAGATCGCACGCGGGCTGAAGGCAATCGGCCAGGGCATGTCTGCACCGATCATCACCAAAGCGGACACCTCGCATGTCGATGAAATCGTGGATGCCTTGATCGCAGACCCCACCCTCCTCCCCGACGACCCCGACGGCGAATACTACGCCCTGTTCTTGGATGCGTTGAGCGCGAACGAGATGCGCGCACGTATATTCATCAAAGCCCCACACCGCATCCAACGCATCGCCTTGCTGAAACGCGTGTTGACCGAGAAGGAGATGGAGGTACCGTTTAATTGGGTGTAGTTCTTTTCTGTTTTCTTTGCTCATTGTGATCATCCGGGACCCACTCGAATTCTTCGCATTGTACCGTCGTTACATTTGTACTAGTTGTCATGTTCTGCAATGTACTGAGCCCACATGCTCATCATGATCTGCTCCCGCCGCGCGTTTGCCCTATGCGACTCCTCCTCAGTGATTGCAAGTACACGTTGCTCTGGAATGACAGCACCGGCAAGGAACGGGTGGGCGTCGGGATCGTACTCCTCTTGATTGTTGATTTCAAAGGCAAATGAGTTAAGCTGGTCGTGGATGCCAAGAAAGTTGTGCAGAGCTCCTGCCGCTGCCACAATCTTTGCCTGTACCTCGTACGAACACTCAGGGCTGGAGATGAGAATGGGAAACTGCCGCTTTGTAACGCCAAATATTCGCTCAACGACGTTTCGAAGTTGTGAGTGCCGAAGGTTGTACAGCTCCTCTGGTGTCTCCGGTTCGCACCCGCTGCTGTCCCACTCCTTCAGGTGATAGCGCGTACCGATGAATGGCGCTAGAATGAGGTCGCAATTAGGGAATCCCGCATCTCCGAGGTAATAGCGATATGGGGGTAAGGCAAATCCATTGCGACGTGCAGTATCGAAAAGGCGTCCATCCGCAGCCGTTCCTTCATACCCAGGCATCATGTATGTGAAGCGGAGGTCAAAATCACACGCCGCCAGGACATTCTGGGTGATGTCTCCATGGCGATCTCGATAACGGACGGTGTCGGCAGCGAGCACGAAGGCGTTGATGTGTGTACCGTCGACAGCGCCTCGGCAATAACGAAAGAAGGGGAAATATGCGGGATTGTTGGCGATTTTCAGGGGAGTGGAGTCGGCGGGGTTCTGGACATATTTCTGATAGAAGTTGCCCACCGCTTCATTGAGCACAAGGTTCGTATATTTGCTGATGGTGTCGTTTGACCGCTGAAAGCGCTCCATCAAGTCTCTCTGGCTGCTTGCGTGAACAAACCAATAGACAAATATGGCTATTTGTTCCGCCACCGTGATGTGCCGGCTGTCGCTGAGGCCTCCGTTTGTGCTGAATTCCCAGCAAAGCAAAAGGAAAGCAGCCGGATACATTCCTAGCTGGTCCAGACATCGTTCCGGGTGGCCATTGATGATCTCATCTAGCCAGTCCTGACCGGTGAGGATAGAGGTGTGGCGAGGGATGGGAAGAGGGCGTTCGAGATGCAAGAGACTCTCGGTACAAAATACAGTTGCAAGAGTGGCGGCATATAGAGCGTGTCGGCGGCGCTGGATTAGTCGGATGAGCTCCGGGGAGACGTCTTTTCGATGCACTATGTGCGCGGCAGCCATGAAGAAGCGTAGAACAGTGGTTCAGGCGGCGGAAGTGAGCGCTCGCGAAGAGTTTGATCGATGTGACTGATCGTGACATTTCCAGATTCACGCGTGAATTAATGGTTGCCGATCAGGCCCTAAGGGAATCGAACGGGAGTGGCAGTGCCAGTTCCAAGTTGGAACCGTTAGTCAGCGGTGGCAGTGTTGTTATGTTTCACGAGCTTGGCGACAACGTGCACGCCATCCCGATAATGATTGCGCGCTGAGGTAATAAATCAGAAATCACCAAGGAAGTGGATTTACAGACGTACAACACTCCGAATTCCAGCGTCAGACACATTTACATGACTGTTTTCCTTGAAAATAGGCTCATTCGATTCGGACGGGAAATACGGAGGGCACCTCGTGGCCCGATTTTTTCTAACTACCTCAAGATCATTTGGTGGGTCAAATTTGGGTGTTTTTGGCTGTATGTGAGCAGACTGGGTCTCACAGTACTAATAATGCCCAGATTGATGTAGATTTTTGATACAATGTACTCGGGCATATTACGGAGGGCATGTCGTATTACCGGGCTCGAAAGAAACATCTACAAGAATCGTGTAACAGTCACTGAGGCATCAAAATCGAACATGGGGTTGTCGCTTGGCGTCGGTGTAATGTCGAACATATCTGTATCGGGCTCGCGGTGCGAGGCGTACAAAATAAAAGTGTGTTTCTCCATGCTGGTGAGTTGGATGAAACGAATGACGTTCGAGCCCGGCTGAATCCAGGGACCATTCTTCCGTTGAGGGGTTAACGACCCTCACCCTACTTGCGGGTGCGATGTCCCCTTTTCCGTATTGCTCTGACGGGCGGGACCTCTGTTTTCTGCGCCCCCTCCTTTCTCTCTCTCAATCCTGTGCATTCTCTAACCTCCTCGCATCCTCTTGCGCCACTTCCAGGGTCTTGATCGTTCAGTTGACCACGCTTAGTCTTTCTTGTGCGTGCGGAAAGTGGAGGATATATATGGTGGCAAGCAATGATGTAGGGACGTAGTGCATGTATAGACCCCTCAGCAAGGTTGGCCAACCTGCCGCCCCCTTGTCGCGGGGCTGAGGCTTGCGATCCTTGGGCTCCTGCGGGTCCAGAGATTTACCAAGGCGGCTTAAATGGCTTTACGTTTCATTGGATCGGGGGATGTGACATAGATCATTGTCCTGATTTTCGCTATGGTGCGGCAAAAGAGATCTAGTTCAAAATAAAATCCTCTCACGTTACATCCATTAACCTTACCTTAGCTACCCATACAATATATATTTCCTCGCTGTATATCCTCCTGACTCTGACGATGAACCCATCCGCACCCTCTCCCACTTATTCGGATGCACAAACAATATGCAGTTCTTGAGGCTCATGTGCTCCTGCCGATCTCCGATCGGCCGTTGCCCGTCCCCAAATGAAGCGCCTATGTCAGTCGGATCGGACGGTCTGGAATAATCCTTTTCGGTAACTAATTTGTAAGTATTCCTGGTACCGACTTAGGTTCCAGGTCTCAAACACGAATAGACCTTTTTCCGATCTCTCACCGATCATGACGGATCGTCGGTCCGGATTCCGAGATCCGTCGCTCGCGGCTCAGCACTTTTTCAAGCTTGAAGTGCGTTCGAGGGATTGCTTCCGCCCAATGCCAAAGTGCCTAACGACTGCCTACCTATGTGTGTTCTTCCCTATTTGTAACATCCAGCCGCTCGATGCGCCATGGCCCGTCTTTCAGGTATCTAATTCGCATGGCAACGGTTGCTAATTCGTAATTGGAAATTCTGCCTCTCTCTCTTCCTCCACGATGTCCAACGCTCCCCGCAATCCTCGTCGTGCACCGTCTGTCATCGAGATTGACGACGAAGAAGCAGTGCCTACGCGCAGTTCGCCCCCACTACCTTCAGACTTCCCTTCCACGATTTTGAGGTGTGATGCGCCATCTGGTAGGTCAATGATCCTCTCCTTTACGCAATTACTCAGGTCCTGCATAGAATCACTGAGTCTGCACCCAAGCAATCCCGCACCCTCGAGTACCTCCTCGAGAAGAGCCGGTACGGGGATTCCCAGGGGTAAGTACCCATTTCACGCCCCTGAAGCGTAACTCATAGATGTAGACCAAAATCTTGGTTCCTATATATTCGATGCAAACTCGAGTTCTAGTAGGTTTCTCTCATTGAGGTCTGGTAGTCTCTCATGGCGAATTTTCAGCTTTGATGGACGTGGATCCAGTCACATATAATCGACCGGACTCTCGAGCTCCCACATATCCTGCTGATGCCCCGTCTGGTTGTACGTCGCTACAAATCCATAAATGGCACTATTCTGACTCTGTGCCAGCGGTCCCTACTTCTATGTCGACGTTGATGGGTGATACCGGCCCATCACCATTCGTCGTTCAGACCAGTTCATCGTTCTCTGTTCAGCCTAGTTCACCGTTCACCGTTCATCCGTTGTCCAACGTTCAACGTTCCCCAGTTCATGATAATAGTATTTCTGCCCATCTCCAACCTCCGCGGAATGTCAGAATCAGTGAAGACCAAGTATCTGATGGCTACGTGACTTTCGCTCATCTTGAGGAATGGTATGAATACAGAGGCTTGTACTCCGAGGGCTCTCTACCGGGCCATGGCGATTTCATCGTGCTACGGTGTAACGACGTCGCTCGAGTTGTCCGATCTTTCAGCTATTTCACTGCGAATGATCTCCAACACCTCGCTAGGGCTCATGAAAGGCTAGATCAATCGCGCAAGCACCTCACATGATCCATCTTGTTGGGACACCGCTGCATTTATAACTGCGCTGGGTACGGAGCTCCGCTCTTGTTTAGACGCTTGAACCGCGCACGAAAGGTCGCCTCCACTGACGAGAGTGTAGACACTATTTTGTTTTCCAATGAGCCTGGTGAACCAGTCCCGGGCATGGTGAGGATGTTCACGTTGAACCGGCATTTTCAGTTCAAGTCTTGCGGCCCCGTTGATCACCTGCGACGACATGTTCACAGCAGTCACCGGCTCCTCTGCCGTACCAGTGATATTGCACGTTTTGTGACCATGTTCCTCCCCTTAACCGTACAAAATTTGCAGGCTATAGCAATGGCGCACGGTTTACCAATCATCCATCGCAAGCCAAATTTGCTAAAAACGTTAATGCAGCATACCTGCGACAATTCGTGCGACGGTGATGGGTTTTTATTGGAACGGACCGAATTTGAGCCACGTTATGAACCATTTTTGTCAAGGACATTACCTGTCTCTGTTCCAGACACTGCGCCCACCTTTCAAAGTGCTGATGATTTAGATGTACTGCCTGTTTCACTTTCCAACGAAACGGTTGTTGACACTGGCGACGGGACTGAGTTTGTCTCGACCTATAAGTTGAATCGATGCTTCAATTATGTCGGGCTGGTCACAGATAGTACGGTCAAGACACTGCATATTGCAGACATGGAAGATAAATTTCTGACTGCTCACACTCCTGATATCGCTGCCTTCGTATCTTTATACCCACATCTTTCTGTGAGTCAAATGAGGGAAATTTGTACTGCACATCGTATTACTGCCCCGAAGAAAAAACCTGACTTAATACAGGAACTCCTGAAACACGAATGTTCGGAAACTTGCCTTGGCCACCTAAGGATTCTACTATTTTCGTGGCGAAAAAAGGAGCGAGACGGCGTGTTTGAACCAAGGACGATTGACCAGCGGTCAGAAAAGGACCGCCGAATAAAATTTGTCGAGTCCCGTACAGCCAAGGCCGGCGGTGATGCAAGCGGGGCCGGTAAGAAGACAGCAGAAGGCCGTAAAAAAGCAGTAGATGTCGCAGTTCAGGATGCGCATGAGGGATTTCCATACATCTGTCCTTTGAAAGAGCAGCGGAAGATCGCAAACCAATGGCAGAAAGATTTCCACCCTCCCAAGTGGTTGCCCTTGCCTTGCGCGGTCTGCGGCAGATTGACCGTCAGAAAATATCTCACTGAGGAGAATCCACTTGATTTTGACCTTCGATTACTACGGAACCCATGCTTGCCCTTCGAGACTCTTCCGACTACATATAATTTTGGCGCGTGGGATGAAGCCATTTTGTGTCCAGCAGCGCTGCGAGATGTCCAAAAGAAGAGTCCGATGGATATGTGTGCACCTTGTAAGGCCGTTTTCAAGAAGAAACGCCAGCCCCTTGATGCTTTAGCGAACTTTCAATATTACGCCCGGGACGAGCTCCCACCGTCGGTAAAAGCGGCGTTTGAAATGGCATCCCTTTACGATCTCATGATGGTCGCCAGATCTCGGGCGACGCGTATAACCCACATGTTTTGCGACAAGCCCGGAGCCAAAGGCCACGAAAAGGTCCGCGCGACCTCCCAGGGTCATTCCAAAGGCAACGTTGCGATTTTTCCGCAAGACGTTGCATCCGTTCGGCCGATTCCGCCTCCCCCTCGTGCAGAAATTAATGAGGCGATGTGTGCTCTGTTCATTGGCCCCAAAACAGTGCCTACCAGGGATAACATAAAGGAGCTCAAACCGGTGCTTGTATCCAAATCTCGTGTGGAGAAGATGATAGACTTCCTGCTCACCAAAAACCCGCACTACATCAATTCCGGTGTAATGTTCAGCCGTGAAAATCTCGATGACCGTTTCCCTGAGACTACAGACAGTGCGGTTCCTGCAGCAATCGAATTATGTTGCTTACCAGATGTTGACGGGGCCACTCCCCAGTCTTACGCTGACAGAGGTGATCGTCCACGTGGACTGGATGTCGAGGTTGACAACGGGACCCTAGCTATAGATGCTGTCGGATACACGGTGGGAGAGAATAGTCCTAATGACCACCGCAGTATGAAGGCGGCAGCCTTAGCCTGGTGCTTGGATAAAAAGAACTTTATCAAAATGCAGAGTGGTTCAAAATTTATAACGGACCGGGACCCTGGACTGCTCACCTATACCTTTCCAGCACTTGATCCATGGGGTATTGGTGGCTTTCATGAGCCAAACCGGACAGATACGCAGGAGATTTCCTTCGAGAGGCAGGTTAAAAATTTGTTATTACAACATGATCGGTCGTTTCAAAGGGATCCAAACTTTGCATATGTCTGCTGGAATATAATTCAGAAAAAAGAAGTGAACCGACATATCGCTTTCCGCACTGATGCCTCTTCACATGCATCCATTGTGGCCGAAATCGAAACACTGAGCCCAGTTTTAACTGATTTGATGCGCAAATGGGAACTCAATCCGAATGCCAAACCGTCGAATCGTGCTGAGAAGAAAGCCATGCGGACGTTGAACAAGTTAAAGCTGATGGCAAAAGATCTAAAGGGTAGTTCCGGATATAAGCAATGCCGAAGGAACGAGATCCGGGCGATGATGAAAAAAATGGGATTGGGCGCAATGGGCGGAATTGAACCCGAGGTTTGGGCCAAAATGTCCAAGACGGCAAGGAAAATCTTCATTGCAGAAAATCCGGCAGCTGCGGCGTTGTTCTTCGACGAAGTGATTCAAGGATTCATTCGGATTATCTTGGGCTATGATCCGAACTCCACTTCTGCGACGGGCACTGGACTCTTTGGGAGGTGTCGTGGGTACTATGGAATGGTCGAAGCACAAGGTAGAGGAACTTTACACTGTCATATGTTGATATGGATTGAGGGTAACCCTTCACCACAACAGCTACGCGACAGAATGAGACAGTCACCCGAATTTCGTGATCAAATGTTTACTTGGTTGGAGTCTATCATTCAGTGTGAGTTACCTAGCACTGAAGAGCCTGTAATGGAGACGGATGGTCCTTTGAAAGCACCTGACCTTGCTGCGAATCGGCCTGACCCGCGCATCACCAAGGAACCGATAGTTGCTGACATGTCGGACGAAGAGTTTCAGAAAGCGTTCCGAGAGACCGTGGAAGACCTTGCAATCCTGTTCAATTGGCATGATCATAGAGATACATGTTGGAAGCACCTGAAAAATGGTGAGCCCCGTGATGATACTACGTGCCGGATGAGGATCGACGGAAGCATCAACCCGTTCACGCATATCGACGAGGAAACGGAATCAATAATGCTACGGCGACTTCACCCTCGAATCAACAATTATAACGACATGGTTATGTTCCTGCTGCGTTGCAATGTGGATATCAAGTACATTGGTTCGGGCGAAGCCGCTAAAGCCCTGGTGTATTATGTGACCGATTATATTACGAAAGGAACCTTGTCCACTCACGTCGGTCTGGCGGCGCTTGAGTATGCCATCAAAAGAAATGAGGAGAAATTTGATCCTAAGAAATCAACGCAGCACAACCGAGAGGAAGTGAACAAGAGTCTGTTTACTAAAACAATAATGGCGTTAATGTCGAAACAAGAAATGTCACACCAGCAAGTGATGAGCTACCTCATCGGCGGGGGGGATTGCTACGCCAGTCATACATTCAAAGTTGTCAAGTGGGGAGAAATTGACCGCCAGATTACCAGACAACAAAAGGAGCTAATGTTGAATGACAACGAACAAGTCGGATCGGAGAATCCTCCTCAGTTTGCAGTAGAGGTAATGGAAGAGCCGGTGGCTACCCTGGATGAGGATGAAGAGGACGAAACACCTTCCAATGAAGTAGATCAACTTACGGTCATTGTAAATGACAACTTTGTCGGGATTGCTTCTAATATTCAGGACTACCCGTTTAGAAGCACGGAACCGGCGTTCGACAGTTTGTGTCTTTGGGATCATGAAGAGCAGGTCGTGAAAATCTCCAAAGCCAGCGAGGAAAAGAGATTAGAGCAGACTCGGACAGATAAGGGAGAGGCAGAACATACCACCGAAGAAGAAGCGGTGTCCCCTTCGAGAACACGAGGCAGGAACGCGGAGGCTCGCGGCGAGTATACCACAGGACACAAACAAAAGGAGACACATTTGAGCCGATTCCGTTCAGTACCGGTGGTAAATGTGCTCCTAGGAGACCGAATACCTCGCCCAGATCGGAGCGCGGCAGAGAAAGATAAGTGGTGCAGGGCGATGTTGATTTTGTTCAAACCGTGGAGGAGCGTAAGAGATCTAAAAGACGCAGATGAGTCCTGGACCGAAACGTTTCAAAAAACACACTTTTCGGAGAGCGCCTTGGCGACTATGGCAAATATGAATATTGAGAATGAATGCAAGGATGCCCGAGATAGATACGAAGAGCTGCGCAAGGCGGGTAAAGTGAAGGCTTTATTACCCGGCGTCGATGGCCAGGCAAGCACCGACATCGATAGTCTCACAAATGCCCTCCAGAGGGATGCAGAATTGGATGCAGATTTTTTGGATGATGAGGGGGTCGACATGGATGAGGATATTGATGAAGACATTTCTACTGAGAAGACCCTCCGAGACTCTGCTGCAGCGAAGGCAGAACGAGAAGTCCTGACAGTTCTCGCCAGCACACATCTATGGAAGGACAGGTTCAGATCCCGAACACCGTTCCCGGACGACGAATTTACCTCTCTTACTACTGTGGAGGACAAAGCAGAAATCGAGTTACACTGGACGGACATAACAGCAATTGGGAAAAACAAACGACCGGCTGCCAACCCAGTTGAACCTGAGCGTCCCGCTAAGCGTAGGAAAACTCGGCCCACAGAAGATAGCGAACCTCGTACATCACTTGAAAGTGTACAGTTCATCAGCGAGACTATCTACCAGCGAAGTTCAGGCTTTGATCACACAGCACCAGAAGAACATCTGGAGGACATAATAGACGAACTCAGCATCGGAGATAATGAAGAGCAGCTTAGGGCGCTGAGAATAATCGCTGAACATTTCATCTTCGGCATGGAGGAACAGCTCTTACTATACATTGCTGGTGTCGGCGGAGTGGGTAAAAGTTTCGTGATTAAGGCTGTTGTGGAATTCTTCCATCGGTGCGGAGTTTCGGACACCATGATGCTGAGTGCCCCTACTGGATGTGCCGCCGTTCTAATCGATGGCTTCACGATTCATGCTCTGACCTTTCTACCCAAACAAAAAAATGAGAAGGCCGGATCCAAGACAAAAGACCTATCGAGTATATGGAAGAACATACGATACCTTGTCATTGACGAAATATCCATGGTTTCTGCCGATCTTCTCGCCCTGATATGTGCGCGGTTAAATGAGGGGCGTGCCATGCAAACCGTGGGGTCAGACAATATTTTCGGCCTTATCAATATCATCCTTTTAGGAGATATGGGTCAATTGCGTCCCGTCAAGGCCCATTCCCTGTTCGCACATGAATTAGTAAAGCACATAACACCAGGGACTAGAGAAACTTGCACCGGGGTTGACTCGATGTACGGGGCTTGGATCTGGCGAGAATTCAAGAAAGTCGTCATATTGCGGAAGAACTTCAGGGCTCAGTCTGACCCTGAGTACACTAATTTGCTGGCCCGGATCCGCCTGGGCCTCGCATGGGATGGACGAACACCTATGAGCACTGCTCAGATGGGAGACAGCAGGAACTACAGGACCTCTGATTTCGACACCATGAGGAAACGCCAATTGAATGGATTGGCCCCAGATGAACAGAAGAAATTTGAAGATGCCCCGATCATATGCGCCACGAAGGTAGTACGAGATCTCTTGAACCGAGAATTAGCACAGGATTACGCAAACAAGACTGGGAAAGCAATGCACGACTATCATGCGAAGGATAGTTTCAACGGTCTGCCTCTGAATGAAGAGTTACAAAAACGGACCTGGCAAGTGAGATCGTCGAAAACTAAAGATGCGCTGGGGAGATTGCCGCTGGTGGTTGGGATGAAAGTTATGATCATGGAGAACATCGCGTTGAAGGCTTCCGTTGTCAACGGCGCCGAAGGGATTCTGCGAAAGATTAAATACTCGACCGATGCCAAGGGCCGTCGATATGTGGACTGCGCTTACGTTGAGATACCTCCTACTTCGGCGCGACCTGGAGTTCAGATTAAAAATCTTCCACCGAATATCGTTCCAATCGTTCCACAGCGTGTAAGCTTTACTTACAAGTCAGATACAGGCTTGAAGTTTGCGATCTCCCGGTCCCAATTACCTCTGCTGCCCGCATATGCATATACAGACTACAAATCCCAGGGGAGGAGCTTGGAAGTCGTAACCGTCGATGTAAATGGATGTAGATCTCTTCAAAGCTTCTATGTCATGCTTTCTCGGGCCACATCTCTCAGCTCTGTCGCAGTCCTATGAAGTTTCAAGCCCAAGACAATGACCTCGCGGCTGGGCCAAGAATTCCGTGATGAGTTTGACAGACTAGAGTTGCTTGACGCCCGTACGAGGACAGAGTGGGATGCTCGGCACACAACTAGACCTGAAGACTGCCATGTACTATTAGGGGGAGGAAGAGTAGGAATTCGTCGACAGCCAACGCGGATACGTATCTCCGGATCATTCCGGGATATCCCCTCGGTAGATTCCGGCGTCCGTATAACGAATGCCAGTCGTCCGTACAGTGGGCCAGGTACCAGGGGTGCCCGGAGGGCCTTTGTATTGGTAATTTAAACTCAGATTGACTGGCTGGCAGTGGTCTGTCTATTGACAGGCTTGCCGCGCACAGTAGCCTGTCCCTTCCACAAATTCCACAAATTTTGGCGGGTCATGAGATGCTGCATATGCTTCCAAGGAAACTTGTCACCAATTTCTGGGAGATTTAACCCGGAAAAACTCCGACGCTGTGACAAAGAATTTTGGCCGGGCGAAAAACGCTTTTAACGTCGCGCACAGCAGTCTTCCCCCTCCACAAATTCCGAAAATTTTGAGAGGTGCTCAGAAGCTGCATAGGCCTCCAAGGAAGCCTGTCGCCAATTTCTAGTTACCCAGAAAAACTCCAGGGCGGGAATGAAGAAACTTTCGCTGTGAACATATTTATGGATCAAATGTCTGTCCACCAAGTGGAAAACCTTGCGGCAATGGCGGTGTGTGCTGCGTTTTTCACGCCTTTTTCGTCTTTCGTCTTTTTTGTACCCTTTTGCTGGCATTCTACAGTGCTTTTATTGGCTTATCGCTCTTACGATGATCCTCTTACCAGTCCCTTTTCGAAATTTGACTTGCACTGTGCACCTCTATGTACTTGCGGATTGAAACCGTGCTGTATTGATGTGAAACTCGTGATCTTTCCATTAGCTTTTCCCCCGAAGCCGAGAACGGTGCTATGGAACCGCATTTTGAAACTCATTGGACAAAATATTCAATCCCTCACCTCGCCGGGGGTCAAATATTCCCTGATTTTGTTAATGGATACTGTAGCGGCAGAAATGGATTGAACAGGGTGGTTTGGCCCTGTCTGGGCGCCAAATCACGCCAAGAAGTACCTTGTCTTTCTCGTGCCCAAATTTCACCTCCCCGCACACATCGAGCTGTGCAACATCCTTTTCTCCTTCAATCTGACTCCGTTTGTTGGACGAACGGATGGTGAGGCGCCGGAGCGTGGGTGGGCAAGCGCAAACCGACTCGCAAACAGCACGAGTATATCCGGGCCGGGAGCACGGAGGGACACACTGGAAGCTCTTCATAGCCACAGGCTCCGAGGGCCCGGGAGAAGGAGGCTTCTATTCTGCCGGCAACGCTCGCCGGATCGCTGGCTACCTCACTCTTGCGACTTTTCATGCGCAACTGGATCTCTTAGGTAAACTTCCTTTCCGATCTGCATTCATAGTGTTTTGCCCTTGGTGTCTGGTGCCTTGGGTGCAGACGAGGGGATATCCTTCTGAACATATATTTCCAGCTAGAGGCTGCTTCAGCCATTCTCAAAGGCGACGATGTCATTATCGATGTCGGCACTGTATTTTCATGTTTGAGTCTCTAGCAGCGGTTTTCCAGTAATCAAGGGAATTTTGTGCCAAAGTCCAAGTCATACTACAGAATGGTTCTCTGTTGTATGCCCGAGCCGTAAGCTGTGAAACCAGAGACATCACATCGGACTGTTTCGAGAACTTCCTGGTTCGCTCGTGCTCCCTTTTGAGAATATTCATGGCGAAGCTGAGCAGAGTCTGGAAAAGCGCTGGATATTCGTCCTTCTGCCGAAAGTGAAGCGGACGTTTGCTGTTTTAAATGCCATATCAAGACATTCCACGAAATTGTGGACCGGGAAATCACGTGGAAGCACAAATACAACCAAATACATACGATCTCCCACACACAACTCCCGTACACTCTAGCCGTAGTCCTCGCTCGAGCCCAGCTCGCTGCACCAGCCAGCCCACCACATTTCCTCACCCTCCCTTCCACGCCAGCGTGTTTTCTGTGCCCCTGCAGCGCCGCCACGTCATCTAGCCCTCGCCCACGGCACCCAGCTGGCTCCTGCTCGTCAACCGGTCGCGGGCCCAGGAAGGGGTGAACGGTCGAGGATCCCCGGTGAGGCCTTGTTGTCTTGCGCGGCTGATATTCGGCGATTTACCAGTAGCTGTTCCGCGTAGCGCTGCATCTCATCTCGGGGTATCACGAGGCAAAAGTCGTTGAGGAGCACGAACTGGAGCTCGAGCTCGTTCAGCTCAGGCTGCGAGAGACCGCCGACCTGGATTCAGGTGTGTTATGGCTGAGGGAGCCACATTAGAGACTCACCTTTGCCCAGCGAGAGTTCGGGTAACAGATGTCGCTGAGGAACTTGGAGGCGGTGGTCACGCCCGCAATGACGAGGCGGTGAATGTTGTACGAGTCAATGATGAATTTGCGGTTGGTGGCTGCCGCAAGCTTTGACATGCGGTCAAAGTACACAAGGATGGAGACGAAGACCTCGTTTGTGTTGGGGCAGTACTTCTGGATGGGAAGGAGGTAGGCCTCAAGGGAGATGCTAGGGATGTTGTCGGCGTCGAAGGTAAGAAGGAAACCAGGAGTGGAGTATGCGGTCTGGGATGCAGTTGTAAGTGTGTTCCAGATGTGCAAGTCTAATGTTTCATCCATACTGGTGGGGAATGTGGATGGGGGTGGGTCTGAGCTGACCCTGTTGTTTTCAGCTGCCATGTCACTGAGGAAAGAAGCAAGGCAATGGAGGAGCTCCTGGGAGGCATTTGAAGACAAATCCCAGGGAATTGGGTGTAGCTTCGCTTCTGCAGTAGGTGCTGAGGCCATTTGGATCAGCAACATGGGGGTCAAGGGAGGTAGTGTGGCGTTAATTGTCCTTTGTTAGACAACACCATCACATAACCACTTATGCTTCCATGTCATCGACCTGGTCACCTCAGCAGCTTCTGCAACAGCCCGTTGCATCCATAGCCCTCGATGTGCATTCATACCCCTCCCACGGATCCTCCGTCACTTTGCTTTTTTCCCCACTGATGTGGTAGCTGAAAACAACAGTGTCAGCTTTGACCCACCTCAATCCACAATCCCCACCAGTATGGATGAAACATCAGAATTGTCTATCTGGAACATGGTGACCACTGCATCCACAGAAATGGATGCCAATGTTTTGCTCTGGGCCAGCTCCATCATGGCTCTAACATATGCATTTATTGAAAATTACATCGAAAACTCCCCTCATACCCCCCCCATTTGAAATCCCACAGGTCCGCTTCATCCATGCTGGTGTGGCGGCCGTCCATCAGGCTGTATCCGGACCTCCGGCCAACAACAAATCGAGCATTTGCCGTTCATATCTCATCGAAGAGTACATTGACGAGGAGAAAGACGGTTTCTACAAGTTCATCAACAACGCCAGCGCCGTCCCCGTCAAACTCCCAACTGCCGACAGCTCGCTCTCCTTGCTGGCCACATTTCTCTCATTTACACAACATGTCCAGTACTACAAAACGAAGGGTATGGTCTACCTCTCAGATCTTCAAGGTAAGTACTTCATTTTCCCGGGAATCTTCACTGAAGTCACATTCGAGGTTCCTCCAAGCTTTTGACAGATCCTCAAATTATGACTGCCCCGTAAGTCCCTTGGCCTTTGTGATCCGACCGTCTAACAACTGGTATCAGGCTCGATTGGAGATGGAGCTGAAAATGTACCCGCCGCGTTTGAGGCATTCCCAAAGCAGCACATTTGCAACCAATTCTGTCGTTGGTTCAAACTTCCCGCATTCGAGGAGACAGAGTAGTTAAACGTGCTCAAATGTATGCTCTATGCTCTATGAAAAAATGTGCTTCCTATGGGAAACTCTCCTGTGGACCCGACAAATGATATCAGATTATTTGCCCACTGAACTGGAAAATCTCCTTGCTGTGTCAAGAGGTGCCACTTTTCCACCAGTAGTTCCACTTCACTAGAATTGTGCTAAATGATAGCTTGTATTTAGAGCATCATTTAATTGGTCTTGAAGCAACTGGCCAGAAATGTGCGACGCAAGTAAGCATTAATTCAAAATCTATTCTTATGATGGTTTCTTCTCTTCAAGCACTTGGGTGGGGGCCGTGGCGGTGCCCGGCAAAAACTCGCGCTTATGAGTGTTTGGTAACGCCTTGTAGCTACCCCTAAGATAGTCTCACATCCCCTATTCATTTATCTTTCTCGCCTTTGGCCATGCCAGATCCTTTCTTATTTTTCCCCAACGAGATTTCCGATGCCATAATCGATGAAATTCTTCATCAGCAAGCCCAGATCTCTCCCGACCATGTCATCTTCGCTCGCTCCATTCTAGCACTTCTCTCCCACCACTCGCACCTATTGGTCTATTCCAACCCTACATTCTGGAGATCTTTCAGTATTACCTGTGCCACATCCCTTGAATACGTCGAACTGTGTCTTCGTAGGAGTGGCATGCTCCCTCTCCGGTTGGAAGTGCGCACAGAGCATATTACTCAGGTCCGTTCGGGTGGGCCTCGAGGTTTTCCCCAGTACAATATCACGCCGACTGGATTCCGCGAGTTCCAGGAAATCATACTAGGAAGATTGGAGGCCACATCACCTCGCATTGAAGCCCTCTTCATCCGAGCACAAAAATACAAGATATTTCGCGCCGCGGCCAGAAACCTTGCATCGTTCCGTACTGCAGGCCTGCAACACTTTCGTTGTTATGTCACCACCGCATCTGGCCGTGGAGACCCGTTCCGCCATTATCCACAGTTCAATGCACACTTGACATCCATGATTGTTGGTGGCATGCAGGCCTTTGCCGTCAATCCCTCTGCTTGTTTGCACTTGACCTTGCTCAAGTTGTATAAAATATGGGACCCTCCTATCAGATGGCGGCACGTTGCTGCTATTCTAGTCGTAGCCAATCATCTCGAAACTCTTCACCTCGTCAATGTCGACTGGCAGTGGACTCATAATACCTTCACCGTCACTCTCGCACACCTCCGAGAGTTCTTCATTTCTTGCGATAACGATCACCAGGCGCGGATCGTTTCCCACCTCCCTATGCCGCAGATTCATCGCGTGGCCATCAGCAGTATAGGAGACCTTCATCCATTCATTGAATGCAATCCAGAAATGCTCCGTATCCCACACCATGTCGCATTGGTGTTTCATGGATCCGTTCCGCCACAGCTAGGACAGCTCTTCTCACATTTTCCCAATACCGCCACATTTGATTTCCGCCGTTCCTGTGTTACCGACGATCTTCAAGTATTGGGCAATGTGTTAGCGGGACGGCCTCAGAGGGGCTGTCGAGGCCCCAGTGCAGCGTCCTCACCCAGCTACGCACCGGGCACATCGGACTTAACGCCTACTTGTTTCGCTTCCACCTCGCCCCCTCCCCCAACTGCCCCCACTGCGGAGTCCCGGAATCTGTACCCCACTTCCTCCTCTCGTGCCGCGCTCACCACCTCCACCGCCTACGCATGATCCTGAGGCTCGGCACCGCTCGCCTCTCCCTCGCGCGCCTTCTGGCAGCGAAGTCGGAGTCGGGCCCCGTGCTCGAGTTCGTCCGTGACTCTGGCCGCCTCCCGCGCTACGCGCTATAACTCTCGGGCCCCCCAGATACGTTTTACTTTGTTCTTCAATTACTTTATTCTCGCTACTTGATCCGTAACTGCATTATCTTCTGCTCCCAAATCTCCCACACCCTCGCAGCACCGTTCGTGTACTCGTCCCGTCTTACCTGCCCCCCTCGACGACTTCGCTATCAAGCTATGCCCGCTGTTACCACTCATGTATTATGTACCTGTGCTACATGGGCCCCAAGGGGCCCGCGCGCACAATAAAATGAACTTGAAATGAAAAAAAAAAGGCCTCAGGATCATCCTTTGAAGATTGTTCAGGTGGATGTTTATCTCACTAACGCCGACGCAGCTGCATTGCTAGGAAGATCCGGTGATCAGATCAGCCTGTTGTCTAAGCTTCCTGGCGAGGCAGAGCGAAGTGTCCGCTGGATCTCCACTGGAGGTACAGTGACCTCGCACATAACATCCCGTCTTCCTAGAATAGATTCCATGCAAGATTTTAACGCCATGTACCCCGATATTTGAATACTTGCTGCTAAAATGACAGTTATTATTGGTCTTCCCACCCGAACAGGTCTGTGAGATATTGGAGAGGACTCCCGAGCCCTTATAGAGTATGATGTCGGGGTCTATATTTCTTGAGTATCTTTTTCCTGCATTGAGTCTTCTCAAATATTTTCAGAATATTTTACCAGCCGGTTCCACGCTGGGACATCGCACCATATTGTTTTTCAATTGTTTGGTCAGACATGTCAGGGCAGAAACATCGGTCCCTTCTACTCCTGATATAGGCTTTGACATTGGGAATATATTTCATGAGTATCTTGTGCCTCCATAGGGCATTCACAAATATTTTCAGAATAATTCACTGGCTGGTTCCAAGCTGGGACATCCCAACATCTTGCTTGTCCTTTGTTTGTTCAGAGATGTCAGGGCAGAAACGACCGTTCTTATATTTGTAGCCCTCATACTAATCCCATCCAGGCTTCACAAATAATTATAACTGGTCGATTCTGGCGGACCAGGAGGATTTAATTGACACCCCATAAGCCAACAACATGAATATCTATCTACTGCGCCCGGATGATGGAATCCAGCGAGTCGATGTAGTCTTCGTCTAGCCAAGTGTCAGTGCCATTCCCCCATCCTGACCGATAACCCTTACCTAGTATGGTAGAAGCCCAATGTGTATCAAAAATTTCAACGAAGAAATCTCCCAAGGCCATGTCCTTTCCGCACCCTTTCCCACCGAGGCTCCAGACAACCGCGGTCCTTCCGCGACGAGATCTCAAGTCACTAACCCAACCTCGAGAACGGAAAACTGTAGAGAAAGAAGCGTTATCCAAGCTTGTTCGAACCACCGCTGGACAAGTTGTGTCCCTAGCGCAAAGACCATCGGACGTCGAGTGATAAGCGACTATAGTTATTCCGGCTTCGTTCGCCCGCCTGAATAAATTGTGCATGTCGTTTTTTCCCTCCGAGGTGGATAACTCGCCGCCGAACTCGTGATTAACCATTGAAAGGTTTCCGAAAGTCAGATCGGCATATGGCACCTGTATACCGTTCCCAGACATGGACACGAACATGGATGTGAGTGGTTGCCGATATATCGCTAATCCCGGAATATCTCCGGATATGTGCAAAGCGATATACTGAGGAAACCTGTTGCGATCTTTATGTTGCAGTAGCACTGCACCCTCCAAAAACTTCATCACAGAAGCCGGTGGATCACTTTTAACCTGCGATCGGGTCAGTGTTTCACGTCGTGCACTAGGAAGAAGCCTACCTGTTCCCAACTCGACGCTGCCTCGAAATAACGAATTACACCGCGCTCCGCTTGTGATCGAACAAAGAATTCTAGAATGTCGGTCTTCTTCAGGCGACATACACGGTTTGGAAAAAGCAAGTGATGAGCCCATAGCCCCGCGACGAGACTTTCGGTTTGCACGAGCATGAAGCGGATACTCAACCAGTTGAGATCCCACAATGAAAAGCATCGCGTCAAGTGACCCTCTATGATGTGATTACTTGTGGTGTGTAGTTCAGTGCAAGTGGCGGCCGTAGAGGTTAGCGATTCCAGATCAAAATTCGCGAGCATTTCGGATTGAAGCTCCTTTGGCACTTCGGGCCAGGGCAAGCCTGGTTCTTGTATTGTAGTTAGCTACCGCATTTCAGATGCAAGAAATTCACCATCTTCGGTCTGGACTGGCTCGTCTACACCCCATCTTACCACTGTCGTTTCCCCGATCCTCCGCGTAGAACGTGCATGCAAAAAACGTGTAACAACGTCCCAATGGATCGGTGAGTGGAGTCCGATTCTAAATAGCTTCGCATCGGAAAACCTGCTTAAAAATAAGGTTGAATCTTCGCCGCCTGGTTGTCTTCTTTCCAGGTCTCTGACGGTCTTGGCATCCTTTGTATACTTATTGACGTAGACATCTAACCCTAACAGTCAATCCTGGCTCTCATCCCAAGAAGTCAATTCGTACCTGGTTCGTCATCCATTGCAAGACGCGAGGAAGGAGAGAAAGATTAAGATAACTGGATGCTCTGTATTCATTGTATATATAACTCCTAAATAATTTCGACAGATCGCACTTCTGTCATGAACAGATCGCTTATCGGACCTGATCCGGGCTTATCTAGCCTTATCGGACTTGATCTGCGCTTATCTGGGCCTTATCGGACTCCATCTACTGTCAGACTCCTTATCCTGCACTGTAGATAGCATATATAGCACGATACTTATCATTGATAAGGACACTTCCATATTAGTTTAGGACACTCCCATACTTATCAGATCGTTCCCATGTCACCCACTAGTATATATACACCCCTGTAGTCATTGTAGTCTCCAGTCTTGAGCTGGTCATATCTCCACTAGCAATATAGGCAATCGTTGTCCTTTTGAGCACAACCTTGGTCCACTTTGCATTGCCTGCATAGTATTGGCCAGTGTGTCTGACAACTTCTCGCCTCCTATGCAATGCCACCGGCCATAGTTTCAGATCAACAACAACCGTGTAACCAAGCAACGGTTCGTCTAATACCTGAGGTAGGTATACACCTACGAATGAGTTCACCTGGTTGTTGGGCTATATATCCGTTACAATTCATACATCGGAGGCATAGGATCCAGCGTACCAGTGAGCCGTTATTTGACGACTGGGCCCAATGGATCCCTCGTACCTGGCGCTTAAACGAATTCTTCATCCACGTTGTGTTCACGGTGGAGCCATTGTAGGCAGGAACCCCTAAAATCAAGTGTCTGCCTTCGGGCGTAAGAATCTGTCAGGAATGTCAGTGCCCGCATCACAATATTTAGTTTGTGCCGTTCCCACCTCGTCAACGACATAACCAAACAGAAACGCCCTTGGCAATCCGTTAGGATCGATACTGCTGCCAAGTGTCGCAGGTTTCCACCAACAAGGTTGGCTAGCATCGGCCATACCCTGTAATAGCTGTCTATCGGCCCTAGCTTCCGCAGGTGAAGGGTTTGCGCGATTCATCGTGGGGTTATCAACAATCAGCGAATGTATTTAGCGTTGTAATTTATAGAAATCCCGACCCTACGCCCATCAGACCCCTCACTGCACAGCCAAAGTGATGTCAGACCAAACGTAGGTATCCGCCTTCCCGGCCACTAATTTTCCGACCATCCCTCGCGGACGTGAGAGTCCATCGCAAATGGCATCCCACAGGGCCATCTCGAACGCATTGTCTCTGATCGGCTCCTCGTCAATGGGCGCACAGCACACGGGACAAGTTGACTTCTCGGACAGCATCCAAGCATGGAGACAATCGTAGCAAAAAACATGCATGCACAACGGCCTATGTCAGCAGGTCAGGGATTAATATTCAGAACCGGATCGCGCTCACATAACCGGTTTGTAGAGGGTATCCAAGCAGATGCAGCAGCGGAATACATGGTTATCTGACCAACATTCAGTCCTTTTTCCCTGCGAGAACGAGTCGAATACCTGTCACTATTTCCATCCTCCCAGCCCCGACTCCATTTTTGAGCAGGCTCTGCATGTATTTCCACCAATCGAGGTCTATAGCGTGCAATGGTGCACCAGTCGCCACGTCAATGGGAAACCAGTAAGTGCCTTCGAATCCAGTATCCGGGAAGGTGATATTCGGAATAGAGGGCATAGGCTCTTCACTGCTGAGACGGCCATATGGACGCAAAGCATCTTGGTATGTCGTGGTAGAGGACGAAGTCATTGTTGCAGCGCGATGATCGAAGGCCCTGGCGACCGATTTATTACCCCTCTATCTTCGCATATATCACGCCTACGACCACGCGCACGTTCTTACCCCTAACACAGGTATTCAAAAAATCCTCAGGCATCGTGTATACGGAGCCTTCATATTCACATTTCCGTCCGGTCTCAATCCCGTCGTGGTACCATACCTCTCCGTTTGCTTTCAGGATTCTAGAAGTGAAATGGTTATCACCGCTATAAAGGACACCCCGCAACGTGTATCGATGCCGACCCCTCAATGTCTCCAACGTGACTACGGGGTCGATCAACACCCCGGAGTCTGCTAACGACAAGTGAAAGCATGGCGGGACCTCGTTGATAGTTAGCAACCGTACTAGTTTATTTCTGCAAGAACATTTCCTGTTTATCGTCCGAATTTTCTGATCGCGAAGCCAGTGGGAGATACTGTAGTTCGACCCGTGTCGAGCTCTCAAGCGGTTGCTGTAGGTTATCGTTTGTGCCCCGCTAAATCCGTCGAAACTTCCGTATTCCATATCACACTTCAGACATTTCTCTGTGTTGGTCCCCCAGTCTAGTAATCCGAAAAGTTTCTGAGCGAGATCATCGATACTCGTTAAGGTGTGACCAAGGACAAACTGTGTAGGGTACTTCCTTTCAAGCCGTGGGCGAATCATGTCCCTTGCCGCTTCCAGTTTACCAGTGCCTGACTTGAAGGACTCGAAACCCCTCACCAGAGCCGTCGTGTACTCCCCCATATCAGCCAATGCATTTGTCCACCAAGGTCCATGTTCCTGCCAAATGTTATACATTGGGCTGATCATAGCGTCAAAGGCGCAGCTGTAGTTTGAAGAGTCCCATTTTAAGCCTTCCGGTGGTGGGATTATGCTCTTCGATTTTTTTCTGCTCGGTTGCTTCTCCGTTGTAGACGAGGACTTGCGTTTCGATCCGGAGACACTTACAGGAGCCTCCGTATTGTTATCTTTTTTCATTTTTGGCTTGTCTGTGCCCACTAGTTCCCATTGCCCCACAGGAACCTTTAACGGCATCAACGGCTTATCTCCACGCCTCCACTTAACAGCTTCATGAAGACCGCTAGGCTGGTGGCTGCCGCCCTTCCACTCTTGATATGCGCGTAACACCTCCCGGCGATTTAAACCTTGCACAGTTTCTGGCAATCGGTTGTGGTACTTCAAGTCAGTAATTTCATCTAGCATCTCCAGCTCCCGAAATTCCTGTCGCAACCATCCTGATATTCCACTAGTGATCTTTGCCGGAGACATACCCTGCAGGATAACTGTACCGTCAGAACTTGTACTGCGAGACAGAGCGGTGTAATACGAGAAGTGAGTGTGGCAGTTGTTCAGATCCACTACATTGAAATCCCGCGACTTTCCTTGCGATGCATAGTCAGTCATAGCAAAATTAGGCAGTATCAGGACTTGTTTTCTCGAGATCTGCATTACCCTATCATCCTTGAGAGCACACCAAATTTTTTTCGTTGCCTTAGAGAGCGCCACGACATTTGGGGGCAGGCCAGCTATTCGAACTTCTTTCGGGGGCTTGACTAATTCGACAAACAGGGTGTCTAGAATCTTTTGTCCTTTATTACCCACAGCTTCCTGCCATCCAACCACGATAGCATCCTGTCCTCGAGTTATACAGAGCTCCGTTGCATCGTTGTTGCGTATCATAACCGGAAGGCCAAGGCAAAGACTTAATTTTCCAGGTACATGCTCAGAGGTAGAGCTCGGCCATGCTTCCCATAGTTGTGATTGTATGTTTTTCGGTATATCGTGTGTATTATTTACTACTTCTTTATTTTTTGCAGATCTAGGCCTCCGGTCATCAGACCCGGTGCACAGTACATCATCGGAGAAGAAATGTGTCAACTCTTGGCCCGTTTCTTCAGCGAACTTCTTACATCCCAGGTCATTGATCTTATCTTTCTGTGCGTTTAAACCAGTTATCACGGAAATATTCCGGAAGCGAGCATCGGAGAAATTAGGATGACCTGGGCGACGGCTTATCGTTTGGCTGTTCAAATAAGCAAGGTCAGCAGGAGTACAGGCTCCATATCGCATGTTAGCAAGGGCTGTGCGCAATTTGTTATCTTCCTCAGACATTGTTGTCTGTCGCATGTTGCGTTTCAATATTACGACAGTAGTTACTTGTTGCCATATAATTTTTCCAATGCTGTTCTTTTGCTTGTATAGCTCCTGGCGCGCAGAAGTAACGGAAGGCACAACTTCATCTGGACTATACAATTCTTTGGCCTTTACGGGTGGAAGTTGTGCGAAATTTCCTGCAAAAATCATATTCATTCCGCCGAATGGTTCATGTGGTTCGTTCAATGCCAAAGCAAGCTTGGCACTTATAGAGTACATAGCCGAGCAAGAAACCATAGAAACTTCATCCAAAAATATATATTCAACACCTCTCAATCTTTCCTGAACTTTGCGTACATTTATTCCTTCGTGCCTTTCACCATCACCCCCCTCCATAATCCCCAGCACTGAATGGTAGGTGCTTCCATTGAGCAGAGCGGCTGTGGTTCCCGTGGGTGCCAGTACCAGAAAGCGATAGCCTTCATCTCGATCCATAAAAAAATTTTGGAGGGCCTTAATGACCTGCGATTTTCCCGTCCCCCCTACCCCACCCAGATACATTCTCAAGGGGGGGGCATCCTCGGATATTGCGTGGTTTGCTACCAGTCGAAAGGCACGTTCCTGTTCCTTATTGAGGCTATATTCGGTACTAACCGATTGTACCACTTTCTGTACTTTCTTATTCTTTGCCTTGAAGTATTTTGTAAAATAGTAAGATTCTAGTATAGACACATCGCTCGTAAATCCGGGATCCTTAGCAATTCTTTTCTTTTTAACTTGGGAGGGGGCATGTTTGTATTTTTCCTCCAATATTTTAGCTCTCTCTTCCGCAACTTTAATTTTCCACTGACTTCCCGACAGGCGGAACTGTGGGATCACTCGCTTTGGAACACTGTCTGGAACATGGAAGCGACGAATCCATCCACTAGTTGTTACAATATCCTCTGCCTTCTTCATTAGTTCTTCCCTTGCGAGATATTTAGGCCCTAACTCACACCTCTCATCAATATCTTCCAGGAGATACTCTTCCCCGTAATTTTCGAGGCTGTTGTCCGTGTTTTTAATTTCTTCTTTTTCACCGTAGGCTTGCCCAAATGTTGGCAGCGCTCTCCGCTTTTGCCGATCCTGAGAAGCGAAGTCATCGCGAGCATCGTTGCACTCATAGCGTACATTGAAGTTCCGCATGAGCCTCGTGGCCTTCTCACTGAAAACATGATCGCTGAACGTTTCATGCCAATTGTCAACCGAATTTTTTAGGTCTGCACCGGACCTCCACGGTTTGAATAAAGTCAGCATCGTACAGCAGTAATATTCTCGGTCTCCTTGGTCCATCCTTGGAAAAGCTCCTCCCACAAAGTTCGGTACCATCAGTTCGAGGTCGCGCCTATCGCACCTGATGTAGTGTGTGCGGTAAAGTGGATGTTCAGGCTTGAAAGCGTGTGCTGACACCGCATCTGACCAATCGCCTACAGCTTCCTCAGGCGGTGTATCATCTAAATCATTATCTATCCAATCATCATCGTCGGCGGTAGGTGTGCGGATGTCCGGCATGTCGACGTCCTCAGCGTGACCGTGAGCAGCCAGGCTTTCCATGAAGTCACCGTACTGCTTAGGAGTTCGTTTCTTCCGGCTTGTCATCTGAAAATAATCATACAAAGAAGTGTTCTCGAATGACGCAGGTCTATGAACATAATCATCGACATTGGTTACACCAAGATACTCCTCGTCGGTCTTCATTAAAAGTACCTTGTCCGTTTCATCGTCCTCATCAGCCACTCTTTCATCGGCCGTCAAAGCTGATTCCCGCGGTAAATGGGAATCTTCGTTATGAGTTGGCCAGCTTTTTTTGACCTCCAACAGGTAGGAGCGCCACCAGAAAGGCTTAAACTTCAGGTTAGTGTAGTGATCCGGATTACCGAGCAGGTAAAGTGAAGCCATCGGGCTCCCAATTTGTAACTTTGATGTCAGAGAGTTCACCATCTGCATTACCATGACTCTCGCATTCTCTCTGTTTCTGGATGTGCCCCCGATGCCTACCGTATTTCTGTTCAAGACGGCGCCAACAGTGTCAAATATATGATATAATTTAAGAGTGGCCTTTGTCACGTAGTCAGATATGTAGGCTACAACGGCTTTAATGGACGTGCCTGACAACAGACTAGTCACGTCTGTGTTGCATCTCAAGCAATAAGTTACATCGGGTGTTACACAGTTAATCATTGGTTCCAATTTTTTTACATTTATTGCGCCATCCTGGGGATCAACCTCTGTCTTCAAAAAAATATCCCTGGGGAATCTTGATCCACATGTTCCGTCTTTCCTAAGACATCCCCTAACCTCAGTCTTCATCCGGGCCCCCGGCTTAAGAGGTTTAGCCAAGTCAGTGCCGGCCACCGGTTTTCGACAAGTGTGCACATTGGATCTCAGAATTAGATCATCAACAGTGTCCTCGTAATCGGTCCACCAATTCTTGAGGTTTAAACAGTCTTCACACACCTCTTTTTGACAGTCATCACACAGTGGCGGTGGCGCTTTTGGCAAAGTTTGTGTTGGGTCTTCATATCTGACCGGAGCAGGTGTGCGAACTTCATCGAATATAACGTCGTGAATACCTTGTCTGGACTTATTGTGGTAAGGTACTTTAGCCTTAACGTCAGCCAGGGTCCCTGTGAGGAATTCGCCAACATGTGAGGCTTCCAAGTACGAAATCATATCTTTTTGGAATGTACTTTCTGGATCCTTGACACGATCTCTGATTTCTTGAGGGGATAAAGCCCCTTTAATCCAAATTAGCATGTGCATGTGTAACGTGAGCCTCCCTTGCTGCTCAACCGTCCCGTAGTAGGCGTCCGTTTCACCGTATAACCCAGGGTGAGTTCCTCCCACACCAAGCACATTTTTGATGAACGATTGTGACATGTGGTGGAAAAATCTCGCTGCCGCAACAGGGTTTTTCGATATCAACCGGAGGCGCTCATCCGAACTTCGAGTTGCAGGGGAGAATTCAATCTTATCATCCGCATAGTACAAGCACAGAGGATGGTTATTGTCCTCTGGCGAGAATGTTATGAACCATGTTGGGGCACCTTTGAAAGAGATCAAAGCCCAGACCTCATTACGCATATATTTTTTTGATGTCAGAGAACCTTCAACCTTTCCACCAACATGCTCCAGATCTTTGAGTAAGTCGAAGCATAATTGCTCTGACTCAGATTTTACTTTTATATATTCTCCCCCCTCCAGTCTAGTGGCCAGATCCGACAATACAGCTGTGTCAACTTTCACCAGTCGTTCTGCTACCGACTTGAAACTCTTCTTGTCAGCCAATAAATGGCTTCCCGACTTACCTGCTTTTATTTGAGAGTCATTGAATGCTATCATAGGAAAATACAGGTCGGTCTGAAATCGTTTGTCGTGATACATGAGTAAGTGCCTCTTATGATGGCTCTCAGAAAGACGTTTACTGTGTGTTGGATGACCTATGCCTCCCTTGCCATATGGGAACAGCCACGGAAACATCTGAGGATACAATTGTACGTTGTGGAATAATGACTCTGGTTCTTCACTTTGACCCACACCCAACACATCTCCTCTCCGTTTTAGATGCTCCAAAGCTTTCAACTTTAGAGTCTTGATATCCGCTCTTCCATATTCCTCGCCAGTTATACCAGCTACCGCGAATGAACAAGGGCCATTTTCTGTTCCCTGCTCTTCACCGGAGTCGTGTACACTCATTGCTGAGGCTAAATTATTCGATTCACCCTCTTCAGTCTGCTTCCAATCTACTCCGCAGGGAATCCCGGATTCTGGGAGCTCCTTCAAATTATCTTGAGAGATTACTAGATTCACATAATCGGAGTGGTTGAGTTTCAACCAATCTAAAGCATCCTGGACTCGTCGGCGCCTAACTAACATTGGAGTGCGTACATATACATCTTCTGTGGGCTGTGCAGGGCCTAAAAACACAAAAGCGAGGACCTCACTAATGTCATCTCGCGATGGTGGTAATATGTTGTATATTTTTACGATAGGCGTAGAGAACATGATTGCATTAGCACTCATCTTGCCTCTCCCGGATGCCACTCTCACTACACATCGGTTATGTCTAACCTTAGATATCAGCATTTTCTCGGCGAACGATAAATCTCTCAGTTGCCAAGGGACTTTACCAATCCATATGTTGTTTGCCAAACTGAATAGAGGCAAAAGTCCCGCACGCATTCGGCCTTCACAGTCTGCACATACACTATCACATTCGTCGGCTAGAATGGGTCCGTCCAGGTCCTCGATCGGGTCCTCTTCACTGAATCTTTCCTTTCTGCTAACTCCGCTATTCGCTAGCAACTCCCAGTCCAGATTTAATTCGCCCATTTTTGTCAACTCAATGTTCGGTGTCAAGTGGCCGCACACAGCACAACCTGCTTCCTCTAGCATTTCAGGATTAACGTCCTCGCACATTCCGGTTATAATCTCGTGTCTCAAGGATTTCGAAGGTGGTAAAGGCGGAAAGACGGGAATATCTTGAGATCTGTCAATTTTTTTTGCAGCATTTCTCTCCCTTATGAGCTTTCGTTTTCTGGTCAGCACACCACTAGCTTTAGATTTTTTAACCTCCTGTAGTTTCTCACTCCGGGCCTTGGAACGATGAGCAGCCTTTCGCTCTCGACGTTGGTTTAAGCGCGAAGCCGTTGCATCAGGCAGTAGGTCAAAAATGGACAAGAACGTGTCACATTCAAGGGCCTCACAGCTGTGATCCGCGAGACGCTGCTGCATGATTTGCGAACTGGCACCGGAGCACTTGAGGTGGTGGGCTCTACAGACCCGCTTTAATTCGGAATTGGTCAGCGACATTGCTAAGATCCGAAGAGGCACTTTCGATACAATTTTACAAGGGTTCAGAATGCACTCGTAACTGATTTCATTTTCATGGACATGGTCACTAAATATCAGTTTGTCGTCGTCTTGTAGGAATTTGGCAGGGTTGTTTCGAAAGGGGATCACGGTGGACCCATTAAATTTCCCTTTACCACGGCCGCCCCCTCGTCGGCAACTGTACTCAATTTTTCCATTATATTTACTGGCTTGTAGGTCAGACAAAGGCGGATGAACGGTCAACAGAAGCATCGAAGATAGCAGTGCAAACACCGTGGATAATCGCAATAGATAGTCACAGTAAACTTTACACAACCGAAGTCTCTGTTTATATCGAAAACGGTTTGACTCGACGAGTCTCCACAGATAACATGACCAATCATGCCTTCTCATAGTATAGCGAAGAAAATAATGAGCGAGTCTCAAGCATCTGTACCCAAAATTTTGACTCAAGTCTGAGCAATATACTGAGAGCAACATCCATTGAATGTTGATCCACACAGTATAAATGTAATATCGTAGCCATGCATCGCGCGGCGAACATGGAAATCCGTAGTTGAGAGTCGTAGAAGACCCCAAATGTTTATTCGGCCCTAAGGCAATCGAGGGACAAAGCCCTATAGGAGAACACCCCTGAGCGAATTCAGATTCCGAAGAAAGCTGAACCGCAGTATCATAATGAGGCGAAGATGTTAGCCAAGCAAGCCACAGTACTGCAAGAGCATATAGCCACAGTGTAGAGAGGCGCATGGGGGTTAAGAGCAAGAGTGAGTAGTCCGGAGTATTGCCAAGGCAACGGTGCCATGATTGAAATCACGTGTTCCAGAGTCGCGTCGATAGCGAGTCAACAACCACAAATCTCAGGATACTCTACATTTGTCTAGAGTTAATCAAAGCCTTGCTAGTTATGAAGTCAGAGTAATCACCTCGCAGTTCAGTAGTAAGTCCACTAAATTTACTGTGGATAGACCAAATCAGGTATCTCGTACTCGGAAGGTACATTCCTCCTCATATTCTTTCCGACAACCTTGTATACCTCCAAACCTTCGATAGACAGTACCTGGAATGGAAGAGAAAATTATAAAATATACTTGAAAATGCTATCCACTCACGAACCTTGTCGCTCTGTCCTGGTTTGTCCCAAGCACAATGGAACACAGCTCGAATAGCTACAGTTGACAGTTGTTCCAGGTGAAAATTCGTCGACCCATGATTCCTTGCTCTGTGGACTGGCTGCAAAAGTGAACGACGTCCTCGGGGTCAGATAGACTATCAGATTTCCTTCATCATCTATCCACTTCAACGGATGCTGTGCTGCATATAGTCCTGATGCACAAGTCACTGATAGCAGGTACATACCTTGGAAGTCGGATCAGATTCGATGCACGCATGTGCTGTTACATTAAGGACACATCGCTGCTCTTCATAAAAAGCCTTGAAATAATCTGCGTTCCACCCGAGTGATGACCAGTCCGGGCATTTTAAACTGATTCTATTGACGTTTCCGAACGTCCAGCTAGTTTCGACTTCGCGAAGTGGAGTGGAGAAAGCGCCAATGAACCAAGCGTGAAACTCGCCAGCGCCGAGGATACATTCCCTGCGACCTGTAGCACTGCACATTTGTTCTAAGCTTCTGAAACGCAAGAGATATTAGGGATCATACCGGTAATGGACCAATGAGTCATATTTCTCATCCAGTATTTTGAGAAACTGGTCGGCCTGCATATTATAGAAGACAGGCATGAAGGTAGAGAAGAGGGTTAGACTCCTATTTTGTGGATCGTAGTCAAGGGAAAAACAGACTCATTTCTCCTAACCACTTAATTTATGAGAGCACAGTCAATTACACCTTATGGGAGGACCTAGAGAAAGATTAGAGAGATGTGAACTGCAGTGGGCTCATCAGAGTAGAGCACTTGCAGCAACTGTTCGGCATTACGGGTAGAACGGACCTGCCGAGTTGGCACTTCTATCACGGCTCCAGCGCTCGAATCGGTAACTTAAGCCGTATAGCCGTCGGCCGAAAAGATCACGTGGTTTTTACATAAGCTGGTTCGTTTTCGTCTCTACATTCATCTCACCCACGATCCATGCCAGAGAAAGGCGTCCTCAAGCTTTTTGAAAGAGAAATAGGCTGGGAGGAACGCCATGTCCCTTCTGAGGTAGACAGGACAGACGATGAGGCCTTCTTTGGTACGTACCCTGCAAGCCCTGCCCACCTGGTCGAGAATTAAAGCCTTTCAAGGGGACTTTGTCACTCACCCGGAATGCTGCGCTCGCGTGAACGGTGCTCGACCGACTTTCACCATTCATATGTCTAGCCCTACAGACCCCAATTTTACACAACTGCGGGCCATTCCTAAGCCACCTCAGCCGAAAACTTTCAAGAAAAAACGTTCAAAGTCCCATGCGAAGGACACACCAGCTAATCTCGATAATCAGGTGCATATTAAGTATAGCGTACATTCTAACCACACTATGACTGAACTCTTCCTTGCAGCTTGACTTGAGCGGCGAGCCCGAACACCCTGAAAATACAGTACGTGCCACTTATCTGTGTAAATGGCCTTAAATTTATCGTTGGGTAGTTAGGAGGGCCGCACGTACATGCTGCTCCTTTTGTCAACAGTCTCTCCATTAAGGGACGAATCCATGCAAAAGCTCGCGGTAAAGAACTAATCGTCGCGATTTGCAATAGTACTACATCAAAGAACGTGAGTCACCAATTTTTTTTTTTTTTTTTTTTTTTTTTAGCTGCACTCATAACCCCGGTACATACCTATTCCGCGTCAATTTTGGCCTGGAAGGCCACTGCTTTTGGATGCCTTCTTCGTTTTACCACCAAATTGTATCTCAGCCACCGATCCACAGAGGCGAAAAGAGCTACGCTTTCTTAGTTCCCGACGAACTAGTTGACGGTCCGCCTGTAGGAGGGCGTAAAATCTCTATCCAGGCTGCATTTATCCGCCCCAAATGGACCCTAGTCTTCGTCGACCACAATGTAATGATACAGTTTCACGTTATGCAGGCGTCGGGCCTTTTTCATCACTCCCATCTTCAGCCGGGAAGTGGCGTGCGTTTCACGTTAGCTCATTAATTTGGACATGATTAACGAACCTTTCAGTAGATTTGGCCATTTCTATGGAGCCACACTCATGGCCCTGTGTATAGTCAAGAGCCGAAGGAGACGCTCGAATGCCTAGCATCATGGAGGCATATCGTTGCTGACGATTGGACGGCAATTTTTGAAATCATGAAAAGCGAGCAGACGGTTTTTAATGGTACCGGCGCGCAGGAGGCTACTGACCAACTCGCTATGGCCTTGATTCACCCCCAAATGGCCGCTGTTCATGTCTGCAGCGACGATGCTCTTTGGCGTAGGTTCCACGACACGATTATCAAGTACAATAAAAACTGAACCGATCTCGCTCTCCCCGGTTCCCCCCTTCCCTACGTTTCTGGCCCGCGGCCTTTCCGCTTGAATCAAGACGGGCACAACAAATATCTCAGCCGGATATCTTGCTATCGGAGGAGCGAAGTGGTCTTTGACATCGCTACACTCAATGCGGCTCACGAGAACGGGCTTTTCCTTCCAAACGCTATCATCCAAGCCAACGGCCGTGCCATTGGTCAGCTCGTTTATCTTGCTACACGTAGCTCATTTATGCATATTTATCCTAGTCCCTGCAAACACCATTCCGACTCCCCCTTCTGTCCGCACTACGCTCCGAGCCGATCGGCCACAGGCCACGGTGAAGGTTCCTAATTTCGCATTGACATGGCGATCGGGAAAAGGAAAGCAAGCAACTTACTCTCCCTTCACGGCCAAACCACACGCTGAATGGCAGAAATCGGTGCGCTTCTCCCTTAAACCTAGAGTACACTGCTCACCTAAAAACAGACACGAGAGACTTTGGGTTTCGACGTCCGGGAGGATGTCAACAACACGACTCTTGGCCTTTATAGTTTCCGTATTCTGGTCGACTGTGTTTGGTCAGCCAAGTTCGTGGCAAAGGCAGGTGTTGTCCCTCTCGGTCGTCGCCCCACTATCAAATCCGGCAAGTCGAACAGCAAACGCCCGAGAGCAGAGGATATCGTAAAGACAGGTGCACCGAAGAAGAGGAGGATCTGTTTGGATGAAAAGGAAAATATCGAAGTTAATACTGGAATACGTACAAGGAGTGGGAAGAGTTTAAGCTAGTTGTCTTGTCCGGTTTTGTTTAACCAAAAAGTCGGGATGTCCCAGCTTGGAGTGGCCCAAGGTTATAATCCGAAAATATTTGAGGAGACTTCTTAAATGGGGAGGAGTCTCTAGAAATGCTTGCGCCAAGATAGTAGCGAGTAGGAAGAGTAGAACACACCGACCTGGATCTGCGAACAAATAAAGGACAAACAAAAAGTTCGGATGTCCCAGCTTGCAGTGGCCCAGTGGAATAATCGGGAAATATTTGAGAGAACACCTGAGATGTGAGGCAGTCCCTAGAAATGTGTGCGCCGAGATAGTAGCAAGTACAAAGAGTAGAATACACCCACCTTGATCTGCGAACAAATAAAGGACAAACAAAAAGTTCGGATGTCCCAGCTTGCAGTGGCCCAGTGGAATAATCCGAAAATATTTGAGAGAACACCTGAGATGTGAGGCAGTCCCTAGAAATGTGTGCGCCGAGATAGTAGCAAGTACAAAGAGTAGAATACACCCACCTTGATCTGCGAACAAATAAATAACAAACAAAAAGTTCGGATGTCCCAGCTTGGAGTGGCCCAGTGGAATAATCCGAAAATATTTGAGAGGACTCCTGAGATGTGAGGCAGTGCCTAGAAATGTGTGTGCTATGATAGTAGCGAGTAGGAAGAGTAGAACACACCGACCTGGATCTGCGAACAAATAAAGGACAAACAAAAGGTTCGGATGTCCCAGCTTGGAGCGGCCCAGTGGAATAATCCGGAAATATTTGAGAAGACTCCTTGGATGCAGAGGAGTCATTAGAAATGTGTGGAATGACGTCTTACAAAGATAACTTTGCATTGTGAAGTTGCACAGTGTAATTTTTATAAGCATTGCATTAAATTTAGAGGCTAAGCTTGGACCGTACATTTGCCGCTTAGATTGTCAGAGCTGTAGTAGGGACGATGAAATCAGAGAGCTGAATAAATAAGGTATAGCATTCACTGTAGGAACTGTAGTAGGTAGGAAGAAATCAGAATGGGGTATATTAAAGCGGTACTAGTTAAGCCTCGTCCTCATCGGTGCCTTCCATCTCAGCCGTACCCTTCCTGCTGTGATCTCCATCTCTCTGAGAACTCTCCTCTTCCTCTTCACCTTCCTCGTCGGGAGTAGCGATCACTACTACGAATCGAATATTGAAGTAGACAGAGTCCTTGCTGGAGCTGGAGTAATGCGAAACTGTGTACGCAACCGCGACACATGAACTGTTCGGAATTTCAGATTCGTTACTCTCAAATCTAGGGAGTATGTTGTCCAAGTCGTCGACATTGTCGCTGAGATTGAAAGCTGTGTGACGACCATCATATATGGGTACTGGATAAAATAAGATAGAGCGCGAAGATAGCCATAAAATTTTACTTACCCTCATCCTCCCAGCTCAATGCATCGTCTGAAGAAAAAGTCGTACTTGAAGCCGTTTTAGTCGCAGAGCTTGGGATCCCTCGACTGAATTTCGCACTAGCAGTCGCTAAAGTTTCTTTAGGAAAGTAGAGGTAGCAGAGCACATTAGACATACGCTTGCTATTTTTCGAAAATGATCTGGTTCCGAACGAAATGGCATCGCAATGGAGTTGAGCATGAAGACTTTTCACATGGAAAGCCATGCAAACAAAGCCGACCAGACGTTCAAAATCTTGCGAATGAAGGATGACAGTTAAAAACTTGGACCAGAGGGATTTGGCCGTAGCAGTGGTAACAGTAGAAGGTTCCATGAGAGCGGAATGAATTGCCATGCCGACAGAGACACAAGTTGCCGTTTTGGAGTCGACACACATAGCCCAACTAAAACTTTGTAAGTGAGTACCACATGCTTCCACTGAACGACAGACTGACCGGTTCCCGTCTCGATATACCTGTGAGATAGCTTGTATACCAACCGGTGAGTAACGGGAAGGGTTGATATACTGAAGGCGACGAGAAAAATTGATGCAAGCCCACAATTTTCTAAAGAGCTTAGTTAGTAAAGGGAAGCAAAGAGGGAACAAGGAAATGCACCGAGCATCTATATCACGGCAGACTTGAGGCCATTGGCCAAACAGAAAATTTCCAGGGCCAGTCCCAGAGCTCCAACTAACGAATACACCCTTTCTGCACGTACGATGTTAGTAAGGCTAAATAACGCTCGAAAACCAAGTAGACCACTCACGACAAAGGAGGTAAATTCCGATAAATTTTGTGAAGTAAGGGATCCTGAAGAGTCTTGTCTGTAACCGCGCATCTAGCGGGTAACTTGCTGCAATAAACCGATCAGTATCATGGAACCGAGTATACAAGCTATTTTACCTGACGGTCTTGATATTTTCGGTATGCAAAACTGTCGAGGTCTTTGAGGATCCCGCCGCTTTAGCGGACTTAGCCTTCTTTGAGGGGGAAGGGCTTTTAGCATTCGCCATGAAAGCGGCGGCGATGTTATCCGGAAGAGCAGTATCGTCATCAGAATTAGTCGACCTGAAAGATTCGTAAACATCGGTTTCGGAATCCAAAAAAAGGTGAGAGAAAGGTCTGACCTAGTTCGCTTGTGGCCTGACTGAGGTCCTGGACCGGTCTGCGGAGACTCCTCGGTAGCTTTCTCTTTCCTAAATCGTAGTTAAATACCAGAATCGTAAAGCTATAAATTGAGTACCCTTTGTTCTTGCCACTCTTAGCAGGCACTTCCTTAGTCGAAGTCGCCGCTGGAAAAATGTTAGAACCACCCATTCCAACTGTGTGGTACTTACCAGCGTTGGTTACAGGGTCAGAGTCTTTCCTGTTCGACGCGGGTGAGATAAGGGCTAAGGAGATACCGGAAAGCACTTACTGTTTCCCTTTCACCGAGGGGAGAGTTTTGGATTTGCCGGTGTCTTGCGTAGCAGCAGTATCAGGATCATCTTCCTCTGTGACTTTCCTGAAATCATATTAAGAAAATGGTAGGTACAAAATTTTAAATCATATCTCACGGTTCAGTCTTACGTATGGCGGCTCCTGACGTATGCACACGGCGACCAGCTCGTCTGGGCTGAGGGGATCCTTCTGCCTCCTCTCTATAATAGAACGCAGAGAGTTAGAGTCCGCGGTCAGTTCGTTTACATGAAACATTACTTACTCGTCAACCTCCCTGAACGTACCATTAGTAGACGCTAGTCCTAAATAATAAAGACATACATAGGGTCTTTAGCCTGATCGGAAGCCTTGAACGCGACTCTCCTACAGATTATTTAGCATTCATTCAAGGCATAAGCAGGAAACTAAAAAACGTACTTTGAATCGGGCGTAGACAACATTTCGTTCTGTCTGTTCGAAGAAGGGTGAGAGCTATTAGGTGAAAGTACTATAAATTCAACATACTCGGACTGAGCTGCTCGATACTTGAGAAATTTACTGAATTCACTGGACACTCGTATAGTTAGCAGTGACAACAGCCCGTGCGACGTTCAAAACCACGCACTCGTATAAATCGGGAGTAAATGCAGGCATACTTTCGAATCCGGAAGGTCGAGTAGCCAGTTGAGTTTGACTACCGGGATCACCGGGCGGCTTCTCGATTGCAGAGGACTGTATGCCCTTAGCCTTGGAGCTACCAGACCTGCGAAGGGCGCATGAGACAGACGGCGGTCACATAAATTTAAGACGAGATATACAGGGAATGTCCAAGAGTGTTGAGTTGCCTTTTATTTGAGGGCGGTTTTCTGCAGCCTGACATGAGACTGAACGGAATACCAGGAGGTGTGGAAGACGTACCCATTATCTGAAAGGGTTGCGTTACTGGCTATTTTCTTTGCCTGGCTACGAGTGATTAAAGGGGTAGTCTCGCGACTATACATGGACCAAATATTAGGTATGAATTAGCAGGATTCACCGACAACGCACTGGGCCTTGCTACGTGAGGATGTGGACGACACCACTTCATCTTGCGAGTGGGTAGATGCGGTCCGGCCTGTAGCCTCTCGAGGCGCAGGCGTCGGAGTCCTGGACCAAGGAATCAACACCCTGCAGGCAAGAGTGTAAAGAGCGAACGAATAAAGGAAAACACACTCTTTGTCAATATCAACGTCATCTATAAAAGAAGACTCGTACTCATCCTCGTCTTCATCATCGTCGTCTTGTGAAGCCTCTTCGGCCTCGTCGTCTATAAGCTTGGTTTGGCTGCGGAAACTCAGGTATGATAAAAAGACAGAACAAATTCACATACGGACGGGGAGGCTTGCCACCAGTAGACATGTGTGGCACCCCAATGCGTACGCGAGGCTTGTGCTGGGACTTGAGTTCAACAGGAGAATGAGAAGAAGTAGGCATAGCGCTTGAGGAAAACGGACTCCGAGGTCATAATTTATATGTCGGGGGAAAGGAGATTTGTCTAGGAGACCGCAATATATCATTCCCCAGGTGATTCGCATGAAACAGGGCAACGATCGAGGAATTGAATGGCATTGTTTGCGGCGTCAGATGGGTCGATCGAAATATTAGGAGGCCAGTCAAGGGTGGGCAGTATCACCTTGGCATCGAAGGACCCTCCACCGACATGGACGAGTTATACGACCACAACGCAGCAGGTATGTTCTTGATGGTCTACAATTCGTTACCAGCTTGACCGGAATCATCTAATAATTAAGCATCGCTTGTCGAATCGTGGGGATCGAAGTTGGCCTCGCTCGAAGCCCCAGTCAACCCAGATACTATTGCGGCTGCGAAGGCCAAGGTATCTTCGACTCCGTCGTTTGAGAAATAATAAACCACACACTAACAAAGTGGCACAGGTGAACGAGATCACGCTGAAGGAGATGGGCCCCATTACGAAGGCTATGACACCTGGAGCCGATAACCATCGTCAGGAGGCGATTCTTACCGTTGTCGGAGTCTTGAATGAATGTGAATTACCTCCTGTTAAGAAACATGAGTGAGTTTAAACGCGTTAACATGCGTGAGCCAATACTGACGTCCACAGGATCTCGGAACATAGATTGAAATATGCGAGGCAGTATGCCAAGATCATCGGCTACGACAGCGACACGTTTGCAAAGGCGCTTCTTAACATTCAAGACATAACTTACAAGTTCGTGACCACCGCTCCTGCTGGTCAGATGGAACCCTGGATGCCTGATATGGTTTCCAACGACTTCGGAAAGTCTCTAGTGAGTAATTGTCGGTACTTCACTATTGGTAGGAACATACCGGAGGCGGAACGAATCCCATTTGCCCAATACGTTGATCCAGCTGGAGTACTGGGAAGATTCATCAGAGAGGATGTATCGCACTGCCTCGACAACGACGTAGCTTACCTCGAGCTCAAGAACGACAGGTAAGCGAGTTACGACAGCAGATTGAAGATACTGATACCCTTCTAGGCCTGTACTCAAGGATCCTGCGGGCTTTAGAATCGGGGACATAGTCGAGCTCGGATTCGCCCTGGTCGCATACCGGATGCCCCAAAAAGAGGGAGCGCCAAGATATATCTGCAAATTGGTGATGCGAACATTGACCTTATTGGACACATCGCTGACCAAGGTAGGAAAGTTTACTGTGGATAATGACATGGTCGCTAACGTATTGAAGGCGGCTTACATTAAACGGCATGCACAATCTGCCAGCACGTCATCGAAGCCGGCGAAAAGGGTAATCACTTCGTCCAATCCCATCGCCAAGAGGCGCAAGTTCTATGAAGAGGTGAACAGCGATGACGACGACTTTCCCGACGCTAGAAAGCGCATGGACGATATGCATATTTCGCCTACCCGGGGAAGCGATAAAGATGAGGAGATGCATTAGTAAATGCACATACCTACCGGTTTTGAAGCGATGTAAAAATGTTTTGACGCATACATACATTTACGAGGCATGGAGGTTGTGGTCTCAACACAGCGACATGGAAAGTGCACAGATGGTAGGGCTGCCCATCATCCCGTCAACGGGTACGGCCGTCTTTTCAGCATCTTGGGCCCAAGACAGTACAGGAAAGGACAGCGAAAAGACGGCCGTCAACGGGGATGGCAAAGCTCAGAAGGTTATATATATAGATGGAAGTAAATAGCATGGTGACACACCGAAGAAGGCGAAAATGCAGAAGGAAGTGTGCCGGACAATAAATCACGATTAGTGTCTTCCAAAGTCCTCAGGTGCAAGTATGACACATACCCTAGGCCGAGCGTGAGCAGCATATAAATGCGGGACTCAACCTACGCCGCTGTGCCGTTCGCCGAACTCTCACATTTTCAATTCGAATCTTTTGTTTCAATGAAGCAGGGAGCTGAGGACGTACATTCTGCGCGGTCAAACTTGAGGAACTCTGGATTGGATGACTTGCACACAGAGCGAAATTACATATCCCGCTCCTCATCGGCTACCTTGGTCACTCCTCGCGGTGGTTGGATCTGAAATATATGTTCGTAACAGGAATCGAACACGCGCACAAAGTGCTCGAGAGATTATATAAGCTAGTTACAGCCACTATTTTATCACAAAAAATCTAATGAATCTTCTTAAAAACACTACAAAAATGCCATCATTTTATTAGAACGGATAGAGGGGACTGACTTGTCAAGAGGTCGAAAAATCCTCATGTTCGTTTCCCAAATGGACGATCACTTATTACTTGGGTGGGGGCCGTGGCGGAGCCCGGCAAAAACTCGCGCTTATGAGTGTTTGGTAATGTTTGATAGCAACCTCTAAGATGGACTTACATCCCCTATTCATTTCTCTTTCTCGCTTTCTACCATGCCAGATCCTTTATTATTTTTCCCCAACGAGATCTCCAATGCCATAATCGATGAAATTCTTCATCAGCAAGCCTAGATCTCTCCAAACCATGTCATCTTTGCTCGCTCTGTTATAGCACTTCTCTCCCACCACTCTCACATATTGGTCTATTCCAACCCTACATTCTGGAGATCTTTCACAAACAAAAAGTCGGGATGTCCCAGCTTGGAATGGGCCAGTGGAACAATCTGAAAATATTCGAGAAGACTCCTTAGATGCAGAGGAGTTCATAGAAATGTGTGTACCAAAATAGTAGCCGGCGGGAAGGGCAGAATACACCCACCTTTCTGCCTTGTCAGCCGCAAACAAATAAAGGATAAACAAAAAGTCGGGATGTCCCAGCTTGGAATGGGCCAGTGGAATAATCTGAAAATATTAGAGAAGACTACTTGGATGCGGAGGAGTTCATAGAAATGTGTGTACCAAAATAGTAGCCGGCGGGAAGGGCAGAATACACCCACCTTTCTGCCTTGTCAGCCGCAACCAAATAAAGGACAAACAAAAAGTCGGGATGTCCCAGCTTGGAATGGGCCAGTGGAATAATCTGAAAATATTAGAGAAGACTACTTGGATGCGGAGGAGTTCATAGAAATGTGTGTACCAAAATAGTAGCCGGCGGGAAGGGCAGAATACACCCACCTTCCTGCCTTGTCAGCCGCAACCAAATAAAGGACAAACAAAAAGTCGGGATGTCCCAGCTTGGAATGGGCCAGTGGAATAATCTGAAAGTATTAGAGAAGACTACTTGAATGCGGAGGAGTCCCTAGAAATGTGCGGACTAACAGTCTACAGGAATCGTGACGTTGCACAGTGGAATTTTTGTAAGCATTGCGTTAAATTTAAAGTTGAAGCTACGTTTACATTGTCAGACTTGTAGTAGGGATCAAGAAATCACAGAGCTGAATAAATAGGGCATAGCATTCATCGTCGGAACAGTAGTAGGTAGGAAGAAATCGGAATGGGGTATAATAAAGCGGTAGCTAGTTAAGCCTCGTCGTCCTCATCGGTGGCTTCCTCCTCAGCCTTACCCTTCCCGCCGTCATCTTCATCTTTCTGTGCACTCTCCTCCTCCTCTTCACCTTCCTCGTTGGGAGTAGAGATCACGACTACAAATCGAATATTGAAGTAGACAGAGTCCTTGCTGGAGCTGGAGTAATGTGAAACCGTGTAGGCAACGGTGACACATGAACTGTTAGGAATTTCAGATTCGTTATTCTCAAATCTAGGGAGGATATTGTCCAAGTCGTCGACATCGTCGCTGAAATTGAAAGCCGTTTTACGCCCATCATATATGGGGACTGAATAAAATAAGATAGAGACCGACAATAGCCATGAAAATTAATGTACCCTCATCTTCCCAGCTCAAAGCATCGTCCGAAGAAAAAGTCGTAGTTGCAGCTGTTTTAGTCGCCGAGCTTGGGATCCCTCGGCTGAACTTCGCACTAGTAGTGGCTAAAGGGCGGTCAGGAACATAGAGGTAGGAGAGCACATTAGACGTACGCTTGCTGGTTTTCGAAAACGCTCTGGTTCCAAAGGTAACGGCATCGCAATGAAGTTGAGCATGAAGAGTTTTCACGTCGAAAACCATGCAAACAAAGCCAACAAAACGTTCAAAATCTTGCAAATGAAGAATGACGGTTAAAAATTTGGACCAGAGGGATTTGGGCGAAGGAGTTGTAACAGTGGAAGGTTCCATGAGAGCGGAATGGATAGCCATGCCGACAGAGATACAGGTTGCCATTTTGGAGTCGACACACATAGCCCAACTAAACATGAAAGTGAGTACCACATGCTTCCGCTGAACTACAGACTGACCGGTTGCCTTCTCGATATACCTGCGAGATAGCTTGTATACCAACCGGTGAACAACGAGAAGGGTTGATATACTGAAGACGGCGAGAAAAATTAATGCACGCCCACAATTTCCTTAAAGCATAGTTGGTAACGGGAAGGAAAGAGGGAACCAAGGAAAATTCACCGAATGTCTATATCAGGGCAAACTTCACGCCATTGGCTAAAGAGAAAATTTCCAGGGCCAGCCCCAGAGCTCCACGTCACGAATACACCCTTTCTGTACGTAGGATGTTACCAGGTAAGGAAGTATGAAAACCAACTAGATCACTTACCGCAAAGGAGGTAACTTCCGACAAATCTTGAAAAGTAAGGGATCCTGAAGAGCTTTATCTGTAACCGCACATCTTGCAGGTAACTTCCTGCAATCAACTGGTGAGTATCATAAAACTGAGTATACACTCTCTTTTACTTGACTGTCTTGAGATTTTCGGTCTGCAACACTGTCAAGGTCTTCGAAGATCCTGCCGATTTAGTAGACTTAACCTTCTTTGAGGGAGACGGGCTCTCAGAATTCGCCATGAAAGCAGCGGCGATGTTATCCGGAAGAGCAGTGTCGTCATCGGAATTAGTTGACCTGACAGATTCGTAATTATTGGCCTCCGAATGCAAAAGAAAGGTGGGAGAAAGATCTGACCTAGTTTGCTTCTGGCCTGACTGAGGTCCCGAACCGCTCTGTGGAGACCCCTCGATAGCTTTCTCTTTCCTAGAACATAGTTAGATACCAGAATGGTAAATGCTACAAATTGAGTACCCTTTGTTCTTGGCCCTCTTGGCAGGCACTCTCTTAACCGAAGTCGCCACTGGAAAACCGTCAGAACCGCGCAGTCCAACTGCTTAATTATTACCAGCATTGGTTACAGGGTCGGCGTCTTTCCTGTTTGACGTGGGTGAGATGAGGGTTAAGGAGAGAACGGGAAACAGTTACTGTTTCCCTTTAACCGGGGCGGGAGTATCTGCTTTGCTGGCAGCATGCGCAGCAGTAGATACTTTCCTGAAATCATATTAAGAAAAGGGTCGGTATAAGATTTCAATCATAGCTCACCGCTGCGTCTTAGATGCGGCCGCGCCTGCGGTGTGTGCACGGCGACCAGCTTGTCTGGGCTGAGGGGATCCTTCCGCCTCTTCCCTGTAGTAGATGGGACAGATTTAGCATATGCGATCAGTTGGTTTATATGAAACGATACTTACTCATCGACCTCCCTGCGGCAACAATTAGTTCACTCACCGCGTAAGGAATAAAGACATACATAGTGTCGTTAGACTGTTTTGAAGCCTCGAACGCGACTCTCCTACACTTTGTTTAGCATTCAAGGCATAAGTCAGTATAATAAAAAGCGTACTTTGGATTGGGGGTCAACATCATTTCATTCTGTCTGCTCCACGAAGGGTGAGAGCTATTAAACGAAAGTACTGCAAATCTCACGTACTCGGACAACGCCTCTCGATATTTAATAAATTCACTATACATTCGGACAGTTACAACAACAGCCAAAGATTCGTCGAAAACCACGCACGCGTATAATTCGGGAGTCAACCCAGGGATAGATTGTGATCCAGAGGGTCGAGTAGCCAGTTCGGTTTGAATACCGGGGTCACCGGGAGGCTTCTCAATTGCAGAGGACCGGATACCCTAAATATATGTTCGTAACGGGAATCGAACACACGCACAAAAGGCGCAGGAGATTACATAAGCTAGTTACAGCCACTATTTTATCACAAAAAATCTAATGAATCTTGTTGAGGACACTACAAAAATGCCATCAATTTATTAGCACGAATAGAGGGGACTGACTTGTCAAGAGGTCGAGAAATCCTCATCTTCGTTTCCCAAATGGACGATCACTTATTACATAAGCGCTCGTAACATAAGCGCTCGTAATTTTGGGCTGTTAAATGAGTGAAACAGAGATGTACACATCGTTTCTAAGCTCAAATACCATCAGTTTGGTCGCTTCTGATAGTGTGCCACGGCCGGTGGTCCTCTGCTTTCCAACGATCTTTGACAAGGCCAGTTTGATGATCTTTTTATCTTATCGTTTCTGATTAACCCACCTGGACCCAGGACTCGACGTACAACCATCAGTGGCATCACTCAGCTACACGGGCAGTGGAACGCCTACGGCGCGGCTGGGAGCGGAGCTGAAAACAAACAAACAAACATAATCTGCGAGGGAACCAGTGGAAGAGAGCCGCTCCGACAGGTCGTAGAACTGGTGTAATGTGCGAGGGTTTCCTGTCGAGGTTCAGCACTCGCTCGTGTACGACGGGACAAAGTCAAGGGAAATAAAATGCAATATGCGCGAGAACGGGTGCAGCAACGACAAAGGCTGCTCTGGAGCGATGTGAGACGACGACTGAAGACGTAGAGGGCGAGGTCGAGAGCGAGAGCGAGGACGAGAGCGAACTTATTCAGATTCTGAGGGGAAAAAAACTGTTTTATTGCGGGAAAAGTAGCTACATTTTGTAGTGAGTGGTGAGTAAGATGAAAATAATAATCGGACTAAGAAAAGCTGGTGGAATTGTATTAAAGTTCGCCAGAAAACTGGAAAGCCGAGGCTAGGAGGACGAGGGAAAGGGAAATAAATTGAACAGAGTCTTAAGGCCGGGGAAATCCGCAGGATCATGGTTGGAAAGGAGACCATGTGATAAAGGGGGTCGGATGCAGCGAGGGTCCTGTGCTGACGTGTCGACTTGGATGGGCAAACGGGCGGCGGCCAGCGGGCAAGTTGTCGGTGTGCGCGAGAAGTAGAGGCGGCCGGAGTGATGCCCGATCAGCAATCACCGGATCATTTCTGTGCTCTGCGCCAGTCGCTGCTCATCAGCAGTTATATAGCGAGGCTTATAACGAGAGGTGTCCGGCAACAGCTTGGTGTCATCAGTCCGACTGCCCTATCGGGCAATCCCCGGCCATCAAACGAGCGTGGTGCTCTAGCTTTCCATACTGAAGTGCTGTTGGCTGAGGCTCTGCGGCGTGCGCGACAAGTCTAAGCGAGGGTTCAGCAAGCGAGGGTTCGGCGGTAAGTCAGGTATTACGTTGACAGTTCAGAAATAAACACGTCAAGCGTCGCTCTTGGAGCTCTGCTCTGGGCGCCATGATTGGGTTTCCTCTTGGAACTCCCAGGCACCTGGAGTTTTGTTGTGCACTGGAGTCGGCCCAGTGAGTCCGCTCCTATCCATAATCAGTGACTTAAACACTGCTCTGGATGGGACGAATTCCGGGGTTGATTCCATTCCCAACCCACAGATTCATTTGAATCTGTGTTCATTCATTCCTTCATTCTATCTATCTATCCCGTTTCGATGGAGTAGCTGATTTATGCTGATAATTGCGCCATCGCAAAACGCTTACAGCCGATTCCGAAAATAATGAGAATGCCTTTTTTTTTTTGCTCGCGTTCCCAGTCTGGCAATGCCATACGGAGACGCTCGTGGGTTCGATCCTGCGCGGTCACTTGGCGCCTTTAATAATCCTGTACATATATACACTTTTCCGCGTTATTTCAGCCCTTTTAGTGTGATCATGGGGCCGGATCACAGGGTCTGGACAGCCACTGAACAGCCACCCGATGCAAAAATTCGCTGTTCAATCACCCAGACAATGTATACATGACCATTTTTGTGTGTCCTGGTTTCAATTCAATGCTGAGATGCCTGTGAACCTTAAAGCAGTCATGTGCTGCCTTTTCCCTGTCCAAACCGCCCAAAACACTCGAAAATGTCTGCAAGCTTGATCACCGGAAGAGTGGGTTTTCTCGAAAAATGACCCTCATTCTGTTGAAAATGGACGAGTATTCCATGAACCTGTTGACTATCGCAGTCATGATCAAGGCGCTGATCTTGCGCTAATATGTATGCGTTGCAGGTTCTGACCACTCTGAGAAGCGGCCTTTTGAGCGGATGCAGCAACACCATATGGTCATTGCTTTTTGTCAAAAATGTACTCTGCGCAAGAAGCACCTCCATTTGTAGAATGGACTGCCTCATAGCGCCAGTGGGGAAAGGGATTCAGGGCTTTGTGGGCGAATTCGGGCGGTGTGAAGCTCAATTCTATTGTGAATCCACTAGCAGTGTGTCAGTGCTACAATGCCGCGGGTCTCCAACTCTTCTACGCGCTACGCCGAGTTTCAAACGCATGCTGTCAACATGTGTAAAGTATTTCTGAAATACGTTACATAGGCTGATTTGACCTTAGGTTGATTTTTCAGCTACAGTACGTTCCGGCACAGCCCGTCCGATTGTCATACGGGAATAGGTTGAAAATTGATTGCGCGTATACATCCTATTTTGGAGGTTGAAAGCAATCAACCTAAGGCCAACCGATAATAGGTTGAAAGGTGTTTTTCATCCTATTTTTAGTTGAAATTCATACTGCGCCAGCTCCATAGCATAGTGGTACCACTCCAAGTCATCACCGAGTGAATAACCATATTCATCTATACTCACCGCCGTTGCAGTGTCCGCGGGAGCCTTGGGAATTGTCCGAATTGATAGTAACTTATCTCCCTGGGAACGATTCAAAACTGATCGCAACACAGAATTATCTGCCTACCGCCGTCGAATGGCTTTTACGCAACCTCTCTAATCACAAATCCTTCCTCAGTGGTGGGCTTTGTTGTCCTTTTTCGCCTTCGGACCCTAGAAGTCCTTTGAGCTCCAGAGATGGCAAAGGGCCGCGGGCGAGAGTGGAAGCGCTCATAAAGTCCACATTTATTGCACAACTGATCAGTACTGAAGTCATGGAAAATGGCGGGCAACAATGCAAATGGGTACCGTGGTTCCAGATATCAGTCTGCTGCGACGCCAGCTGGATGTATCCGCTGTGCCGCAGTTGAAGCAACTGCGACACCCAGAATAGGCGTATTTACTCAACCCCGTCGGATTCCCAAGGACTGGAATTTGGATATCGCCGAAGTTCGTGTACGCTGCGGGGTCTATGTTTGGGTCTCGCTGCATAGACGGAATTGGAGGCATCCTTGAAGCTTAGTGGGCCATCTTTATAGTCCACAGTGGCGGAAAAAAGGCCTCTGCCGATGTGGAAAGTTGGGATAAGTCAAAATCGCGGTGGATTGGTGGAGTGAATGTCGGTTGGAGCTCTTTTCTTGAGACAAAGGTCACTATTCACAAGAGAGCCCAATAAATATCAATCCACTGTCTGCTCTCCGTTCCCTTCAAACTCAGGAAATCATAATCGCAAGATGGCTCGCGGTGTTTGCCTATTTCGGCATTCTTCGGTTCGTGATGCCTTGGTAAATAAACTGTGATTTTCGGTTACACGGCGACGAGAATCGTGCCAAGCTTGACGTCGAGAACGACCAGGCTGAGGCTGCGCTAACCCGGGTCCTGGACGATCTCCACTCCCGCGGTGTTCTCCGGAGCGCCAATCGCGTGGATGTTAGGGATCTCATTGAAATGCCGGAAGAGCAAGTTATGGAGGATGCAACTGACGAAGAAATCTTTCAAGCAGTACAGAAGATGCGCAGCGATTGCGAGAATCCCGAACTCAATGCGGGCGATGACGGGGATGAATCAGCACAAGATCCGAAGCCGGCACGGAAGGAAGCCCTCCAAGCTGCTTCTATGAGGGTTCCTTTGTATAAATATTATTTTGCGCGCGCGAAAGAGTGGTTAGCGCGCGCGAAAGAAGCCCAGCGCGCGCGAAAGAGAGTCTAGCGCGCGAAAGAGGAGCTTAGCGCGCGCGAAAGAAAGAATACATACTATAAGGGGAAATGATTACCTGCGTCATTCAAGTCCAGGATGCCGTCCAGTGCAGCTGAAGAGAATCCGGATTGGATTACTGTACTACACAGAACAACTCGCGTGTATGAGGAGTGAGCTGGGAGTAATTGGTTAATACGATGTGTGTGTGGGAGTTCAGATGTGGGCCAGTGACACGAGCAAAATAGGTGAACGAACAGAATAAAAGGGCATGGAAGGGGCGATCTCGAAAGGAAAAGATGAAAGAAAGGGCTGTCAAGAAGATGGAGACTACGGATCAAGGAACAGTACGTGGTATATCTAGGGTATATTTGAGGGGTGTCCGCTTCAATCAAGCGTCGTCAGTTTTGGGACGCTTCCAAGGGTTCTTGAAGGGGCGTTCCGGAGAGGGAAAGCCACTGCTCATCACAGATGTGATTGAGCGCTTCGGCGGGGTTCCCTCGCGGTAGTTGCCAAATTGGTTGTAAGCATCCAAGGCGTCGGTGGTGGATGCGTAGTAACGACTACGATCAGCGGAACTCGAGCCGCCGAAGGCAGAAAGCGATGTGTGGGCAGATCCAGAGGATCCGGAAGGGTGGGTGGACGAATGCTGAGAGACGAGGGAATGTCTGTCAGACCATGAGGAGAGGTACGCAGAGTCTGGCAATATATTGCCCGCCGCCGGTGTATGATTCAGAGTGGGTGCCGAGGTTGAAACAGGGCCTGCACTCGATGAGCCGAACGGCGCGGCGATAGATGGTACGACGTGAAAAGGGGACTGGCCAACGAGATCGGATGAAGCTGCACCGGAAGTGGTCGCATAAACAGTAGAGGAGGAGACAGGAGTGAACAGGGTTGCGGGCCCAGCAGGCTGAGCAGGGACGGTCAAGTCGAGCGACCCCGGCAATGGAGAGTCGGCCTTCAGCTTGAACGAGTCCGAGTCCGAGTCCGAATCCTGCTCGAGCTCCAGAAATTCTTTGTCTGTGGAAAGACTTGAGCAAATGCGGAGAAGACATTGAACACAGAACATACCGGCGATTTCAGCCAATTCGGGCTCGAGTTTAACTCGAATGGGGCTTCGGCGACGCCGAGCTACAGCAGTATCAGCCGCTGTGGCAGGTGTCGTCTCATCGGCCTTGATCTTTGAAGCTTTGCCAGGAGCACTACGAGAAGATGGACCTACAAGATGCGGTCAAGAAAGCGGTACGACAGATGGACTGGAGATAACTCACCGGGAGCCTGAGGTTTGCGCTCAAGCTTGGGAGCCTCCACCTCAATTATGCTAGCATCAGAGTCGGAACTGTCCGCCTCTGCGGGTTCTGCTTTGCGACTGGAAGACTGGGCCGAAGAGCGAGTGGATATGCCCTCACGCCGTGGTTTTGACTTCGTTGCTATCTTGCGCCCTTTGGATTTACTCGTCCATTCGTCGTCGCTCTGATTGGCACCCCAGCCGTTGGACCAAACCTTGTCATGGACCGGGAATCGAAGAGCTGAGCAATAGCGTCAGTGCAAGAAGTGAACGCAGCAGGAATCACCTGACCAAAATAAAGGGTTGTTTCGCGCACTTCCTTGCCCTTTCCCGCCTTGATCTTCAAGAGATCCTTTCCGTTTATTTCATCCTTCTTCTTGAACTCGATCAACTTCTTGCGCTCGGCGGACAGAGGAACCCAGTGGTATTCTCCCTCGTGAAGAACATGTTTTTCGTCCTGATGTTTGAGAGCCGCTGGGAAATAAAAGCGCAAGAATTTGTCGATACGTTGGGCTCCCCAGGCTTCTTTGAACCTGATCCCTTCGTCGTAGTCGTCGGCCTCGACCGCCAGTCCTCCATCTTTCATCTTCTGGAACCGCGCTACCTCGGGAACCGTCGCTACGCCCATGTGTTGAACGTCAGGCGCATTTGTGTCTTCTTCGGAAGGCTGGGCGCTTGTCAGTCCTATCAAGTACCAGGAGCAGTTGTACTGACCCAAATTGCATTCGATATGAGGACGACACGACCAACGTGCACCGGCAAATCGTCTTTGGTGGGTGCCGTGCCACTCTTGTTGCGTGCTGACTTCTGTTGAAGGTGATTACGGATTCGCCTGCCCAGACAGAACAGCGACCCACCTTTTTGAATCTTGTATCCCCTCCGCGCCCCTCGACGGCTTTCCTGAAGCCGGTACTGGCTTCGCTGCGCGCTTCGCTGTCAGAGACCAAGGCAGCGTCACCCTGGCGGACTTTCTGGATTTGAGGCAAGAGCTGTGAGAAAACATCTGAAACTGGACCCTTGGGAGCGGTTGCTGCGGGATGCAGGCTTTCCCAGTGCTCACAGTCCCGACAGAGGCGAGGTCCTGGGCCAGGGTTTTCCTGTGGTATATAGCGGAGACAGCGACACTCGTCGCTATACTCGCACATGGTCAAGGAAGTGGGAGTAGAAGGTAATGTGCCGCTTCGACAGAATCTTTTATATCCGAATGATTTATTTACAATTTGTTCCAGGGTCATTGGTGTTTCAGTGGATACGGAAAAGCTTGTTTGTAATATACAAGAATGCATCATTCGATTTCTACAAGAATGCGTGTCATCAAGTCCAGCCCTTGAGCCCAGCGAACTGCGCGCGGCCACCACACATCTACGGGCAAAATCACAGAGATCTTTTTACCTCCCCGGCCGAGATGAATTGACTCGCGATGGGGATAGGCATTACCATCCAACTCCTCAGGAGCAAGACCGTATCCCTCCGGAATGACCTCTTCGTTCCACATGCGCTCGAGACCTTGTAAAAAAATAGCCTCAATCTCAGGGCTGAACGGTGAGTGATGGTCGGGAACTTCAATTGCGGCATGGCGCACGTCGTCCGCTTGATCGTTCTCAATACGTTCATCTATGTCAGCCCACTCGCCGTCGAGGTCGTCTTCAACGCCGTAGAACTCCTCCAGGACTGCAGGGTGCACGCCGGGCTGATCTTCGCGCACACCATGCTCAGTCTCACTGATAAAGCGAATATCCTGCTCAAAGATGTCAGATCAACGTGTGTTGCACTTGAATACACGTACAGATGGAGATTGGCCCTTATTTTGGGTCCCTTTGAGAGGGTGCAAATTCCATTCCAGCTGGAAATCCCGACAGTCGGCGTTGATTTCATCCAGGAAGAGCCGGTGTAATAACCACAAATGACGAGGTGAGTCGTGGTTAAGGCCGTGCAAGCGCTCAAGCCTTGTGAAAAAGGCACGCCAAGGTCGAGCAAATTGGGTTCCTACTTCAACCCATAGACGCTCGATACGAGTATTTCGCGTAGATCTAAAACATTTATCAGTTCCGTTTGGCAGTGTGTGGGGTCCGGTTCGCTTACGATCCCCACATGAAAGAAGCGCGCTTAGGTCCGCGATGCTTGATCATCCAAACAGCGACTTCAATGTTCTCACCACCTCGATCTCCGCGCATCCGAGATGGGGCGCCGTAATCCTGAATGGCACGCAAGAACAATTTCAGCACTGTACTTGCCGTATTGTTTGTACCTGCACGTAGCCCAATGACCTTCGATTCAATGTCGTGGTCAGATAAAGGACGAACGGTTTTTCATCCTATGCACTCACTGTTCGACAATAACCGTCTACGATTCCGTGAATGACAATCCCCCATCTAATCAGTTTGTGATGTCCGTCAAGATGCCAGAGATAATTCGAATGCGGAACCGAATATTTCCGGCGATCCACTGCTCGGTGTTTGCGCAGAGCAGTCCCGAGGGTATCGACGCGCTTCAGGGCTGCCCGAACACGTTGTCGTTGGACTTTCAAACCATAGCGACGCAGGAAGCCAACAACATAACTAACTCCGGAGCTCGGCTTATTCGCTTTGAAGGTCTTGACGAGAAGATCTAGATCGTGGTCCGGGATGTTATAAAACCGCTCATACACCCCATGCTTGATGAGGTAGGCTCGGAGTGTATGGCGGTGGACCCCCGCCAATTCAGCGAGCTTGGTGAGCGTAATTCGACGTCCCGGTGCCATGGCAGCAGCCAACCACTCCGCGGATATCTCTTTTCGCGGCCGACCACGCTTCCCAGTATGTTGGACTTTCACGAGCTGTGGTTTCTTCATTTTGGATACATCCCTGTTGGAAAGGTTCAGTTTTCTTGCTGTGGTCATGCAGATTTATACATTACTTACACCTTCTCGATAGAACTCGCAGACACTTCAAGTTCTAGGACCAGCCCAGCGAGCGCTTCCGCAGCTGCTTTCAGCCACTCTAAATTCAAGACTTCAGCCTCCATGGCCTCCAGGATTGGTAGCATCCTGCTCTGTAATTTTTCGGAATGTAGTTGGAGCCGGTGTCCATCGTTGTCGCCCGCATTAAGTGCTTCCAATGCATAGTGGTACGTATTTTCGAGCAAAGAGTGGGCCTGTAGCACGTTGGGAGACCACACACCGCCGTCGAAATGGTCAGGAAGCGCTGGGAACACGTTGGGCAGAGGAGTATTCATGATGAGAAGGACTGAGCAGAAAAAAAAACGATGTTTTGATGGAGACAAACAAACTCGTACGTGGACTCTCACATTTACCTTGCCCATGGAATCTAATGCAGACCCCACTACGACTACTGCTATCACGACTCACCCAGTCCGCGACACACGCTATTATTTTAGTGACGGCGGCGTTGTTTTCTTGGTATGCATCCCGTTAAATCAGACTCGTCATCTGTGTCTTACGGAACAAACCCAGTGCGATGGAGTTTTGTACAACCTACACAAGACTCGGCTCACACTGAAGTCGGAGTTTTTCAAGAATATGTTTGAACTCCCTCAGGGCAAAGAAAAAGAAGGGGACGACGACGAGCACCCAATCAAACTATCGGAGAACAACGCTGATTTTCGCCACCTCCTCGTGTTCCTCTATGACCAGTAAGTATTACTGTGGTCATGATTAATACCAGGTTCACGAACTCAATGTATCAGGGATGAAGTCGAGGATCCGCCGTTGCAATACTACGTATCGCTTCTCTACTTGTCGCAGAAGTATCAGATTTCTTCAGCGAGAAAATATGCGATCGCAAACCTTCCAACCCACCGGGCATTCACAGCTGCCATCCAGCTTCAGCTTACGCGCCAGTATTCCATTCTTGAATGGGCTGAGCTTGGGTTTCGAAGCTTGGTGTACCGCCGACTCAAGAATATTACGCTCGCTGATGCCTTAGCCATGGGAGTTGTTGCGTATCACAAACTCGTACAGGTCAATTGTCAGATTGACGAGTTGAACCTGGGCTTGGCGTTTAATCCCCCTGTGGTTGTCCATTCCCCCGGATGTCTGGACGAGAATGAATGCACCAAATTGTGGGAGTGGGCATGGTGGTCGGGTTTTGCGAAGCAGCTCCTCCATCCCGAGAACATCAAGTCCAGGACCCGCATCTTGGAGAGCTTGGATCCGTCGAGGGGAATACTTGCCTCCATGCGTGCGGACTGTCTCCAGGGCACGTTGGAATCTATCTGGGAGGAAAATCCTTTCAACGAGGACGAGGAGTATGTGACGCAGGCGACGAGCGAGTTGAAATTGTGGATGGAAAGACTTTAGATTATATTTCCTCTTATTTCAAACCACTTGTTAAGTAGTGTTAAGTTCACGTACTGCGAACTCTAGATGCGTAGTAGCCGGCAATGCATTTCCTTGGTCAACTTTTATGTTCGGTCATATTTCGGCCAATGCGAAGTGGTGGCGGTGTATTCCTCTCTTTCTTTTACCACCTGCGCCGAGTCCCAAACCTCGCACTGGAACCCCCTTCCTCCCTCCCCACCCAGAGATGCATATCCTGGGTCTTACCGCTGATCCTACGATGGCTCTGCGGTGTTGGTTCTCCGAAGGGACCACCCTCGTCGCAAACTGCCGCGCACAGCGCTACGCGAATCTTACTGCTCCGAGCTCTTAAAGGTAGGTTTTAAAATTGTGACGTGCCATATATGTCCTCTTCGAACTCTTTACATAGTGGACATGCCATCATCCGTGCAACCCGCACCCAAGAAGTCCTAGGCGAGAAAGGTCGCCGCATCCGCGAGCTCACCGCTCTCGTCCAAAAACGTTTCAAGTTCCCCGAGAACTCCCTCGAGCTTTACGCCGAGAAGTTTCAATACCGTGGTCTTTCTGCCATTACTCAGTGCGAGAGTTTGAGGTACAAGCTCCTCGGTGTTCTCGCCGTCCGTCGGTTCCTTGTTGCCATCTTCGCTTGCCGCCAGACTCTTGATGTGCCATTGCAGTGCATGCTATGGTGTCCTCCGTTTCGTCCTGGAGTCCAGCACCAAGGGCTGTGACGTCGTCGTCTCTGGCAAACTCCACACTGCTCATGCCAAATCCACCCACGGGTTCATGATCCGCTCTGGTCAGCCCGCCGTGGACTTTGTCGTCTGCCACGTCCTGCTGCGACAGGGTGTCTTCGGTATCAAAGTCAAACTGTACGCTGACTCGCAGCGCACACCTCTCGACCATGGTGACTCACATCTTTGTCTTACAGCATGAAGGGAACGGATCCGGACCCAGAACTGCCCGACTACCCTCGAACCCTTCGCCGACAAAACTGTCACCGAGCCGACGTCGGAGCAGCGGGAGCCTATCGCCGTTGCGCCGCCTCTAGTCGAGGTCGAGGAGACATCTGCTCCGCAGGACTACCAGCAGTAACCCGAGGCTTACCTCGAGCAGCCCGTATTCTGATTAACTGTTGTATGCGTGTCGTCTTCGTCGCTTCTAGTATGGTTTCAGTGGTGCATGCATAAATGACATACATTCTGCTTAATATCTTTGAACTACTATTCTATACATACCCTTTTGTGGCTGGGAGTACGCAGCTTCTCTCTCTTTATAAAATTGAGCGTGTCTGAAGCCTTTAAACTCCGACGGCTCCCAAAGGCGCTGCAGTGACTTAGTCGAAGTGCCGGGACCGCTTCGCGGTCCCGGCGCGCTCTTATATACTAGGATGCTTGGTTCCCCTTATAGTATATGTGTTTCTTTCGCGCGCGCAAACTCTCTTTCGCGCGCGCTGGACTTCTTTCGCGCGCGCTGACCACTCTTTCGCGCGCGCAAATTATTATTTATACAAAGGAACCCTCATAGCTTCGACGCTTCGCAAATACCTACAGGAGGAAGAGGGAGCTTTTTCACGCAACATTTGGACGGGAAACCCGTTTGGAGCAGTCGAACCAGATGGTTGCGACGTCTATTACCGACTACTTCAGTGTTTAGATAAGTAAAGATTTTTTCCGTGATTTTTCGCGATTTTTCCGCGATTTTTCCTTGAATTTTTCTTGGACCTTTGCCGGACCCCATACTCTGCAATAACCCATACCCTGGGCCTTCCACCGAGGGGTATGGGTTAAGACAGAGTCGACTGTATGGACATTCCTCGATTGTTGGAAATTGGTAAGAATTTTTGAGAAAATGGTAATGGGGTTTTTTCCTGATGCAGGAGATCTGGGCGAACTTCGAGAATATTTTGTTCTCGGACCAACGTCGTTGCGATCGTGTCGCACGATTCCATAATGTCGCAATTTATGATCCATAGCCAACATGACATTGACCACGTACACAGGGCAGTAGCTAGAAGGTGTCGAGAGAACTAAGAATTAAAGGAGTGTAAGAGGAGTAGCTATTAGAAGGCCTGTACGATGAGTATGATGGAAAAGTTCAAGAAAGTTCAATGAGAGCGAAATATTCAGATAAGACGGACTCTACTGTGGACCCGCATCAACAGCGGTCGACGGACCCGCAACAGAAGGACCCGAAGGTGGATGATGAAGAGAAGAAGGGGATTGGGGACGGAGAGAGCGTTCATGCGACGAAGGAGGACTAGGATCCACGTTCTCCTTCTCAGAGTCGTCATCGGAATGATCTGTTACCCAATAAGTGCACGCGCCGCCATCTGGATAAAGCTCCTAACAACGGATCTTCCCATTCACCCCCTCATTGGGGAAACCAGTCAGAAGCGACTGAAGTCGCGGGTCAGTAGTCCAATTGAAGTATGTCAATAGAGCCTTGCGTTCAACGCGAGTTGCGAAGTGGGTTCCCCAGGTACATCAGTGAGTGTGCATAATAGTCAAGGAGGTGGCCAGATGCACCAAGCGTAAACGATGAGAAAGAAACCGGCACAACCACCCCTCCAAAACGCAGATCACGTGGGGCGCCGGCCCCCACACGGAATACTTGGCTTATTCTGTGGGCTACATGTTGGAGCTCTGGGTGAGTGGTTATGCACGCTTGAGCGTGTGGGAATACTTTTCGCGCGGTCGCGAGTTCGACCCCGTCTTGGTTCGCGCTTTTTGCATCTTTTTTTATGTCCTCCGTCACAGCCTATCCCAGTGCGGCGAACATTGTTGAGTATACATAATGATACCATCCATGGCCATGTAGTCCTTTATTTTCCACTCGAGAGGAGCACGGGTCTTTAAACAGTAATTTTACAGCCTTTTGCGGAACTTAGGGCGCGGCCGGTTTTTTTTTTTTTTAGTAAGTTTTCGGCAGAATGGCTATCCTGACCTCAATTCTCAATGGATTCCCTTGGTGGTAGGCTCATTCTACTCGTGTTGTAAATGCGGAGGGCATGACATCTTACGATTTTTTCTGAGAACCCCGAAATCATTTATTAGGTCAAATTGGGGTGTTTTGAGCTGTCTGAGAGCAGAATATGCCACAAAGTAGCTGTAGTGCTCGGATTGACCTAGAATTTTGATACAGTGCACTTATGGGTATTCCGGAGGGCAGAAAACACCGGGATAGTGAATGTGACTTGTATTTCAAATTTATTGCTGTTAGGGAAATTCACCTGATATCCTACCTGTTTACATGTATGATAGAGTTGAAATACAAGTCACTTTCACTATCCCGGTGTTTTCTGCCCTCCGGAATACCCATAAATGCATTGTATCAAAATTCTAGGTCAATCCGAGCACTACAGCTACTTTGTGGCATATTCTGCTCTCAGACAGCTCAAAACACCCCAATCTGACCTAATAAATGATTTCGGGGTTCTCAGAAAAAATCGTAAGATGTCATGCCCTCCGCATTTACAACACGAGTAGAATGAGCCTACCACCAAGGGAATCCATTGAGAATTGAGGTCAGGATAGCCATTCTGCCGAAAACTTAGTAAAAAAAAAAAAAACCGGCCGTGCCCTAAGTTCCGCAAAAGGCTGTAAACAAATGACCATACATTTATGCATAGCCCAAATTGAGCTTAGGAAAAAATTCATTGAACACTTTGAACGAGTTTTCAACTTCAGTGCTTTAGCTCTGAAGGTTAAAAGGGTGTCGCGAAGCCTGAGGTAAGTAACTTTACAGCCTTTTGCGGAACTTAGGGCGCGGCCAGTTTTTTTTTTTTTTACTAAGTTTTCGGCAGAATGGCTATCCTCACCTCAATTCTCAATGGATTCCCTTGGTGGTAGGCTCATTCTACTCGTGTTGTAAATGCGGAGGGCATGACATCTTACGATTTTTTCTGAGAACCCCGAAATCATTTATTAGGTCAGATTGGGGTGTTTTGAGCTGTCTGAGAGCAGAATATGCCACAAAGTAGCTGTAGTGCTCGGATTGACCTAGAATTTTGATACAATGCACTTATGGGTATTCCGGAGGGCAGCAAACACCGGGATAGTGAAAGTGACTTGTATTTCAACTCTATCATACATGTAAACAGGTAGGATATCAGGTGAATTTCCCTAACAGCAATAAATTTGAAATACAAGTCACATTCACTATCCCGGTGTTTGCTGCCCTCCGGAATACCCATAAGTGCACTGTATCAAAATTCTAGGTCAATCCGAGCACTACAGCTACTTTGTGGCATATTCTGCTCTCAGACAGCTCAAAACACCCCAATCTGACCTAATAAATGATTTCGGGGTTCTCAGAAAAAATCGTAAGATGTCATGCCCTCCGCATTTACAACACGAGTAGAATGAGCCTACCACCAAGGGAATCCATTGAGAATTGAGGTCAGGATAGCCATTCTGCCGAAAACTTACTAAAAAAAAAAAAACCGGCCGCGCCCTAAGTTCCGCAAAAGGCTGTAAAAAGAACACAAAAAAGCAAAAAGTGCAAACCAAGAGGGAGTCGAACCCGCGACCGCGCGAAAAGTATTCCCGCACGCTCAAGCGTGCATAACCACTCACCCAAAGCTCCAATATGTACATGGGAGCATAAGCCAGATATGGCGTGCGGGGGCCGGCGCCCCACGTGATCTGCGTTTTGGAGGGCGGTTTCGATGAGAAATGGCAGGGCATTCATGTACTGTGACTTAGGAAGACTTAACAGTTTTAAAGGGAGTTTGAACCGGTTTTTGTCCAGCTAAGTAGAAGTTGAGGTGCTTGAGCTGGCGCGGCAGGGCTCGGCATTGTTCGGCGATCTGCACGTGACAGCACGCGAAATTTTTGGGTTTTCACGAATAAATATAAGCAAAACCTTGAGCAAAACCCTGTAATGATCAGGTTTCAGGGAATGACATCGGCGTCTTCTCTGTATTACCGTAGTCCAATCCACTTGCCCATATGGAATCACATTTTTACTGTGCATTAGTGCCGATTCCTCCATTTTGGGACCCACAGAATGTCATTAGGCTGTGGGTTCAAAAATGGATCTGAGAATGTTGACACGCTCCATGTCCCCTCAGACAGAAGTAATATGAATGGGCGAACAATGCGTCGACGAATTAAACGGAAGCTACGAGCCGTCACCCTAGCGATCATAGGGCTCCGGCTTTAGTCGTAGCATTTGTGGGCAAGTTCCAGACAGATGTGCTTCCATTCTCGGGCTATTCCGGACATCGTCAGTGCGGATCGACGTTGGACACGCGGAGTTATACTCCCTGGCTGAGTGAACGGGTATTGGGAGGCAAGTGCCATAGAGACCGCCTAATCACCGGAGAATGGAGAAGAGTGAATTAGAGTTGCTTTACCAGGACTTGGATGTTGAAGTAGCAGCGTTCAGTAAACCGCCGCCGCCGCCGAAAGTTCTGAATTGTAGGACCCACCACGCCAGCGAACGTCTCCTCGGAGCATCGATCGAATAAAATGAGAGGGCATGACGGGAATTAGGCACACAAATCTCATGTATTCCCTTCAAAACCAGTATTCGGTGGGGTGGCCGCAGAACGTGCAAACGCAAGGAAGCTCGGCATTTACATCGGGCGAAGACTTTCGAAGCGGTCTCCATTGGAACGACATGGCATTCCCGGGTGAGTTTTCCGATGGTCAACGGGCGAGCCTTACAGCCCATCAAGGTCCTGAGGTTTTCTTTTCATTTTCACGGGATACCTACCGCCTCTCCGACCTCATGATGGACCCGTCGGCTGAACTGTCACGTAAACCAGGACACTGTATCCCCATCTTCAATTGACCATAAAGCGTAGAATCACCTTCATCGACTATCGCATATTCTCAGCACCCTGGTCGGACCATCGAGTTCACTCCTGGACAGAGCCACGATCAAATAGGTGAGAAGGCTAGTTACAGTCGCTGCGTCGCGCATGGGTTTGGTCAGTGGTATTAAGATTATTCATTGATTCTCGAGGGAAGGTGACGACCGCCTGCAGAGTCCGATTCAATGAGGCATATCGAAGTCGGCCTGAGACAAGAACTCCGGCGTAAACAGATACGTCTACTTCCAGGCGTTTCCCTTGGACTCTGGTGCGCCATTCCCTTGATACGATGAATCCTAAAAACTCTGAGTTTATGCAGGGCGATAGAGGATACCCCGGGGGCAAATAGACCACGGGTTCCGTTGCGCCTCCTCGCTGCTTTGGCGATATTTGGCAGTGACAAAAGAAGGCTCCCATGGAAGGAGATTTACGCGGTGTTGAGGGACAGATTTGTGTGGTTCAGAGGGGGTGACAACAGGTGGAAGGTAAGGTGAACCATGCTCAAGCTTTCTAATGATTACTAGAAGAGTCAATTAGGCTTCTGTTCGCCGTACTCTCAGCCTGCACCGATGTTTCAAAAACGTTGGGCGCGAACCACACGCAGTTGGACGCGGTGGAGAATGGGAATTGACCTATTGAGGTTTCCTCTTAGGATATCATCAGCTATTTAACAAATAACTTGTGGCTTGTTTGGCCTTGTCAGCTTGCGCCAAGTTCGCAAGCTCAAAGTGCGAAAAAATACCCCTCAGAAAATGCGAAGCAAGATCGGATAAACTCTTATAGACATGTGGGGATGCCTTGTAGGATTTTTCAGGACTGCTGTACCCGAGGAAATGGTGTTGACCACCAAATTATGCCACTCACAGGAGTCGAACCGTCGACCTTGTGGCGGTCCAGACATAGGTTTGTGACCTTGTGAGCTTGCGCGACTTTTAGTGAGGCTTGCGACCTTGTTTGGCCTTGTACAAGGTCACAAGTTATTTGTTAAAAGTCTGATGAACTCTGCTTTAGGGCCTGATCGGGTGCATCAGAATCTATTCTCAAGAATCGACCGATTCGTCTGCACCCGCGTTATTCCCACACATTTCGTCCCTAAACTAGGCGGGAATGGGAATATCAGGTGTTTTTTCAATCGTCGATGATGAGAGGTGGCGGAGATTGTATGGGTTGAAAATATTCAGCTCTTCTAGAATTGAGCTCAGGAAACTTGTGCCCGATCTCAGAATCTCTGAACAAATCCACTCAATGGAATTTCTGCCACTCTTCGGGAACAACTGTTCATAAATTCACTATTTTACAGATTCTAGTCCGGTTTAGGGACGGGACATGTAGCCAAAGTCGACTTTAGAAAAATTCTAAGGAGAATTCCTGTGCACCCGATCAGGCCCTTAGCGGATCCCAAGCTTGCTTGTTGTTCTTGTGCTTTGCCGTTATTTGTTCTCGTCGTCTAGACTCGTTACCAGTCTGCGTACCAGAATGCAAGGGTAAGCACGTTGTGGTATGCAGACCGGTACATCTTGGACATGTCAATCGCAACGTGCTTGCCCTTGCATTCTGGTACGCAGACTGGTAACGAGTCTACTTGTCGTCGCTTTCCCTCCTTCTAGGTCCGTTCGGAGGGCGTGTCCTGCCTCCTTTGAGACTGCATGTGTCGTTTCAACTTTCTCTTGGTTTTTAGACTCCGAGATCACGCACTCGCCGAGGTGGTATCACTTTGTTTAGCCACCTTTATGCAGGGTCGGACATATTTCTAGAATCTACTCGTATTTCATGTCTTGTAGCTCGGACAATGATACACCTTATACCTGTGAATCTTACCATCAAGCGGAATGTATGTTACAATGCAGTCTGGCATTGTGTAGATGAATGGCTGCCGTGTTTCCCAATTCTTGACCAGACACATGCAGAGAGGCGCGTGTTTATTTCTCTCAATTTCGCCATGCTCGACATGCCCACTAGCTTCTTGTTCTCCAATACTGTCTTCCTGCGATTCGTGCTAGGTTTGTCTCTGGCTCGTTTGTCTCTGGCTCTTTTGAATCTCTATTGCGATGCTTTTTTTGACTGATAATTAGCCGATGACCTGGATGATTTAACTCTCTCTTGTGATTGACAGTTGGAAGATAGACTCTCAGAAGTTTATGAGGCTTATAGGAGCGCTCAGAACTACTGGCTTGTTCAACTTCGGAAGCTGAAGCACAGGGGTTTTGTAGATTTTAACATTTCTGAAGGAGCTACTGAGCTTCGGAGTGAACGGGTTCAGTGAAACTCAGCCAACAAGTGCCTTTTCACAAAGTGAACATGACTCTCCACGATGTGATTCGGACTGCTGTGTTGTTATTGGCAAGCTAAGTGCGCTTGTTGTTCTCAACAGTTCGTCCTCTAGGGGGAAATTTGTGGTGACTGGAGTCTCGGCGTGACTCGTGGATAGGTGGAGGTTAATTTTAAAGAGAACGCGTATTTATACAGGTTTCTGCGAGTCAGTGGTGGGTGCGATACCCGGTCCCGCACGTTCGCAGGCCAGCTCCCGATTTGTTGTTTATAAGCGAGAGTTTCGAGCGGCGTACATATATACATTTTGGCTGGACCAAATTCCTCTTGTTTACGGCATTGATATTCCTGCCCTCTCGTTCTGCGGCCGTCTGAGCTCATTTGTGCCCCGAATTGCTTCGAATGAAATGCTAGCATGAACCATGAGCAATTTTATGAGTTGGGGTGCCGTTTAATCCATAACTTAACTCTGTCGCTGTCTCGCAAAGAGGCGTTCTGGAAAATCGAGTCTGTGGATTCATACAAAATCGAAAAATGGGGGCCATAGGCTGAAAGTACCCGAAAAAGAGACTACATTCATGTCTTAGTTTACTCGAATCGCATGAGTTTTGGGCTCAGAATACTGGCCATGGCTTATATTTAGGAGACATCGTGCTCCGGCCGCGCTCTAGCGGCATAGGCGCCCCTCTCAAAATTTTAATTTCATCCTCATGCTGTGCACTTACTATCTCTTTGCTAACATTTTCGTTAGTCTCGAACACAGCCCCTCACGACATCTCATTCTGGGAACCCTGTCATCAGGGTCTGGGCTGTAACCAGCCAAATAGCCGTACATAGAGCTCTCAAATTTCCGCTTCTTTGGGGTCTCGTTCAAGCACCTTTCACTTCTTCCTCACAAAATTTTGGAGACAAAGATTGAGGTACATACTACGGGTTACCGGAAGGACTCGGATGGATTTCAAAAATACATTGTCTATGTCCGCTTTGGTAACCAGTGGTGTGATGCCGGTGATACCTTTTTCCTTCAAACAATAAATGACGCGTCAAGACTTTTTTTCTTTCCAAGCCGGAGTCTACGGCCTTTCCACCCAGTGACGTAACCTCTCAAATTTCAAATTTATTGTTCAAGTCACATTCTTTGCGGTATTCGGCCTACTTGGTTGAGATCTGGTAACACATTCTGTTACTTAACTTACAGCTGTTTGCAGAACTTAGGGCGCGGACGTTTTTTTCTCATTTTCGATGGTGATGACGAGGACACTCGTAGCACCCTCAGTTCTGGTCTGATTACCTTCTAAATAGGCTCAATAGATTCACAATAAAAATACGCAGTTTTCTGTGGCCTCACATTTTTTATTTGGAATCGGGGTCTCAGGTAAGCATATTTTGGGACATTTCCAGGCAGGACAGCTGGGGCATCAGTATTTCTACCCTGATTGCCCTAGATTTTTGATATGGTGGACTTCTATGTATTATTTAGTTCCTGAAATACCGGAATAGTAAATATGATGCCAGGTTTCAATCTAGTGGTCAGGAAATATTGGGCGGATTTGCTCTCTCGATCAGCCTGCTGTTGAATATTGGAACCTGCCATCATATTCACTATCCCGGTATTTCAGGAACTAGATTATACATGGAAGTCCATCATATAAAAAATTTAGGGCAATCGGGGGTGAAACACTGATGCCCCAGCTGTCCTGTCCGGAAATGTCCCAAAATATGCTTACCTGAGACCCCCACACCGAGTAAAAAATGTGAGGACACAGAAAACTGCGTATTTTGATTGCTAATCGATTGACTATATTCCGAAGGTAAACGGACAAGAAATGAGGGCGCTATGCGTGTCCTCGTCAAAACAATCGAAAACGGAAAAAAATCGACCACGCCCTAAGTTCTGCAAAGAGCTGTAAATACATATTGTTTGGGAAAACCCGCACCCCTACAGGTAAGGGTACAAACCCATACCTGATTGGCCACGGGTTATAACGGGTTGACCCGCGGGTGTCAACCCGCGCGGGTTTAACCTACGGTACTCAGTTTACAGCCCAAATAATCTACTAATTGTATAGAGACAAATGCACCGTCCATATGTCATTAATAAAATATTTCACAATGGTATATCTACGCCGGTCGCGACTTCTTCGATGAGCCCTCTCCCTTACTTTGTGGCATGTCGACATTTATTCCGATACCGTACACAGGAACCCGTTTTCCGTCTACCCTTGAACGGTGAGTGGCCGGGCTGAGGACGATGCCCATTGCACCCCGCGTCCAGTCCTTTGGGGCCGGCTTTTCCTCTAGAAAAGGGTTGTCGTCTTGTGAAGATGACGAGGCCACAGATGGAGGGGTGATTCCATCCCATTCCCAGATCCAGCAAAGTCTACGCAGATCGTCGACTTCGAATTGGGTCGACAGCCTAGAGTAAGCACTCAAAGACAAGTTGTTCAGCACATTGCGGACAATGCCCGTGTCCGAGCTTGGGGATACGGCGCAGGTTGTGAGCGCATTGAGAGAGAGCATCTTGTAGTCCCGTATGAATGGTGCAAAGTCGCGACAAGTGGGGTGGCAACTGGGGGGTGCGTGAGTCTGCAGCTTCGCGGGACGATGTAATGCGGTGGCTTGGAGCTCTGAATCAGCAACATATGTGAGACTTCGATGATCATGGACGATGAGAAAGCCTACTGACACGATTCTGAGCTTCTTGGGAGTCGTTGTATCATCGTCGCACTCTGGAGGGCACCGTTTTCTTTCTCGGAGAGACGTATAAAGAGACGTATAAAGGTCCGACATAAATAAAAGTTTTGGGAAGGGTGAGACGCGTCGAGGATCGATCGAGGAGGAGTGGGAGAGGATGGTGTCGCGAGAGAGACGAGGAAGGTCTGCGCAGGGAATGGGAGGTATGGGAGTAGCACCAACATGAAGCTTTGGAACCCAATGAATGAATGCCATAAAGGATAACATGGGTCCCAAAACGTACCATCACCCAGTGGTCGAGTTTTTCGCGAAACGCTTCCCGACGGCCTTCCGCAGCAGCTTGCCAGCGATAACATTTTAATAGAATCCTTTCTATCACTAATTGCGCATGAATTATCCTCACATATCTACCTACCTTCCATTCAAATCGGTGAAGAGCTGGTTGAGCTACGCACAATTCTCTGAAAACATTCCAAAGCAAGAAATTTTCGGTCCGGTCCAAGGTTCAGGACCCGAATACGAGAGATTTCGCTTCACATCCCATTTACCTGAAACTTTTAGCTTATTTGAATACTTAACAAGGGACTGGTCGGCCGCTTCGCGGCCTCCCATCCCTTTCCGTGCGTTTAACAAAGCCACGGGGAGAGCACCCCGCCATTCAAGGCTGTTTTGCGTCTTTGAACTTGGCTCACGCTAAATCAGATACTATTATGAGTTCACCGCGGAGTACTGAGACTCGGTGAACGAAACAATTGAATATTTGGTGCTGACAGTCGGGGAGTGAGATAAATCTTGGCTAATAAATAACGCATAACACTTCATTCCACCTCTGATGAGATATTCTATGGTGCGGTTCACTTAGTCACCACCAAAGTTGGACTAGTCCCAAATTTGGCCCAAGAAATTTTTATTTTCTCAAGGCAAATATATCTCAAATTGCCCTTTCTGACCAACTACAATTGCTGTAGACAGTTGAACACTTGACTTCCTGGTATCATTTGGCTACATTCACGACCGAATCCAGCTCAGCTTCCACTTTTGGTTGTTGAAGTGTCTGCCAAGTTTGAAGGATAATCTCATCTAAAAGCACAGTTCCAATCATAAAAAGGCTGGAGAATGAATCACAAAGGGTCAAATGACCTTTAGGGGGACCATACACTGCTATTTAGTGCCCAGTCCCAAATTGGTTGGTCAACAATTTTACAACTCACTCAGTTTTGAAGTTATGAAAAATCCATCTTGGCAGATGATTCCTCTCATTGAAAGGAGCATTTTTGCAAGAGGGATAAGGAAAATCTGTTTTTCTGAGTGACTAGTAACAGTTGTCACAAAGTTGTGGTGACTAAGTGAGCCGCACCATAGTGTGCTTTGTTTGCCTTCTAAAACCACCATTCAATTCCATGAGTGGCAAAATTTGTTTCCCTCTGTATAAATTAAGCACGTCTGGGGCAAGAAGCAGTTGAAGATTCGGCTAAGAGTGCAATAGAGTGAATTATCTCAATAATGTTGATTTCCCCTCTGCAATATTTTGGTGTATTTTTGTTTGCCTTTTGTCAATTCTGTCCTTGAGTGGATAAGGTTGTTCGAAAGTGTAAAGGTCGATGAGTTGAATTTTATTGCTGAACCTTTAGGCCCAGTGAAAAAGCCGTCTTGGGAAATCTTGGGGAACCTTGACATATCCTGTGATATCTTGCTTCCTCAAAATCACATCTTGAATTATCTTGACCCCTCTCAAAAATATTATTTAACATCTCGGCGTAGTACTAGGTGTCGGCTGTGCCGTCTATAACCTCGCTTTGGACGTTGGTGTTGTCAGTGGTAAAGTGTGTTTTATTAGAAATGGTAAGATATGAATCAAATGTAGTACTGTGTCTATTTTTTTCGAGCACCCAGCGCCGTAAAGTTGGGACGGTGATGGGGAGCTCTACTCATGGGCGCCCGTTTCGACCTTCATGTGTGGAAATGTGTTTAGTTAGAAGGTGATCACGTACCCTTACGGGCCGCGCGGACGGGCGTATTCGGTCTCGTCGAGCTTGCGCTTCTCGTTGCCTAAGGTGTATGAATCATCATCATGGACAGGCAGTGGCGTAAAAAAATATCGCTGAATAGATCACCTTCCATCAGGAAAAAGTCTGTGGGAAATATCTCGCCAGCTAGATATGGAGACGAAAATAGCAGTCAATAGCTTGAATAGCTGTGGGTCATTCACTGATAGCTCTCCAGTGCTATAATAGCTACGTGCAAGCACCATGAAGACATTTATAGCATTCACACAGAATTATGTTGAGTGACATAGCTTAAGATATTAACTTCAGGTTACTTCATGTCTTAGGGTCCCGGGCCAAATAGTACTATAGAAATTTCAAAATCACCTGACAAAATGTCTTTGCCAACATTATCTTTTACCAGTCTTGCTGTTACTGAGGGGGGGGGCTGATTCAAAACCTATCGGACATTTATTTCTCCACTTATGGCACTTATTTTACAAGAAGGCTGTGATTGACAGTAATGTTGGTTCGGGACTCATAATGAAGGCGGAATCATTCAAGGAAAACATGAAATTCAAAGGATCAACAAGAGGTAACTAGACGTCCTAAGTCATTATTGGCTGATGAAAAAGGACGCAAGGACTGTTACTTGAAGGACATGCGCTCTTGTCACTTGATCGCGGATTTGCCAAGACATTTCAAACTCCGATGACAGCTGTCAGCGTGAGGTCCGTGCGTATACGCATGACCGCGCATGATCCCATCAAATGGTTGGTCGCTTTCCTTCCACTCCCACCCAACTCCCACCACCCCATTTCTCTCGTCCTTGCGTCCGTCCGTCCGCCCTTCTCCCGTCCTTCCCTTCGTGTTCGGCAGCTATTACTCACCTGTCAAGCAATTCCCAACCTTCAAGTCAGTATCTCAAGCATTCAAGCTGTCAAGCCGTTCGATTCGTAGACTTGCAGCAACTCGTTCCAAAAACCTCAAACCTTGGGCCCGGGAACCACCATCAAGCCTTCTGTGACCCTGCTGAGGAACCCTCATCAAGCCTTCTGCCGTCCCGTTCAAGAGCCTCCGGCTACATACCCTGAAATTCTGCCAAGTCAAAGTTGCGCACTGCGAGAGAAGAGCTCGACGACGCAAAGTAATGCAGGGGGACGGATGGGTGGCCGCTATATAATTGCTCGAGGTACGTTGCTCCTTGGCTCGGTTGTTCGGATCGTACTTTCACCCCTACGCCCCGCATGTACTCCATTCCGTGCCGACCACTCCCTGTTCCGCCAACACGATGTCCACTGTGTTTCCCACGCTTTCGGGCTCCCCCTCGCTGCTATCACATACACCCGTCAACCCCGGCGGCCCCCACTTGTCAACTGCAATAGCGTTGTGCTCATACGTACCTTGTTCAGCGGCTGCATCATGGTACGTCCATCTCCTATCGTAAAAGCTGGAAAAATCATTCATGGCAGTCTAGCTCTCGCTACTAGGGAGCCCTGGCCCCCGTCGATTCCCACCTCCAGTTCGGACCGTCGAGAGCGACGGAAGATCAGCGGACGTTCCGCCTATAAATACTATTTTGTTATTTTACTTATTCTATCCACGTCCTTTCTCATTTCTTTCGATACACCTGAGGCTTGATATATTGAAACTTTCGAGCTACAAGGCGCTACAGAGACAGTGATATTTTTGTCACATGCTTGGCTATAGCTGACTCTATAGTATTCTGTAGCTCGCGCGTTGAGCTACAGTAGCAATACAAACCAGGGACTTAGCTACCGAGCTATCATGGCTATCCCAGCTATATTGTGCTATGTGGTCACCCAGTTTTTTCCTGATGTCTGTTACATCGACAATGACATACTCGTCGCCAAAGAGGCTGCTGTCGGAAGCCGCGGGGGAATGGGAACGACGAAGGGCAGGAGTGTATTGAGCGGGACTAGGGGCGTAGATGCCTTGCCACGTCACGTCGGGCGCGCCTCGAACGGGCTCGTAGACGTCATGGAGGCCTCGTCTATGATGTAGGAGCCCGTAGAATCCATTGGAGGGCTTGGGCGGTGTTGGGAGTGTTGAAGGATGTCGGTGCCCCGGAGGGTACCTCGGCGCGAGACGGCGCGCGAGGTGACCTGTCACCGCGTGGGTCGGGTATAGTGATGTTCTGGCTTTGGCTTTGGCTTTTTGGCTTTGGCTTGGCCTCGGAAAATCTCAAGCCAGGCCAGGGCCAAACTTTGGCTTTGGCCTGGCTTTGGCTTGGCTTGGCCTGAGCCATGGCTTTTGGCAGGGAAATCAGCTTGAATTTGGCTTTGGCCTGGATAAATCCCAGGCCAGGCCAAAGCCAACCCCAGCCAAAGCCAGAACAAGCCAAAGCCAAGCCAAAAAGCCATGGCTTTTTGGCCTGAGGCCAAAGCCAGAACATCACTAGTCGGGTAGGAGACGCCACGGCGGAAGGCTCGGTTGTTCTAGTGGACCACGCAGTGCTCGGGAACGAGCCGGCCTGGTAGGCGCTAGGGAACGGCGAGCCAAGTAGTACCGACATTTGGCTAGTCGAAATGTTGGGCTTGCCAGTGGGCCAGCTTCTGGTTGGGGACATCGAAGGCGCTCCGGTCGAAGGGAACCCCGGCCAAAGGGTAGCACGCCGAGACCAGACGCTGGGCCCAGGAGAGCGCTGTCGTGGGCGCGTGGGAAGCGGGGGAATACCGGCGGGCTGCGAGCCATTTGGTGGGAGCCCAAGTGCGTACCTCCATTCGCGTGCGGCGGGCGTCGGGGTCGCTGGGATGGATGGGTCGAGGCATGTCGCTAAGGAGTCGGGCCGAACTGTTGGGGATTATTTGTTCCTGGCGAGAGTGGAATTCAAGAAATTTCATCCAGCTCGATCGCTATGTTGTTGTGTCATATTTGCTTCCGACAGACGATACAGTTTAATGGACTCTGGTGCAGTGTCCTAAGTTCCCGATTTGGACATAGCTATGGGGCACAGCCACACACTGTCTGCCAGCACATCGCAAGCACATCGGCTTCGTTCGCGAGCTCTACGCTCTCTCGGACTACGACATTCAGCAAGAATGCCCTTTGGTATTCGGTCGATGTATCTGTGGCTGTGCTCTACCTCCGTCGACGTTCCACGGCATTCTTGGTGACGACGCCTCATCTGTGCTTCGAGAATCTCGGATTGCCGCACGCCGATACTGAAAAAGGTTGGGGTGAGGGAGACTGGTGACTTGAATTGGGGAGCCCGACACTAGGTGGTCGTGCAACACTGGGACCCTTTCGACAAACGACGCCTCATCTTTGCTGGCAAGTAGCTCGAGGACGGCCGTACTCTCTCGGACTACAACATCCAGAAGGAATCCACCCTTCACCTTGGTATGCTTTCCCTATTTGCTTGTCCAAGCTCCTTTTGCTAACGCATTGTCAGTCCTGCGTCTCCGTGGCGGTATGCAGATCTTCATCAAGACCCTCACGAACAAGACCATCACCCTTGAAGTCTTCGGACACGAGCGACAACGTCAAGGCCAAGATTCAGGACAAGGAGGGTATTCCTCCTGACCAGCAGCACCTGGTCTTCACCGGCAAGCAGCTCGAGGATGTCGCCGAGAAGCAGGACAGACTCGGTGCGCTCCATGATCATTGCGACCAGGTTTGTGCTTCCTCCCTCGCAGCTCATCTCGCCCCTAGCCTCTTAGACGATGGAGAGGCGTCCGCAAGGCAATTCCAAGAGATTTTGGAAAAGATCTCGAGTGGCGCCGCTGTTCTTGAAGGCGAGATCTTCCCCGAATACCTGCTATGTCTTAGATTGACCCATTCCCAGGCCACGTACCTGACCCTGATGGCGTGCTGCAGGGTGAATCCATCTTCCGCGCCATCTTACCACGGTGCTGACCTTCTGTTAGAACTCCGCCAGCATGACTTCGCGCTGCGCCAGGAGCTGCAGTACATTGCCAACGTGAAGTAGGCTCCAGCCCGTGCCTCATGGCGATGTATTTCATTCACGTTTTACGGCGCAGAACGCGTACACCCAGCAGTGCATCGGCATGCGCTGGATGATCAGCGACCTCAACAACAACATGGTGCAGATCCCCCGACGCTCGCGAATCTGAAGTCTAGCTTCCACCAGAAGAACAGTTTTTCGCATATCCAGCGGCCGCACAATATGCTTTACGCATATGGCGCCACAGGAATCGAGATGTGCGGCAGAAGGAGTTCGGTGAGCCGCGCCTTGCTTTTCTTTTACCTTCGCTGTGCTGAGGCTCCGACGTAGCCCGGTTCTTTCATCAGCGTGCGCAGAGTATACTAGAGGTCACGGCGAAGCTTTCGTGCGTTTTTTGGACTCAACTTCCGATAGTGATGGTGGGATTGACACGACAGCAGACGTGACCGCCGGAAGGCACCGAAAGACCTGCACGGTCTGCAGGAGTGGAGTGCCAATGATCTCCAGTGTATGGTTGATTGCCCGGGAAGGGACGGTGCAACCTTGTTTGCATTTCCATGAAGAAGGTTCAGTTGGACCGACAACAACTAGTCCCACAATAGTTTAGATGATGTGATTGAGTTTTTATGCATACATTGCTTACATGTAACGAGTTGTGTCCAGAGTTTGCATGGTCGAAGTGAAAGAATGCGAACCCAATGCCTCGCTGGCAAAAAAAGGCGACACAGGCTGGATCCGAACCCAAGACAACAAAAACAGCATCAAGTAATAGAAGAGACACAAACCATTCTGTCAAACGAGCTTTCGACAAGTTTGAGCTCTAGGGGCTATAGTCTCGCTACCCCCGAGTTTTTGAATAGAAAATCTATTCAAATACTCCTCGGGACATAACACCAGAGCCGTTTAATGCAGCTCCATAGCCATGTTGTTTGGTGATGGGTATTATTGGCAAGTTTCGGGTGCAGAATTTAGAGGGTGGGGGACCTAGCTAAAGCGAGGTGACTCGGCCTTTTCCGCGTCATACAAACGACGAGTCCGTTGTGTCGTCTTGTTTACCTGGACCTTGTTGCTCGCCACGTCATCCGTCCTCTGCATCCTCTCTGCTCTCGACCCGATACGCTCATGAAGGCCTCCGAACTGCCTAACATCATAATACACATCTCTCTCTCTGGCTTGCTTCCTTTATCGCTTCTTATCGGGCCAAATCCGACGCAGATCTTTGAGATCAATCATCCGCAAATGCTTCTCAGTCTGGACATCCTCTCAAGTTAGCTCGCGCTCCGGGATCTTTATACTGCTGGGACTACTTCCGTCGAGCTCTTAGTGTGGAGTGGATAGCAGAAGCCGCATTTCACTGGGAATTCTCGTAAAACAATCCTCGGGACATCAAACATTCATCGGCAGGACATTGGAATACGCGTCTACGGCCAATTGACGCAGATTCACGCGTCATATCGCTGTTAGGCCCCTGCGCACTTGTCTGCGAGTATTTCTTGAGCTGTAGTGCTTGTACGCTCAGTTTTCCTTTTATGTAAGCACTACAGATTTGTGCGCCTTCTGGACACCACGGTCTAGCACACCCTGAAAAGTTCGTCTCTCCCTCTCCTGCCCGTGCCATCTACTTACTTTCAAGTTTATTCTTTTGCAGAATTTGGCGCCTACGGTAAGTCATTCATGTATATTGTTCAAAATCATTGCACTGATGGACTCTGGCCAAGCACGCCGATGCGCTGTAGCGCGAGCTCGGCGCCGGCATATGGGGGTTGTTCCTTCCTCAGCAACGCAGTGAGCACGTGCAAGCAAAGGGGTGCGCGAATGGAAACGGGCGAATGTCCCACCGCCGACCTTCCCGACGCATAGGATATCCGTACCGTGCCGACGCGCGCGGGTCTGCGTCTACTGCATCGGGAACCACGACAACGCGGCGCTCAACGGTGCCATCGGGACTGCGAGCGCGCTCCGCCGCGTCATCGCGCACGAGGAAACCATCGCGGCGCTCACTGCGTTTACTCCGGCGGTCGCACAATTTGCGCACTGCGCCCGCCGCCCACGGGCACGAGTACAGCCGGGCTTGGAGGGTGGGCCAGCAACGTGTACAGCGTGGCGAATGCGGATAGATATTTGCCATATGTACTAACGTCGGTGAGTATCCCATATTTGGCGTACATGGTGTGATGTGTATTCACAACATCATCGTAGATTCGAAGTGGCGTCAGTCTAGTGCCGCAAGGTTTGTGGTTAATCTTCTGTCCTGAGGACTGGCAGATCTTGACTCACGCAATTTATAGTACTACCCGTGCTCCGAACAGAGCTGACGCCGCCCGCTCGCCAGGTAGACGGCGGCGGCGGCATAGTGTTCGTGCGAGTACGCGCTCAAACCGTTGTCGTCGACTAGCACTGGCACGCGCGTGCTCGAACTCGACGTCATCAACAAGAAAGCTCGCAGGGGCGGGGCAAAGTCTCGTGAGTACGGGCCAGCGGAATCGCGTGGAGCGATGTGTTCTCGCAGCAGCAGCTGGGGCGCGAGCGGACGGCGGACGCATGCGTGGGTGGGCGGAGGAACCGCGAATCAGGCGGCGCAGGCGGTAGCGCGGGCAGGGCATGGGTACGGACGCGCCGCGGTGTGCCCCGGTTTCGGTGGCCACCACGACCCCTAGCGTGTCGATGTGGATCTAGGGGCCGTTGGGTCGCAGCGTGCCCGTGGCGAGGCCGAGGGAAGCGCGGGTGCGTACGGTACGGACGGTATGCGGTAGCAGAAAAAATGAATATAAAATGATTTTAAAATAAAATTTCACGATGAGTCAAGATATCCCTTGGAAAAGTGCCAAAATCCTGATGCCTGGTGTTGGGATATCTTGGATCCTGATAATTCTCAATAGGGCAAGATTTCCCAAGATATGCCAAGATTTCCCAAGACGGCTTTTTCACTGGGCTTTAGGTTTGGCTGCCCAGGAGAACATCGATTTTGCGTATCAGTTTTTGATCTGTTTGTCATGAAGAATTGGTCATCACAAGAAAAATTCAAAAGCAAGTGGGGAAAGAGAAAATAAGCAATGAAAACAGAAACATATTTTTCCAACCTTCCTTCTGCTTCCAATTCCGGCGTGCTAGCTCGTTTCATTCACAGAAGGCAATGCAATTCTGTTAAATTCAATTTTGGTCATTAGTCATTTCTGCTTGATGTTCGGCTCAGTATCCGTTGACGTGGGAATTTCGGACAACTTCCGAAGTTCGGACGTTGTTCGGACGCGGAGAGTGATTGGCGAATATTTCTTAGTCTCCAACGACAACTTTGCTTGCTACTCCTAGTCTCCATGTTGGTTCTTGCTACATAACAAGTGTAGGGCTGGTACAGCCCACTAACTTGGGACTGATTCAAAATATTATCTGCGACTGCTTAGTGGGCCACCATGGTCTTTTTGACCTCGAGCCCAACCACAAAATGGGGTGAATACTGACGTGTGAGGTCTAGAACCAAGATATCTATCCTGTTAGTGAGTTGGCATAGTTTCCGCGAATTTACACGATGGTCTCTCGGCCTGCGGAATTTTTTGTTCCGGTGGTTTCCTAAAACGGTAAAAACAGCTTAGTGGGCCACCTCCTCACACCGTTCATTCGGATTGATATCGGCCGCCTTCATGTATTAAAAATGATTAAAGACATCCAATCCAATATTCTATACAATAACAGAGCACCTCCGAGGCATATGAGCACCTTAAATATTTCCCTTTAAGCCAAGGAAAAGGGGGGAAATCGCTGTGTGTACAGAATGGCATGCTCTGCAAAGCACAGAGTTGATTGGGGGACCAAAATTGTATACGAACCAATATATAACATAAATTCACATACATACTTCAATAACAGCTGACCTCTAGTGTGTAATAACCACTCCAAAAAAGTTCAAACATCCGCGCGAACGAAATTCGGGAGTTTTGGGATGTATCCATCGGTGACCACCAAGAATGACAGGTAGAAATCCAGGATTCCGTTTTTGGAGAGGTGTGGGCGTCTCAAGTGCAGTCCCAATGTACAGGTCCCGTAGCATATATGGTTGACCCAGCATAGAGAGGTTAACAATCTGTCACTCAAGCTCAAATCAAGGTCTTTTTGAGGCTCAGCAAGGCGAGAGGAGAATTGCTTTGTTTCCAGGATAGTCGCAATTAATTCCCCAGCATCCAGGGATGAGAACGAGCCCCTGACCTTGTGAATCGATCAGGTATTGGTTGAGAAACAAGCAGACCAAGATTTCGGAGACAAGGAATGATGTTCACACGCCGTCATCCCGATCAAAAACCCGGCATAGCTGTTGATCGCCGCCACCACTTTCCTCCAAATTTGATGTATGCCGTCCTCATACATTGTATTCCATCCTACAAGTACTAAATCCTAAGTCTATGCATCCCACGGGCTTATATTATGCAAGTGGCCCACTAACTAGTGTGGCCCAGTAAGGGGTCGCAGATAATATTTTTTTTCCGTACAAATGGACACCAGTTTTGCAAGCAGAATCTCAAGGACTCCCACTCTGGTATACCCTGTTAAATTGACTCGGGAATATTCTGAGGAGCTAATAGGACTATCAGGGACATCCAGAAATGTGTTCCTGGTTCAATTCTTCTTTTTCAGTACAAATACATGCCAGTTTTACGGATCTGTCATAACAACCATACATCAAACAAACAGAACCTCAGGGACTCCCACTTTGGTAATCCCCATTAAATCGGCTCAGGAATATCCAGGGGAGTTTATAGGATGGTTATTGATGTCCAGAAATGTGTTCATTGTTCAGATAATTTTTTTCGGTACCAGTGCACCCCAGTTTTGCAGATCTATCAGAGCAACCAAACATCAAACAAAAAGAATCTCGGGGACTTCCACTCTGGTACCCCGCGTTCAATCAACCTATGAATATTCAGGGGAACTAATATGATTCTCATTAATGTTCAGAAATATCTTCCTGGTTCAGAAAAAAATACACAGCAGGATATACAGTATGTATCATGTTTACTGGCTTGAGCCTCACTTTTGTTCGGAACTCTTCATTGGAGCTTGGTGCATTCAAGTTTTGAAGAGGTGAGCAGACAGTTCACTTGCGCATCCACCTAAAGGTTCAGCACCCGCCTCGAAGAGGCCTAATCCCAGTCATAAAGAGGGAGAACAAAAAATTCTTGCGGTCCAACACCGGCCAGCTTCGATCGGGAGGAAGCCCTTTGTTTCCGTTGCGGGTGGGAGAAAATGCCGCAATTCATACGTCATTGTGGCGCCAGGGCAGTGTCTGTCAGATTGCTGTCAGGTGGTGACGGCAAGCTGCCGTGAACGGCGCAAAGCGGCATTAGTGCGGAATGATTGGAGCGCACACCGGGGGCTGTGTAAATCAAGCCGGCAGCTGAACATCAGATGGGCATAAGGCTGGAACATTATGATTAAATACACCTCCAAGCCATAATGTACTGTAATCATAATATAATATGACTTGGGATTGGGCCTCTTCGAGGCGGGTGCTGAACCTTTAGGTCAAGGGGGTCAACACTTTCACAAAATCACTATACCAACACTACGTTCAACAGGTTTCTCAATTGGAAGAGCCTCAAATAATTGGGTTGGATGAGCACAACATAATGTGTTTTACACAAAGTGGAATACTAACAACCATTCTCTAATACAACAAACATATTATCTGTAAAAAGCGAGAAACATAAGGGTTTGGTGCCCGAAATTGGCAGACTTCCCACTGGAAGTTCAGTTTAAATACATTCAAAAAAGATGGGGGCTTCCAACTCGGTCACTCTAGAGCATGATCCCTGCTATATGATTGTCCAATCTGTTGCACCAACCTGATTTCCAGAGCTCAAGGCCATTGGCCGAAACCTAGTAAAGTCACAAAACAAACAGGGCAAATATTATTTTCGCAAGCAGCCGGTGTATTGAGGCAAAAAGGATGTCTGTCTGATGCAAAAAAAGTCTCGTCAAAGGGCCCTGTCCCACTTCTGAGTGTCAGCATTACGACACAAAGATCGAGTCAAATGATAGCAACCATTGAGGGAAACCAGAGTTACGAGCAGGTAAACCATTCGATGTAAGTATGCTAATGGTCCAGTTTCTCCATAAAAATAGGGGAGGGACTGGGGGAATAATCTTGACCTGCGCAGCAGGAAGACCTGGATTGATGTAACCCACTGTCAGGACCTCTACATACAAAGTTGAACCAGTCTAAGCCAGGCTTATTCTCTACCGTCTATTTGACTCTTCAAGTTCTTCTTCTTCTTTCCTTCACCTTGATACACTCTGATCCATCCACCCGCCTGAATGCCTCTCCACTTCTGCCCCATCCATGTCCCTCACAATTTTTGCATCCCGTCATACTACTGCTTTCCACTGAGATATTGTTTCCTTTCTTTTACTTGGTCTCATCTAAAATAGGTCCCTGATAAATCACCTCCCTGATACCTTACATCTTCCTCACATATGGTAGTACTGCTGCATAGCCAACTCTGGCCAGGTACAGAGTAAAATAGAAATAACAACAACAACAACAACAACAACAGTACATCACAGAAGCCTGAGGAGCCAGAGGAAATACAGGGTTACAATACAACATGTGATGCAAAGGATGAGCACAGGTATGTTGTAGAGCCTGTCTTGGAAGCAAAGTCGAACTTGATAGCAACTTAGCGGAGGCGGGTGATTGATAAGCAGAAATGACTAATCACGGATACTGTTCCGAACACAAACCAGAAATGACGGGGATTAGGCCTCTTCGAGGCAGGAGGCTGAACCTTCGTTATATTTTGCTTGGTATTTCGCAAATGTATTCACAAAATATGGGGGCTCTTATTGTCAATAATAATGCATAATGTCTTCCGCCGGAAAAAAAAAAGTTACAGAGGCCCAGGACATTCACACCGGACTTTGAGGCAAATACGCGCCGGCCAATATGCGGCCAATATATGGTGTATTGGTCGAATATTGGCCGAATATTGGCCCAAATATTGGCCCTCCATTATTTAGACAATACCTCATGTATTGGCCGCATATTGCGCGCCTTTTCTTTCACCTTTCTTGAGTTTTTGGACTTTAAAAAATTCGCCGTGTCGCCGACACTCGGCACTTGCTCGGCACCAGACCCAAACCTAACCACACTTGAGTCCTTTCCCACCACCACGATGACGAGGCGCTCGATTCTCCTTGTCCCGACCTCCCGCTGCCTCAATATCTGGGATGTACCTTCCAAGTACCTTCCTTATGGTGTCGTAGAACTTTCGTTGCTAATCCTTCGAGTTTGCGTCTTACAGATGATCATTCATCATCTGCACAAAGCCATCTCCAAACGCGTCGAGAATACGACTTAAGCGCCCGCGCCTCCATTCATTCAACCCTGTGAGCCTATCCTACTTTCAAATCATGCATCCTCATTATATTCTAAGGCTCGAAGCACGGTTTCTCGGTCCTTTCATCGGGCTCTGCAGAGTGACGGAACTTCACGGAAATTTGCTGTGTTCTGGATGTGCGTGTTCTTCGTACCCCAAGTCTCCAAGCTAACTAGGGTCTATGAAGCGGCCGACCTCGCTGATTGCCGCGCGGAGTGTTCCCGCACACAATCGACGTGCCCGAGAGCAGTCCCCGTCATCGCTGCCTTCCCGGAGTTGGTCCTGGGCTAAAGTGCGTCTCCTCCAGTTCAGACTTGATCTCTCTTCATTCGTATTGGCATTGCAGGCTCCGGTACCTCCCCAAACTCATGGGAAACCATGCCCCGTTGCGCGGGCCTCCACCTCGTTGTTGCGTTCACCTCCACATCTTCTTCGCCGACCCCGCGCACCTCCATCAGCCGCGCAACCTCCCTGGGGTACGCGTCGAGTGCGAGGGACGCTTCCGCTAGCCGCGGGTCGGGAACGGGTTGGAGAGCCCCGTTGTTGTTGCGGGGCGCGGGACAGCTAAGTGCGATGCTCATCCACACACACGACGATACATCTTACGGCGGACGAGCTAATCACACTCCCACAGTGTCCACAAAATATCGCTGCGAAACCCATCTACCCCCCTTCGGAAGTTTGGCACGTCAGCAGCGAACGAGTCGAGTCCCCGGCCTTCGCTGTTCCAGACGGAGACAGCGAGCGCGAGTTTCGATACGCGGCGGTTACGGGTCGCGCGTCATCCGCCACGATTCACTGCAAGTCGGCGCAAGGCGGCAAGAGCGAGGCGGTAGAGTCGGGAGGGCACTCGAAAGCCGGAGCAGGTGGTGCGCGGGAGGGCACCATGAGCCGACTGCAGCGCGGTCTCAGGCCCCGTGGATTTGGTGCGTGCGAAGGCGTGGTGTTGCATTGCGAGATGGAGGGCAGGATGCGTGGTGTCGTATTGTAGTGCATTGTGTAGTAGTCGTTTTTGAATGAATACGTATGTATCTGATTGAATTCGGATCTGAATGTAGCGTGCTGAGAAAGAGCTGAACAATATTTGACCAATATCCGATACAATATTCAGCCAATATTCGGCCAATAGAGCCCGTTTCTTCCGAATATTGGCTGGCCAATATTCGGGCCAATATCCGGCCAATATTCGGCCAATATACCTCGTATTGGCCGCATATTGGCCGGCGCGTATTTGCCTCAAAGTCCGGTGTCAAGTGCCAATAGGCGCCGGTTCAATCCGGGCAGCCGGCATAATTTTTTCACCTCAATTACAACCAAACAGCGTGTCCATCTGCATCTAACTGGTGCTGTAGGCGTTATTGATCCATAGAAAACCAGGATTCTCCATGGTACAGGTTGGTCGACCCTTTATCTGTAAAAAAAATTAGAATGGCTATCACAAGAGGTGCTAAACATCCAAATATTGAAAGGAATATCCACATTGTTATGTAACAAGAGACACCCACAATTGAATTTGTAGTTGTTCTGTGGCCGAGGTTGACAAACTGTAAGAGAAACAGCCCTAAAAATTATCCAGGATTGGAAGTTCCTGGAGTTCCCAGGGATAGGAAAACTCCAGGTAGGCCTGAGGCATTTAGAATGTTCTAGTACACATGTAAATGGCGTGAAAAAGAACTCACCGAAGAATTGAAATGAGCCAAATCACTGATGCGGACGTGTTGTTTGGCTATGATTGAAACACAAGTACTGCCAGGCCTGTTCAAGAATTGAGGACCGAATGTGTCGTACAGCTGCAAAGACCGAGAAGAGGATCTCCGAGCTGGGTGTAGGACTGGATACCGTACCGTATACGGCATACGGCCGTATACTGACGGCACTTTACGGCGTGACACCCGGACCGTACCCGTACCGTACATCAACACCTGGGGGACCTATACGGTACGGTACGGTGCCGTATTACGGCCGTATACGGCTATACGGCAGGGTTGCGGCAGGGTAAAAATGTGTAAACAGGTTTTATTGGTAATAAATAACATTATCAGTCCCCAAGACGTGCACTGATATCCCGACGAGCCATGCGCAAACGGTTTTTGACCAGCATGAGCGTCCGGATGGTATCTGCGCTGAGACTAGCTCGGCGCAAACTGATTGTATCGCGCCCACCCGAGAAAATTCGCTCAACAGCGACGGCTGATCCTGGATTTATAACTTAACAGTCAGATGATTCTGCCAAATAATCGAACGGCAACGGCACCTGGAATAGAAAGCATGTCTAACGCAAAACGATGAAGGTTGGGGAACTGAAAGCGACGTGCAAACCACCATTCAATGGGGTCGCAGGAGTCGAAATCCTCTGGTACCATTTTGAAATACTCAGCGAGTTCATCAATACTGACACGGTCCCGACGCTTGTGACGGTCGGTGAAGCTCTTCTTTTGGGGAACTTCAGGTGACTCTTGTGTCGGAGCACTTGCACTGGCAGTCTGAGCTGTAAAAGTGGCCGCGTTGGTGTAGTTCTCCTCATAATATGTATGGAGTGAGGATTTCGCCCTTGTCAGATAACCAGTCAGGCCGATATCGCCCTCGTAATCTGCACGTATGCCTTTGTAAGAAATGCGCGGATCAAGAACTGAAATGGTGTTAGCATGTATAAATTCAAGCGTAAAGTCCTACGAGCAGCCCATGTGTAATATGGGGACTCGTCGAACTTGGTGTAGTAGTCACTGAGTTTGGTGTGAGCTTCGCGAAGGCCCGTCTTAATCTCGGGCGCAACATCCTCTGACGGAAGGCGGCGAAGAATCTGCTGGATGTGCTCTTGAAGGCCTCGAAAGACGGTGTGAGTCGTGGAAATCATAGGCATTTTGGTAGTCGACATCTGGGTAGTGGCATTGCGAAATGTCTCAAGCCAATCTGCGACAAGACCAATCGCTTTCCAGTCATCATCACTTAGCGTGAATGGGTGCAAGTCACGCTCTCGGTTCACAAAACCATCCACTGCAGCCCTATACTGCAGAGCACGACCTGATAATGAAACACAAAGTGATCAATACTTGCCTACCATGATCAGAAGGGACTCACGAAGCATCTGATGTGTAGAAGACCACCGGGTTTTCACGTCCAAGATGAGCATCAAAGCTGCCAGTGCCCCCGTTAACTTTTGGTCGAGGTTTTCCGTGGACATCTTCACCTTGTCTTCACCTCCTTCTCCCAGGCCGGGAGACTTTGGGAGGTAGCGTCTGGATAGATCAATAAAAGTGCATGGGTTCTTGGAAATACTGCGGAACAAAAGCAAAAGCTTAAGGTACATGTGATTGTGCTCGGGCACCGGATATTATTCCGGCTCTAGAAAGCCGGAGTCATTGCCACAGCAGAAATGACACATCAAGTAAACAGAATTTTGACTATAACAACTCGCACAATATACAGAAAACCAGGAAAAAATCAAGCCGTGGAGAGGGAGAATGCTGTCTACTCCTGAACTTGAATCACTATGTCAACAACTGTATACCACTGAGGGTTTGCACGATGAGTAATAGAACATGACAGAAATCACTGTTTGTACATGTAGCAAAGTTGGCATCAAATCAAAGCTCTCCACACGTAAGTAGCTAAACCTCCGGTTCAGCCAATGAGTAATCACGGAAAACTGGACTCAAGAATATCTTTTGGTTCCAGAGGAAGGGCTTGTACCCGAGGAAATAAACCAGTAACAAGCTAAAAACAGATCCTTGCATTTGTATTTCTATATCTTACCCCACTGTCTTTCGATTTATTTTTGCGATGACCAATATTGCATGACTAAATCTTTGTTTGTACATGTAGTGAAAGCTCCCGAAATCCAAGTTCCCCTGGGTAGCCAAACCTAAAGGTTCAGCAATGACATGGATTAGGCCTCTCCAAGGCGGGTGCTGAACCTTAAGGAATTATTTCACATTCCCATGCAAAATTTGACTGACCTATTTGACGATTCAACACCACCCAAAATTTGAAAATGATCCCCGAACTGATCTTTGAACTTATGTTCTCTGCACCTTTGCACATGCTACTTTCATGCTAGTTTTGTTGTCGGTAACCCAAGTCCCAGTAGGATAACTATTTAATTAGGGATGCACACCGTCCCGCAAATGGCAACGGCTGTCAATCCTAAAACTAGAGACGGGTGCGGCCTGTTGATAAAACAGCCATCTAATTGGCCTCTGGGATAGTAGGACGGTGCGGGACATCAAAAAAGACGGGGACATACGCAAAATTGTGTTGCGGTTTGATGGACTGCTTTGTCCAAAGTTTTGCTGTCATTCTATATGTGCGCATGGCCTAAAAGTTGTTCAGATTATGTTTCAACTCAATTCATGCCTTCCAACAGGTTTCTTGTCAGTTTTCAACATGAAGTTGGATGTTGTAGATGGCTCACGTGAATTCAACATGGGATACTGGCCCAAATCTCGCAAATTTAACCTGTAAAGATTATCGGGGTCCTGAAATGTAGTGGGTAAAATATTCCCACTCAAATAATAAAGTGGCTGTTGGATGGTCAGGTCACACAGGAGGTCGAGCCACAGAAGGTATATTTGGGGCGGGGCGATGAGAATACAAAAGTGGGTGAAGGTACGGATACGGGCAGTATATAAGTAGCAACGAGGGCGGAAGTAGCGGAAGAAATTCCGGGAGCGGAAGAAACTCCGAGTACGGAGGAACGGAGATGATGGCAAATGGCTAGACAGCGCGTGACGGTCCATCCTGCTGACAGTGGCCATAATATCAAAAAGACTTGCTCCTGCGCAAGGTTGACGGGCCCGCCATAACCGTCCCGTAAAAATACAAGCAGAAACCTCCCGCCGGGGTGGGATGCTACCCGGTGATGGCACCTCATCACACCTGTAAATATGGTGACAGTGTGCATCCCTATATTTTATGCCATAGCATGGCATCGGAATAAATGAGTCGCTCCGGTGTTTGATAGGATGTCACGAGAATGTCACATCTGTGACTGTTCACGTTCGCGTCCTCGAGATGTTGCTGCCAGTGCGTAGGATGTCAGGGAATGCCCTCCAAATTTCATAGGGTTCATCCCTCAAAACTGCAGGCTAGTAATAATTAAGCTTATTTGTGAATTAATGTATAGTGGTATAGATATCTGGGAGCTGTGAGCTCTGGATTTTTTCTCCAGGAAACATTCAAGAAGGTCCTTGAGCCATGACTTCAGTCAATACTGGCCCATGGATTTCCCATGCTTTTTTAGCCTGACCGGGTCACTGTGCAACTACATTGGAAGTAAACTTGGTACGAGGCTCTAATTGGCCTAACTCTGATGCAGTTCATGGCCCAAATGGTCGTGATCAGTAACTGGAGCCGCTACATGTGTACTGTAAATGTTGGTGTTAAACAAGCACCAGTGCAGTGATGAACTACCGGTAATGAAGGCCCTGCAGTTTTTTAAGGTTATGAGGCACCAAAATGAAAAGTCAACCCACCCTCAGATAAATCTCGGAGGCCGGGCCCCAATGAATGCCCATCAATTTTTGGGAGGGATCCAAGATGCTTTTGGCACTGGCAGAGACATGTGTTGCGTTGAGTTTGAATCAAGTACGAGGAACACGCGAACACTAAGCAGAAATGACTAACTAACGGATAGTAGCCGATCATAAAGCAAGAATGACTAATGACCAAAATTGAACTTGAGGAATTTCTGGGCCTTCTGTGAATGAAACGGGCAGGCACACCAGGATTCAAGCTGGTAAGAAGTTGAAAAACATACCCTTGCATTTTGATTTATGTCCAGGTCTTGTCCCATTTTCTTACGATTTTATTTTGCTTTGACCAATGTTGCATGACTAAATCTTTGTTTGTACATGTAGCAAAATTGCCCGAAACCCAAGTTCTCCTGGGTAGCCAAACCTAAAGGTTCAGCAATTAGTGTTGAGGGCCACTGCAGACAGATAACACTGCAGGTGAGATTGATAACTTCGCTTCCCCCACCTTCAAGTCCCTTCCCATGTGGTTCCCCCGCGTGAGGTCCGCTACGCTGGACCTCATAATCGATGGAAAATTCGATGCGGAGGACCTCATAAAACTGAGCTCCCACAGTACGGGGGCTCGGGAGAAGGGGCGCGCGATGATGTGGTTCCCGGATGCAGGCTACGCCGCGCCTGAGTCCTTCCCCGACGACAACTTGGAGTCGGGGCTCCCTCGTGCCTTTTCGAAGGCCTTCCCCTCCGTTGTCCCCCTCATCGAGGCCTGGACTACCTACACTGGCATCCGCGCACTCTGCGACCCCACAGGCGGCGGAGTTTCCGCCGCTTTCTCCATCTACACCTCGCTCCTCCTGCAGTTCTCGACGCAGTACGAGTGGGGAGCCGTGCTCCAGTATCACTACGAGTTCACCCGCGTTCGGCTGCAGGAGAACTTCCGCCCCACTCGCTGGACTATCCCTGACGCCACCCTCATGGCGACGTGCCTCGTGCGCTACCCCCTGGTGTCTGCCTCTACGAGCAAAAAGCGCGCACTGGGCGACCGACTTTCGTCCCCGGTTCCGCAGATCGCAGCAGCTCCGCCCTCGCGTCCGAAGGTGGACGAGACCTGCTTCCGTTTTAACCAAACGGAGGGCTGTCGTATGGGCGACAAATGCTCACGCAACCATGTCTGCATCGCCTGCCTCGGGCCGCACTCGAACCAGGCATGCCCAACCCGAAAATAGGCCAGGCTGGGCGAGCCTACCGTGTCAGCTCCCCACCCTTCTGTGCCTCCGGTACCTTGTCACCTGGCTCCTCGTTTTACGGACCCCCTCATTCCCATGCTCGACGTCGAGGCCCTTGCCTTGTCGTCTTCGCCTCCCATCCCCCCACCTCGCCCGAACACCACCATGGTTTTCCCCGTTGAGGGACCAGCAACCTCGTCTGTCGCTGGCCCCCTTTGTGCATCGGCACTATCTTACCTCATGCGCGAGTACCCCGAGCCGTCGTTCGTACATCATTTGGTTAAATTTGTAACTACGGTGCTTCAATTAGATATACACTGGCCCCCGGTGGGCCACGTATTTAGTCGTAACCTCCCTGCTACGCCGTCCGAGCATGCTGCAACTGCTGCTGATATTTCGGCTAACATGGAGCTCGGGGAACTTCGCCGAGTCGATGATTTCCTGGACCATATTAAGAGCCGAGTCTTTTACTCTCCCATCGGGTCTGTCCCAAAATCCGGGGGTGGATGTTGGACTGTTCACCACCTTTCTTACTCCGACGGTCACTCTATCAACGACGGCATCTCTTCGTCTGCCGTCACACTGGTCTATACAACTCTCGACTCCCTCTTCTCACGACTTCGCCAGCTCGGCCGTGGTGCCTTCATCTGGAAAATGGACTTGAATCGTGCCTTCCACCACATTCTGGTCTGCCCGGATGACACCGTTCTATACGGTTTCTACTTTGATGGCATTGGTTATGTTGACCTCCGTCTGCCATTCGGCTCGCGCTCATCGCCATTCACTTTCAACCTCTTCGCTGAGGCTCTCCACTGGATCTCAGAGCGTCTGGGTGCATCCCTTGACCACTTCCTCGACGATTTTTTCGGTGCGCAGGGATCGGACTCCCTTGCTGCAGCTCACCAGGACCGTCATATTCTGCGCTCAGTATGTGCCGCTGTCGGTTTTTCAGCGCATGCGGAGAGAAAGGAAGGCAAGGATCTACCGCCATCCACCAGGGGTATAATCCTTGGCATCGAGATCGACACTATCCAATTCACAATCTCACTACCTGCAGAAAAACTCGCACATACATCTCAGTCCTCCGACACCTCCTCTCCGTTCCGTCAGCAACTCTGTTGGACCTACAGTCCATTGCTGGCCTTCTCCAGTTTGCTACAAAAATTCTACCAGCGGGTCGGGCATTCATACGCCGTGTTTACGACGCGACGAGGTCAATGTCCCGTTTCGGCCGTCGGCGCATCCCGAGGGGTGCCCTTCGCGATCTCCACTGGTGGGAACGCTTCCTTCCCACCTGGAACGGTATCCAATCTATCGACGCCCATACTCCTGGCGTGACCATCTTCACAGACGCAAGTGGTTCATTGTCCAAGGGTATCGGTGGTCACCTGGGCTCCCGAGAGAGCCCCGACGGTTTTTTCGCTTCTCGAGTCCCTCGGCGACATCGAAAGAAATCAATTCTTTTCAAGGAGTTGTGGGCCGTGCTCCATGCTCTGCGATGTTGGGCGACACCAACCTGGGCCGGGACCCGTGTTACTCTCCGCGTGGATAACACCGGGGCTGTTGACGGCCTCAATGGAGGGTCGCTTCGGGAGCCACCGTCTCAATCCCTCCTCCGCGAGATCTTCCTCATCGCGCTTTCTCTCAATTTCTCCATCCTTTGTGTCTGGATTGATTCGAAGTCGAACTATGTTGCTGATGCACTCTCTCGTTTTGACATGTACCGCCTTCGCAATTTTCTGCCCGGATTCTTCAACATGCAGCACACGGACTTCCCCCGCCTCCCACCGGCTGGGCTGCTCGGGTTAACCAGCCCGACCTCGTCGCCTTCTACCTATGGCACGGACTTGCCAGCTCCACTCGAGGAGTCAATGATACTGCCTGCAAATCGTTCGAACGATTCGTTGCCCGCCAGTACGGCGGGTCTGTCCTCTCGCCATACCCAGCATCAGAGGCGCACCTTCTCACATGGGTTGCCTCGCTCCCACCCACGGTTAGCGGCAAGTCCATCAAGCGCTATGTTGGCGCCTTGAAATCTTTTCACGCCGACCTGGGCTATCCCTCGGATCAGTTCACATCCCGAGTGTTGGAACGTGTTATCCGAGGAATCCGGCGCTTCCACGGCGACGCTGAGCGCAAGGAGCGCCTCCCCATCACCCACCCCATCCTCGAAAAAATCATCGCCACTCTCTCGGGACCCATCCTCCCCAAGGGCATCTCGAAGGAGCTTGCCAAACAGCTCAAATCTGTGTACTCCCTCTCCTTCTCGGGTTTCTTCCGCTGCGGCGAGGTAACCTACGATGTTTTTGACCCCGCATTTGACTTGAAACGCCGAGACGTTATCATCCAAAGCGAAGATTATCCGACGGTCGACCTTCCCGGCTCGAAAACCGATCCACTTCGAAAAGGTGTTCGGATCACAATTGCCCGCACCAACCTCTCCACCTGCACCTACAACCTTACGGTCGCACACCTTACGCGCCCGGGTCTCCCCGATGACCCCCTCTTTGTCGGTCTCTGACGTCGCTCGGGATTCCCTCTGCCGGGTATTCCGGCCACAGCTTCCGCCGCGGCGCAGCTACGTGGGCTCGAATGGTCGGTCTTTCGGATCTGGATTTCCAGCGCCTCGGTCGCTGGACTTCAGATTGCTTCAAGCTCTATATCGACACTCAGCCGGATGTCATCGCACTGAACCGCCGGCTTCATACCGACCCCCCTGCAGTCGTGGCAACTGCGATGCTCGTCCCACCTTCCGAAGTATGGCGCGGTGACGATGCACTTTAAAAAACCACTTCACTTTCTCTCTGGCCACAGCGTGTTGCACGCGCTGCCTCAGTCAACCGTGGTCACGCTGCCTGTTTCCCTTGGGTTTCGGCCCGAGAGCGCTTGGTGCGAGGGAGGCTTTGCCTCTCCTCCACTCACAATATATTTCGTTGTCTGCTGCTATCCCCTGTGTGTGCTCCCGAGGCATTCCATGTATGGGTTACCCATGGGGGAATGCACGCGAGCATCAGCCATCATCGATCATTCTTTTTTCTACCTCGACGATCATCGTCGCCGTTCCACCTCACAGTCCACTGCGCCGTACGCGCCCTTCCCGCTACCTTACATCTCGTCATCACTAGTTTTTCCCCACCCACCATCCCATTTCTCTCTACTTAATCAAACGGTCTATCTACGTATCCCTTACTTGTTTTTGTGCAGCTTTGCGCCGGCTTGGGTTTCGGCCCGAGAACGCTTGCTGCGAGGGAGGCTTTGCCTCTCCTCCACTCACAATATATTTCGTTGTCTGCTGCTATCCCCTGTGTGTGCTCCCGAGGCATTCCTTTCATTGCGTTTTCCTGGAGATAATACATGGAAAAGGTTACTTACTCGTTTATTCTCAGCCTCCACACCTGTTGCACCGGTGTTTTGAGGAAACATTGGTGTGGAGCCCTCGCCCTGCTCATCAGTGTTCACGGGTGGACCCGGTGCAGTATCCACCCCCTCATCGATGCCAAGTACGCGAGGTATCGATGTTGTAGCTGCCTGTACGCTCGCAGCCCGGACGCCTCGTGTGCGAGAAATCTAAACATCTCGTACACGAGATGGAATGTCCCGTACGCAGGATGTTCAAACTGCTAGTACGCTGGCAGCTCTCCGGATGCCTCGTACGCGAGGCGTCCAAATACCGAGTACGCCAGGTATGGCGCCCCGTACGCGGGGTGCTCCAAACTTGAATTTGAATGGTGATTTGATTATGAATGACAATGATCCTTTTGTTCGTATCTGTGTGCAAGAAAAAATTGTTGTTGTATGTTGCCTTATTGTTGATCGACGAATTGCGCTTTCTGCTTTAAGGAAGATGACTCCTCGTCATCAACATGTGTGTGCAGGAGAGTCGGGTGGAAAGTGGAAAAGCGCTGATACTTTACGCTCGGAATTTCTTGTTCATCGATGTGCAGAAGCTTGTCTTATATTGAGGTCCGAAGCTATGTTGGCTGGATTAAGTCCGCCTTTGCTTTAATCCAGTCCATATATTTAAGTTCAGCTCGCGCTTGGACGATCGGTAGGCACGTCATTTTGGAGCCCACCGCGACACCAAATGGACCGATATCCTTCGCATCTTCCAGACGCACTGGGGGCGAACGTCGGGCAAAAACACGAATCCATCCTCACTGAGATTCAGCGCTTCAAAAATCGGTCGTGCTGCACCCTCGAGTATGAAGAAGGTCGAGTTTTATCCCGGCTCCCAGCTTCTGTATCTCGTCCTTGATGAAAAACTACTGGACATCTGGTCGTGAGTTATTCCTGTTGTTCTCTCCTTAGTTTATGACGTCTGACGTGTTGCAGGCTCGCCTTCGGGAACAAAGCCCAGCCTCATAGCCGCGGTGGGCATGCACTGCGCGCGGAGGATGTTGGGTGGTGAGGGACACATTCGCTGAGTCCCAGAAGGCAGGGGCTGCGTATTATCTGTTGCCTTGCCACGATCGCACGCTCACTCTCCTAAACGGAATCACGAATGCCGACACAGTCGCCGCTGAGTTTAAACTTAAAATCAGCGACATTTTGACGTTCTCACGGGATCGAGGCACGAGGACTCGGGACGAACAGGGTTTGTGCATCAAGCGGATGTCGGAGATGACGTTCTGCTGTGATCGAAGAATGAGTGATTGGCAGAACAGGTGGCCGAGCATCCGTCGACACCTATATATTCTGGTCGAGGGATCTGGACGAACAGGGTTTGTGCATCAGCGGACGTCGGAGATCATAGCTCTCTTGTCTTGATCCTCCATTTTCCGTAGCAAGGCATCGATTTGCTACACCCAACGCTACGCAATTTTTTTTTGGCCTCCCACCCACCCTTCATGACTAATAATTTAACTGTGACGAAGGTCATTATTATACCGTACGACATCTACTATACTTTAGTCTAGTTAGCAGGGCCAATTCTGGGGTATCCGCATCAGGACCCCGCATTGTGGCGGAGAGCGGTAGCTCTCACCCGATTTCGAAATCTAACTGGATTCAGGGCCTCACGGCCACCATTTGGTCGGAGTACGAAGCGCAACGCACAAACGGCATTAAATGTTGCTGGAAAGGTGCGGGAAATCACTTACTTCTTGCACACAAACTTGTATTTGACTTCATCATTTTCACGAACAATCTCAGGCTCTCGGAAGTGGGAATATACATCGGAGGTCCACGCTGATTTCTGTGCATCTAGACGGACAGCGTTAAAGAGGGAACATGCACGTCGGAGGAGGCTTACCCAAGACTTCGGCATCGGACCGTGTCGAAGTCTTATACCGTACATCGAATTTCTCGCGCTTAGTCAAGGCCGGTGCAGGAGTTTGAGCGGATTCAGAACCAGCAGGACCGGGAGACGACGATTGGGATACTCTGGAATGAGTACGACGCTTTTGGCGAGGTCGAGTTCGAGAGCCGCTGCCGCCCTGCTCAGAATCTGAGCTGGCAAGCTCAGCACCCCCGAGAGACCGCTGAGAAGGGCGCCGAGAACGCTTCTCAGCCATGGCGAGGAAAGATGCAACACGAGCATGCTTTATATACAGATGTTCAAACCAGGGCGAGACCCAGCAGTAGCTATGATCTATATACCTCGAACAAGCCTCGAGCTGACGAGACGAGCCATCTAATGTGTACGGTGAGTGATTGGTATTTTCTTCGTGATTCCTACCTCAATTTGGTGGTCTTGGCCAGATACCAAGTCATGTATTTTGTACCAATAATATATTTATTTTAAACCCTCAACTTGAGTGAAAATGCAATCGACCTGATTGAAAGGTACAATCGACCTGATTGACTGGATGCGCTCAGGTCGAGTGTACCAGACACTCAACCCGAGTGTGATTTCTGCCAAAAGTCAATCAGGAGCGGCACGAAGGCAGGTTCCGTATGGGGGGACAACTATAGAAGATTGGCAACCAATATCCGCCGGGACATTATGTGTACTCACGGGAATGTCGGAAAAATCCAAGTCAGCTTTAAACGGCATTGAACGCCTTCCATGCCGTTCAATGGCCAGATGGTTTTAGCTGGCTCCGAACGCACAGTTCGGAATCTCCCAACCGCTCCGAAGCCATGCTGAGGGTTTCAAGGGCTGGCATGGTCGGAGGGTGCTATAGATGCTTTTAACTGCTTCTGAGAGGTTTCGAACCCACTTAAACAGCATGGAATAAATATAGGGCTCGATATCATTGGTAAGTTTCATACGATGCCCACGAAATAGTAGAATATATATATATTGAGCAATATCAAATACATAGTATATACGAGGGTGATAATGGAGCGAGGGGATATAGACAAGCGCGAGATAACAACATCTAAGCATTAAGGTGAGCACTCGGATGGCCGAATTCAAGTAGTCAACGTACCATGTGCAGTACATACAACCTAGATGGACATACCGAGGTCAGAGAGAGAGATTTGACACACGGGAGGAGGTCGTACCTGAGTATCGTCGCCAACGAGTTCTGCGGGGGTGCGGAGGTCAGAAGGGGATGGTAGGACAGGACGAGAAATTATACATACAAATTGGCAAGCAGAAAGAAGCTAGAGCCAAATCAATCACCAGCTCGTCGTATAGAGGTCAGCACACGTACCTTGAACGAGCGCGGGGTGGTGGGGATGGTGGTGGAAGGGAACGAAGAGAGGTGGAGTCACGCCGTCACAAAGTGGTGGTTGATATAGCCGCTTGAGGTTATGACATCACTCGCTCCACCTCACCCAAAAATGCAACGCTACCCGTCCTGCGCCTCCGCAACCCACCTTCTCAATCTAATGCCTATCCCTTGCCATACATTCTCGGATATGACCCATGTCTCTGACTCGGGACAAGGTTATCTACATGGAATACCAGTCCACAGTCGACTAGAGAAGCGCGAGAGATATTCTGCATTACATTATTGATTGTATTGACGAGGACATGTCCAACAGTGAGTAATATAGATTAATTTGTTCTTCCCTTTCTTCTCGTTGAGCGGCAGCGCTCTACATCTCAAAAATTCTATCTTTGCGACATGTACCTTGGCACGGCATGGGACGGCTTGGTACTTGCACCGTGCCTTCGAGCGGCTTCCGAGTGGTTCGAAGTCCCTCCGCCGCGGCTTCGAAGTCCTCAGATGCCATTCCAAGGCCAGATGCTGTTAAATGCCGTTGCAAGCCGACTGGCTTTTTTCCGACAAAAGTAATCCCATCCATCCTTCGGAACGGCCTCTGAAATAATATAAGGAAACTTCGAGACTTAAATGAGAGTCGCGCACTCGGGATGAACACCGATAGACAGCTTGCTTCAGTGCTGTGGCATCAAGTAAACACAGGAGGTGACCCTTGCAACAACGGGCTTACAGGCCATATACAGTGGCGACGGAATGTTCTGCACGCGGTCGTTTGGGCTTGTTTCTGACCCGAATCACTTCAAATAAAATGGTAGCATAAACCTTGAGTGATTGAAAGATTTTATGTACCGTTTAAACCATATCACACCTGTATGTATAGTTCTCTCACAATAAAATATTTTGGTGTTTCTGGGAAAATTGACTTTTTAGATTTCCACTGTATTCAAAAATGATGATACTAGCCTGAAAGTACTCGTAAAGGTGACCATTCTCATATCTTGGCTCACCCGAATGGGTGGGGATTGGAGCTTACACGGTGGCAGCATTTCTGAGGCAAAATGGTCAAAAAATACTAAAATGGCCAACTTGTCCGTCCCCGTGTAAGCTCAAATCCCCACCAGTTGTGGTGAACCAACACATGAAAATTATCGCCTTTTCGAGTACTTTCAGGCTAGTATCACCACTTCTGCATACAGTGTGAATCAGAGAAATCGGTTTTTCCCAGAACGGCAAATTATTTCATTGCGAAAGAAGGGTACAGGTTTGGTATGGATTAAACGGTGCAGGAAACCTTGAAAATACTCAAGGATCATGGTACTATTTTATTTGAAGTCATTTGGCCCAGAAATGAGCTCAAACATCCCTGTGCAGAACTTTCCGTCGCCACTGTAAATGAGAGACGTTGACACCGTTGTTGACGAGCTCATCACCGGCGGTGGCTACAAGGGGACAATGACATGGTGCGACGGGCCAAACGCAACAAACATACGGTGCAACGGTCCTCCGCCAAAAATCTAGGAGTAAATCAACTCACAATTCACGAAATCAGGCGAGTTGAACACGCTACCACAGTCAGGAATTTCTTCATGGCAGAAACTCGGGCGGGGGGGTCGCGAGCCCAGGTCTATTTGAGGAATCAGCTTCAGCGCACAGAGAGATTTTTCTGGTTCACAAAGTGAATTAACCCCTTGTGGTCCGTTACCCAAGTAAAACGGCAACCCTGTAGGATGTCCTGGTGGCGCAACATGGACTCAACGCCGGCAAGCATTTTGATTTCGTGAACCGGGTAGTTCTGCTGAGCCGAATTTAGCTTAGCCGAGAAGAATGCCGCGACTTTGGCAGTCTTCCAGTCCTCGCCCTGGCTTACTACACCAGACACGCCGGTGCTGCAACCATCGGTTACGAGCCAAATGGGAGGTGCGTTGGGTCCATATTTGAGGGGTTCATGCCGGTGCTCTCGCACCTCGGCTATCATAGCCTTCACGTCCTCAAACGCACGTTGGTGAGTGAAACCCCATCGGAAAGGGACTAGGCTGATTGACCCACACACTCGACCTGAGTGTTCCGATACGCTCGGGTTGAGTGTTTCGATACACTCAGGCCGAGTGTAATATCTCCCCACAGTGTGTCACGCCTCGTCGGCACCCGTTCCTTCTCTTTCCAGCAAGGTAGGTTTACCTAAAGCCCGGACATCGAGGACGAGTGGGATTCCGCTTACCTGTTCTGCGCTGAGTGTGTCGGAGCCAATCGGATGAGGAAGCACCCCAACTGAAATTTGACGTGCCTTGTGTGTTTATAGTGCTGTTTTGGCGTATGGTTAAACACGTCATATATGCTGTACGAGGCCAACCTCCCACAATCTTTTACAGCCCTTGCTGTTGCTGGGCGGTTCATAGGCGGGTACCGGAGGCAACATGCATCCACTGGCCCTACACCGACATGCAGCGGTTTTGCACCGACGTACTCGTCGTCCGAACCTTCCGCCGGAGTGGATGGTCTCCCGGGTCCCGTCTTGGTGTGAAGGATATCCTCCCACTGCTCTGGCGTGGACGGCGTGTCCTTGGTGCTCAGATCGACGACTAGTCCCAACAACATCGTTCAGCGTGGCACAACATTTCTTCTGGGTTAAATTTTGTGAAAAGTGGTGAGGGCGAGCATTGGCCGTCCATCATCATTTCCAGTACCTCACAAAATTTGTGGAATCTGCTGGGGGTCGAGAATGACGTGTGCGAAGTTTCAGCTGTTTTTTGATCTCCCAACATCGTTCAGCGTGGCACAACATTTCCTCTGGGGTAAATTTTATGTAAAGTGGTGAGGGCGGGCACTGGCCGCCCATCATCAGCTCCAGTGCCTCTCAAAATTTGTGGAATATGCTGGGGGTCGAGAATGGCGTGTGCGAGGTTTCGGCTCGTTTTGATCTCCCAGCAACATCGTTCATCGTGGCACAACATTTCTTCTGGGTTAAATTTTGTCAAAAGTGGTGAGGGGGGCATAGCTATCGACATCCAGCCAAACCTCGAGAAATGATGCTCAGGTGGAACTAATTGATGTATCTTGAGTGTCGAGGGGGCCATGGCATACTTTCGTTATCCAGGGAGGTGTATTACATCTAGAGGAACAGGTGTACCAGGTTTCAAAGAATTAGGTTGAGAAACGAGTGAATGAGAACGAGATCAATGCTGAATCGGGCCGTTACCTACAACTCGGACACCGGACCGCGACAGGAAAAACTGTGCCGTTTGTCCAATTCTGGCCCGTTTTTGACAAAGTAAAACATGAGACCCAGGTAAAAGCCAAATTTTTGACGATCTGGATATTGGGCCTGACTCTAGGATCTGTGGATAAAATGCTATTCATGGATTTTCCCTAAGTGTCCGAGTTCTAGGGGGGGGGGGGGGTAGTAGACGGCACCTCATCGGTGAAAGTCCACTGGGAACTAGTTTTCGGAGCTTATATAGCAACAAAAAATACTCGTACCTCGTGTGTTCGCTCCCGCTCCCGCTCGTGCTCCTCCCCGCCGTACCCGGGACATCAGCCATGCGGCATGCTGGGTATCCCATGATCACCCTCAGGCAGTAGCCAGGGCAGCCTAGAGAGAGCGATTTAGCCGCGTGAATACGTACAGTACAATGGACACACATTTTCTGTCGCACAGGCTTTGGCCTTGCGTGAGTCCGTATTCCAACGCTACCGAAGCAGTCAGACAAGGTGGATAGGGCTGAGCCGTCAATCCCTCGAGGAGTGCTGGGGCTATTTGTTGGAAAGCACAAGCCACACCAATAGAGAGAAGGAGAAAGAAAAATTTCCCTTGATCTGACAGGTGAAACGTTTGGAAACGCGTAAATAACGAATATTGTTTAGGAGTGCGGCCGCTTCCTATACGGAAAATCGTCAGAGATGCCAATCAGTGGCTGTTTCCTTCCTTCCGGCACCCTTCGAGAGCAAAGAGCAATAACGGTGGATATTTACCCGGTCCAAGCGACTTATACTAGGTGTTGTTATAGATCATATTCCCACGGTTCGGCCTTATGCCGATTCCCCGAGGTTCTCCCCGATTCTTCTTCCTCATTTCTTACTCAGCTATTCTCTTGTTCTTTTAACTTGTAGAATACTCTAGATATATTTTGTACAGTATATAAGCTCTTAGTTGAAGCCCCCATAATATTAACTTCACTTTATTAAGTCTCTTTCGTGCGATCTCAACAATACTAGGCTTACAAACATACTAGATATATTTTAAGATCACTATGAAACAGCCACGAGGGTGGCCGGAGTCCCGATCGCTGCTCAATGACCCAGAACAAGCTCAATGGCCTATCAATCCACTTCAACCAAGATATAGATAGGGTCTATTTTGACTATGTACACCATTTTTGCATACACGGACTCGATTTTTCAGAAAACTACCAAGTATTTTATTACAAGAGAACGAAAGCGGGGGTCTGGTAAAAATGACGCGGCAGGCGCGCATTGACGCGCACCGGCGCGGCACTAACGCGGCAGTGACGCGGCTGGCAATGGTTGCGCCACTTCCGCGCCAATGCACGCCAGTCCTGCACCTCGATGTCCCCGCGGGCTCTTATAATGCCGCCGCTTTTAATAGCTTCATTGACGGCCTCCTGGACAGAGATAAAGCTATTGACCTGGTGGTCGGCAACGCTGTGCCAAATTGTGAAGTCTTCGGCACTGTGAGAGACAATTGGAGTTTCTGGTGTAGGAAATGCGGGAAGCTGCTGCGCTGCGGCCTCCGGAAGATCGGACGCGCATACTGAGTCGGCCAGAACGATAAGGCCGTTCTTTTTTGGCTGCTTGGAACAACTTGTACAAGAGCAGAAAAATACTGTTGGGAAGATCCTCCAATTGAGAATTACACAAGCTCCCCCGCTACTGTAGCTGGGCACCGACATACAAAACATACTCATAAAGACTCGTAATCTCGGACCGAACTAGTAGGGAGTGACCGGACTCTGCTCCATCAGAAGCCTCTCCTTCAACATCAACCGTTGTTGGAGCTCGGACGGTTGCTCGGGGGGTTGAGTAAACCATGATCCGACGCACATACAAGGCCCCATAGTAAGCTGTTGAATCCCCGCATGGTGCATGGCTCCAACGTCTTCTTCCCAAGTGGGGACGCCGCTTTGGCCGTAAGAGGGGGGGTGATACATGCGGCTTGCAGCCATGTGGGTCATGACGAAATGTTGCATTATGAGTATATAGAGAGCTTTGGGGTCGACCTGTGACTTTGACTTGTCCCCAAGGGTGACCATGATCGTGGCCGTCTTTTCCTGAGGGTTGAACGTGACGACCGATCTACTTTCACAATCTGCCTTTGGAAAGACACCGGGGCTGATGGCACTTTGTATCTGTGCAAAATGAGCACCAGGCTAAGTAGATGTCTGTTTGCGTACCCAAAGTTCGCCGTTGTGTACGAAGCCGCGGATGGTTCTATCGAGAGACAAGCTATACATACCACTATGAGCAAGATAAGTAGATAGAGGGGGATCGGGAGGGAACCCACAATCGTCCGAAGCCAACGTCGAATTGCATGCCCACACCACCTCCCAGCCCCGGCAAAGCAATATTGATGTTAGATACGACGCACAGTTTTTCTATGCGAAGCCTCCATTGAAGCGTTTGAATGCCCCCATCATTATTCGATAGCAAGCATTGGGCGACAAGATTCTCTCGCTGACCACGAGGGGTAGTCAACTCGATGTACGCTCCAGAAAGTCGGGCAGCCACGCGATAATGTTCTGAAAGGTCGCATTCAATTGGCGGAGACTCAGACTGAGACATTGAGTGCATTGATTGTGAAGGGACTATGTATACAGTGAAGAACCCCCTAGCGAAACGCCGAAGGTGCGGCACGGTTTATGAGCTGACCTTTGAGGAATTTCTCTTGGGAATTTCTCTGAGGTTATAGAGTAGCCTCCGTGCTACGAGATAGCACAAAGTCTCGTCCGATTTTACCTTGTTTTGGGAGAGAACGAGGCGCGTGAATGCGAGAGGCCAAATTCGGCCAAATAACGTGAGAGCGAAACACTACAATACAATCAATTGTAGCTCGCCCGTTGAGCTTGGAGCGCTGGATTGTTAATATTATGAATGCTGGACCATGAAAACCCCCCTCTCACACCAATTCCAAATTTATGGGAGCAACAGGGGCGGCCTCATTTGCACACCCATTATACCATAGAAATAGGCCAAATAAACACCCCAAAAGAATTGAATTGCACGGGCACCACAGAAGTTTTTTACAAAATTCCTTTTGTGTATAAGAGTTTTATATGGAGTACTTTCAGCTCCCAAAAATCTGGGATCATAGGGAGCCTCTGAGTGGCCGAACCGGCTGGCGTTTCGCTCCCACGTGGCATTTCGCTAGGGGGTTCGTCACTGTATGTACTTACTGTACAGTCATTCCACGGTCCTTGCATTTTCCATGGTCCTTGGCATGAGACTTTTCTTCTGAGCCAGGAGTCCATATTTTTGGATGGACCTTTTTGTAAACTTCTTCAATAGACTCTACAGCTGTTCCCGAAAATAATGAGACAAGCGATATTTTTTTTCCGCGTTCCCAATTCGGAAGATCCATACCGGGATGGCCGCTGGTTCGATCCCGGGCCCGAACACATTATTTTCCTCGGGTGTCAGCGCCACTAGGTACTCAAAATATGACAAATGCATAAAATCTCATCCGAGGTGGTATATGTTGGTCGGATATTTTTTTAAAGATGAATTGCGAGGCCAATTTGACAAGATTCTTTTGTGTGAAAATTGAGCGAGGGCCGGGAATCGAACCCGCGGCCATCCCGGTATGAATCTTCCGAATTGGGAACACGGAAAAAAAATATCGCTTGTCTCATTATTTTCGGGAACAGCTGTAATCTATCATCCTATATTTTTCCCACGGTGCCAACTGCCCTTGGGATCGGCAAAAGTATGGAAACTGGCGGGGAATTGTGTTGCGAGCAACTGTGCCTCGGAAATTGGGGGAGTTTGGCCATTCTAAATTCACTCAGATGTCCATCAGGATGCTGTGGATACGACACAAAAAGTTCGAGTTGACCCGCTGACCGCACGGTGTCGAACGAGGAGCGGGAAACCTCGCGTTCACGTGATGTTGACATTCGCGCAAACGATGACGGACCGGTTCCGTGAAGATGGCCATGAGATGAGTGGTGGAGGGTTCAGATGATGATAGGGTGCGAGGTCGAGATGAGGAGTGCATTTCTTCCGATGAATCCAGGGAATTTTCTGCGGCAGGTTCTGATCTTGAGTCGGATATCGATTCAGAAGAGGAAATGTGAGGAATGTTGGGACGTGGAGAAAAGAATGAGTTGATAGAAAGTCCAAATGTTCATCAAAGTAATCCAAACCATCGAAATTTCCATGCCTTGAAGTAGTACAAGCTTTAGGACCCTGCCTTCGGCACGGACGCTCGCAGCTTGTTGGGGCTCTGCCCCAAACCCCGGTGGATTCCGAGCTCGCCAACACACGGCGGACCGGGATTCCGAGTCCCGTGTTTGTCAGGTGATTATATCAGGTGACTTTTTGTGTGGCAGTGTTCGTTGTCTCTTACAGCTCTTTGCAGAACTTAGGGCGCGGGCTCTTTTTTTTTTTTTTGGTAAGATTTCACGAGAACAGCCACTATGAGCTCAATTCTCACCCGAGTACCTTGGAAATAGGCTCATTCGATTCGCATGGCGAATCCGCAGGGCTCTGCATATTACGATTTTTTCTAAGCATCTCAAAATGATCAACTAGTTCGATTTTCGGTGTTTTTCACTGTCTGAAAGCAGAACATGTCCCATAGTAGGTATAGTGCTCCGATTGGCCTAGATTTTTGGTATGATGTACTTGTAGGTATTCCAGCGGGCCTCAAATACCGGGATAGTCAATGTAACTTGTACTTCAAATATACAGCTCATAGGGAAATTCACTTGATGTTCTGATTGCCACAGTGTGTGTTAGATTTGAAGGAGAGGTCACATTGACTATCCCGGTATTTCAGGCCCTCTGCAATACCTACAAGTACATCATATCAAAAATCTAGGCCAATCGGAGCACTATACCTACTATGGGACATGTTCTGCTTTCAGACAGTGAAAAACACCGAAAATCGAACTAGTTGATCATTTTGAGATGCTTAGAAAAAATCGTAATATGCAGAGCCCTGCGGATTCGCCATGCAAATCGAATGAGCCCATTCCCAAGGTAATCGGGTGAGAATTGAGCTCATAGTGGCTGTTCTCGTGAAATCTTACCAAAAAAAAAAAAAAGAGCCCGCGCCCTAAGTTCTGCAAAGAGCTGTAATATATAGGACTAGTGTAAGCCCGTCAAAGAATTGACGGGGAAGTAGCAAGGCGTATTTACTGTAGTACTTCAAAATATACACTTTTTTGTTCTCATCCCGGTGTGCTTCTGAGTTCTACCCAGTGTGTTGAGTTCTGCCCCTCTCCCATGGAGGTTTCAGCCTAGCTCCCAGCTGACGCAAGTTCCCATGTTCTTGAGTCCTGCCAAGTTATCCCGGGGGTCAGTGTGCTTTCAAGTTCTACACCTACCTGCTCTCTGAACCCCCCTCCCTCCGCCCACCATTCCTGCCTGTCTTGCTATACCACTATACATTCCCCACCCCATACCAATATCTCACTTCCACAGTGCTGGCTCTGAGCATGTTGAACTCTGCTTTCCTGCACATTCATACCCTGCTCCTTCCTGTATTTGATCCCAGCTCTGCACTTGCTCTTGTCCTTGCCCATACTGTAGACCCCTCCTTGCTCGCAGTTGTCTGCCCCACCTACTCAACCCCATGTGTCATCCAGATCCCCATCCTCACTGGAATTCTATATTGCACCCAGTACCTAAATACAAATACTATTAGAAAAGTAGATAACATGTACTATAGCGGCTCGAGCATGCTAATTGATATTATGTAGTAAATTTATGTAGTACTTCATAATATACACTTTTTTGTTCTCATCCCGGTGTGCTTCTGAGTTCTACTCAGCATGCCGAGCCCTGCCACTCTCCCGTGGAGGTTTCAGCTTAAGTCCCGGCCGGCGCGAGTTCCCGCGTTCTCGAGTCCTGCTAAGTTCCCGTGGGTCAGGGTGCTTCCGAGTCCTGCCGAGCTCCTGAGGAGGTTTCGGCCAGCGCAAGTTCCCGAGTCTCGCTAAGCTCCCATGGGTTCTACCTGCGTGCCGAGCCCTGCCGAGCCCTGCCGAGCCTAGTGCGAGGTCTCGGCATAAGTCTCGGTGCAAACTCCCAAGGGCCGGGCCGGGCGAGATGTCGATATGAGTCCTGCCCGGTGCCTCGGCACGAATGGGCCCTTCTCGACGTTCTCGGCTCGGCTCGGCATTGAAGTTTTGGGTGTGATTACGACGATGCCGGAGGTCTGGCCCATCATAGTTATACCCCCCCCCCTCATATTATAATAAAGAAGATAGGCTAGGTTCGGAACAAGCCGCCTTCCCTCGTGACATGCACGTGCTTCGAAGGGCATTCTGAGAAGGGGCTTGTGCCAAGATCAAGAAAAAGGGCAATGTGTTCTGCGCGTCCTGCCGACTCGGGAACCGCGTAAAATACTTGGGACTTTTGATACAGTCTGTAGACACAAAGTGTAAAAGTGTTTCCCTCAACTCAGATTTATGGACCGGCTTCAAATAGTGTTAAAAAGCCGTGGTCAATGTCGGCCTTTTACACGCGGCAACGCGATGAAAATGCCCGGATAGAGTGATTCATCCGGGGAGGGAAAGAAATCTGAAGAGGCAATAATATAGCTATAATTAGGGCTGCCGCCCGTGCCCGTGGCCACGGTTCCACGGCACCCGTGCCACGGGTGCCGTGCCCGTGCCGTGGAGGATTTTGAGCGACCCTCCACGGCACGGGCACGGCACGGGTTTGAGCCGTGTGAGCCGTTGAAAACACGGCCGTCACGGCCGTCTCACGGTTGGCCAGACCCAGTAAAACTACTGTTTGAATGTCTCTCTGCTCACGGATCCTCTTATCACGGGCTTCTACCGGCTTTCTACGATATATATATTCACTTCGGAAGACAGCCGAAGGGGTACAAACCGCCAAGAATTATGATGACATCATCGTGTCTTTACATTATTTCGCTGATACACCAGCTCCGTACGACAAACGCGCCAAAGTCTTTACAAGCCTTTCCACAAAGCTGCATTGGGTTTGAATCTCACTCCAAGTCTCCAACAACCCCGCAATGATTTTACTGACACTTTGGGCTGATTAAATATAGTCGTGCATGCTCTCTCCCTTGTGGGTTGCCTCCCCCTCCTCGTGTTCTAATATTCACATGCATTGTGTTGTCTAGGTTCCATCGGGCGGCAGCAGCGAGGACTAAGCTTCATTACCTTCTTCAACTTTTGGCGGCATCGGAAGCTGCAACGCTGCAGCACACTTGTAGCTTTCACTACTTTTTCCCCACTGCCGCTCCGTGCCGTAGCGGACAAATTGTAATCTCTGTGACCATCCTTTCGGTTCCTTTCCGTCCCTGCAGGCCTATAAAAGCTGGTGTGATTTTTTTCTCCATCATTCCTCTTCCTGGCTACAATGTCAGACCAGTGCGCGCAAGACAGCGACGGCAACCTCAAAGATGCCTCTGAAATCACTTTCTACGAGTCTGAATCGGACGAAAAGGCTCTCCCCGCAGTTCCCAGTGGTATGTCAAATGTTCCGCGCTCATACTATCTGTCTCATGTTTTTTTCCTGCTTCGTGACAGGCCCTCTTCATCGTGGTATCCGTAAACGTAACACCGACAAGCTCGTGGAAGGCCTCACGGCGGAGAACGCAGATGAGGATGGAAATCCTCAGATGAAGCGTGCCCCGCGTGCTAGTACTGCCCGGGCGGCTCGCGTGCAGACTGTTGCGGAGACCCCGAGCGAGGAGGAGGACGACGATTTCGAGATGCCCGGCCTGGAAGATGTGTCCGACTCCGACGATTCGGACAGTGAGTACGAGCTGGTTGACAACAATGAAAGAATCTATATGAAGTTTGCTTAAGCAATGGCTGTCTAGACATGAAATCAGGTTCAAGCACTGATTTGATTAAACAGGCAGGGCCTGCATGGTGCTGCTACACATGAAGAAAGGTGGGAAGCATTCGATCACTGAGCGATCAGTGATTAATCAAAGGTGCGTTTGAACACTCATTAAACTGGTTTCAACAGTGTTCAACGGTGTGGTTGCCAAAAACCACTTCTTGCCTGGCTCGAACCAAGGACCTCTAGTGTTTCACAAGGGGTAGCAGAAGCACATCCAACTACACCACAAAACCATTGCAAGCTATGGAAATTCGTGGCTCCCGATGGTGTAACAGCCTTCACTGTGATGGTCAACTTCCTCTTCTCTCCATCAAAGTCTTTTCACATCCAATGGTATGGATTCAACCTGTTCATGTTTATTGTAAAAGTTTATTAAGAAGGCCTTCCACACTCTTTTGCCTGGAATGTTAAGTGAGGGGTTCCTGGGATAGGGCTTCATTGTCTGTATGATGTGCAGTGACTTCAATGTCTCAGTGATAGTGATATTCTGGCTTTGGCTTTGGCTTTTTGGCTTTGGCTTGGCCTCGGAAAATCTCAAGCCAGGCCAGGGCCAAACTTTTGGCTTGGGCCTGGCTTTGGCTTGGCTTGGCCTGAGTCAGGGCTTTTGGCAGAGAAATCAGCTTGAATTTGGCTTTGGCCCAGATAAATTCCAGGCCAGGCCAAAGCCAACCCCAGCCAAATCCAGAACAAGCCAAAGCCAAGCCAAAAAGCCAAGGCTTTTAGGCCTGAGGCCAAAGCCAGAACATCACTACTTGAAGTCAGTGACATGCAGTAGCGTAGGTGTTCTGAGGGGAAAGGCTACTGCAAGGGATTATCCATCACAATCGACCCACCCGGTGTCAATAACCTGCCAATCAATGGTGGGTTGGGGCAGGCGGAAATGCATTGAAAACATCAACCCCCATCTGTTTTTCTTTTGGAGCTGGATCCAGCTCACATGCTATTTCACAATCTGCTCAAAACAGGCATATTTCTTTTTCAAAGAGTCACAGAGTTGTGAGCAACTTCAGGCACAGCTCATCGTTTATTGACAGAATTCTCACCAATTTCTTAAACCTGAATACCACGGTAGCCAGGAGGACAGATTCAGATCTCATAAGAACCCCTTGCAATATTGTTACTCCTGTGCAAAGAATTAGCTGCACAGTTTCAGTGTTTCACTTCCTAGTTTACCACTGCAGGGATGGTGAGGGTAATTTTTTTTCCATGTACAATGATGAGAAAGATAAAAGTACTAGCTTGTGGAGAAATATGATGATTCAGAGATGAGAATGGTCTGTGATATGATTCCGAACTGGCCCGTGGATTTGGTGTACGGTGCGGGATGGCGTAAGAGGAATGGAGCAGTGAGATCAACACTGGTGGGACTACAAGGTTTCTGTATGATTGATTGAGCAAGTATCATAAGTAAGTAAAGTATAGGAACATAAGAGAGAGAGAAACTTAGGAGAATCTGCTAGAGAGCATGATAAATTTGATAAAAAGCTTCAGAAGGTTGGGGTGCAAGAGTAGGCGTCCATACATCAATGGCACCAAGAATGCCCACACCATACAATGCTATCTGGAGGGGAGGACAGAGGTGGTCCCATGCTATGCAATGCAAAAGGGAGTGGGAGCAGGCTTCTTTATGTGCATCACAGGCATCACATGCTGGTGACGGAGTGAGGTGGTTCACTCTCTTGTGGCCAGAAAACCTTTTTATTCATTGAACTGGAATTTGAGGAATTTGGTATCAATCTGCATGGAAAGCTTCCAAGGCCAGCATCATAGGGTCTTCTTTTGCAAACACCTGGGTGCTAGACAAGGGGTGAGAAAGCGGGTTTCTCATTAGAATTATTAATGCCCGGGTAGATCAATAGTGCCGTTCAAAGATCTCCTACTCAGCCTCCTACTCATCCTGCTAAACTAAGTAGGTATACAAGCAGAAGGTCGAGTATGAGCCAAAGAAGGAACTTCAGAGCACCTTTTTGCGAGTAAGAAAGTCTTCCTACTTGTCTCCTACTTGTAAAATGGCTGGGGGCTGGGTTCATTTTTGCCCTTTTACAGTAGAGCCAAAAGTGAAAGTAGGAGACAAGTAAGAGGCTAGGAGGCCGAGGAGGACAAACTTTGAACACAGATAGTGTCATTCAAATATCTCTTACTTGCTCTCCTACTCCGGCTCCTAATTCTTGCCCTGCAAGCAATTCCTCGGATTCTGATAAAAATGGAAAGGGTTCTTATTTTATACCCCTACAACATCTGTGCATATTTTTCTGCTCAGTTTATGATTATTCCAGAGAAGGAAGAAAGAGTAGGAGAAATTTCGTTCAATTTTGAACAGCCTAGCGACCATTTCGTCTGAGTAGGAAAACTTCATCATTTTTTTATACATAATCCCAGCAATGTTAAGTGTAGGAAAGGAGCCATGTTTTGCCTACTTGCACATGCCCTTCTCAGTGGTGAAATCATGTTTTGAAAATATGGAGTGGAAGTACAAAAAGGAACCAGAGTAGGACCTAAGATTTTGACAGAAGGAGCATCAAAGCTCCTTTTCCTGTCAAACTTCGTTTTCCTACTTGCAAGTAAGAAAGCAAGCAGGATGTGAGTAGGAAAGTACATAGGAGATATTTGAACAACACTAATGTCGATTTGAAAAGCCTCTGCATAGCATACTCCCCCCCCCCCTACCTATCACCCTGTTCTCGCTCTCCCATCCTCAGCTAGTATACATCAATGCCACATGTATAGTGCTACATGGGGCCTCATCAATTTGCGCCAGAGGCATCACATTCCGTTGCTATGTGCTCTTGGTTTTTAAGAACACCAAAGCACTTTACAAAGTGGCACCCAGAGGATACTCATACCATACATCAAAATCTGCGGGCCCTATACAGTATGGGTGTCCAGCCCTAGTGTCATCCACAAGGGTGAAGAACAGGAATGAGTATAAAATGAAAGGTAAACCAGCAAATTAGCCAGCACCATCCCAAGGAGAGAGTACGACATGGGGCCCCCAGGGGCCTGCACGCACTCTAATGGGATCCGAATTGAACTGAATGACAATTTGAAGAGGTGTATCTTGTGAACCAGCTACCACTAGAAGTTTTTGAATTTCTGGAGCCAAATTGATACCCAAAACTAAGTAGATACCACATTCCAGGCAAAAGAGGGTGGAAGGCCTTCTTACAGCTGTTTCCGAAAAGCTTGACACAACGTGAAATTTTTTGCACGCAACGAATTTTGATGGCAGGCTAAGGATTACCGGATTTGGCACGGATCAGCCCCATTTTGTGATGGACCAAGCAAAGTCCAATTTTCGTGTTAATAATGTGTTCCCGGGGCATGTGAGTTGCATATGAGGCTCATAAGACTCTCAGAAAGCCTCAGCTGGGTATCCCGAGGGGAGGAGCTCACCCATGGAATAATATCTGGGCGGCAAACGGATCACACGGAAGCGACGGCAATCTCGGCTCGACATCCCAAACCGGTAATCCTTAGCCTGCCATCAAAGTTTTGTGTGCGCAAAAAAATTCACGTTGTCTCAAGCTTTTCGGAAACAGCTGTAATAAACTTTTACAATAAACATGAACAGGTTGAATCCATACCATTGGATGTGAAAAGACTTTGATGGAGAGAAGAGGAAGTTGACCATCACAGTGAAGGCTGTTACACCATCGGGAGCCACGAATTTCCATAGCTTGCAATGGTTTTGTGGTGTAGTTGGATGTGCTTCTGCTACCCCTTGTGAAACACTAGAGGTCCTTGGTTCGAGCCAGGCAAGAAGTGGTTTTTGGCAACCACACCGTTGAACACTGTTGAAACCAGTTTAATGAGTGTTCAAACGCACCTTTGATTAATCACTGATCGCTCAGTGATCGAATGCTTCCCACCTTTCTTCATGTGTAGCAGCACCATGCAGGCCCTGCCTGTTTAATCAAATCAGTGCTTGAACCTGATTTCATGTCTAGACAGCCATTGCTTAAGCAAACTTCATATGGTTACTGACAATGAGGTGAATACTCTTGATTTATCTTCTTGTTTAATCTGAAGGTTCTTCGCAGATCTCGGATATCCTTGCCTCGAAGACGGTCCCTGCACGCAAGGGGGCCTCTTCCAAGCCGCAAACACGTCACAAGGCTTCTGCAGGGAAGCGCAAACAGCTCGACGAGCCTACCCGTGCCCCACCTGCTAAGAAGGGTGATGCACCTCCGAAGAAGGCCACCCGTGTCACCATCGAGGAGGTGGAGGATGAGGGTGATATTCCGAAGGCGACGGTGCGTTCTACTCATCTGCATTCACCCACATTCTTATTCATGTGCAACCTTTAGCAGTTTAAAAATCCGATCTATCTGTTCTTTGATGTCGTTGCAAAGAACAGCGAGGGCTCCACCGGAAAACCGGGCGATAAACACTACAAATGTCGCCACGGGAATGGGAGGATCATCACCGTGACGCGGGCGATGCGCTATAACGTCGGTGGTGCGTGTTAATTTAATTTAAATGGCCTATACTTTCTGTGATAATAATTCATATAATACTCCAGGTCTGACCACCCACCTCAAAAAAGAGTTCCCGGTTATGTACCGACTTCATTGGGCTCTCTACACTCGCAAGGACGAACCCCCTACCCAGCACGAAATTCAACTCGCCCGGGGGGATGTTCCGATTGACAGCGACGCCGCCAAAGCTTATTTGGGCAAGCTGGAGTCGGCCACTGCGAATATTATTAAAAGCCTCGAGAATCAGGCGAAGAAGGCTCGGGTATTTCCTCCTAAATCCGTTGTTGTATTCTTTTTTAATCCGTATCGCAGGGTGATTTTTCTCAAGATGTTTTCAATACTCTTGTTGCGGAATACCTCGTTGCTTGTGACCAGCCGTTTGACACTGTCGAGAAGCCCGAGTTCATTCGGGTGATGGAATATACGCACCACGGATCTACCCTGAGTTTCAGCATCCCCGGTCGCACGGCAATGCGAACCCGTATCATGAAAATGGGGGAGGATACTATTGCAGCAACCCGCAAGATGTTTGACGTAATTTATTATTTGTTCATTTGTCTGCCACTGTTCAAATCGTCCCCAGGAGCTCGAATCCAAGGTCAGCATCTCGCTCGATGCATGGACGTCACCGAACCAGCATCCTTTCCTCGCTATTGTGGCACATTATGTTACAAATGACGGCAAGCTCGGTGTGTTCCAGTATTAACATTATTAATGATCAATTGCGCTCATTCACCTTGCAGAGGAACTATTGATAGACTTCCGGGAGATCGTCGGGGAGCATTCGGGAGAGAACATGGCCGAGGAAGTTTGGAGTTGCCTCGAGATGTATGGCCTCGATGAGGACAGGGTACCCACCAACGACTTCGATGATCTGCCCGATCTCATTCCTATTTAGATTATGGCCCTCGGAATGGATAATGCATCAAATAACGATACTCTTATGCAGCATCTTGCCATCAAGTTCCACCTTAAGCATGTTCCCTTTGATCCCGTGCTAGCTCGGATCCGCTGCCTACCTCACACCTCTCATTTGGCGGCTATTGAGGTACGCTCAAAGAAGTGCTGTCAATATTACACACTAATTGTCTCGAAGCTTCTCAAGGCAATCGGCGCGATCTCCGAGGGGAGGGTGCATTGGTCTAACTCGGGTATCACCCCGAAGAAGGGGAAGCGCGGATTCTGTCGGACTTAATCGGACTTAATCGGACATGCCATGATCTGTGTCATAATGAGAGTAATACATGTCGTGTTGACCCCGCCGTCTCCGGAGTCCCCCGTTTTGGAGTTTAGACCCAGCGTACCCAGTCCTGGTGCCTCCGTGACAGTGTGACGATGCTCAGGTCCCCGCGTAGCAATTAGTTTCTAAGGTGAATACCCGCTCTGTCAACCACAAATCTTCTAGTTCACTCGTTGCGTTGATTTCGCCAAGGACCGAGGAAATTACAGGTAATGTAGGCTCTCTCCAGGCCGGGGATAGGACCGTTCCCGAGGAATGCTGGGCGACGTCTTGTAGCGGCGGCGCGATGTTCTAGTCAATGTTTTATTCCTAACTTATGTTCTTTTGCTTTCATGGATCTTGCGTCACTGCTGAATCCCGCGGAGGTTGTCAACCCACTCTCCAGGGTTCTCGGCGCAAACAACCTTGTGAATCAGAACAGAAATTCCACTGTGGATGTTCTGCCTTTGATCAAACAACTGGCGACATTCTCAACCAACTCGTCTCTATTGGCTTCTCCGGAAGTTGAGAGGCATCTGAGGGCCGCACTTGACTCTTTACTGGAAACGCCTCGCCCAAATATTTATGTTCCTCATCCACTTCCGGATTCTCCGAACTACAGAGATATTCGTACCCAAGAATCCGGCGTAAAATTGACCAGAGAAACGACTCTTGAAACATTGTACCGATACCCTATCCATGCCGTTGTCGAGTATCCGGAGACCTCTTCTACTGGAGCTGTTGGCCACATGTTCCGAATAGATCCACACAACTGGCATAATCCAGCCCTAGACATTGCATACTCTCGAGGAGCTCCCTCGGGAAGGACTGTTGCTGGAAAACATGTCACCGTTCCAGTTATGCATGATTCCACAGGTAAACTTGTGCCCTGCATTATGCGACACACTACTTGTACGTCCCTTTTCTATATTGTGTTTGCATGATTTCAGATATTTTCACAGGCCAAGGCTCTAAAATCTGCCCTTATACTGACAAGGATCTACTTTCCCTCCCACATACGTCGGCCTCACGGGAAGATGTCAAAGAGCGCCTTCAAAATGATCGCGAAAACCGAATACAGTCATCCTCTCCCTCCAAGGACGTGTTTTTGCGCACTGTTGCATATCTCGCAGCAGTGAATAAGCTGGGCTGTAGTCGTCCATTGACGGAGGAAACTTTTTTGCTGGTATCGGAGCAGGAGGAACGGGAAGCGAGGGAGCTCTATTTGTTCCAGATCCAAAGAGGTTATCGTCGGCCGGAGGGAATCTGCGAGGGAAACCTTGTTTTTGGCTATGACGATGACGAGCGACCCTACATATGGTAAGTGGGACCTTTGCACAAGAGTGTTAGTGGCTCACTTGTACAATAGTTGCGAGCACTATATACCATCATCGAGCAAGGATCACTTCCACGACTTTACGATTGGCAGTGGTTCCTACTACGTGGATTATATTGAAGCAGTAATCACCGGAGATGAAGAGGAGTCGACGAGAATGGAGGAGGAGGCAGGCGACTCAGGCTACGGGCCTCTAGTTGAGTGTACGACCTGTTCTAACAACTCTTCTCAAAAAGCCAATTGTCGTACGTTTTGATGCTTTCCCTTGTACGCACCCATCTTGAACTCCTTTTCAGCTGTACCCCATCGCAAACCAAATGGCGCTCTTATTCAGCCGCTTTTGGAATACCTTGAATGCAAGAGCAAATTCCGCGTATACGAACCCACTGAGGAGTATCGAGCTGCTTGCCCTTTCATTCTCATTGTAACCGTTGGCGAGCATCCCCATCCCGTGCCTCTCCCGACCAAGACACCTCTCCGCATTCAAGAGAAGCTTATGACCCTCTTGGAACAAACGGGGGAAGACCTTCCGGATCTTACACCGCGCCGTTTCATTCGCCACCCCATTCTCAAGGCGTTTTTGTCGGAAACCTTTCCGGACATTATTAGCCCAACTATGGCCGACTGGCATGTATCGCTCGCGAACCGCTCCCACCTCAAGGCGTATATCAAGAGGACTAGCGACATTCACTATCCTTTCGGAACGGGCTGGGCAGGAAAGTTTTTAAAAAAAATCTCGCCCTTGCTTACTGATATTTTTCATCTTAGGCGTCATAAATCTGAAAGAGTACCAAGACAGTAAACTTCCCAAAGAAAACCACTACATCCGCCGGATCCTAGCCGTTGATATCGACCCTGCTGACGAACAGGCTATGAATGAAGACCAAGACGACAACGATGAACTCAATGTAAAAGACAAGAAGGACAGTAAACTACGCATAATAATCTGCATGACCCCAGAGGCCAGCCGCCGTCTGCGAAGTTCTGGTCAATACCTTCAAAGCGACATCGGATTCAAGCGTATTGTTGGATTCAAAGAGTTTGAAGTTGCGGGCATGGAGCGAGATGCTAATACCAGTGCATTTTGAAAAATATGAATCTCGCTTCCGTATCTGATATCTTGCAGGTATCATATTTGTCCGGATCTTTCTGAATCGGATGTCTGCTCTGGCCCATCAGCGGGTGTTTGAAGAGATTGAGGCCATCGTTTTGGAAGATACAGGTCACCATCTGAGATGGCACCATCTTCATGCGTCTAGTGCGGAAGATGGTTTGGACTGTATGATTCTGTCTTGGACGGCAGATCAGCATCGGGGGCAGGCTAAAGGTGTGTAGCTTTTCTTGTGCGCTTTCCAATTCCCGACTCACTCATACAGGTCTGGGTCTGCACTTGCAAAAACTTGCGTCGAGGATGTTGGTTTTTCGGGTGCGCGTAAGAGATAAGCTGTTAAGCTAGAGAGCACGAGAATTCCGGTTGATAAAGGCTAGGGCAGTGCCTAACAAACGGATGCCCTTTGCCGCTACATTGCGGAGTATATATACTACTACAGAAGTGATCTAGAATATTCTACAAAGTCACTGCGTTCCGGCCTCCCCTAGACTCAGACTCAGGTTAGGTACCTAGGCATATAGCTCTGGCCAGGTGACTAGACTTAGTCTGATTAGCTCTGGGTAGGTCTGCGTAGCTCTGAGTAGGTCTTTGGAGGTCTGTTGAGATTAGTTTAGGTCAGTGTAGCTCTTTCTAGTCATCTATACAGAGGTGCCCCCAGCTGAATGTCTGGCCTTTTGTCAAATTTGGCCCATATTTTGACAATCTTTTTTGAACACTGGGTATGAATAGGCCGTCTAAATTTTAATAGACAAAAATTCAAAATGGCTACAATGACCTATACAGATCAGCGCTGAGCTACACGGAGTCAGTCTATGTAATCTGTCACCAGGCTACACAGGACTAGAGTCGGCTACACTCAGCTGTCCAAAATGTGAGTGTAGTGATCTAAACAGGGTCTGTGTAGTGATCTAGGCTGATCTAGTCTGGCCTAGCCATAGCTACAATCCGCTGGCCAGACCTGAGTCTAGGGGTTAGCGGAACGCAGTGAGTTCGACTAAGATGAGTAAGTAATGAATAAGCAGCCTCTGGAATATTCTCCAGCAGACCAGTTGCAACACGAAGAATCTCAACACTCCCCCTCAACTGGGAAGCTGTCGCAAACTCCCCCTGAAGCGTAGTTACCTCATTGCCACATTGATCTGGAGTGTTCCGGTGCACGAAGCTACGCGCGGCTTACTATGCGGGCGTGTCACATCTCCCCCGAGATTGCGGTGACCCGTACTTCATCCAAGATCTGATGTCGGCATCTCTTGGCAACCTGCAACAGTTAGCAACAACGATGAAGTGAAAAACCAACAGTAAGTAAAGGTAAAGTAAAATGTCCAATAAAAAGAGAAGAGAGGAAAAGTGAAGTCAAGTCATAAGGGAAGCTAGAATCCATAGTCGTCGTAGTAGTCGTCATCGTCGGAATAATCTCCATCTTCGTCCAGGGCAAAACCGGCGACATCACGATCAGATGGACAGTCGGCAGACAGATGGCCGATACCGCCACAGTTGTAGCATCTGCGACGATCGCGAGATGTGTCGGATGTGGATTTGGAAACAGGAGTGGGGGTAGGGAGCTTGGGTGGTTTATCTCGCGGGGTAGTACGGCGGCTGCGAGCGACGAGAGCAGCCGTGGGATCATTTGGCTCGCGAGCGGTGAGCCGTCGGGCTTCCATCGTGATGGCCGAGGTAACCTTGCTCGGACTCTTGAGCAATTCCTCGTCGAGGGCCATAGATGAAATCCAGGAGTCCCAGCTGTCTGGCATTGAAGTGAGGAGAGCCAGTGATAGGACCTTGTTGTCGAGTGGGTAACCGAAGGTTCGGAGCTCTTCGGCACATGTCTTCATGCTGCGGAGGTGAATCTCCATATCGGTATCATTTTGCGCACGCGTGGAAAATAATTTCCGGATGGCAAGGATGATTCCAATACCTCCTTGGCTCTGGTAGTTGTTTTTCAATGTGGTCCAAGCGTCGAGAGCAGTCTTGGAATTGCGAACATCGACGATCAACGGCGGAGCAATCCTAAGCCGAATTTGGGTAAGCGCTCGGCGGTCGGAGGCTTTCCAAGCGGCGTCAGTGCCGGAAGCGCCTTCCTTGATGTGGGAATCAAGGCCGAGATCATTGAGAATGTCATCCATCTGGATAGACCAGGTGGCGTAGTTCTCGACACCGATAAGGGACTCGATGGCGACACGGTAGGCATTAGGATGGGAGGTGGAGGTGGACTCGGACATGGTGGATAGGGGGGTACGCGAATGGGGTTATCAATGATACGCGCGAAGCCGGGTTATCGGCGGCAGAAACCGAGATCCGTTTGTGTTGGTTTTTCGGGTGCGCGTAAGAGATAAGCTGTTAAGCTAGAGAGCACGAGAATTCCGGTTGATAAAGGCTAGGGCAGTGCCTAACAAACGGATGCCCTTTGCCGCTACATTGCGGAGTATATATACTACTACAGAAGTGATCTAGAATATTCTACAAAGTTCGACTAAGATGAGTAAGTAATGAATAAGCAGCCTCTGGAATATTCTCCAGCAGACCAGTTGCAACACGAAGAATCTCAACAGAGGATGCCCAACAAATACGATCTATACGAGACGCATCGACTTATCCGGGAACTTTCCCCCTATGACCATTTACAGCTGTTTGCAGAACTTAGGGCGTGGCGTGTTTTTTTTTTTTTTGGTAAGTTTTCACGAGAACAGCGATTGTGGGATCATTTATCAACCGTTTGCTCTGGAAATAGGCTCATTCGATTCGGACGGAAAGGACGGGGGGCCTCGTCTCCTCGGTTTTTTTATCGGCATCGAAAATTTCCTTTTTGGGATAGATTCCCGTGTTTTTCAGTGGTTGAGCAGAGAACACGTCCCATGGGACCTATTTTGCTCCGATTGACCTAGATTTTTATTATGGTGGACTTGAACATATTCCGGAGGGCCTGAAATACCGGTATTTTGAATGGAAACAATACTTCAAATATACAGTTCATAGATACATTCCTTTCATATTGTTGATCCCAAAGTGTGTGGTAGATTCGAACCAGTGTTCACATTTACTATCCCGGTATTTCAGGCCCTCCGGAATATGTTGAAGTCCACCGTAATAAAAATCTAGGTCAATCGGAGCAAAATAGGTCCCATGGGACGTGTTCTCCGCTCAACCACTGAAAAACACGGGAATCTATCCCAAAAAGGAAATTTTCGATGTCGATAAAAAAACCAAGGAGACAAGGCCCTCCGCCCTTTCCGTCCAAATCGAATGAGCCTATTTCCAGGGCAAACGGTTGAGAAATGATCCCACAATTGCTGTTCTCGTGAAAACTTACAAAAAAAAAAAAAAAAACACGCCGCGCCCTAAGTTCTGCAAACAGCTGTAAACCGAAACTTCCGTGTGTGCGTTGTGCATTACTACCGACTCGTCAAGCTCTGCGCTGTCCCTGAGCCCGTACGCTGGCTCATGAGAAGTCTGGTCTGCATAGAGCATCGGGATTGGGACGGTACTATACAGAAAATCATGGCGCTTGGAGGGAAACCTGCAACTGGTATGTTCATTCTTGTTTGCAATTCTAGCCGGTCAATTAACTTCTCTGAAGATTGGGTAAATAACAAGCTGTCGAGTCAGTTTGTATTTCAAGGTATTTGCTGGCAGAAGAGCTTCATGCCGCGGAAGATCTGGGAGGCCGGTGACTCCAACTCTAATCTGATTGAGTCGGTGCATCGGGATGCCAACAGAGAAGGTGTGCATTGCACCTTGCTCGGCGGTCTCACCAAGGGTCAAGCGTTCGATGCCATGAAAATGAAAACTCTAGCAGTGCGTCTTTTCGTATCCTTTTCAAGACCTTACTCATGTGCCATCAGGCTCTTGAGGCTTTCGGAATAAGGCCTACTTACAATACAGGCCATCTATCAGAGAACACCTTCAAAAATCTCAAACGTCGAGGTGGCTCAGGTTTCTCTTCAGCTACTCATCCAATTCACGTATCTTTGTTTCAGAAAACCAAAGTCACCGTCAACTCGCCGCGGAGGATGCGAAGATTGACGCGTGGAACGGCAAGTTGCAAAGAGCTTTAGATACTTTTGTCAAAGCACAGCGTGCCATCCAGGCCAAGATACGTCAGCGCGACATCGAAAGAGATCTTGAGCGCCGGGACAAGTTGACCGCTGATATAGAAAAGAAACAGCATTCCGAGAGCAAAGCGTTGGCCGCCCTGGAGAAAGTCAATGAAGGGCGTCAAGCTTTGATACACATTGGGTCTGGGAGGGTGTCGCTGCTGGACCCCATGATTGAAAATTGAATATACAAAGTTGTTTGTGCGATACGGAGAGTCAAGAAGTAGATACAAATGATTACTGCTTATCTTCGGCTTCCCATGAGTCTCCACAATCCACTCCGATTAATTTCAGAAGATCTCGGGAGACATGAGCGGTTTTGCGCCAATACCATAACTCGTTTTGCAAGCGGTGTATATCCTCCTCCAGGATTGATACAGGATCCATGCGCACAGGTGCTTGAGGAGGAGAAGGGTGCATCCTCGAATGAAGACGTTGTTCTATTGGAGGACAAGAGCGTAACGCTGCTAGTGTCATGGCTGGGGACGGGCGCATGTGAGGTGTTTCCAAAATACGCGTGAGGGGAATGATATCAAGAAAGCGTTTGCTGGCGCTCGGACACTGTGTCATGCTCTTCAATATAATCAATACAATGAAGAGCAGATACTGAGTGTTAGCATACCTTTGTTAGAGATGGTGGCGGTAAGAAACAAAGCGGCGTTTGTTTGGATCTTGTTCTATCCTGGCCAAGAACAATCACGCGAGTGGAATCAGGAGCCGACGATTTTCACAGACCGTAGAACTACACATAGATTTGGTCACTACGTTAATCTACACCGAGACGATATATTCAGCCGCAGCCGCAGCCAAAGCCTCATCACTAAAAAAGAGAAGGGTTTAGAAGCAATGTATAAAAAGAGAAACCGAGGCGACTTACTACGTGGCAAAAGCTTTGGTGAGGCCCTTGACCTTGTAATACTGGGGCGGAGTATGGTCGTGCAGCTCACGACACGCTTGGTTCCAATACTCGACAGCGTCTTGGTAAATTTTACAATGCTTGAACCGCTGGCCGGGAAATTTAAACGTCTGGGCTAGGGCCCGGTCTCTAGAAGATGAGGGCATCAATATGTTGTCGAGGTGGAAAGGACGGTAGACAGCTGAACTTACAGCTCGAGGTAGATTCCAGGCACACGGCCAACAACGACAGCCCAATAATAGCAATCATTCATTTCGTCGTGGGCGGTGAGGTTTTTGCCGGGATTGAAAACGGGAGGGGTGCAGGGAGGGCCTTGATGCGGCATATGGATTGAATATGAGATGGTTTTTTCAGGTGGTAAGAGCGGAAGGAATGCTGGCTGGGATGTGAGACGAACAAAGACATCTTATATAGGGATTGCTTAGAAAATCTGGAAAAGGCGGCGATCAACTAAATGAACGCATGTAGAGCCACATTACTGGCCTTCTGGTGCTCTGTGGCAATAGCGTACATTTAGAGGTGAACTGAAACAAAGAACAGTCAGTATTTGGAAAGAAACGTTGTGCGGAAGTAATACTTTTACCTTTCGAATAGAAGAAAGATCAGGCATAGTGCACGGTGGATCACCAATCGCCCCGATCTACATGGGTTTTTGTAGGTGCCGAGGTTAGTATCGAACAAGGACGAAGGTGCGCCCATGACTCGTTCCATTGTTGAATGTCGCCAAACAGTTCTGCTAATCGCGAAGCCTCCCTTTCAAAATTCTCGCCCGCAAATAGGACTACCCTCCAGGATTCATCGTTCGCGTGCTCCCACACGATTCTGGTCCCTAAGGTTCCCTGCATGGCGTCCATACCATGCAAGGCATCATCCACATCTTGGTCGTCCACAGGAGGGGGATTGGAGCCTTCGAGAGCTGCCCACTCCGCCGTCGCCATCCGACTGTATGCAGCATCTAGATATTCTTGTGTCCGTACACTGGCATCTCCATATCCACAATTAAGAATAATGGAGTTGATGCAAGATCGTCCTTGCAAACGCGCCGTCCACTCTCGGAGAGTACTTTTGTGATTGAGTGAGTTCGGTGGCCAGATGATGTACTCCGGGGTGGTGAAGAAGAAATTAGAGATCGGAGGCGGAATATTCGACAGGTGTGATGCCCAGGACGAATATTTCCAAGGTGTGTTTCCAGGAGCTTGGGGACTTTCCTCGGGATTTGAGGAGAAGCGGAGGTGGAGGGTGCGCACGTTCGGAGGAAGATGTTCCCCAATGGATTGGGCCAGAATGTGACCCAGAGGGTCGGCGTCGCGGTTACAGAATGCGAAGGATAGAAATACGAGTCTGTTGAAATTGGGAAGATATTTTGTTAGTTGGATCCAGAGTTGTGTGTCCGAAGGAATGAAGCTGAAGTGCAGTGAGATTATATGTTGTGCAAGGTCTCCTCTGGATTCAATGGTGCGTAGGAACAGCAGAGCATGGCGGGGGCTCCTGAGATGGACGTGGCGATAGATGTAAGGTTGGAGAACCTGTTTGCTGCCGGATGTAATTCTTTGCATGCGGTAGATTACAGGGCCTGGAATAAGCCAGATATCCAGATACTGGTCGAGGATGAAGCGCCAGATATCTTCAGGAACTAGCAAGGGTGAGCCTGAGAACCAAAAAGCGAGAAGGATGGGAGACACACTACGAACGGAGCCACGAGCTCTCAGCTCCCCTACAGTCAAGTCTTCTCCTTCAAAACTTGGATCTCCCGCCATGGGATGGGCACTGCCTCTTCCTATCAGGTCGAGTTGAGGTCTGAAGTTAAGAAGGATTACCTTTCGGATGTTCGGTACATTATCCATTTTGGGAAAGTTTTGGGAATTCACGGCCACGAATTTCTTTGAATAAGGAGGTTGGTTGATAAAATATATATACTACAAAAAAAAAACAATCTGTACAAGTAGAGTGTTCCAGATATCTGCTGCTACTCGAAGTTCATGTGAGGGGTAATCTTGTCGATTTCGTCAAGCTGCTTCTAAACTTGTTGAGCCTCCAGGATATGGGGCCCTACGTTATATTTGATCGCCTATCTCCCTCTCCGCATGCCATCCATCCCACCTCTGCAGCCACCAACACTAACGTACCCTCCCCACGGCACGAACACGCCCTCGATCCCCGGAACGGAGCCACGATGAACGGGAGGAGGCCGGCGTGCGGCTTCGTGCTCGGCGCGGAGGGTTGCTGCGAGGAGGGGCTAGTTAGCATAGGAAAAGGAAGTGGAGGAGGGAGGGAGGAGGAGGAGGAACGGAGGATGAAAAGAAGGGAAGGGAAGAGAAACAGAGGAGGGAGGGAGGGAGGAAGACAATGAGTAGAAAGGGAAGACAAGAAGAAAAAAGACGTAAACTCACTGCCGTCCCAGCCTGCCTTTCATCGCAGGCGTCGCGACGTTATTGAGCGCGGACGACGGCGTCGCCGGTGCAGGCGTCTTCTCCGCGGCCTGCGGGGTGGTGAACATTGTAACCCCGATGTGAGGCGGCGCGGACTTGAACTGTAAGGAAAACGAGTAGAAGGAAAGGCTGTGGGTAGATCACGTACCTCTAGAGTTGCGTCCTCGGTTTAGGAAAACCGTCTACATGCTCTCTCACACAGGAAGACTGAAGTTTGAAGAGATGGAGAAATCGGATTCAGTGACGATGGAGTTAGGGTAGCTGGAAGAAACAGTGAGAAGTTTGTCGACGGATTTGCACACGAAAGGCAAGCACACCTTTACGACGATCTCGAGCAGCAGTTCTACGCAAGGCGAGCACCGCAGCTGCGCCTGCGTCTGCGTCTGTGGCACGCATCGCGAGCTTGTCGTGCCGCCTCCGTGCGCATCCGCATCCGAGTCCGCATCGACATCGTGTTCGCACTGCTCGTCGTCGTCGGCCGCCTCCGCCTCCCTCTCAACCGCATCCAACCCCCCCGCAGAGATGACCAGATCCCGCTCCGCGCGCGGGAACGGCGCGGCGAGGACGCACGGCCCTGTTCCTGCTTTTGCGCGGGCTTCGTTTGCGGGGAGGGGAGGGGGATGAGGTCCGGGAAGGCGACGAGCTTGACGATCTTGAGGGCCCAGTCGCCTGCCTCGTCGTCGGCGAGCCCCACGCACGCGAGGTCGGGTGCAAGGATGCGCACGGCGCGCACGGGGGAGGTCGGTGTTGGGAAAGTGGTGGAATTTAGGTGGGGCGGCGGCGTCGAGAGGGCCTTGCCCTTCGAGCCGGCGCGGGAGTGGCTTGAGCGGGAAGTGGATTTTGAGGGGGGGGCGCGGGCGGGGAGGGGAGCGGAACTGCTGCGCTCGCCGGTGAGGACGGGGGGCGAGGCGAGGAGGGCGGTGAGGAGGTTCGGGTATTGTGAGCGTTTAATTTGCGCGGCACGGGCACCTCCATGTTCTGCGCGACGGCGGGCGCCGCAGCTGCGCCTGCGCCTGCGTCTGTGGTACGCATCGCGAGCATGTCGGGTATTGTGAGCGTTTAATTTGCGCGGCACGGGCACCTCCATGTTCTGCGCGATGGCGGGCGCCGCAGCTGCGCCTGCGCCTGCGTCTGTGGTACGCATCGCGAGCATGTCGCACCGCCTCCGCGCGCTCCTCCGGCGAGAGCGCGAGGTCCCCGAAGAGTGAGGACAAGGCCACCAGCAGCTGTTGCAGACGGGGCGGAGGTGGACGCGGACGCTGATGCGGAAACGGGGGCGGAGGCAGACGGAGGCGGACGCGGGGGCGGACACGGAGGAGCGGGGGAGGACACGGAAGCGCGGGCGGAGGCGGACACGTGGTACGCCGCAATCAAGGCACCTGGTTCGAGTTGCGCTTGACGGCCGATGTGTTCGCGTTGGCGCCGTGGTTGGCGGAGGAGGTGGAGGTGGAGTTGAACGACGCGGAGACGGTGTTGGCGTTCGAGGTGGTTGGCGAGCACCCGCGAGGCGGAAGCTGCATGAGGACGAGTTGTACAGCTTCTGCATCGGGGAGAAAGTCCGCGCACTGGGGGTCTGGCCGAAGACATGGGCGAGGCGAGGGAGGATGGGCCGCGCCGGGTTATGTGAGCGACACGAGGAGGTCGACCATCTCGGGGTTGTGCAGGATCTCGTGCTGCGCGAGGGTGTGTTAGCGTTTAGTTTGGGATGGGAGGAGAAGGGAGGAGAGGGGGTAGAAGTGCGAACAGGGAAAGGAAGGGGGAGATGGGGGAGAAGTGCGATGGTGAGAGAAATGCAAACGCACCTCGATAGTACTGGTACTTGCAGAGAGACAAGTCGCACGCGTACGGCTTGAGCGCCCGTGAGGCGGTTGTGGCAGCAAGCGGGTCGGCGGGGAGCATTAGCATGATGGAGAAGGAGAGGAGGCAGGTGTTTGGCTGCGCTTTGTTTGGCTACTCTTTGTATGGCCACAACTCTTCAAGTTCAACGCGACGCGTTCGCCACACCGCGTTCCAGAGGGTGACTTTCCACCCGCCTGCATAACACCGTGGTCGCACCGCGGTGCTACCACGGTGTTACACAGCTGGTGGCCTGTAACGTGGGTGACCAGTCACTCACCCACGTCCGAATCGTCTTCTAATTGCACGCCACTCAGCTAGCGCGTCGTGGTCATGGAGGACAACGCGCCGGGGTCCATGCATGTCGTACTACCAGATAGTGAAGCACAGGCTCTTCTAGAGCTTCTCCCTTCTCTCCTCCAGAATCTTAACCCAGAACCTGAACAAAATCAAGAAAATGGTGGGCCCGAACGTTTTCGCGCCTTGACGCGTCTATACGACCAAATTCGGGAGCATGGACAATGTTTGAATTGGGCCCTTGCGCCGACCGTTGCGACCGTTGCGCCCGCCGTCCACGACCCTGGTGCACGTCGGATCCTGCCCCTCCCCCGCCGTACCCTGTGCAATGTCGTTAACAGTCCCAGCCCCCTGGCATCCGAGGAAAACGATAATTCTTTTTCAACTGGTACATCACCCCTACCCTACCTGACCATATCACCTATTAACATGTTCCCAGAGGACTTTTCCTCGCAATTCCACCCGCGTTTGCCTTCGCCACTGTTGCGCCCGCTGTCACCGTCGATGTCTTTGCCCCGCACACCTATGCTAGACGTTCGCGCTTCTTTACCGTCGCCACAGGCTCCTCGTGTTTCTTTGTCGCCTTCACGCTCGCCTTCTTCACTGTTGTGCTCCCCACCGTCTTTACCTTCACCCGGCACGCCTTCTCCCCCGTTCCTACGGCTGCCTTCTCCAACATTGTCCCGCTCCCGGTCCCCCATGTTGATTGATACAGGGACTGTGCTTCTCTCTCCCTTGCGGCTCTTCGATAGCAGGTCGCTTTCCTTGCCCCCCTCCTGCCCACCATCCCCAACCTCTACCCTCGTCGGCTCACAGGGCACGTCGCCCCTCAAACCAGCAGCATGCAATGGTGTCATTGCGTCCACATGCGGTGGCACTGAGATGGAGGGAAATGAGGATAGCACAAACCAGGGCAAGTGCTCCAAGTGCTCCAGCGGTCAGGCTGGGCTTGACGGTGAAGGCCCGCGGCGCTCGAAGAGGGTGAAGGCCCGGGAAGATGGTGGGGGAGATGCAGGAAATGGCCGCGTCCCGGGCCAAGCGAGGCGTCCCTGTAAACGGGGTGGGGATGATGAGCGAGAAATTACCCAGGCATCTCGCGTGAATCAAATTGCGGCGTCTGTGGCTGGCATGCGGAGGCAATTGGAGGAGGAGGAACCAGAGGAACATTCCGACGATGAACAAGGAGAAGGGGCGTTTGAGGAGGAGGAGGGCGCGGAGCAGGAGCAGGAGGGCACCAAGGGGAAGAAGGGGAAGAAGGCAGGAAAGCGGAAGAAGGTGAAGAAGAAGGGGGTCATCTGGCTCATTGACGGAGAACCACCTGTAGCCAAGCGCAATGCTGCCCTGCGGCTAGTCCAGTTGTCTATGATCCCTATCTCTTTCGAACTGCAACACAAGCTCGCCGACTTTCTTCTTGACATTACCCCGGACGTTCCTCCCAGTGAAGATTCATCTCAAACCCCGATTTCTACAGTTCCTACCCTATTGAAGGGGGCTACCAAATCTGTGTCATATGGTCCACCAACTCCATTCGTTGCCGCTCTTACGCGTTGTTTGGTGTTGGAACAGCGCGGAGTCAATAATGACTTCGACGTTATGATGAGCTACATTGAGGCAGCTCTGTATATTCAGCGGTACGCACTCCCAGCCTGACCTTGGACAATGTTCATGTAACTTATATCTCTTTAGGCGCAAAACATCCCCCCGCCCTCGGGGCAAACGTCCTCCTTCGCACCGTGAACTGGCTATCGAAGTTGGTCACCCTTCTGTAGATTCTCGTAAAATCGCGCATTGGTATCAAGCAGGGACGCGCCTTATATATCTGGCAGCTGCATGTAAGTACCGACTCATTCTTTGCTGCTGTGTATTGAAGCCGTTTATCTAGCTAGCATGTTTATTATCCCTATGATTGCTGTCGCAGGACTCAAACATCAGATATGCAAAAGCGACCATCTTGGAGTCATTGAGCTTCTGTCTTACCTCCTTTGTAATCCCCACGGTATGGAACTCAACTTTTGGCCAGCCATCTTTCTCTAATCTGGAGTGTGGTAGCTACCGATCATCAACACAGGCTATCCAAAGACTGTGGAGATCTCACCAGGACGCTTATCGTACCCCAAATGGTCTTCATCAGTCAAGTTTCGACCCAAATAGCAGGAACATTTTCGCTTTCCTTTCCACAGGATTCCAGCGGTGTTGTGGAATCCATCAAGTTTTGTGAAATCGAAAAAATGGCGGCAAGACTGCGTCAATTTGATACCGGGTATTTATTTGGTGCTTTCCTTTGATATTTTTGCTGACTATGTTTAGGTATTGGATGCTACCACGGCCTGATTCGTGCTGGGAAGGACTCCAAAACCCTTTGCTAGCACCTGCCCTTCCTCTTAGCTTCGACCAGCTCACATTAACTGAAGCCTGCGTCGCGGAAGAAATCACCATCAAGACGGATTTTGACCTTAAAGCTACCCCATGCCCCGTCAATCCCGACAATAGTTACACGTGGACGGAAGCGGAACGGGCCAAGGCCTTGGAGGCTCCTGTTGTTCAAAGCTTCAAGGATTTGAAGGAACAGGTAACATACTCTCCCCGCAATGAAATTGGCAATTTTCTCATGGCGCTTTCCAGTTGGCCTCTTTCCATGTTGACGGCGAGAAGACAAGGGATGGGTATATCTGCATACCTTCTGAAATTTGCGAAGGGTACGTTGAATTTGTTTTCCACTTAAGTGTATATCAACTTTTTGTACAGCAAAGTTCTTACCCTTCGTGACCGCAACGATGGCCTTGTCGCCATGCTGATAACCAACCTCACGGACGTCCTTCCTCATCTTCAAGAGACCTCTATTCCTATTGTGTCCGCTATAATGGAAGGAGAAGTTTATCCCGTCAATTCCGACAAACCGAAGTTCAAATTTTTCTGTACACATAAAGTTATCTGGAACCGTTACACAGAAAACGTGCGTTCTTCAAACCGGCTCTGTTCTCAGATTACTAATAAAAAAATTAGGGAGATAATGCGCCCAAAGAAGTCCACCCAAACTTTGTACGAAAGGAGGGAGCTACTCATGTCAACCACGGCCAGCGTGCACCCTATCCTTCCGAAGAGATGACAGAAGACCCTGAGGAGACTGAGCTGCTGGCTGAATTTGTTCAGCTCATAACGACGTTTATTGAATTCCATGTGCGTGCTAATACAGCTGATAACTGATGTCTCATCTAATTCATTATCACAGCTTGTGAAGTTGCTTCCCAAGGAGCATGCATCAATCAAAGTCTATGCTACGCGTTTACCCCTTCATGAGCGTAGTCATGCTCATCCATTTGGGGGGTTTGTCTTCAATGTTCGTGTGTCTACACGCGGCCATAGAGACAGTGGCGATAAGCTCTTCTGTGTCGTCCTACCCTTCGGATCTTGGACCGGAGGAGAGGTTGGCATGTTTGAGCCAGGGTTCTTGTTTCGCCCTCGTGCTTGGGACGGTATCATTTTCCCCTCATGCAACATAACACACTTCAATATGAACTTTAACGGTATACGGTTATCTCTAGTTTTACACTCTGACAAGTATGGCGATCGCTGGGTACAGAACCAGAATGGATGGAGAGCACGGAACAAAGACTATGTTCCCTCAGAAGATGAAGAAGAAGACGTTGATTCGTAGTTAATTACAACTGTAGCCAAGAAATTGTATATAGAGAATTACATGCCCGCCTGACGTTTTTTGTCCAACAAATTATTGTAATCTTCAAAGCGAGCAGGACGCATAATGACACCCTTGTGTTTAGGGCAGGACGAGATATGAGGAATACGACAGTGGCATACGAAAACAAGACCGCACGCTTTGCAGTGGGAGAAGAGGTTCTTCAGCGCCGCCTGAGGAACCGCTTCGCCAGAGCATAGTTTGGCAAATAGATTCGATTCCTGCGGGTAGAGTGCATCGTTCCCAACAGGTGATGTGGCGTCAATGGCGATAGATGCCACTGAAGGATAAATCAGTTGACCACCAACTATTTGATAGAAAAGGACGCACTTGTTCTGAGATAACCGCCTAGTCTTTCCTCAAACAAGTCGTCCGCGATAACCAATTTCCCAAGCTGATCGCCAGGATCTCCGAGATAGCCAGCAACGTACTCTCCAGGAGAATAGGACTCGCCACGTGTATAAGGGCCTAGATGCGCTGGAGCTGGACCTGCGAGGCGTTGATATTGGTCTTCAAATGTTGCCGATAGGAAAATCGAATCTAAATTCACTTTGGAGGGATAAGGCACTAGAAGGGGCGAATTGAAATGAAAACATACAGAAAAACTGGCAACGAGGCTCATCGTAATGGCATAGTGCAAAACTGCCGCAGCTTCCTGTCATGATGCGGCAAGAGAGAGACTTGTGCGGCTGGGTGTAGACGACCAGCTTTGCGCAGAAGCAAGGCCAGAAAACATTGAGACGCCTCAGATATTCACGAATTAGATGAGGAGGGACACGGCTGATCCCCACCACAGGCCTAGAGCATCTTGAGCATGTTAGAGTGTTCATCAATGTACGACGTACCAGGCAACTTGCACGACGTCCTCCAAGGCAACAGAGTAAACCACTAGATCAGTGGATCCTCTTTGCTGTCCTGCTGCACGCCTGTCGAATAAGGCAGAGCAGGCATCTTTACCAGGCATAGAGGAGAGAGTCGAAGTTGGGGGCATTTTTTAGCATTTTCGTTCCGCGGTACGTTGTATTATATATTCGCAAGATGAGAAAGAGGAAGTTTCAGAATACTAGTGGCGCCGTGATTCATTAAAGTGTAGTTTTCGGTCCTCGGGGCTCGAGACCACAGCGCGGTAAAAAATCAACAAGAAGTTATTGAGAGTAAGTACAAACAAACAAGTACATTCGAGTCAAGTCAAAAAAGAAAACACAACAATGGTACATATTCAAGCATGATCCATAGGAGTTAATGACTGTCCAGGATCAGTGCAGTCTCCGTGAGCATCCAAGTGGAGACGATGAGCTGGAAACGACCTCACCAGGTCGCACTGTGGACAGGCGACGATGGCGGTCGAAATCAGGACCCACACGTCGGTGGGAACTCCAACGCGTGAGTTCCACTCGAGGAGGGCCGCACCAACTGGTGTATCCAATGTTTCTTGAAATCTTTCAGGACGCCGACCGTCTCTGAAAGAGCGAAACTGAAAAACAGCTGTGAATGCAACGCACTCATCAACTATTTGAAATTTGATGAGTACTCAAGGAGAGGAAAAATAACAGAGGTAACACACCGCACATGAGGTCAGGATGGTTGGTACAGTGGCCTTCTTGAATATGGTCATTGTATCCATCCGGCGAAAAGTGGAGTTTGCAACCGTCGCAAGCCACCGTAGAACGAATGATGGATGCATAATCGTGGTATGGGATTCCCAATAGTGAGTTGAGCTCTCGGATCGCCTGCCCGATGGGTTTGTAGAGGAATCCCAGGTGGCTATGGGTCCGGCTTAGAGAATGGGGGTAGATCCTCTTGTCGTAGATGCGGAGGAGGGGATGGGGATCTTCTGGGTCCCAAGCAGGATGCGTGAATGGCTCTTCTAAACCCGGCTTCAGTATGTATAATCATACTGCAAGAAATGAAGAAAAAAGCACCTGCTAATAAGCCCGATGAATCGATCTGAAGGATATATTCCATGACCTCAATGTCTAAAAGCGTCTATTAGAATAATGGACTTGGAAAGAAAATCAGAGGTATACATACTGGCCATCTTGCGCGCGTTTGCCACAGCTAAACTAAAGAACGGCTTGGGCATCCGTGGAGATTCTAGAACAGTGCCTTTCGCCACAGGAGTAGGCCTGGGGCGAGAACCTCCAAAAGGGTCCTGACGCCGTGGGCCGTAACGTGGGTCCGGGTTAAGTAATGCCTCGACGGCCAAATGGGAGATAGAGGAGCTGTTTGAGGAGACGCTGGAGGACGATGATATTTGGGATGATGGGCGTGGAGAAGAAGAGAATGATGAGATGGGAGAAGATGAGCGAGTGTTTTCTTCTTCTTGCTCTTCTTCATTCTCTTCTGACAAAAAAATGTGTTAGAGAGAGTCGGAGTAAGTTAGAGCAATCCTGACCTTGGTACCTATCTCTGTCCTCCCACGAAACAAGGTAGTTGGTCTGTTTGAGGGCCGGAACAACCACTAAGAGTATTATTACCAGTGGTCGAGCCGGAAAACGAGCGAAAGATATACCTTTGAAAGCGCAAGGGTGATCTACCGCTTGAAAGTAGTCTGCCACACCACCATTGTATAGTCCCTCCAGACGCAATACGAGAGGTTTGTACCGAAGGCCGTTTGCTGTGGTGTGGGGGCAGAAAAATGGTGACCCATCCCGCATCCAGACCTTCTTGAAGCTCCGGGCAGCAAGGTCGACAGGGCCCTTAGAAGTCACCCGTTGAGGCCTGCAAGGTGTTTTAGTGAAAGTCAAAATGGGGCAAGAAAAACTCGATATACCTGGGGACCTCGATCCAAGTGTCGGTGATTCCGTGATCCCATGTGCAGAGTCTGCCACCGTCGATATTTATTCGGACCAGGTTGTGGAATGCGTCGGAGAGCCATCCTGTAGAGGGGGGAGAGGGGGGAGAAACAAAAGAAACAGGTCGGCGGTAAGGGTGAAAGCGCTTAGAAGAGCCGTTGGCGCGTTGCATCAGAAAGAGAGAGTAGGAGAATTCCTGTTGCCCAAGTTTTTGCGCACATGTTTATGAGTTCTCCCCAGGTGCGTCGACTTCTCTAGCCAGCATAGCGGCGACTTCAACACAACACAACATAGCGACAGCGAAGAGAGAAATAAAAGGCGGAACATTATAATTTAAGTGATGTGGGAAGAATTAGAAGACTCCGTTACGGTAGGTAACACTTGCCTTTACAGGATACTCACCTTGAGACTGGGGGCAACTATGGACAAAGAACTACAATGTTTGCAACGGCTGCTGTGGCCATACAGAGGCATATATACGTTAGCTGACACTGTTCTGGGCCATGCCGCAACTCGGGTGCCTCTTTGACTAAGATCGTCCGCTTCTCCGTGATGTCCGAGTTAGACCAATGCACCCTATACTCGCGATCTCCGAGTCAGCCCGCAAGAAGTCCGAGGGGAAGTCTGCTTCGTACCAAGATTCTGTCACTGCGTCCCTCGCGCGAGAGGATGACGATGACGGAGAGGAAGATGAGGACGAGGATGAGGATCAAGAGGGGGATTCTGGGCAAGGTGGAAGAAAGCTGCAGTCTATCAAAAAGGTTCGTCCGGCAATATATTCGCTTTTGTTCATGCTTTGATTCGTATTATTCTCCCACTCGTTTAGCTTCGTAGTATCATTCGTTCGATACGTAGTAGCCCTCAACGTCGTCAGGCTTGGCTCGAAGACGTCAAGGCCTCGCATTCCTTCAAGGCCGGCAGACTTGGGAAGCAGCCGCTCATGCTCATTTTGGACGTAAAGACGCGATGGTCCTCGACCCACCAGATGCTTCGTATGAACTATCCTCGTCTTGCTCCGTAGTCACGCCAATATACCAATATACCTTCTTTCAGGGCGGGCAATTGATCATCGGCAAATTATCACGGACTTTGTTGGGAAGCACCGCGACCTCCACCAGTACGACCTCACCGTGACGGATTGGTAGTCGATCATCCTCGTCACTGGGTGGTTGAAATCCTTTCGGACGGCTACTACTCTCATGTCAACGACGAAGCGCCCCATGTTATCCTACACGCACGCCATCTTTCGCGGCCTTCAAGAGGACTTACGTGTCAGTTTGAATGAACTGCCGTTCTCGACGCCCTCGGTGCTTCGAAACGGCCTTCTGGATGCTCACCGCAAGCTGAGTGATTATTACTACAAGTCCGACGACTCCCATTTTTACACCTGGGCCGCGCGTGAGAACTCCTATCTCCTTCGTGGCAATGTCTTTCTGATATTCCTGCCAGTTCTCGATCCCCGTATTTCGTATGACGGACTGACTCAAGGCCGATTTTTGGGGTCTGGTAAAAGTGACGCGGCAGGCGCGCATTGACGCGCACCGGCGCGGCACTGACGCGGCACTAACGCGGCAGTGACGCGCATTGCCGCGGCGTTGACGCGGCATTTGTTGAACTTAGTAGTGATCCCCGTAGGCTTTAAATGCACTCGAACTACACTCAGAAGCAGTTAGATAAGAGCTGGAGGAGAACCTGACAATGTCCGGGTCAAATATAAACTCTTTCCATAGGAGAAGTCCTGTTAGTTTGCGTCAATTATGGTGTACATTATGCCCTAGCCATTTTGAACTTGAAAGAAACATTGAATGACTTCTTAGGAGGTCTGGAAGATCCGTTTAATTCACTCCCTGCCGCCTCGACGTTGCGCAGGTGCCGCGCCAACGCCGCGGCAATGCGCGTTACTGCCGCGTTAGTGCCGCGTCAGTGCGCGTCAACGCCGCGTCAACGCCGCGTCAATGCGCGTCACTGCCGCGTCGGTGCGCGTCACTGCCGCGTTAGTGCGCGCCACTACCGCGCCAATGCGCGTCAGTCTCGGGGTGTCCTGGTATGGATGGCTAGCACCAAGCTGAGCCCAAACATCACTTCAAGGGGTGATGGAGTACACATTTGATGGAGAACCGACGGGATGTTGGTAACCGTAAGGGAATCTTGATCAACGCTTCCAGCTTCGAGTACGTTTAAATATGTTGCATGGATCTCTTATTCCGTGATTCACCTGGGTAGTCATATTAATCTTGGTGGTTGCTGAATACTGCCTCAATTGATACCAGGTTAATCCAATAGTTGAATGCTCGTAAACACCCCAAGTCTGTGCCGTTACATATTACTTCAATGGTTCTTCATGTATTCATAGCTGTGTGAAGGGAGGTACCGACCCACTGAGAAAAAAATTGGGAGGTGATATCATGTTTCCTTATTTTGAGGCACTCCTTCCGGAATTACTGCTGGGCTTTCCGCGACCGCGTTGAAGATTTCTCATCTTTTTTGCTCTTTTTTATTCATTGGCATCATGCAGCGATGCCCTGTACATTTTATTCGATACTGGGTGTTCCCCCAACTGGCATTATGTACCCCTCATCCCTTGGCCACCGGTAGCCCTGCTTAGTCTTTAATTTGAGCTCTCATCTCCTCCGTTAATTTCAAATCTGTTCCTACACTCACTAATCAATTTTCATCTAAAGCCCCTAGCATTTCGGTGCTACATATTGATGTCCCACGGGCGGAGTTGATTCACAGTGTGACATCAGAGAAAGTGGTCTGAGTTTGACGAAACACTTCCCTAGCCGGTTACCTTGGAACTAGGAATCCTTAGTTCCCTGGAACGGAGTGAAGCTCTGCCGGCTAAGCTATGAACCATTTGCACATGAGTGCATAGTCTCATGGGTTGCATTTAAATTTCTGAATGAAGGGTTGGGTGATCATGCAGGATTAAAAATTGCAGTGTACATGATGATGCCAAGTATGCTCTCTTTTGTTCGTGTGGTAGTAGGCGTCAACCTATTTTCTCAGTAATCATTCATAACTGGTCCTCATCCCCTCGGGAGATGCTCAAAAATGAAGTATGACTGAGTCTGGTCGAGCATCAGTCGTGCCCATAAATTTACATCTATAGTACATCCTGGTCGGAATAATCCATCTGAGGTCCCGTCTGACACAGAAAACAATGGTTCTTTTGTGAAATGAAAGCCGGCGACTCCATAAAATGAGTTCAGTAACACTTCCCACACTTCAAATTTGGCTGGGAAGTGGTTGTGTAAACATTTATACCCGGAGTTGTATAACATCTGATATTGCTTGGTAATGCCCCACGAGTCAATCACCACTCTGTGCCTAGGCTGGCATGGTGCACTCAAAGTAATATAATGTGTAATGCTAATTCGATCGCAGCTTGCTGGTAGAACTGTAATAGTTTGAACGGAACCAGATTAAGATTGGACCTTTTGGTCTCAGTAGAATGCGAATTAGAATTCGCAGATTCTTCCCTTTCGTTTCGACACTTCCATGATTCGACAGTCAAGGTTGGTTAGGGATTACTCAAATCCGACTGCCATGTTCCACAGAGTCTGTTATAAGTTGTGAGCCATTTCCAAAATTGGGGTCTTTTGTGCACTGGGACCAATCCCGAGAATGTTAGTACCAATTAACCTTCTCATGCAAGCTGCTAGGTCAGCTCAAGTGGCAGTATTTGGGATCCTTTGAAGAGACTCGCGGCAATTTCCCCATAAATAAATTTCTGCCTGATATGCCAACGGTGGTTGGAACATGATTTACAGTTGCAAGCAAGTCAGAAAAGGGGTGGTTTGGAGGCAACAAGTACTACCACATGGTTCAGGTAATTGGTAGATATCCTATAGGCTTGACGGTCCAAATTTCGAGTCGGGGTTTTTTATAGACAATGTCCATACTTGAATTGGGGCCGGGGAGCGTTGGTTGAACAGATTGAGGTGGGGCATCAATTGTTGTATCAGTCTGCACCTATCCAGTGATTTCTGGTCAACCCAGGCCACATGCAAGCTATTTTGGACTACCTCACCCAAATGCATTCCAATTCAATTTCAGGTTCAACTGTTGAACATGATTCTCAGTCTATCAAAGTCCTGGAACAGCTCAAGGTGCACGCACTTGAACCACAGATCTATACTCTGGCGGCTTCACTATTTGTGCTTTAGGGACCAAGAGGTAGCGGATCCTTCTAGTTTAGACAAATGTTTCAAAAAATTGGGGACCATTCACAGTTAGGAATCAGCATATGAGGTTTCAGCCACAGAGTTCGGGCAGAACCATTCAACTTGATGCATACACTGATTACTCATTGAAGAGACTTCACAAACCGAATTTTTCTGTCGTTCAACCTATGCTGAACGTAAAACGGCTGCATCGGGCTGTAAGGCAAGTCAAAATTTAGTCAAAATGCCAACTACCAACGTGGCTTAAGCATGGCTTAATTAGACATTACCTGCTCACATTTTGGTATTGGTTCTCTAGGTTCCAAATGATGTATTAGAGTCATTAAACCTTGCCTGAAGCGGTTTTGAGGCAAGGGGAACGATATACGAGGCCCTACAGGCGGCGCGGCAGTCCCGCCATCAGGAAAAAAACCACGTTTCTGGGTAGCGCCCGGTAGTGCCAGTACCCAAGGTAGGTGGGTAGACAGGTCCCCCCGGTGGGAGAACCCGGTAGCGCCCACGCCAAAGCCTGGTAGCAACCAGTAGCAATCACGTGGATGCTCAGTAGCGTCTAGTAGATGCGCGGTAGCTGGGGGTAGCACTGAGCTACCAGGGTACTGGGACTACTAGGGGAGCAGTAGAATGGATATCCGGAAATCATACTAGCTCGAATGGATGAAAAGAATATAATTGACGCGCTATCTAAGCTGGCATTGCAACGTCACCAACCCCATCATGATCACCCCCGCCGTCCGCGTCACGACCTCCATCACCGCCGCCGTCCGCGTCATCATCATCACCACCGGATTCACTATCCGTGTCTCCGGTCCTCCCCTCCATTTGCAGCCGTAGTGCATCCTCGTGGTCTTCGTCGATGTTCGTTGGCGTTGCCGATGGAGCTGTCGCAGAGAGGGTTTGACTGAATGAAAATGATTAGAATCCAGATATAGCACTAAGAGACAAACTCACGACGCGCGGCGATACCATTTGCGCCGTAGGGTTTCCACGACGGCTTCGTTGCAATTGCTCCACCGCTTGGTATCGGCAAGGTGAACCTCATAGCGGTCCGCGACGTCCTTTTCGTAGAACTTGGCTTGAATGAACATCCCAGTGGACCATTCCTTCGCACAAAATTCCAGCTGCGGATACAGTTAGCGTCGAAAAAATGGGGGAAAAAATGTGTACGCACCGCAGAGAGCTCGAGAGCAATGAGCGCCAGAGGAATCGGGTCAAAATAAGAAGGGAACAGGGCACCAACAGAATCTTTCTTGAGGAAAGTTGTGAGTTTGCGCACAGATGAAAGGATCTTGTTTTCTGCGTATCCCGTTCGCGCATCAGGATCCTGAACGATATCAGCAGATGTAGAAGCTACGATGGGAAGAATACCTTGTAATGGACCGACATCTTGTGAAGAAGCTTCTCGGCTTTGGCCTTATTGCTAGTGATGGTCTTCTTGGCGGCGCTACGATCGAAGCCGTAATGGCTTGCAAATAACGAGCGGAAGGTTTCGATCATCTTGCCACGTATTTGGGAGCCGCGCGCCGTAATCTCGAGGGAGAGCATCAGTAATAAATGAATGAAGATATATCGGAGCGCACAATTTTAGCCATCCGCTCCGTCATGAGGTAGCGCTTCCCACCTGGGGCGGAACGACACGCACCCTTAAAGGTCTCCATGGCCCATGTCGCCTGAAGCTCGACGCCGGGGAAACCCTTGATCGCGAGTATGCGAGCTGAATAGTCCCCACATGCACGGATGAGAAGGGCACGGAAGATGGGGGCGTAGTCTATCGCCTTCGGCTTCAGTCCAGGAGTGAGTACAAGACCCTCACGCAGCTTTGCTTCCTCGGGTTCTTCTGCAGGCTTGGTCTTTGAGCGCTTCGCGGGCGGAATAGAAGAGTCGGTGGGATGGGAGCGTTTCGCCGCTGAGGAGCTAGATCCTCGACCCCGCCCGCTTGAAGGCCCAGGAGAAGAACTGCGAGGTGGTGGTGATGAGCTACGTGGCGGTGGTGATGAGCTACGTGGCGGTGAGGCGCCACGTGGCATGTCGTCGACGCCATTGCCGCCGTCGAGGTCGTCGGAATCCTTGGGCGGCAGCGGGGGTGGGTTAGCCTGAGAGTCGAGCGCGCGTTCCTCGGGTGTAGGCTCCGGGAGAGTGAGATAAGCACGAGGTGCAATCTTCGGTGCAGCTACACCTTTCTTGGTCTTGCGCAGTACCGGTTTCGTTAGTGGGCGCTGATCAGGGGTAGGGAGGGTCCCTAGAGGCCTAATCTAAGGAAGATTTAGTGTTTATGTGGATGATGTAAAGGATGACCCACCGAGGATGCGAAAGTGACACCTCCCTCCTCCCCCGACTCGCGCTCTTCACTCTCCGGACCAGAGTCGTCTTGTAGATTGAGAAAAACGAGGGGTCAGAAGAGGATTAGGAGGAGCGTGCAGTAATACCTTCGACTGGTTTTGACCGCGCAGCGAGCTTCTTCTCTTGCCTAGCGAACTTCTTCTTGAGTTGGGCGACCTGCGCCTCAAGGGCGGCTAAATTCTCCTTTTCTGGGGCCAACAGGTCAGTGCAAGCACATAATATAGTAAGAGACTCACCGTGGGTCGACTGCTTCGCTGAAGGCTTGCGGGCGCGTGGGGGGAGGGAATCAGTTTCCTCTTGCGGGGTTACATCGCGGCCGCGGCGAGGCTTTGACTTGGTGGAAGTTTTCGGGGGTGCCTCGTCCTCAGAATCTGACGACGAAACGGTGACCATGGTGGGGGGAAGAAAGAGAGATGATCAACCAACCGTCGTGACTCTGTTGCGAGTTGTTTGCGGAGCGATCGTCGGGGCCGAGCTGAATCGGGACATACAGGTCTTCAGAAAGTATGGCGTTCCGCTGCAAATGGTGTCCTGTGCGCCTGGATACGGTACAAGGACTCCGTTCGCACGTCAAGCAATCGCCCGCCTGCGCGCAAGAACGTGATCTTCTGTACGCAGTGGATTACAGCTCTGATGACTCGGAGTCGGACAGAGAAGCTGCCATGCCGTCGACACTGGCAGGTGCTGGAGCACCGACAGATGCAGACGTGGACGTCGGTGCCGATGGTCCAGGCCAAAATTTTGAAGATGACGAGGACAGTATCATGGCTGATCCTCCTAGCGACGATGCTGGTCCAGAAATTCCACGTCCGCCCAAACGTCCTCGAGCGACAGTGGAGGAGGTCCCCGATGAGGATGACCGGTTGACGCAGGATTTCCCTGCCAAGTTTCATGCTGGCGCAATCCTCGAGCAGTGCAAAACCCAGTTTGAGAAACTGCGAGAGGAGCAGAAGGCAGGAGGGTGCGAGCCATGGCATCCTTTCGAGAGCGAGGAGGAATGGGAGTTGGCACGGTGGATGATGACGTCGGGGCTAAGTCATTCAAAGACTGATGATTATTTGAAGCTTAAAACGGTACGCACCAGTAAACCCCTTCTTTCTCGTGCTCACTGTCAGAAGGTTCGAGAGGGCATTAGCGTCGTTCAAATATCTCCTGCTTGCTCTCCTACTCATGTCCTGCTTGCTTTCCTACTTGCAAGTAGGAAAAGGAAGTTTGACATGAAAAGGAGCTTTGATGCTCCTTCTGTCAAATTTAGCTCCTACTCTGGTCCCTTTTTGTACTTCCAGTCCATATTTTCAAAAAATAATTTCACCGCTGAGAAGGCATGCGCAAGTAGGTAAAATGTGGCTCATTTCCTACACTTAACATTGCTTGGATTATGTATAAAAAATACGATGAAGTTTTCCTACTCGGGAAAAATGCTGGCTAGGCCGTTCAAAATTGAACGAATCTTCTCCTACTCTTTCATCCTTCTCGGGAAATAATCAATAAACTGAGCAGGAAAATATGCACAGATGTTGTAGGGGTATAAAATAAGAACCCTTTCCACTTTTATCGGAATCCGGGCAGAATTGCTTGCGGGGCAAGAAGTAGGAGCCGGAGTAGGAGAGCAAGTAGGAGATATTTGAACGACACTATTAACCCGTCATTCCACAACAACCGCGCCTTCCTCCAGAGGATTGATGCCCTTCCGCACGGTCCTCAGTGGTATTGCCATCCATTTGAGTTGACCGGCGACGAACTGGATGCGGACAAGGTGCCGAAGACGGACGTAGTCGAGATGTGGTACAGAGATCCGCTTGAATGCATCAAAGAGCTCCTGAGCAACCCGGCGTTCACGAACCAAGGCTACGAGCCGTGCCGCATCTTCAAAGACCAAAACGACGATGGTGAAGGCGTCAATCGAGAGTTTAATGAGATGTGGACGGCCGACTGGTGGTGGACGATCCAAGTAAGTGTTAGCTCAAGTTGCCGATTTAGTGGGCATTTACCTCGTAAACGTATCAGGAATTGCTGCCAGTCGGTTCGACACTGTGCCCCATTATCATCTCGTCGGACAAAACCCAGCTGACTCGATTCAGTGGGGACCAGCAAGCGTGGCCGGTGTACCTCACCATTGGCAACATCGACAAAGCTACACGTCGCACCGCATCTTCCCGCGCAACTGTGCTCCTCGGCTACATCCCTGTGACGAAGTTAGAGATCTACGCGAAGGCGAATAGATCTGCGGCGGCACACCAGCTCTTCCACGATTGCATGCGGATTATGCTCCAGCCTCTACGGGCAGCGGGCAAGGATGGTGTACGGATGGATTGTGCCGATGGCTTCGTGCGAATGATGTTCCCAATTCTGGCAGCTTACATCGCCGACTATCCGGAGCAATGCCTCGTTGCCTGCTGTCGCGAGAATTCGTGTCCACGCTGCCTGGTCAACCCCAAGGAACGGGGAGATCTTAGAAATGCTCCCTTGCGCGATCCCGATGAAACTTTGAGAGTTCTCTCGGAGCAGTCGCGAAAACTAAACCCTCCCGAATTTATTTCTCAAAACCTCCGCCCTATTAATCCGTTCTGGGCCGATTTCCCTCACTGCGACATATTCTCATGCATGACGCCTGACATGCTCCATGAAATCCACAACGGCGTCTTCGGCGATCATGTAGTTACCTGGTCCAGCGCGGCAACAACTGGTCTCGGCCCCGAAATTGACCTGCGTTTCCGTGCGATGGCACCTCACCCGACGCTACGACATTTCAAAAAGGGAATCACCTTGACTTCACAGTGGACTGGGGCCGAACATAAAAATATGGAGAAGGTCTACCTTGGTGTCCTGGCCAATGCGACCGAGCCACGCGTTCAACTCGCCGTGCGGGGACTCCTCGACTTCACTCACTACGCTCACTTTGAAACACATTGCGATGAATCACTGGCCCAAATGGACGCCGCCTGGGCCGCTTTCCACGCTAACAAGGCAGTATTCATCGACCTGGGGATCCGCGAGCATTTCGACATCAACAAACTTCATAAACTGAAACACTACACCGACGCCATCCGCTCTCGAGGAACTGCAGACGGTTACAACACCGAGAATACTGAACGCCTTCACATTGATCTAGCTAAAGTTGGCTACAAAGCAACTAATCGGAAGGCATATACGCAACAGATGACGGTTTGGCTTCGCCGCCAGGAGTCGGTCCACAAATTTGGCTCTTATCTCCAGTGGGCAGTCCCGGGATATATTGCTGTACCTGCCGCACAGGATGATCCGGAGGAAAGCGATGGCTCCGCATCTGCAGTACCTGCACCCGTGCCTCCTGCTGCGGACGATTCGGATGATGAAGGCGCCCTGGAAATAATTCCTAATGCTCCTGCTTCAGTTCCAGTTCACACCGTTGCTAAAACCCCCGGTTTCCCAAGTCTCACCGCCACATCAATCGCAACGGACTTCCATGCACCCGACTTCCTCCCTAAGTTGGCTGATTTTATGGACTCCGAATCAATCCCTACCATAATAGAACCATCCGAAGCGTCAACTTTCCCAGTCTACAAACGCCTCTCACTTACCCTTCCGGATGTCTCCGAGGTAACATCACACGTCGTTCTTGACAAGATCAGAGCGGTCAAGGGCACAGCGTTGAAGCTGACTACGAAGGGGGTGAAACCTGCCAAAGCTGGGCAATTTGACACCGTCCTTGTGCGAACCAGACTCCGGGTTGCAGGCGAGAGCCCAACGAGTGGTAATTATTCCAGCATGTAAACTGTTGTGCTCGTTCTCAGGGTGTCATTATAGGTCTTCGTGTTGCCCGAGTACGCGTCATCTTTCGGTTGCCGCAGCAGTACGGTGTGTACCACGGCACCCTGGCCTATGTCGATTGGTACAAAGAGCTCATCCAACCTGTTGCTGACATTGGAATGCACCAAGTCTCTCTCTCTTCCCGCAATCTTCGACAAAATTCGGAAATCATACCCATCACAGACATTGTTCGCTCCTGTCATCTTATACCCGTGTTCGGCCGTTCAATCGATCTCACCTGGACTTCGGAACATGTTCTCGACCAGTGTAAATCATTCTATCTCAATCCTTACCTGCGCCATCATGATTTCTTTTTTTTCCGTTACCTCGTCGATTTGTATCACTCTAGAAAGGCGGCGGAGGAGCGTAGTGTCCGTATGAGGTTGATGGGACGTGCAGGGCGCTGATGTATTTTTTACTGCTCAATAAACAGCCTGCTATACCTTGTAAATTTTGTTCGTGAGATATCTTATTTGAGGGACACCAGTCCCTTTTTTAGCGCCATGACTAATAATTGAAGCGCCTGGGTGTCGGCCCGGCAATCCCGTTCGTGCGCTTTGAACTCGTCCGAGCACAGCCACCTCGGACAAGTTCAAAGCGCACGCGCGGGATTTGCCGCTACTGAACCCCCTGCAAAAACTATCAACTCTATCAATACTACCCGGCATATAGGGGAATGCTACTACCTCTACTGGATATACCACCTAAATCTACTGGCACTACCAACTGCTACTGGGCCCAGACCAAATCTCTACCAGTGCTACCAGTGCTACGAAACTCTTAGGTGACGCTACCCAGATATTTTCTTTTTCCTGATGGCGTCAATCGCGCGTCACGCCGCGTCACTTGCCGCGTCACTGCCGCGTCACTGCCGCGCCAGTGCGCGGCAGTCGCGTCAAAATCTCCAGTCCCCGATTTTTGGCGGGACGAAGCTCTCATGACACAGTTGGACACCGCCAAGAATGCACTAGACGACTACTTCCATGACAATTACGCGAACAGGACTGCACGTGTTCCCGCCGATCAGCCGCCGGTGGCTTCTTCCTCGATCCAACAGTCCGCACTTTGTTGCCAGGTACCGTGTCCAGCGGCGCAGCGTCCGCGACGAACTTCGCGACTACTACAACTTGCCGCGCGAGGATTTTCACCTTTGTGATCCAGTGAAGTGGTGGGTTGCCCGCAAGGCACAATTTCCAAATTTGTTCTGCCTTGCGCGTGATCTCATGACTATTCCCGGTTCGTACATCACTGACTACTAGTATTGTACTCCGAAAGCTCATATTCACCTTTCCTAGGGTCTGCCGTTGCAGTTGAGCGCATGTTTTCTGGGGGCCGCGATACAATCTCGCTCCGCCGGGCAAGCTTGAAGCCGGACACCATCAAAACATTGATGCTGGTGAAACAACGCCTCCGCCTGGCTCGCACTGCTATTCAGGAGATTATCGGTTGAATTACTTGTCATATAAATACTATAAACAATTTTTTTTGCACCGACCAAACCCGTGGTACCGTTAACGGCCGTGCCGTGAACCGTGCCGTCCCGTCGGAGCCTCTGAGATTGACCTCACGGCCCGTGTAGGGCACGGCCGTGCCGTGGAAAAGCCGTTGATTCCACGGCCGTGCCCGTGACGGGCACGGGTGGCAGCTCTAGCTATAATGTCTCTAATGACTACCTAACTTTACTTTGAGTCAATATGGCTAGAACGGCGTGCGCTAGGTGGCCACAAAAAATGACCGAATCTGGCGTGATTTGTCATCAACGCGTCGCACCTCTCCCGCTTCCTCTCCCTCTCCCTTCTAATATCGCGCACTGGTGTGGACTCAAAAATGTCGACTAGACCCATGGGCACACCTCGGACACCTCAGACACCACGCCGTCGCCCGTTTTCACCCGTTGCGCCCCGTGGCCATTTCGGGTTGAAAAGTATCCCACAAAGTGGAAATTGGGCCAGGTCACGCATGGAATGTCTGTAGTCAATAGCCAGTGCAGGAGCTGCCAGGTCGAAATGGACAAGAAAACCATCAGCGAGAAGACAAAGTAAAGTTTTGCTTCGAGAGGGAGGCCTTTCAGTTCATCCCGAGAGAATTTGGATTGCCAGTAGTCATTGTCATATTGGAGAGTAGTCAGGTTGGGAGTAAGATGTGCAGGAATAAGGAAGTTTGTGGTCGAAGAGCGAGGTACGCGCAAGACAGCAATTTTTCAGATTGTCGAGTCACACTTGGTCACTCATGAAACGCGTCGCGTCACGCTACCCGATTCGGCCACGAAACTTGTAGCGCGTTTTCTGAACGACGAGAGATGGTATGGACTCAATTCTTGCTGAGAGATCTTCTCAAAATAATATTATGAGTTGATCGAGCCCATAAAACCTGAGTATTTTAAAAGAAATGTGGTCGGTTTGCTGGTAATTGATGGGGCAAATGGTCGCTCAAAGTCAGGATATAAACTGGGAATGGCAATATGTCCTGCCAAACCAAATGGCTAGGCACATGCACTACCATCGAATGAATAAAAAAATTGTTTACACTAAGGGAATCGGACTCGAAATGGGGGAGAAATCCGTCCGAGAACACATGCCTTGTTTTCACGAGTTTGGACCAAGCCTCTCTCCGAGAATCGCCGGCTTGCCGGCGCGGAGACAGGCTTGCTCCGAACCTAAGGATAGGCGAGTTTTGCACAAAAATGCAAGGACCGATTATGTCCGAAAATCCGGCTTGCGCCGATGTAGCCCACAAAAACAAAAGGTGACGCATTCTTCCATTTTTTTTTGTCGTTTGGGCATCTATGCCTTCGTTTACGTCCTCTACATGCTTCGGCCAAGTCGTGGATCTTGAATTTTGACGGAGAAAAGCCAACATACAAAAGCTCATGCAAGGACCGTGGAATGACTGGACCACGGGTTGTAGAGTATACAGTCGCAAACTAGGACCAGATTAGTGCTGGCAAGGTTCGGTTCGGTTCAGGTTCGGCGTTCGAACACGTTCGAACTTTTTGAACCTCAGAGCATTTCCCACACCCAAACTACCTCTGCGCGGTCCCCCAAAAAATTGGGAAGGGTATTTTACCATCTAAACTTCATGTCAAGACCTGTTGAAGCACACCTAGAAATATATCTGAGCAAACTCGAGCTGAACAAGGTTTCATCAGATCACGTGAGTGACTATCCTTTCGCAACCTACAGGGTGAAAACATCAAGAAACCCACTTAGAATTGGTCATGAGTGAATGTTATGGATGATTGAAAGTAGGGATGGCAACACCTTTGTTAAACCTCCAAAAATACGACTCAATTGTGTTTAAATAGGCTATTTTTGGCCATTTGCGGTTCGGCGTTTGAACGTGTTCGCGAAAAATCTCTGGAGCCCGAACCTTGAACCTGAACTCCCCGTTCGGTTCAGGTTCGGTTCAGGTTCGGACCGATTTCCGAATCGGACCCTGCCAGCACTAGACCAGATCTGACGAGCTTGAGGGCTTTAGAGATCCGTGACTCATGATCGAGTTCAGCAGCAGCCTTCCGTTGCACCTTTGTGCCAGGTGGACAAGGCATTCACTAATAGAAAGTTCTCAGAGTCGAGTGGCTAAGTGACACATCGAAAAAAGAAATATTTGCGAGTGTTTCGCTACCACGTGTATGTGGCCAAATTGGGTCCCCCCATCTTCTGCCGCCATGCTCTCTCAAAACATCACAAACCAACCCGGTTTTTTTACCAGATCTATAGTGCGGATCGAAAAGTGTGCCCCTACGATAAAAAACTCCACAGTATGTCCCATTTTTACCACGTAATTTGTCAATTTGTCTGACCGTTTCGCTTCCTAGTTTGCAACTGTATGTGCCATACAAATGGAGCAAGCAACTTGCCTATAATCGAGATGAGCAGATCTGCGGGACGGATCGATCGGGCGTTTCAGGACACTGGACATCATAATGGGAAGGAAGGCGATGGAGGTGAATTGCAAGACGTTTCGGTTAGCAGGAAAATTGACTGCCTTGCCTCCAATCGCTTGAGATCTCAGCGCACTTGGACTATCTCAAAATGCAATCCCACAGTCGGCGAACTCTCTGCAGTGCATAGGGGGAAGTACTAGCAACTTCAATCCATTTCTGTCGGGCACAGTACTGTAGTGATTTATAACTTTCCGTCACTGCCGAACTGGAGACAACTCGTTCGGCTGTGGGAGCCCACTTTCCACAATGGGACTATAAGGAAATTTGATGCCACAAACACCAGAACCGCGCCGAAGCGACCGAAGGCGAGGAAGAGCGTGTGTAGACGCAATGCGCAGAGATGGGAAGCCGGAAACGAATGGCCGGTACACATCGCCATCGTGGTCCTCATGGCCGTGGAAGAGAGCCGGGGGCGGTCGCAGGGACCGAGACGGGAATACATGTGCGAGTGGGGAGCTGTGGAGTTAGGTCCGATCAAGGTCGGTGATTAAGACGGCGTTATTAACTTTACAGCCGCCGATCCGGTTGAAAAGGGAGTTGTTGGCACCTCCTCGTCTCACAGGTTGGACTCCATTTCCAACAAGAGTACCCCAGTTCATTGCCTGCATTCCCCGATATTTTTTTTCTATCTTTGAATCGGAGCTCAATATTGAATCTTCGCTGTCAGTGCGAAAGAGCGCTGTCATGCTGAAGCGCCACTGTCATTCCAAATTTGGCACCCACACTGCACCCGAACAATACGGCGCCCGCGCAACACCCTCAAGTCCGCACTCTGAGCACCATGGCTACTATTCTCCACCTAATCGACATTGAGCTGAAAAAATGGACTGATTTGCATTTCGAGCGGTACTACAGCTCATTTGGGAGCCCGATATGGAAGCACCGCTGTCAGCTGGCTGTCATCGCCCATGCGCCACATCAATCTAAGTTTGATGTTCTCGTAAGTACTGGACGAGAACAATGCGGCCAACCACTTCCCCGGATGTCCCGTCACAGCCTTCTATCTAATTTAAAGCGCAACGTGTTCCGTGCATGCTCCTCTGACCCTTCCTCTTATACTTGTTTTTGCTCCAATACATTCTTCGTGCTACGACCCCCAAGTCTATTGCAGCACTACATTCTCTTTGGTCAGTTCTGTCTCTCCTGTGAACTTGGGCCCAGGCTGATATGGTGCTGTCCCTCGTGCATAAGCTCGACACTTCCACAAAATGGCAACGCCTCACCAACCCCACCTTACCATCCAAGGTGCGAGACATCCTTTAGGATATCAACATCAGGATTTATATTACTCAGGAGGCAGAGGAGGTGATGGTGGACAGGGCGGCCAACAGGGCGGTGGTGGAGGTGCTGGGTATGGTCCCATTGTAAATGCTGGACCTGGAACCATGCATGTCCACTACCATGGGGAAGCGGAAAATCGAGACATCATCCTTAACTGGTTTTCACCCATCAATTTCTTTCTACGACAGGCAGATATTTCACAGATGCGGGTGAAGGGGACTGGTGGATGGCTACTTGAAGATCCTCTCTTTAAGCAATGGGAATCTGGTTGTGGAAGCACCCTTTGGTGCCATGGAATTCGTATGTAATTCATCACCCTTCTATGCTTCCCAGACTGACCAAACTGAAATTTCCAGCTGGCGCTGGGAAAACAGTCCTTGCGTGTGTCCATTCTCCACATTAAGTGGCCACCGCTGATTATGACAATCCAAGGTCAATGGTTGTGGATCATCTCAGTGCAGCATTCCGAAACAACAAGGATATTGGTGTAGCTTGCATTTATTTGAACCACAAGGAAATCGACAGCCAAACACCATCTAGGCTTCTCGCAGGTCTCTGGAGACAGCTTGTACTTGACAGGGATATTGGCTCCATTGCAGAGAAGTTATACAAACAGCACCAAGAGAAGGGCACTGCACCATCCCTGGAAGAAGTTGTCAATGTACTCAGGTCTAGCCTCAAGGAATTTTCAAAGGTCTTTATTGTCATCGATGCCATTTGTGAGCTTTACTTGGGTTCTGGTGGATCGAGGTCGCAACTTGGCAAGTTGCGACTTCTGTTTGGGTTCTGGAGGGGGCTCTATTTGGGTTCTGGGGGCATGAGATTGAGTGTGGCCTGGCCAGTCACGATCTCTGTCACCTCATACCTGGCGGCGTAACCTGGCCAGGTGCTCCGTCACACTGAGGTGCTTTAGGGTTCTGGGGGGGAGCCAAACTTATTGTGGGAAACAATGGGCCGCATTGTATCCCCGATAAGAGCGTTGTAGGTTGGTTGTGGGCTGTGTGGCCTACCTGATGAGTTCAAAAGAACGAAACCACCACAAAATGTATCCTTCACCCATCTCCGTTGGATCCGTGATTCATCCGAGCCTCGAGACAAACCGTATAGTGTAACTGCGACGATCTGCGATTATTGAGGTCTGCAAGGTCAGCGAAAAAAAGAGAGCTGCTGTAGCATTACCCAGTTAGACGGTGTCGGAACCGTTCCGACACACTGGTGCAGCAGCAGATTCCCATTCGGATTTTCTAACCCTTCATTGTATATTATAGTAGGGTTCCTTGGATACCCACTTTAATGTTTCCGCTGCCGAGTCCACAATTCCCGGAAATAAAATCTCAATTTAAGTTTGTCAATACTAGAACCTGGGGCGGCGCGGGCTGGGAGGTTGTTGCCGATTTTGCCGATTGTACCCTGCCGAGTGCGAGCCGAGGCTCGGCTTAGCGAAGCAGCGACATTTGTTAGGTAAAAGTTGAGCTATTTCTTCTTGAAAGGTGTTGAATTGGGGTCAAATGAGCGCCAAATGGGTTCCTACGGGTTCCCAACATGATTTCTCGTCAATTCTTTGCCAAATATGGTCAATTTGCTCAAAAAATGACCAAACTTGCATCCAAAGTATGGGTTTTTGGCTCTCAAAAAGGTATGGATTATGGAGTATGGGAGAGTTATGGGGTTTTTGGACATTTTTAGTGGGAACAGTGCTGGTGGGGCCGAAAATCTATGGGTTACAGCAGAGTATGGGTTATGACAGGTATGGGTTATAACAGAGTTGACTGTACCTTCATGCTGTATAATCCATTTCTGCATATGAAATGATTGCAGAGACTCGATTTCTGAGAAAACACCCATTTATTTTTTTGTGAGGCAATGACAGAGGTAAAGTATGTTAGAACCTCATCAAATTGTGGTATGGCGTGCTCATACTTGGCAGAGACCAAGAAAGGAAGATTCCCCCGGAGCATATGGATTGCTGTGACATCGAGCAGAGCACTTCCAAATTCGGGCATAGCAACAGAGCCTCGTCGCGCCCAGACTGATGAGGGTTACGACGCTGACTGAGAAGAACCCAAGTATCACGCATTATTCATCCCCATATACCATTTGTAAATCTATATAAGCAGTAGGCTTTTACGTTTGTAAAGTAGCAAAATGTTCGAGACATCATTGGTACACCCACTTCGCCTTTTTGCTCCGCGAAAAACGCATAAAACGGGTCAGGAAAGCCCAAATCCACGTAATGCCGACAAAACCCAAGGATGGCCCAAATGTGCTTCGAGTTGGAATGGTTATGGGACTTTCCCCCAAGATTCTAACCAATTTGCTCTGAAATTCACGGAAAAACTGACAAAAACCCATCAAAAGTATATACTCCCATGGCAGATCTATTCGTCAGCCGAACCGAGATCCATAGGGTGCATAATTTTTATTGATCATCAGCCCAGTGGAGGCATCCAGGCAGTCTCCCGGGTCGAGATTTGGTGTGCAGTAAATCCTCCCACCGGTCCGGCGTAGACGGTGTGTCTTGGGTAGGGCAGTGGAGGAGAAAGTGTTCAGACACTCTGCATGTGCCACCTTTTTGAAGGTTGTCGAGGTTTGTCAAAGGGAGGTTTACAAGGCTACAATGACGTCGGTAGGTGTAGGTGAGCTTTTGGGTCAGTGTTGCAGTCGGGCTTTTGTTCTTGAGTTTGGCATTCAGCATCACATCGGCCTCCTCGCTGCCTGGTGTGGCACGAGCCCGGTGTACTCAACGCAGGAAGATCTGAGAGGCCCAAATTTATTTTCATGGATTCTTTACATGTATTTCCGTAATCTGGTCGGAGGAATTTCCTCCAACTGCCCTAACAGTCCCAATATTAATTGTTTTTGTTCGTTTTGCCGAATATGGAAGTACACCACGTGACGTTTGTCGAGGGTGGATGGGGTCTACCTTACATCTTGCTAATTCAATATTTTTATTGTTCAAAGTTGCTGGTACCCTCACATATACCCATCCCCTGTGCAACCAATTGAACATTTCCATTTACTTCCTAATCATCATTGAACATATTTTAGGCCCGTACCGTGCATATATCCTTTGATGGGAGCTTCCATAGTGAAAATTGATGAGGGATCAAAATGCAGCCAGCACTGTATTGCTAGCTGTAAGATGGTCTAGTAATGGCATATAAAAATCCATTTGCATGCTAGAAACTCGAAATGGGTGAAATTGCAAGTTCATCTACTGCTCAAAAAAGCATGCAGGTCAGTTTTACATTTGAAACATTATATCTTCAAAACACTTGGTGTGCCGAGTTTCGCATCAAATCAGTGAATTGCCCTGTTTGGAGTCATTTCAAACCGGATTTTTACGGGACCTTGTTTGCTGGATAGCCAGCACAATTTCGGTTAGAACTGTCTCTTTACATTTCCTTCTAGTGCCCCAGGTCCTTTCTGGGAACCAAATTATGTGAACCTATATATTTTCAGAATCCTCTGAACTACCAGATTCCATTGATATACATTTTGGAGCTCATGGATGATTCCCTGACCCACAAGATGGAAAATTGTCGAAGCATGATTTCTCAGATTTTACCATGTTGAGCAGGTATAAAGGTGGTTTCAAGTTTCCTAAAATTTCTTAGAGCATCCCTTATACATTGGTGATGTACCTACACACATGGATAACAGTTGGGACCACCAAGTTGTCAAAAAACCAGGACTCCCAACATGTGAAAACTTTTTGCACAGTATGTTTGCCATAAAAGTATGCCATGGTGAGTAGAATTTTAATTTTACAGTATATGTGCCATGCGAACATTTACAGACATTCAAATCGCGCTCGGAGGCACTATTGCGCTTTCCAGAGCACAATTGCCGGTTTACATTTTGCACCGCGGTCTCTGTCGCCTTTTAAATGGTCCACATTTTGAAACGCTTGACTTGAGATCCTGCAGACCATTTCAATTCCAATGAAGTTCCAGGGCCGTTTTCTATAGCCCTCATCACTGCGAACATTTACAGCTATTCAGATCGCGTTCTAAAAATAAAAAACGTACCGGGCCCCACTCCCACATCCAAGATCGAGACGGGCCTTTCTTTCTTCATTAGGATCATCTCGCAGTATTTCGGGAAGACACAGGGGTTTTCTGATAAGGTGCTGAAGATCTTGGTGTTGCTTATTTGAAAGCTGAAATCAGCATACGGTGGGAGTCAACGTGATTGCGCACCAAGTCGTTCCAGCTCATAATCGTCGACAGGGAAGACAACTCCGATCCTGGTAGCCAGCGAAATTCCACACACCGAAGGAGGAACCAGAGGCGACTATGGACATCGCGAGCGTGCGGCGCTTGTGGGAGAAGTGCGAGAAGACCGGCGACGCTGGGATTGTAGGCGATTCCCGCTCTGAGTCCTGCGCCGAGCTTTTGGGCGAGAAAGATCTACGTAAGGCGATGTTAGTGGCTACGAGCTGCGGCATTTGATTGAAATTTAATGATACTGGGAATGGAGGACCTGGTATAATTTCTCGCGCTGGCGGAGCGACAACATAAATATGTTCAAGGCTTTGCTGATCCACTATGGCACATATACTGGGTAAAAACTAGTTGCTCACAACTTTGCGTTTTTCGGCAATTTCAGCTACAACTTTGGGTATTTTCCTGCAACAAATTTGCGGGGGACATTGAATCCTACATCTATCATTGCACGTGTTTTGAATGTCCGGCATTTTTTCCTGCAAGCGGTTGCATTGCATGCAACTTGGAACAAATGATTGCAACTCGGGACAATTCTGCGTGTAACTTCTTTCCTTCTACCGGAAATCCTTGGCTGATAGTGTAGGCAACTCCGTTGCCAGCAATTTTGGTGAACAACTAGGACGCATCTTTCGAATGTGGAATGTGAAACCGTGAGACCCGTCCTCCGCCGCTCCGGCGGCTGATTGGGCCGAGTTGGGCGGCCCGCCACGTGCTGACCATCCCGATTGGGAGAATTGGCTATTTCTCGGGTTGGTCTTTTAGTTCTTTTTCATTCCCATTAGTTAACTTACAATCATGGATACCCAGAGGTATGAATCCAAAGCATCCTTAGACGAATGGCAATATTCTGCAGCTGGAAGAATCATTAAATTTACTAACTCATGTGCACCCCCAGAACAAGAACCCCAGTCTATGACTTCCAACTCGGTAACTTCATGAGTCACACTCGTCCAAAGGCAATATATCAATATTGGATCGTGCCACGCACCAAGACTCCGCATTTGACTCTGTAGGACTTCAACAATAACTTGGTAAATGTATTATTCACTCGTGTACTTCAAATGGATCCAAATCGGACTAGCAGGCGTAGCTTTTTCGCAACAGTACAGGCCGGGAAATATCCTCTTTTGTCGACGTTCCATAAAAAATTCATGCCTCCATGCTAGAGCTGGCTTGAGTGGTCTTTCTGTACAGCGTAACAGCTGCCCATTGCACAGTCTCTTCCACAGGTACACGCAGTTGATCGCAGCAATCTTGCCTGTGCCGCAGTTCTGTCCAACCTGCGGCCACGCCGCGCCCCGAGAATTCTCCGAGCATAAATATATTACTTTCCCTACCCTCCGAGCCAGCGATCATTTGCTCTTCTCGCTCACCGGTTGATCATTCAAACCATTTTCAGCTTCCTCGTCATTCTGGTGTTTTATTGGGCTACTGGTACTACGGGCTTCTACCGGTCATTGATATCAATCCCGCAAACGATGCCTCTTGAGCTATGGATTACTATCTGACTGGATCTCGGCCTGCTCCTTGGTTCAAACCTATTTCGGCCTACACCGCTCGCACCGTAGCGTCAATACTACTCACCAAACAATGTGATTCATGAAAACACAAATTCTGTATTTGTTCATTTTTCGCGGGCGAGCGACGCTCCTATCAAGAAGATATGTACCTCCTCTTTATCTCTGATTCGATCCTTATTCCAATATACACTAAGACAAAATAAATGTCCGATCCGTTCTCGACCCGTTCTCGACAACGACAGAACATTTTGACACGAACCAAGATATCAGATGGCTGGGAGAGCCGAGCTGACTCGGTATGCACTTTGATTCCATCAGAATATCTTGATGCGTCATCATTGTACGCCAAAAATGGAAATCTCGATTTTTCAACTTGATCAGGGATTTTTTTTGGGACAATCTAAATTACGCAAACGCAAGTTTGGGATGTGCCCACCATTTTTACAAGTTGGACCATCCAAAAATATTCATGCGTTCCGGCGCTACAGGGCCCGCAAAGTGGGCATTTTGGCCCAAATCAGTGAATTTCTGCGAAATTGGGCCGAAATAGCCATTTTTGCGGGCGCTACGGCGCATTATGCCTGCATATTTTTGGATGATTCCACTTGTGAAAATGATGGGGACCCTTAAACCTTGAATCTGAGTGATTTAGATTGTCCGACCAAAAAATCCTGATGGAGTTGAAAAATTAGGATTTCCATGTTTTACCATACTTCGTCTTGTATGATGGCCCATCAGAATATTTTGATCAAATCACTTGCCCACGAGCCAGAATATCTCAGCCAGGGCTTAAATTACTGCTGTGGACTGCATACTCGTGAGAATATCGCACTTTTGATTTGGCCCGTGACTTCTGCACAGCCACGCTCGATATGGAGAGTTCTGTGACCTCTGGCTCAACGATCAGAGCAGTGCGCACAATTTCAAACACACAGGACTCCTTAGAATAGTGCTGGGTATCATCTGACAATTCAATTAAGGTTTGATGATAAACTCCACAGCATCAATTTGAGCCCTGGCTGAGATATTCTGGCTCGCAATTAAGGTTTGATGATAAAAGCTTAAATTGATCAAGGGGTTCCTTATCCCTGTCCTGCATCTTAGCCCTTTACAAGGTGGATAGATACAATCAAACTGAGCCAATTCCCATAGTTTCCGAGGCAACAAATGTTTTTGCCTGACCTCTGAAAGCGTTACAAAATTTGTGACTGTTTACACTAAAAGCGGTAGCCACGAAGTGACGACTGGCACTGTATTGTAAAGGGATGCGGTTCCTGTGAGCGACTCCAGAATTCAAACTCTGAGGGCCTACAGTGTATATTCGACTCCTTCAGGGTCAAATTCTCTGCAATTTGACCAGGAGCTTCCCCGGGAGCCAACGCATCATCTAAGAACCTCACAAAATGTGTGGAATTTGTCAGAGAATCAGAATGGAATAATTTTCCCAGTTTGGGTGATCATGGGCGTGAACATTATTTCTTATCTCCGAATGGCCCTCGCGCTTGTCTTTGACTTCTTTCTCCACCAATTCTTCACCGATTCGCAAGTTTTGGGGCTCGTTAGCATCCATTGATTCGAATTAATGATTCCGTCTCATAATATCTGTGGAAACAATTCTCCCTCGCCTCTGGAACCCTTCAAGACCATCTCGACTTGATCTCGAGTGGCACAACCCGGCCACCTCTATAGCAATCCACCCGTCTTGGCTACGCACTTGGAACTCTGTTGGTACATTTGATACCAGTACCCCAGCAGATTCCGACATTTATTTGGCTATCAACTGCCCGACTTCCCATTCACGCTGGGCTACTACCCCAAACCACCAAATTTCACTGTTGCATAAAGATGGATTTTGTCGGACAGGTTATGGGTATGTGGGGGTCGTCTTTGGCATTCAGGTATGTCCTAATGCTTCCCCTGGAGCCATCTATGTCTTAATTTCACGCCTCATTGCGTACTGTGCTCTAGAAGGTAAGCTATTCGGTCCGGGGAGTAATTTCACCATCGTAGAGGGCTGGAAAGGCAACCAGTTATGGCACACATAAATGTCAGATTTGCAGTTCCAGTGTACCCAATCGTGTATGTCAATGCATATAATGATTTGGAATGCACCAGAGTGAATGGTACCCTTGCGGATGAACGATTTGGCCAGGTGGCCCACTAGACCGTTTTTGCCGGTTTGGGATAACCGCCACAAATAAAATTCGGCGAGTCATGAATTGCTCACGTAAATTCCTGCAAAAATACTCAGCTCACTCATAGGAACCAGGACTTTGTTTCCGACCCAGTATACCAGTGTCCAGTTGACTCTCTGGGTGGACGCGGGGAAAAAAATGGTAAGGTGGCCCAGTAGGCAGTCTCAGATAATATATCTTACCCAAAAATCGTGGAAAAATATGCACTCGGTGCCTTTTCATAAGTAATTTATAATCCGATGAATACACGATAAATCAACGAGCCGTTATGGCAAAATAAATTGGCCAAAACTCGAGGACTAAGACACATGTGATTGGGACATGTGACCAGAAAGTTTAAAAGAAAGTTTCAACCAAGTTCAACCGAAGTTCAGTTCAACCGAAGTTCAACCAACTTTCTGCAGACATTTGACAGTCAAGGGGGACTCAAATGGCAATCAGATTGATGATCCATGACAACCAGCACCCAGGTCCCTCCCACGTCGCGAGTTTACCAGTCACACTTTGTGTTCAGTTGGTTCAAAATATTGGCCGTTCCTTATCTCTCGTGGGAAAAATTCGAGAGGGGGCTCAAAAAGCGTCTTTTGTCGCGTGGATTCTAATTCTGAACTCAGTTTTCCCATAGAATTACCGGATAGACCAAAATTGGAGTTGTTGTGTTTGTTTGTCCACGACTGTATTCAAACACTGATTCCCCAGCCCCGGTGGCGGAAAAGGCCAAGCCGAATCACCACGCAAGGCATTCCAACGTGACCTGTTATGAAAACGTCATCTTTCACGGAAGATTGGCAGGAGATAGCCAGCACAATTCCGAGCCAAACTGTCTGTTCGGATTTGCCGTAGGTGCCTTCGTTCTTACGCCTGGGGCCTGAAAGGTACAACTTTCAGTGCACTGGGTCTAGCCTCTAGAAAACCAATTCGTGTGAACAATTATATCGACTAATTGATCCCGGATTCACCAGGCAGTTCCCTCCAAAAAATATCATCACCCTTCTCCACGACTCACGAGCAGGGAGTGGCGGTGCGAAGGAGCTGCAAAGCAGCAGGGTGAGCGAGTGTGGCACAAATTTGTATATTATTAGCAACACCAAGTTCGGACTTCAACGCCACCTGATCCTGCCGCAGAGTGGCATATTGAGGGGCCGGTGTGTTGAGATTTGATCCCGAATTATTCATGAATGAATTACACCCGTTAGAGTGTCAGAAGGTACATACCAGGTGGTTGTTAACGTTCATGACCACATACAATAACCCATATTTGACAGGGAGATTGGCCTATCTTATGTAGAATACTACTTATCACACCTGGCTAGCAACATAAAATACGAAAGTAACAGGAAGCTAGAGATTCCATGCCGCGCAGAAGAGATACAACATCGCAGTAACAGTTACAGTGTCCATGATTGGAGGGTGCATCTGCGTAAGACAGGGATAGTCAGTAAAGTGGTGCAATGTTGGCAGGGGAATTTTCAAAAGTGCCTACCACAGTACCGGAGCCAGCCGTGCAAAGGAAGTGTATTTCCCCGTATACATACTCCCTCTTATCGCAGTCGGTTAAGCCACGGTTGTTGGGGCCCGCTCGGCCTGGGTTCGAACCTTATCGGTGGTGTTTTTTGTTGGCCGTTTTTACAGCCTTCTCGCCTTGCTTAAACGGGCTTAAACCCACCGATTCAACCGGTAGAAACCTCGGTTTAATCCCCGTTTAAACGCATGTCTGTTAATTAAGCCTCCTTTCTCGCCGCGAGTATTCAACCACCGGTGTGAACTGTTCTGTTTAAACACACCTATTAATTAATCCAGCTTACTGTCTTACCCCAGGTACATTGTCCCATCCTGATTAAACAGAATCCTCGATTCCGGTCTATGGGCCCTGGGTTTAATCGAAGCTCCCGGGGTTACTGATTTCCATGCATTTCAACAATGGTTTATCTGGGTTTCTTCCCTTGCAGCTTCTAGTATCACTCCCAGGCTTCTTGCAGTCTCGGCATATGTTTTGGCAGCCCGTCAACCCTCGCTTACCTTTACATGATGGGATTCCACACTTGTGTGGTGTGGTTGCAACGTTGTCTCTACAACGCTCGAGGTCCCTGAGGAGCTTGACCTGCTGTTAGGGAAATTCACCCGATATCCTACCTGTTTACATGTATGATAGAATTGAAATACAAGTCACATTCACTATCCCGGTGTTTGCTGCCCTCCGGAATACTCATAAGTACATTGTATCAAAATTCTAGGTCAATCTGAGCACTACAGCTACTTTGCGGCATATTCTGCTCTCAGACAGCTCAAAACACCCCAATCTGACCTAATAAATGATTTCGGGGTTCTCAGAAAAAATCGTAAGATGTCATGCCCTCCGCATTTACAACACGAGTAGAATGAGCCTACCACCACGGGAATCCGTTGAGAATTGAGGTCAGGATAGCCATTCTGCCGAAAACTTACCAATAAAAAAAAAAACCGGCCGCACCCTAAGTCCCGCAAAAGGCTGTAAAGGAGTCCAAGACACGTTTGAAATTGCTAATCGCGAGAAAAAAATCGTTGGAAAGTTGAACCACGACCAACCGGCAAACGACGATCCACGGGAGTATGCATGCATGAGCCACAGTGGTGTGTTTAAATAAATGACGTGGGATTAGGCCTCTTCGAGGCGGGTGCTGAACCTTTAGGATGGGATACATAGACGAGATGTGGCCCTCAATTCAGGTTTCCTCCCTAGTGATGTTCGGGGCTTAGGCCAAGCCCGCACAGGCAAGGCCCTCACCCATGGCTTGGGCAGGCTCAGCGGAAATTATGGTTCAACCTGTTGAATATGGACCAGGTAGAGTTTCGGAGCATACCTATGGTTTGCATAACATTCATGAGACTCTCCCATACCTCAAAATTGAACCAGGACTTTTTTTAAAAAAAAAAAAAACCCCAAGCCCAGGCTCAGGCCATGATGGCCCAAGGGCCTGAACCCCACATGCTGGGCCAGGGCTCGGGCTTGGAAAATCTGAAGCCCAATCCGGGGCTTGCATGCCAGGCCAAGCCCTGAACATCACTATTCCTCCCATATTCTTCTTCATTCACTGCGTTCCGGGTACCCCTAGACTCAGGTCGGCCTTGCTGGTTGCGCCTCTGTTTGGGTCTGTTGGGTATCCAGACATACTCTGTCTGGGCGACTAGACAGATTTTGTGGCGAGCTGAGCGCGCCCCATGTCTAGCCGCTATCAGGTTGGCTAAACAGACTTTGTGTAGATCAGCTTACATCAGTGTAGCCGATTATGACCTCTAGCCAGACCTACACGGACCTCCACTGACCTCCACCAACCTGCTCATACTCCCTGGGGTTTTCCTTCATGAAGGCATTGAAATGCAACTTAAATCCAAAAATAACATTTCAACTTATATATGTTTGGCTCTTCGTAGGTGACTAGGAAGGGCTATGCTGACCCGCGCTGATCGAGACTGACACGCGCTGAGCGAATCAGACCTATAAAGAGCCAAGCAGATGCACAATGAGCCAAAAAAGACTGTGTCTAGTTGCCTAGCCACAGTCAACTGTGTATCTTTTGCTAGGAGACCTAGACTCAGGCTGAGTTTAGGAGGGCCCAGAACGCAGTGATTGTAGAACAATATTTGTGGAGAGCAAGAGCTTTTTATGTACAGTAATTGCGACGAATCACACCTGTTGGGAGAAACCACCTGGCCAACCAAGGACAAATCGAGATTTCGAATTTTGTGATTTTAGACTACTATTAGCTAAAGTCATTCTTGACCACTGTGTATATCCTGCAGAGTCTGCTTTGGACTTGAGAATCAGAGAAGCTTCCAGAGATGGATCAAAAGCTCGTGTCACAGAGTGCTCACACCCGTTTGCTTTTTACTGGAGTCTGGCAGTCATGTTATAGTAGGAATCATTTTTTCATGATACACAACATTGCATAATCAGAAATTGAATGAAAGTGTTCTTCACTTGCAAGCCAAGGTTCATCAGAACAGGCCTGACCAATCAAATTATCATTAGTTGCGCACTCCTCTGGAAATTCCTGCATGCAGCTGAGTGTTTTTTTTTGTTGCAATATTTACATCCAAAGAGGATTCATTCTATATGGCGGGTGCACTTATATAGTTATGGCCTCTTCCAGGCACAAGCGAATGTTGGGGGGGATCACGGGGGGCAATCTCTCTTGCTTCTTGCCTACCCACATTGTGCCTTCCTGTTCTCTCCTTACTGCTTATGGTATATTGTGAGTAAACTCGAAAAACCCTCTCAATAGACTCACAGAGGGCCTGACAAGCTTTCCTGGGCTTTCCCTTGCTATTAATGCTATGGCAAAGAAAAGTGCCTCAAACATTACTATGTACCAAATAAAGAAAATTGCAGGTGCTCAAATCAAGTACATTATCCCAATTACATGAAACTTTTAAAAGAGTAATATACCACCATCAGAGTCTGCCTAAGGCACCTCAGAAACACGTCCTTGAGCATACCCCTTTGCGGCACGTGGTCGTGCCACAGGAACTCTCTCACGTCAACGGATACTGGCCTGAACATAAAGCAGAATGACTAATAACGGAAAATTGAACTTGAGAATTTCTTTGGTTTCAGCGGATGAAATGTACTTGTGCACAAGAAATCAAGTGGATATTAAGTTGATAAACATAGCTTGGCACTGTGATTTATCTCTACATCTTGCCCCATTTTCTCTGAATTTTATTTCTGCGATGACCAATGGTGCGTGACTAAATCTTTGTTTGTACTTGTAGCAAAAATTGGGCGAAATATAAGTTCCCCAGGGTAGCCAAACCTAAAGGTTCAGCAATAATTTCCAGAGAAGGTCCACGACCAAAGAAATTAATCAGTGCGTTCGACTTCCGAAGAAGGTCCACACCGAAGGAGTTAGTGTGATGAACTTCCGAGGAAGGTTCACACCCCCAGATAAAAAGATTGCACACAACTGAGAGTAGGAAGTGCATTTATTGAAATTGCACACCAAGGTTCGTACTTGTTTGCCATTGATTTTGAGGTAAATAAAATACAGAGGGTCATATACATGTATCACCCGTGTTGCAGTGTCTTCATGGCACCTGGTCCCAGGTACCTATGTACTACATGGACTTTTGAGTCTGGGGCGGAGCGTTGCGTATTTCACTGACAACGTCGCGCGCATCATCGAACCCCAAAAGAGAATCGGAATGGAACTCAGGGCTCGTCAACTTGAGAGTAAAGTCATGATTCCAGAACACTCGGCTCGGACTGCCCCATAGCTTCTGAATCGGTTCGACCTCAGTCCAGCCCTGCCAGCGAGACGATATATGCCCCAATCAACCAGACTGAGCCCATATCCAGGACCAAAATGTCGGGTGAGCTTAAGTTTGACTTGACAAAATGAATGTCCTCTCGAATTAGGAGCATAATACCTCCTCCACGCCGCTGGCCACTGCAGAGAGGTTTACGAGGCAATGATACGAGGATGTACCCTGGTGGTATCTCAACCGGATCATCTTCACCTGGTAGCATATCGGTTTCCGCGAAGAACATAATACCATAGGTGTTGAGAATATCCTGGAACTCGGGATCTGTCAACTTCAGTGGGAAGTCATGATGAATATTCCAATATATGACATCTATAGTGTTTCTCAACGCACGAACACGGTTCTTAGGAGCAATTCGACGTGGGTCACGGCCATTATTATCACGGTTCGAGCCGGGGGGATCGTTACCGTTACCGCGATCACCAACTCCCCCGGAACGAATGCGAGAACGCCGACGGGGAGCCACCGATGGGTGTGAAGAACGGGTACCCGAGCTTGGGCCTCCGAAGGAGCCCGAATCATTCACCGCCCCGCTCCCCTGGGAGTTTGAAACGCTACGTGCATAATCTGCAGCAATGGTATACAGAACTCCGGGGTACACTTCAGAATAGACGTATTATGAACAAAGTTAGGCGGAGAAACACGGCAACGTGAATCGGGTTTAATGAGACAGAGCACAAGACTACGACAGCGCGATAGCAAGGCCCGAAGAGGAACAGCCAGGAAGCCATGGAAATGAACAGACTCCATGGAGAACTGGACATTCACGCGATAACTCTGGACAGCGAGAATGAACCCAGCGAGTAGCATAGAGACCAGCGAGACGAGGAGAACGAGCACCAAGAAGCGGAGCGACGGAGGAAGACCCAAAGGGGAAGTCGGGAGAGAATCGGATGGCGACCCGGTAGATCCGACTACTGTCGATGGTCCGTGCGCGGAAGAGAAAATCCGACGTTGCCAGCGGTGCCACTGCACGGTGGTCCCCAGAATGCCCAACAGGCGACATTGAGGGTACCCACCCTTCTCACGCAGCACCCTGGAGCCTGCGAGCCAACAGGCGCTGGGGGACTCGGGGTGGCTGGGAGGCAGTGGGCACAAAATGGGCCACGAAACTAGGGTTCGCTGACAGTTCCACTTTGACGAAAATAATTAAATGTCAGTCAGAATGTCAGGCTGACTGTCAGGACTGACAGATAACAGTTAACAGTTGCCTATTTAGGAAATTTTCGAGATACAGCGTACTACCACTCCCAATTGACCCCCTGCGACGTGGCTACGAGCTGGGACTGCACGGCTTCGCTCTGCGTACTCTCGTTCTCATCATCATCCGTCAGCAGACTCTTCAGCCCCGCCGTCCCCAACATGACATCCACGTCAACCACAAAGACATCGTGAGATTGGAAAGTCTTCTTGCCTTTTTTTTTGCGTGCACGTTTCATTTGTGCTATCTTGTCCCTGAGAGCGTCAGATACTTTTTGAAGCTCTTGTTTCTGTGCTTCATCCATTGTCGAGTCCGCGTCGGAGTCGGGGTTATCCGACTCCTCGGCCTCGGGATCTTCCTCGCGCATCTTCATCTTTGTTTGATTAATTACTGACTGGTCCAGGCGCCGGAATGCAACGGTTGGACGTCGCGCAGGGCGACGTGAACCTTCTGCACCCTGACCCAATTTGTAAGTCGATCTCGTTGAAAGTATAGGAAATGACGACCGACCGGAGCATGATATTTGTGCCATTGGCCGACGGTTATCATATCCAACAGACCCTCCGCCTTTTGATTACCTCGCAGTGCGCTGTTGAACCAGGTGATGTTGGAATTGGTTCGCTCATCGGGCATCGAGTTCACGAGGATTCCGAATATCCGGAGTCCAAGCATCTGCCGAACATTAGGTTAAATGAAGTTGAATTTTAAAGAGATGAATCACCGCAAGAACATTCGAGCGAGGAGAATTTCCGCGCTCCAAGTTCATCCACCACTCCATAGTGTCGTCCTTGAGGACGGGTGCATGAAACGGTGGCTCTCCGAGCCAGAACGCCTCGAGCTGCAGCCTCAGGCCATCAACAATAGCAGCCGCTGACTGAGTTTTCAAAAGCGGATGGCAAAGACACTTGCTGTCGTGTGTCGCATGCTGCTCCAGAAGCGCCTTCAAAACGGTTTTTAGAAATTCCTTGACACGAAGAAAAGCGTGCGGATAAGAGATGTGTTCCGGAACACCGTTTGGACGAATGTTATCGTTCCCGTCTCGTGTGCGCAGAAATTGGTCGTTTGGGTATCCTAAATGTAACAGTGAGCAACCGAAGCGGAGCAGGAATAAAAAATGGGCAAATGGGGATCAAGACAAAAAGCGACAAAATGTACATCGCTATGGTCGAAAACTGCCGATATCGCTCGTTGAAAATGGCACGAACATGGCCAGCAAGCTTCTTGTCAATCCCCGTATTCGTGTTTTTCTTCTCGAAGACACTGTTCAGGGCATGTGCAATTGCTAGCCAGAACACAAAGGCATCTGAGGCGTTAGCTGTGGTCGCCTCCAGGGACCAAAGTGACCGCGCCAAGGGTGTGACAATGATCTCGTAGCTCATCATATCCCTGATAAATTTCGGCAGCTCGAACGATGTTCGGTCGGCAAAGATTCCTTGGAGCAACGGACTCTGAATAAATCAGCAACCGCTTTCAAGGTATAAATGAGAGGGGACGAACCGAAAATGTAACTTCTCCGTCTAAAACGAGCCGCTGAATATTGGACACGACTGGCGACACTGTAGTCACTGCCATGAAATGTGTTGCAAACCGAGTTTTCCCAATCTTCGCCAGCATACGGACAGGGAGATCGCCACCGTCCTCTCCCATACCCTTACCCGAGTCTCTTAGGTAGGCTTTCGATTTGCCGGACTTGCTGAAATGCCGAATGAGCGGCTTCAATATTTGCAGCATCTGTCCGTTAGACCGTCGATAAGAAATTTATGCAACAAAGACGAATTCGGCACTGACGCTCTGGTATTCGGGAAGTTCCGTGATATTGCCAATTATGTGTTGGATGAAGTGTACAACGTCGCAAATGTCGAGGACAGTCGGAACCTCCACATGGGCCCCTCGTCGCATCGCTAGTGTGATATCGGTGCTATCCGACCCGAGGGCTGCGAATAGCTCAGTTCCGACGTCTTTCATTGTCTGCCAAAGAAACTGTTTCAAATACCACAGTGCGCGAAAAAACCAACTCGCCTCGACAACACCAGTTTTGATCCATTCTGCGTTATGGCTCTCCTTGGTTCCGAAATGCCCGCCAAGAAAATAAACATCACGAGATGGGGTACAAGCATGAGAAGTGTAGAACTGATCGCCGCGCCGAATACCGGTACCATCGGTCGTGTAGGTAAGGTCTCGAGATTGCCGTAGAGCTTGTTTTGTTTTCTGCCGGACCAAGGCCGCCTCTTGGGGTATGTACTGAGTGGTGAATTTTTTGCTGCCAGTGGGAGTGTAGGCTGGGTTGAGATGAGTAACGAAAGCGGCCCAATCCTTTGAATCAATCAGGTTAGGGACGAGACCGCGTTTACAGATTAAAATCATCAGCAAGTGGTCGGCTTTCTTCTGCCACACATCGTGTTCCGCCTTGTCTTTCTTCTTCCTCGTATCTCGAAAGCTCGAGTTCAGAGTCGTCTGACCAGTTTCGCGGCTGTCAATATTCTTCGGCCGGCCAACTGGACGCTGGGCGATAGGAGCGGATTCCTGGTTAGTATCCTGCTGCTCTGGCAGCTCTGCACCCAGTGCCGCTTTGGCATGCTCATTCTCGGCATCTTTTCGCGCTTCCGGGTCGTGTTTGAGGAGGAATTCACACCGGAGGGCATGCGTGAGGACGTCGGAGCCAGTCCGGCGGCCTTCGTGGCGATGGTTACAGCCGGCGGCGATGCATACCCAGTACGCCTTATTCGCCGTCGTTTCTGTTTCGTCGGTCGACGTAGCGGAAAATCGGTCTAGCAAAGCGCTCGGCCGAGTCCCAGGCCTCTTCTATATTGTAAACTTTTAGCTTTCAAATGTACGATATATTACGGAGGCGAGAACCTTGGCCGGTGGGGGATCTTCGTTTCTAGTTTCAGTCTCCTTGCGCTTAGCGCCGAGCTGGGATAACTTTAGGCAGTAACTCTAGTGGCCACTGATATCATACCTTCAAAGTAACACTTGCTTTTTTAGGGGCCGGTTGGGTGTCATCGCCCGGCATCTATTAAAAGGCGGCGGTAAGTCTGACACGAACATCGAATGAATTTATGACAAGCTTACAATCGGCTTGACCGGCGCGGGTGCTTCTGTCCCAATTGCCTTGCAATGCTCCTGATATTGCTCGTGGTACAAGGCGAGTCTCTGCCAATATTCGGCCCACAAGCGTGCATGAGGATTAGCGAGGCTTGTATGGTAGTCGCCGAAGATTGACTCCATCACCGGTTCCAGCTGCTGGGCGCCATAATCCTTTTCGGCCAAAAAACGTTCCGAGGCCTTTTTGAGTTGCCGAAGCTGCTCTTCTGTGGGCGCTGCCATCTCGTTTGGACAGGCAGCGGCGATAGAAGGAAAATTTTGACAGGCAGCTGTGCACGTCAAAAGATTCCGGTTGTTCCGTCCGGCGTGCCGAACGCCGTGGCCACCTAGTTTGGAACTGTCAGGATTGTCAAGCCAGATTTTCTCCAAAGCAAAATTAATTAATTGTCAGTCAGGATCTGACTGTCAGTTGTCAGCCATCTGACAGTTAAACTGTCATGTCAGCGAACCCTACACGAAACGACGGAACACAAGGCCCCATCTTCGACCACCGGTACTTCCCATCGGGATGGTACTCACAGGCAGCGCATGGGTTTCCACGGTAGGAGTGAGGCGCACGCACGAAGCGCTCGGAGCGCGGAAAAAAGGTACGAGAGCACATTTCCCCTCGTTTTTGGCTCGACTGCGGGTACTGTCCACCAGGACGTCTTGGCCGTCAACACCCATGGGCAGTGCGAGGATTTCCGGGGCAGGAGCGAGGTCACAAACGAAGTTGGCCAGATACGACATGGTGGTAGTAATCTGTTTCATCTTTTATCATTGGCTCGGAACCAGGCGCATGCCGACAACGACAGGGGCAGGCAATGGAAGAAAAAAAAATCCGACATTGATTGGGAAACCCCATAGCCTTGTCAGAATGATGAAATTGTCCGCGGGTCAGAAATCGGAAGGGGATTATTAATAATTATGGTGCGGTGCCACGATCTGTTTCATCTTTTTATGCCATTGGCTCGGACCAGGCACATGCCGACAACGACAAAAAATCCGACATTGATTGGGAAACCCCATAGCCTTGTCAGAATGATGAAGTTGTCCGTCCTGCGTGTCAATACTTCCGCCTTTGTTGAGTGCAGCAGACCATCTTGGCGTCCTCGTTAAAATAGAATAATCAACTTCAAAATGTCCTTCTCGCTATGCAAAAGAGGTCAAACCTTAGAGCAACCTGTTCTCCAATCGTCTTGAGCGCTTGTTTTCAGTTTAGAGGTGCGGTCAGTTTACCCAAATCAGTGTCGATTGCCGTTTCTGGATGGCATGTACGTAGAAAAGTAGATATGTAGGCGTGTGTGCGTCAATGAGCAATGTACCGACAAATCTGTTCCGTGGGTGTATCAAAACTCCAGTGGAAAAAACTACCGGGGCAGTAACAAGAAGGAGTTACACGCGATGTTTTAAGAAATTGAAGACAAGGGATGGGAAAATGTGCATCGACCTTGAGGTACGGATATCTGAAGAGAGATATGCAGTGTCAGTGAATGTATGGGCGGGTAATGCGAAAATGATGTTTGCTATGACTGGCAGGCAGTGAGAAAACATTCTTGAGTTGAGGACGAGCAGAACGTACCTGGCAGGCAGTGAGAAAAGCTGAAGAGCCCCGTGACTGCCCGCCAGGTGATCTGTCGAGGTGACGGCCCGAAGTGGCCGAGAGTGCAGAGCCTTTCACGCGCTCAATGATTACCCTTGTGTAAACTCCCATTTAAACTCGACCAATCGTCTTGAGCGCTTGTTTTCAGTTTAGAGGTGCGGTCAGTTTACCCAAATCAACCCCTCGAAGAGGGGCCCAGTGTCGATTGCCGTTTCTGGATGGGTAAAGAGAAAAAGAAGAGAGGTGAGCCTGAAGGGCGAAAGATGAGAAAGAAACGGGAAGAGACGTTTCTGGAAGGGTATAGAAAGAAAAAAATGAAACCGTTGGAGGTTCAATGGAAAGAAAATGGTTCATGTCCCAGCTCAGACTCTTACTTGCGACCCATGGTGTGAAGAGGAGCATGCGGGAATTGGGAATTTGACTCACCAGCTCAGACTCTCGCTTCCGACCCAAGGGGTGGAGAGGAGCATGCTCTCATTTACGACCCAGGGGGTAGAGAGGGTGAGTGGAGGGTATACATATACACTCTCATTTGCGACCCAAGGGGTAGAGAGGACAGGTTACCGCTCCGTTGAAAATCGACCAATTGAGCAGCGAAGTGTTTGATCAAAGATAGCAAAGATAGATAGTCGGCTTGGCCGATATAAGGAAGCGCGGGGCATGTAGTAATGAAACGACTTTGTGTCGAAAATGCATGCCTGCACGCCGCACGGGGTACTGGCAATCAGCAGAGAATGAGCAGATGCGCAGAAACAGAGGAGGGAAAGGGCCGAGAGGCCAGGATGAGAAGGGGCGGAGAAGCGAACGAGAGGGCGAGAGGAGGGGAATGAGGCCGAGGGGATGCGAAAGTCGCTAGAGCGCTGCAAGGGACGGGCGCGAGGGTGCGGAATGGGACGAGCGCGGGAACATTAAAAGGAACAGGAGCGCAGGGCGCAGGAACAGGGAAGCACGACGATGCTGGATGAGGGGAGCACGACGGCGCGAGAGGTGACTGCGATGCCTCAGGAAGGGGAAAGCATGAGGTATGGCATGGGAGGAGCAAGGCGTGGGATAGAGATGCGCCAGAGCAAGGCGCGGAATGAACGGCGCGAGAGGGAGGAGCGCGACGGCGGGATAGAGGTGCGCCAGGGCAGGGCGCGGGATGAACGGCGCGAGAGGGAGGAGCGCGACAGCGGCCAGGGCGCAGGATAAGGGGAGGCTAACGGTGCTGGGACGGTGCTTGAACGGAGGAGCACAAAGTGTTAGATAGGAGGAGCGCGAGAACGCGGGATAGATGTGCGCGATAGCGCTGGAAAGGATGAGCGCAGGGGTACGGCATGGGAAGAGCCCGACAGTACAGCGTGGGAGCACTAGGGCTGGGATGTTCGGGTTGGGCCCAGGGCAACGGTGTATCTATCTATGATGTAGGTCATTTCCGCGAGGATCTGCGACCCGGTCACCCAAGGCAAGCACCCCCGCAAAGCCAATTTTGTGTGTTAATGATGGACTCTCGCTTGAACCGCTGGGGCAGAGAAGAGGAGGATAATTTAGCGCGTCGCACGGGGAAGGGCGACCATGAACCAATAAGTCAATAAGACTCGTAGTTTCGTGGGCATGGGGGAAAGAGCTTTCGGCTCTGCCGCTGGAGCCGATGGAAAAGGAGGCGACAGGTGAGATGCGCTGTGCGCCTTCGCAACGAGGAAGCGGCTCCGAGCAAAGAGGAAAGTTCTGACCGTGTGGCAGAGGTCTCCGGGAAGCGGGCCGGAAGCGCCAGGGGTGCAAGCCAACTCTACCGCACACTGAAGGAAAAGAGGGAAGCGGAGGTTGAAAGAAAGAAACGACGGAGAGGAATCGGCGCGTCGTGGACATAAAGGAAACGAGGAAGTGACGGAGTCACGTTCGCGTCACGACTTTCCCGAATCTCCCTTCTTATCTTATCCTCTGACAAGCTCAACCGCTCGTGCCTCGCATCGAAGTTGTCTCGGAACAGGATAGGTTGAGACAGCGAGCAGGACCACAGTGCTGTGGGACTCGGAACTGGATTCGTGGCCGTGATTGGTGAGCAAGGCCTAGCCTGAGGTCTCGCGCTGAATTGCCCAAGGGAAGCCGGCGACGGGGTGCATTGCGTGACGCCGGTGCAAGAGTGGTCCAAAGCAGTGTGTGTAACAGTAAGCCCGCACCAGCAGGAAAGTCGTGCCAGCTCGAAGGAAGTTGAGTAAGAGTCGGGAGATGCGCACCGATTCTGACTACGACGGAGACTCCGAATGGACATCCGTATCGCGAACGAGTGCACTGCAGGCAACAGCTGAGATGCCGGAAAGAACGGCCGTTTGGACACGGAGATCAATCCGCTCGTGGGCATTATTAGCAAAAGTTTGGCAGCATCGATGCATTGTTGGCAGAAAATCAGATGCTTGGCCACTACCACCTGGCGTGCAGCTAGGAGTAGGGACGTGTAACCAGGGAGAATGAACATAGATCCGTAGGCAGAACAACTTGTATGCTGAGAAGCAATGTTTTCTTGCGGCAACCGCGGCTAATAGCCGTAGAGTGGGCTATGAGCGCGATAATATGGGAAATTGGAAATATTGTGTTTTAAAATGCAGCTGGCTCGATTCTGAGGCCACATAATATCTTCAAGTTGCCTGGTTTTGTGTTTAGCGCAAAGATGTGCATGTCTGAGCATGGTCTATAGCATGGCCAGACGCTCGTCCAAGCCATGTAGTGTTGCTCAATTTCGGTGCTGCCAGACGCTCGTCCAAGCAGCAACAAAGATCAACGTGAGGGGCAACCAGACGCTCGTCCGGGTTGCTCAGACACAGTTGATGTAGAAAAGCAAGAAATGAGTCGGCAAGCCCGGATCGAAGGCCTCAAAGAAACCTAATTGTTTGCGAGACCAACTCGCCAAAGAGTTTCGGATGTAAGGATAAATAACATAATGGCTGTAGAGGACCGATGCCGGCGTAGCCAGACATTTGTTTGAGTCGCGACATCCGAGGCCAAGGTGGAGAAGCTCGTTCCTTCTGAGTCGAGTGATAGGCAGACTAAGGTAGATGGATAAAATTGCGGTCTTGTCACCCTATCGACAACTTTGCATTCTGTGGAAGCGATATAGCGGACCATAGGGTTGGTAGTTGGACTCTGGTGGCGGCAGTGTTTCGACTTGAGGGCAACTCCGAAAAGTTCATCCAGGGAATCGAAGGGACCCGGAGAGTCGGAGCGACGACAGAAAATAAATGGGAGTAACACTACAAGTGTACCTTCTTGCATCGTCGATGGCTGGGATCGCTTGGCCTTGGAGACAACGAGGATAAGATGTTTATCATTAGCATACTCGATTTCTCTAGTCGCTCGGGTGGACGGTCGTTGGCCCACGTCGCCACATCGGACGCAAAGGAGGAGTCGATGGTCGGTGTAAATCTCGGAAAGGGTTCCCGATTCTGCAAGTGGGAAATGTTGAATGATACAATCGGCACCGATGTATGACTCTCGCAATCAGAGAGCACTCCAGTGTGCGCACACTGCACAATGTGGGCGCTACAGACAGCGAGTTTTCGAGCAAGATGCTCGACAAGCTGAAGCAGGGCTATGTACGTCGCTCGCCAGACGGTGCTCCGCACGATTGATGGTGCGTTCCGCAGCGTGGAGAAGCCGTACAAAATTGTGCTGGGTGTCGGTCTACCGCAACACATGTAACGGCAAGGTCGAGTTCTTTGAGCTGACAACCCAGGTGGCGTCGTTTTCTATCGTAGACGCACTCTTCCGCCTCAGTGTAGCGAGAGGAACTGGTGTCTCTGAGCAGAGAAGACACCGGTGGCTAGTGTGAAGAGTAGAGTCTAGAGTTAGAGTCGATGGACCCTACGCTGCTACCGAAGGTAGACACCTTGGTGTATCTCTTTGAATCATCTTCTCTTAAATGGTGCCAGCTGCCTATTAATATTGCCGAAGGTTATATTTTGCATCTGCGCCCAATTTCCTTGCTGAATTGAACAGAAATGAATGTCTTGAGACCGTACCTTGCTTGAGTTGATGCGGACGCCAATCAGGGACAATAGCAGTCTGGCTGTGTCTTCTAGCAGTGGCAACTCGAAGATGAGTTTTCATTCTCTGCATTCATTTATCTTCTAATTATTTCTGATCTTCTTACCCAAGTAGTATAAGTATATAGATCTAAAACTGGAAAAGGAAATCACAACAGGGCCTACGGTATCAAGGCCAACAAGAGGGTTTTGGCTGACAGGAATACAGGCATTTAAAAAAAATCAAGAACAAATACAACACTGAGATTCTCCATGGGCTCAAACCTGGCAGTGTTCGCGAGGCGGAATGCTTCAAGTTGAACGTGAATAACCGAGATGCCCAAGCAATATTATTATTGATCTTCTGCAATATTCTACTGAATAAATAACAGTTTTGACAAGCTTTCTGGCTTTGAAACTTGTCTTTCAAGAAAAATTGTCCCCAAGATGCCTCAGACAGTATTGCTCGCTCACAAAATCAAGCCGCAACCATTTCGGGTTAATACACAAAGCAGAAATGACAAAGCGGGCCATTTGGAAGCAGAAATGACTAATCACAAAAATTGTAACTTGCTCCAGAAATATTTGCATTTGGTGTATAACACCGATTAATGGGACGGGTATGTACATTTTACAGCTGTTTGCAGAACTTAGGGCGTGGCGTGGTTTTTTTTTTTTTTTTGCTAAGTTTTCACGAGAACAGTGATTGTGGGATTATTTCTCAACCATTTGCCCTGGAAATAGGCTCATTCGATTCGGACGGAAAGAGCGGAGGGCCTCGTCTCCTTGGTTTTTTTTTATTGGCATCGAGAATTTCCTTTTTGGAATAGATTCCCGTGTTTTTCAGTGGTTGAGCGGAGAACACGTCCCATGGGACCTATTTTGCTCCGATTGACCTAAATTTTTATTACAGTGGACTTCGACATATTCCGGCCTAGATTGTGCTGGAGCGGTTGTATTCATGGAATTTTACTATTATGGATCCATAAGCCAGTATGAACTTGAAATGCCAAGCCGTAAGAAGTTCACCTCAGGTTCCGAGTGTTGCAACCGCAGCGGCCGCATTGTTCAGTCGCCAGTGAGAGCATCAAAAAAAGTTGATGGCTTCTACTTACAGATCACGTCCAGCTTCACTTATGAGCTCAACTGTGTTCTGCAGCTCAAGATCTTAGATATCGACTTCGACTCCGGGCTCGAAGTGAGTTGACCGTCGGAGACACTGACAGTGACATTGACAGTCAATCTTTGATAGGTCCGTGCACGTCAATTATCATGTGATGGATGTTGGTGAAATTGATCGCCCGTCTCTTCTCTTACCACCCGCGTTTCTCCCTCCCCTCCGCCCCGCCTCCCACCTCCCCATAATTCGTCGCAAACTTCGGTCAGGATGCTCAAACATGGTTTCCTATGGCCCACAGTCCACCGTTGGCATGCTTTCAGCTCCCTGTCCTCGTGTCTCGCAACGCCGCAAGCACTCCGGGCTATCGTCGCGATCCTCAGAGATCTGAGCCACAAAATTCCAAACTTAACCCAAGCCCCTGGCCATCAAGTATTTTTCAAAGCTCAAGTGGTCCTATGTCTAGTCTTGCTCAACATTTATCGTGGCCCTCTCTGCCTGCAAGCCTAACTCAAATTTCAATGCAACCTCTTCTCGTCTGTCAGTCAAGACCACTCCTCCCACACTGTCTCAACGTCCTCGGGTGCCTGCTCAAGTCCTCGAATTCAAGCCAGCTATATGTCTCAAAGCTGGTCTTCAAAACAACGGGAACACCACCAGGAAAACCACATTGCACTGCTCATAATCCGATACTTGCTCCACATGGCCTTTATGTACTTTATTTATTTATTTGCAATATACATGTATTTTATTTCCTTCCATTGAATGGTTGATGTTTTTAAATCTTTGAGAACTATGAGAACTATGTTGGCTATTGTGTCTATCTGACTATGATAGACGTGGTTGTATCTATGGCAGTCTATGAAGCAAAAAAAAAAAAAAAAAAATGCGCTGCGCCCTAAGTTCCGCAAAGAGCTGTAATTTTTGCACACTATATGTGCCATAACTGTGCAAAAAGAAAAAACTGTGATTTTGCTGAGTTTTTGAAGACAACTTACATCTAAATACGGCAGTTTGGATGACAACTTCTCATACTGGTTGTGCTTGGGTTGCATCTATTGGTGGCTCACATCTTATAAACATTGCACTCACAACCAGCAACAATAGCAGATGACCTTGGAATGCTCCTGCAGACTGGGACTCACTCCACCAGACCTCGATTCCAGCGCCTCAAAATAATTGTGGAATTCTTCCTTCAGTTGGAGTAGCGTGAGCGGAGTTTCAACCGCTTTTCCCTCACCGAAACATTTTTTCTCTGGGGGGCCCGATTTCTTCATGGTTAAATTCCTTGTAACTTGGTGAGTGAGCGTATTGGATGCCAGACCCCGATTTCAGCACCTCAAAATGATTGTAGAATTCGTCCTTCAGTCGGAGTAGCGCGGGCGGACTTTCAAAAGCTTTTCGCTAACCGAAACATTGTTCGACCTCGGGCCCGATTCTTCTTGGTTAAATTTCTTGTAACTTGGTGAGTGGACGTATTGAATGCAAGACCTCGATTGCTACTCCGCAAAATAATTTTGGAATTCGTCCTTCAGTCGGATTAGCGCAGGCGGAGTTTCAACCGATTTTCTCTCACCGAAACATTTTCTGACCTGGGGCCCGATGCCTTCTGGGTTAAATTTTTTGTAACTTGGTGAGGGAGCCTATTGGATCCCAGACCTCGATTCCGGCCAAATATAAAGCTAATATTCCGTCAATCTCCGAAATATTGGCATTCTATTTCTCTGATATGGGGATGGGCACCGCCCTTGATCCGGGCGGCATGTTTGGTGTTGTTTGTTCTCGGTCATAAGTTTAGTTTGCATGTTCCGTCGTGTACTGGCCCACGCAAGCATTCTAGTGCTTAGTTTCGGTGCGATAAAATACTAAGTATCCTTATATCATTGCAGCCCACGAAGAAAATCGCATGTTGGAACGAAAATTAATTTAATTACTAGTCAACATCTACCCAATCAGCATCGTCTTGCTCAGAAAAACCATACTCATCAACAACCATATCCTGGGTGGTCGTTGGGGGGTCAGTGGGTGTTAGTGAGGGCTCAAGATCTCTGTAAACGATTTAGAATGCCCCGCTGAACAAGTAAATGAAGTACCGCCGCGCCAGTTCCCGGGTTCTGGCCTCCAAAACAAGGTTCCTCCGCACAGCAACAGTGGTCATGTTTTTCCACAGCATTTTGGAGAGGATTTCGTCCTTCAAGACGTCCCGGTAGACGGCCAGCTGGTCTTTGAGTCGGACAGATGACATATCTTCGATCTTGTTGATATCGAACTCCAGCGCAGTGGCTGCCAATCGGGCCGCTTTGGTTTTCTTCTTCATCGCTGCTTTCTCGCGTTGCATGCGGCCCTTCTCGGCTTTCGACTGCTGGTGCACCGCCAAATGCTCGCCTGAATTTTGCCCTTGCCCCACTCGCGCCCACCGTTCGGACCTCGCGCATAACAAATTTCTGGACCGCGGCATCACAACACTTTTTGATGAACGCCTCGGTGTTGTTGCGCTCCACGCGGGTCTGATTCGTGAAGGAGACGGTGTGGTAGTGCATCTGGACGCACTCCCCCATCCAGAGCATCAGAGGCAGTGAAGGTTGTTAGCATTACAGGGCGTAGACACACACATCATCATCCCTTTTTGGCTTTGCACCACCGAGTCCCCGTTCCGTTCCCCGCCCCACCGCAGCTCTACCGCCACGAGCAGACCACCAGAGACTACGTCTCCATCTGGTGACAACAGCGCGATTCGTTACTGTGTTTTTTTTGCCCAACACTGCCGCCAAAAAATCTGAAAATAATAATCTGGCTAGTCGACCGTACCCACTCCGCGACACGAGCGGGAGATTCCTTCCGCGACCCAAATCCACCAACCCTGAACTGTCCAGCGAGTCGTCGTTGACCCTCTCGAGCCTATTTACAAGCCGCGCATCGACACCATTCACACCGGCGACATCCCCTGCCCAACTACCGAATCCAGACGCGCTCCACAGCGCATTAGCCTCCATTTCCCCTGTTCCACTACCCAACCTCGACGAAACAATGGCAGACGCCAACCCCAAGCTCTTCAAAGGAGACGGTGTCGGCGAGAACGCCACAGACTTCCTCAATTCCATGCGGCGCCGCAACCTCCTCAGCCCGGGCTGGAAGGACGACGAGAAGCTCGAGTTCTTCGAGCTCTGCTTGAAGTCAGGGAGCTTCGCGAAGAACTGGTTCAACAAGCTGAAGGCGGGCGAGAAGGACACCTTCGCTCACCTAGCCGCGGCGTTCCAAAAACAGTGGCCGGAGAAGGAGATGGCGGAGAAGGAGAAAGGTGAAGTCCAGGAGGAACTCCTGGGCCTGGTGCTCGACCCAAGCGATGTGGGGGTCCGCGTCGAGGAGGACGGGATCCAGGAGTGGGGGCACGTGCGGTGGGCCCTCAAGGTGGCGGAGCTCGGCGCGCGCGTCGACGACGGAGGCGGGCTCATTCCCCAGGCACTCAAGAACATTCCCGATTCGCTGTTGCTGCGCCTCGGGCCCAAGCGCGGGACGTGGCCGGAGTTAGTCCAGTCCATGAAGGATATTCCTTCTTCGGATATCGCGTCCGTGCGGCGCCAGGAGGAGCGCTTCATCGCCATGGAAACCCAGCTCACTGCTGCAAAAGCCACCATCTCCGCGATGCAGCAAACCCCGACGCGTGGCTTGTCCAATGCCTTCGCTGGGATGGCGGCGTCATCGCCGGTGCGGAACGACCCCATCCGGCGTAATCTCACCTCCGCGTTCACCAACGCAGCGCCCAACCCCACCGATTCTGCGCGTGCCCCATTCCGCCGCCCGGACGCTGAGCGCCTGCGCAAGATCACCGCGACGCCAGCGGTCATCCACCCGCGCACCACAGCGGGGCTGGCGGCGTATGCTTCGCAGATCACGGTCTACGAACAGAAGCACGGAGTGGGTGGGAGCAAACCCAACGAGGACCGGCCATACCCACTCACGCCAGGAACAGTTGACGTAGCGTCGGGGGAGTGCCACGGGTGCGGCATCATGGGCCACTTCGCCACGCGATGCACTGCACCCGCCAACCTCCGCGTCCCCGAGCTGGAGACGAAGTGGCGCCAGATTGCACAATCGATCCGGAGTCGCGCCGAGCGGGACGCACGCCCTGCCACGGCCATTAACATCGTCGCCAACGCAGATGACACCGAAGGCCGCGACGTCTTCGGCACGGCGGAGTATGACCAGTCAGTCATTGAGGACTATCTGAGGAGGGAGGGAAAAGGCTCAGGGCCGTCCAATTGAGTACGCGAGGGACGGCCCCGGAACAGCGAGAGAGCGGAGGAGTGGGGGCCCCCGAGCGTGCAGAGGAACTGCTCGGGGACGTAGCACACCAACCTCGCGTGCATACCCCGGGTCGCGGGGAGGGAGTATTATCGCCAGAAGAGGGCGCGGTGGTTATCCCAGATGCCCATGTACACGATTACTCTCAATCTCAAATCATTGACCTGTATAGTGTGGGCGCGCGCGAAAGGGAACCACCA